>CM029464.1:43376416-44797666 GCA_017140185.1 Eucalyptus polyanthemos subsp. polyanthemos | reverse complement strand
TAAATAAGTTTTTGAGTAGGAATAATTCGGTCTTTTCAATATTGAATTTTGCTTGGATGTATGCATATGTTAATTCTAAAGTATGTTTTTTCATTGAACTAAGGTTGGGTTGGAAAAAATGAAAGGAAAACCCCACCGATAATAAGAAACGAATTGTCGTTTTCTAGATTCGAGGGAGAAACTCCCCTTTTTAACTTAAGCTGCAACTGTCTCCTCTCCACCCTCAATCCACAACAGAAAAAACTCCTTCCTTTTGTCAACCACGGATACAACCCGCTTCAGCAAATCAAAATTGCAACAGCCAAAGAAAACGAAAGCCGAAACTTCATTTCGATCTGATGCACAAAGGAAGAGAGAATCAATACCCCAATCTAATTCCTTTCGATTGACGTTTCTTTTTACGAAAATGCGTTGCGTGGAGTCGAAGCATGCTGTTGCCACCGGAAACACCATTACTGAAAGCAGGAGTTTCGAGCACCAATCCCGAGAAGAACAAACAAGTGGAGCAGAACGTTTCCTCAGATGGAAGCAATTGGGAATGGCGCGGCATTACTCGTGCAACAAGAAATCAATAATGCGGTGAGCCAGGGTACAGGAACTGCGGCTGATGTTAAGGACATAACTGAACATCCCGAGCCTGAACAAGAAGAAGAGAACAAAGAAGTAGAAGAAACAAAGGCCGAGGATGAAGACAGAGAGGAAGAGAAGCGTGTAGAGGAAGAAAAAGGAGATTGAGCTGGAGCAGGAGCTAGAGCCAGAGACAGAACCGCTAGTAGAAGAGGAAGAGGCAGAGCCAGGGAGTTTCACATCCCATGACTTGCCGGATCATTACTTCTCTCCCAGAAGAGACGAGGAAGTGCCGGAAGGGATCGTGTCTGAGGGCCTCTCCTCCGAGTACAACTTGCCTCGGCATGAACATGTGAAGGAGGGCGAGTATGATAAAGTGGTGGTGGAAGAGAAGAATCCAACTGGACTGGAAAAGGAAGAGGAATTGGGGAAGAAGGAAAATGACCCTGCTCCTGATGATGTACTTGAATGAATCTTCCGAGAATTTAACTGCTGAGTTCGAATAATAGAGACATGTATTCGGGATCATAAGATCACACGTACAGGTTCGCAGACATATGTCTTGACGCGGATTATGTTCACGCTAATCTACACATCCCATTCTTTTCCATTGATTTTGATACATTATTGCGCATTAAACATTGACGTAAAGACCAAGAGGTACAAACATCTCGGACTGTTTGAGCTGGTTTTCTGATTGAGATGGTTAACTCTTAACAAAGTTAATGGTACTATGTTTCTTGCAGGAAGTTGTGGCTCATTTAGCAACTGGAGAAGTACCAAAGAGCAACTGAATCGAAGAAGCAGCATCGCGAGAATCCCATAACTAATCTTAAGCAGCTTTTATACCTTAGTTACGTAAAATTACAGTGATGTAGTTCGGTTCTCGACACCAAAAATTGTCAAACAGAGAACAGACTCAAGGGTTGGAGCTACTGGATGTGATTTATGGGATTTTTATGTGCGCATTGGGGTTGGAGAGATGATCGTTGTTCCTACATATCACTCCCCTTGTTGCTATCGCCTTGTGGTTTTACACTCATCAGAAGACGAAGTTGAAAACAAGAGGACCTTGAATCACATGTCAAATCATAATGATAGAGTCGCGGAGTTAGATTTTAAAGGACTTAGAACAAATATACTTGTTCAAATGCAGTTGAGCTAAACTTGAAATAATGACCAGAATATTGGCGCTTTATTTTTTGTTTTGACATATCAAATGAATAGCAGTGTATCAGTATTTTATTCAGAGAAAATTTTGAGAGTGTTGCAGCACATAAAGAACCAATTTTCGTGCTTAGATATGAGAGGAGCCATTCTTTTTTTTTTTTTTTTCTAAATTGCAGTCTATGATGAGCTTGGAGCCTAGTGCTAAAACTTATTGAACAATCATTAACAGTGGACATCTTTATCTCCGATATGCCTGACAATGTGGGCATGTGCCCGTCCTAATTTCGGATAGGGATCTGATGTTTTGTGTCCATTCTTCCCCAGTGGACTCTCAATCGTTGCGGTTAGATTATTGAAAACAAATTGTGGAATCATCCACGAAATCACTGATGAACCTTACATTATGCATTAGATGCTGAAGAGCACAAAACCACACTGCTGTTTGGCCATACATTGGAAACGAATGGACGGTGTACACCAGGCATCGTTGACTTTGTCACAGTGAAATTACGCTGCAATATCCTATCGAAACAGTATCACCGTGTCTAGCAAACTAGCTTTTGGTCATCTCTGGCGATTGTCTTTTCTGTTTACAGTTTCAAGGATTGCTCCAACACATATTAAACCAAGTGAATACAAAAACTGCTGTATTTTTTCAGGAGGAGGTTGCTAAAGAATTCGGCGTTCCGGTGCACATTTCTCAGAACTGTTTTTCATGCGCATTTTTTTATTTTTGGTTTAGTTTCTGTTTAGCTTCAGCTGGGTAATCATTTAGCCTTTTAAGTCTACGTAATGTTGTGTTAATGTGCTGCACTACCTGCTTTCTATTATCTGGTACTTGAGTTTTTCTTATCACTTAGTTGATTATTTTTGTGTACGAGTGGAAAATGATGGGGAAGAAGCTTGTTCAGCTTATTCTTGTAGGAGTTAATTGTTCTTCAGAGTGATAGGTTTTAATATTCTCTTACTTGCATGGGGAGGATATCTTTTGATTATGCATTTTATTGGCAGAGATGCTTCCTCTTTTCGATTTTTCCCTTTTGTTCTTTCGTTTGTCTTTTTAAATTTTCCGTACTGCTTATGTTCATTTCGTCGTGCTTTATCCACTGTTCCAATGCCTTTTGATTGGGTCTCTACTTTCTTTCCCACCGTATTTGTTTTTCTTTTTGATGTACCGTAGGTAGGATAGTTGAGAGAAGTGTCAAATAAAGTTCCGAATGCCGAATTGAAGTTGTTCTTGGAAGTAGAAATTGGGCCGGTAAAATTTCTCGTGGCATCTTGATCAATAAAAGGCTTTCATATGCTAAGCGGCATCACTCATTTGGTTGAGCTGCATTTTTTCAGGATATGCACCCCATTGCCCCACTGACAAGTCAAAGGAAGATATATTACTGTTCTTTAAGCCACTAACGAGGCTTTGATGCGTTTTTGGACGATGGGAAGTGTCGATTCTGCGAGATTTGGTTTTGTTTGATTGGCGCTTGATCGCTGGCGGTATTTTCGAGGCGTATTGTCAGCTTGGACGTTAGCTTTTCCCCAGACTGGGACGAACGTGCTCATGTTTTTGGTGCTGGAGGTGTTTTTCTGTCCATTGGGTTGTGGTAAATGTTCAGTTTTTTTCCATGGATTGATCGAGGAGTGGCGTTTCATTCTTCTTGATAGGGGAAAAAAAAGGGAAGAAATTGGTCTACTTTCAATTTGTTTAGTGCCTGGATTTATGAGTTCTGCCGGATGGGACTGGAGATGCTGGTTCGGAATGTTTGTGTTGGAAAATATGTGTTATGATTGATCGAACAGAGCGAATTATTGGCTATGTTAAGGATTTGATTGAGAGATGAGTACATGTTCTGGCGGTTTTAAAGTAAAAAAACGGTCACGTTTGCGGCATTAGTCTGGGTAGATATAGGAATGGATAAACTGCATAAGCATCGCTAAAGCATGCATTTGTGAGTACATCAGAAAGCTACAGCACGGCCAAATGAGGAGTTCAAATGTCTAGATTGACTAGATGAGCTGTTTGGGGTTAATAGTGAGTTCAGGCCAGCGATACTTGGTTTTGGTTTCCTGCCGCTTTTGTATTCCGGAATTAATTAGGTAGACCTAATTGAGTTCGCTTTTTTTCGATGTGTTGTTGAGTTGCTCTCAGGTAGCAGCTTTTGCATCTTTATGCGATTATTATTTTTTTTTTTCAACTTATTTCAGTTTGTTTTTGCTGTCTCATTGTTGTGGTTATTGGTGATGCTGATAGTAGCATCTCCATTAGCTTCCGAAGGTTCTGGAGGTTTGATGTTGGTCTTATAATTGCTAGTAATCTACTGGTCTGAAAACTATGTAAATTTTCTGGGGAAAATTGCATATTGCCCCCCAAGTTTTTACAGTTGTCGTCTATTGGCCAGTGATGTTTCAATTTTTGCAATTTACCTATGAATTTTGGAAATAGATTGCAATGCGTTCCCTGGATTGACTTCGATCAATTTCCACTTGGAGCTCCAGCAACGTGACTGATTACGGAGGAAATTTGTCATATTAGCACATACATATAATAAGTGGAAGAATAATTTATATATATAAGAATAATTATAAAAAAAATATTGCACTTGAGAGCATGTGACTACAATTCCAATGAGAATTTGACTGGATCAACGCCAAATGCACATCAATAGATAGTTTTAAAATATGTTTTTGGGTAGTCCCCTTTTTTTCCCACATATATAGATGATATATGTCCAATTTGCCTTTCATAACTAGTCACGTGCGGTCACGTGGTCAGATTTACGAGAACATTTTGCTGCACATGGCGTCCAATTTCAAAAAGTCTAGGATGCAAAACTTGAAACATCATGGGTAGCTTGCCATTATGCCAAAAACTTGGGGCAAAATGTAATTGTCCCGAATTTTCTGTGCAATTTGGGATGTGGCTTGGCTGACCTGGTTGAGGTTCTGCCTTTGAACTAGATTGGATCTTTGAAACATTAGTAAACATTTGGCATTGTACTTTAGACCTGACTTGTGTAGCACCATCAGCTTACTTAGCACTTTGGTAATGCTCACTTTTGACATTTTGAACAGGTACCTGTCAGCAAGACATCTAATTTCAGTTCTGTTTCCCTTCCTATCAGTGGCAGAAGTTTCCCTTCTCTCAAGGCACGCCGCTTCCAGGTTTTGGGTACGGTCTGTATTACTATGTCAAGCCAACTATAACAACAAAACTAAAGCAAAGCAAAGTGACTACAAGTTCTTATGTATCTGAAGTCTGGGCCATTATTTTCGTCTCATGTTGAACGATCTTGCTGTGTGATTATAATCATGTCATTTGAAACATTCTTCTTCTGGGAAAGTGGATGCCCAGAATATTTTTCATACCGTGTTCCAACATATCATTTTGCTTGCTCTGGAGGAATGCTTGGATTGGTCTTGCCAATGTTCTAACCACTCAGTGTGAAGCCCATCCATAAGTAGGTTTTAGACTTGTAAATAATCCACTTGAGATGTGAGCAGGCTAAAAAGGAGACAGTGGATAAAGTGTGCCAAATAGTAAGGAAGCAGCTGGCTTTACCAGATGATGCTACGGGTGACTGGAGAGTCAAAATTTGCTAACATGGAAGCCGATTCTCTGTACATTGTAAGCCGTTCATCCACATGTTTCTTTCCTTTTCTGCAGACTTTAATGAGCTTTCACTTGATCCATTCATTATGAAGCGGTGCAGGACGGTACTTCTGCGATGTTGGAATTGTTTTTTCTGCTTATCTGATTCCGACGCTTACCAGCTTACTCCATTCAATAAATTGGGATTGTGATGAGACCATTGCTCTTTTGCAATTTAGGTGGAGATTGTGATGGGACTTGAGGAGGAATTCGGGATTGGTGTGGAGGAAGAAAGTGCTCAAAGTATCACAAATGTCCAGGAAGCTGCGGACATGATCGAAAAGCTAATTGAGAAGAAGTGAGGAAGATGTAGTTCCTCGTGAGCTTGTCTTAATTTATGCATATCTCGCTGCCCATTGGTCGTGGAACTCCGAATTTAGTTTCTGATGTACTAGTCGCATCTTGTTTCAAGAGTTATCGTGCCCTATTTTATTAGAATAATGACAGAAACTCCCAATTGCTCTATCTACTTTGGGCCCTCTCAGTTTTTAGCAAGAGCAGATTGCCATGTCCGCCTCTGAAGCTGGCAATTTGCGATTGCAGAAGTGCCTTAATCACAATGGCGAGGGTTAAGACGACAGAACAATATACCTTTCCCAATGTTTTGGTGTTGTACTCTAGGTTTTACTGTAATGTACAAACTCTAGCTTATCATACAGTGTCAAGGACTTATATCTGCTTCAAATGGTCATAATTGGCAATATATGCTTTGAAATGACGAAGGCATTTTAGTTCTACAGGTTTCCACTAATGTTAATTCCTGCATATTAGAAAAAGAAGGTTAAAGCTTACAACTCTTGTTCCAAATGCTGATATGATCATTGTTACATATCAAAGCCAAGATGATATAAATTGTTTACCTCCTAAAAGTAAAAATTTTGCAAAGGTTGCCAGTGGAAATGATGTAAGACAAAGTCATCATCTGTCTCCGAGATGGTTTGATTTAACAGTTCATCTGCACAATTCCCTACGAGGAAATAGTTGAAGTACTTAATTCTGCCAAGAAATCTTATGTGCCAATGTGCCTGTAGGAGAAGGTAAGGTGTCATAGATTGAGAAGTGGTCTGTGAACGTAGTCTTTGTTTCACCTTATAAAAACCGGTTAATTGCCTAACCATGCAAGTGTCACAGTTGCAACATTCACACATCTACCAATTTTGTGAAGTTCAACATGACTTCAGAACGCGCATGCCTCGGGATTGTCCCCCGGCGGCGGCAAATTCACACATCGGCAACGAAGAGGAAGCAGGGCACGTCGTGGAGATCGAGCATCGCTGGACGAGGGGGACGCTCCGCTGTGGCTAATCGTCGGCATCGAAGGAGGAGGAAAGATATGATCCAGCACCACCGGCCCCGCCGCTGCTAATATGAATGAGGAGGAGGGCGAGATCAGCTCAGCTCAGCATCCACACATCAAGTCAGGTAACAAAGCCCCAAGCCCAATAATAGATTGACAGGCAAACTTGCGAACATATTCATTCAATTGAAACCACAGAGTTGTATTTACAAGGATGATACCTTCAACTTTGTGCTATTTACATTCAGAGTAAATTAGAGTAGAGCTCCTCTGTATCTTGTGATGGATATGGACAACAGATCGATGGAATGCATTTTGTGACCAAACTTCATCACAAAGGTCCCTGATGATCTTTGAGAATCCAGGTACTGACCCAGGAGCATTTCAACTGAATTTCCTCTTGGCATCAGAGTCTGAATGCTGCCTCGATGCAGAAACAAAAGGATTCCTGGAAAGCATAAGATTTCCTTTGACATCTTCGCCTCCACATTCCGTCAATAGTGTCCATGACGATTTTGCACGATTCTCATGTCTTAGCCATTAATTGCACACTATAGAAAGACTAAATGGTCCACAATGCTGTTACCGGTTACCAATCTGCAGGAAAATACCCTGATCAGTTGTCCACAAATATTCCTAGTAACAAAGGACAGACATTCTCTAGAACAAGCTGGTCCATCACGACTTATTGCATCTTGCATGATAAATCCACAAAATAATTGTTTGAACAAGTAGCTTCGACTGAAACTAGCTCATCACTTGCTGCATGATGCATCTTCTCCTGAGGTATCACAAACTTTCTCAACCTGATAACTACCAAATCCTATGTTATATAGCCATACCTACAATAAAGGGAAGATTCCGATTACATGAAAACTGTTACGAGTATGATTAGTTATTAGAGAAGCAGGTGGAATCAAATCATTTTCATCTCACATTAATATGTTCAACCGTGGCTGTCTTTGAGCTAGTCACTAATAATTATACGCATTAGTAGACATACATAGTGTGTGTGTGTGTGTGTGTGTGTGTGTGTGTGTGAGTGAGAGAGAGAGAGAGAGAGAGAGAGAGAGAGAGTATAATAAACATTATTATGTGTCTTAAACTTTGGAATCGATATGAAAAACTCATGATGGCTTTTGCAAGAATGAGAGTTACTCAAAAAAAATTTATAATGTAATGAGTCCTACAAACTACCCTGCTTTGTTAAGAAGAAAAACAAACAAGACAGTCATAATTTATAAGCTGAAAAAAGAGAGTACATACAATGCCGGAATATATGATACTTCACTTGTTAGACAGGTTGAAAGAAATGCAAAGCAAACCTCAAATTCAGTCATCAACAATTCCCCATAATTTATTTGATATTCTGTCAAGATCAACACCATACCTCTCTAGGGAATTGATGGTATGTCTTCTGTGGGAACCAAAAATAGTATGGAGGCAAATAAGACAAAAAATCTTGTCCAGGAGGAATACGTAATGTTTTTGGTATGCAGTCACTGTAGTAAGATGCAAACACTGCATTGCCAATACAGAGTTGTCCAAATGTTTAAACCTGAATATTCTGTGCTTCATGATTAACCAGGAAATAAAGTGTTTCGGTTAAGTAAATCAGGCGAATGCTGGTCTGGAAAAGACAGTTTCAGCACACATAATTAGACAGCCAAATAACTTGAATGTCAATACATCAATAGCCCTTCCAAGATGGGAAAAAAACACTATGCATCAATAACCATATATTGCATTTCATATACAAAGGTGAACAATAGAACAGCCCTTTGTCTCCATAAGGGTTGAAGGTCTAGCGTTAACTCCATCAAGATCCCATCCATAAGTTTCCCAACACCAAACCCCACACACAACAAAACCAAACCCACCCTCAGCACCACAAAAAGGTGTTAATAATATGGAATAGTGGGATTGGACATGAATTTACAACAGAAGCGCATTTAATTGCTTCCACAAGAAGCACTTGAATGTTGGTGGGGTGAGTCACATCCTGCTAATAACATAAACAAAAAATTCTTGGTTCATGGTGAAAATGCCCCTTGAACTACAAAACTTACTGTCACAAGTAGCGAAGGAGAAACTCAATCTTAAAAAGGATCGCAATGAATGGGCATGACGTCACAATTGGCTCGACAAAATTTTCAGCAAGAAACCAGTAAACAAAAATAAAATTTTAAATCATTTAAAAGTTTTAGGACAAGATGTTATACTTGCTACTAATATTTTGAGAAAGGGTATAGTCTAAAGTCCATGCAACCTATGATCCTATCATAGGCCACATGAACATGAGTGTAATCAGACTTCAAGATAAAGTTTAACTCTAAAAAATCACCACTTGTCATGGAGAAGAGAATCAATGGGACATGATTTTGGATTGGGCACCATTTCTGGTACCAGTTGAGCAACAGGTGCCTCCAAATGTACCCTGGAACACTCTGTCCAATAAAGCTGAGAGAAAAGGCATAATTTAGACATCTTAGCATTGGCTCCAGCCTACAACATATCTGGCCTTGTAGTCCTACTGAAGAGGAGCTGCTTCTTTTGATTAGAGAGAGACTTAGATAGAAACAGTACACCAAACACAAATTTAGGATTGATATATAATCTATCTTAAAATGCATTAGCACTTCAAGATTACATGACATAAAACTTGAGCTTCAAGTCCTTTAAAAAGTTATATGTCCAGACCATAAACATATCGACAATTCCATAAATTTTCCAGCAAGTAAGTAAACCTTGTAATGATTAGTTGGAAGTGACCTTATCCACTATATTTAGGTATTTGACCAACTTGAAGCTCCATAGCTTTATGGGTAAGACTCAATTTACATTGCCAGATACTTAAACAATTGGTGGTTAGCATAAATGGCTATTTGCACCCCATTCTGCTTGTGTTTTGTCTATGGTTTGACTTACCAAAACTGAAAGAAAACAAGATGCTGTCTATGATGAATTGTGAATATAAATATGAGAGCAATAGAAAGTTCAAGATCCACATAAAGAGCCTAGACTCTTCAACACAGATTTGGCAGAGAATTCTAGATGACTCTTAACAGATTATCATCTGAATATTGGAAGAACACAATAGGAAAAAAAAAACGATAAAATTCACAATTCCAGACCATAGCAGTTTTTAACTATCTTACCACAAGATCAATTCCGCAAAAGGATGCCATAGCCCCTCCCATAGAATGCTCTGTCACCATGACATTGATGTCCCCTTATAAATCCTTGGTTCTTATAACAGCATCCAAAATACCAGGTTGAATTGTCATATCAAGATAAGAATAGTAAAATCCATGATTAACCCAAGCAGAAATCAATAGAGTAAGACTGTAACTCAATCCAAACGAGAAGAATCCACAGCTTGCAAGAGGCATAATCATCTTTAGAGCTATCCAGGGCACCATGCATGCCAGGGTAGTACGTCAAGCTGTTTCCACTATCCAGTAGAGATCTTCAACCCAATTCTGTATGCTGTAGACATAAAAAGAAGTAATCACTAACTGAAAAGCTCAAATGACAAAGAGAGGTGATAGAATTTTTCACAGAACAAAATTAGTGAAGTATGTGATCTTCTCATGAACCAATCTAAAATTACAAGAAGGTAACTTTTGCATCTTGGTGGAAATGATTCACCCTTTTCCCTTCTTATGGACAGTCGACCCATGGGTCTTGTGTACGCACTCACAGGAGGCTGCTCTTCTTAGCTTAAATTTTCATCAAAACCTTTGCAAGTCATTTGTAAGGAGAAGAGTTGCTAAAGTTAACATGCATACCTATGTTCTTGTGCACCTCTAAAAGCTATAATCACAGCATTAAGATCCTTGGCCACCCCAACGTATGCCTACAGGTAACATATATGTATGTTTAGAAATAGATATAAACAATTAGATGCAATTTAAACATATAGGCATCGCAAGCATTGCAGATTGGTAAGCCACTGCAACCAAATAATCTGTGTAAGCAGTGTTGAATGCCCACTATCAATTCAATGAATTCAAACCCCTCCTTTCATATCAAAAGGCATTAATTACCAGTTCAGAATCTAATAAGAGGAGGCAGCATATGCCCACAAAATCTCATCAGAAGAATTGGCCATTTAATACTGTACTGAGGATCCATTCTTCAGGCAACCTTAGCAACAATGTCATATTAAACCATATTAAATTACCTTGGTCTTTCCATCACATCTAGGACAAGTCCAACTACTAAGTTCTGTCAAATCTGACATTAAACCTGCAAAATAAAAAGCTGTGCATCTAGTTACAATGTTATTGTATTTAAATGGTGAAACCTGAAGAGTAATAACAACAACAAGCTCTAGGTAAATGTGAAAATCTTATAAAGAACACTTACAGCAGATGCATACTCCGCCGATGTCATGGCAAGAATGTGATTGTAAACAGCTTTACAAGCCTTGGACCTCACTCTGAGTTCTGCATTTACCAGTTGAGAAAATTTCACATTGAAAATGTGGTCAAAAACTCATTTAATGACAAGCAATGGAGCAAGTTTCTTATGTCTCTAGCAAGCTATTTCGACAATCAAGTAAGAGGAACACTTCACAAGGAAACATCAACTCAAAATAATATTTCAGTATATTTCTGCCATCCTTGTTCGTGAACTTAAAGAACTATATGTTCAAATGCAACAAAAGGCGAATAAGTGAACAACATAAGGGTCCTCTTTCCCATAAAGCTAGTCCGCTGAAACCTACAAGCTACAGTCCATTACTCGACTGGAGAAAGGCCGAATAGCCGATAGTCAATCACTGTGAGACACTCAACAAATTTTATCCCCAAAATAGAAACAGCAGGATGAAATATTTGAATCGAACAAATATATGGAAATTCAATCAATCTGACCATATTCCAGTTGTAGTATTGATCCAAACTCGGCAATCCAAGAGCTTAGCTAATCCAACCAAATAATTCAGTAATAGTATGCCCCATTAAATCAGGCACTACAGCTCCACAACACGGTCGACGATCCCCCCAACCCTGAAGTGCCTAATCCGCCAAATTCACACTACAAACCTCACTGTCCAACCTCAAAACCGACATGCTCGATACTAGACTCCCAATCCCAATCAAGTGGGAGGATCAGAGCAGTAACTGATTACATGAACACGAATTGCAATTACCTCTCGCCCCCACCCGCGGCAATGAAGCACTTCAGAACAACCATCACCCTCAACTCCACATTCTTGGAGCAACAACATCATTCCAATCTCACGCAATCAAAATGGCGCGATCGCCCGGCGAGGTGGAGAGATCGATTGCGGTCTTCGTCCGCATTGCTCGAATTCAACCCTCGAATCTGGTCTTCGCAGCGTTCGTGGACTCCGTAGCGATTTTCGCGGCGGATGGCGATCGAAAGCTACGGCGAGCTTTTGTTTTGGGTGGGTGGGGGGAAGGGAAGGAGAGGACGACGGATTTGCGAATTTTCCTGATTCGACCTCGGGCTCTTGCTCTGTCGGCGGGCATTTTCGGTGTCACGTCCGGTGATTTCGTCGTTTCCGTGAGGGCAATGAAGGAAGTTTGGCTAAAATGAGGCGTGCTCCTGGACAAATTTCCGTTCTCTCTGTCTCTTCCTCTTTTGGCGCTTCCTTTGATCACAAGCTTCTTGAGAAAAAATTTTCCGATTCCAAGCTCGAATCAATCCAATAACTCGAATTATTCAAACTTTTTCTTTGCCAATAATATTCGAACTTGAAAAGAATATTATTCAACATGCGAGACAAGTGAATTAAGCTTAATTGTGGATTGTGGAGCCCACTTCTCTCAAGTTGAGAGAGAGTTTGAGAATGTGACTTATTATGACGGATCAATTCTATTCTTTAAAATTTATATGGAAGTGGATTCGATAGTTTTTATTTTTAGATGAACGTATATGTTTTATTTAGAATTTACAAAATATTTAGTGCGAATATGATCGGACCGATCACTATCTTATAAAATGATGCCATCGTCATCTCATAATTGCTTATTGGATATATGAGTTGATACTTTACATGTAAAAGATTTAAACAAGTAAAAAGGTCCATAATCTTTGAGAACAAAAGTCATTGGACTTTTTCATCACCTGTGTTCAAAGTAAAAAGAGTCTATAACCTCACGCAACAAAAGTCACAAAATGTCATTTTCAAATTATCAAAGAATGTGGAAGATTTTTTTTCCTTAAATCGCAATTAGCTCACGCAAACAAAATAATATAAGAACCCTGATGCATGGCATGCTCGATGTTTGGTGGCTCTCACGGATTTATATTCACAGTCAAATGTTTATAAAAGCACAGAAAAAGTTAGTACACAAAACAAAAAGGTTGAAGTTAAATAATAAGTGAACCTCAAGAGAAAATTATGAAGAGTAAATCAATCAATTTTATAGAAACCAGTCATCAAACCTCTTCTTTTATTGGTAACATAAACACATTAACTCATTTGACTTAAGTCAAATTTTATAAGCACAAAACAGATTTATAGATCACTTATTTTTGGATCAGGTTAATGCACCACTCATGCACTTTAAAAGTGAAAAAATATATATATTTGAACATGAAAAAGTCCCAATCGCAATCCAACCCCAAGCACGATAACCCAATGATGAAGGGATCATGCCATCTTCTATTAATTCATAAGTTCGAATGATGTTGTGAGTAAACTTTTCACTTGTCAATATTTTAGGTATTCACAACATTATGTGGAAAGATTTTAGGCTTTTGGCATATTAGTTATGGTGATAGACTCGCACACTTGTCGATGGATCGAGTGGTTATGGCTCAATGGAGATATTTTGTAATGTACATAACACTTTATGTAACAACAAGAATGGATAACTGTATTGGTCATCTCTTCCCACACATTTTAATTTATAAAAAAAAAATAAAAATCCTGACCCATTGCGACTCGGGCGAGGAGGCCAAGTCAGACCACCCCCAATCCTCGTGCAGCTCAACAATTGTTGTTTCTACTGAGGTGGACCACTTGTACTGGTGCAAAATGATTCACCACTTGAGGTTGCATTGTGTGTGGCGACAGTTGCTACTATAGACCATGGAGCAGAGAAGATTAAGAGCAGCAAGTAAGATCACTGGAGAGGGCAAACCAAATAACGATGCTGCTATAAACCATGGAGCAGCGTGAACAAGAAATGATGGAATCAAACGATGAAACAAGTATAAGAAAGCTAAACAAGGTCCCTCAAAGTATTCTTACTAGTAGATGAATCTAACTCTGGATAACTCGGTTAGTACCTGACAAAGGACTTCACACGAATAAAAGTACATGATTTTTGGGAGAAAGATATGGCGACTAGCTTGCTAGACGTTGACTTTGTTTGATTCGCAATTTTGCATGCTGGTTTTAATGGACAAACATCGATAATCTCTATCTTAAAAGGGAATATACATCTACGAATTACCAAGATGGAAGGGAAAGTCTGACATGGACTTAACTGCCTTAAAAAGGGATTGCTGTATAACTTCAATAAAGCATATGCCTGAATGTCGAGAATTGAAGAGCTTGCAGGTCCTCTGTGCTTCCCATCGTTCCTCATTGACTATAAAACCTTCAATCTGTCACCTAACTTCCCTATCGAGGCTTTCTCTGTGAGGAGCTGGGATCGTGGAGCTTCCCAACTCAAGTGGATCCCTTGTAAGCCTCGAACACTAGTCTTCCAGGAACTGCAAGTCAATAAAGACACTACTAGACTCAATCTGGAATTTGGAATCACTTGCTAAGTTCGATAAATTGAACATGGACATAGAGAAGCTGCCTGGTTGGTCGGGAACATGAAGTATTTGAAAGTATTGAAGATGAGGTTCTCTATCATGAGAACAATAACTAGTGCAGTATGGAAGCAGGAATAGCTAGAAGAATAGATGCAGAGCTTAGTGAAAATTTGCTAATCATAAATTCCTATGATATCTGGAGATGTTCATCTTGGAAGATTTTGAAACCGACATGTGTTGAGATACCCCAAGTGCCGAGACTCCTAGAAATTCTTCTCTGTCTACATATTCATATCGAGCAACAAGCTGATGATAGCATTTCCAATCTCTTGAACTTGAAAAGCTTGAGTATCGCCTCACTTTGCAGCAATCAAGCATGTCAAAACAACCATCACCCTCAAATGCGATCTGTTCCATTCCAGATTCTTTACGATCTTTCTTGATTTGCCCTTGGGATCTTATTTTGTCAATGGGCATTTTCAATGTCACATTCGGTGATTTACGTCGTGTGCATTAGAGCATTGAAGTAAGTTTTGCTAAAATCGGAACATTTAGAAAGATTGCGTGGGGATGCCTTCTGTTGTATTTTAGCCAAAGAGAATGAGACATTTTGTTGGACAAATGGGTGCTCTACAGTTCAATTAGTTGGTTACTATACGCTCAAATTAAAATTGATATAATTCATTTGTCTATTTATATTAGTGGAGGTATATGAAATTGCAATTACTTCATTATGATGGCAAACTTCTCCAGTCAAATATTTTCAGATTCAAGCTTAATCTGAAAATTCATGTTATTCCAAAATACAGAGAAGTTAGTACACAAAACAACAATTGGAAGTGAAGAACAAGGTGTGATTCAAGAGCGTGAAGGGTGTAACAATAACTTTTTGCAGAGAACAATCCCCAAATCTCTTCATTTATGGCCAGTGTTAATAAATCAGTCACTCGTCAAACTTAGGTGCTAATAAGCATGAAACAGATTTATACACCTCTCATGCTTTTATCAAATTCATACACGACTCATTCACATGAAACAATTTGAAAAAGAAAGAAGAATGAAAGTGAAAAAATTGTAGCCCACTCCCAAATGCGGTGACTTAACAATAGGCGGGTCACACTATTTTCCATGAATTGAATAATTTGAATCACATTGTGAGCGAATCCTTGGCGAGGTTGTATCCTGCATATATTGCTACCTCATATGGAGATATTTCCTGGCTTCTAGCACGCTGGTAAGACAGCAATGACAGGCCTGTATACGTACGTAAACTGAGTAGTTTTGGTTCAAACTTAATCTTCCACAGCGTACGTGAGACTGCAACGTTAAGAATTGGTTGCGTCAGGCAGCAAGGGCAGGTCGGACCACTCTGATCCTCGAGCCGCAGGTCCCATCTCGTGCGGGAGCTGACGCTGCTGCCTTCAATTCTGCAGCAGAGGAAAAAATACAATTTTGCCCCCCCTCTCTTACTGGCGGAAAATCTTCGGGCCACTCGCATGTAGCGAAAAATGAAAAGAGCAACCGAAAGGAAAAAACCAAACTCCGAAAGATAAAAAGGAAAAGCGTGAAAAGAAATTAAAACAAAAATACGAAAAGACGCAAAGAACCCTCCTCTGCTTCCTCCAGTTTCCGACACCGACTACGATACGACTTCGAATATCCCACCATCCCCCTCCGACTCTCTCCTCCTCCCATTTTTATTTCAGATCGTCACTTCGGATTCTGATTCGGCCTCTCCTTTCGAACGAGCAGTGACGACCAAGCTGGAACCAGCAGGCGTCGTCCGATGCCTCCGAGGAGGAGCAGCAGCAGCAGCTCAACAATTGTTGTTTCTGCCAAGGTGGACCACTTGTGCTGGCGCAAAACGATTGACGCACTTGAGGTTGTCCTGTGTGTGGTGACAGTTGCTACCATCGTTGTTTCTGCTGTTCTTCAAAGATTTCTTCCAGAGGAGTCTAAGCACAAGTAAGATCACTGGAGATGGGTAGTCCATATGACGATGCTGCTATAAACCATGGAGCAGCGGGAACAGTGAAATGATTTGAATAAAATGATGAAAGGAGTATATCTCGGTTAGTGCATCTCAGAGGACTTCACACGAACAGAAAGTATTGTAAGAACTACCAAGATGGACAAACAAGTCCCTAACTTATCGGGAATGTACATCTACAAACTACCAAGATGGAAGGGGAAAGTCTGACATGGACTTGCCTTAGAAGGGATTGCTTTATGACCTCAATTCAGTCAGATCAGGTGCTTTGACGAAGATCAAGCTTGAGAATTCCATAGGGCTTTATGCTTAGGAGTTAATTTGGGCCCGGGCCCGGTCAGCCCATTAAACTAAACCGTCTAGAGTTCACCTTAATTAGGATGAAGCGAAATGAATTTGCTTGGAAGTTTGATGTTTACTTTTGTTGACTTGATTTTGAATGAATCCACCCATTGATTTGGGGGCAAAAGCTTATCTTAATCCCAAAATTTCTACACCACATATTCCATTGATTTTCCACATTAAGAAATGCAATAATTGGTCAACTTTGACAGGCCGGAGTGATGTTTCGAGGAACCATTCTTATTAACCAAATTTTGCAGCAAACTAGCCCACGTCTCTCTATGCATATTCATATAATCCCCCTTGGCTTCTAAGTTCAATGACCTTCCTTTGTAGTTCCTTAATTTTTCTGTGGGAAAGAGCAAAGATATAGATAGTTAAGGCCTATATCTATATGAAAACTCTTTCTTTTCCATTCAAAAGAGTAGGAGTTAGGCGCTAGGATCCTACCTATGTTCTCTTCTTCCCCCAGCTTTGGAGCCAATGGAGGAAGCTTAATTTCGATTCAAATGGAAGGAGTTTGATTTGAAAATTTGTAACGAGACTTTTGGACTTTCAATTACTAGAACAAAAGTTTAGTGGAGTATCAAAGCTAAAGCTACTAGAGAACAAATTTGATTTAACATTCGTACTTCCCAAGGTTTTCATTTTTTTTTTAACTCATTGACGTGAGTAAAAACTTTAAGCTTATATATTTTTTTTTTGGTCACATTCGGATTTATGCCTGAAAAGACTTAAGAACTTATGAATTTCGGAATAGAACATTTTTACACCTTCAGATTCAGTGAGATTTTGTTTTTTATCGTGAAACATCGAATGTTTAATTATCACAAAATTGATTTAGAAAATAAAAAAAAAATACTTGCTAACAAATACCATATGTTCATAAATACTTTCGTCTTTAAATAGTCTAGCCAATTATATCATCAATCAATAAAAAAGTTTGATGCCGTCTAATTTAACTAAATGGAAAGTACAAAAGTGCCATATACATGTGGTTTTTGGTTGCATCGAAATATAATCG
This sequence comes from Eucalyptus polyanthemos subsp. polyanthemos, assembly GCA_017140185.1. NCBI lineage: Eukaryota > Viridiplantae > Streptophyta > Magnoliopsida > Myrtales > Myrtaceae > Eucalyptus > Eucalyptus polyanthemos. The sequence goes on along the minus strand of CM029464.1, from coordinate 44,779,884 downwards.
TTAGACTAAAAGCTGCATTAGGTACCGATCCCCAAATAAAAGACGTGACTAAGCTTGGGCCCGGTCAGCCCATCAAAAAAAAACCGTCTAGAGCTCGCCTTAATTAGGATGAAGTGAAATTAATTTGCTTGGAAGTTTGATGTCTACTTTTGTTGACTTAACTTTAAATGAATCCGCCCATTGATTTGGGGGCAAAAGCTTATCTTAATCCCAAAATTTCTACACAACATATTCCATTGATTTTCCGCTTTAACAAATGCAATAATTGGTCAACTTTGACGGGCCGGAGTGATGTTTCGATAAACCATTCTTATTGACCAAATTTTGCAGCAAACTAGCCCACGGCTCTCTATGCAAATTCATCCAATCCCCCTTGGCTTCTAAGTTCAATGACCTTCCTTTGATTTTCCGCATTAAGAAATGCAATAATTGGTCAACTTTGACCGGCTGGAGTGACGTTTCGAGGAATCATTCTTATTGACCAAATTTTGCAGCAAACTAGCCCACGACTCTCTATGCATATTCATCCAATCCCCCTTGGCTTCTAAGTTCAATGACCTTCCTTTATAGCTCCTTAATTTTTCTGTGGGAAAGAGCAAAGATATAGATAGTTAAGGCCTATATCTATATGAAAAGTCTTTCTTTTCCATTCAAAAGAGTAGGAGTCAGGCAATGGGATCCTACCTATGTTCACTTCTTCCCCTAGATTTGGAGCCAATGGAGGAAGCTTAATTTCGATTCGAATGAAAGGAGTTTGATTTGAAAATTTGTGATGAGACTTTTGGACTTTCAATTACTAGAACAAAAGTTTAGTGGAGTATAATCAAAGCTAAAGCTACTAGAGAACAAATTTGATCTAACATTCATACTTCCCAAGGTTTTTTTTTTTTTTTAAACTCATCGACGTGAGTAAAAACTTTAAGCTTATATATAATTTTTTTTGGTCACACTCGGATTTATGCTTGAAAAGACTTAAGAACTTATGAATTTTGGAATGGAACATTTTTACACCTCCAGCATTCAAAGTGAGATTTTCTTTTTTATCGTGAAACATGGAATGTTTAATTATCAAAAAATTGATTAGAAAATTAAAAAAAAAAAATACTTGCAAACAAATACCATATGTTCATAAATACTTTCGTCTTTAAATAGTCTAGTCAATTATATCATCAATCAATAAAAAAGTTTGATGTCGTCTAATTTAACTAAATGGAAAGTACAAAAGTGCCTTATCCATGTGGTTTTTGGTTGCATCGAAATACAATCGTTAGACTAAAAGCTGCATTAGGTACCGATCTCCAAATAAAAGACGTGACTAAGCTTGGGCTTGGTCAGCCCATTAAAAAAAAAACCATCTAGAGCTCGCCTTAATTAGGATGAAGCGAAATGAATTTGCTTGGAAGTTTGATGTCTACTTTTGTCAACTTAACTTTGAATGAATCCGCCCATTGATTTGGGACCAAAATCTTATCTAAATCCCAAAATTTCTACACCACATATTACATTGGTTTTCCGCGTTAAGAAATGCAATAATCGGTCAACTTTGATAGGCCGGAGTGATGTTTCGAGGAACCATTCTTATTGACTAAATTTTGCAGCAAACTAGCCCAAGGCTCTCTATGCATATTCATCCAATCCCCCTTGGCATCTAAGTTCAATGACCTTCCTTTGATTTTCCGCGTTAAGAAATGCAATAATTGGTCAACTTTGACAGGCCAGAGTGATGTTTCGAGGAATCATTCTCATTGATCAAATTTTGCAGCAAACTAGCCCACGGCTCTCTATGCATAATCATCCAATCCCCCTTGGCTTCTAAATTCAATGACCTTCCTTTGATTTTCCACGTTAATAAGTGCAATAATTGGTCAACTTTGACAGGCCGGAGTGATGTTTCGAGGAACCATTCTTATTGACCAAATTTTGCAGCAAACTAGCCCATGGCTCTCTATGCATATTCATCCAGTCCCCCTTGGCTTCTAAGTTGATTGACCTTCCTTTGTAGTTCCTTAATTTTTCTGTGGGAAAGAGCAAAGATATAGATAGTTAAGGCCTTTATCTATATGAAAAGTTTTTCTTTTCCATTCAAAAGAGTAGGAGTCAGGCAGTGGGATCCTACCTATGTTCTCTTCTTCCCCCAGCTTTGGAGCCAATGGAGGAAGCTTAATTTCAATTCAAATGGAAGGAGTTTGATTTGAAAATTTGTGAGGAGACTTTTGGACTTTCAATTACTAGAACAAAAGTTTAGTGGAGTATAATCAAAGCTAAAGCTACTAGAGAACAAATTTGATCTAACATTCGTACTTCCCAAGGTTTTTTTTTTTTTTTTTTTTTTTTTTTTTTTTTAACTCATCGACGTGATTAAAAACTTTAAGCTTATTATATATATATATATATATATATATATATATATATATATATATATATTGGTCACACTTGGATTTATGCCTGAAAAGACTTAAGAACTTATGAATTTTGGAATGGAACATTTTTACACCTCCAGATTCAATGAGATTTTGTTTTTATCGTGAAACATGGAATGTTTAGTTATCACGAAATTGATTTAGAAAAAAAAAATACTTGCAAACAAATACCATATATTCACCTTAATTAGGATGGGGGAAACGAACTTGTTTTGGAAGTTCGTGTCTGCTTTTGTTGACTTGACTTTGAATGAATTATTTTGGGGCAAAAGTAGATTCTCATCCCAAAATTTCTGCACCACATAGTCTAGTGATTTTCCTCGTTAAGAAACGTAATATTTTTTCACGGTTGACAGGTCGCAATGATGCTGCAAGGAAGCATCCTTGCTGACCAATTTTGCAGCAAAACTGGCCCATGACTCTTTGCATATTCTAGGGTAAAGGAAAAAATGTATCGATAATTAAGGTCCACATTTGTATGAGAAGTCTTTCTTTTCCTTTAAAATGAGTAAGAATTAGGCAATGGGATCCCACATATTTTCTCTTCTTCCCGAGCTTTTGAGCTAAAGGAGGAAGCTCAATTTTGATTCAAATGGATGGTGTCTCATTTCAAAAAAAAAAATTGGGACGGTTTTTCATTTTACTAAAACAAAATTTTAGTGGAGTGACAATGAAAGCTAAAGCTATCGGAGAACAAATTCAATCTTCCATCGATCTCAATTCAAGAAATTTGATTCTTCCCAAGATTCTTCCTTTTTTAACTCATTGAGTCATCGTGATTTAATAACTTCAATCTTAATTTTTTTTTTTTGTCACACTTGGATTTATGCCTAGAAAGACTTAAGAACATTGAATTACGAAATGGAACAATTTTACACCTTTAGATCTAGAGAGATTTTGTTTTCTATCGTGAAACATGGAATGTTTAGTTATCACAAAATCGATTCAAAAAATAGAAAAATACTTGCAAAGAAACACTATATGTCCAAAAAAACTTCTCTCTTGAAAATTTAGTCAATCATGTCATCAATCAATAAAAAAGTTGGAACCATCTAATTTAACTAAATGGAAATGGAATGTGTCGCATACATATAATTTTGTGTTGCATCAAAATACATTCACTAGATTAAGAATTGCGTGAGATGGGTTGATGTGATTTTGATAAGGACGCCAACAATCCAAAACCTAAGCTCCATGTGCCTCGTCTTAACGTGCTATTAGCATGAGCTACCACTCTCAGAAAGAGGAAAAAATCAGACAAAACAGCGTGTGGGTGGTGCAAGAAGACTGAAACCAATGATTGACCCAAGTCAAAGTCTACGAAGACTTGGACTACCAACAGTCCATGATGAACCAGCTTGCTCAAGAAGGAATCACACCAATGTTGACCCAAGTCTACGAAGACTTGGACTACCAAAGGCACACACTAAAGCATTGGCGGGACTTCTTTTCCACATTAGGATGACCCCTTCTTTTTCTTTGCTGTATTGCTTTATTTCTTTTCATTATTCACTTTGCTTTTTAACAAGAATTTTCCTCCGATTCTTCAAGGCAGTTTTGCCGTGAATGACTATTGAGGTCCTCGGTGGTTTAATTACTATGAGAATTTTGTAAAATAACATGCATTCAACGTTTCATGTAACTTATAACATTTTAATTATAATTGCTAGCAATATGTGGATTTTTTTTCTTTAAATGTTGTTAAAAATATGTGCACTTTTACTCAATAAGCATGAGCTCTTCATCATTTGAAGTTTAACCAATAAATCTAGGTTATTTACAAGTAATTTAAATAAGTATACTAAAATCGATACATTAAGTGATATGATCAAATCATGATTTAATATTTAGCAAGTGAATAAATAGATTTGTGAAAATAGATGCTACTCAAATGGGAATTCGATACTTCCTAAAAGTGTTTTTTGACTCATCAAGTCATTGCGATTAATAACTTCAATCTTAAATGTTGGTTTTTTTCACACTTGGATTTATGCCTGAAAAGATTTAAGAACTTATGAATTTCAGAATGGAACATCTTTGTCCCTTTGATCTAGCGAGATTTTGTTTTTTTATTGTGAAACATGGAATGTTAATTACCACAAAATTGATTTAGAAAATAAAATAAAAAAAATAACTTGCAAACAAACACTATCTATTTAGAAATACTTTGATTTTTAAATAGTCTTGCCAATTTTGTCATCAATCGATAAAAAAGTTGATACCATCTAATTTAACTAAATGGAAAGTACAAAAGTGCTTCATACATTTGGATTTTGCGTTGCACTAAAATACAATCATTAGATTATGAATTGCATGAGATTGTTTGATGTGATATTGATACAGATGCCAACAATCTAAAACCTAAGCTCCCTATGCCTCGTTTTACCGTGGCATTAACTTTAGCTACCACTCTAAAACAGAGAAAAAATAAGGCGGAACAGCATAGGGGGGGTGCGAGAGAACTGAAACATCACGGCATTAGAAGGGCAAAGTCAGTCTACGAAGACTTGGACTAACAACAGTCCATGATGAACCAGCTTTGCTCCAAGAAGGAATCAAACCAATGATTGACCCAAGCATACAAAGACTTGGACTACCAAATGCACATGCTAAAGCAATGGCGGGTCTTCTTTTCCACACTAGAATCCATATTCTTTTTCTTTGCCGTATTGCTTTATTTCTTTTCACAATGACTTTGCTTTTTTGACAAGATTTTCATGGATCCTCATGGGCCAGTTTCGCCGTGAATGACAGTTGAGGTCCCCAGTGAGTTAATTACTTTGATAGTTGATTGATTGGCGGCCACCATTTGATCAAGGATTTTTATATTTTTCGGCCTAGCAGCACTTGATAAGTAGGGCTCCTGAACTTTTTTCCATGTCTGAATCTTTTTTCGAAGAAAAGATCAAATGAGATCAACGGAGAGGAGGCAATGCTTGGTTTATTCATCATTGGATTGAAACATCACGGCATTAAAAGGGCAAAGTCAGTCTACGAAGACTTGGACGGAGAGGAGGCGATGCTTGGTTTATTCATCATTGGATTGATCATAAGAAGGAATCCGTGAAAAGCAATGATTGATATCAATGCTTTACGAAGACTTGGACTACCAAATGCACATGCTAAAGCAATGGCGGTTCTTTTCCACACTAGAATCCATATTCTTTTTCTTTGCTGTATTCCTTTATTTCTTTTTACTATCACTTTGCTTTTTTGACAAGATTTTCATGGATCCTCACGGGCCAGTTTCGCCGTGAATGACGGTTGAGGTCCCCAATGAATTAATTACTTTGATAGTTGATTGATTGGCGGCCACCATTTGATCAAGGATTTTTATTTTTTTCGGGCTAGCAGCACTTGATAAGTAGGGCTCCTGAACTTTTTTCCATGTCTGAATCTTTTCCCAAAGAAAAGATCAAATGAGATCAACGGAGAGGAGGCGGATGCTTGGTTTATTCATCATTGAATTGATCATAATTTGGACTGTGAAAAGCTTATGATATCGTACATATCAATGCTTTACGAGTGACTTTTATTGGCTAAAAAATGGTTGACAGAAGCTGATTTTGGTATATGCAACTTACCTTGGCTGTTGTTGAGTTAGCATTGTGAAACTTCAGTTGTGAAGTGGCTATTTTTCCATCGTGAAACATAGAATTTTTAGTTATCATGTGAAGTGCGGTATATATACAATTTTGTCTTGCATCAAAATAAAATCATTAGATTAAAGATTGCATTACCTACCACTCTCCAAAGAAAATAGATAAATAAAAGAATAGTCTACCAGTAAGGGCAAAGTCAAAGTCCACAAAGACTTGGACTACCAACAGTCCATGATGAACCAGCTTTGCTCAAGAAGGAATCACACCAATGGTTCATTCATTTGGTACTTTGTCCCTTGCAGACAGACATCCATAAATGTAGTGATTTTATCAAAAAGAAAAAAAAAAGGTCACCATATCACTCTGTAAAATCCAACACTGACTGATCGTTCTCCCATTCACCCACAAAATTTACATGGCAACAAATTGCTCTCCAATTCTCATATCCGTTGATAATTTCATCGTACAATTTCCTCCCATCATATAATGTCATATGAAATTAGAAAATCAAATAAATAAATAAAAACTCTGAGGATGTCTTTATCTCGCTGATTTTTGTTACAGGAAAATGCTTTTAGGAAATTCAATTTCAGAGAAAGGGAATCGGAAAAATTTGATTATGGTGAAAACAAGTTGAAAAAAAAAAAAAAACTGATTTTATCATAATTAGTAATAAGTGAATCCACTAGATGCGACTTGTATCGTTAAAAGTAACATGGAATGACTAATAAACTAGAATTGATATCTTCTTCATTAATTCTATAATCCATTGAAATAAAAACGATTACAAAGAAATCAAGATAGAAATTATGAAATCATATTTGTAAAATATTAGATTAATCGTGCTTTGGGAATGTAGAAAAATTGAGCATTGATAAAGTATATTCTTCTCACTTTAAAGCGTAGCAAGAAAATAAGGGTAATGATTCCTTCTTGCCAAGTTGTTTTTTCTCTAAATCTTATTGTTTTTAAGTTAATACCACGAAAAATCCCAAACTTATATACCCGTGATAAATTTATCTCAAATTAATTTTTTGATCACCAAAAACTTCAAACCGGCACATTGTGACAAATTTACCCTCCATTAGTTTCCATTAAATATGATTAATACTAGGAAAAAGCACAAACCAATACATATGTGACAAACAAAGGATAAAACCCCAAATTGATACACTCGTCAATTATCAAAATTAATGTCTGCTTTTGTTGACTTGACTTTGAATGAATTGCCATTTATTTGGGGGCAAAAGTCGATTCTAATCCCAAAATTTTTGCATCACATGGTCTAGTGATTTTTTTGTGTTAAGAAATGTAAATAATTGTCAACCTTGGCAAGCTCGATTGATGCTTCAAGGAATCATCTTATTGACCAAATTTTGCAGCAAACTGGCCCACAACTCTCTCTCTCTCTTTGTGCATGTTCAGCCAATCTTATGGCTTCTAAGTTCAATGACCTACCCAAAAGTCATTGAAAAAGATCTTTCCTTTTTATTTCCTTAATATTTCTATGGTGAAGGAGTAAAGGTCTTTGATAGTTAAGGCCCGCATCTAATACGAAAAGTCTCTCTTTTCCTTTATAAAGAGATGAGTTAAGGCAATGGGATCCCACCTATTTTCTCTTCTTCCTAGAGCTTCTGAGCTATAATGGAGGACACTCAATTTCAATTTAAATGGAAGGAGTCCGATTTTGAAAAAAAAAAAAAATTGCTACAAGACCTTTGGAGTATTGTTTTACTAAAAACAAAAGTTTAGTGGAGTTTAATCAAAGCTAAAGCTATCGGAAAACAAATTTGATGTTCCGTTGGTCTCGAATCGATGAATTTTATACTTCCCAAGAGTCTTTTTTGACTCATCGAGTCAATCGTGATTAATTGCTTCAATTTAAATTTTGCTTTTGTCAAATTCGGATGTACCTATGAAAAGACTTAAGAGCCCATGAATTCTGGAACCAAACAGTTTTACACCTTTGGATCTTGCGGGATTTTATTTTTCCTCCTTGGCTGCCTCACGTGTGTCCTCCATGTCGTCCTTATCAAATACCAATAGGTTCATTTAGTCCACATCTGTACCCATCGAAATCTGAAGGTCTTGCTGGTGTTGGAGAGTTCACATCGATCATGCACTCCCCGGCAACTTTGAGGAGGTCAGTTCGTCAATCACCGGAAATGACCATGGCCATGGGCATCGGGTTAGGGTTTTGGAGGCGTGTGAGCAGAGAGCAGTGCCAACGAGGGGAAGATCAAGGATTTGAAGCAAAGGAAGAAACGTGCGAAAAGGTCAAGGAATGATGTGGAAGGAGTTGTCGTGGAGTTTAAACGAAGTTCACCTAGAAAAGAAACTAAATAAAAGGAAAGATAAAAAAATTCTAAACCGGGGCATGTTGAATATTTTGGTCTCTTCATCCAAATAAAGAGAGATCCATCATATGCTTTCTTCTCCCGAGAAGGAGTAAGACCAAAAGTGAAATGCTAAAATCAAGGTGGACGAATGTGAGTCTCAAGCGCAAAGCGGAAAAGGATAAAAGCAAAGCAAGAATTTGTATTCCATCCCACTTTTCCTTCGAAGTTAAAATTGTAGCTCGTTTGTTTTACAAAAAGGACCGCCAAGTGGATTATCTTCCTTCTTGGACCCTAAAAGTTGCTAAGTCCAGTTTTCTTTCAAAAGCTTTATTCAGATTTTTAAGTTCGTCGCCGTCCAAGACACCACATTAGATTTTCGACATTTATCTTGGACCAAACTTTGATGGAACGTATTTTTTGGTTACCATATAAGTTTGGGATTTTGATGATAAAAATACAGCTTGGATAATTGGTATTACGGTAAATATAAAGGTTAGGATTTTTTATGGAATTGTGCACTCAGCGTTGCCGAATTTGCTGCCCACCCATTGCATCACTAGCCCTCAACTTCATGCATCAATCCATCGGCGAGTTAACTCCTCACCTGCTCAAGTCTGTCTTCTATGCCTTCGTCTCTTTTTCTTTTTGCACAAAGCTCATAAACCTATGTCCATGGAACTCGCGACTGGCAGAGGTCGCTAGAGCCACAAATCTATGGTTGAATGGCTGTGGTGTCGGGGCTTGACTTTTTTTTTTTTTTTTTTTTCGGTCGAAAGAAAATTGTATTCATTACTCAAAAGGATGCAGAAGTACATAATTTTCATGACAAAGCAAATCAAAACAGAGCATGAATACTGAAAAACAAAGCCAAATCCTAGAACATAAGGAGGATTGATGGAGCAATTGCAAAGTTAAACACAAACTCGTTCCACATGAACAGATATGTCAAACAAAATTGGCAACCAATCACCATATCTCGAGTCTATGTCAGTGATGAGTACACGCCAAAAATTCATTCTTCAATAATTATGATGTTGTTAGTTGATGGTGCATGCCTTGATTCAGCTTCCTCTATACCATCATCGTATGAAAACAACCATAATATGTTAGATAAACACAGATCTAATGTGTGGAGGAATAAATCTTCGTAATTCAACGAGATGCTAAAACTCCTACGATCATCATTAAGACTGGGGCAGAGAATCTGTACATGAATAAAGCATGAGAGCATTGAATCCCCAAAAGTATATTTATTAAACTCCCAAATCTATATCTAGAGATTTTTTTAGGAACAGAGAAAGGCCATCATCCCAGTTTATCATTAAAATCAATACCATAAAGAAAAGGATAAATAAATTCCTCGCCAAGAGGGCATTTGGGTATTTTGGCAGCATCAAAAAGACAAAACACAATTGATAGGGAAGAAAGGAGAGGAGCAGAGGGAAAAGGACAAGGGGCCATGATTATGGTGGATGGAACATAGACCTATAAACTGTCGGTGGTCACATGACTCACATGGCGGATGGAACATAGACCTGTCAACTGTCGGTGGTCACATGACTCACATGAGGAGACTGATGATATCGGGTGCAATGAAGCGGGAGCCAATTAATAGGAAGAAGATGCTAAATCAATCTGGGGTCATGCGTACCAATGGATGAGATGGAACGTATGGAGAATTCACATGATCCATCTGTGCATGAGTCAGGTTCACATGCCTTGGTGCTCGAGCGGGCAAGACTTGCTCGAAGAATAGGGAGGAAGTGAAGAGAGGTGTAATCCAGTCCATACGCCGCATTTGGCAGGGCAACCCCGAAATCATGGATTTTTAGCCCATGCGTCCCCATTGAAATTGCCATATTTTCCCAAACTTCCTTTGTATTTTTGAGGTTTGGAGAGCACGAAAAACAGACGGGGCGTTTTCTTCAAAATAGACCTGATACTTTTTCCCCGATTGGGACACACCCCTGTCCTGAAAGCGACACTACAATTATGTTCAAGCAAAGCCACGAGTGGGTCCCCGTGCCCTGTCATTCTTGTTAATTTGTGGGCAAGGGCGGGGGCATTTATGGCGACACAGTGCTCTCGGATGATTCAATGGAAGAAGGAAGACGCATTGGACACCGTGCGGTTCTATTTCAGGGTGAAAGCAAACTCTACAAAGACATATCATTAGAATACGAACTGCCCCTGGCTCTTAGCATAGTCAACATATCCTGTGTTCTACTTTTATTGACCCATGGAGATCTCCATTTGTAATTTTGGCTTCTAAAAGTGATTTAGATTTCACAATGTGCTGCACTGATTTTGCTGTTATACAATTTGACCTTTTTTCTCGGAGAGAAGATCAAGAGAGATCAATGAAGAGGAGGCAATGCTTTGTTTATTCATCATGGAATTGATCATTATCCTAGATCGTGAAAAGCTTATGATATTATAAGGGCCAACTCTTTACAAGTGACTTTGGTTGGCTAAAGAATGGTTGAAAGAAGTTGACTTTGGCTATTTTGGTTTCTATCGAGTCAATATCGTGAAACTTTAGTTGCGAAGTGGCTACTTTCTCTCGTGAAATACAAAATGTTTAGTAGCCACGGAATTGATTTAGAAATTTGAAAAATACTCGCAAAACAAATACCATCTGTTCAGAAGAACTTTTATCTTTAAATAATCTAGCTAATCATGTCATCAATCAATAGAAAAGTTGATAAAATCTAATTTAATTGAATGGAAAGAATAAAAGTGCAGTATACATATAATTTTGCCTTGCGTCAAAATACTATCATTAGATTTAAAATCGCATTAGCTACCACTCTAAAAAAGAGAGAAAAAAAAGAAGATAGAACAGCGTATGGAGTGGTGCAACAAGACGGAAACGTCATGGGATTAGAATGGCAAAGTCAAAGTCAACGAAGACTTTGACTACCAAGAGTCCATGATGAACCAGCTTGCTCAGGAAGGAATCACATCAATGATCCATTGATTTGGCACTCTGTGCCTCCCAATCAGACTTCCATAAACGTAGAGATTTTATCGTAAAAATATTTCACTAAGATCATTCTATAAAATGCTACACCGATTCATTATTCTCTTATTCAACCCCCAATAATCATATGACAACAAATCAATGTCCAATTCTCATATCCATTGATAATTCCATCTTACTATTTCTTTCAATCAAATAACATCATGTGAAAACAAACTCTTAGGTTGTGTTTATCTCACTAAGAATTTTTTTTGTTGCGGGAAAATGTTTTAGGAAATTCAATCTCAGAAAAAGTAAACACAAAATTTTGATTGTGCTGAAAACAAGTTGAAGAAATTGATTTTATCATAATTGGTAATAAGTGAATTCATTAAGGGTGGCTTGTATAGTTAAAAGTAACATGTGATGACTAATAAACTGGATATGATATCATCACCGTTTATTCTATAATCCATGAAAATAACAACGATTACAAAGAAATTAGGACAAAAATCAAGGAAAACAATTCTTCTTGCCAAGTCATTTTTCTCTAAGCTTATTTATTACTTTTAGCCCATGGTAAACGTTTTTATGGATCGAGTAGCTTTACGTAATTCAAAAACTGGAAAGTAAGGAAAGAAATTTTCCAAAAATGATTTTTCATTGAACAAAGAAGGAAGATCGTGAGGGACAATTCCAGTTTTTTTTTTTTTTCTTTTTCATTTTTTTTTTTGGGGGAAAAGTATTACCCTTCGGCACAAAATTGTACAAGTGTTTGCACGCTAACGTTGTTGATGAATCCATATCCAAAAAAAAGACGTTGATAGATATCAGATTGGTATGACGATAGACCATATAATTGATGCCAATAAAGAGATCCAAAGTGAACAATCATATCCCTTCATATTCTTTCTTGTCCCGAAAAGGAGAAGAACATAAGTGAAATGCTAAAAAGAAGGTGGACGAATGTAAGGTCTCAAGCGCATAGAGAAAAAGGAAAAGGCAAAGCAAGAATATATTTCATTACACTTTTGTTAAAGTTAGCACTCCATTTATTTCGTGAAAAATGAATGATAATCATCGTTTATATTTCTTGAAATAATTAATTAATGAAATTTTTTTACTATCGATAATAATTTATGTCTAAATATTTTCATAGATAATGAAAATATATTTAATTTATTCATTTTTATGAACGATATAAAATGTTTTCCAAATCATTCATTTTTTACGAAATAAATGGAGAATAAGTTGAAGCTCGTTTATTTTGCATATTAGTTTCAAATTAAGCTCGGAGCTCTTTCAGTTAAATAGAGAGGAATTCGTCCCATTTATTATTAAAAAAACTGCATCTCCAAATTATACCACTTCCTGGACCCTAAAAATTGTGAGAGACAACTTGTTATCACGGAGGTTTAATTTTTAAAAACTTATAACTTTGACAAGTGGTCTAAAGTCACTTTAGACCATAATAAAATCACATCATATCCACATTGGCTCCATTTGCCTATCGATGTCCAAGCAAGCAGTCACATTGGATTTTTAACGGCCGTCTTGGATGGAACCGTGACGCATAATATTTGCGAGTCACTAATACAAGTTTATATACAGTATTAGTAACAGGTAAAAGAATTGGGTTTCGTTATCACACCAGGCAAGGTTTAGGCTTTTTGGTGGAATTCTCCTGAGTCATGTCTGCTTCATTTGTCTATTGTTGTCCAGGCAAACAGGCACATTAAATTTCTAATGACCATCTTGGATGGAGAGTACTTTTGGATTTCTGATACAAGTTTCGATTTTTTATGATGACAAAAAAAGTTAGAATAATTAGTGTCATAGTTAATATGGTTTAGGATTTTTACGTGTCGCCCACCCATTGCCATCACAAGCCCTCACCTTCATGTGTGAATCCACCGGCGACCTCAACTCCTCACCGATTTGACTTGTTTGCTATCCTTTGGTCTCTTTTTTTCTCCGCACGGAACTCACAACCTATGTCCAATAGAAGTCGCGACAGACGGAGGTTGCTGGCATCGCACGGCCGTGGTTGGATGTGGCCGCGGTATCGGGGCTCGACTCAATTAACTTGCTCGATTTTTTAAATTTTGCCCATCAAGTAAAAGCGTGTGTATTGGTGTGCATCAAAATTTAAATATGAACTCAAAAAGGATAGTAGAGGACCAAATCTCCAGAACCAAACTTAGAACGGTCCTCAAGAGCGCGATTAGCATCGAAGCAAACAGCAACCCTTGAAGAGCCACGTCCGCTGTGAGCAAGCTTGCCTCGTCCGGAGGGCTCGCGGGTGGAGGCAGGGCCTCCTCTTTCAGCGGCAGCGCTTCAGCCAGATTCACCGCCTCAGGGTCGGCTATTTTCTCTTCGGTCGACATGGTTGCTCTCGGTGCAAGTTGGGCTTAAGTACGTCCTTATGGCTGTAATCGTCACTTGGTCGATTATATATAAAAAGTCATATGTAATTTTCACTTACCAGCTATATTTGAAATTTATTATTTGATTATTCAAACTTACAACGCATATATCAAAACTCCTTTTTGGCAGCGGAATTTTAGAACTTTTTCAAACTACAACCATCCATCAAATGAATTGCATTGGAATAATGTTTTGATCTGATCTAGAGAGACTAGATGTCCATATTTCTAGAAGTGACATTGGGAAGAAATTAATTATATTATAGAGAATCAAAGAGATTCGAACTTTTCTCTTTTCTCTCTTTTTTTTTTTAATTTTATTTTGAGGGGAATAAAAACTTTGCACTTACCAAAAAAAGAAAAAACTTTGCACTATGCTATGTCCAATGTGAATGCAATCATGTTGTCTGTTGAGATGTAAGACCTTTTGGGAATTATTTAAGTTCGTGAGATTTGAGTCAAATTTTTTTAACAAAAAAACTTTGCATTGTGCTGTGTCCATATTTCTAGAAGTGACATTTGGAAGGATACTCCGCTAGCCATTGTCTGTTCGCTGGTTTAACCTTCCAATGACATTCCACCACTTTACTACTTCAGCTTACACTTGTTTGCAAGCACAGCTGAAGTATTTTTTTTAAATACATTGATTTTTTTTTTTTGGTAATATGAAAGCCTTGAGCAAGAATTCAAACAGTCACCGAAGTGTAGGATTCGTATTTTAGTTTTGCTCATCAAATAAAAGGATGTGATCAAATATGAACTCAAAATGGAGAGTGGAGGGCCAAATCTCTAGAATCAACCTTAGAAAGGGACAATTTTCGTTCCTGAGATATGAGAAGAGACAACTTACATCAAAGTGGATGTGCTTGGTTGGTCTTGGAGACCAACTTATGCATCATAGCACGTGAAATGTTGTTGCTACTATTCTTTTTTTTCTTCCTCAAAGCTAGTGCAATGTGAACAATGTTTAGGAAATGCCAGATGAAAGATGGTGGCCTTTTCCGATGTGTTGAGAATATTCCTTCCAAAAAAAAACCTTTTATGAAATTGCAGTTGAATGTTATCTCCTCAAAAGGCATTCAGAGTGGGGAAAAATAGTGTGCACCATACACTGTAGAGTGTGAATCCCAACACTTGCCCATTCGCTCCTCGACCTCGCCGCTGGTCGCGCAACCTCGGCGAGGCCCGATTTAAAGTGCCGCTCGGCCGCTCTACTCCTGAAGAAGATGATGAACAGTATTTTCGAGGGCCAAAGGGGAAAACATGATTATCGAAGGGATATGGAAAGAAAAAATTCATTAAACGATATAACAAGCCCAAAGTTCGATAAATGTTATTTTTCAAAAATAAAAAATTTCAACTTTCGTAAAAAAACGTCAGAGGGGGAAAAATAGCGTGCACCATTTTATATTAAATAAATATTTTTATTTTTAATTAATTTGATTCAAATTCATAAAAATAATTAATTAAAAAAAAGCCTACAATGAATTTACACTAATAATATTAATGAATCAATTCATTGGAAATTCGAAAGATATATTCATAATTAATACGTATCCATGTTTGGAAATATATTTTTAATTTTAACAAAAATTATTGATGAAATCGATAATTAATAAAAAAATTAGAATCAACTTATTTAAATAAATCCATAATTTTTACAATGATAAAATTTATTATCATTTAAAATTCAATACTTTTATTTTTTAGAATTATTTTTTAATCTCATTTATTTATTTTTTCGATTAAAAAAATCTCCTTGAGGGTCCACCGCCAACCCCACTCCCTTTCTTTCTTTCGTATATTTACCCCCCCCCCCGGCCCTCAAATTTATTTCAATTTTTTTACCATCCTTCCCCACGTCAGATTTATTTCCCCCACCCCCAAATTTATTTCAATTTTTTTCCCTCCTCTCCTCACGTCAGACCATTTCCCCCCAACCCAAATTTATTTAACTCTTTTTCCCCTCCCCCACCCACGTGACAGGTTGTCACTTCACCCCATCAGCCTCTTTTTTTTTATTTATTTATTCTTTTTGAGTTTCCAAAACCCTAGCTAGCGCCCCTTTCTCCTCCTCCTCTCGCCGCTCGCCGCACCCGCACGACCCCTTCCTCTCCTTTTCCTCTCGATACTTCTCCGCCTCCTTGCCGCACGACCCCCTTCCTCTCCTCTTCCTCTCGATCCTTCTCCTCCTCCTCCGCCTCGTCGCCGATCCGTCGCAGCATCAGTGGCCGCCCTCGCCTCACTCTCTACTCTTTCTCTGGCGGTTTCTCGCCGTCGCGGGCTCGCCGTTGCTCGTTACTCCATCCTGATCTTTAAGTGCCGCCTCTCATCTCTGCTATTCCACCATTCCCCTGTATTTCTATCTAAAAACCTTCTCTTTGCTAACTCACAAAATGCTTGAGCACTTGCTGTTGCCCTGTATTGTGACAGTTGCTGCCATAGCTCTCTCTGCCATCCTGTTCAAAGGATTCCTGAAGAAAAGAGCAGGTCAGACCGCTGTGGAGGGCAGTGCAGATAATGATTCAGCTACAGAGAATGGTACCGTAGAGAGGGCTGCTCGTACTTGCACTACACCACAAGTTGAGGAAATGGCAACATCTTCCGGATATGACTATGAAGTATTCTTGAGTTTCAGAGGGCTTGACACACGATCAGGTTTTACCGACTTCCTTTACAATTATCTTATAGATGCAGGAATCCGCACATTTAGGGACGATGACGCGCTCCATGTCGGGGAAGAGTTTGCCCCAGAACTTCTTGAAGCAATCAATCAGTCGAAGATCTTAATACCTATCTTTTCAAAAGGTTATGCCTCTAGCATATGGTGTCTCAGGGAGCTAGTTCAGATGGTCAAGCACCAGAAAAATAAAAGACAAAAGATCATGCCCATTTTTTATGATGTGACACCTTCGGAGGTTCGACACCAAATTGGGAGTTTTAAAAATGCTTTTGATTTACACGAAATAAAGGGGCGATATGACGAAAAGACTATAGCAGAGTGGAAGGATGCTCTCACTACAGTCGCGGGTATAAATGGATGGGACCTGCAAAGCATGCCCAACAGGTGACTGCTTTTAGCATTCCATCTCATGTGCCTTGTATCGTTAAACTCGATGCATTTAAATTGGTTTCTTTTCTAAATTTGTGTTAGTCTTGTTGAAATTGAATTGTATGCAATTGAAATTATGCAGCAAAATCAGGCTAAATAATATCACAATGTCAATTTTTGTCCCATTTCATTCCCAGCAAGCAACATTTTTCGTTAGTTCAGGTCATTCATTTACCCTAAGTTCCAGTGCTAGTTTATCAAAATGGTATAAATCGTTGAGGAACGCATTTAGAATAGGTCTGTAGTTTTCAATTTGGTCTTGTCAGAGCATAGTTTGGCTTAACTCAATTTTCTAACTCTTTCCCCTTTGACTTTCAACAAACAATAGGCAAGAAGGTCAGTTTGCAAAAACAATCACGCAGAAGGTTTTCAATGAGTTGAAAAAGGCTTATTTGGTAGTATCAAATTGCTTGGTCAATGTTGACAACCATGTGGATGCAATCATGGAATTGATAGGTCCTCATACAAGTGAAACACGGATTATAGGAATCTATGGGATGGGTGGCATCGGGAAGACGACAACTGCCAAAATCATCTATAATCAGCTTGTAGAAAAATTTGAGTGCTGTTGCTTTATGTCCAACATCCGTGAAACATCAGAACGCAAGGGCATTGAATTCTTGCAAAATCAACTCATCTCCGACATCCTCAAATACAAATGGACAGATATAAGAAACATTGATGATGGGATTAATACCATCAAAGACAGATTGTCTAATAAAAGAGTCCTCCTCCTTCTCGATGATGTGCATGAAAAGAAGCATATGGATGCACTTGTAGGTGAGTGTGATTGGTTTGGTAAAGGGAGCAAACTTATTATTACTACTAGAAACAAAGAAGTTCTTGATGTTCTTGGAGTGAAAAGCTGTTATGAGCTTTGGGGCATGGATCACAGTCAATCTCTTCAACTCTTCAGCAAACATGCTTTTAGAAGAGATCATCCTTTGAATGAGCATATCAAACAATCCGAGAGGGCGATAAAAATTGCTGGAGGTCTTCCGTTAGCTCTTGAGATCATGGGTTCACTTTTATCTAACACTAAAGAGGAAAAGTGGGATTCCAAATTACGTAAGTGGGAAAGTGATCCTCATAAGGATGTCCAGAGTAGATTGAAAATAAGTTATGATGAATTAGAAGAAAAGGAAAAGCAAATGTTCCTTGATATAGCTTGTCTCTTAATTGGATATGATAAAGACATTGTAGTTCATTTTTGGGAATCTGAATTCCATCCGGAATATGCCATGGATGTTTTGGAGAACATGTCTTTGATAAAGATTAAGGAGGATAATAAAGTGTGGATGCACGACCAACTCAGAGACCTCGGAAGAAAAATAGCTTGTCAAGAAGCGAATATAAAGAAACAAATTAGAGCATGGGATCCTAAGAAAGCATTGGATATTTTGAAGAGCCATGAGGTAAAATCCCCCGTGCAATAAATCTCCAAGTTACTTATGGCCATTTTCTTTTCAAAAAGAGGCAATTATTTTTTTGTGTTCTCTGGCACCATTATGACCTACTCAACCAATATTTTTGCTCTTTCAAGATTAACGGAACAATAGTACTCAACTCAACCCCTTAAAATAGTGAACTTGGATAAATGTGTTTCCTGTCAACTCTTTTGTTGTTAAAAATTTTCTCTTGGGCAGATGAAGAAAAAAGTTGAAGCTCTCCGTCTCCACTTGGACCATCAGCACTCTTTTACCTATGAGGACTTTAAGAGCCTACCAAACCTAAGGTTCCTTGAAGTTGATGACCCAAAGGAAATTTTTCGTGCAGAAAAGATGCTTCTTCAGCACAAAGGGCCATCAAATGTCCTTTCAACTAATGTTTTTCAGAAGAATTCAATTTTCCTTCCACGATTACGATGGCTTTCTTTGCAAAACATTCACCCAACATTTGAGATTACAAATTTCTCCATGGAGAATGTGACCGTTCTTGATCTATCTTGGAGTGAAATTACGCATGATTGGAAGGGGTGGAACCACATGAAGGTATGTTATATGTTAGACGATACTTGTTCTTCCGTCTCATTAAATTCGAAAGTAAACTTTGCATGATTTTTCTTTCACAGGTGATTAAGAATTTGAAAGTTCTGAATTTGGCCCATTGCCTATGCTTGGAGAGAACCCCCAACTTATTTGCTCATTTAAATTTAGAACGTTTGATCCTATCTGGCTGTGAATCATTAATTGAAATTGATGAATCAATTTGTAAGTTGAAACGCTTAATTTTCTTAGATGTAAGCGATTGTTGGAATCTTCATAGGCTTCCGGAGACGGTTGGAAATTGGGATTTGCTAACGAAGTTGGACATAAGTCACACGAGCATCGAAGTAGTACCCAATTTCATTGGAATGTCGAAGAATTTGAAAGTAATGAAGATGCAAAATGATGTCCAAAACAGATTGCACAATGATATCTGTTTGGGGAAGGTCAAGGGAATGGAAATCGCCGACCATTATGATCATGTCATGCATGTCCACGCAATAAGTGGCTATTGCATCTACGGGGCAAGGATGCATATATTGGGATGGCCGGGAGTACACGCCCTACCAAGGTTTCCTGAAAGTCTCATCGAATTAGAAGTGGAGGAGTTGAGGGTGGACACGTTTCCGGATCTCTCAAATCTCGCTAACTTAAAGGTATTGCATCTGGGCTTTGGCCCACCTAACTGTGATGGGAAATCTTATGGGCTCCTGGAAAAACGGATACCATGGTGGATTGGGAACTTAAGCAAATTGGAATCTCTGCTACTGCACTTTTTCGGGGGGACCGCCTCATCGACAGACCTGAGCCTCCCTCCTCATTCGCCTCTTCCCTCAAGTTTATCCGTCTTACGTCTCTGTGGTTGCGAGTCACTTTGCTCGATGGATCTATCGAATTTGAGGAAACTATCGTCTCTCGACGTTTGCTGCTCTGCAGTTGCAAAGATTGAAGGCCTTGGATGTTTGGAGAACCTACGAGAGTTGAAGCTTAAGGAGCTCGGACAGCTGGCGATGCTACCTGATCTAAGCAAGTTAAACAAGCTGAGGAGTATTCGAGTATTCAGTTGTGCTAATCTGGTTGAGATTCAAGGCGAACTACCGCGGTTTTTGGATAAACTCGAAATTCATTTCTGTCCTTCATTACAGGAGTTGCCCAATCTGTTCAGCTTAATGGGTAAGAGAAATGTTGATGTGAGTATTCCCAATCAGATGTTTAGATATACAGATGGACATTGGTTGCTGGTTCGTGGCTTTAAACAGATGCAGATCCCTGATCTAAGCAATTGGAACAGACTTAGAATTCTTACAGTACAATCTTGTCATAATCTGGTTGAGATTCAAGGCGAACTACCCCCAATGTATATTTGGAAGATTTGGATATTAAAGGTCACAATAAGTGGATGCGGGAAATTAGATTCGGTAATCTGGGTAAGACAGATGTTTCTGTGGATATTGGCAATCAGATGCTTAAATATACAGGTGGACATGAGTTGCTGCTTTGTGACTTTAAACAGATGCAGATCCCTGATCTAAGCAATTTGGACGGAATAACAGATCTTTTAGCAATAGATTGTCATAGTCTGAGATTGAATCTTTACAGAAGCCTGTGAATCTTTGGTTGAGATTGTCAATCTTTGGAAAGTATATTGACAGCTGTAAATCTTTGGTTGAGATTCACAATCTTTAAAAACATTGTGTATTGAAGGTGTAAATCTTTGGATGAGATTCTGAACTAGCAATTTGGAAACATTGGATATTGACAACTGTAAATCTTTGGTTGAGATTCAAGGCGAACTACCCCAATCTTTAAAAACATTGTATATTGACAGATGTAAATCTTTGGTTGAGATTCAAGGCGAACTACCCCAATCTTTGGAAACATTGTATATTGACAGCTGTGAATCTTTACAGAAGTTGCCTGAGCTGTCAAGCTTGAAGAGACTGCGAAAGGTCACAATAAGAGGATGTGGGAAATTAGATGTGGAGGAAATTTCTCGGCTTTGCTTGGAGAAGTCAATCGAACTTGTGGGAGACAATGAAGAAGACGAATTTGTGGAAGAAGACAGTGAAGAAGACGAATTTGTGGAAGAAGACGATGAAGAAGACGATGAATAAGTGCACGTTGCACTTGGAAGCTTTTTGAAGCACGACCAAAAATTGTTCCCTCGTGTCCGAACCTTAAACGATTTGAGGTAAGTACCAATGTTTTCCTTTTCTGGCAATCAAATTCTTTCAGAGATATGAGCAGAGAAGTTTCGCATGCACTTTTTAATGACCTATTTGCGTGTTCATGTCTGAAAATCTGATGACGGCATTGAAATTATAATACCTCCGAACGGCCAAAGGGCTCTTAATTATGTACACGTATTTGTGTTCTTTTCCTAGTTTGGTTTGGCTTTTTTAGCTACATTTTCTTAGGATGATTTCTCCTAGAGATTTGCATGTCGATTGCATCGTTTTTATTTGATATGTACCAAATTATTAGAGATCCTTGTCGGTTTGCTGCTTCATATATTTTGAAATTGATAACCTCGCTTTGTACTGGAGATAACTTTGCTATGCTGTAAACAAATAGGTGGAATGTGTGCTGGAAGGTCATATGACCATGGTTCTCATCCTGGGACTTTACAGCACAATCAACTCATTTGTGACTTTGTAGTAGACAGACACTCTGTATTGCTATGCTTAAGTTCAGTTTATTTTTCAGGAAAGGTATGCTTCTTAGTGGGATTTGCAAATGTTATGGAGAAGTCATAACCACCTGCAATTCCAAGATTACCAGTGTGGCAGCGCTGGCTAAAGCAGCAGCAGCAGAATATTTTATCTCAGCAACGATGCCTTCAATCATAGCAATCTTTGACGGGCACACTGACAAAAATCATTCCGTGCAGCAAACATCGCCTACGGGAGTAACTGAGAGAATGCAGCATTCGTTGGTACCAGTAGAGAAGGAGCACCCTTTTGCTGAGACTTGAGAATTGCACTCACTTACAGGAGATTGGTAAGAAAAAGAGAGCACCTTCCCTTGGGGCTGCCTTCAGTAATAGAGCTGTGCATTTAGAAGCAATATCAGCACTGTTTCTGTCATGAGAACCACTCAATTCCCGGAAAACACTGGCACTGCCACCAAAGTCAGTTGTGTCATGTGCTACTCACTGCCTCAGAAGAACTTTCATCAAGTAGTGTTGGCTCTTCCATGTATGTGGAACCTTTCGTAGAACCTAGTGATCATAAAAGAAGAGCTTTACACAAGCCAAACATCATTTTGAGAAAATCTTCCATATTTTTCTCATGCACAAACTCCAAAAGGTTTCCAATAAGCTGTACTACTTTCAGCTGAGAAAGCAACTTGGGATCCATTTCCAGAGCCAATGCCAGAGCCACGCTCAGCTCAACATCATTCACATTTGCACAGGACAGATCACCAAGTGAAAATCTGAAGCAGTGGCTGACTTTCTTTGGTTGTAGAATCTCAGAAATTTTAGTCAAGTTGAACTCTATGAGCATCGGAAGGAGCTTCTGCGCACACATTGGTATCAGGGTCCTCATCCTCAATCAAGGCTGGGCAGAGAGGGAGAAATTGCACCCAAGTCTGCCAGCTTATGCTTTAACTCTGGAGTTTTGATTAGGAAAATGAACATCGCATCAAACAGAATATTGAGGGACAGAAATCTGGCATCAACATCCTTGTTGCCCTTACACAGAACATCCAGACTCAGCAGAATCCCACAGATGAATACGTCAGAGCTTTCAGGAATCCAGTATGACTCCTCTGTGATGGACTCAACGATTGCATTTTGAGCTGGCAATGCAAGTTCTAGGAATGGATATTTGTTGTGCTCTAGTTTTCCTTTTCAATCCTGAACTGCTCTTGGATTTTGTTTGTAATTGGTGTGTTGAATTATGCTTTGTGTGAGTGAACCATCTAAGTTTTGCCTGTCTAGTGTTTGGTGATCATGTGCAATTTTGGTGTTTGATGAAATGAGCTATGTGCTTGAGACCGTGCTTGCTGGAATTTCACCTTCAAGAAGCACCTGAAGCAGAAGCTGAAGCGCAAGGTCTATTGCGACGGCTTCCTCTCTCTCTGCACCACCACCGGCAAGGTACCTTTGCTTTCACTACTAATCTCTACCATTGATGTCCAGCTCAACCCAATCGGAACTTAGTTGCCTTGATTGGGTAGGCCGTGATTCTGTTTGACTCGCTATTCTATGTCAAAACTGCAGTGGCTATCGATTTATTACTCTTTTTTTCCCAAGTTTAGCTTGCTCAATCGAACTGAATGGCAGCAGCTCAATGCTGCTTGGGATTTCATATTTTCTATCATCACAGATTGTTCTGTTCTGTGCTTCTAATTGTAATACTCTCCATGATTGAGCCTGTTTTGAGTAGATTAGTCCATGCTGTGATTGATGGTTGGATATATGATAGGTAATGCCGTATGATGGCAGCAAGCAGCTGTTGGAATGCAGGATTTTGAAGAATGATGAAGTTATCTATTCCGGTGAGTCACGGATGTTCAATGCTTATTTGGTCGTTGTTGGAGAGCATGAAGGAGGGCAAAAGCCCCTAGATGATACTTATATTCGCAGCCTAATTATTGTTTGGCAATTGGATTTATAAGTTCCCTCTGCTGAGGGTATTGCTTGCTTGTCTTCTTCTTCATAGTTGTTTTGGTGGTTCAAATCATCAGTAGGTGCAATGTGATAAATGTGAAGTTCTTGGGTTTGGTTTGTTAAAATTCCAAATGGGTATATTTTACTCCTTGGTTGTCTTGGAAAAAAGAGCGTTGCTTGCATACAAATACGCATAGACCCTCCTTTGTGATGCTTTGCTTGTTTTTCGTCTCGGAAATTAAATATTTGTTCTTTTGCTTGCTTAGAACAGCTACTTAAATATATTGATTGATTTAGAACCTAGATGTAAACATTTGCAATTGATCTACTTTTGCTTTTGTTCAATGAGCAACTGGTCTTTTGAAACTCCTGTTTTCTTTTTAAGTTTTTCCTTTTGTTAACCTTACTTTCAATTGATGCAGAGCTTTGGTTGAGTTTCTGGATATGAGGTTCACTATAATCCCCTCTATGAAACACAAGGTGTGTTTCCCTTTTAGCTACTTAAATCATTTGGCATGGAATCCACAGTTGCATTGCCTACATAACTTTTCATTTTCTGCAGATGTTCCTCCTTCCTCAGAAACCGAAAAAGAAATACTGGTTATTTTAGAGGAAACTGGTCGCTCATGATGTTGCAACCTGCCAGAAATGGGAACCAAATTTATACCATCCCTATACCCTACATATATGGATTCTGCATTCCAAATAGCACAACTTGCTTTACAATGCCTCCGAATGACTCCTAACGAGCAGCCTTCCAGGACTAAAGTCGTGGAAGAACTGGAATCAGTGGACACTGCCATTGCTAATAGAATACTATGGGATGGTTAAATTCACTCATTATGTCGTTCTTACTTCATGTGATGTAAAAGTCTGTTGTTCCCCACTTTTCCATTTTTCCCAGGAATAATCCTGGGCTTTGAATGTTCATTTCCATTGTACCCAGCAGTTACTAGGAGTTATCTTCTCTTGTAAGTTCTTTGGAATACCCATGATGTGTATATTAATACATGCACTGCCTTGTGAATTGAGATGTTGTGATTGTACTTATGTTTATGAGAGGAACAGTTTTTTAAGGCTAATCCTCGATTTGTCAGCAATAAGAGGTTCACAGAAGAAGTCCATTGCTCTTCAAGAGTCGGAGCTCTTTAATTTTCTTGCATGCTTAGGCTTTGAACATGAGCAAAAGCTCATTTTGGTTGCCATCACGAATGTGTTCATGTGGTGCTCGCTCTGCAATCAATCTCGAGGAAGTGTTAGGCGGTTCAGTCCATTCTCATAGTATTTTTGACCTCTAAGACATGGGGAAATTGATGGAGTCGTTTAAGGCAAAGAGGTGCTCAGTTGTCCATTCAGAAAGAGCAAGATATGACTTTTGGTGCTGTCATGTTGCAGCTGAGATATGTCTAATTGTCTTATTGCTGAATAAGAGACATATTTCTTATCATATGCCAGTTTTAGATAAGACTTTCCATATGACATCAGAAACAACTAAATTTTATTTTTATATTCTCAGTAACTTAGCCCATTGGTCATTATACTTTCTTTACTGTTTGTATATCTGAGGGCCCTATTATTTTTTACACTTCTCATGTAATTTTTTTATTTTTGAACTTGTTAATATGTCTCTTTTACATCACTCTTAATGTGAAAATATAAAAGTTGCCATCGTTGTGTTTTTTTTTTTTTTTTGAATAAATTTTTAAAAAATTGATTAAATCAAATGACTTTTTAAATATATGTTTATCAAATAGTATTTTCCCAATGTTACTTCCCAAGTCACTTTAAAATTGCAAATTACCAAACAGTCTTTGCATTTCACAAAACTCCTTTAGGCTAAGAGCCTTTGCATTATCCAAGGGCTTTCTCCAAAGCCAAACCAAACGCACCCTATATGAATGGGTACTCAAAATTGAGCTTTATGTAGACCTTTTTGCTTGATTGTTGTTGCCCTGCTATGTGATCCACCATTTCATGTAGATCAGCAATATAGTCATCATCATGGCTGAAGTGCTCTTGGAGATCCAGCCTCATGAAGTCAAGTTTATCTGTGAGTATATAGTGCTGTGCGTTTGGTTCATTTTTATTTTGGAGCTACATTCAATTTGCATTGCTTACCTCCTGTTTTACAGGCAATAAGTGAAGTGGATGATATTCCTCTGTTCTACAATAATTTGCTTGAGAATTTGTGGTTCAACATCGTAAATAATGGTAAAAGAAATATCTTAAAGCATGAGCTTCAATGGCGAGTATGAATCGGTCATTGGTCGCCCTGTTTTCAAGTTCTTTTACTCTTGTTGTTTCCGAATATTTGGTCAGGTTCTTTCTTTTTACATAGTTTCTATTCTCGCACCACAAACTGTTAGAATGCCATGTGAGTGAATTTCTATCTTCATATAAAGTAGGTGAGTGTTGTAATCAAACGACTGAGAATGTTCAGTAGAGAAAACCAATGCACAAAATGAGATTTCGTTGCTGCATTATATCATCAAAGAAAATGTATGATGGTCCATTTCATCACATCCTGCTCTCATGTCGTGCCCTGTTAAGTTCTTTTATCTAAGGCCTCTTCTCCATGTTTATGCAGTTGAGTTGAGTAAACAAAGCTCATGCTTGATTCCGCTAGGCAACAAGAATTGGAGTAGGCCTTTCATCCTATCTTCTGTTTGATGCAGTTACTATGTAAGCACGGCAGGTAGCTCCACCTGTCCTGCTGTGCAGAGACAAGTTTTTGATACAGGTGAAGAGGACATTACTGTTGACATGGTAGGTTTTTGCTGCTATATGTTCCTTAATCTTTCAGGTCAAGTAACTGAAGAAATTTTCTTTTAAATTTTCAGTTTCATAAAGAAAGCGGTAAATACATAGGTGAGAGGAAGATAAAAGCAGTCCTAACCAGTCCAGTGGAATCACCATCAGGGCCGCCAGATTATGGAGACCGGAAGCAAGATTCATCTTCCGAGACTACCATCCCAAATGATATCTCACCTTCTGGAGTTGAAAATGCATCACCTTTTCTCTGGGTTGAGATGGCTTTGTATCTAATACATGTATCGGGGCTTTGCCACAGCCTTGGCTGGGCTGCATGTTATTTATTTGTGAATGGAAATCAAGTTGCTACATGTCATCTAAAATTTGATCAGCCTCTTTAGCAACTAAATGCGAGTGTGTAGGATAGCTTTTTTCTCATATTAACTGTATGTGTATCCATTTCTATGACTCAGGATAGAATATGACTTCTGTTCTTACTCTTATAATCCAGAAGGATTGTCTTTTGATGCCAGCATCCTGAACGGTTTGATGTGTCAGAGGTTTTAAGGAGTTAAAATCAACACTCAGTGAGGTGATACAAAGTTGAAAGAGGTTAGTTCTCTTCCCCTGGTAGATTTGTATTTGGGTCTACTTTCACCAGTAAGATAATTGGGAGGACCATTTCCCTTCCACTACACAAGCAACCCACGATTGCCCATTTTATACAGATGAGGAGAGGAGACAGAAGAGGGGAAGAAATAATTAAAAGGAAGGAGGGAAAAAAACTCATAATAAGCATAGGTGAGTTGGGAGAATCGCAAATCCAGTCATAAATTTATTGTATGAATAATCAAATAATGGAAAACATGTTTGCTCTCTTGGATTCTTGGTTCAATGCTATTCCCGCTACATTGGTTCTTATGAATTTGTAGTGCCACATGTATTGAAGATTATGTGTTCATTTACTGAGTAAAATGGCACGAAGTTGTTATTGCCAAGTCAGAGTCAACCCAACTGTCATCAGGGACTACTAGAGTTTGGTACTGCTGCTGCTGCTGCTGCTATGTTAGTGTTGTGTCTTGGAGAGGTGGTTAGAGATAATTTAGGCCTGCTGACTTGGGGTCTTTCCTGCGATTTCTCTCGGGTTGTGTGAGTCATGGCATATCCCTTAGCTGATATTATTGTCATGTCCTTCATTGTGAACTTGCACTGGAGTTTGATTTTCTCATTATTGGGATCCATCAAAAGGAAGATTCTGACCTGTAAGATACTCCCTTGAAGATTAAGATTTCACTGCCAAAGGAAGTTTCTGACCTGTAAGATAGTCCCCCAATGGTTAAGCTTTCATTGCCAAATGTAGTGCTCTGATTTTTGGTAAATCCTGAACTGCTTTTGGATTGTGTTCGTAATTTGGGTGCTGAGCCATTTTTGACTGTCTAGTGTTTGGTGATCATGTGCAATTTTGGTGTTTGAAATGAGGAATCTGCTAGAGACACGTGCATGATCAGATTTATACGAAATGGGTGCTTGAAATTGAGCTTCATGCAGAGCTTTTTGCTTGATTGTTGTTACCCTGCCATGTGACCTGTTGTTTTATGTGGATTGGTGCTATAGTTGTCATCATGGCTGAAGAGCTGTTGGAGATCCGGCCTCATGAACTTGAGTTTAATTTGTGAGTATATATAGTGCTGCACATTTGGTTCATTTTCATTTTTGGTGCCACGTTAAATTTGCATTGCTTGCCACCTGTTTTATTAGGCAATAAGTGAAGGGGATGATAGTTCTCTGTTCTACAATAATTTGCTTGAGAATTTGCGGTTCAACATCATATAAAATGGTAAAGGAAATATCTTAAGGCATAAGCTTCAATGGCATGTATGAATCAGTCACTGGTCGCCCCGTTTTCAAATTCTTTTCCTTGTGTTGTTTTCAAATATTTGGTCAGGTTTGTTCATTTTTGCGTTTCTATTCCTCACACCACAAACTCTTAGAATGACTTCTGAGGTAAATTTCTTTCTGGAGATTAAGTAGGTGAATGGTTGTTGTAACCAAATGACTATGAGAATGATTAGTAGAGAGAATGAATGAACAAGAGGAGATTGCATTACTGCATTATATCAAAGAAAATGTAAGATGGTCCATTTCATCACATCCTGTCCTCATGTCGGGCCCCCTTTCTCTTTAAATTCTTTCATCTGAAGCCTCTTCTCCGTGTTTATGCAATTGAGTTGAGTAAACAAAGCTCATGCTCATTCCGCTAGGCAATAAGACTGATCGGTATGTTGCTTTCAAGGTGAATATTCTTTGGACCTTTTCTTTCACCGTGATCAAGTTTTATTTTTTAGGTTATGGCGGGTGGACAATTTCCTTTCAATCTTGTATTCTCTTGATGTAATTTAATTTTCAGAGTAGTACATCAGCGCATTAAGAACTCTCTATTGTGGAGAAACATTATGAGCTCTATACTGGATATCCAAAACATTCCAGGCTAAGGCTACGTCTCTGAAGAAATTCTGTGTGCGGCCAAATGTAGGCATCATCAAGCCAAATGGATAATCTGATTCGAAATTGTTCTGCTCAAGTCAGTGAAACATCATGTTCACATACTTACTAAAGCCACTGACATACTTGTGAGGAGGGACATGCCCACAGTACTTGAATCAGCTGAATGATTATTTTGCAATTTCTTTGCCACGACATGTCTGTAAGACTGTATCATTACTGGGATATGAACTGCTTAAGGTAATGTCAGTCACATTGCAGTAAGGATCATCTTTGAATAAGATTTTGAATGCCTACCATAGTAGCCTAATATACATTGAGACAAAGGAAAACCATGATAGGCCTCAGAAGCTATGTCCTAATACTTCGAAAGAATTAGAGTAGGCCCTTCATCCTATCTTCCGTTTGATGCCGTTACCATGTAAGCACAGCAGGTAGCTCCACCTGTCCTGCAGTGTAGAGACAAGTTTTTGATACAGGTGAAGAGGACATTACTGCTGACATGGTAGATTTTGCTGCTTTGTGTTCCATAATCTTTTGGGTCAAGTAACCTGAGAAGTTTTCTTTTAAATTTTAAATTTGATAAAGAAAGTGGTAAATACATAGAGGAGAGGAAGATAAAAGTAGTCCTAACCAGTCCAGTGGAATCACCATCATTGCTGCCAAATTATGGAGACCAAAAGCAAGATTCATCTTCCGACACTACCATCACAAAGGATATCTCATTTGCTGGAGTAGAAAATGCATACCTTTTCTCTTGGTGGATTGAGATGGCATAGTATCTAATACATGTATTGGGGCTTTGACATAGCCTTGGCTGCACGTTATCTATGTGCAGATGAAATTCAAGATAAATTGATCAACATTTTTTATCAACTAAATGCCAATGTATAGGATAGCTGTTTTCTCATATTAACTATGCGCGAATCCGTTTCTCTGTGTCTGTAAAGATTGGAAATCATAGGATATGACTTTTGCTCTCGCTTTTATAATCCGGAAGGTCCTGAGGGGCAGACGTGTCAGAGGATTTTATGGAGTTAAAATCAACACTCAGCATGGTGATTTAATGGTGAAAGAGGTCAGTTTACTTCCCCTGGTGGATTTGAATTTGGACCCAAATTCGCTGTGTCGACCATTGGGAATACGGTTTCTCTTCCACTACACAAGCCACCCATCCCTGATTACCCATTTTATACAGATGAAGAGAGGAGACAGAAGAGAGGAAGAATTATTAAAAGAAAAGAAAACTTATAATAGGCATAGGTTGAGTTGGAAGAATTGCAAATTCAGTTATAAAGTTAGGTCCTATTTGGTGATCATTTTATTTCTCTATTTTTCTGTTATTTCATTCTCCGAAACAGAAAAAAAAAAGTTATTTGATAATATTAGTTTTTTTTTTTTCGAAATAAATCAATAGCCAGAAAATAGATTTAGAAGGAAAACAGAAAGTAGAAAGAATTTACTTATTTATCCTCAGGAACAGTTTCTAATGAAGGTCATTTTTTTTTTCTTTTTTTCTTTTTTTCGTTTCCTTTCTTATTCTCCCTCTTCTCATCAGGCCTCGATGATAGCCGATGACTGGCTAGAGAGGAGGGCCAACGAGGGTGGCCTCACCAGTCTCGAGGGAGCCTTGCGATGGTTGGGCAAGGTTGGCCTTGTTAACTTGTCTTTGGCTAGTCACCAAGGTCCTGTGACCAACTAGAGGAGGAAGAAGAAGGAAGGAAAAAAAAATTATTTAAAATTAAGCAAAAAATTCTACGTCACAAAAAAAATTAAGGGTTATACAATATGGAAGGGTCAGGGAGGAAAAACGAACATCACTAAAAATTTTAGGGTTGTACTATCATCTTCCATGGAGGGCCAAGGAGCCCGATGGGCATGGTGACTGATTGCCGAGCCTCCACATTTTGGGGTGCCAGCTCTAGCTGAGCTGTGACTGTTGATAGAAATCAACTTGAGAGAGGGCGGTTCTAGGTAAGGTTGACGGCTTGTGGAGTTGCGTAACAATGGCGTCATTTCGAGTAAATTTGTTCACATCAAATCACTAGTCGGGACACGTACAATGACAAATGATTGGACTGCCATTTAGGTGAGACTTGACCAAGAGGACTTGATTACATTTTCACTCAAAGGTTTAAAACAACATTGTTTGAATTAAAATGTTCAGGGATTGAATTTGAATTCATACGATAGGTTTACAATTGAATTTCAATTCTCCAGCATCGAGTCACAATGTTTCCATGCCAAAACAATAACATTTTGAATGTAAAAATTTCAAACACTCAAAAAACTTGTCCTATTTATGTGAGAAACATGATTCTTTTGGTTGTGTTGAATAGATATGTACATATATTATAGTAATGAAGCATAAAGTAAAATATTATTCCTCCATTTGGCTGTAATGGTTATAAATTCTCATCAGAGGCTAAGAGAAATAATTGGTTTTAAGTAGGAATTCAACAATGACCATATGCATGGTTGTCACGCATCTTAAAGCAAACAGCTTTCTCGTGCCTTCTGTTGAGAGTTTGAGATGTTCGTTTCCCTTCAATGTTGTTTTCCTTTCTGCCTCTCCCCTTCTTTTGAGCGTTCAAAGAAGATGATAGCAACTTTCAAGGGAATAGTGGAGCATAAAGTACGATATTGATGCTGTATTTGGATGTAAATCTTATAAAATTTCACCAGAGACCACGTGAAATGATTGTTTATTAGTAGTTTCTCATGCATCTCAAAGCAAGCAGCTTTCTTGTGCCTTCTGTTGAGGGTTGGTGATGTTCGTTTCTCTTCAATGTTGTTTTTCTTTCTGCCTCTCCCCCCTTCTTTGAAGTTTTCAAAGAGGATAACAGCAACTTTTCAGGCAGTAGTGGAGCATAAAGTACGATATCGATCTGGTATTTGGATGTAAATCTTATAAAATATCATCAGAGACCACGTGAAATGATTGTTCATTAGTAGTTCATCATGCATCTTAAAGCAAGCAGCTTTGTTGTGCCCTCTGTTGAGAGTTGGTGATGTTCGTTTCTCTTCAATGTGGTTTTTCTTTCTACATTGCCCCTTCTTTTGAGTTTTCAAAGAAGATAATAGCAACTTTGCAGGCAGTAGTGGAGCGCAAAGTACGATTATCATTGATGTAGAATCTTATAACATTTCATTAGAGACCACATGAAATCGTTTCTTAGTAGTTTATCAGCATCTTAAAGCGAACTGCTTTCCTGTGCCTTCTATGGAGAGTTTGCACTTTCCGTTTCTCTTCATATGTTGTTTTTCTTTCTGCCTCTCCCCTTCTTTTGAATTTTCAACGAAGATAATAGCAACTTTGCAGGCGGTAGATGATATTAGATTACGATATTATTCTTCTATTTGGATGCGAATCATATAAAATTCCATTACGGACCACGAGAAACATTTGTTTTTTGGGTGGGGAAGACGACATTGGCCATCTGCATGGTTGTCATGCATCTTAAAGCAAACAGCTTTCCGTGCCTTCTGTTGCAAGTCTGCGCTTTTCCGTTTCTCTTCAAGCTGTTCTTCTTTCCACCTCTGAACCCCACTTTTCTTTTTGATTTTTCAAAGAAGATAATGGCAAAAAACTTGCCAGAACTTTGCAGGCAGAACTTAGCATCAGTAGTAAATTAACAGAGGAGAGAAGTTTGCACAATTGAGAGAGAGAGAGAGAGAGAGAGAGAGAGAGAGAGAGAGAGAGAGAGATGCGCTTATCTTTACCCCCATCACCTGCATGGCGAGTAGTATGAACTTTTTATCTTTACCCTCATCACCTGGCATCATGCCAATCTTGCTGTATCTCCAAGACATGGTGCAGAATACATCCTTTCAAAATCTGAATAGTTAAGCTCACAGGGACAGATTGCTACTGTGTTCAACAGGATATGATGTTGAGGAAGACAGGTGGGGAGAGCAATTCCAAGTGGGATTTCCTTTCCTGTGCGATTGTACGGTCGGTCTTGTGGCCCTTTGCAATTGGATACATATGGTTGCCGCCTCATTGGGCTGTAGTAGATTGTGCATTTCAAGGGTTCAGCGTTGTACTGCCTCATATTTTCTTCTGCAATTTCATGTATAAACATGGATTACTTTGGTATTTCAGTTGGAAATGAAGTCCTCTCAAAATGTCTATTCCGGATTCAACTATCATCATCATCATCATCATCATATGGTGAAAATGGTATCCTGCAAAAGTTCCAATAACACAGATATAAACGTTGGTAAAAGCTCTGCAACAATATTAAAAGGTCTTTTCTTCATTCTAATAACTACAGCGATCAAACATATTAGTCATCATAGCTGTCTATAACACAGCAACTTTCAAAGATGCATTGCCAAACACGTACACATGTATTTCAATACATCACAGTGTAGCCACATCAGTATGAAATACACTGTTC
Organism: Eucalyptus polyanthemos subsp. polyanthemos; assembly: GCA_017140185.1. Lineage (NCBI taxonomy): Eukaryota > Viridiplantae > Streptophyta > Magnoliopsida > Myrtales > Myrtaceae > Eucalyptus > Eucalyptus polyanthemos. Next base: position 44,746,767 of record CM029464.1, on the reverse strand, counting down.
TTCTAGTTTTGATTATTATAGATCTTTAAAAAAAAAAGAAAAAAAGAAGAAAGAAACCAGATTTTCTATCTATATATGTAAAAGCCAAAACACCATTTTATCTCGCCTTTTAAATTTCTCATTTTGGCGCTCATCTACATGTTATGTTAATACTGTAATACAATTTAGCTTTAAAGAGAGAGAAAAATGTAAAATTGGCAAAAGAAAAAACCAGGATAAAATGGTGAAATTTGAGGAAGAAGTTAACTAGGCCTTTCCATTAAAAGTGCACTTACCTAAATTCCTTAACCGTCCTTAAAGTGGCAAATTGCCAATTTCTCTCATGTTCTTTTGCTCCGCTTTGAATTTCTTTTTTGTAACGTTGGCAAAGTGCTCATTTAAAATGTTTGCTTTTCAGATAACTTGAAACGAACACCGTCCTACAAGCTCCCGCTCCTCCCTCTCCCCTATATATACATCGCCTCTCTCTCACAAACTTCTCGCGTTCTCCTTCTGTGATCTCTCTCTCTCTCTCTCTCTCTCTATAATTCATTTCCTTCACCTTCTGTTGAATCGGAGCTCGGAATGGCCACCTTCACTGCAACACCAGCTCGCGCCTCGTTCGCTTTGAAGCCAGCACAGGTACGAAAATGGGTATCAGTCGGTTCAAGATTGCTTGACTCGTGTTTTCTTTACGACGGGTTTTGATGCTCGATCGCTGTGGCCGCTGGACATAGTTTTATGATCGATATTGGATGCGAGTGCTATACTTTTTGTTTTCCTCCAGTTTTAGATTTTCAAGGCACATTATCAGCTTGACGTTAACTATTCCCGGACTAGGATGAATCTGCTTTTGATTTGGTGCTGGAGGCTTTTATGTCCATTGAGTTGTGGTAAATGCTGAGTTTTTCATGCATTCGAAACTGCATCGAAAAGATACAGCACTGCCAAATGAGCTTTTCAGATGCTTAGAACGAACTGCGTGAGATTAATAATGAGTTCAGGCCGGCAATACTCGGTTTTGGCTTCCTGCTACTGATCTAGTGGTCCGAAAACTCAGTAAATTCTCTGGGGGCAAACTACGTATTTTCTAACTTTTGAGTTTGTTGCAAATTGCCAAATGGCGTTTCAATTTTTGCAATCTAGCCCCGAAAGGTAGAAGTCCGTATCAATGTGTCCCCTTGTGTTTGACTCTAGTGAAATTTTGCTTGCAGCGTTGACCACACGATGGCACGTGACTAATTACGAAAGGAAAATTTATCATATGAGTAAACAGATATGAAATAGTAGAATATTAAATTCAAAAACATATTACATTCGAGAGCATGTGACCAAAGCTCCAGCAATAATTTGACTGGAATCAACACCAAATGCATATCGGTATATAGTTCTCAAATATATCTTTGGGTAGTCTCTATAATTTTTTTTTCACATACATAAATGATAAATGTCCAATTTAATCTTCCATAGCAAGTCACGTTGTCAGATATGTGAAAAAAAAAATTTGCCCAAGTCAACGTTTGAGGGCACATGGCCTCCAAATTTCGAAAAGTCAGTTAACAAGATTGCAAATATCGAAACGACAGGGATAATTTGCCACTATCCCGAAAACTTGGGTGCAAAATGTAATTTTACCAAATGCTCTGTGCAATTTAGGCAGAGAGCTTGGCTAACCCGGTTGAGGTTCTGCACTTTGAATGAGACCGCATCTCTGAAAACTAGTTCTTGACAATTTTTAACAGGTACCTGTCTGCAAGATATCGAATGTCAGGTCCGTCTCCCTCCCTGTCGGCGGCAGAAGTTTCCCATCTCTGAAAGCACGCCGTTTCCAGGTTTCATGTGCGGTAAGTAGTCCACCATGTCATGTCAACTATAACAGCAAGCATAGCAAAGTGACTGCAAGTAACTTACATGTATCTGAAGTCTGGGTCATTATGTTTGTCCTGGGTCGAACGATCTTGCTGTGTGATTATAATTGTGTCGCTCGAAACATGCTGCTTCTGGGGAAAGGGGATGAGCAGGAGTTTGCTCATACCAGGTTCAAGCCTATCATTGTCTTGTTCATGGGGGAATGCTTGAATTGGTCTTGCCAATTTTGTAGCTACTCGGAGCGAAGCCCATACGTAGGTTTTAAACTTGTGAATGACCAACTCGATATGTGAGCAGGCTAAAAAGGAGACGCTGGATAAAGTGTGCGAAATAGTAAGGAAGCAGCTAGCTTTGCCAGCAGATGCTGTTGTAAACGGAGAGTCAAAAATCGCTTACCTGGGAGCCGATTCTCTGGACACCGTAAGCCCTTCATCCACAAGTCTAGTTCCTTCTTCTCGGACTTTGACGTTCTTTTGCTAGATCCATGCGTTCTTAAGTGGTGCAGGACGGTACTTCTGCAATATTGGAATTGATTTGCTTTTTTTTTTTATTTTATTTATTTGGTTCCGACGTTTACCACCTTATTTCCTTTGTTGGATAAAATGGGATTGTGATGAGAACGCTGCTCTTCCTCATTTTAGGTGGAGATTGTGATGGCAATTGAGGAGAACTTTGACGTTACCGTGGAGGAAGACAGTGCTCAAAGGATCGCGTCTATCCAGGATGCTGCGGACCTGGTCGAAGAGCTGCTTAAGAAGAAGGGTGCTTAATGTCAGAAGAGACAGTGAGGAAGATGTTCATTGTGCTTGCTTTTTTTATATTATTTCTGCTTTATCTTTGTGCTCATTGATCCTGGAATTCCGAGTCTTCGATGTACTTGCATTTTACTTCAAGTCATTGTGCCCCATTTTAACTGAATAATTACAGCAAATCTCGATTGCTCTATTTATTTTGGGCTCTCCCATTAGCTCTCTTCTCTCCCCCCCATAAAGTACCGTTTTCCAAGAATTTTGTGTCATGTTGGATATTCCAACATGTGTCCAATCTCTTTAACATTCGATTAATAACAGTTGATCAACTTTCTTAACACTCTTCAACACTTGAGTCTAAAATCCTAACATGCAAGTTTAGAATTTTGACAAGTAATTCCGACATGTACAATGGGATTAATTTTAATATTTTTACTAAATGAGGAATTAAAATGTAAATATGTAAAAAAAAAAAGAAATAATAAATAAAGAAAGAAAGAAAAAAGTCTAATATTATCTTTTTTTTCAACTTTCACTTTTGTAACATATAATTGACCCTCAAGATTGGTTTTTTTTCCTTTTCTCTTCCAACACACTCTAACACACAAGTATAGAATTTGGATTACTTATTTCCTCCAAGTTTTATGGATTATTGAAATGATATTGAATTTGTCAAATTAAAATAAAATGATGTTAACAAATGATAGATTAATATCTTTAGTGTAAATCCATTATATATTCTTTTTATTATTTATTTATTTATGAATTTGAATCAAATTAATTTGATTAAAATAATAATAAAAATGATCATTTATCATGTATATATAAAAATATATACCTAATATACAACATGTCATAATATGTCGGAATTATCTATTTTTAAAAAACGACGTATTCGGCATATTATGCCATGTCGCATATCATTGTCACGCTACTTAGCCTCCCTCCCTCTCATAAATACTTAGTTTTGAATTCTGATGGATCAATGAACTAGTTTTGTATTCTCGGGATCACATTCTAAATACAGTTTGTCACGTTCCATTTTGATGGCGGAACTTCTGTTGTTAACAATGTGACAAGCTTGCTGAATATATTCAACTCAAAATTCGAGGGTGAATCTTGTTAAAAAATATTCTGACTGAACAAGACAATATGCAATATAAGTACATATAATGACAATACAAAGAAGAGCTGGAGTACATCGGAACATGCTCTGTCCTGGACTGGTTCTAGATTCAGAAACAGTTGCCGCTGTTATTTGGGAACCCAATTGATCTTCTGAATTCATGCGGGAAGGAAGAGATGTGTAGCTTCTTTCAATGCTCTTCCAGAAAGCCGAGCAACCTTCCTAGATTCCACACAGAGAGGAATTAACAGAGATATAGGTAATGAATAAGGTGACCACAACCTTCATGGATTTAACCACTATGAGGGAGCCGCCGCAATTCCGAGATCACCAGTGCGGCAGCACTGGCTAAAGAAGCAGCACCAGAATACTTTATCTCAGAAACAATGCCTTCAATCTTTGCAATCTCCGATGTGCACACTGACAAAATCATTCTGTGCAGCAAATATTGCCTGCAAGAGTAACCGAGAGTATGCAGCATTCGCAGTACCAGTAGAGAAGAAGCACCCCTTTGCCAAGACTCGAGAACTGCACTCACTTTTGAAAGATTAGTAAGAAAACCAGCAGCACCTTCCCTTGGGGCTCCCTTCAGTAATAGAACCATGCATTCAGAAGCAATATCGGCATTGTTTCTGTCACGAGACCCACTCAATTCCAAGAAAACACCAGCACTGCCACCAAAGTCAGTTATGTCTCTTATGGTACTCGATCCCTCAGAAGGACTTTCATCAAGTAGGGTTGGCTCTTGTGTGTACACGTAACCTACCCTAGAACCCAGTGATCGTAAAAGGAAAGCTCTGCACAAGCCAAGTGTTGGTTCAAGAAAATCTTCCATATCCTTCACATGTACAAACTCCAGAAGGTTTCCAATCCTCCGAACTACTTTCAGTTGAGAAAGCAACTTGGGATCCATTTCTGGTGCCGATGCCAGAGCCACACACAGCTTGACATCATTCACATTTGCATTGGACAGATCACCAAGCAAAAATCTGAAGCAGTGACTGACAGTCTTTGGTTGGAGAATATCGGGAACTTTAATCAGGTTGAACTCTATGAGCATCAGAAGGAGCTTCTGTGCATACATCGGTATTGGGTCCTCATCCTCAATCAAGGTTGGGTAAAGAGGGAGAAATTGCATATTGGATATGGATTTCAATTCTTCTAGCTTATGCTCTAACTCTGGGGGTTCATTTAGGAAAACAACCATCACATCAAACAGAATTTTAAGGGACAGAAATCTGGCATCACCATCCTTGTTACCCTTATACAAAAGGGCCAGACTTGGCAGTATTCCACGGATGAATACATCAGAGCTTTCCAGAATCCAGGATGACTCCTCTGTGATACACTCAACAACTCGAAGAACAGTTAACTGGAATTCATCTCTTCCCTGAAATTTAAATACAAAATATGGTGTTTATAAGTGTCAGTAAATCAAAATCATTGAAGGATTTAACCACACAAAAAAAAAAAAAAGGAAATGACACAGCTGAGCAGAGGAAAAAAGCTAACTTCTTCCCTTCCAAGGAGTGAAAGAATAGTTCATACTTCTGTGTATAGAAAGTAAAATTCTGCCATATCTTGAGCAACACAAGTAGTCTTGCCAGAAAGTCATGTGCTATGAATGGACGTATAGACTTGAAAGCCAGAGCAGCAAGCCTGGTTTATTCACTGTTTTATTTTATCCAAATGTAATCTCCCAATACCATAAAAATTTAAAATCAATTTCTAAGCTTAAAAAAATAAAAAAAAAAAGAGCTGAGCAAAGGGGAAGGATCCACAGCTTTGGCCACTTACTTGAAATGGGCTCTCCATAAGTTTGATTATGTTCGCCAGCTGATGTCGAACCTGATGAGTTGCCACTTTGTGCTTAAAGCATGGGCTTCCAAGAAGATTAAGGATGACTGGAAACAGATGAATGTTTGTCTTTTGTGCAGCTCGACCAGTAAGGGGGACATAGGACCATGACGCCTTCCCCCCATCATTAGTTGAATATCTGCCATAAGAGTTTCCAGCAAATTTGGTATGGTTGATACCACAACATGCACAGACGCATTTAGGCACTGCTGAACAAAGCTGTCTTTCTCTTTTGTCAGCCTGTCTACTATGGAGATCAACCTCATGTTGGAAAAGAGCTGAAATAACCATCTCCTGTTGTTTTTACAAAGGAGAGCCACAAGGACGAGTGCTTTTCCCCTTATAACTTCACCTGCCTGCTCAATCAAAGAGATAAGACAGAGCACAAGGTTTTTGTCTTCTGCAACTGGAAGAAGGTGCCGACCACTATTTGTCAGCATATTGCTCCTGGTCATGGCCATGATCAGAAGATTTAAGCAGATCTGCTGTTCCCGTGGCCCACCCTTGACAAGGGCAGATGTCATATCCTTACAAGAAAGTTTCCCTATAACAGATTGAATGCTTGGAAGATTAAAACGAACTAAGCGAACAAGACAAGATCCTGCTGTGAGCCTCATGCTTTCTGGTTTCCCAGAAGCCTTATATATATAGCACAGGTTATTAATCACATCCTGGCTGGTGAATCGAGCTGCCCAGTACCCTCCCTGACTGCAGATATTTTCTATTGTCCTCAACGCATAAAGTTGGGTCATATCGTCCTCTCCTTTTCTAAGAATTGATGTCACGAGTGAAATTAAAGAATTTGGAACCTGGGCCAAAGGGAAATGTTTAATTGTGGGGAAAGAAAATGGGAAATGGCAGTTTAGTAATGCATAAAGGATCAGTACTGTGGTCAAACTAAGGGATTCATTGATAAGCACTACTTAAGATTTAAATTTGCAGGCAAAACTAAAGGTCTAACAAGGATGGGCATAAAATGGCATGATGTCAAACATTACACAATATGGAGCACTAAAGATCTAATTTATTCACATCTAAGTAGGGTTCAGAAGCTATTAACAACTTAGAAATCAAGGACATTACCCATCAAGCTCACCTGCCAGTTAGATGTGACTGTGGATCGGTTGTCCTTTGATGGAGATTCTGAAGGCATGTTCTCTTTTTGCTCATTCTGAGTGGAATGTAGAAAAGCAGCTCACCTAATGCAGCCATGGAAAACCTCCTCACTTTTTCCTGCCTGTCACCAAGGCTACCAGTAAGTGAACCCAAGATCCCAGAATTCGACAAATCATCTTCAATGAAAGTACAATGCCTTATTAATAGACCAATCAGTGAGGCAAGTTGAACTCGCAAGACAGAAGCTTTCGATTGCCGTAGCATTTTGATAAGCATTAGCATGATCGGCCCATTGGTCAAGACATTAGCTGCATCTGGATAACTGCTCAACATCTCCAGATACTTGATTACATTCTGCTTCTCCCCTGTGCCAGTACTTCCACTCAAAATCGATATGATTTTGTTGTTGAGTGCATCAAGCTGTCCTTTTGACATTTTTACAAAATCGGACGCTTGCAGTGCCTCAAATGGTAGAGAAGGAATTACCTCAGATGTTCTATCAGATTTTCTACTGGGCATTACGGGTCTCACTGAAAGATCAGATTGATGCCAAAATACTTGTGCTATGTCGCTAGCTGATTTTGCAGAATCAGATTCATGAGCAGCACCCAAATTTTCTTTTGCCCTCTGTCCCTTGGGCAGAGGACTAACACTGGGTGGGGTAGCTGCAACTTGAGTGAGTTCTAAACAAGATTCTTGCTCTGATGTCTTTGATTCATCTGAAAGAGGCAAATCAGAAGCAGCTGCAGGCTCGACTTTTTCATCAATATCCATTTCTTCCACTTGTCCCTCATGATTCAGGTTTTCATTTGATGATCTGATGGCAGGAGAAGGTATATCAGAGCCATCCAGTTCTTCTTGCGCATCCTCTTCTGCATTTTCATTAAAGTCAAGTTCCATGTCTGTGTTCTCAATTTTAACCTCAGAATCATTCTCAGCACCGCTAGGCAAAGGCCTGCGGTAGTTCTCTTTCTCATTTTCTTTCTGCAAGTTTGATTTTGCAATTCTAGAGAGCCTTAATAGATTCAAGGCCCTGGTACCACTGGAATTATCTTTGTGTTTCTCTTCACCACCTTTGCCAGAAGTCTTTGCATGGTTTTTCCAGCCACTCAGAGGAGCCTTTACAGGTGTCTCATGAACTTTGGGCCCAATAATGGAGTTCTCATCCCGTCGCAAACCCACTTTAGCATCTTTTTCACGATGCCTTGGAGGTGTCTTATTATGGACAGATCTTTCACCATTGTATTCTGAGAGGCATGGTTTAGTGTGAAGTTCAATCATGCTATCAAAAGCAGGCTGAGGAGGTAAAGGCACAGAAGGACACTTTGCTCTCCAAAATGCATGTCCACAGAGCTCTGACCACTTTATTCGTTCTGCTGGATCTTTTATAAGGAGAGAGTTGATTAGATTGACAAAAGGACGACTTGGAGTCCCGGGTAGTGGAGGAGTCGGATCTGTGAGAATAGATCTCACAAGCTGAGTAAATTCTTGTCCCAGAAAGGGAGGCCTCCCTGTGTAGCACTCATAGAGTACACAGCCAAGAGCCCAAAAATCTGAAGCATAAGAATGGACGCCTCCGTCTTCAAACAGTTCAGGAGCCATATAACATGGTGTTCCACGTTTTGCTTGCGGCAGCTTAATATATCAAGTTCAATTGAGGGGTTAGTGGAAGCACCAAAACTGTATCCTTTCCAGGAGTACATGAAACAATGAACATAAGAGTGCAAAACATACCGAAGCAGAAGGAGTTTTAGATATATCACTCAACTTTCTTGCCAGTCCAAAATCACATAGCTGCAGCATGCAAGAAAAAGCAAATTATTCCATGAAGACTGACAATATATAAATTGATTACAAATTAAATCATCAGAATACCTTTGTACGTCCATTTTCATCCAAAAGAATGTTTGATGGCTTTAGATCGCAGTAAATGATTCCTGAGAATGGATGTACCTGGTAAAAATGAAATAGAAAGAAGATGTCAGAATAGAGGACATCAAGGAAAACTTCATAGGAAGAAGACATCGATCCTGGTGACCAATTCTTACTGCAATGCTTTGACAAGATCTGCAGCAAGATCATGAATTGAATCTTCAGGTAATCGACCATCCTGAAAAAGATTAAAAGCTTTTAGAGGCATGAAGGCCAAATGAGTTAAATAAGCTTCACACAGCATGTCACACATGCAGATCTTCAAAAAGAAACAAGTTTTAAGAAGTTGTAACTGAAAGCACATTATCTTGTTTCGTTTGTGGCTTCCTAGCAGCAAAACTATAACTTCTAGTCGCAACAACATTTTAAATGTTCTCGAAATTACCATATTGAACATCTAAAAATAACTGGGCAACACAAAAACACACTCGAAATAATCAACCAACGACAAGTCCAACTTGAAGAAATGCATCACATATTGAACTAGTTCCATCAACCAAATGGCTAACTCATGAAGAGAACAAAGGCCTTGCTCTCCATGGAAAAGCTAAATAATCAGTAACCACGCAGCGAATACCTGCCGCAATAAGGTGATGAGATCTCCCCCAACGCAGTACTCCAAGACTAACCAAAGGTGTGCCGAGGTTTCATACCTTAAACCAAACAGGAAAACCGACAGTTTGAGTAAGCAAATTTCCCAACGAAGAAAAACCGCGATGGGTTTCAGATCGAATCTCACGAGCAGGACTTACCAAGAATAGAACTTCAGGACGTTCGGGTGGTCAAGAGAATGAAGAATCCTAACCTGCACCCAAAGGAAAACCGAGGCGAGAACAGGGTTTCAAGCAAAGAAAGCAGCGAGCTAAGCTCCAATCGGCGCCGCTACATTCAGCAACGTCCCCGTAACCGACAGGATTTCGCAAAAGCCTATCCGACACTCTAATTCCCCAAACGCCCCCCCAAAGCACCACGATTCCCCAAATCCAAGGCGCGTCGATCTCAGCAGGAACGCGAGAGGAAATGGAACCAGACCACTCACCTCCTGAAGGACCTTGCTCTTCTGGGACTTGTCGACGCTCTTGACGGCGAAGTACTCGATGGTCTTCTTCTTCCTCCCCTTGTAGACGGTCTGCGGAGAAGCGGCGGCGAGTCAGTGGAAGTGGATTCGGGGGAGCGAGGGAGGGAGCGAGGGAGGGAGGGAGGGAGGGAGAGGTTACCGAGTGCTTGCCGCGGCCGATGGCCTCGTAGATGTGGTAGTGGTTCATCGGGAGCGCCTAGGTCACGGCGGCGACGCGCGATGTAGCTCTGCAGATCTGCGTGGCACAGAGAGAGAGAGAGAGAGAGAGAGAGAGAGATGGTTGAGCTTTCCGAAGCTCAGGAGGGTTAGAGAGAGAGAGAAAGAGAGATGGTGGAGCTTTGCGAAGCTCAGGTGGGGTTAGAGAGAGAGAGAGAGAGAGAGAGACTGTGGAAATGGGCGGGACGATGAAAGCAAATTGAAAAATTGGAAACCTGCCGGAGGAAGAAGAAGAAGAGCGTGTGGAGAGAGAGAGAGAAAGAAATGGATATAAATATATATCAAATAAATTAAATATTAAATTCAAATAAATAACTTAAATTCAAAATGAAATTCACCCATTTACTACTATGGACGATAATTATCTTCTTCTTCTTCTATTTCTTCTTAACTTGAACTCCTCAGTCATCACTGTCCATGATATGAATTGTTATTCTAATGATCACTCATTCATTCGAAATAATCGATTGATGAAAAAGAATTTCATTATTAATCATAATTTATATCCAAATATTTTTCATAATTTTTATTTATTTATTTTCATAAACAATATAAATAATTAATTTTATTTGTCGTTTTCGGGTTTTTCGAGTCATAAAGAAAAAATAACAATAAAATTTTCCGAAAAATTTTTCAAATAATTTATTTTTACAAAACAAATGAAAACTAGTAAAGTAATTTTCTTTTTTTAAAAGTTTATCCTGGCCATTTATTATTCTTTCGTTCACGTCCTTTAATTCTGAATTGCTTGGTTTTGGATGCGATTTAATAAAATCTTTTAACTAAAAAGATTTAATAATTAAAAAAAGGCATGGAATATTTTAATGGAAGATGCGCATCTATTTCAACCTAATAATTTCCTAGTATACAATATTATATTTTTTATTTTAAAAAAATTTCGCTTTTGGATGATTAGCAAGTGGCAACTAGTCGTTGCCGTCGTTTAAAATCTCAAGAAGAATTCAAATTACCATATTGAATCGGTACAGCAATAAGATGTTACATAACTAAAAATTGCAAAAAAAAAAGAGAGAGAGAGAATACTTACCAAGATGATTTCAAATTCTGGAAAAAATAAAAGTCATAAATTTCGACGAGAATAAGAAACATCTCTCCATCCATCAAGACAATTTCCCATCTTCGTTCCGCATCGGTTCGTACGCATCGTCACGTCTCCGTCCTTCGGACAGCCGGACTGCAATCCTCCTCCATCAAAATCCGATCCCTTCAAGTCCAGAACGATGCACCCTCCGCCGCCGTTTCTCCTCGCAACGCACGAAAGCATCGGGACTTTTCAACGTCCTCCTCCTGCGCTTTCGGCTAGAGCGTGAGACGCTCGGATCACCAGAACAAACGCGAATTTGCGCCGCCGGTTCCATCGAGATTCGGAAAACGACATGATATGCGCTCGGAGCTGTTCAGCGTCACGTCGAGGATATCGGCGCTGGCGAGATCCGGGCGCATCTCGTGTGCTCGGAAGTTGTTCGACCGAATGCCGCAGAGGGACTCGGTCTCTTGGAACGCGATGATCAGTGGGTACGCTCAGCTGGGTCTCCACCAAGAAGCTCTCTTTCTGTTCCGGTCCATGAGGTTTGCCGGTGCCTGGCCTGATCACTTCACGTTAACTGCGACTCTGGCCACATGCGCGGGATCGAATGATCTTGTTTATGGGACCAAAGTGCACGCTCTGGTCGTTCTTCTGGGGTTCCCGTCTTACTTGCCGGTTAATAACTCACTCATAGACATGTATGGAAAATGCTTGTGCCCCGATAGTGCTAGCAAAGTTTTTGAAGAAATGAGCATTAGGAATGAAATAACATGGTGTTCTCTCTTGTTCGCACATGTCAATTGTGGCAATTTTAATGTAGCCAACAACTTGTTCATGCTGTTGCCTGAGCGGGTTCAAATTGCTTGGAATATAATGATTGCAGGTTGTGGTAGATGGGGCGATGTTGAATCGTGTTTTGGTTTGTTCAAAGATATGCAGGTGAGTGGGTGTCAGCCAGATCAGTGGACTTTAAGCTCTCTCATGAACACATGTTCTGAATCATCAAATTATTTTCACGGCCATATGGTGCATGCTTATATCATAAAAAGTGGCTGGGGTATTGCAGTGGAGTCCAAGAATTCGATCCTGAGCTTTTACTCTAAACTGTGCTGTCTTGAGGATGTTATGAAGTTGCTTGAGTCTTTTGGTACACTGACTGTGGTGTCTTTGAATGTCATCATCGATGCCCATATGAAGATAGGAGACACTGATAAAGCCTTCCTCGAGTTTCAGCAAGCACCTGAGAAGAACATTGTTTCATGGACATCAATGATTACTGGATACGCAAGAAATGGGCATGGAGAACAAGCTCTCTATTTCTTTGTTGATATGATCAGAATGGCCACAAATCTGGACGACTTGGCATTTGGAGCTGTGCTCCATGCATGTTCTATCTCGGCAATGCTTGGCCATGGTGAAATGATCCATGGCTGCATAATTTCCTCTGGGTTCCCAGCTAATGCCTATGTGGGCAATGGTCTAGTTAATATGTATGCAAAATGTGGGCACATAGAAGCATCGAGTTGTGCATTCAATGACATTGCTAACAAGGACATTGTCTCCTGGAATGCAATGCTGTTTGGATTCGGTTTGCATGGGCGGGCTAAGGAAGCTCTTCAGCTTTTTGAAGAAATGGTAGCATCGGGGGCTAAACCAGACAAGGTCACCTTCATAGGCATGTTAATGACTTGTAGTCACTCGGGACTCCTGGAGAAAGGCGGAAAGCTTTTCAAGTTGATGGACTTGGAATATGGGATTGCACATGAAATGGATCACGTGGCTTGTGTAATTGATATGCTAGGCCGAGGTGGATATTTAGCAGAAGCAAGAAAGCTAACCGAGGAAACTCGGGGCGCAACGACCATGTGGGACGCTCTATTAGGAGCTTGCTCTGCTCATGTAGACACAGAAATTGGTACATACAGTGGGGAGGGCTTGAAGATGATGGATCCCCAGAACGAAATGAGCTATGTTGTCTTGTCAAACTTGTACTGCGCAAGCGGGAAGTGGAAAGAAGCAGAGATGGTCAGGCAGGCGATGAATTCTCAAGGGGTGAGGAAGACGCCCGGCTGCAGCTGGATTGAAGTGAGGAACGCCGTGACGGCTTTCGTTGCAGGGAACAATTCACACCCGCTCATGGAAGATTTACACGAGGTGCTATGCTTTCTCGACTTTGAAACTAGAAGTTCCAGAATATTAATTTCAGATTGAAGGGGATCGCACTGTGTTTCTATTGGTAGCAACTCCTTTTCCCCCTAACGAAAACGAATAAGAGCTTGAACAGCAACACTAACACCTCAAGCATTGATGCATGAACTGCTCTTGGCACTGATAATGGCGTCAGTCATGGTCTTCAGTGACACCGGCAGTGATTCAATGAATCCCGCAGAAATTCACTAGTGGCCCTGGTTGAAGAAAGTTGAAAATAATCTGTCAAATTATGAATAAATAACATAATTACAATTTTTTACAACTTACTTATGTGATCAATGTTGATTTTTTTGTATATACGTGGACATTTTATACACCTAAATAATTAATTTCTATTTTTCCGCACCTTCCGAGCAATGTTTTAAACATAAAGCGAACGAAACGGCAGCAGCCGAGCTGCTGCAGGTCTGGAGCTTTATAACTGTTTGGCTATTTAAAAACTGAATCGGTGTCGAGAAGAAGAAAATTATACCATATACCGTCTTAACTTGACTTCCTGGTCTAACCTTTGCTTGTATCCTTTTAAAACTATAGAAATAACACATTGAAGAACGGAGGTGATCAATAGGTGAGTCAGATCGCCTTGTCAAGCATAACTTTTCGCCCAAACATGTCCAACAACAAAATGTACCCAGCATTTTTACTGGGTTTGGTGTGTCACCCTTCATGATTAAATGCCGTGACTCGAGTTTGCTCAAAATGGCCTAGACAAAATGATTAGGTAGGTCTAGCTCAGACAAAGTCATAAGAATAAGGTTCTAAGCACTAATATAGAAAAGGAAAAATGACACAATGATCCCTTAACTTTGATTCAATTAGTAATGTCATCCTTGAACTTTTAATTTATTCAATGTGGTCCTTGAAATATTGATAAACATTCAATCTAATCCTTAAATTTTATGACAATATTTAATATTGTTCTTTCTTTAATTCAAATTTTCAATTTAATTCACTTTAAATGGAATGTTTTACTTTATAACTTCGAATAAGTTACCCTTAAACAATGGACAAAAAAAAGTTACACATGGATAAGACATTCATCTCAATTTAGGATGTAGTCATTCATGTCATCAAATAACAACAAATGTGTTGACTCTTCAATTTTTCTTTTCCTTTTCGAAAGTAGATCGATAAAAATATGAACATATTGAGTCACTTTTTAAAAATCTAACACAAAACATAATAATTCAATCATTGATTATTGAATACTTACTGGTAGTTTATGGATCACATTACGCAATGAGCCAAAATTTAGAGGCCATTTATGCCATTTTCCGATACAAAAACATTGAAACAAAGCCTGGTTCAAACTAAATTCCTCCCTACAAATGGGGCAAACTTTGTGGGATTGAGTTTGAGTTTGGTTAGGCTAGATATTTGTGTTTTGCGCAGCATCTTCAAAGAGCTTTAGTGTTCCAAACTAAATTCCTCCCTACAAACGGGGCAAACTTTGTGGGATTGAGTTTGAGTTTGGTTAGGCTAGATATTTGTGTTTTGCGCAACATCTTCACAGAGCTTTAGTGTTCCAAACTAAATTCCTCCCTACAAACGGGGCAAACTTTGTGGGATTGAGTTTGAGTTTGGTTAGGCTAGATATTTGTGTTTTGCGCAACATCTTCAAAGAGCTTTAGTGTTCCAAACTAAATTCCTCCCTACAAATAGGGCAAACTTTGTGGAATTGAGTTTGAGTTTGGTTAGGCTAGATATTTGTGTTTTGCACAACATCTTCAAAGAGCTTTAGTGTTCCAAAGGCCCTTGAGCCAAAATTATGATACAATGCAATTTCGAGGGCTTTTGGTGTAAAGTTGAGCTTTGAAAATGTTTAAAGTTTTCAGTATTTTCAAAATGCTATTTTAAAGGTCTAATGAATTTTGTCTTCCAAATTTGTCTCACTAATATTTTGTCATTCTTATTTTACCATGTTGCTTGGAGATGAGGGATGTCGGTCGCCTCGCGTAAGGCCACACAACCTACACGTCCCGTTGCATGGTATTGTCTCGATGGCCCTTGGCCTAGGGTGAAGAGGAGGTGGCAGAGGGGGCAAGATGGATGAGGGGAGGTTGGGACGGTGGGGCTCGTGAGGCCAAAGTGCCGTTCTAAATGTAGTTTACATCGATCACCAAAATATGTTTTTATTAAACGGAAGTCCTTAGAGTCAAAATCCTTCGTCTAGATGCAAAGTCATTATTCCAAGGCTCTCCCAAACGCACTCGAGCCTCATAAGTTTTGCTCAGGTGCGCTCAATAAAGAGGTTTCCTCCGGAACAAACTTAAGAAATATCAGTGTCAAATGTTCGATACTTGAGCCAAAGTGATGATAATTGTTGACTGGCAATGTCAAGTGATTTTTTGAAAATGACAACATCTTATTAATTTAGTTATCCTTGCTACTTGTTAGGATTAGATGCACAAACCAATAAAAGTGAGAAAGAAAAATTGAGATACAAGATTTATCCCGATTCACATTAGGTCTACATTTAGTAAAATATTCCACTAGGATGCGTTTAGTAACATTTTTGTTCCGAGAATAATTTTTGAATAGAAATAGTTTTTTTTTTCTGTTCCAGGGAACAATTTCTGAGTATAAGAACGCGTTTGGTAACTGCAAAAAATTTCTACCCTAGAAATAGTAAACGTTTGTAAATTTGTATAATTTTTTTTTGTTTCTTTTAATTTTTTAATATTTTTATTATACTTTCTTTTTATTTCTTTCTTTTTTCTTTTTCCTTTTTCTTTTTCTCTTTGGCCGGTCACCGGCTATGGCGATGGCGAGACTCTGGCAAGCTCGCCGGGCCTTGCCTTGGCCTAACGAGATTGCCGTTGGCCAAGCGAGCCTCGCCTAGGTGGTGCAAGGTTGGCCTCTCCGGGGGCTAGCAATGCTTCGGCGAGGTTGTTGGCCCTCATCTAGCCAGTCGCCAACGCCAGCCATGGCCAAGGCCGGTGACTGGCAAAAGGAAGAAGAAGAAGAAGAAAAAAGAAAGAGAAAAAAATTTATATTCCAAATTTATTCCCGAGAACAAAAGTATAAACAAATGCGTTTCTATTCTTTTTTTATTCCCCGAAACAAAAGAACAAAAATTTGTGTTTCGAAAAACAAAAAACATAAATAAACAAACACATCCTCAGCACCCCTACCTCTTTGTTACAACTCTCAATTATAAAAGAAATAAATTCTATATAGGTAACATTATAGGCCCAAGCCCAAATTACCAATAAAATACAAGCTCAAATTATACAAGTCCTCTAGCTGCCAAGACTCCTCATACTTTCCTGTTGATGGAGAATATAAACCACACCCCAACACTACTATCACCAAATACAATTAGCAAAATGTTGTTTCTTGGACCAAATTTTTCAAGTACTTTTCCACGAAATAAGTTGAATCTTGGGGCACTGTATTTCATGTCAAGTGGTCCTCTTCATTGAGAATCTAGTAGCATAATGTTTAGATGGATATTGGTGATGATATAACGTGATAATGTTTGGGAAAACACTATATCTCGTATTTAGAAGATAACCCTATAATTCTTGGTTCGGATATATGCATCCAGTAATGTTCTTTCCCTGAATCTTCTTTTGTGTTGGTTTGTTTATATGATTTTATTCTTATATTTTACTTCTGGCTCATGTCAGCAATTTCAACGTGCTAAATTCTTTTGTAATTGCTAAATAATTATCTTGTTTTGAAGTTTGTTGACAATTATATTTTCACAACCCAGCCATTTATTTATTACATAGAAAATTAAGGATTTGCTTTTAACCCCTAAATAAAGATATTATAATTAAATTGCAGAGCATATAGTTTTAGGGGTATTTATTACACAATTTATATTTTCATTAATTGCATTGGATTGGTGGTGAATGGTTTTGAGCTTGTTATTCGACAAGTTGAGCCCGCCAAAGAAGCCAATATTGGGCTAGCACTAAGGGGTTATGGTGGTCGAAAATTACACAGGGAGATGGGCCAAAGTGAATTTAATTCGATCTAATTTTAGATCGTGGGAATTAATTAAAATAGGTTTTGAGCTTAATTCAGCCCATTAATTGAAAGGCGGGCTATGAGATCAAGTTTAAACCTAGGTTTCCACTATATATAGGACCTTATGCCTTACAAATTAGAGGTCGGCAATTCTATTCTCAGAGCATATAGAAACGCACGAGTGAGAAAAGAGAAAAGAAGAGAAAAGGGTCACAGTCGAGACCCTCCTTGCAGCCGTGACTCTTTGTCGATGCTAGATCCCTCGCGTCAGAGTCCTTTTGCTGCCCGCCGCTGCCGTTCCATCATCCACGGCCACTCGATGACGTTCGTGTCGCAGGCTTTATCCGGCGAAGTTCACTGCCGTGATCTTCGCTAGCTAATTCAGTACTCACCGTCCGCGTTTGGTTACCACTTCTGGCCGCGTTTCTTTTGCATTGAGCCGAACTTCCAAGAATACGCTCAGGCCAGGTGTCGCACCAGATCAGCCAGCTTCTAGGCGACAACCTGCTGCACCTTCAACGTTGAACAAACAGTTTTGCCACCGCTCCAATTCAGCCTTGCTAGGTCACCAATAGCCTTGATTTAGCCCTGCAATATCGCAAATTTTGACTCTATCTCCCTGCAGGTCTTCCAGCTGCTATCATTCACCTTCTGGCGTTATTTTTATGGAAAGTTCGATCAAAGTTGCTGCTAACTGAGCAGCCACTCTTCAGCGACGTCGGAAATAACGCAACTCAAAGCCGCTCCCAGTTGCACTGTAGCCACGGGACCTTGTCCAATACCGACGGTGTCTCCTTCCTGGCCGACTTGGAAGCACTTGCTGTTCTTGACCTTGCTGCCCAAGCCGTGACGCCAATGTGCTGCTCGTGATCCACCGCGAGACAACTCATCGTCCTTGCCCCCATTGATCATCATGTGGTCGTGTCACACCAAGCCACGAACTTCCCCATTCACGGCGTACAAGCAGTCCATAAGTCCTCCTTGGCTATGAACCACCGCGCGACTGACTGTTTGCCGTCATTCGTCACCATTGAACCGGTTGCAGTTCCAATCCGATTGTGTTCCGTTTGAATTTGGAAATAAAATCCTCAAATTAGGTAAGATGCACATCTCTAGTATATTTGCAATATCTTACTACCTTATTTGGCTAATTCGATATATATTGTCTGACCACCATTGATCTCTAACTACGAGATGCAATGCTTGGGTACAAAAAATCTTCCATCCTATCTATAACCAATTGGATATGCTCGTTGATTTACCTGTTTCTAAATTTAAACGAATAAGCCTTCCATCAATATCCATAACCACTTCTTACCAAAAAAATATCCATAACCACTAAGATATGATCATTAGTTTATTTCGTGACCTTATTGAGATAGATACGTAAGATTGTAAATTACATTATTTAATTAAATATCTATCCGTTATTTGATTGCTTGTTTAAAAAAAAAATAAAAAAAAAAATCTTTAAATTAGATTTGATTCTAGCTAGAATATTGCTTGTTTTAGGCTAGAGATTAGGTTATTTGTTTATTTCAAATTTTAAAAATAAAAATACCAAAAACATTACTTTAGGATGTTAGATTTCCTTTTCTCTAATTAAAATTGCATTTTTAAATATTAGGTGATTTTAATTTCGAATTTTAATTAAAAAGTAAAGAAACATAAAAAATATCATGTGTTTTATGGTCATCCCTTGCACATCATTTAGTCGTTGCATATTTAGGATCATTTAAACATGTGATATATTAGGATAATAACATTAAATAATTGCCTGTCATTATATTAGATCACGTAAGTAACATCGCATGACATATAATTTGCATATTAGGTTACACATTGCATTAGATTACACATTGCATGTCATGCCAATATAGATACATTTTTGTACATCATTGCATTGCATTACACGTAAATTAGGTTTCATCAAACAAGAGAATATATAAGTCGTATCTAGAACTATTGATATAAATTTTATGCTAAGGCTTATAATTTTTTTATTATTTTATTGGGTGTTAAATTGATGGATTGCATGCCACATGATCGCCTCACATGTTAGGGAGTAATAAAATGAACTCAAACTGCCTAATAAACATTTTTTTACATGAAAAGAACGGTATTAAAAGGACATTAGAGAAATCTAGTGTGATTAAGTTCCCATACTCAAAATCTCTAGTTCATAAAAGAAAAATAATTCTCTCATTATTTTAATCAAATGTCTAATCGATCTACCATAAACTGATTAGTGATGATTCATCATTAAAAAATTATTTGTATATTAAAAACTTGAACCCAAGTCACGAATTAGTATGTAATTGAAAAACCGAGTAGTTATTTCTACATTAACAACTTGAACTCAAGTTGCGAATTAGTATGTGATTGGAAAACCGAGTAGAGTTTAAGTTTAGTAATCCATTAGTCAAACCCTAAGTAGTGCATATGAGGTTAGGTAGCGACAAGGTCCACATGCAATCTATGCTACCTTTATGTATAACTTGTAAATTGTGCTATCATGTAAATTGTTGTATGCGAATTGAGTGTGTTTCATGTGTTCCAATGTGAGACTGAATGAGACAAGAGTGTGGTCCAAAAAGAAAGATATGGAGGTCAAATATGGATTCTAGAGTTGTAAATTTGTAGCCATGTGAATATAAAACTATCATATTTTAAATAGTGGATTCTCTATTGTATTATAAGGATACGATGATATTAACTGAATATTAGATTTAGATGAGACAAACTCCACTATGGAATATATATTCATCTTTGGTAGAGATGCTATAATTTGAAAATTAGCCAAATAAAAATTGTTGAAGAAATGACAATCTTGCTAAACTAAAAGTCAACTTGGTTAAAGAAGATGATTTGATGATGTAATTACTAAGGTCATTTCCCAAACCAATACAGTGGCCATTGTGAAAGAATGGATGGTAAACTCAATCTAAGGCTAAGTAGCTAATAAACTTCTTAGTAAATATTAAATTGTGAATAAAACCAACATTTTTGGTGTTTGTGCATTGTGATTGCTAAGTGACAATAACCATTATAGTGAAAAACTTTCAATGGGAAAAGTAAACACACCCAAATAAGGCATGACATGATAAAGCAATTGCTTAATATGTCCATCAATTGAAAAAAATGTTGATTTTGGCAAAGTCTCAACTATACCTCACACTTAGAGTCAGTTGAAGAAAATCAACCATGATGATATCATAACATATGTGATTGATGATCCCATGAATTTGGTTTATATGAGTAATAACAAGTCACAATCTAGTGATGTGCTTTTTAAACATTTTTGTCTCTTAAGGTGGGTATAGTGCAAGATTGCTAATCGAAAAAGAGACTAAGCTAACCTTTGAATAAATTTCATAAGCATTATTGGTGGTGTATTAATCTATAAAATACACTTGATGAAATCACTTACATAATATGAAGCAGGGCTGTTCTTATGAAAATTATGGGCAATAATCTTCGGAACACTTATGAATAAATCAAGTAGATGTAAAACTTATTAGCACAAAATAGCATTGAACAACAAAATTTATAGAATGTAATATGATTGATGAACATTATAATCAACAAAAGAATTTTTGATTCATAAAATTTTTTCTATGTCTGGGTCATGACTTGACAATCACCACTTCTAATGCATCATTCTCCAATATCCCAACATTATTCTTTCAATTCTTTTCAAAACCTTTTGAGATATGTGAAGGATTGTTGTATATTTCAATAGTTTTGAAGTATTGAAAGCTATTGTTTTTGTAACGGCTTTTTACCGACATCAATTTATAATGGCTTTTGTCCACCATTAATCAATAATAGTTTTGTAACGTTTTATCAAGATTTAATAATGGTTTTATGACAGTCTTGACCGCTATCAATTTGCAAATAATTTGCAACGTTTTTCAATTAAATACAAGAAATGATGATGAAAATGGCTCTCATTTTCTTTTACCTACAAATTGTTATATAAAAAATAATTGAAAAGTGATAAAGATATATATCAAAATAAGAATATTCTTATTTCTTTTTACATATCTTTCTTTTCTTTGCTAAATTATACACATAACGTTGTCCCTCTTTTTGCAAGAGAAAATCTACTGTATCACACCAAAATTTCGTATTTCAATAGTGTTTGTATGCCTTGTATGTTTTGATCTTATTTTTTTCATCAAATTTTCATTGATTTCTTATTTTTCATATTATCCAATATTTTTTCAACAATCTAACGGAAAATTTCATCTCCCAACAAGTCAAGTCATGCAAGTTAGGCCTTAGAGCAACAACTTATCCACACCCATCCATTTTTCATTTCGAGTTTGCTCAAGCTGTCACGTTAGACTCGTGATCAGTTCTACACGGCACCATCATTTGTTTATTCCTTTCAATCGAATATTCACGGGTCGAGTTTCGAAAGCTAGAAAAAGTACAGGGACCTAGCAGCAAATTCACGAGAATGTACATTGACCAAAAAGCCCCCCACCCTCAATTAAATTGAGGATGCCACGTTCATTCCGAAGTGGCGAAACTGGAGGACTTTTGGGGAGAGAGAGTCCGAAAAAACTCCGGTCGCTTCTCTCTCCTTCTCCCCAAAACTCTTTCTTTCTTTCTCTCTCTCCTCCGTCTGATCCCGGAACACTGGAAGTTCGAATTTGGAAACCCGCCAATGGCGTAAGTTGCTCTCCTCCATCTCTGAATTCGCTTTTACTTCAACTCGTCCTTCTCTGCAATCGTTCGATTGGCGTCCCGGAACTCGGCCCTGTCTACCTCGAATCGCTCTTTCCGTGTCTAGGGTTTTTGTTCCCATCTTCCTCGTTTCTCGACTCCCGCGCGTGTCGGGTCCTGCGCGTCGCTTCCGGCTTTTTCCGTTTCCACGCGTGTCGTGTCGTGTCGTGTGATGTCGGGTCGTGCTCGGGAGGTTGTGTTTCTGGCGTAGTTTTGTAGGCGCCGGCTTTGGAAATGGCCGTGGGGTTGTGGTGGTCTTCTGAACTAGTGTCGGAAGTTGGATTCGAGTGTTGCTGTCGAGTGGAGGGATTGCGCGGCGGAGCAGTGAACTTCGAGGGAGTTCTCTATCTTTTTTTTTTTTTTTTTTTTTTTGAGAGGGTGTTGACTCTGGAGTTGGGCGCTGGTTGGTGAACCCATTTGGGTTGTTTGTTTTTAGGTAGATGTAGAATTCGGCATGTTAGACTAAGTAGCAAGGGCCCCTTTTGGAGGTCACTGGCGGGATTGGACTTCGGTGTACTTTGGACCTTGCATTGTCCCGATTTGTGATGGCTTAGTTCGTGTGTGATTATTGGTGCGCACATAAAAGCGAAAAAGAAGACTAGGTAGTAAAACTCTGTTTGCTGAATTATTTGTTTATGTGTGCCTATATGAATTTATCCTGGCATGTATGTTGTTAATTTTGTTTATGTTTGATAGCTTTTGTTTGATGTGGCTGAGGAGCTCATGATGCCAAGTTGTACTTTTTGTCCCCTGGAATCCATAGATAGTTTTTAGTTGGTTGAATGACTAAATTGTGTAGTCCCCATCAGGTTGAGGATTTGACAAATGGGTTCACTATGGTTTGTTACAGGTTTTGCATTTTGATATCCGTCGCAAGGTTTTTTCCACGATGAGTTATTGAGCACTGCTGAGACATCAAAGGATATTCAGGTGAGAGTGTCTTGGATTCAGTACATTAAATGGACTGCAATAAGGAGGAGGCACTTCGCGCGAGGACCCTGGCTGAGAAGAAGTTACAGAGCAAGGATTTTCCAGGTGCTCGTAAAATTGCGCTGAAAGCTCAGCAACTGTACCCTGAACTGGAGAATATTGCCCAATTGCTCATGGTTTGTGATGTGCACTGTTCTGCTGAGAAGAAATTGTTTGGTGATGAGATGGACTGGTATGGAATCCTACAACTTGAACAGGCGGCTGATGAGGCCTCAATTAAGAAGCAGTACAGGAAGTTTGCTCTTTATCTTCATCCTGATAAAAACAAGTTTTCTGGGGCAGAAGCTGCTTTTAAGCTAATTGGGGAAGCTCAGAGAGTCCTTTTGGATCGGGAGAAACGGTCCATGCATGACATGAAGCGTCATGTTCCTGCACCTAGAGCATCGGCACGTGCTTCCTATAATAGGCAACCATCAGCACCTTACCGGCCTCCACAGAAGGCAAATTGGAGCCCGGATGTTGGATATCAAAACAGCACCGGTGACAATTTATCGGGCTTCAAAGCCCAGCAGCCACAACAACCAGCTCAGCCTGGATTTTCTAATGAGCGGCGGACTTTTTGGACTGTCTGTCATTTTTGTTCTGTTAAGTATCAGTACTACATAGAACTCATCAATAAGCCGTTGCCTTGTTCAAATCCAAATTGTGGGAGGACATTTCTTGCATGCGAAATGAATATTGGTGGTGTGTTTCCAGCTTCTAGAACGTATACACCAACTGTCCAACATCAGAAAGTTTTCCCTACTCAGGGTGCATCTAAAGTGGAAGTAGGACGCAAAGGTACTTCTACCCCTGAGAATGGTAGGCCTGATGTCTTCAGGAAGACTGAAATTCGCCCTGAAAGGGTAAATAAGAAGAGACATAGAAGACAAGTAGTGGAATCTAGTGAAAGTTATGACAGTAGCAGCAGCAGTGAGTCTGATGCAGATTCAGTTATCGGTGAAGATGTAAACTTTCAGGGTGTCCAGGACTTTGGTCACTCGGGCAAACAGTCCATACGGAGATCAACTCGACAAAAACAGCAGGTTTCCTATAAAGAAAATTTGAGTGATGATGACGACACCAACCCTGCTAAAAGGTCTAAAGGGGGCAGCCCATCGTCTTCTACTGAAGAGGACTTTGAAAATGTGTTAGGAGGGGAGACATCTGACTTGGATGGAAAAGATGGCTTAGCTACTAACTTGAATGAAGATAAGGAAGGGGGAAAACACACAGAAAATGGGTGTTCAGGAGGGAACCCACTGAATGATGATTCCAAATCAGAATCCTGCATGAAAGACACGAAAGATCCAGAGGTTTATAGTTATCCTGATCCAGACTTTAATGATTTTGACAAGGAGAGGACAGAAGGTTGCTTTGAGAGTGGCCAGGTGTGGGCTGTTTATGATACATTGGATGCCATGCCTAGATTTTATGCTCTGATAAGAAGAGTTTACCCAGGTGGCTTTAGACTGCGAATTACATGGTTAGAACCAGATCCAGATGATGAAAATGAGATCAATTGGAGGAAGGAGAGCTTGCCAGTTTCTTGTGGTAAGTTTAAACATGGAGAGAGTCAGAACACTAAAGATCGTCCCATGTTTTCTCATGTGGTCTTTTATGAGAAAGGAAGTGATAAGCAAACATGTAAAATTTATCCCCAGAGGGGGGAAACTTGGGCCATTTTTAAGAACTGGGACATTAATTGGCATTCTGATCCTGACAATCCTAGGAAGTATGAGTTTGATATTGTTGAGATCTTGTCAGTATATGCCGAAGGTAGTGGCTTGTCTGTTGCCTATTTGGGCAAGGTGAAAGGCTTTGCTAGTCTTTTCTCTCGAAAAGCTAAAAATGGCATCTCCTCATTTCAGATTGGTCCGGATGAGTTATACAGGTTTTCTCACAGGGTTCCATCTTACAGAATGACTGGTGATGAAAGGGAAGGAGTTCCAAAAGGGTCTTTTGAACTGGACCCTGCTTCAATGCCTTCGAACTTGGAAGAGTTTGTTCCATTTGAAGATCCAGAAATGAGTACTAATGGTAGTCATTGTGAAGCTTTACATTCCTGTGTTCCTGAGGAAGTGAAAACTGAGATGGGATCTGAGGAAAATTCCGGTCAGTCTGATTTGAAGGAGGTGTGCACAGAACGCAAGAAGTGTAGCTCCGTGAAGCATAAAGAAAATTCCAGTGCTTCTGCTCCTTTACCCTCAGAAGTTTTTGAAGTTCCAGATCCAGAATTTCACAACTTTGATGATGTGAAATCACCGGAAAATTTCCGAGTTGGTCAAGTGTGGGCTTTGTACTCTGATGAAGAGGGCTTGCCCAAGTACTATGGCCGGATAATGACAGTCCTCTCTGAACCAGAATTTAAATTGCAGTTGAGATGGATTGCCGTCTTTTTACTTCCAGACAATGTCATTAAGTGGCAGGATGATCGCATGCCTATATCTTGTGGGAAATTTAGGCTTGAAAGGGGCCAACGATCTCAATTTTATACTTCCACTGCTTCGTTTTCACACTGCGTAAAAGTGGAACTTGATGATGACAGAAAGACTGAAACATTCAACATCTTTCCTCGCAAAAATGAGGTGTGGGCATTGTACAAGAACTGGTGTCCTGAAATGAAGTTTTCCGAGTTAGGAAAATGTGAGTTTGAGGTGGTGGAGGTTATCGAGGAGAATGACTCGGGGATTAAAGTTGTGGCTTTAGAGCATGTAATGGGGTTCAACTCGGTTTTCAAGCCTCAAGCAAGAGGAGACTTGAGGGTTACAAGAGAAATTCCCTGGGTAGAGCTGATGCGGTTTTCTCATCAAGTGCCTGCTTTTCAGTTGACGGAGGAAAGGAACGGAAGCCTAAGAGGCTTTTGGGAGATCGATACAGCTGCATTACCTTCGCGCTTTTTTAGCTTAAGCTGAAGTGGACCACAGAACCTCTGATACAACCCGCATCATAATTCTATTGGAATATCGCAGCTTGTGCATAAGTTGTCTTTCGAAGATGTATCTTGGCTTATTGGGTTACTTTTGGTGCCTGCACAGCTGCAAGCGGGGTGAATACGGTGGCTGATCATTTTGAGTTGTGCAGCTTCACTGTTTAGGCTGCAGGTTAGCTCACTGTGTCTTGAGTCTGTTGTCCTGGACTAACCCTACTGAAATTTCTCGGAGTAGTCTCTTTATCTTGTAGATAACTATAATATCCTTTCTATTTGGATGTAGAAATTCCATTTTGGTGGATCCTGTATGGATCCTAAACTCCTGCCGGGGTAAGAGATAGCAACATGTCGCAACTCAATTTTTTAGTTTAATGGTGTCATTTGGCCTCTCTCTCTCACTCTCAGCATCTTACCCACAAGGAAATTCTGTCAACTTGCCGTATTTTGTCATGAGTATACCGCTAGGATCATCCATTTTCACTTATTGATGGTTGAAAAATCTGTATAGACAGTAAAATTTTCAACCCGAGTAGTTTTTGCTTTATTAACCGGAGTAACCCTTCGTCTCCACTGCTCTATCAACCTTTGGATAGGGGGAACAGCTTATTGATTTACCGAAAATCTATGAAACCTTCAATCTCTCAAAGTGGCAACAACTCAGCGGCTTTATCGTCAACTAATACAATGGTAAGTGGTCACAGAAAAAGTATCTCCTTTTGCATCCTGATTCACATGTCGATCTGTTCATAAAGACCTGAAAAGTCTTGAATCATCGAAACTTTATAGGCCGAAATGTCAATGACATGATTGTCTTGAAGCATGTGGAGCGAAGTCACGTCCATATACGCTCGAAAGTATATGGTGTCAGAACAAAGAAACTTCCAGACAATTTCATTTCGTTCTCTTGCATGAGAGGATGGATAACAGAGAAATTAGACAACAAGAAGAATATAAAAGGGCAACAATGGATGACATGGTGGAAATTCTATCACATGATCAGTTCAATTGCACCTTTGACTCGTTAGATCACGCTGGCGACAGTAGAAATCACATGTGACCATGTACTCTTACTTTAGGATTTGTGCGTTTAACCTAGGCAAGCATCCGTTCATCAATCCACAGTATTCTTCCATAAGCATAACGGGTATAACGAATCTTAAGAATTTCTTGCTCTTCCCACTAGACATGATCCAATGAAATTACACGGGATGGGTAGGCTGACACCCACTTTGCCGGCAGAACATTGTACATTTGTCATGCTGGTCATACTTGCACTCATAAAACTCTTCAAGGCTGCCTATGTATAATCGCACCTTACATTCTTGTACTTTTTCTTCAAGTATTCCCGATGGCCTACTTTGAAGATGGTACATGCTCCTACAAAATATAGCTTGTTCTATCTAAACTATAACCTCTTCACCTCAACATAACCTCAACAATGAGGAGAAGGGAAAGAGCCATGGGTAATGCACATGCAGACATACTTAAAGGTAGGAAAGCAAGAGGAAACCGAGCAACGTGTGACAAGTCATAATCTGGTTGTATGTACACACTCGTCATGGCCATGGTGACAGCAACCACTCTGGCCGAAACCTCCCATCTTACTGCAGCAAGCAGGCAGGTGAGGAACCTTGACCAACTACCCACTGACAAGTGCCCTTCCACAGTTTCAGTGAATCAGGTTTTGTCTCTACCATCGAAGTTTTTCCCACATATTGGCATGAGAGATATAACTACGCCAGACTGAGAATTCCTGCAGAAACAAAAACAGACAAAGTCCCACATCAAGCCTTTGAAATTGTTTCCTCTTTGTTCACCTCACTTAGTCAATGACAGAATTGTGATTTTATCAAATTCAAACAGTTCATGTCTTTATCTATTTTGAGAACGGTTCAAGGCAATCTAAAATTGTCACACCTGTGCAAGTTGATTCACACTGGGCTAGCGTTCCGGGGAACTTGAAGTCTCCAAGTGTAGATGTGAATGTATAACGAATTGAGGCTCATGGCTATCCCAAAACCCAAAACAGCCGCTAACAGTATAGAATAGACTGCCTTCAGATGAAGCTGCAATGAGCATACAATACATCCTTTGAAGCAGGCAAAACAATATCAAATTAAATTGTATGCTGAAAACTAATATATGGAGAGGGAAAACTATTCACCATTTTGGGTATCTCACGACAGGAAGTGAATCTATTTTCATTTACAAAGGACATCAAACACTTGGATAAAAATCCTTAAGAACCACAAGAAAACCGTGATGACTTTATAGCTTCGAATGATTATGCTTCATCAAGTTAATTGGGCTCATTCTTCATATTTGACATGTAATAGCTCATACCTTGTTTGAGTTAATAGCCTATAGTATTCTTCACTTGAAAAGAAGAAGAGCCTTGACATCTTTACAGTTAAGTGCTGCTGATTGTGAATTATGTACAGAAGTCAAATCATCATTCACATATACTCCAGTACTTACCAGAGAATAAAACATATGGACAGTGATGGCCACTAAAGCAAACTCGAGAGCTGCGTAAGTCCATATGTACTCCTTAATTGCTGCAAGATACAAGGCTTAGATCAAGACCATTCCAACAGAAAAGATGAAGGGATTCTTTACAAAGTCATACCTAGGATGATTGCAAAGACGGATGCCAAGAGGCCCAATGTAAAAGAGAATGGTGCTGCTATGATAATTGCTTGAGATCTGAAGTCATGGATCTAGAGAAGAAAAGAAGAAATAGAATGAACATTCCTGTGCAAAATAACAAAGATAGGAAAATGATAATAGCAATTTTGGTTGGGATTGAAGGAGGAATGGGTTGAGGTTCCTCTTTCAAAAAGTGCAAAAGATAACTTTCATTGAGTGAAACAGATGGTAAAGAGTGCTTGGTTTCCCTTTTATCTCTACACAAACTAGAAAATTCTCCATCATAAATTTATGAAAAAGTGATTATAAAACTATATTACCCAGTAATAACGAATTGATAACTGCAATAACAAATCCAGGACTTTCAGTATGTATATCTATTTTCATGGCAAAAAGACTTACCAGTAGTTGCTCAAGGAAGAAGAAGTAGCATATTGTGCTTATTAAAACAAGCACCACAAAATCTTGCCAGGCACTGCACAAATTGGGTAATACTTTAGTCTTAGAGTGCTTGACTAAGTTGTGCAAACTAGGGGATAATTTAATCTAAAAGCTCAGAGTTGCACCAGCAAGATGAGATGATAATACCGGTTAGAAAAATAAGACAATAAGTTTTAAGAAGTGTCATTGAATGCTAATCCAACCTCACTGTTTGTGAATGCAAGCTCTGTTGATTTTGTTCTTGTCCACTAGCGAGCTGAGCTGAGGTTGCTACTCGAAGCAAGGTCACAGGTAAATTCCGCACTTCTTGACCACAAACGTCACAGTTCTTGTTTCCTTTTGTGCTAAACCATTTAATTGCACAATCTTCATGTAAAAGTCTAAGGGCACCTTTGCAACTGCACTCCATCTTCAATGTATTTCCTTCCTGACATTCTTCAAAACAAATCCTGCACACTGCTTCCTCTTCAGGAATCTCTTCATCATCATCTTCCTCAGGAGCAGGAGTAATTTGATCTAATTTACCAAGAAATAGTGTTATACAGAGCCAACTCTGTCTAGAAATGACAAAAATAAAATACTATCGGTTAATTTTCATGAGTGCTCATGCTTTTAAGTTCACATACAAATATGGTATTGTCTGGCCCATGGCCCATTCATCACTGTACATTTAAGGAATCAATCATTACCTGAGGCAAACATTAAATGACCCAGCAAGCTGATGGATTAAAATCCTGATTGTGAAAAGTTTTGAGTACACATTATCTACCTATCATTAGTATGGGGGAAATACTATAAAATTCTTTCAAGAAAATCTGATCAACCCTAAACTGGTGAAGTGAAGACTATAGTACGTAACCAGTTATGAAATTTTTAATATCCTTAGTTAAGTTACTTATGTCCACTTGGCTCTACTATAAATCTAAGAGCAGAAAGAGACTAAATACACTGCTATTTACCATCAGAAGAATCTGTCACTGGATGTTGCTTGCGCGCAGCAAAAGAAATGGATCTCACAATCACCATATTTCGTCCCGGTACCGACAGCGACCTAGATACAGTGGCATGAAGTGAACTTTTCTGCAAAAAGCATAATCAACCACATCAGCATCCATTCTAATTAGCTAGAACTTATCAAAATAACCCAATATCTCAGCACTGTCAATTCTTGTCGAAACAAGTAAAAAAAAAAATGCCACTCAGCATCAATAGCCCAATTGTCGTTAAGATCCATATAAGACAAGCTTAAATCACAGAAGTACTCAAGGACTCTAAAAACAATGTTTCAAGACAAATGAGATGCTGAAAATGCAGCAGAATCAGAGACTAATACCTTAAAAAACTTAATTAAGGATAAGGATGCAGGGGACTCACTTGTGATTTATGCCTTTCACCGGGCATCCTTGCTGAAGCAGGTGTCATGACAGCAGGGGACAGATTGGATGTAGGCGTAACGGGAAGAGAGGTACATCTATTCCAACGCAACCCCGACATGAAATTGGAAACTGAAGGACTTTCAGGAGGCGCCTTAGGGTCCGAACTGAGGAGGCAGCTTTTCTCGCCATCAGGTGGGAGAACCTTCTTCTTGAAACTCAAAGCTCGCAAGAATCCTCCAGAGGACAAGCTACCTTTGCTGGAACCATGCGACTGGAGAAAACCCTTACCGCTAGAGCTGCTACCAAAATGCTTAGGAGGAATCTGAACGGAAAGATTACTGCGCTGTCCACCAGGTGCAGGACCTAAAGCCTCCTCTGAGCTACTCATGGTTTTATCATCAAGCTGCATGTCACAGAAATGCCATGATTTTGCTTCATGCCTTTCAACTCTAATATTTCAATAGTGAATTTGTGTCCATCCTTTCTTTGGACGTAGACATGAGGTCAAACAATGTAAATCTAGCATTGAGTTTTCTCTCATTTTTAAGTTTGTTTTGTTTTGCCGCAAATTCTGAAAACAAATCAAATGTTCAACGAGGTAAAGCTCTCATCTTTTGGAGGCAGTTGTATAATTTCTAAAATAATCATAGTTCCTGCTAATCTTCCCACTATCTGCAAACTTCTCAAAGCCTCCGAATGGACGCCAAATCATATCCTGTCACTGTCACCGCGTCGATCATCAGTTCCAAACGAAAGTAGCTCGAATTCCAGAAAACACGTCGCAATGCACTAAGTCGCGCTCGACTCAAATTTAATCGCACTCGTGTCATCCCGCATCGGGGTTCCTCTATTTTCTTTCTTTCTTTCTTTTTCGATAGTTCTCCATACCTCTCTCACTCAAGCCTAACCAAGATCTCAAACCACAGCTCACGCAAAATTCTCGCGGGGGGCGAGAGCACCGGAAGCGGAAGACGGAGCAGGGGGCACAACCTCTCGAGCCAAAAGAGCTCAGATTGCACGGAACCAGCTGAAATCAGAGCAGCAACCGGAAAACGGAAACGAAACGTCTAAACGCCGACGACCCATCTCTTCCGACGCCGGCAGAATCCGACCCATCTCAAGAACGAAACTCGATCTCACCCGCGAACCCACAAACAGCGAGACTCGCGTACAAAAAAAGCAAGAATTCGCAACGCCCACAGAGAGAGAGAGAGAGAGAGAGAGAGAGAGAGAGGACCTGAGAAGGAATCTCAGCAGGCGTTGTAGAAGGCGGAGGATGAGCTTGAGCCGCTTGCATGATCAATCCAACGAGTAAAGCAGTAGCAGCAGCAGCAGCAGCAGGAGGGAGAGAGAGGGAGAGAGAGAGAGAGTGGAAACCAGTTGCTGGATTTTCGGATGGAACCCAGTTTTTATTCTAACGCCATCTCGTCCGATTTTCCTTTATTTATTTCATTTGCCCTTCGATTTCTATATCTTGTCCCGCGAAGTGGTTGAGAATACGAGAGAAGACCAAGACAGTGAGAGAGAAGTTTGTCCGAGGGTCCCTGTCACGTTGCGTCCCCATGCCGCAATCGCGTCTTCCCCTTTTTTCTCCGGTCGAGTTGCCGTCCTCCGGCGATGCCCGACAGACCCATGCTGGGCACGGTCGGCCGGCGAAAGACCACCTGACGATCGTCATCGTGAAAAAGGACACGCGCACCCCGCCGGCGGATTGGTTTTTTTTTTTTTTCCAGCACCCGTTGAAACGGCGACGATGCGGGTCTTGGTCGTAATTGCCAGGAAAGAGTGCGAAATGGGTCGCGAGTGGGGGTCAAAGGTCTTGGTCGTCGCGTATTATAATAGCGCCCCCACCCCTCGTTCATTCTCATTCTCATCTCATCATGTCGCATCAACACCGCCGAAGAAAAAGATGAAGGGCGTTTTACCCCCGCAACGAAGCTAACCCTTGCCAAACGCGCCACGTGCACGCGTCTCTCTGACTCTCGGTGACCTGACCGTGGATGTCGGTTCGGGTTGGAAAGTCCATCGCAATCCGAAAATTTATGAGGTTTTTATTATATTGTTTCGTGCTGCGAATTCTGTGGGGTTTTTCACACTGTGATTTGGAAAGTTTATTGCGCTCCCCGCGGATTGAACCTGCACGGTAATTGTGCCCGTTTTTCTCCCCCACAAGCCCATCGTCTTCGTTGATGGACCGAAATTTTGCCAAAAGCTCACCTGGTCAAACATTTATCTTAGAACCACCGAGACTATGACCGGTTCGAATCCTTACTTCCTTAAAGGCGATTGGGGGTGGGGATGATTTAATTTTAGACATAGATTTCAACTCAAAACGCTTTACAAAAAAGCAGGGCAAAAGTTTAAGAATAAGTATTAGAATAAGAATATAATAAAATTGACAAAAAAAAAAAATCTATTATAGAACTTTAACACACACAACACACGTGTAAACGTCTGTTGCCCTTCTTTGTGAAAATCGAAAGCTTGATTGCAAGAAAATGTGTCAGGTAGAGTTTGCAATTGCCTTGATTGCGTGAATTCCATGTGAGGTTCAAAAATCTAGCAACTGAGATTTATCAAGTTCATGGATATATTTAAAATTTATACTATTCATATTTGTGCCAAAATCCTACTAGGTCTAAAACATAGAATTGAATTCAGATTTTATAATTGATCTTACTACTGTCCTTGTGCTTTTGTATTATGTAGAAAAAGTTAAATGCTAGTGAATTATGTAAGCTGATTGATGGGTTACAACCATGGACATCACTTATATTAATATTCTGTTTACTTTACATGTGAGTGATGTCCACAATTTATAACTAGTTAGAGGAAAATATAGCGCTTAAATTATACACATAACTATTCGGTGTTTATTTTTTTTTTTTGTTGGATTGTAATGGGAGTGTATAATGTAATTCCTTTTTACGCCAATCAGATGAGGCTGTTATGATATTTAGAGATTAGGTGGTTTTACTTTTATCTACTTTGTTTACTACATGATGATGCCTTACATAGCATATTGATCCACGGGAGGAGGAAAAATATAGCATTACGTGTTGTTATGGTCTATACATCTGAGAAAATATTCTAATAAGGTATTATATTTTCAATTAAGGTGTCCTTTCACTTCAAAAAAAGAAAATTATTCCTTTAATCAAATGTTGCAAGTTAAGAAATTACTTACAATATAGCTTCTTCATATGTTTTATCCAAAGATTTTTCTGTTTCCAAATATTTGAAGAGAGTAAAACGAAAAAAAAAATCATAGAATC
Source organism: Eucalyptus polyanthemos subsp. polyanthemos (assembly GCA_017140185.1). Classification (NCBI taxonomy): domain Eukaryota; kingdom Viridiplantae; phylum Streptophyta; class Magnoliopsida; order Myrtales; family Myrtaceae; genus Eucalyptus; species Eucalyptus polyanthemos. The sequence goes on along the minus strand of CM029464.1, from coordinate 44,713,232 downwards.
AATGTTATCAAACGGAAAAATGTTTTTAAAAACTTTCAATGAAAACTTCGTGACAACGAGCTTCTCTTGTTTAACCTCTCGATATATTTTTTTCTTTATCTCATGTTAAATTAAATTTCATAATTTAAAGCGACGTCTTTACTTATCTAATTTAAAAATTAAAAATTATAATTTAAAGCGACATCTTCCCTTATTTAATTCAATTAATTATCACACCGTGTCAATGGTAAAAGCAATCCACTGGAAAAATCACCAATTACACAAATCATGAAAACTTAAGAGTACTTAATCGACACAAATAAACTGTTCGCGGGGCCAATTTAAAAATCAACAGAAACTTAGACGACCGAAAATCGGAATTCAGAAAGTTCTCAAAAGGGCCCCCCGATGGCCATATAAGTAGATCTTCCCGTTCGGCTCCTTTCCCCCGCCCGCCTCTTCTGCAACTTCAAACTTCATCTCTCTCCCCTGTTCTCTCTCTCTCTCTCTCTCTCTCTCTCTCTCTCTACAAGAAACCCAGAAAAACCCACGAAAGCTCTCTCCCGGAAACCCAAGAATCCCGCAAGTCGTTGAAGAATTTTCGCGAAATCCATTGGTAATGGGTAAGCGCCGGCGAACGGAGATCGCCAAGATCGCCGACCCGGCGGCGCGGCTCGTGACTTACTCCAAGAGGCGCAAGGGCCTCTTCAAGAAGGCCTCCGAGCTCTGCCGCCTCTGTGGCGCTCGCGCCGCCGTCATCGTTTTCTCCCCCGCCGGCAAGCCCTGTTCTTTCTTCAGCGACCCCTCCGTGGAAGATGACGTAATTGCCGACCACGTCGACGTGGTGCCGCCGATGGGTTTGACCGAGTGGGCGGAGTGGATTGAGAAGGAGTGGAATTCTCGCGCGACGGAGGAGGACGTGGAGTCCCTGATTGTGAAGTACGACGCCGTTCGTGATCTTGTGGGCCGGAAGTTGGAAGATCTGGAGAAGGGTTCGTCCGTCGTGATCGGTTCTGGTGGCGATTCTGGAGACGGGTTTGGTTGTGATTCTGAAAATTTGGGCAATGGCGACGGCGACCCTTTCTTGACTTCGCCGGAGAAGTCGGCCGCCGGCGGTGGAGGTTTGGGAGTGGACTCCACCCCCACCTGCTCCCATCTCGAGGGCCGTGGATGTAATCCGGACAACTTCCCTAGTGTGTCCGGGGACTGCCTCGGTGACGGCCACCATGACAGTTTCTCGACTATACCGGAGAACTCAGCCATGGGGGGTGGAAGCTCGGGAGAGGAGCCGATGCTCTGCGACCTTGAGGGGTGTGGATTTAATCCTGATGAATTTTTTAGTCCGTTCAAGGACTGCATTGGCGATGGTGACCTTGACAGTTTCTTCACTTTTCCGAAGAACCCAGGCATTGGCGGAGGAAGCTTGGCAGAGGAGCTGATGCACTGTGACCTTGAGGGGTGTGGATTTGATTCTGCCGAGATTCGTAGTCTCTTGGAGGACTGTTTCGGTGACAGTAACCGTGACGGTTTCTTGGCTTTGCGGGAAAACTCAGCCATTCATGGAGGAAGCTCGGTAGAGGAGCTGATGCACCGCGACCTCGAGGGCTATCAATATAATCCCGACCACTTTCTTACACTTGAAGACCTGGATGTCATTCTGTGATGCAAATGTGAACATATGTGGTTTTTCTTGTTAAACTGCAATGTACAGAATTCAATATCTCTTTTTCCAGTTCACTGGTTTAATGGCATTGGCTCTCTCTGTTTCTTTCCTTTTCAGTTTCTTGATCAGTGGAATTTAGTCTTCTTCTTTTTTCGTCTAATTTTAGAGGGTACTTTAAAAACTACAGGAAGACATAATCTCAATCAAGCCAAATCTGATATGTTGTCAAACCAACAAGATGACCAGATACATGACGCATTATGAGTTATGAATATTGAACACACTAACTGAAGATCAAATGTCAACACAAGAAGTTTGTATGGAAGCGAACCTGTTCGAGCAGTAATTTGCGTGGAAATATGATCACGATTCTCAAGCGAAGTTGCCAACACTAAAACCAGATAGTGTGCTGGTGCAGCTTCAGAAGCATATGCAATAAACTTAGTCCCTTAATTTCTCTCTCCCCTGTAATGATTCTGCCTGTGAATGTTTAGACTCATAATTTGCATATCAAAAAGGACATCGTGCAATTTTAAAAAACTGCCATAAGATTTTGAATGGTGTAATGGGAGGAAAGGAGAGAGATAAGGCCTGGTCCTTGTCAAAGTAGACTGAAAAATCACAAGACTAGATGAAGAAGTGAATTGAATGACGACGAATCTGGCGGAGCTGTTAGCTGTTCTGGAGTCCAAGAGTAAACATGCAGCGTTATGCTTAAAGACAAAAGGAGATGCAGGTAAGCTATGTATAGTTCTTCTACAATTCTTACCTGCCTCCGAGTCAGAAGTTCCTAATTGTGACGACAAATCAATTTGATTCTGAGGCTGGATTTATTAACAGGAACTTATGCCAATGTTGTGAATGTTACAACAATGAGCCAGATAACAATCGCCTCCTCGCACCCTTCAGAATGGTCTCAATGCTCAGTAGTGTAATGTTGTATCCAATTTGATTCTATTCATGTTAATAATGGCTCTGATGAATCTTTACGGCAACTCCTTGTTAGCTGGGTTCACTCCTATGTGGAGGAATGTTCGATGAGTTCTGGCAAAAAGGGCTGGCATATAATAAGTTATATGAGGAAATAGGGTTTCTCACTATTTATATAAAAGAGGTAGACGAAGTTTTAAAAATAGTAACAAGAGAAAAAGAAAGCGAGAAAATGCGGGATTTGGGGCAATATCTGATTTACATCAAGCTGGCGTTGGAGGTCGATTCGTGGTCCGATTGAGCTGAAATTTTGTCAGCATGTTCGTGGCGCAATTTTGTCGAATCTGAACGGTTTGATTTTCGTCTGAAGCTCCCTACATCAGGTTTTTCGTGGATTGATCAAAACCTGCGTTTTGGTCGATTTATCCTTGATCTCTTGTGAAGTTCATGTGTATTGCAAAGAATTATGTTCTTGAGGTCTTTGCTGCTATGTACCTCTAGTATTTGCTAGAGAAGAACAATTTTATTGATAATGAAGATTTTTGGGTGGATTCCGGTTCCGTGGTTTTTTATCTCCTTACATCAAGGAGGTTTTCCACGTAAAAAAATCGTCTTGTGTTCGCGTGCTTGGTTATTTTACTCTACTATATCGATTCCTATTAGGTTTACACAAGAGGGGAGATTATTTTATTCCGCTGCGTTGATTCGATATTGTTTGAATTATTACCGTTCTCCCATCAGAGTGGTATCAGAGCATCAGGTTATTGCTTGATTTTTCTGCCTTGTGTTAAACAATGGAAACGAATATGAGTAGAATGGTTACATTGTATGGTTCAAATTATCATACTTGGAAAGAACATATGGAATACCTTTTATATGTGAAGGATTGTTATCTACCCGTATTTGCTGAAGAGAAACTGGAGAATAAAACCGATGTTGAATGATCTATATGTCATTGTCAAGTGTGTGGTTATGTTAGTCAGTGGGTGGATGATAATGTTTTGAACCATATTATTGAGGAAACACATGCACGCAGTTTATGGGATAAGCTCGAACAGTTATATGCTCGAAAGACAGGGAATAATAAGTTATTTTTGATAAAACAGATGATGGCTCTGAGATATCATGATGGTACTCGTTTGACTGATCATTTAAATTCTTTTCAAGGAATTATAAATCAGTTGGCTGCGATGGGAATCAAGTTTGATGATGAGATACAAGTATTATAGTTGCTTGGTACTTTGCCGGACTCATGGGAGACGTTTCGAACATCTTTGTCTAACTCTGCCCCGGATGGTACGATTACCATGGATTTAGCCAAGAGTAGTATTTTGAATGAAGAGATGAGAAGGAAGACACAGGGATCATCCTCTTCACATTCTGATGCCTTGGTTGTTGAGAAAAGGGGGAGAAGTGAGTCTCGAGGTCCGAGAAATAGAGATAAAAGTCGAGATAAAAGCAAAGGTAAGTATAATAAATTTGCTAATGTTGATTGCCATTATTGCCATCAGAAAGGACATATTCAGAGGTTTTGTCGCCAGTTAAAAAGGGAGAAACAAAAGGAGAAAGGTAAAGAGAAGATAAGTGATAATGACAGTGATGATAATCGTGTTGCTGCACTTAAAGAAGACTTTCTCACTATTTTTGATGGTGATGTGGTGAATTTTGTTTCTCATGAGACCAGTTGGGTAATTGATAGTGGTGCATCCGTTCATGCTACGTCTCGTAGAGATTTCTTTACATCATACAGGTCAGGTGACTTCGGATCTGTGAAGATGGGAAACAATGGACTAGCTCAAGCTATAGGCATCGGTGATATGTGCCTAGAAACCAGCAATGGCACAAGGTTAGTATTGAATAATGTTAAACATATACCGATATCCGCTTGAATTTGATTTCTACGGGCAAGTTGGATGATGAGGGGTATTGCAAAGCACCTTCGTAATGGTCAATGGAAACTTACCAAAGGTTCTCTTGTTGTGGCTAGAGGTGAAAAATATTCTTCGTTATACATTATGTGCAAAGTTGTCTACGAGACAAAATTAATGCAAGTAGATAGCGAAGATGCAGCCGAGTTATGGCATAAGAGGCTCGGTCACATCGGTGAGAAGGGTTTGTCAATATTGGCCAAGAAGAAGCTCCTTTCGTGATTGAAAAGTTCAGCGCTAAAAAGTGTGCTCTTTGTTTAGCAGGAAAACAGAACAAAGTTGCATTTAAAAGCACCCCTCCTTCAAGAAAGTCAGGTATATTGGATTTAGTGCATTCTGATGTTTGCGGTCCTATGAAAACAAAATCACTTGGTGGCTCTCTTTATTTTGTTACTTTTATAGATGATTTTTCAAGGAAAATTTGGATTTATACCTTGAAAACTAAAAATCAAGTGTTAGATGCTTTTAACCAATTTCAGGCTTCAGTTGAGAGACAGACTGGAAAGAAATTGAAATGTATCAGAACTGATAATGGGGGAGAGTATATTGGACCTTTTGATGAATACTGCAGACAACAAGGTATTCGACATCAAAAGACACCTCCCAAGACGCCTCAGTTAAATGGCTTAGTTGAGAGAATGAACAGAACATTGGTTGAAAGGGTAAGATGCTTACTTTCACAGTCAAAGCTACCTGGATCCTTTTGGGGTGAGGCTTTAAGTACAGTTGTGCATATATTAAATCTTACTCCATGCGTTCCTTTAGAGTTTGATGTTCCTAATAGAGTTTGGACAAGCAAAGAAGTTTCTTATGATTATTTGCGTGTATTTGGGTGCAAAGCATTTGTGCATATTCCCAAAGATGAGAGGTCTAAACTTGATGTGAAAACACGACAGTGCATATTTATTGGTTATGGACAAGATATGCTTGGCTACAAATTTTATGATCCACTTGAAAAGAAAATTGTAAGAATTAGACGTTGTGTTTATGGAAGATCAAACAATAGAGGATATTGAGAAAGCGGAGATGATTTCAGCACCACGGGTTAGTGATAATTTGGTTGATTTAGATCCAGTTCCTCTTACAAATATCCCTACACAAAGTTGATGAAGAGCAAAGCAGGAAGTCAATGTTCCAAATAACGAACATGTTCCCTGAACATGTTGAGATAGATAATACTATTCTGAACCGCAGGCTCAATTAGATGTTCCACTGGATGTTCCAGTCCGGAGATCCATTAGAGACCGACAACCTTCCACCAGGTATTTAGAAGATGAGTATGTATTATTGACTGATGCAGGTGAACCAGAGTGCTATGCAGAAGCAATAGAAGATGAGTACAAAAGCAACTGGTTCGATGCTATGCAAGATGAGATGCAGTCACTTTATGATAATCATACTTTTGAGTTGGTGAAGTTACCTAAAGGTAAAAGAGCTTTGAAGAACAAGTGGGTATATAGGTTGAAGCAAGATGAACATACTTTACAACCACGGTACAAAGCTAGATTGGTTGTTAAGGGATTCGGTCAGAAAAAGGGTATTGATTTTGAAGTTATATTTTCTTCGGTAGTGAAAATATCTTCTATCCGTGTGGTACTAGGCTTGGCAGCTACCCTAGACTTGGAAGTTGAGCAAATGGATGTTAAAACAGCCTTCCTACATGGTGACTTGGAGGAAGATATAACAATTCGAGGGTTTTAAAGTGAAAGAGAAAGAGGGTTATGTGTGTAAATTAAAAGTCTCTATGGTCTAAAACAAGCATCGAGGTAGTGGTATAAGAAATTTGGGTCAATTATGATAGAACAAGGCTATAAGAAGACTTTCTCGGATAACTGTGTGTTTGTCCAAAATTTTTCTGATGGTGACTTTATTATTCTCTTGCTTTATGTTGATGATATGCCGATTGTTGGCGGAATGCTTCAAGAATTGAGTTATTGAAGAAGCAGTTGAGCAAGTCTTTTGCCATGAAAGACTTGGGCTCGGCGAAGCAAATTCTTGGCATTAGAATTACCCGAGACAGAGATGCTAAAAAGTTATTTTTATCTCAAGAGAAATATATCGAGAAGATCCTTCAGATATTTTACATAGACAAGGCTAAAGTGGTTAGTACTCCTCTTACTGTCCACTTTAAGTTAATTATGAAGCAAAGTCCTACAACCGATAAAGAAAAAAAAGACATGGAAAGTGTTCCATATGTCTCGGTTGTGGGAAGCTTAATGTATGCAGTGGTATGTACACGCCCAGACTTGGCGCACGCAGTTGGCGTTGTTAGTCGCGATTTGTCAAATCGAGGTAGAGAGCACTGGAATGTAGTGAAATAGATTATGAGGTATCTTCGGGGAACTTCAAATTTGAAACTCAGTTTTGAGAACGGGAAACTTAAGTTAGTTGGATACACAAATTCCGACTTGGCAGGAGATATTGATACTTGTAAATCTACTTTTGGTTATTTGATTTCTTTTGCGGGTGGTTTGTGTCATGGAAGTCAAGATTGCGTAGTGTGTTGCACTTTCTACAACCGAAGCTGAATTTATTGCGTTGATCGAAGCTAGTAAAGAGATGCTATGGATGAAGAAGTTCTTAGAAGAACTTGGGTTCAAGCAAAAGAGGTATGTGCTATTTTGTGATAATCAAAGCGCAATTCATCTTGGTAAGAATTCATCTTTTCATTCTAGATCAAAACATATTGATGTTAGATATCATTGGATAAGGGATGTTCTAGATGAAAAGTTGTTGGAACTTGAGAAAATTCATACGGATCATAATGGCTCCGATATGATGACGAAGACTCTACCAAGAGAGAAGCTTGAACATTGCCGTTTGATAGTAGGGATGGTGAATCCCTCCACATTGTCGTGAGGGGAGATTTGTTACTAGGTTCACTCCTATGTAGAGGAAGCCCAATGAGTTCAAGCCCAAAAAGGGCTTGATCCCATATAATAAGTTATATGAGGAAATAGGGTTTCTCACTATTTATATAAAAGAGGTAGCAGCAGAAAGGGAAACAGTAACAAGAGAAAAAGAGAAAGCAGAAAATCTGGGATTTGGGGCAATATCTGATTTACATCAAGCTGGCGTTGGAGGTCGATTCGTGGTCCGATTGAGCTGAAATTTTGTCAGCATGTTCGTGGCGCAATTTTGTCGAATCTGAACGGTTTGATTTTCGTCTGAAGCTCCCTACATCAGGTTTTTCGTGGATTGATCAAAACCTGCGTTTTTGGTCAGATTTATCCTTGATCTCTTGTGAAGTTCATGTGTATTGCCAAGAATTATGTTCTTGAGGTGTTTGCTGCTATGTACCTCTAGTATTTGCTAGAGAAGAACAATTTTATTGATAGTGAAGATTTTCAGGTGGACTCCGGTCCCGTGGTTTTTTATCTCCTCACATCGAGGAGGTTTTCCACGTAAAAAAATCGTCTTGTGTTCGCGTGCTTGGTTATTTTACTCTACTATATCGATTCCTATTAGGTTTACACAAGAGAGGAGATTATTTTATTCCGCTGCGTTGATTCGATATTGTTTGAATTATTACCGTTCTCCCATCACTCCTCTGCTTATGCTGTCTTTGCAACGTCAAGACTACTGAGTATACTATTGTATCCTTTTATGCGAAATATCTCAATGGTATGTGCAATGTGCAAGGTGAAAGTCCAAATTATTTGGGTAAATTACTGTGACAGTACTCTCGGAGTTGGCTGAATCCCCTGGATTCACTTGGACTGACCCTGTCTGCGGTCATTGATCTGAAAAATAAGTAAAAAAATCCTGACTTGTCTGAGCCTACATTTTCAATTTGCATATTGCAATTTCGATGCAATTAGTTTTCATAAAAGGAGCGCATATTGACCTGTGGTCTCACACAATAAGGTGGAAAGCTTTTCCGGATTAGATGAAACCCAACCCTCTCGAAGCAGCAACATTGTCCTCTGTATTTGCATTTGTCGTGGCCATTGATATGTCTATGATGCTTTCTGATGAGTTTTGTGTTCACTTACGGTTCTGTTGGTTGACCACAGTTTCTGTTCGCTTTTTGGATTCGAGTTGGGAGAGGAAGAAGAAGTGGTACGAGAGGTTCAAGGACTGCAATGGGAAGAGGGCTTTGAGGCTATTGATCCCTAGGCTTATTTCGCTGCGAATAGTACCTCATGAGCGTCCATTAGATATGATCATGATCGAGATCCTGAAACAGTTAATATCTAATAAGTAAAGTAAAGGGTTCAATGGATGGAAGTATATCAAATAATATTTGCCAATGCTTAGCTTGATAGTGGCGGTTGAATTGTCGCTTTGTCCTTCCTGAGTTGCATTGGTGGATAATCCCACCAGTCTCATATGAGATCTGAATCTAGGATGCAGATTATTGACAGGGACAAGAAAGTATATGCCAGTCCCCAGAACTGCACCGATGTTGAAGTCCTCTTTTGTGCTCAGTAGATGCTATGCAGGACTGATTTTAGACGCCTTCACGTTTGGAATTGGCTAGTCCCTGGTGCTGCGATGCTTAGGGTACTTGTTCAGCGTTCTATGGATTTGTGGTCAAAAGGGTTGCTTCTTCAGTGCTATAATGACGCTGCCTCAGATAGAGTTATTCTATTTCACTGCAAAAAGGGAAAAAAGAAAAAGGGTAAGTGTGACTGGTGGATATTAGGTGGGCAAGATTTTGCATGATAAGATTAATGATGGAGTTGAATTGAGTCCCCAGCACTCGATCTTGCCAAGAGCTTCTCAATTTTACTAGGTTCAAGAATCTCCCACTTCTAACCGGAGGTGTTTCCAGATTGATCAGAGGCTCAATGACAGATGAGCTATCACCTTCAAGATAGACATGGACTCTGCTTGCTAGTTGCTGAGAAGTGCTCAATGAAATTTGCCGAAACTCGAGCAGTTCTGGGATCGTCGAGCTCGAGTCTCCGTCCTAAATGTAGATCAGATCGAGTATCAAATTTCATCACCGAGCGGAGATACTCCTAGAAGAGCTTATGCATGTCGTGACCAGCTCTTGCCGTATCGGTTTCTCCCTCAGAAGGTCTGATTCCTAGCCATCCACAGCACAACATGGAGCAGAACCGCTTTCGCTCACCTTCGACCCTCTGTAATTGGGTATCCACCTTCGTTTACGCAACGAGAAAAGAAGATGAAAAGATTGCATCTTGATGCAACGAACTGCGCTAAAAGTGGCCAAAGGCCCGTTCCCTGGACCCAACAGCTAAAAAGCTTTCTTTAGAGGGGAAATGGTCGGGCTGCGTTGGCCTCGATGGGCCTCGATGGATTTCCTCTCTCCACGTGAAGTTACCTACTCCTTCTCCTCTTTCTTACCGACCCTTCTTTCGTTTTCCCGTCTTCCAGCCGCTGCCGCGGAAAGCTTGAGCGGCAGCTTTCGATATGGCGGTGAAGTTTCTCGATTGGTACGTGAAGATCGCGGTCTTCTCGGCCCTCGTCGGAGGCTCCATGGAGTTGTTCATGATCAAGACCGGCTTCTGTGTGAGGACCCTCCATCTCTTTCTTGCTCGTCCTTCGCCGTTCCTGCAATTCTTTTCGTTTCGACTTTTTCCACTTCTCGTTTGGGTAGCTCGTACCCCAAAAAAAAGGCGCGACGGAACTTCGAAATCGATAGTTTTCAGGCACTATTAAGCAGTTGGAGTCAATTTTATCTGATGAACCTTGCTTTAGAGCTCGCGAGCGATGCTAGTGCGGCAGCTATTGCGTTAGTCGAATGGGAGTGGATTTTACGGTGATGGGTCGTGTTCAAATTCGTCTCTTCGGATGAAAAAAGCATCGTTTAGTCAGTTCCTTTGTGACTGAAGTTGGGGGTAGGACGGAAATTCATGATTTCAGTGGTATGTCGTAGTCGCTTGGCATGTTGCAGTCGGTAGCGTGTGAAAGAGGAGGGCTTTGATTTGGACCGTCATGTTATGCCGATGAACTATGCCGATGAACTGAACATTCTCGTTGTTCTACACGAAAAGCATGATGCGAAAAAATGTTGTCTTAGGTGATGAATGGCGATACCTATGAATGCAAAGTGTTCCACTGTCTGTGGAGAATGGATGGCTTGTGCAGCTAATCATCTGTTCATTGATACCATCTGTGGGAGAAACTTCTGAAAAGTCGTTTAGGAGACTGGTTTTAAAATTGAACTTATGACTGTGATGCACATCTCAGGAAAACATTAAGCGGATTGTTCTGCAGCTATTTCATATCTTTCAGGGTATAATCAAAGAGTTAAAATTTCTGTAGGAACACAATTAGATGAAGTGATTTGTAGTCCCGTTGAAATTGCAGTTCCTTTGTGATCTTATTGAAGACTGATGAGCTTTCATCACTTGCATTTTTCTGAATGGACTTTGGTATAGACTAAAGATTGTGAGAATGTTGTTTGGTTGCCTTGCCTTCATAACTAGCTATACTCTTGTGAGCATCTTCATGAAGAAGATTATCAGATTCTTTCCCATGCCATTGATTGCTTATTTTACTACCAAAGCGTCTGTCTTTCTGTATTAACCAAGAAATATTATGGTGGTTGTATGTTGCAGATGATAAAGTGACCGAATTGGAGTCAGAGAAGCGCGCTTGGGAGAATTCGCTGGAAGCTCAGGCTGTCAGAGAAGCTCTTAATCCTTGGAGGAATTGTGATGCAGAAAGCAAAAAGAACTCATAGTGCTGCCATTGTTGAGTTATTCCTGGTATGATTTTTTTCTCAACTGCTCTCGTTGCACATCACTAGACCTTTCTTTCAACGATGTTCTTGATGAAAAAGTCTGATAACATATAGAAAAAATACGTCTACGTGGTTGAGCAATCTTGGTTAACTGCTTTTAGTGTGCAAACGATGTTTTTCATGCAACATTTTGGCAACGGGTCTTAATAATTCTGGCTATTAGACATTGTGGTACTATCGGTGGTCAGCCTTTCTGGTGCACCAGCTTATTTTGACCATTACGTTCGCCCAATTTGTGGCTTTCTTTTTGAATGACCGAGCGGTGATTGACAGGATGATCAAACATTGGTTTTATTTGATTATATATAATCTCTTTTGCCTTCATATGTCGGCAAAGAGAATTTAAACTCGGACAACTATACATGATATTGTAAGCTGGATGAGTGTGAGATGAAGATGTGAACTTCTAAACACAGATCGTATTATTGATGCTTGAACTTTGTCTGCAGGAAAAATAAAATTTAAAATTACGCCAGACTGCATCTGCGCATCAGCCATCTCTGTCCTGGAATGAATTTGGAACATCCTGAAATGTGCTGATGCAATTTCTGTCTTTGGCTGCTCGGCAATTAATGTCCTGCTTGGTGAGTGAGATTTTCCTGTATGCAGATTCTGGAATTTATATGTTCTCTTGGCATCGTTCTTGATGTAGTTTCCCCTCCAAATGTACTTCACATTCTTTTGGCTTACTGCAGAGAAAACCCAGTATAGCTATCTTGTGCTTTTTTCTCTTTGGTCAGTAATGACAAAGTTCCATAGAAAAAAAATCAGTTGCGATCAGGTGCTATCCTGATATCCGATGGCTGGTTGTCCTCGTATCCGGGCTACGTTGATGAAAACTGAAAAATGGTTATGTCACGCGGGCACGATTCTGAGGGCGCGAGAGACCTACCGATAACATCATGGCTGGCGAGAGGGCTCCTCAATGTGATGAGCGCAGCAGCTCAGGGCTTGGTCGAAGCTAATTCTTGTTAAACGCACCACGTGTACACGTCCCTCGGAGAGAGGTCTTCTCTTTAACATGTTTCTTCGTTGGAGCATGATGGCGACGTATAATCCTGTTTGCTTTTTCAATTAAACACCATCATGAAGGTATACTAAGACTGTTGTGTGTCGATGCTACTTAGCCACTAATCAAGCTAATTTGTGTTTTGTCGAGATCTCATACAAATAAAGTTGCTTTTTTTAACTTGTCCCTCTTTGGTTCCTCAGACCCTTCTCTTTGGATTCAATGGCTCCCAAAAGATTCAGGGATCGGGACGTATCATAGGACTCAAATTGTTCAATGGCTAAAAAGATGGGATTGCCACTCAGTTTTCCGATTCTAAATCGCAATTATGAACCGCGAGATGGCTTAGTCATACTTAAACAATCCTGACACTATTTTAGACGTCGATCCCAGAGGTTTTCCAACTATTTCTGCCTAGCCCAAAACCCTCAATAGGCAACATGTGATAATGGCATTTCAGCTACGAGTGTAATCACCAAGTATCCCAAGTAAAGCGTATGTCGACACTCTTCATTCAACGCAAGTCCATAATGTTGCTCTAATTGATTTTGATCTTACTCTTTCCACGGAATAGCATTAAATAATTACAGCGACCTTCCTATTTCTCCTCTCTTAAGCAAACTTTGTCATCCTTGCCCAGAAGCCGGCTATCCGAATGTTCAGTAGCATCTAATCGTAAACTCTCTTCTTGCAACACACTCGTTGCTTCACATAATTAGTAGAAAATAGACAACTTTAAATCGATCTGAATGTGAAAGAATAGTGATAGGATGTAATCAAATTATATAATCAAAACCCCTTTTCGTCGCGACTTTTCTCTCACCCATTTGTGAGGTGATACGATATAATCAAAATATACCATTCATCAGCTTTTGCACATCAACTAAAGTCTACATATCAGCCCAATTAAGATTGGTCATTGACCAATGCTGCGAAAGGAAATTTTCTGTGAGTCCTGGTTCTTTAAGTGTTAATTCTGAATCACCTAAAGGCATCGCGTTCTTGACCTAAACAATTGCTTGAGTAATTACGTTTACTAGCCTGATTGCATAGAACCGCTGCGTTGATATTCTTGAGGAAAATTCGGCCCCAGTAGTAAATGATAGTAAATTTGCCATTCAGACATCAATTTTTTTCCTACACGAATATTCCCAATCCAACACCGCTCAAAATAAATAAAACTGAGGAGAGAAATGCACATGACAGAGTCCGAACTCCGGTCATTCATATTTATAAAGCACATGAAAGATACTGAGTTCTGGAAGCCCAAAAAAAACAAAAAAAGATGCAATCCATGTCGCCATATGGGACAAGCAAGTAGCCAACTCTAAACAGACCATTGGGCGATGATCAGGGAAGCGCATACAGAACAATGCCAAGAAAACGTATAATTTCCAAAACTCACATACAGGAAAATCTCACTCACTGAACGGGCGATTAATTGCCAAGCTGCCAAATACAAAATCGCCTCAAAACATTTCAGGATATTCCAAATTTATTCCAGGACAGAGGAGCAATGTGCAGATATGCGTCTGGCATACTGCAGACAATATTCAAGCACCCAAAACACGACCTTTTTAAAAGTTCACTCACAGCTTCCAGCATCAGTACGTATGGTCATCCAATTTTAGATACTCTTTGCCAACTTATAAGGGCGAAAAGAATAAACATAATCCAATAAACTAATGTGTGATCATCCCATCAATTATAATGCACAAGTCTAATAGCCAGAGGCATTAAGACCTATTGCCAAAATGTCTCATAAAATACATGGATTACACATTAACCAAAAGGAGTTAAGCAAAATAGCTCCACCACCTAGACCTATTTGTTCTGAATGCTATCAAACTTCTACATCCAGAGCATGGTTTACAAAAAGTTCTCTCCTTGTTGAATGAGAGCATTCGAGAAGAAATCATACCAGGTACAAACTTGACAATGGCGGCACTATGAATTCTTTTTTGCTTCTGCATCATGATTTCTCCAAGGATTTACGGCTTCTCTGATAGCCTGAGCTTCTAGCAGATTCTCCCAAGCCCCCTTCCCTGACTCCAATTGTCACTTTATCATCTGCAAGATACAAGCACCACAATCTGCCTTCCAATACAATGCCTTTGATGATGGAACTGAGTTGATCCCTTGAAAGACAGACCCCTAAATAGGGTAATGAGCAACCAATGGCATGGTAAAGTATATGATGATCTTCGTCATTAAGATGCTTACAGGAGTATAGATAATTATGATAAAGGCAAGGCAAGCAAACAATATTCTCCCAATTTTTTGTCTATACCAAAGTCCATTGAGAAGGATAAGAAAGGAACTGCATATAACAGGACTTCCAAATCACTGCTTTTAATTGCGTTCCTTCAGAAATTTTACCTTTTCCCTACGACCCGAAAGATATGAAGCAGATGCAGAACAAACTGCCCGATGTTCCCTCAAGATGTGCATCACAGTTGTAAGTTCAGTTTAAAAACCACATCTCTAAAACTATTTTCTGAGTTTCCCCCACAGAAGTCATCAATGAACAGATAATTAGTTGCATAAACTATCATATCTACAGAGCAATAGTACTCCACAGACAGTGGAAAGCTTCGCATTCACTGGCACCACCATTCATCACCCCCGACAGTCAATTCATCCCCATACTGAGACAGTCTAAATCAAAGTTAGTCTCTTTCACAATCTAGCAAAAGAGAAATACCACTGAAATCATGAATCCCCTCTATCCCCAACTTCACCCACGAAACAACTGACTAAATGATGCTTTTCTCATCCAAAAAGAGACGAATTTGAACACGACCCACCCCACGTTTTCTGTACGGTGCAGTTTGATAAGAACAATCACATGCATTTCACATTTACATCACAGAAGAACATCCAAATCTTCCAGAGTAAGAAAGTGGTCGGGATTATATCCATAGCCCTCAAGATCGCAGAGCGTCGACTCCTCTCCCGAGCTTCCACCGCCGATGGCCGAGTTATCCGGCAAAGTCAAGAAGCCGTCGCCATCTCCAACGCAAGTCCACGGAAAGAGCCTGGCAACGAGCTTTGAAGCTCTCAAAAACGGAACCCATCTCTTGATCGGCCGAAATTTCAGAATTACAACCAAACCCAGCTCCGGAATCTTCACCAGCACCGATCATTGCAGACGAATTCTTCCCAGATCTTTCCAATTTCTTTGCGTACAAAATCACGAACGGCGTCATACTTCGCCGATCCGGGACTCCACGTCCTCCTTCGTTGCGCAAGAATCCTACTCAGCCTCAATCCAGTCACGTCGCCATCGGCGGCACCACGTCGCCGCCGCCGCCGTCGCCGCAGCGGAAGTAGTCAGAGATTATCTCTTCGGCCGAGGGAATCGTGGCCTACCCGAAGAGGCGCAAAGGGCCTCTTCAAGAAGGCCGCCGAGCTCCGCCACCTCACACCGCCGTCCCGTCGGCGTCTTGTCGGCCGCCGACGGGCCCCATCCGAAGAGATAATCTCCGACTACCTCCACGGCGCCGGCGCATCTGAAAACTTTTCGGAATTTCCTAATATTTTGGTCCTCTTTTAACTTACGTAGATTGGCAAGTGTGTTTTTTCTTTTTTTGGTCTGAAGTAGGTTGGCAGGTGTGTTTCGCTCTAAAAACCTCGTCTCTTTCTCCAAAATCCAGTCTTTTTCTTTCCATGGTTGGGGGACAGCCGAAGAGATAATCTCCGTTAGGCTAGTTAGACGAAAATTAATTTGAGGATAAATGCAACACAGGTATACTATTTTGTGAGTTTTGTAATACAAAAAACTAATTTAAAGCAAATGCAATATCTTACCCGCAACGCCACTTTTGGATACATGATTGTCAAGCGATCCTCTAAATTTGCTCAAAAGAGAAGTAAAACAATAAAATCAAGTCCCAACATTCTTACTAGCCATACTTTAATTGAGAAGGTTGGAATAGAGACCGAGAGTTAGAGTTTGATTTCTCATTCACTACTCCAAATTGAAATCTAGTGATTTTCATTATTAATCATCGTGATTTTTACACATTGTTCAACAAGCATCACTAGCCTAACGTGATTCATTTGGAACATCACGATCCAATTTTGGATGAAATTTCGTCTTAACATTGAATCTAGGATTTCCATTTCATGAGGAATGCAATTCCAAGAAGAATTAAAGGACCGAAGAATTTGTGAGAAGCGATGAGCTCCTTCCCTAGCAGACCTGTCATGATTTTTAGGAGAATGGCAATGCAAATTGGCAAGCAGAGGCATTGATTCAGGAGGATATGTCATAATAAATTCTATAGGATTGACTGTAATGTATGCATTTTATTTGCTGAATCAAATTGCAACTAGAATAAAAGCCTAAAGTAAAATCAAACTGCTTTTTTTTTTTTTTTTTTGTAGACTAACTCTGTGAGTAAGAAACTAATCAAGGAAACACCATAAAGCCTAAAGTCACTCTTGATTGAATTGATTAATTCTTCTTTCACTCATCCCCTACATACTCAATTCCTCTTCCATTTGGTCTCCACTGGTCTCCACAATGAAATTAACTAAATGACCACCTTGGGAGTATCCGTCATATCCAGGGGAAATCATGGTCCCCTGTTTGACTAGTCACACATTAATCTTCCAATCACCAAGATATAACTGCTTTCCCAACCCGACTTACGTTGTTCTGGAAGGGTATGATTATTGTAGCACCATGTGTTATGGTGAAATGGGTGAAAGAATGAAAAAGAACCATACCAGTTATGGGAAAATATCAACATACTTAGAACAAGCTGTCTTTTATTATTAGTATCTCAGAACAAAAACATCATGTTATGTATTTAACTTTGGATCCAACTTGGAGAATTCTGACACATAGCATTTATAAGAACCTTGGACCATGTGTTTGAACTAATCAAAATCGGAATGAAACTGGAAACTTGTTCATGATGATGAGATTCGATGGCCAATAAAGCTTCAAATAAGAAAAATGCACCTATGCCTAGACAAAGTTCTCAGCATATACCCTTCATTTTACATGCCTCAAGTCAAGCTCGTTTGCAGTTGTGAATATACATGAAAACAAGCGATAAAGAAGAGGCCTATGGTGAATCTTCAGCACCTTTATTTCCAGCCTATATAGATCATGTCGCTCTAACCAAAGTCCGCAAGCAATATCACACCTCACGAGCTCTGAGCTCACTCTTTCAGCAATCTGAAAACCTGTAGAAAACTCCGATGGATGTCGCTACCGCAAAAACAAGAAACAGCACCCCACCCAAATAGCCAACCAGTTTGAAAACATGAACGACAAAAAACCAGTCACGGTCAAAACAAGTGAGTTCGCTTTGGGCATGCATCTTTTCATAATGCACAGCAACTACAGCTACTGGGGTGGAAAATTGAAATCTCTTGGAGCAAAATACGCCCATCATTCATCTAGCTGTACATAAGTGGAATTCTTTGATCTTTTCCAAAGTGGATATTGGGAACACACCCTTCTGCATTTAGGTTGAGAATGTACTATAACACAGAAAGTGTAGTCAAATAGCAGGCCACCAAGAAGATAGCATATTCTGTGGAGAGAGAGATAGAGAGAGAGAGAGAGAGAGAGAGAGAGAGAGAGGGCAAATACAGGTATCATTATGCAGTCGATGGCCAAAAACTGTAGAACACTAAAACAGGCCAAGACAGGTTATGCACTTGAAGATGAAACCTAGGAACAATTTGCACCAAGCATGACAACAACTGTCACACCCTCTAGTTGAGCAAAACATAGATATTGGATAACAGGATGATGTGATCATGCACCATCTGTTGAGCTATTTGCATCAGACATTCACGCATGAGCTTAATTAACTAAGGTTGCAGATTCATAAACCCGGAAAAGAGGGTTATAAAATCAAATGATGTTGCTGATGGGACTCCCAACAACTAAAAGTAACTACATAATCAACCACTGGGGTTAGAGGATGAATCCAACTCATTCTGGATCAGGGGAGCCACCAGGGACTAACTGCATTAAGACAAAAAGGAAGGCATCGTCACTTACTGGTTCCAGCACTCGAAAGCAGAATTCTAGCTTTTCGGTAACATAATTGCCTCACAACTTGCGCTTTATATTTATCAAGAGGTGGACACAAGGTTGATTGAGACAAAGGACCAGATTGTAAAGAACAGGCGATGATGACCTTTTTACCACAAAATCAAGACCAGTAATGATTCATCAATACATTGTCCAAGCATTTTGAGTCGTATCAGAAGGAATCTCTCAGAGCAGCTGATTGTTTCTGTTTGGTTAAGGCAATTGCTTACTAGTTGATAGATTACCAAAACTTTAGGCAAGACCATGCCCTTATCAAAGCCCAGCCATATAATTACCAGCAGAAGGAAGAAGCTGTTTCTTACGATACCTATGTTGTTTCCATTAAGCAAAATCTGATCCAGTTTTGTTATCCTTCATCCTTCAGCAGTGATTTCACTGTATGAAAGAATGAAAACAGAGTCTTAAGATCACATGAAGCTTATTCAATTTATATCTAGAAGGTCAATAAAAAGAGGAGTGAGAGAGAAAAAAGAGGAGTGAGAGAGAAAAAAAAGGGGGGGGGGGGGCGTTGGATGTTGAGCAAGGCCAAATTGCAGATGCTTGTGCAAGTACCGATTCTCAGTTAGAAGTATAGATCAAATTGAGGACAGAGAGGCCTCAAAAACCACGAGTATGATAACTTCCAATGCTAATACATACAAATCAAGGTCATTTGCCCATTCAGATAATAAATTGATGTCAAGAACATAGAATGGCTTCCCTTCACCCCAAAGTAACGCAAGAAGCGTCTTGAAGCACAAGTAAATTTGGGAGGGAGGGAGAGAGAGAGAGATACATACTACTCAGTAACATCCTCGAGGACCATGCTGACGTCCACATCGAAGCCCCTAAGAGTACTGACAAGCTCCTCGTCTCCCTTCTGAACCACCATCTTCAAAACCATTTTCTAAGTTTCTCCTACAAGAAGTCATCAATGAACAGATGATTAGTCGCATAAACTATCCGATCTCATAAGCAATAATACTCCACAGACAGTGGAAAGCTTTGCATTCACTGCCATTGCCATTCATCATTCGAGACAGTCATTTCTTCGCTATAATAACAGTCTAAACCAAAGCTCGTCTCTTTCACAAGCTAGCAACAAATCATGAATCTCCCCAACTTCACCCACAAAGCAACTGACTAAATGATGCTTTTCTCACCCGAAAAGAGACGAATTTGAACACGACCCACCCCATGTATTCTGTACTATGCCGTTTAACAAGAAAAATCACATGCATTTCACATTTACATCACAGAATAACATCCAAATCTTCAAGTTTAAGAAAGTGGTCAGGATCATAACCATAGCCCTCAAGATCGCAGAGCGTCAGACTCCTCTCCCGAGCTTCCACCGCCGATGGCCGAGTTCTCTGGCAAAGTCAAGAAACCGTTGCCATCTCCAATGCAGTCCTCGAAGGGAGCCTGGCAACGAGCTTTGAAGCTCTCAAAAACCAAACCCATCTCTTGATCGGCCGAAATTTCAGAATTACAACCGAACCCAGCTCTGATATCGCCACTGATCATCGCAAGACGAATTCTTCTCCAAATCTTTCCAATTTCTTTGCGTACGAAATCACGAACGGGGTCATACTTCGCCGATCAGGGACTCCACATCCTCCTCCGTCGCGCAAGAATCCCACTCAGCCTCAATCTAGTCACACCCATCGGCGGCACCACGCCGCCGCTAGTCGGAGCTTATCTCTTCGGCCGAGGGAATCGGGGCGTACTCAAAGCGGCGCAAAGGGCCTCTTTGAGAAGGCCTCCGAGCTCCACCGCCTCACACCGCCGCCCGTCGGCCTCTTCTCCCCCCACCGGCAGCCCTACCAAAGAGATAATCTCCGACTACCACCGCAACGACGGCACATTTGATAACTTCTCAAAGCCTAAGCATGCAAGAAAATTAAAGAGCTTGGACCCTTGAAGAGCAATGGACTTCTTCTGTGGACCTCAGATTGCCAACAAGATCGAGGATTAGCCTTAAAGAACTGTTCCTCTCATAAACATAAGTACAATCACATCTCAATTCACAAAGCGGTGCATGTTTTAATATACATGTCATGGATATTCCAAAGAACTTACAAGACAAGACAACTCCTAGTAACTGCTTGGTACAATAGAAATGAACATTCAAAGCCCAGGATTATTCTCGGGAAAAATGGAAAAGTGTGGAACAACAGACTTTGACTTACATCACATGAAGTAAGAATGACATAATAAGTGAATTTAACTATCCCGTTCTATTCTATTAGCGATGCCAGTGTCTACTGATTTCACTTCTTCCACAACTTTAGTCCACGAAGGCTGCTCGTTAGGAGTCATTTGGAGGCATTGTAAAGCAAGCTGTGCTATTTGGGATGTAGAATCTATATATGTAGGGTATAGGGACGGTATCAATTTGGTTCCCATTTCCGGCAGGTTGCAACATCATAAGCGACTAGTTTCTTCTAAAATAACCAGTGTTTCTTTTTCGGTTTCAGAGGAATTAGGAGCATCTGCAGAAAATGAAAAGTTATGTAGGCAATACAACTGTAGATTCCATGCCAAAGGATTTAAGTAGCTAAAAGGAAAACACACCTCCTAATTCATAGAGGGGATTATAGTGAACCTCATAACCAGAAACTCAACCAAAGCTCTGCATCAATTGAAAGTAAGGTTAACAAAAGGAAAAACTTTAACAAAAAAAAAGGAGTTTCAAAAGATCAGTTGCACATTGAACAAAAGCAACAGTAGATCAATTGCAAATGTTTACATCTAGATTCTAAATCAATCAATACATGCACCGTACCCAAGTAGCTGTTTGAAGCAAGCAAAAGAACAAATATTTAATTTCCCAGACGAACAACAAGCAACGCATCACAAAGGAGGGTCTATGCGTATTTGTATGCAAGCAACACTCTTTTTTCCAAGACAAACAATAAGTAAAATATACCCATTTGGACTTTTAACAAACCAAACCCAAGAACTTAACATTCATCACATTGCACCTACTGATGATTTGAACCAACAAAACAACTATGAAGAAGACAAGCAAGGAATACCCTCAGCAGAGGGAACATATAAATCCAATTGCCAAACCATAATCAGCCTGTGAATATAAGTATCATCTGGAGGCTTTTGTACTCCTTCAGGTTCCCCAACATCAACCAAATAAGTATTGAAATCAGTGACTCACCGGAACAAATAACTTCATCATTCTTCAAAATCCAGCATTCCAACAGCTGCTCGCTGCCATGATACGGCATTATCTGACCATCAATCACAGCATGGACTAATTTACTCAAAACAAGCTCAATCACAGCGAGTATTACAACCAGAAGCACAGAACAGAACAATCCGTGATGATAGAAAAAATGAAATCCTAAGCAGCATCAAGCTGCTGCTGTTCAGTTCGATCGAGCAAGCTAAATTTGGGAGAAAACGGTAATAATTCAATAGCCACTGCCGTTTTGACATAGATTAGCCAATCAAACTGAATTATGTCTTAGCCCAATCAAAGGCAACTAAATTGCTGATCGGGTTGAGCTGGACATCAGTGGTAGAGATTAGTAGTGAAAGCGAACGTACCTTGCCGGTGGAGGTGTGGAGAGAGAGGAAGCCATTGCAATAGACCTTGCACTTTAGCTTCAGCTTCAAGTGCTTCGAAGGTGACAATCCAGCACACGCAATCTCAAGCACATAGCTCATTTCATCAAACACCAAATTGCACATGATCACCAAACACTGGACAAGAAAAACTTAGATGGTTCACACTCACATGAAGCATAATTCAGCACACTAATTACAAACACAATCCAAGAGAAGTTCAGGATTGAACAAGGAAACCAGAGCACAATGTCAATCCGTTCCTAGAACCTGCATTGCCGGCTCAAAATGCAAGCGTTGAGTCCATCACAGAGGAGTCATACTGGATTCCTGAAAGCTCTGACGTATTCATCTGTGGGATTCTGCTGAGTCTGGATGTTCTGTATAAGGGCAACAAGGATGGTGATGCTAGATTTCTTTCCCTCAAGATTCCGTTTGATGTGATGTTCGTTTTCCTAATCACAACTCCAGAGTTAGAGCATAAGCTGCCAGGCTTGAAATCCACATCCTAGATGCAATTTCTCCCTCTTTGACCGACCTTGAATGAGGATGAGGACCCCGATACCAATGTGTGCGCAGAAGCTCCTCCTGATGCTCATAGAGTTCAACTTGACTAAAATTTCTGAGATTCTACGACCAAAGACAGTCAGCCACTGCTTCAGATTTTCACTTGGTGATCTGTCCTGTGCAAATGTGAATTATGTCGAGCTGCGTGTGGCTCTGGCATCAACTCCAGAAATGGATCCCAAGTTGCTTTCTCAACTGAAAGTAGTATGGCGGATTGGAATCCTTTTGGAGAATGTACATGTGAAGAATATGGAAGAATTTCTCAAATTGACGCTTGGCTTGTGTGAAGCTCTTCTTTTATGATCACTAGGTTCTGTGAAAGGTTCTGCGTACATGGAAGAGCCACCACTACCTGATGAAAGTTCTTCTGAGGTGGCGAGTTGCATATCACGCATAACCGACTTTGGTGGCAGTGCCAGTGTTTTCCTGGAATTGAGTGGATCTCATGACAGAAACAATGCCAATATTGCTTCAGAATGCACAGTTCTATTACTAAAGGCAGCCCCAAGGGAAGGTGCTCTCTTTTTCTAACCAATCTTTTGTAAGTGAGTGCAATTCTCAAGTCTCAGCAAAAGGGCGCTCCTTCTCTACTGGTACAGCAAATGCTGCATTCTCTCAGTTACTCCTGTAGGCAATGTTTGTTGCACAGAATGATTTTTGTCCGTGTGCCCGTCAAAGATTGCTATGATTGAAGGCATCATTGCTGAGATAAATTATTCTGGTGCTGCTGCTTTAGCCAGTGCTGCCACACTGGTAATCTCGGAATTGTGGTGGCTCCCTCATTTATGACTTCTCCATAACATTTGCAAATCCCACTAAGAAGCACACCTTTCCTGAAAAATAAACTGAACTTAAGCATGGCAATACAGAGTGTCTATCTACTTCAAAGTCACGACAATAGTTGTATGACTTTCCAACACACATTCCATCTATTTGTTTACAGCATAGCGAATTTATCTCCCATGTGAAGCGAGGTTATCAATTTCAAAATATGTGTGAAGCAGCAAATCAACAACGATCTCTAATAATTTGTTAGATATCAAATAAAAATGATGCAATCGACATGCAAACCTCTAGGAGAAACCATCCTAAGAAAATGTAGCTAAAAAAGCCAAACCAAACTAGGAAAAGAACACAAATACTTGTACATAATTAAGAGCCCTCTCGCTGTTCTGAGGCATCATAATTTAAATACCTTCAACAGATTTTTAGGCAAGAATCCACTAAAAGGTCATTAAAAAGTGCATGCAAAACTTCTCTGTTCATATCTGTGAAAGAATTTGATTGCCAAAAATGGAAAACATTGGTACTTACCTCAATTCGTTTAAGGTTTCAACACAAGGGAACAATTTGTGGTCGTGCTTCCAAGTGCAACGTGCACTTATTCATCATCTTATCCCACAAATTTGATTGACTTCTCCCAGCAAAGCTGATAAATTTCCATTAATGGTAATTTCCAAGAATGTCTTATTGTAACCTGTTGCAGTCCCTTCAAGCTTAATAGATCAGGCAACTTCTGTAAAGATTCACAGTATTCAATATCCAAGTATTCCAAAGATTGAGGTAGTTCGCCTTGAATCTCAACCAGATTATGACAATCTATTACTGAAAGACGTGTTATTCCGTCCAAATTGCTTAGGTCAGGGATCTGCATCTGTTTAATGCCACGAAGCAGCAACCCATGTCCACCTGTATATTCAAACGTCTGATTGTGAATATGCACATAAACATCTGTCTTACCCATTACGCTGAACGGATCGGGGAACTCCTGTAACGAATAGTGGGAATAAATTGTAAGATCATCCAAAAACCGCGGTATTTCGCCTTGAATCTCATCTAGATCATCACAATCGGATACTCGAATATGCCTTAGCTTGTTTAACTTGCTTAGATCAGGTAGCATCGCCAGCCGTCTGACGTTGTGAAGGTGCAAATCTCGTAGGTTCTCCAAACAACCAAGGCCTTCAATCTCTGCAACTGCAGATTCCGAAATCGAGAGAGACGATAGTTTCCTCAAATCCGATAGATCCATCGAGCAAAGTGAGTGGAAACCAGAGAGAAGTAAGGAGGATAAATTTGAGGGAAGCCTCGGGAGGCGACGCGGATGAGGAGGGCGGCTGCGGTCGGTGGTATAGCCGACCTCCCTCACAAGTCCCAGAGATTCCAATTGGCTTAAGTTCCCAATCCAATGTGGTATCGGTTCTTCCAGAAGCCCATCAGATTTCCCATCACAATTAGCTGGGCGGTCAAAGCCCAGATGCAATACCTTTAAGCTAGCGAGATTTGAGAGATCCGGAAGCCTCCGAAGTTTCAAACGATCGCTTACATCTAAGAAAACCAAGTATTTCAACTGACAAATTGATTTATCAATTTTGGTTAATGATTCACAGCCTGATAGGATCAAATGTTCTAAATTTGAATGAGCTGAGAAGTTGGGGGTTCTCTTCAAGCATCGGCAATGGGCTAGATTTAGAACTTTCAAATTCTTAATCACCTGTGAAAGAAAAATCATGCGAAGTTTACTTTTGAATCTAATAAGATGGAAGAATAAGTGTTGTCTAGCATAAAACATACCTTCATGTGGCTCCACCCCTTCCAATCATGAGTAATTTCACTCCGAGATAGATCAAGGATAGTCAAATTCTCTACGGAGAAATTTGCAATCTTAAA
Organism: Eucalyptus polyanthemos subsp. polyanthemos; assembly: GCA_017140185.1. Classification (NCBI taxonomy): domain Eukaryota; kingdom Viridiplantae; phylum Streptophyta; class Magnoliopsida; order Myrtales; family Myrtaceae; genus Eucalyptus; species Eucalyptus polyanthemos. The sequence goes on along the minus strand of CM029464.1, from coordinate 44,688,122 downwards.
TATCGGGTGAATATTATGCCAAGAAAGCCATCGTAATCGTGGAAGGAGATCTGAATTCCTCTGGAAAATATTAGTTGGAAGAGCATATGATGACCCTTTGAGCCAATGAGGCATCTTTTCTCCATGAAAATTTTTCTTCAAGTCGTCTACTTCAAGGAACGTTAGATTTGGTAGGCTGTTGAAGTCCTCATAGGTAAACGGTGCTGATCATCAAACTTGAGATGAAGAGCTTCAACTTCTTTCTTTTCCTGCCCAAAAGAAAAATTTTAAAACAAAAAGTTGAAAGGAAACACATTTCTTCAAGTTCACTATTTTAAGGGGTTGAGTTGACTACTATCATTCCTTTAAAATCTTAAAAGACCAAAAATATCGGTTGAGTAGGTTGCAATGGTGACACAAAAAGTAACTACTTTTTTTGGAAAAGAAAATGTCTATAAGTAACTTGGAGATGTATTGCACAAAGCATTTTACCTCATGTATCCTTAGCAGATTTAATCCATCCTTAGGATTCCACACCCAACGTTGCTTCTCTATATTCATCCCACTTTCTTGACGAACTATTTCTCTTCCAAGGTCTACGAGTTGATCATGCATCCACAATATATTATCTTCTCCAATCTTTATTAAAGACATGTTCTGCAAAACTTCCACGGTTGCTTCCGGAAAAAGTTCAGATGCATCCCAAAAATAAAACACAATGTCTTTGCAACATCCAATGAAATGACAAGCTATATCAAGGAATATACGCTGTTGCCGATTATCTAATACATCATAACATATTTTCAATTTATTTTGAACTTTATCATGAGGAACACTTTCTAGCATCTTCAATGTGTCATGCCACTGTTCCTTATTTTTGTTGGATAAAAGTGAACCTATGACCTCAATGGCTAATGGAAGACCTCCAGCAATCTGTACCGCCCTCTTGGATTGCTTGATATACTCGTCTATAGGAGAATCTCTCCGAAGGCATGTTTACTAAAAAGTTGAAGAGATAGATTTGGACTTAAGCCCGTAAGCTCATACCTCCAGTCCACTTTCGGCACATGGATAACATCTATCCTTCTTGTAGTAATAATAAGTTTGCTCCCTTTACCAAACCAATCACGCTCACCTACAAGTGCATTTATATGATCCTTTTCTTCCACATCATCAAGAAGAAGTAGGACTTTTTTATTAGAAAACCTTTTTCCAATGATCTCAATCCCTTCATCAATGTTTCTTATATCTGTCCGTTTCATCTTAAGGATATCATAGATGAGCTGTTGCTGCAAGTAACAAATGCCCTTGAGCTTTGACGTTTCACGGATGTTGGAAAGGAAGCAACAATTGTTGTACTTGTTGGAAAGCTCATTGTAGATTAATTTTGCAATCGTTGTCTTTCCAACGCCACCCATCCCATGAATTCCCACAATCCGCGTTTCACTTGTGTGAGTACCTATATTTTCCATGATTTTATGCACATGGTGGTCCACACCAACCAAGTTGTTTGATACCGCCAAATAAGCCTTCTTCAAGTCATTGAAAACCTTATGGGTAACCATTTTTGTGATCTCACCTTCTTCCCTAGTGTTTGTTGGAGGTCAAGCGGCAATGAGTTAGAAAACTGAAACCAAACTATGTTCTCACAAGACCAAAGTGAAAACTAAAGACCTATTCGAAATGCTTTCTACAAGGATTTACTCCATTGTAAATGAATTAGCGTTGGCACATATGGTTAATGAATGACACTAACTGGAAAAAAAAAAAAAAAGTTACTTGGAATGAAAAAGGACAAAATTGGGATTGTACAACTATTTCGTGTGATTTCTGCAATATAATTTGAATAGCACAAAATTCAATTTCAACAAGGCTAACACAAATCTAGAAAAGAAACCAATTGAACCACAGTAAAAGTTTTAATGGTACAAGGCACATCAAATGGAATGATAGAGGTAGTCACCTATAGGTCTTGTTGTGCAGATCCCACCCGTTTATTGCCCCAACTACACTAAGAGCAACCTTCCACTGACACATAGTCTCTTCGTCATATCGATTCTTCTTTTCATGTGAAAGAAAGGCCTCTCCATAACCCCCAATTTGGTGTCGAACCTCTGAAGGTGCCACATCATAAAAAATGGGCATGATCTTTTGTCCCCTAGTTTTTTGGCACTCAACCATCTGGACTAGCTCCTTGAGACACCATACGCTAGAGGCATAACCTTTCGAAAATATAGGTATTGAGATCTCCGATTGATTAATTGCTTGGAGAAGTTCCGGGCCAAATTCTACCCCTTCACAAAGCTCTTTGTCATCCTTATAAACATGGATTCCCGCATCTATCATACTAGTGTAAAGGAAGCTGGTAAAACCTGCTCGAGTATCCTCTCCTCTGAAGCTCAAGAATACTTCATATGCATATCCTGATGAATTAACCATTCCCTTAGCTTCTGTCATAGTGTGAGTAAAAGAAGCACTCCTTGCTATTCCATCATTTTTATAGGTATGTTGTGTTTCTACGCTCCCCTCCATTGATTTACTCGTTCTGATCTTCAGGAAACACCGAACATCGTATCAGCAAAAGTAGCGGCAGCCAGAGATGGAAAATGTTTAGAAGCCTGACTGACAAATAATGGAGATCTCTGTAGCTCATTAAAAGTAGTATTTAGGATTAGCTAAATATGTAGAGAGTCGTGGGCCAGCGTGCTACAATAGTTCAATAAAAATGATTCATTGCAACATCACTCCAGCCTATCAAAGTTGACAACGCACGTGAATATACGAGTATTAAATCTCAAGGGGCGTTTTAACACCTCAAGGAGATTAAATCTCCCGGGGAGAACGTTAACATAGCACAGTACATAGTTTTCATTTAAAAAAAACACAGCCCGGTCTTCTCAAATCTTGAGAACATAAATTATTTCCTAGGAGTTTTAAATCTCAAAGGGAAAGCGTGAACATGTTCTCATTTGACATAACATGATGCAGAGCATCCTTTTTAAAAAAGAAAAGTTCCACATTTCTCGAATTTCAACAACATAAATTGTTTTTCTTTAACGTCATTTATGCAAATATGACCGCCACTCTCTCTAGAATGGATCAAAAAATTAGGGCCTGTTTGGCAAGTTGCCCAACAGTGCCAGATTCTGATTTTTTGTTCCCAGAATCAGTTTGGGACGAGAATCGCGTTTGGTAAACTTTTTGTTCTCAGGAACGATTTTGGACAAGATTTGAGAATAAAAAAAAAAATTGATTCTACGTCCGAAAATCAGAAAAAGAATCAAAACGGTAAAACCCTTGTTCTTCTCTTTCAACATCTCGGTTGCTGTTCGCCATCGCCCGCCGCCGTCCACCGCCACCCGCCGCCGCCCGCCGCCGCTGCCGGTCGCCGGTCCGCCGCTGGTTGGCGGTTTGGCGAGGTCGCCGGAGGCTCGCCAGGCCAGGGCGAGGTCCGGCGAGGCCTGGCGAGCCTCCGGCGGGGCTGGGCGAGCCTCGCCGGCAGTTGGGCGAGGCTCGGCCTCGCTAGATCGGGCGAGGTCGAGCCTCCCCGGTGGTTGGGCGAGCCTCGCCCGGCTGCCGGTGACGCCGCGGCCCGCGCGAGGCTCGGCCTCGCCAGATCTGGGCGAGGCCGAGCCTCGGCCGGGCCGGGCGAGCCTCGCCTAGTTGCCGGCCAAGGCTCGGCCGACGAAGGCCGACCTTGCCGAGGGCCGGTGGCGTCGCCGGCCCTCGTCGGCCGGTCGCCGGTCCGGCCGACCGGCCAAATGAAGAAGAAGAAGAACAGGAAAAAAAGGGAAAAAAAAAAAAAAGGAAAAAGAAAAGAAAAAGTAAAAAAGTAAAGAAATTATTTAAAATTTATTTAAAAATCAAAAGAAATTAATTTGGAACAGAATCAATTAATACGATACCAAACACAATTCTATTCCAGAATCAAAAATTTTGAACGATTACTAAACGCGTTTTTACTCGAGAATCGTTCGGGAACGGAATAAAAAATAATCATTTCTAGTCGAATCGAGTTTCTCGGAATGTAATTGTTACCAAACGCGCCCTTAACCAGAGCTATTCATGTGATGAGAGCTAGAGAGCTCAAGATCAGGATACAAGAAGCCTAGTCTCGAATCAGACGATTACTACAGTACTGTGGAATATTTGGAAGTCAAGAAACCAGGCCATCTTCAAGAATAGAAAACCAGAACCAAGCAACCTTGTGGAGTCTGCTTTAGCTGGGTCGAAGAGTTTCAATAGATGGAACCCAAAATCGAGCGAATCTGGTAAGACCAACGACGGATCGTCACGATTTTGGAACCCACCGCAGGCTGGAACACTAAAGATAAACATAGACGGTGCCTACGAACCTGGAGCTACTGGAGGCCCGATCACTTGTGTCTGTCGTGATTCCGCCGGGAGGTTGGTGGACGGAGTGGTAAATAGAAGCCCCAACTCATCTGTATCCTCAAAGAGTAGTGCTGCTGTGCAAAAAAAAAAAGGAATTATTGATCAAATGGTGGCCGCTTACCAATCAACTATCAACGTAATTGACCCACCGGAACCACAGCCATCATTCACGGCGAGAATCCAAGGAAAATCTCGTCAAAAAAGCAAAGTGATAATGAAAAGAATAAAGCAATAAAAGAAAAGAAAAAGAAGATGGTTCAATCCTAACGTGGAAAAGAAGACCTGCCAATGCTTTAATCGTCCAAGTCTTCGGAGACTTGGCTCATTCATGGGTGTGAATCCTTCTCGGAGCAAACTTGGTTCATCATGGACGGTTGGTAGTCCAAGTCTTTGTAGACTTTGACTTTGCCCTTCTAATCCAGTGATGTTTCAATCTTCAATAATTAACTTTTGAGGAAAATTATTGTTGACATAGATTTTCGCCTAAAGGTCCTATCCGCATTCTCATGAAATTCAGCAATCAAATTCATTGATAATTACTCACCCATGGGCAGCTCAGTTGGTGTGCATTCTCTCCTCTTTCGTCGAGGTCGAGAGTTCGAGCCCTCCTATTGCTAATATAACTTAAGTGAGGGTCTCAGGATTGGATTACTGAGCTAATCTCCCGAGGTATTAACGCTTGGTTTGGGGTGCACCGCACACTCTACGGGCCGTGATTGCCCGATGGGCCCTGCGGATCCTCAGTTACCATAAAAAAAGAAATTCATTGATAATTTGACCCCTTATTAAAAAAAAAAAAAAACATTTATAATCCTGCATTCTTGATCTCTATTGCATTCTTTCGCATTTAAAATTCCAGACCCTTTCCAATAAAATTGCGAATTTTTGTGAACCGAAATGGTTGACTTGAGGCCACTTTCGATACGGCATTCATGCGAGTGCGAAGGAAGGGAAATTCTGCAAAAGTGGAGAGCAAAATCTGGTGGGACACGATACGGTGGAAACGTGTTGACTAACTGAACACCAAGATAAGGACGAGGGGATATGGCCGGGCCATGCGTAACCGAAAGCAGATAAAGTTGAACAAAAGACTAAAAATAAAAGAAGAGCGCAAGTGGAATTCTCGGTGGGCTTCGGTGGATTGCTCTGATGAGGAGAAGAACGTGTTCAAGAAGGACACGGCAGCGGAGAAATTGCAGCACACCCTCATGATAAATGACCATATCTTCAGCAAAGATTTAGCGTGAAAAGCAAAAGGTTAAAAGCAAGAGAATCCTGGCCGAAGGGAGGCTGCTTTTAGTCGAGACTCCCCGGCGAAGCATTCAGACCATCACGACCCGGTCCTTACGTATAGAGCTAGTCGGCAAGAAAGGAAAACAGAGGGAGATATCAGCTAGAAATACATTACATGTTTTAGTTAGTAGTTAAAAAATTATCAGAAAGAATTCCTGTTTTTCTAGAATGTCAAGTCAGATTCTAATCTGGTTATTCCATTTTCTGTTTAACATTTGGATTTAGTGAGATTTGATTTATTCCATTTAGTTAGATCGTATTTTGAATCTTCATGTAAATGATACAACGGTAAAATAAATTATGTAATAAAACTGCTGCGATAATATAAAAAGGTAGTAGAATTGAATTAGTAAATGAAAAAAAATAACACAAAAATGCCATATGTGAATTCAAAAGAAATTGGAGAATCGTATTTCCTATTATCTGTTTATTATTGAGAGATTTATTATCTAATTCATACTTTATCCGTAAAAAGGAAAAAAAAAAAGTTTAGTAAGGTCCCAGTAAGGGTAGACCTCATTGATGTATCAGTACCCCAATTATTACTGATGTTGTGGTCGTGCTGCCACCTCTTTGCACGACTAGATCCGATTCCTTTTCTGCATTATGAGATATCTCACCGTGGCGCTCAAAGTTACAACATCGCTATTGTAATCGCTGTAGAGAGTAATTGTTAAACTTACATCATTGAGTTGATTTCGTCAGATAATTGGATTCAATCACTTGGGAGTGCTTCTATTTTTAGGGTGGTGGTATTAAAGTTTCTTTTCATCAATACTGATGTCCAAGTCTTAGAAAATCAAGGAGTTTGGCATCAATTATATGAAGGGATATGATTGTTCACTTTGGATCTCTTTATTGGCATCAATTATATGGTCTTACAAATCTGGCATTTATCAACGTCTTCTTTTTTTAGTTTGGATTCATCAACAACGTTGTCATGTAGACACTCATACAAGTTTTTCCGGAGGGTAGTACTTTTCTCAAAAAATGAAAAAAAAAAAATGGAATTGCCCCTCATGATCTTCCTTCTTAGTTTGATGAAAAAAAATCATATTTGGGAAATTTGTTTCTGTAATTTCCAATGTTTGAATCACGTAAAGCTATTTGATCCATATAAATGTTTACCATGGGCTAAAAGTAATAAATAAGCTTAGAGAAAATGACTTGGCAAGAAGAATTATTTTTGCGGATATCTGTCCTAATTTCTTTGTAATCGTTGTTATTTTGATGGAATATAGAATAAACAATGATGACGTCATATCCAGTTTATTAGTCATTACATGTTACTTTTAGCTATACAAGCCACATTTAAAGAATTCACTTATTACAAATTATGATAAAATCAATTTCTTCAACTTGTTTTCAGCACAATCATTTTTTTTGGTTTACTTTTTTTTTTTTTTTAGATTGAATTTCCTTGAACATTTTCCTGCTTCAAAAAAAAATTCTCAGCGAGATAAGCACAACCTAAAAGTTTGTTTTCATATGATGTTATTCAATGGAAGGAAATGGTAAGATAGAATCATCGATTTGTTATCATGTGATTTTTGGGGGGTGAATGAGAGAACCACGAATTAGTGTTGGATTTTACAGAGTGATCTTGGTGACATATTTTTTTCAATAAAATCTCTACATTTATGGAAGTTTGACTGAGAGGCACAAATTACCAAATAATGAATCATTGGTGTGACTCCTTCTTAAGCAAGCTGGTTAATCATGGACTATTCGTAGTCCAACTCTTCGTTGACTTTGACTTTGCACTTCTAATCCCATGATGTTTCAGTCTTCGCACCACCCTGTTCGTTGTTCTGTCTTCTATCTTTCTCAGAGTGGTAGCTAAGCTAATGTGATTTTAAATCTAATGATAGTATTTCGATGCAAGGCAAAACTATATGTATACAGCACTTTCGTTCTTTTCATTCAATTAAATTAGACAAGTATCAACTTTTCTATTGATTGATGAGATGATTGGCTAGACTATTTAAAGATCAAAGTTTTCTAAACGGATGGTATTTGTTATGCAAGTATTTTTCAAGTTTCTAAATCAATTTCGAGGCTACTAAATATTTCTTATTTCACAATTGAAATTAGCCACTTTGCAATTAATGTTTTACGATATAGAATTGACAGAAACCAAAATAGCCAAAATCAACTTGTATCAACCATTCCTTAGACAATCAAAGTTATTCGTAAAGAGTTGGCCCGTACAATATCATAAGCTTTTCACGGTCTGGATGACGGTCAATCCCATGGTGAATGCATGAAGCATTGCCTCCTCTCCATTGATCTCTCTCGATCTTCTCTCTAGAAAAAAAAATTCGAATTGTATAACAGCAAAATCAGTACAGCACATTGCGAAATCAAAATCACTTTTAGAAGCCAGAATTACAAATGGAGATCTCCGTGGGTCATTAAACGTAGAAGACAAGATTGGCTAACCATGCTGAGAGTCGGGGGCTAGTTCGTATTTTAATAATATAGTCTTTGTAGAGTTTGCTTTCACCCTGAAAGGGAACCACGATGTCCATTGCATCTTCCTTCTTCCTTTAAATTACCCGACGACACCGTGTTGCAATAAATACCCACACCATTGCCCACAAATTTATAGAAACGACAGGGCACGGGACCCACTCACAGCTTTGCTTGTACATACTTGTAGTGTCACTTTTGGGACAAGGGTGTGTCTGAGTCAAGGAAAAAGTATCAGGGCTGTTTTGGGGAAAACACCCCCTTCCGTTTTTCGTGTTACAACAGAAGTTCTGGAAAATATGGCAATTTCAATAGGGACGAGCAGGCTGAAAATCCATCATTTCGAGGTTGCCCTGCCAAATGCGGCATGTGGACTGGATTACACCTCTTTTCACTTCCTATTCTTCAAGCAAGTCTTGCCCACTCGCGCACGGGGCATGTGAACCCGACTCATGCGCGTATGGATCGTGTGATTCTCCATAGAGTCCATCTCATCCATCGAATGACCCCGGATTGATATAGCATCTTCTTCCTAAAAATTGGCTCCCGCTCCACTGCACCCGACATCATCAGTCCCCTTATGTGAGTCATGTGAGTCATGTGACCACCGACTAGTCACATAAACCATTCACTCGGTTACTTATCCTCAAGCCCAGCAACCCACACAAATTCAGCAGACAACTAACATAGGAGCATCGAGCACACAGCAAACGACAGCAAAACACGGGTTATATAAACATCCGAGGCCACCCATCATTGCCTTTTTCCCCGCACGCACCGTCGCAGCTTGCTCATAAAGGAACCTGCCCTAAAACTACGGCTTTACTGTGAAATCTTTCGTCAATCGGACTGGGGTAACTACAAAGCGAGATGAACCCAGAGAGGCAATTCCACTCCGGCGGCTAGAATGCAACACCGAATGAGCTTTAACTTTCGAGGGAGTTCCTACCCAACAAGGTGAAAGCGCCAAATCGAAATCGACCAAATGGACGATTCTCAGAGGTGGACTTACAATTGCAGACTGCGAGATCGAGCTGCGAGCGAGAGAGAGAGAGAGAGAGGCGTGAGAGTTGAGAGCGATCGACGGGGCCGGAGGCGACCGAGAGAGCGAGAGTCAAAGAGAGTGTTAAGATACGAAATCTTTTTCTGATATTATTTTTTGAATATAAAATCTTTTTGATATCTTTTTTATTTTCATCTTAGCATACCAACTGTAAATGAGTTGGTATTCCATGATTCTTGCTCTGTCGAAGATTGTATTTTTCCTTTTCTTTATAAGTGTGTACAATCTGTAAATTATGTGATATGAAAAATCATCCACACATTGTGAGCTTCTTCATGGTATCAGAGCTGTTTTGTTCCTAAGAGCTTTTTGATCAGACTACTCTGCATTTTTTTTGCAATCTTCCGCATCCTTTAGCCATGGAAGTCCCTTTAGAATCAGCCCGCACCACCTCGAATTCTAGTTCCGTTTCCATCGGAACAGTTGCACCTAATGGTCTGATCTCAATCTCAGCCGCCGTCCAATTGCCATTCAAGCTCTCTGCTGCCAATTATCCCTCTTGGCGTGCTCAATTCCAAGCGCTACTCATAGGTTATGATTTAATGGGATTTGTTGACGGAACTTCTGTCTGTCCGCCTCTCACCATTTCAACTAGAAATCAAACGGTGCCAAATCCAGCCGCAACAACTTGGATTCGCCAGGATCAGCTCTTGCTTCATGCAATTTTTGCATCTGTATCCGAAGCCGTGATTCCCCTCATTGCCTCTTGCAATTCGTCGCACCCTGCCTGGACAAAACTCATGAATTTATATGCAAATAAATCCCGCTCAAGAGTTATGCATCTCAAGGATCAACTCTCTAGCGCTCGCCGAAACTCACGTTCTGTTTCAGAATTTTTGCAGGAACTTAAAGCCCTTGCCGATGAATTGGCAATCATTGACACTCCTATCTCTGATGATGATTTAGTCATTCATGCACTTCGAGGACTTGGAACTGAATACAAAGAAATCGCAGCAGCGATTAGGGCTCGTGAAAACACAATCAGCTTTGAAGAAATGCATGACAAATTGGTAGCCTATGAAACCCAACTAAAACTGGAGGAAATTAGACTTGAAGCAGCACCAGTCACAGCCAACTACAGCAACAGAAGTCGTGGCTCAGGAAGCAACTCTCGCTGGCCCAATAATCGCAGCCGTCATCAAAATTATTCCAGATCTAACTAGCATCGTGGACCTTCTCATAGGAGGTATTTTGATCGGGACAACAGAGAGCCTCGTCCGACATGTCAGTTTTGTGATCAATATGGACACTCGGCCAAATCTTGTTTTCGCATTCACAATAGTCTCCGCGAACCTACTGCTCATGTTGCAACAGCTCCATGTCAATAAAATGGTTGGCTACTAGACTCAGGAGCATCACATCACGTCACAAGCAATCTCAACAACCTCACCACTCACTCAGAATACGAAGGCCCCGACGAGATCGTCATTGGTGATGGCACAGGTTTGCGTATCAGTCACGTTGGTTCTACTAATTTATCCTATCCAAACCAATCCTTTAAATTAACCAATGTTTTATGTGCACCTGATAGTACAAAAGACCTGATTTCTGTCTCACAATTTTGTCGCAATAATCACTCATCTATCGAATTTTTTGCCAATTATTTTTTGGTGAAGGATCTTCGCACGGGAGCGACGTTACTTCGAGGAGGCTTTAGCAATGGTGTGTATCGGATGCCTCTCACAAACACTCATCCAAAATTCACAGCCTTTGTCAGTGAGCGGACAAAACCGATGGTTTGGCACAATCGACTAGGTCACCCTTCATTTCGTATCCTAAGTCATGTTCTTAACAATTTTCCAACTCGTTTGTCTTCTGAGTCAATCGTAGGCTCTAAATTATCCTGTGATGCGTGTCAATGCAATAAGAGTCACAAACTTTCATTTGGGGTATCAACTCTTGTAAGTCATTTTCCACTTGATATTATTTTTTCCGATGTTTGGGGTCCTGTGTCAATTGCTTCAATTGATGGTTTCCGTTACTATCTTATATTTGTCGACCACTATACGAAATACACTTGGCTTTATCCTATAAGAAAAAAATCAGATGTTACTCAAATTTTTGAACAATTCAAAAGCTTGGTTGAAAAACAATTTTCTGTCGCTATTCGAAATTTATACTCGGATGGTGGTGGAGAATTTCAAAACTTGAAACCTTTTCTTGCAAAACATGGAATTTCCCATCTAACTACACCGCCACACACACTAAAACACAATGGCACTGCAGAAAGAAAACATCGACACATAGTTAAAACCGGACTTGCCCTATTACACAAAGCAAATCTACCACATTCTTTTTGGTCATATGCGTTTCAAACTGCTACATACCTCATTAATCATTTGCCAACACCCGTTCTAAATATGCATTCACCATTTCAAATATTATTTCAAATGGCTCCCAATTATAAGAAACTTCGCACATTTGGTTGTCTTTGCTATCCGTGGTTACGTCCATACAACACAAATAAACTTATGTCCCGCTCTCAACAATGTATATTTTTAGGGTATTCATTGTCACAAAGTGCATATAAATGTTTTGATCCACAAAATAATCGTCTTTATATCTCACGTCATGTTGTGTTCGAAGAAAACACATTTCCGTACCAAACACTTCTCAATACTAAAAGTGTCTTGTCAGCCCCTCAAAGTTCATCTCCTCCACCTACTGTTTCACTTCCAGTTTTAGTGCCAAACATTAGACCATATGCACAGGTGCCCCCTCGAAGCAACATTCCATCCCGTGCTGCATCCTCATCAACTTTCCAACCCTCACATCAATCCCCACAAATGCCACCTCTTGAAAACCCAATTGCCACTATCAATAATGACCAAACATCAACCCCCAAAAATCCACCTCCAAAAACTCACAACATGACCACTAGATCTCAAAATAATATTTTCAAGCCCAAACAACTCAACCACATCATCACCAAACATCCACTTCCACCAACTATAGAACCAACGGGAATTATACAAGCTATGTGCGATCCTCAATGGCGTGAAGCAATGTCGGCTGAGATCAATGCCCTTATTCGTAACGGGACTTGGGAACTAATACCTTTTGATCCATCTTTGAATGTTGTAGGTTGCAAATGGGTTTATCGGATAAAAAGACGTGTGGACGGCAGTATTGAGAGGTACAAGGCACGTCTTGTGGCCAAAGGTTTTCACCAACGACCGGGCCTTGATTACAGCGATACATTTAGCCCGGTCATCAAACCAAATACTATTCGGGTGGTTTTATCATTGGCTTTAATGCGTGGATGGACATTGAGACAAATGGACGTCAACAATGCCTTCCTCCAAGGCACTCTTCAGGATGAGGTTTATATGTCGCAACCGCCTGGCTTTAAAGACCCGGAAAAACCAACACACATTTGCAAACTTCGCAAAGCCATATATGGGTTAAAGCAGGCTCCGCGGGCTTGGTATAATGAGTTAAGTTCATTCCTTCTCGCAAATTCATTTGTCAATTCAAAGAATGATAGTTCGCTGTTCATTTACAATCATGGTGGTGTTCAAGCCTATTTTTTAGTGTACGTGGATGATCTCATTATCACAGGAAGTAACCAAAAGTTTGTTTCGGACTTCATGAACGCTCTCTCTACTCGGTTCTCAATTAAAGACTTGGGGCCACTGCATTTCTTTTTGGGAATTGAAGTCATTCCTACAAAGACTGGTTTACTTCTTTCTCAACATAAATACATAAGAGAGCTACTTGAGCGCTTCAAAATGGGAGATGCAAAAGAGGTAGCGACACCATTAGCCACGGGTCAATCTCTTTCGGTTCATGACAAACAATCACCAGCCAATGCTACAGAATTTCGAAGCCTTATTGGCGCACTTCAGTACCTCAACATCACTCGCTCGGATCTTGGTTTTGCAGTAAACAAGCTATCTCAATTCATGCATAAGCCAACCACAACCCATTGGACAGCTGCAAAAAGGCTTTTACACTATCTTAAGGGAACATTATTCCATGGGTTGCACTTGCGACGCAACACACAACCTGTGCTTCATGCCTACACTGATGCAGATTGGGCAGGTAACATTGATGATCGCACATCTACTTCGGGTTTTGTGATTTATATAGGAGCCAATCCTATCTCTTGGAGTTCTCGAAAGCAACGATCGGTTGCACGGTCGTCTACTGAAGCAGAATTTCGAGCCATTGCCACGACCTCGGCGGAACTCATTTGGGTAAAATCTTTGCTTCAAGAACTTGGCATTCACATGGACACGGCACCAAGCTTGTATTGCGACAACATTGGTGCTACTTATGTTTGTGCAAATCCCGTCTTCCATTCCCGCATGAAACACATTGAGATAGATTACCATTTCGTTCGGGAACTTGTTAAAGCCGGCAAGATGCGAGTCTCTCATATTTCCACCCATGATCAACTTGCCGACATTCTCACGAAACCGTTATCAAGGCTGCGGACAATACAATTACGAGACAAGATGGGCGTTTCCAATGGAACGTCCATCTTGCGGGGGCGTGTTAAGATATGAAATCTTTTTCTGATATTATTTTTTGAATATAAAATCTTTTTGATATCTTTTTGATTTTCATCTTAGCATACCAACTGTAAATGAGTTGGTATTCCATGATTCTTGCTCTGTCGAAGATTGTATTTTTCCTTTTCTTTATAAGTGTGTACAATCTGTAAATTATGTGATATGAAAAATCATCCACACATTGTGAGCTTCTTCAGAGAGCAGCGAGGCGAGATGAGCGAGGGAGAGACGGCTCTTGTCCCGCGAAGTGGTTGAGAATACGAGAGAAGACCAAGACAGTAAGAGAGAAGTTTGTCCGAGGGTCCCCATGCAGCAATCGCGTCTTCCCTTTTTTTCTCCGGTCGAGTTGCCGTCCTCCGGCGATGCCCGACGGGCCGGTTTTTAAAAAAAAAAAAAAAAAGGCCGTTACTGAGAGGCCGGGCAGCCCCATACTGGGCACGGTCGATGCCGAGGTCGGCCGGCGAAAGACCACCTGACGATCGTCATCGCGAAAAGGACCGCGCATCCCGCCGGCGGATTCTTTTTCTCCAGCACCCGTTGAAGCGCAGACAGACGATGCGGGTCTTAGTCGTAATTGCCAGGAAAGAGCGCGCAATGGGTCGCGTGGGGGGTCAAAGGTCTTGGTCGTCGCGTATTATAATAGCGCCCTACCCTACCCCCTCATTCTCATCTCATCTCATCATGTCGGATCGGCACCATGGAGAAAAAGAATAAAGGCTGTTTTACCCCTGCAACGAAGCTAACCCTTGCCAAACGCGCCACGTGCACGCGTCCCTTGGACTTGGTGACCTGACGTGGATGTCGGTTCGGGATGGAAAGTCCATCGCATTCTGAAAATTTGTGACGTTTTTATATTCGGTCGTGCTACGAATTCTGTGGGGTTTTTCACACTGATTTGTAAAGTTTATTGCACTCCCCACGAATTGAACCTGCCCGGTAACCGTGTCTGTTTTTCTCCTACGATTCCATTGTCTGCGTTGATGGACCGAAACATTGCCAAAAACTCACCCAGTCAACGTAACCACCAATGGCTACCCTTCCTACAAAGAAAAAAGGAGAGATGAGAGATTTGAATTTTCACATTCTTAAGGAAAATTGTAATAGAGATTTAAGTAGCACCGGCACGCAATATGACATGACATGCTGATATGTCATTTTTTAAAAAATAAAAAATTTCAATACGTTGAGACACGTTATATATTAAATATATATTTTATATCATTTTATGATTATTTTAATCAAATTAATTTGATTCAAATTCGTAAATAAATAAATAATAACAAAAGCTTAGAATGAATTTATACTAAAAATATTAATCTACCATTTGTTAATATCATCAATTGTTTTAATTTTGCAAATTCAACTCCATTCCAATAATTCATAAAATTTAGAAAAAAAAATCAAACAATCCACGTTCTGGATTCACGTGTTTGAGCATATTGAAAGAGGAGAAAAGACTAGAGGTGAATTGTATGCCATGAGAAATGAGAGTAAAAAAAAAAGATAAAACTAGATTTTTCTTCTTTCCCTATTTATTAGCTTTGTTATTTTTTCACACTTTTACATTTTGATCCATTGTTTATTAAAAAAATTTTAAATTGGCTCGTGCATTGTCGGAATTCTTGATTGGCATACTAGAGTGGTAGGAGAGTTGACCAAATATCAAATTTTTTGACATTTGTTGACTGATTATTGGAGAGTTTCAGACATATGTTGAAGTGTCCAATACAACATGAAGGCTCTCAAAAAATGTTGGTACTTTCTAGATGAGGACAATTTAATTTCAAATATGAATTTTCGATTCTTATGCCTTGCAAAAAGCTTAAGCAAAAGTTTAACTGTAAGTATTAGAGTATGAGTAGAGTATGACTAACAAAAAAAAAAAAAAAAAAAGTCTATCTCAAAACTTTAACACACAGGACATGTGTGTAAATGTCAATTGCCCTTCTTTGTGAAAAATTGAGAGCTTTGCAAGAGTGTGTCAGGTAGAGTTTATAGTCGCCTTGATCACACAGATTCCATGTGAGGTTCGAAAATCCAACGGTTGATATTTGTCAAGTTCAAGGATATATCTAAAATTTATACCATTCATATTTGCACCAAAGTCCTGCTAGGTTTAAAAATTAGAAAATAGTTCGGATTTTATAATTGGTCTTACTACCGTCCTTGTGCTTGTACTATGTAGAAAAAGTTAAATGCTAGTGAATTATGTATGCCCAATAATCTTTGATAATGTTTTGCTAAAAAGGAATTATTCTTAGACCATAGTTTTCAAGTTTTCTCTATCACAATTCTTATTGATAGGTTGCGATAATGGACATCACTTATATATATATTGTTTATTTTGCATGTCCACAATTTATAACTAAATTTAGTTAGAGGAAAATCTAGCACTTAAACTATACACATAACTGTTCAGTGTCATTTATTTTTGTTGGATTGTAATGTAAGTGTATAAAGTAATTCTTTTTTATTCCAGTCAGATGAAGGCATTATTACCTGATATTTAGAGATTTAGAGATATAGGTGGTTTTACTTTTATCTACTTTGTTTTCTGCACGATGATGCCTAACATAGCCTATTGATCCATGGGAGGAGGAAAAATATAGTATTACGAATTGTTATAGTCTATAAATTTGAGCATATATTCTAATTGGGTATTATATTTTCAATTAGGGTGTCCTTTATCTTTAAAAAAAAAGATATTATTCCTTTAATCAAATGTTGCAACTTAAGAAATTACTTACAGTATAGCTTCTTCATATATTTTGTACAAAGTTTTTTCTGTTTTCAAGTATTTGAAGAGAGTAAAAAGAAAAAAATATCGTAGAATAAATGTTATCAAATGGATTTTTTTTTTATTTTTATAAAAACCTTAAATGAAAACCTCGTGGCGATGAGCTTCTCTCGTTTAACCTCTCGATGTAATTTTTTTTTCTTATCTCATGTTAAATTAAACTTTCATAATTTAAAGCGATGTCTTTACTTATCTAATTTAAAAATTAAAATTTATAATTTAAAGCGACGTCTTCATTTATCTAATTCAATTAATTATCACACCGTGTTAATGGTAAAAGCAATCCACTGGACAAATCACCAATTACGCAAATTATGAAAACTTAAGAGTACTTAATCGACACAAATAAACTGTTCTCGGGGCCAATTCGAAAATCTACAGAAACTTAGAGGACCGAAAATCAGAATTCAGAAAGTTCTCAAAAAGTTATATAAGTAGATCTTCCCGTTCGGCTCCTTTCCCCGCCCGCCTCCTCTGCAACTTCAAACTTCATCTCTCTCTCTCTCTCTCTCTCTCTCTCTCTCTATATACAAGAAACCCAGAAAAACCCACGAAAGCTCTTCTTCGGAAACCCAAGAATCCCGCAAGTCGTTGAAGAATTTTCGTGAAATCCATCGGTAATGGGTAAGCGCTGGCGAATGGAGATCGCCAAGATCACCGACCCGGCCGCGCGGCTCGTGACTTACTAGAAGAGGAGCAAGGGCCTCTTCAAAGGCCTCTTCAAGAAGGCCTCCGACCTCTGCCGCCTCTGCGGCGCTCGCGCCGCCATCATCGTCTTCTCCCCCGGCAAGCCCTGTTCTTTCTTCAGCGACCCCTCCGTGGAAGATGACCGTCGTCGTATTTCATATCTTTGTATTCTTGCCCAAACCGGTGATTTGTCTTCTTCATCGTCTTCTCCCACAAATTTGATTGACTTCTCCGAGCAAAGCCGAGAAATTTCCTCCACCGCTAATTTCCCACAACGTCTTATTCTAACCTCTCGCAGTCCCTTCAAGCTCGACAGATCAGGCAATTTCTGTAAAGATTCACAGGATTCAATATCCAAGTATTCCAAAGATTAAGGTAGTTCGCCTTGAATCTCAACTAGATTATGACAAGATTCTACTGAAAGAATTGTTAGTCCGTTCCAATTGCTTAGATCGGGGATCTGCATCTGTTTAAGGCCATGAAGCAACAACCCATGTCTACCTTTACATTCATATGTCCGATTGCGAATAAACACATCAAGATCTGTCTTACCCATTAAGCTGAACAGATCGGGCAACTCTTGTAATGAAGGACAGAAAAAAATTTCAAGTTTATCTATAAACCTCGGTCGTTCGCCTTGAATCTCAACCAGATCACCACATCCCCATACTCGAATATGCCTTAGCTTGTTTAACTTGCTTAGATCATGTAGCATCGCCAGCTGTCCGACGTTGTCAAGCTCCAAATATTGTAGGTTCTCCAAACAACCAAGGCCTTCAATCTTTGCAACTGGAGACCACCAAATCCTGAGAGACGATAGTTTCCTCAAATTCGATAGATCCATCGAGCAAAGAGAGTGGCAGGACAAAATCTCGAGAGACGATAGTTTCCTCAAATTCGATATATCCATCGAGTAAAGTGAGTCGCAACCAAAGAGAAGTAAGGAGGATAAATTTGAGGGAAGCCTCGAGAGGTGACGCGGATGAGGAGGGAAGCTGAGGTCTGTCGATAAGGCAGTCTTCTTATAAAAGCGCAGTTTCAGATATTCCAATTTGGTTAAGTTCACAATCCACCGTGGTATCGATTCTTCCAGAAGCCCATAAGATTTCCCATCACAATTAGGTGGGCCAAAGCCTAGATGCAATACCTTTAAGTTAGCAAGATACGAGAGATCCAAAAATGTGTCCACCCTCAACTCCCTCAATTCTAATTCTATGAGACTTTCAGGAAGCCTTGGTAGGCTTATGTCACAATATTGCATATTCAATATTTTCAAATTCTTAAACTTTCCGATGGAATCGGGTGGTTCTCTGATTCTCGTGGTTCTTATGTTCAACTCAATCAGCAATTCCAAATTCCCGATTGTCTCCGGAAGCCTCTTCAAACTCGAGCAATTTCTTAGAGATAGGTATTTGAGGCTTGCAAGATCTCCCAGCTCATTCGGCAGCCTCTGAAGACTCCAACAATCACTTACATCTAAGAAAACCAAACATTTCAATTGACAAATTGATCTATCAATTTTGATTAATGAGTAACATTTTGATAGGATCAAATGTTCTAAATTTGAATGAGTTGAGAAGTTGGGGGCTCTCTTCAAGCATTGGCAATAGTCCAAATTCAGAACTTTCAAATTCTTAATTACCTGTGAAAGAAAAATCATGCAAAGTTCACTTTTGAATCTAATAAAACGGAAGAATAAATGTTGTCTAGCATATAGCATACCTTCATGTGGCTCCACCCCTTCCAATCATGAGTAATTTTACTCCGAGATAGATCAAGGATAATCAAATTCTCTACGGAGAAATTTGCAATCTTAAATGTTGGGCTAATATTATGCCAAGAAAGCCATCGTAATCGTGGAAGGAGATTTGAATTCCTCTGGAAAATATTAGTTGGAAGAGCATATGATGGCCATTTGAGCCAAAGAAGCAACTTTTCTCCACGAAAATTTTCCTTCAAGTCGTCTACTTCAAGGAACGTTAGATTTGGTAGGCTCTTAAAGTCCTTATAGGTAAAACGGTGCTGATCATCAAACTTGAGATGAAGAGCTTCAACTTCTTTCTTTTCCTGCCCAAAGGAAAAATTTAAAACAAAAAGGTTGAAAGGAAACACATTTCTTCAAGTTCACTATTTTAAGGGGTGGAGTTGACTATTATCATTCCTTTAAAATCTTAAAAGACCAAAACTATCGGTTGAGTAGGTTGCGATGGTGCTAGAGAACACAAAAAGTAACTACTTTTTTTGGAAAAGAAAATGTCTATAAATAATTTGGAGATGTATTGCACAAAGCATTTTACCTCATGTATCCTTAGCAGATTTAATCCATCCTCAGGATTCCACACCCAATGTTGCTTCTCTATATTCATCTCACTTTCTTGACGAACTATTTCTCTTCCAAGGTCTCTGAGTTGATCATGCATCCACAATATATTATCTTCTCCAATCTTTATTAAAGACATGTTCTGCAAAACTTCCACGGCTACTTCTGGAAAAAGTTTAGATGCATCCCAGAAATAAACCACAATGTCTTTGCAACATCCTATGAAATGACAAGCTATATCAAGGAATATACGCCGCTGCCGATCATCTAATGCATCATAACTTATTTTCAGCTTACTCTGAACTTTATCATGAGGAACACTTTCTAGCATCTTCAATGTGCCATCCCACTTTTCCTTATTTTTGTCGGATAAAAGTGAACCTATGACCTCAATGGCTAATGGAAGACCTCCGGTAATGCGTATCGCCCTCCCAGATTGGTTGATATAGTCATCTAGAGGAGACTCTCTTCTAAAAGCATGTTTGTTAAAAAGTTGAAGAGATAGATTCGGATCCAAGCACGTAAGCTCATACCTCCAGTCCACTTCCGGAACACAGAGAACATCTTTCCTTCTTGTAGTAACAATAAGTTTGCTCCCTTCGCCAAACCAATCACGCTTACCGACAAGTGCATCCATATGATCCTTTTCTTCAACATCATCAAGAAGAAGGAGGACTTTTTTATTAGGCAACCTTTCTTTAATGGTCTTAATCCCTTCATCAATGTTTCTTATATCCGTCCCTTTCATCTTGAGGATGTCGAAGATAAGCTGCTGCTGCAAGTACTCAATGCCCCTGAGCTTTGACGTTTCATGGATGTTGGAAAGGAAGCAACAATTGTTGTACTTGTTGGAAAGCTCATTGTATATGATTTTGGCAATTGTTGTCTTTCCAATGCCACCCATCCCATGAATTCCTACGATCCACGTTTCATTTATATGAGCACCTATCTCTTCCATGATTTTATCCACATGACTGTCCACACCGACCAAGTTGTTTGATACCACCAAATAAGCCTTTTTCAATTTATTGAAAACCTTCCGGGTAACTGTTTTTGCCATCTCACCTTCTTTCCTAGTGTTTGTTGGAGGTCATATGGCAATGAGTTAGAAAACTGTGTTGAACCAAGCTATTTTCTAACAAGACCAAAGTGAAAACTAGAGACCCATTCGAAATGCTTTCTGCAAGGATTTACTTCATTGTAAATGAATTAGCATTGACACATATGATTCACGAATGACCTTAACTGAAAAAAAGAAAAAAAAAAAAGCTTATTTGGAATGAAAAAGGACAAAATGGGGATTGTCCCATTATTTCAAGTGATTTATGCGGTAAAGTTTCAATAGCATAAAATTCAATTTCAACAGTGAAACACATCAAGTTTTAATGGGACAAGGCACATCAAATGGAATGATAGAGGCAATTACCTGTTGGCCATTTTTTGCAAGTCCCATCCATCTAGTTCTCCAATCGTGGTGAGAGCAGCCTTCCACTTATGCATAGTCTCTTTGTCATATCGCTTCTTGTTTTTATGTGTAAGAAAGGCCTCTCCATAACCTTTAATTTGGTGTCGAACCTCTGAAGGTGCTACATCATAAAAAATGGGCATAATCTTTTGTCCCCTAGTTTTTTGGCACTCGACCATCTGGACTAGCTCCTTGAGACACCATACGCTAGAGGCATAACCTTTCGAAAATATAGGTATTGAGATCTTCGATTGATTAATTGCTCGGAGAAGTTCCGGGCCAAAATTTTCCCCTTGCAGAGCTCTTCGTCATCCTTATAGACGCGGATTCCCGCATCTATCATACTAGTGTAAAGGAAATCGGTAAAACTTGTTCGAGTATCTTCTCCTCTGAAGCTCAAGAATACTTCATATTCATATCCGGATGAAATAGCCATTCCTTGACCTTCTGTCGTAGTGTGAGTAAAAGAAGTGCTCCCTACTATTCCATCAATTTTTACAAGTACGTTGTTTTTTTGCACGATTTCCCTCGACATGATCTTCAAGAAATACCAAACAGCATATCAGCAAAAGCAATGGCAGCTAGAGATGGAAAATGTTTAGAAGCCTGACTCACAAATGGAAATCTCTATAGGTCATTAAACTCTGTACCCTGAATTAGCTAAATATGCACAGAGTCGTGGGCCAGTGTGCTACAATTATGTAATAAGAATGATTCATTGCAACATGGCTCCAGCTTGTCAAAGTTGACAATGCACGAGGTAAAGCTCTCATCTTTTGGAGGTGGCTGTATAATTTCTAAAATAATCGTTGTTCCTGCTAATCTTCCCACTATCTGCAAACTTCTCAAAGCCTCCGAATGGGCCGCAAGTCATATCCTGTCACCGTCGCCGCGTCAATCATCAGTTCCAAACTAAAGTAGCTTGAATTGCAGAAAACACGTCGCAATGCACTAAGTAGCGTTCGACTCAAATTTAATCGCACTCGTGTCATCCCGCATCGGGGTTCCTCTATTTTCTTTCTTTCTTTCTTTTTGGACAGCTCTCCATACTTCTCTCACTCAAGCCTAACCAAGATCTCAAACCACAGCTCAAGCAAAATTCTCGCGGGGGGCGTGAGCACCGGAAGCGGAAGACGGAGGAGGGGGCACGACCTCTCGAGCTCAAAGAGCTCAGATTGCACGGAACCAGCTAAAACCAGAGCAACAACCGGAAAACGGAAACCAAACGCCTAAACGCCGACGACCCATCTCTTCCGACGCCGGCAGAATCCGACCCATCTCAAGCACGAAACTCGATCTCACCCGCGAACCCACAAACAGCGAGACTTGCGTACACAAAAAGCAAGAACTCGCAACGCCCACCGAAAGAGAGAGAGAGAGAGAGAGAGAGAGAGAGAGAGAGAGAGAGAGAGAGGACCTGAGAAGGAATCTCAACAGACGTTGCAGAAGGCGGAGGATGAGCTTGAGCCGCTTGCATGATCAATCCAACGAGTAAAGCAGTAGCAGGAGGAGAGAGAGAGAGAGAGGGAGAGAGAGGAAGAGGACCTGAGAAGGAATCTCAGCAGGCGTTGTAGGCAGAGGATGAGCTTGAGCTGCTTGCGGATGATGATAAAAGGCCACCCCTCATTCTCATCTCATCTCATCTCATCATGTCGCATCAACACCGTGGAGAAAAAAATAAAGGGTGTTCGTTTGTGTTTCACCCCTGCTCTCCTGCAACGAAGCTAATCCTTGCCAAACGCGCCACGTGTACGCTTCCCTTAGGCACTGTGACCTGACGTGGATGT
The DNA here is from genome assembly GCA_017140185.1 of Eucalyptus polyanthemos subsp. polyanthemos. Classification (NCBI taxonomy): domain Eukaryota; kingdom Viridiplantae; phylum Streptophyta; class Magnoliopsida; order Myrtales; family Myrtaceae; genus Eucalyptus; species Eucalyptus polyanthemos. The sequence goes on along the minus strand of CM029464.1, from coordinate 44,665,347 downwards.
CGGTTCGGGTTGGAAAGTCCATCGCGTTCCGAAAATTTATGAGGTTATTATATTGGGTCGTGCTGCGAATTCTGTGGAGTTTTTCACACTGTGATTTGGAGAGTTTATTGCGCTCCCCGCGGATTGAACCTGTACGGTAGTTGTGCCTGTTTTTCTCCTGCAAGCCCATCGTCTTCGTTGATGGACCGAAATTTTGCCAAAAACTCACCCGGTCAAACATTTATCTTAGAATTCTGACCCAAAAAAAAAAAAAAAAACATTTATCTTAGAACCATAGGAAGATAGGGGTTCGAATTCTTACTTTCTTAGAGGCGATTGAGAGTGGGAACAATTTAATTTTAAGTGTAAATTTCAACTCTCGAACTTTGCAAAAAGATATGACAAAAGTTTAAGAATGAATGTTAAAGTAAAAATATAGTAAAATAGACAAAAAAAAAATCCATTTTAGAACTTTAACGTGTAAAAGTCTATTGCCCTTCTTTGTGAAAATCAAAAGCTTGATCGCAAGAGAGTGTGTCGAGTGGAGTTTGTGATCGCCTTGATATCACGGATTCCATGTGAGGTTCGAAAATCTAGCAGTTGAGATTGATTTAGTTCATGGATATATCTAAAATTTATACTGTCCATATTTGTGCCAAAATCCTACTAGGTCTAAAACATAGAATTGAATTCAGATTTTATAATTGGCCTTACTACCATCCTTGTGCAAAAAGTTAAATGCTAGTGAAATATGTAAGTTGATTGATGGGTTACAACCATAGACATCACCTTCATTAATATTCAGTTTACTTTGCATGTGAGTGATGTCCACAATTTATAACTTGTTAGGGGAAAATATAGCACTTAAACTTTTTTTTTTTGGTTGGATTGTAATGGGAGTGTATAGTGTAATTCTTTTTAATTCTAATTAGATGAGACCGTTATTTCTTTTTATGTTTTTAATATGAATTTAATTTTACATGATATTTAGAGATTTAGGTGGCTTTGTCTATTTTGTTTACTACATGATGATGTCTAATATAGCACAGTGATCCATGACAGGAGGAAAAATATAGTATTACGCATTGTTATAGTTTATACATTTGAGCAAATATTTTAATCGGGCATTATATTTTTAATTAAAGTGTCCTTTATCTTAAAAAAAAATTATTCCTTTAATCAAATCTCGCAACAATATAGCTTCTTCATATGTTTTATCCAAAGATTTTTTTGTTTCCAAGGTTTTTTTTTTTTTTTTTTGGCTGGAAATGGAAATATTTCATTTACTAAGCAAAGATGAGAGCCCCGTTAAATGGGCATCATTATATAAAAGCTCCAACAGAGTTTGAGGAGGGGACAGGACTTAATTTAAAGATAAGCAATTTTTTTATGAGCTTTGGCTATCCAGTCTGCAATAAGGTTGGCCTCTCTAAAGTAATGTACAATATGAATATTTGAGAATGCCCTTATTTTGTCCTTATACTTGCAGACAAGTGGTTGAGTCTCTCAACTCAACTGTTCTGAACTGTTCATGGCTTTGACTAGTTGCAAGCTGTTTCCACGTATTTGAAGAGAGTAAAAAGAAAAAAAAAAATCATAGAATAAATGTTATCAAACGGACAAAAATGTTTTTTTTCCTCATCTCATGTTAAATTAAATTTCATAATTTAAATTTTTTTCTTCCTTTTTTTACTTATCTAATTTAAAAATTAAAATTTATAATCTAAAGCTTTACATCTTCCCTTATCTAATTCAATTAATTATCACACCATGTTAATGGGAAAAGCAATCCACTGGACAAACCACCAATTACACAAATTATGAAAACTTAAGAGTACTTAATTGACACAAATAAACTGTTGGCGGGGCCAATTTGAAAATCTACAGAAACTTAGAGGACCGAAAATCGGAATTCAGAAAGTTCTCAAGAAGGGCCCCACGATGGCTATATAAGTAGATCTTCCCGTTCGGCTCCTTTCCCCCGCCCGCCTCCTCTGCAACTTCAAACTTCATCTCTCTCTCTCTCTCTCTCTATACAAGAAACCCAGAAAAACCCACGAAAGCTCTCTCCTGGAAACCCAAGAATCCTGCAAATCGTCGAAGAAATTTCGCGAAATCCATCGGAAATGGGTAAGCGCCGGCGAACGGAGATCGCCAAGATCGCCGACCCGGCCGCGCGGCTCGTGGCTTACTCGAAGAGGCGCAAGGGCCTCTTCAAGAAGGCCTCCGAGCTCTGCCGCCTCTGCTGCGCTCGCGCCGCCGTCATCGTCTTCTCCCCCGCCGGCAAGCCCTGTTCGTTCTTCAGCGACCCCTCCGTGGAAGACGACGTAATTGCCGACCACGTCGACGCGGTGCCGCCGATGGGTTTGACCGAGTGGGCAGAGTGGATTGAGAAGGAGTGGGATTCTTGCGCGACGGAGGAGGACGTGGAGTCCCTGATCGTGAAGTACGACGCCGTTCGTGATCTTGTGGGCGAGAAGTTGGAAGATCTGGAGAAGGTTTCGTCCGTCGTGATCGGTTCTGGTGGCGATTCTGGAGACGGGTTCGGTTGTGATTCTGAAAATTTGGGCGACGGCGATGGCGACCCTTTCTTGACTTCGCCGGAGAAGTCGGCCGCCGGCGGTGGAGGTTTGGGAGTGGATTCCACCCCCACCTGCTCCTATCTTGAGGGGCGTGGATGTAATCCGGACAACTTCCTTAGTGTGTCCGGGGACTGCGTCGGTGACGGCCACCATGACAGTGTTTTGGCTGTACCGGAGAACTCGGCCGTGGGGGGAGGAAGCTCGGGAGAGGAGCCGATGCTCCGCGACCTTGAGGGGTGTGGATTTAATCCTGATGAATTTCTTAGTCCGTTTAAGGACTGCATCGGCGATGGTGACCTTGACAGTTTCTTCACTTCTCCGAAGAACCCAGGCATCGGCGGAGGAAGCTTGGCAGAGGAGCCGATGCACTGTGACCTTGAGGGGTGTGGATTTGGTCCTGCCGAGATTTGTAGTCTCTTGGAGGAATGTTTCGGTGACGGTAACCGTGACAGTTTCTTGACTTTGCGGGAAAACTCAGCCATCCATAGAGGAAGCTCGGGAGAGGAGCCGGTGCACTGCAACCTCGAGGGCTATCGATATAATCCCGACCACTTTCTCACACTTGAAGATCTGGATGTCATTCTGTGATGCAAATGTGAGCATAAGTGGTTTTTCTTGTTAACTGCATTGTACAGAATTCAATATCTCTTTTTCCAGTTCACTGGTTTAATGGCATTGACTCTCTCTGTTTCTTTCCTTTTCGCTTTCTTGATTAGTGGAATTTAGTCTTTTTTTTCTAGTTTTAGAGGGTACTTTAAAAACTACAGGAAGACAATCTCAATCAAGCCAAAATCCGATATATTGTCAAGCCAACGAGATGACCAGACACATGACTCATTATGAGTTATGAACATTGAATATACTAACTGAAGATCAAATGTCAATATGGAAGCAAACCTGTTTGAGTAGTAATCCGCATGGAAGTATGATCACGATTCTCAAGCGATGTTGCCAACACTAAAACCAGATAGTGTGCTGGCGTGGCTTCAGAAGCATATGCAAAAAAATCAGTCCCTTAATTTGTTTCTCCCCTACAATGAATCTGGCTGTGAATGTTTAGACTCATAATTTGCATATCAAAAAGGACATTCTGCAATTTTAAAAAACTGCCATAAGATTTTGAATGGCGTAATGGGAGGAAAGGAGAGAGTGAAGGCCTGGTCCTTGTCAAAGTAGACTGAAAAATGACAAGACTAGATGAAGAAGTGAAGTAATGGGAGGAAAGGAGAGAGTGAAGGCCCAGTCCTTGTCAAAGTAGACTGAAAAATCATAAGACTAGATGAAGAAGTGAATTGAACGACGATGAATCTGGCGGAGCTGTTAGCTGATCTGGAGTCCAAGAGTAAACATGCAGCGTTATGCTTAAAGACAAAAGGAGATGCAGGTAAGCTATACATAGTTCTTCTACAATTCTTGCCTGCCTCCTAGTCAGAAGTTCCTAATTGCGACGACAAATCAATTCGATGCTGAGGCTGGATTTATTAACAGGAACTTATGCCAATGTTGTGAATGTTACGACAATGAACCAGATAACAATCGCCTCCTCACACCCTTCAGAATGGTCCTCAATGCTCAGTAGTGTAATGTTGTATCCAATTTGATTCTATTCCTGTTAATAATGGCTCCGATGAATCTTTACGGCAACTCCTCTGTTTATGCTGTATTTACAACGTAGAGACTACCAAGTATACTATTGTATCCTTTTATGTGAAATATCTCAATGGTATATGCAATGTGCAAGGTGAAAGTCCAAATCATTTGGGTAAATTACTGTGACAGTGCTCTCGGAGTTGGCTGAATCCCCTGGATTCACTTGGACTGACCCTGTCTGCGGTCATTGATCTGAAAAATAAGTTAAAAAATCCTGACTTGTCTGAGCCTGCATTTTCAATTTGCATATTGCAATTTCAGTGCGATTAGTTTCCATACAAGGAGCGCATGTTGACTTGTGGTGTCACACAATAAGGTGGAAAGATTTTCTAAACTAGATGAAAACCAACCCTGTCGAAGCAGCAACATTGTCCTCTGTATTTGCATTTGCTGTGGCCATTGATATGCATAACTTACTTCTATGATGCTTTGTGTTCACTTATGGTTCTGTTGGTGGACCACAGTTTCTTTTCACTTTTTGGATTCGAGTTTAGAGAGGAAGAAGAAGTGGTACCAGGGGTTCTAGGACTGCAATGGGAAGAAGGCTTTGAGGCTATTAGTCCTTGGGCTTATTTCACTGCGAATAGTACCTCATGAGCGTCCATTAGATATGATCATGATCGAGATCCTGAACAATAATATCTAATAAGAAAAGTAAAGGGTTCAATGAATGGAAGTATATCCAATAATATTTGCAGATGCTTAGCTTGATAGTGGCGGTTGAATTGCCGCTTTATCCTTCCTGAATTGCATTGGTGGATAATCCCACCAGTCTCATATGAGATCTGAATCTGGGATGCAGCTTATTGACAGGGACAAGAAAGTAGATGCCAGTCCCCAGAACTGCACCGATGTTGAAGTCCTCTTTTGTGCTCAGTAGATGCTATGCAGGATTGATTTTAGACGCCTTCACGTTCGGAATAGGCTAGTCCCTGGTGTTGTGACGCTTAGGGTGCTTGTTCAGCGTTCTATGGATTTGTGGTCAAAAGGGTTGCTTCTTCAGTGCTTTAATGACACTACCTCAGATAGGGTCATTCTATTTCACTGCAAAAAGGGATAAACGAAGAAGGGTAAGTGTGACAGGTGGATATTAGGTGGGCAAGATTTTGCGAGATAAAATTAATCATCGAGTTGAACTGAGTCCACCGCACTTGATCCTGCCAAAATCTTCTCAATTTTACCAAGTTCAAGAATCTCCCACTTCCAATTAAAAGGTGTTTCCAGATTGATCAGAGGCTCAATGACAGATGAGCTATCACCTTCAAGATAGACATAGACTCTGCTTGCTAGTTGCTGAGAAGTGCTCAATGAAATTTGCCAAAACTCAAGCAGTTCCAGAATCGCCGAGCTCGAACCTCTGTCCTAAATGTAGATCAGATCGAGCATCGAATATCATTGCCAGGCGGAAATACTCCTAGAAGAGCATATGCATGCTGTGACGAGCTTTTGCCGTATCGGTTTCTCCCTTAGAAGGTCTGATTCCTAGCCATCCACAGCACGACATGGAGCAGAACCGCTCGGGATGAAGTACTTATGCTCACCTTCGACCCGCTGTAGTAAGGCGTCGGCGCTCGCCGACGCAACGAGAAAAGATGAAAAGATTGCATCTTGATGCAACGAACCGCACTAAAAGTGGCCAAAGGCCCAAGTTCCTTGGACCCAACAGCTAAAAAAGCTTTCTTTAGAGGGGAAATGGTCGGGCTGTGTTGGCCGATGATGGGCCTCGATGGATCTCCTCTCTCCACGTGAAGTTGCCTATTCCTTCTCTTTCTTACCGACCCTTCTTTCGTTTTCCCGTCTTCCAGCCGCTGCCGCGGAAAGCTTGAGCGGCAGCTTTCGATATGGCGGTGAAGTTTCTTGATTGGTACGTGAAGATCGCGGTCTTCTCGGCCCTCGTCGGAGGCTCCATGGAGTTGTTCATGATCAAGACCGGCTTCTGTGTGAGGACCCTCCATCTCTTTCTTGCTCCTCCTTCGCCCGTTCCTGCAATTCTTTTCGTTTCGACTTTTTCCGCTTCTCTTTTGGGTAGCTCGTACCCCAAAAAAATGGCGCGACATAACTTCGAAATGGATATTTTTAGGCACTATTAAGCAGTTGGAGTCAATTTTTATCTGATGAACCTTGCTTTAGAGCTCGCGAGCGATGCTAGTGCGGCAGCTATTGCGTTAGTCGAATGGGAGCGGATTTTACGGTGATGGGTCGTGTTCAGATTCGTCTCTTCGGATGAGAAAAGCATCGTTTAGTCAGTTCCTTTGTGATTGAAGTTGGGGGTAGGATGGAAATTCATGATTTCAGTGGTACGTCGTGGTCGCTTGTTATGTTGCAGTCGCTAGCTTGCGAAAGAGGAGGGCTTTGATTTGGACCGTCGTGTTATGCCGATGAACTGAACATTCTCGCCGTTCTACACGAAAAGCATGATGCGAAAAAATGGTCTCAGGTGATGAATGGCGATACCTATGAATGCGAAGTGTCTGTGGAGAATGGATGGCTTGTGCAGCTAATCATCTGTTCATTGATACCATCTGTGGGAGAAACTTCTGAAAAGTCGTTTAGGAGACTGGTTTTAAAATTGAACTTACGACTGTGATGCACATCTCAGGAAAACATTGAGCGGATTGTTCTGCAGCTATTTCATATCTTTCAGGGTATAATCAAAGAGTTAAAATTTCTGAAGGAACACAATTAGATGAAGTGATTTGTAGTCCCGTTGAAATTGCAGTTCATGCCGCGAATCCTCTTGAAAGAGAGGTGTGCCTTCAGGAATGCGGACACAGGTGGTGCATGGCTGTCGTCAGCTTGTGCCGTAAGGTGTTGGTATAGACTAAAGATTGTGAGAATGTTGTTTGGTTGCCTTGCCTTCATAACTACCTATACTCTCGTGAGCATCTTCATGACGAAGATTATCAGATTCTTTCCCATACCATTGGTTGCTTATTTTAATACCAAAGGGTCTGTCTTTCTGTATTAACCAAGAAATATTATGGTGGTTGTATGTTGCAGATGATAAAGTGACTGAATTGGAGTCAGAGAAGCGGGCTTGGGAGAATTCGCCGGAAGCTCAGGCTGTGAGAGAAGCTCTAAATCCTTGGAGGAATCGTGATGCAGAAAGCAAAAAAAACTCATAGTGCTGCCATTGTTGAGTTATTCTTGGTATGATTTTTTTCTCAACTGCTCTCGTTGCACATCACTAGACCTTTCTTTCAACAATGTTCTTGATGAAAATGTCTGATAACATATAGAAAAAATACGTCTACGTGGTTGAGCAATCTTGGTTAACTGCTTTTAGTGTGCAAACGATGTTTTTCATGCAACATTTTGGCAACAGGTCTTAATAATTCTGGCTATTAGACATTGTGGTACTATCGGTGGTCAGCCTTTCTGTGCACAAGCTTATTTTGACCATTTCAAATCCAAAAAAGGAAAATTTGTTGGAATTAGTGAAACTCTTTTGATCAAAAGTTACGTTCGCCCAATTTGTGGCTTTCTTTTTGAATGACCGAGGGGTGATTGACAGGATGATCAAACATTAGTTTTATTTGATTATATTTAATCTTATTTGCCTTTATATGTTGGCAAAGAGCATTTAAACTTGGACAACTATACATGATACTGTAAGCTGGATGAGTGTGAGATGAAGATGTGAACTTCTAAACACACAGATCGTATTATTGATGCTTGAACTTTGTCTGCAGGAAAAATAAAATTTAAAATTACGCCAGACCGCGTCTGCACATCAGCCATCTCTGTCCTGGAATGAATTTGGAACATCCTGAAATGTGCTGATGCAATTTCTGTCTTTGGCTGCTTGGCAATTAATGTCCTGCTCGGTGAGTGAGATTTTCCTGTATGCAGATTCTGGAATTTATATGTTCTGTTGGCATCGTTCTTGATGTAGTTTCCCCTCCAAATGTACTTCACATTCTTTTGGCTTACTGCAGAGAAAACCCAGTATAGCTATCTTGTGCTTTTTTCTCTTTGATCAGTAATGACAAAGTTCCATAGAAAAAAAATCAGTTGCGATCAGGTGCTATCCTGATATCCGATGGCCGGTTGTCCTCGTATCCGGGCCACGTTGATGAACTGAAAAATGGTTATGTCACGCGGGCACGATTCTGAGGGCGCGAGAGTGCTCCTCAATGTGATGAGCGCAGCAGCTCAGGGCTTGGTCAAAGCTAATTCTTGTTAAACGCACCACGTGTACACGTCCCTCGGAGAGAGGTCTTTTCTTTAACATGTTTCTTCGTCGGAGCATGATGGCGACGGATAATCCCATTTGCTTTTTCAATTAAACACCGTCATGAAGGTATACTAAGACTCTTGTGTGCTGATGCTACTTAGCCACTAATCAAGCTAATTTGTGTTTTGTCGAGATCTCATACAAATAAAGTTGCTTTTGTTAACTTGTCCCTCTTTGGTTCCTCAGACCCTTCTCTTTGGATTCAATGGCTCCCAAAAGATTCAGGTATCGGGACGCATCATTCATAGGACTCAAATTGTTCAATGGCTAAAAAGATGGGATTGCCACTCAGTTTTCCGATTCCAAATCGCAATTATGAACCGCGAGATGGCTTAGTCATACTTAAACAATCCTGACAGACGTCGATCCCGGAGGTTTTCCAACTATTTCTGCCTAGCCAAAAACCCTCAATAGGCAACATGTGATAATGGCATTTCAGCTACGAGTGTACTCACCAAGTATCCCAAGTAAAGCGTATGTCGACACTCTTCATTCAATGCAAAAGATTGGACTAAGTTGTCATAGATTAGAAGATGCTAACTGTACAAGATCGATGGAAGCGATACAGGCTACTTTTGTCACAAACTATTGGGGCTATGTGCAATTAAGAAGCAAAGGCAAGTCCATAATGTCGCTCTGATTGATTTTGATCTTACTCTTTCCACAGAATAGTATAACCACACATTAAATAATTACAGCGACCTTCCTATTTCTCCTCTCTTAAGCAAACTTTCATCCTTGCCCCAGAAGCCTGCTATCCGAATGTTCAGTAGCATCTAATCATAAACTCTCTTCTTGCAACACACTTGTTGCTTCACATAATTAGTAGAAAAGAGACAACTTTAAATCGATCTAAATGTGAAAGAATAGTGATAGAATGTAATCAAATTATCTAATCAAAACCCCTTTTCGTTGCGACTTTTCTCTCACCCATTTGTGAGGTGATAGGATATAATCAAATTATACCATTCATCAGCTTTTGCACATCAAATAAAGTCTACATATCAGCCCAATTAAGATTGGTCATTGACCAATGCTGCGAAAGGAAATTTTCTGTGAGTCCTGGTTCTTTAAGTGTTAATTCTGAATCACCTAAAGGCATCGCGTTCTTGACCTAAACAATTGCTTGAGTAATTAACGTTTACTATTCATTCCTGAGATTGCATAGAGCCGCTAGAACCGCTGTTGATATTCTTGAGGAAAATTCGGCCCCAGTAGTAAATGATAGTAAATTTGCCATTCAGACATCAATTTTTTTCCTACACGAATATTCCCAATCCAACACCGCTCAAAATAAATAAAACTGAGGAGCGAAATGCACATGACAGAGTCCGAACTCCGGTCATTCATATTTATAAAGCACATTAAAGATACTGAGTTCTGGAAGCCCAAAAAAAAAAAAAAAAAAATGCAATCCACGTCGCCATATGGGACAAGCAAGTAGCCAACTCTAAACAGACCGTTGGGCGATGATCAGGGAAGTGCATACAGAACAATGCCAAGAAAACGTATAATTTCCAAAACTCACATACAGGAAAATCTCACTCACTGAACGGGCGATTAATAGCCAAGCTGCCAAATAAAAAATCACCTCAAAACATTTCAGGATATTCCAAATTCATTCCAGGACAGAGGAGCAATGTGCAGATATGTGTCTGGCATACTGCAGACAATATTCAAGCATCCAAAACATGACCTCAGTTGTTTAAAAGTTCACTCACAGCTTCCAGCATCAGTATGTATGGTCATCCAATTTTAGATACTCTTTGCCAACTTATAAGGGCAAAAAGAATAAAACATAATCCAATAAACTAATGTGTGATCATCCCATCAATTATAATGCACAAGTCTAATAGCCAGAGGCATTAAGACCCTATTGCCAAAATGTCTCATAAAATACATAGATTACATATTAACTAAAAGGAGTTAAGCAAAATAGCTCCACCACCTAGACCTATTTGTTCTGAATGCTATCAAACTTCTCCATCAAGAGCATGGTTTACAAAAAGTTCTCTCCTTGTTGAATGAGAGCATTCGAGAAGAAATCATACCAGGTACAAACTCGACCATGGTGGCACTATGAATTCTTTTTTGCTTCTGCATCATGATTTCTCCAAGGATTTACAGCTTCTCTGATAGCCTGAGCTTCTAGCAGATTCTCCCAAGCCCGCTTCTCTGACTCCAATACAGTCACTTTATCAGCTGCAACATACAAGCACCCCAATCTGCCTTCCAATACAATGCCTTTGATGATGGAACTCGGTTGATCCCTTGAAAGACAGACCCCTTAATAGCATAATGAGCAACCAATGGCATGGTAAAGTATATGATGATCTTCATCATTAAGATGCTTACAGGAGTATAGATAATTATGATATAGGCAAGGCAAGCAAACAATATTCTCCCATTTATTTGTCTATACCAAAGTCCATTGAGAAGGTTTAGAAAGGAACTGCATATAACAGGACTTGCATATCACTGCTTTTAATTGTGTTCCTTCAGAAATTTTACCTTTTTCCTACTACCCGAAAGATATGAAGCAGACGCAGAACAAACTGCCCGATGTTCCCTCAAGAAGTGCATTACAGTTGTAAGTTCAGTTTAAAAACCACATGTCTAAAACTATTTTCTGAGTTTCCCCCACATAAGTCATCAATGAACAGATAAGTAGTTGCATAAACTATCCGATCTAAAGAGCAATATTACTCCACAGACAGTGGAAAGCTTCACATTCACTGGCACCACCATTCATCACCCCCGACAGTCGATTCATCCCCATACTAAGACAGTCTAAATCAAAGCTAGTCTCTCTCACAATCTAGCAAAAGAGAAATACCACTGAAATCATGAATCCCCTCTATCTCCAACTTCACCCACGAAACGACTGACTAAATGATGCTTTTCTCATCCAAAAAGAGACACATTTGAACACGACCCACCCCGTGTATTCTGTATGGTGCAGTTTAATAAGAACAATCACATGCATTTCACATTTACAGCAAAGAAGAACATCCAAATCTTCAAGTGTAAGAAAGTGGTCGGGATTATATCCATAGCCATCAAGATCGCAGAGCGTCGACTCCTCTCTCGAGCTTCCACCGCCGATGGCCGAGTTATCCGGCAAAGTCAAGAAGCCGTCGCCATCTCCAACGCAAGTCCACGAAAAGAGCCTGGCAACGAGCTTTGAAGCTCTCAAAAACGGAACCCATCTCTTGATCTTGATCGGCTGAAATTTCAGAATTACAACCAAACCAGCTCCGGAATCTTCACCAGCACCGATCATCGCAGACGAATTCTTCCCATATCTTTCCAATTTCTTTGCGTACAAAATCACGAACGGCGTCATACTTCGCCGATCAGGGACTCCCCGTCCTCCTCCGTCGCGCAAGAATCCCACCCAGCCTCAATCCAGTCAAACCCATCGGCGGCACCACGTCGCCGTCGCCGCCGGCGGCGGAAGTAGGCAGAGATTATCTCTTCGGCCGAGGGAATCGTGGCCTACCCGAAGAGGCGCAAAGGGCCTCTTCAAGAAGGCCGCCGAGCTCCGCCACCACACACCGCCGTCCCGTCGGCGTCTTGTCGCCCGCCGACGGGCCCTATCCGAAGAGATAATCTCCGACTACCTCCACGGCGCCGGCGCACCTGAAAACTTTTCGGAATTTCCTAATATTTTGGTCCTCTTTTAACTTACGTAGATTGGCAAATGCGCTTTTTCTTTTTAGGTTCTGAAGTAGGTTGGCAAGTGTGTTTCGCTATAAAAACCTCTTCTCTTTCTCCAAAATCCAGTCTTTTTCTTCCCGTGGTTCGGGACAGCCGAAGAGATAATCTCGTGAATCCCGTTAGGCTAGTTAAACGAAAATTAATTTGAGGATAAATGTAAGACACATATATTGTTTTGGGAGTTTTGTAATACAAAAAACTAATTTGAAGTGAATGTGATATCTTACTCGCAACACCGCTTTTGGATGCATAAGCGTAAAGTGATTTTCTAAATTTACCCAAAAGAGAAGTAAAATGATAAAATCGAGTCCCGACATTCGTAGTAGCCATACTTTAATTAAGATGGTTGGAATAGAGGCCGAGAGTTAGAGTTTGATTTCTCAATCACTACTCCAAATTGAAATCTAGTGATTTTCATTCTTAATCATTGTGATTTTTACACATTGTTCAGCAAGCATCACTAGCCTAACGTAATTCATTTGGAATATCACAATCCAATTTTGGATGAAACTTCATCTTAACATTGAATCTAGAATTTCCATTTCATGAGGAATGCAATTCCAAGATGAATTAAAGGACCGATGAATTTGTAAGAAGCAATGAGCTCCTTCCCTAGCAAACCTTTCATGATTTTTAGGAGAATGGCAATGCAAATTGGCAAGCAAAGGCATTGATTCAGGAGGATATGTCATAATATATTCTGTAGGATTGACTGCAATGTATGCATTTTATTTGCATACATCAATACATTGTCTAAGCATTTTGAGTCTTATCAGAAGAAATCTCTCAGAGCGGCTGATTGTTTCTGTTTGGTTAAGGCAATTACTTACTAGTTGATAGATTACCAAAACTTTAGGCAAGACCATGGCCTTATCAAAGCAAGGGCTCAAAACATATAGCCATATCAATATCAGCAGAAGGAAGAAGTTGTTTCTTACGATAGCTATGTTGTTTCCGTTAAGCAAAATCTGATCGAGCTTTGTTATCCTTCGTCCTTCAGAAGTGATTTCACTGTATGCAAGAATGAAAACAGAATCTTACAATCACATGAAGCTTCCACAGTTTACATCTACAAGCTCAGTAAAAAGTGGAGTGAGAGAAAAGAAAAGGGGGGCGTTGGCTGTTGAGCAAGGCCAAATTGCAGATGCTTGTGCGTGTACCGATTCTCAGTTAGAAGCATAGATCAAATTGAGGACAGAGAGGCCTCAAAAACCACGGGTATGATAACTTCCAATGCTAATACATACAAATCAAGGTCATTTGCCCCTTCAGATAATAAATTGACGTCAAGAACATAAAATGGCTTCCCTTCACCCCAAAAGTAACGCAAGAAGCGTCTTGAAGCACAAGTAAATTTGAGAGGGAGAGAGAGATACATACGTCTCAGTAACATCCTCGAGGACCATGTTGACGTACACATTGAAGCCCCTAAGAGTACTGACAAGCTCCTTGTCTCCCTTTAGAACCACTATCTCCAAAACCATTTTCTAAGTTTCTCTCACAAGAAGTCATCAATGAACAGATGATTAGTCCCATAAACTATCCGATCTCATAAGCAATAATACTCCACAGACAGTGGAAAGCTTTGCATTCACTGGCATTGCCATTCATCATCCGAGACAGTCAATTCATCGCCATAATAACAGTCTAAATCAAAGCTCGTCTCTTTCACAAGCTAGCAACAAATCATGAATCTCCATCCTATCCCCAACTTCACCCACGAAGCAACTGACTAAATGATGCTTTTCTCATTCGAAAAGAGACGAATTTGAACACGACCCACCCCATGTATTCTGTACTATGCAGTTTAACAAGAAAAATCACATGCATTTCACATTTACATCACATAGAGGAACATCCAAATCTTCAAGTGTAAGAAAGTGGTCAGGATCATATCCATAGCCCTCAAGATCGCAGAGCATCAGACTCCTCTCCCGAGCTTCCACCGCCGATGGCCGAGTTCTCCGGCAAAGTCAAGAAACCGTCGCCATCTCCAACGCAAGTCCACGAAAAGAGCCGGGCAACGAGCTTTAAAGCTCTCAAAAACGGAGCCCATCTCTTTATCGCCCAAAATTTCAGAATTACAACCGAACACAGCTCCGGAATCGCCACCAGCACCGATCATCGCACGACGAATTCTTCTCCAAATCTTTCCAATTTTTTTGCGTACGAAATCACGAACGGGGTCATACTTCGTCGATCAGGGACTCCACGTCCTCCTCCGTCGCGCAAGAATCCCACTCAGCCTCAATCCAGTCACACCCATCGGCGGCACCACGTCGCCACCGCTGCCGCCGCCGCCGCGGAAGTAGTCGGAGCTTATCTCTTCGACCGAGGGAATCGGGGCTTACACGAAGAGGCGCAAAGGGCCTCTCCGAGAAGGCCTCCGAGCTCCGCCGCCTCACACCGCCGCCCGTCGGCCTCTTCTCCCCCCGCCGGCAGCCCTATCCGAAGAGATAATCTCCAACTACCACCGCAACGACGGCGCATTTGATAACTTCTCGGAGTCTCTAATTTTTCGGTCTACTGTAACTTATGTAGATTGGCTAACGTGTTTCGCTCTAAACAACCCCGTCTTTTTCTCCAAACTTCCTGTATTTTTCTTCCCATGGTTCGGGGACGGGGCCGAAGAGACAATCTCATGAGTCACGTTAGGCTAGTTACACGAAAATTAATTTGGAGGTAGATATAATACAAATATACTATTTCGAGAGTTTTGTAACACAAAAAACTAATTTAAGGCAGTGAAATCTTAATCTTCGAAAAAGTATCTTACCAGATAGAATCTTCCTTTTGACGGATCCCAACAATGAGAAAATCAAACTCCAGTGCAAGTTCACAACGAAGAATACGACAATAATATTAGCTAAGGGATATTGCCATGACCCGCACAATCCGAGAGAAATCACAGGAAAGACCCCAAGTCAGCAGGCCTAAATTATCTCTAACCACCTCTCCAAGACACAACACTAACATAGCAATAGCAATAGCAGTAGTACCAAACTCGAGTAGTCCCTAGTGATAGTCGGGTCGACTCTAACTTGGCAATAACAACTTCGTGCCATTTTCCTTAGTAAACAAAAACATAATCTTCAAAACATGCGGCACTAGAAATTCGTATGAACCAATGTGTCAAGAGTAGCATTGAACCAAGAATATGAGAGAGCAAACTTGTTTTCTATTATTTGATCCATACAATAAATTTATGACTGAATTTGCAATTCTCCCAACTCAACACCTATGCTTTTTATAAGTTTTTTTTTTCTTCCTTTTGATAATTCTTCCCCTCTTCTGTCTCCTGTCCTCATCATCTGTATAAAATGGGCAATTAGGGGTGGCTTGTGTAGTGGAAGGGAAACTGTCCTCCCAGTGATTTGACTGGTGAAAGTAGACCTGAATTCAAATCAACCAGGGAAGAAAACTAACCTCCTTCAACTTTGTATCACATCGCTAAGTGTTGATTTTAACTTCTTAAAACCTTTGACACGTCCAACCCTTCAGGATCCTGACATCAAAAGACAATCCTTCAGGAATATAAGAGTAAGAACATAAGTCATATTCTATGATTTCCAATCTTTCCTGAGACATAGAAATTGATTCATGTATAGTTAATACGAGAAAAAAGATATCCCATACACTCACATTTAGTTGCTAAAGAGGTAGATCAATTTATAGATGATGTGCAGCAACTTGATTTCCATTCACAAATAATTAACATGTGGCCTAGCCAAGGCTATGGCAAAGCCTCGATACATGTATTAGATACAATGCCATCTCAATCCAGAAAGACAAAAAAGTGACATATTAATGTTTTTTGGTAGTCATACCCTGAGAAAAGGTGATGCATTTTCGACTCCAACAGGTGAGATATCCTTTGGGATGGTAGTCTCGGAAGATGAATCTTGCTTCGAGTCTCCATAATCTGGTAGCAGTGATGGTGATTCCACTAGACTGGTTAGAACTGCTTTTATCTTCCTCTCATCTATGTATTTACCACTTTCTTTATCAATTTGAAAATTTAAAAGAAAATTTCTCGAGTTACTTAACTTCAAAGATTATGGAACATATAGCAGCAAAACCTACCATGTCAACAGTCCTCTTCACCTGTATCAAAAACTTGTCTTTGCACTACAGGACAGTTGGAGCTACCTCCCTTGCTTACATGGTAACGGCATCAAACAGAAGATAGGATGAAAGGCCTACTCGAATTCTTTTGAAGTATCGAGACATAGCTTCTGAGGCCTGTCGTGGTTTTCCTTTATCTCGATGTATATTAGGCTACTATGGTAGGCATTCAAAATCTTATTCAAAGGTGATCCTTGCTGCAATTAGATTGACTCTACCTTAAGCAGTTCATAACCCAACAGTAATACAGTCCAATTGACATGTCATGGCAAAGAAATTGCGGAAGAATTATTTAGTTGATTCAGGTACTGTAGGCGTGTCCCTCCTCACAAGTATGTTAGTGGCTTTAATAAGTATGTGAACATGATGTTCTTCGGACTTGAGCACCACAATTTCGAATTAGATGCTCCATTTGGCTTGATGATGCCTACATTTGGCTGCACACAGTATTTCTTCAAAGATGTAGACTTAACCTGAAATGTTTTGGATATCCAGTATAAAGCTCATAATGTTTCTCCATAGTAGAGAGCTTTTATGCATTGTTGTCCTACTCTGAAATTTAAATTACATCAAGAGAATACAGGATTGAAAGAAAATTGTTCGCCCACCATACCTAAAAAAAAAGTAAAGCATGATCATGGTGAATGAAAAGGTCCAAAAAATCCTCACCTTGAAAGCAACATACCGATCAGTCTTGTTGCGTAGTGGAATCAAGCATGAGATTTGTTTAATCAACTCAACTGCATAAACATGGAGAAGAGGCTTCAGATAAAAGAACTTAACGGGGCGCGGCATGAGACTAGGATGTGATGAAATGGACCATCATACATTTTCTTTGAAGACATAATGCAGCAACGAAATCTCATTTTGCGTGTTGGTTTTCTCTACTAATCATTCTCAGTCATTTGGTTACAACACTCACTCACTTACTTTATCTCCAGAAAGAAATTCACCTCACAAGGCATTCTAAGAGTTTGTGGTGCGAGGATAAAAACTATGCAAAAAGAAAGAACCTGACCAAATATTCAAAAACAACACAAGGAAAAGAATTTGAAAAATAGGGCAACCAATAACCGATTCATACTCGCCATTGAAGCTCTTATTTAAGATATTTCTTTTACCATTATTTATGATGTTGAACCACAAATTCTCAAGCAAATTATTGTAGAACAAAGAAATATCATCCCCTTCACTTATTACCTAGTAAAACAGGAGGCAAGCAACGCAAATTGAATGTAGCTCCAAAATAAAAATGAACCAAACGTGCATCACTATATACACTCACAGATAAACTTGACTTCATGAGGCCGGATCTCCAAGAGCGCTTCAGCCATGATGATGACTATATCGCTGATTTACACGAAACAGCAGGTCACATAGCAGGGCAACAACAATCAAGCAAAATGGTCTGCATAAAGCCCAATTTCAAGTACCCATTTATGGGTGCGTTTGCTTTGGCTTTTGGGGGAAGCCTTTGGCTAATGTAAAGGCCCTTAGCCTAAAGGAAATATGTGAAATGCAAAGACTATTTGGTAATTTGCAATTTAAAATGACTTGAAAAGTAACATTGGGAAAATACTATTTGATAAACATATATTTGGAAAGTTCTTTGATGTAATCAATTTATTTTTTTTAATTTGTTTAAAATTAAAAAAAAATGATGGAAACCTTTATATTTTCACGTTGACAGTGATGTAAAAGAAACATATTAACAAGTTCAAAAAAAAAAAAATACACGAGAAGTGTCGAAAATAATAGGGCCCTCAGATTTACAAACAGTGAAGAAAGTACAATAACCAATGGGCTAAGTTATTGAGAATATAAAAGTAAAATTTAGTCATTTATGATGTCATATGGAAAGTCTTATCTAAAACTGAGAATATAAAAGTAAAATTTAGTCATTTATGATGTCATATGGAAAGTCTTATCTAAAACTAGCATATGATAAGAAATATGTCTCTTTTCAGCACAAAACAATCAGACATGTCTTAGCTGCAACATGACGGCACCAAAAGTCATATCTTGCTCCTTCTGAGTGGATGACTAAGCAGCACTTTGCCTTAAATGACTCCATCAATTTCCCCAACCATGTCTCATAGCTCAAAAATACTATGAGAATGGACTGAACCGCCTAGCACTTCCTGGAGATTGATTGCAGAGCAAGCACCACATAAACACATTCATGATGGCAACCAAAATGAGCTTTTGCTCATGTTCAAAGCCTAAGCATGCAAGAAAATTAAAGAGCTCGGACTCTTGAAGAGCAATGGACTTCTTCTGTGGACCTCAAATTGCCAACAAGATTGAGGATTAGCCTTAAAGAACTGTTCCTCTCATAAACATAAGTACAATCACATCTCACTTCACAAAGTGGTGCATGTATTAATATACATGTCATGGATATTCCAAAGAACTTACAAGAGAAGACAACTCCTAGTAACTGCTGGGTGCAATAGAAATGAACATTCAAAGCCCAGGATTATTCCTAGGAAAAATGGAAAAGTGTGGAACAACAGACTTTGACTTACATCACATGAAGTAAGAATGACATAATAAGTGAATTTGACTATCCCGTTTTATTCAATTAGCGATGCCAATGTCTACTGATTCCAGTTCTTCCACGACTTTGGTCCTCGAAGGCTGCTCGTTAGGAGTCATTTGGAGGCATTGTAAAGCAAGCTGTGCTATATGGGATGTAGAATCTATATATGTAGGGTATAGGGATAGTATCAATTTGGTTCCCATTTCCGGCAGGTCACAACATCATAAGCGACCAGTTTCTTCTAAAATAACCAGTGTTTCTTTTTCAGTTTCTGAGGAATTAGGAGCATCTGCAGAAGATGAAAAGTTATGTAGGCAATACAACTGTAGATTCCATGCCAAAGGATTTAAGTAGCTAAAAGGAAAACACACCTCATAATTCATAGAGGGGATTATAGTGAACCTCATATCTAGAAGAAACTCAACCAAAGCTCTGCATCAATTGAAAGTAAGGTTAACAAAAGGAAAAACTTTAAGAAAAACAATGGAGTTTCAAAAGATCAGTTGCACATTGAACAAAAGCAACAGTAGATCAATTGCAGGTGTTTACATCTAGATTCTAAATCAATCAATACATGAATCGTACCCAGGTAGCTGTTTGAAGCAAGCAAAAGAACAAAATATTTAATTTCCCAGACGAACAACAAGAAAAAGCATCACAAAGGAGGGTCTATGCATATTTGTATGCAAGCAACGCTCTTTTTTCCAAGACAAATAATAAGTAAATTATGCCCATTTGGATTTTTAACAAAACCAAACCCAAGAACTTCACATTCATCACATTGCATCTATTGATGATTTGAATCAACAAAACAACTATGAAGAAGACAAGCAAGGAAAACCCTCGGCAGAGTGAACTTATAAATCCAATTGCCAAACAAAAATCAGGCTGTGAATATAAGTATCATTTAGAGGCTTTTGTCCTCCTTCAGGCTCTCCATCATCAGCCGAATGAGCATTGAAATTAGTGACTCACCGGACAAATAACTTCATCATTCTTCAAAATCCTGCATTCCAACAGCTGCTCGCTGCCATGATACGGCATTATCTGACCATCAATCACAGCATGGACTAATCTACTCAAAACAAGCTCAATCACGGTGAGTATTACAACCAGAAGCACAAAACAGAACAATCCGTGATGATAGAAAAAATGAAATCCTAAGCAGCATCAAGCTGCTGCTGTTCAGTTCGATGGAGCAAGCTAAAGTTGGGAGAAAACGGTAATAATTCAATAGCCACTGCCATTTTGACATAGATTAGCCAATCAAACTGAATCATGTCCTAGCCTAATCAAAGGCAACTAAATTGCTGATCGGGTTGAGCTGGACATCAGTGGTAGAGATTAGTACTAAAAGCGAAGGTACCTTGCCGGTGGAGGTACGGAGAGAGAGGAAGCCATTGCAATAGACCTTGCGCTTCAGCTTTAGCTTCAAGTGCTTCGAAGGTGACAATCCAGCACACGCAATCTCAAGCACATAGCTCATTTCATCAAACACCAAATTGCACATGATCACCAAACACTAGACAAGCAAAACTTAGATGGTTCACACTCACACGAAGCATAATTTAGCACACTAATTACAAACACAATCCAAGAGAAGTTCAGGATTGAACAAGGAAACCAGAGCACAATGTCGATCCGTTCCTAGAACCTGCATTGCTGGCTCAAAATGCAAGCGTTGAGTCCATCACAGAGGACTCATACTGGATTCCTGAAAGCTCTGACGTATTCATCTGTGGGATTCTGCTGAGTCTGGATGTTCTGTATAAGGCCAACAAGGATGGTGATGCCAGATTTCTGTCCCTCAAGATTCCGTTTGATGCGATGTTCGTTTTCCTAATCAAAACTCCAGAGTTAGAGCATAAGCTGCCAGGCTTCGAATCCATATCCTAGATGCAATTTCTCCCTCTTTGACCGACCTTGAATGAGGATGAGGACCCTGATACCAATGTGTGCGCAGAAGCTCCTCCTGATGCTCATAGAGTTCGACTTGACTAAAATTTCTGAGATTTTACAACCAAAGACAGTCAGCCACTGCTTCAGATTTTCACTTGGTGATCTGTCCTATGCAAATGTGAATGATGTTGAGCTGCGTGTGGCTCTGGCATCGGCTCCAGAATTGGATCCTAAGTTGCTTTCTTAACTGAAAGTAGTATGGCAGATTGGAATCCTTTTGGAGTTTGTATATGCGAAGAATATGGAAGAATTTCTCAAATTGACGCTTGGCTTGTGTAAAGCACTTCTTTTACGATCACTAGGTTCTATGAAAGGTTCTGTGTACATGGAAGAGCCACCATTACTTGATGAAAGTTCTTCTGAGGTGGCGAGTAGCATATGACACATAACTGACTTTGGTGGCAGTGCTAGTGTTTTCCTAGAATTGAGTGGATCTCATGACATAAACAATGCCAATATTGCTTCAGAATGCACAGTCCTATTATTGAAGGCAGCCCCAAGGGAAGGTGCTCTCTTTTTCTTACCAATATTTTGGAAGTGAGTGCAATTCTCAAGTCTCAGCAAAAGGGCGCTCCTTCTCTACTGGTACAACGAATGCTGCATTCTCTCAGTTACTCCTGTAGGCGATGTTTGCCGCACAGAATGATTTTTGTCAGTGTGCCCGTCAAAAATTGCTATGATTGAAGGCATCATTGTTGAGATAATATATTTTGGTGCTGCTGCTTTAGCCTGTGCTGCCACACTGGTAATCTCAGAATTGCGGTGGCCCCCTCATTTATGACTTCTCCATAACATTTGCAAATCCCACTAAGAAGCACACATTTCCTGAAAAATAAACTGAACTTAAGCATGGCAATATAGAGGGTATGTCTACTTCAAAGTCGCAACAATGAGTTGATTTTGCTGTTAAGTCCCTGGATGAGAACCATAGTTGTATGACCTTCCAACACACATTCCATCTATTTGTTTACAGCATAGCGATTTTATCTCCCATGGGAAGCGAGGTTATCAATTTCAAAATATGTGTGAAGCAGCAAATCAACAACGATCTCTAATAATTTGTTACATATCAAATAAAAATGATGCAATCGACATGCATACCTCTAGGAGAAACCATCCTAAGAAAATGTAGCTAAAAAAGCCAAACCAAACTAGGAAAAGAACACAAATACTTGTACATAATTAAGAGCCCTCTGGCTGTTCGGAGGCATCATAATTTAAATATTTTCAGCAGATTTTTAGACAAGAATCCGCTAAAAGGTCATTAAAAAGTGCATGCAAAACTTCTCTGTTCATATCTGTGAAAGAATTTGATTGCCAAAAAAGGAAAACATTGGTACTTACCTCAATTCGTTTAAGGTTTGAACACAAGGGAACAATTTGTGGTCGCGCATCAAAAAGCTTCCAAGTGCAACGTGCACTTATTCATGGTCTTGCCCATCGTCCTCTTTCATATCTTAGTATTGTTGGCCAAACTGGTAATTTGCCTTCTTCATCTTCATCGTCTTCTCCCACAAATTTGATTGACTTCTACGAGCAAAGCTGAGAAATTTCCTCCACCGCAACGAATCTAATTTCCCACAACATCTTATTTTAACCTCTCGCAGTCCCTTCAAGCTTGATAGATCAGGCAACTTCTGTAAAGATTCACAGCATTGAATCCACAATGTTTCCAAAGATTCTACTGTAAGAATTGTTACTCTGTTCCAATTGCTTAGATCATGGATCTGCATCTCTTTAAAGCCACGAAGCAACAACTGATTGCGAAAATGCATATAAACCTCTGTCTTACCCATTAAGTTGAATAGATCGGGGAACTCCTGTAACAAATCGCAGGAATTAATTATAAGTTTATCCAAAAACCGCGGTAGTTCGCCTTGAATCTCAACTAGATTCCCACAATCGTTTATGTGAATACGCCTTAGCTTGTTTAACTTGCTTAGATCAGGTAGCACCATCAACTATCCGAGGTGCGTAAGGTGCAAATCTCTGCAACTGCAGAGTGCAAAATCTTGAGAGACGATAGTTTCCTCAAATTCGATAGATCCATCGAGCAAAGTGAGAGGAAACGTTCCACATATAAGGAGGATAAATTTGAGGGAAGCCTCGGGAGGCGACGCGGATGAGGAGGGTGGTTGAGGTCTATCCATGAGGCGGTCTCCTTATAAAAGAGAAGTTCAAGATATTCCAATTTGCTTAGGGTGCGTTTGGTAACATTTCTGTTCAAAAATTGTTCCAAGGAACAGAAATAGAAAAAAACTATTTTTGTTCTAGGGAACAATTTTTGAATAAAAGAACGCGTTTGGTAAATTTGTTCATGAAATAGAAAAAGAACAAAAACACGTTTTGTAAACTTATATAATTTTTTTGTTTCTTTTAATTTTTTAATAATTTAATTTAATTTTTCGTTTTTTTTTTAATTTGTTTCTTCCTTTTGGCTGGTTGCTGGCCTCAGCCATGGCCGGCGACTGAATGACGAGGGCCGGCGGCCTCGCCCAGCCACGGCGAGGCTCGGCCTCGCCTTGGTTGGGCAAGCTCGAGCTCGCCTAGATCCGGCGAGGCCGAGCTCGCCCAGCCACCTGTGAGGCCGAGCCTCACCAGGGGCTAGCGACGCTCGGCCTCGTCGGGGGCCAGTGATGCTTTGGTGAGATCGCCGGCCCTCGATGGCCGAGACCAGCGATCGGTCAAAGAAAAAGGAAGAAGAAAAGAAAGAGAAGAAAAAATAAGAGAGAGAAAAATTGTTTCTCGGAAGTGTTCCATGAACAAGAAACAAGTTTTTCTTGCTTCTTATTTTCGTTTCAAATTTGTTCATGGGAACAAAAAAATAAATTTGGAACAAAAACGCAAACAAACGCGTTTTTTGTTCTTTTTTTGTTCCTCGGAACAAAAAGCAGAAATGGTGTTCATGACCAGAAAAAAAGAACACAAACAAACGGGGCCTTAAGTTCCCAATCCAACGTGGTATCGGTTCTTCCAGAAGCCCATAAGATTTCCCATCACAATTAGGTGGGCCAAAGCCCATATCCAATACCTTTAAGTTAGCGAGATTTGAGAGATCCGGAAACGTGTCCACCCTCAACTCCTCCGGTTCTAATTGGATGAGACTTTTGGGAAGTCTTGGTAGGGCGTGTATTCTCACCCCTCTCAATCTCAAGATCCTCAAGGACTTATTCTCATACATGCAATCACCAATTTCCACGTGTGAAAGCTTGTTATTATAATCCTTACGAGGAATTCTATTTTTTCAAGCTTCTCCATCATCCAAAAGGCACCATGTATTTTGCTTATGACACTATCCTGCATATTCACTACTTTCAAATTTCTTCAACTTTTCGATGGAATCGGGTAGTTCTTTGATTCTCGTGAAACTTAAGTTCAACTTAATCAGCGATTCCAAATTCCCAATTGTCTCGGGTAGTTCTTTGATTCCCGTGAAACTTATATTCAACTCAATCAACGATTCCAAATTCCCGATTGTCTCCGGAAGCCTCTTCAATCTCACGCAACCTCTTAGAGATAGGTATTCGAGGCTTGCAAGATCTCTACCCAACTCATCTGGTAGCCTCTGAAGACTCCAACAACCGCTTACATCTAAGAAAATCAAACATTTCAATTGACAAATTGATCTATCAATTTTGATTAATGAGTTACAGCATGATAGGATCAAATGTTCTAAATTTGAATGAGTTGAGAAGTTGGGTGTTCTCTTCAAGCATCGGCAATGGGCTAGATTTAGAACTTTTAAATTCTTAATCACCTGTGAAAGAAAAATCATGCAAAGTTTACTTTTGAATCTAATAAGACGGAAAAATAAGTGTTGTCTAGCATATAACATACCTTCATGTGGCTCCACCCCTTCCAATCGTGAGTTATTTCACTTCGAGATAGATCAAGGATAATCAAATTCTCTACGGAGAAATTTGCAATCTTAAATGTCGGGTGAATATTATGCCAAGAAAGCCATTGTAATCGTGGAAGGAGATCTGAATTCCTCTGGAAAATATTAGTTGGAAGAGCATATGATGGCCCTTTGAGCCAAAGAAGCATCTTTTCTCCATGAAAATTTTCCTTCAAGTCGTCTACTTCAAGGAACGTTAGGTTTGGCAGGCTCTTAAAGTCCTCATAGGTAAAACGGTGCTGATCATCAAACTTGAGATGAAGAGCTTCAACATTTTTCTTTTCCTGCCCAAAGGAAAAATTTTAAAACAAAAAAAGTTGAAAGGAAACACATTTCTTCAAGTTCACTATTTTAAGGGGTTGAGTTGACTACTATCATTTCTTTAAAATCTTAAAAGACCAAAAATATCGGTTGAGTAGGTCGTGATGGTGCTGGAGGACACAAAAAGTAACTACTTTTTTGGAAAAGAAAATGTCTATAAGTAACTTGGAGATGTATTGCACAAAGCATTTTACCTCATGTATCCTTAACAAATTTAATCCATCCTCCAGATTCCATACCCAATGTTGCTTCTCTATATTCATCTCACTTTCTTGACGAACTATTTCTCTTCCAAAGTCTCTGAGTTGATCATGCATCCACAATATATTATCTTCTCCAATCTTTATTAAAGACATGTTCTGCAAAACTTCCACGGCTACTTCCAGAAAAAGTTTAGATGCATCCCAAAAATAAAACACAATGTCTTTGCAACATCCAATGAATTGACAAGCTATATCAAGGAATATATGTTGCTGCCTATTATCTAATGCGTCATAACTTATTTTCAGCTTACTTTGAACTTTATCATGAGGAACACTTTCTAGCTTCTTCAATGTGGCATCCCACATTTTCTTATTTTTGCTGGATAGAAGTGAACCTATGACCTCAAGGGCTAATGGAAGACCTCCTGCAATGTGTACCGCCTTCTTGGATTGGTCGATATACTCGTCTGTTGGAGAATCTCTTCTGAAGGCATGTTTGCTAAAAAGTTGAAGAGATAGATTCGGATCCAAGCCCGTAAGCTCATACCTACAATCCACTTCCGGAACATGGATAACATCTTTCCTTCTTGTAGTAATAATAAGTTTGCTCCCTTTACCAAACCAATCACGCTTACCTACAAGTGCATCCATATGATCCTTTTCTTCTACATCATCGAGAAGAAGCAGGACTTTTTTATCAAACAATCTTTTTTTAATTATCTCAATCCCTTCATCAATGTTTTTTATATCTATCCATTTCATTTTAAGGATGTCAGAGATGAGCTGTTGTTGCAAGTAATAAATGCCCTTGAGCTTTGACGTTTCGCGGATGATGGAAAGGAAGCAACAATTGTTGTACTTGTTGGCAAGCTCATTGTAGATTAATTTTGCAATTGTTGTCTTTCCAACGCCACCCATCCCATGAATTCCCACAATCCGCGTTTCACTTGTGTGAGCACCTATTTTTTCCATGATTTTATCCACATGGGGGTCCACACTAACCAAGTTGTTCGATACCACCAAATAAGCCTTCTTCAACTCATTGAAAACCTTATGGGTAATTGTTTTTGCGATCTCACCTTCTTCCCTAATGTTTGTTGGAGGTCAAATGGCAATGAGTTAGAAAACTATATTAAACCAAACTATGTTCTCACAGGACCAAAGTGAAAAGTAAAGACCAATTTGAAATGCTTTCTACAAGAATTTACTCCATTGTAAATGAATTAGCGTTGGCACATATGGTTAACGAATGACCTTAACTGAAAAAAAAAATTTATTTGGAATGAAAAATGACAAAATTGGGATTGTACCACTATTTCGTGTGATTTCTGTAGTATAATTTCAATAGCATAAAATTCAATTTCAACAAGGCTAACACAAATCTAGAAAAAAACCAATTGAACCACATTAAAAGTTTTAATGGTACAAGGCACATCAAATGGAATGATAGAGGTAGTCACCTATTGGTCTTGTTGTGCAAATCCCACCCGTTTATTGCCCCAACTGCACTCAGAGTAGCCTTCCACTGACGCATAGTCTCTTCATCATATCGATTCTTCTTTTCATGTGAAAGAAAGGCCTCTCCATAACCCCTAGTTTGGTGTCGAACCTCTGAAGGTGCCACATCATAAAAAATGGGCATGATCTTTTGTCCCTTAGTTTTTTGGCACTCAACCATCTGGACTAGCTCCTTGAGACACCATACGCTAGAGGCATAACCTTTCGAAAATATAGGTATTGAGATCTCCGATTGATTAATTGCTTGGAGAAGTTCCGGGCCAAATTCTACCCCCTCGTAGAGCTCTTTGTCATCCTTATAAACATGGATTCCCGCATCTATCATACTAGTATAAAGGAAGCTGGTAAAACCTGTTCGAGTATCCTCTCCTCTAAAGCTCAAGAATACTTCATATGCATATCTTGATGAATTAACCATTCCCTGACCTTTTGTCACAGTGTGAGTAAAAGAAGCACTCCCTACTATTCCATCATTTTTATAGGTATGTTGTGTTTCTACGCTCCCCTCCATTGATTTACTCGCTCTGATCTTCAAGAAATACCGAACAGCGTATCAGCAAAAGTCGTGGCAGCCATAGATGGAAATGTTTAGAAGCCTAATTGACAAGTAATGGAGATCTCTGTAGGTCATTAAATATAGTATTCAGGATTAGTAAATATGTAGAGAGTCGTGGGCTAGTGTGCTACAATTGTTCAATAAGAATGATTCATTGCAGCATCACTCTAGCCTATCAAAGTTGACAACGCACGTGAATATATGAGTATTAATCTCAAGAGGCGTTTTAACACCTTAAGGAGATTAAATCTCCTTGGGAGAACATTAACATAGCACAATGCAAAGTTTTCATTTAAAAAAAAAAACAGCCCGCTCTTCTCAAATCTTGAGAACATAAATTATTTCCTAGGAGTTTTAAATCTGAGGGAAAGTGTGACCATGTTCTCATTTGACATAACACGATGCAGAGCATCCTTTTTAAAAAAGAAAAGTTCCACACTTCTCAAATTTCAACAACATAAATTGTTTTTCTTTAATGTCATTTTTGCAAAAATGACCGCCACTCTCTCTAGGATGGATCAAAAAATTAACCAAAGCTATTCATGTGATGGGATAGTTGTAGTTTGTAATCTTACATGTGTCTAAAATTCCGTAAACCAAAAATGGAGTTTTGTTTCATGCATGCTAAATTTAAAGAACCAATTATAAACTTGAAGTATCACTGGTAAGTAAAAGTTAATTGATAACTTGTGAATCCGGACAATTGGTAGAAAGCTATCAAAAAAATAGTTTTTTCATCCTCAAACCAAATAGTGGATTACTTTTACCAAAAAAAAAAACCAAATAGTGGATTACCATTTTTTCTTTTAGATTTTACAAATGGGTTTGTATTTTCGATTATAGAATATGAATGCTTACCTACTTTATTAATAGTCTTGATTGATGTTCCAACTTACAAACAAAATACCTATTTTACCCCCTCTAAATTCAAATATGGTGTTACCACTGTTTTGAATTTATGAGTAGCAATGTTCATTTGTAAATACCACATGAATAAAATAATCGATTTACCATATGAAATATACTCTTGTAACTTATGAGCAATAGTTTGCTTTTATAAGTGGGTGAGTATTTTTGGTAGTAGACTACGAGTTGCTTGCATGCTTTGTTAGTAGTCTTGGTTAACGGTAGTATCTTACAAAAAAATAACTATTTACAAGTATAAATCCTTACTATATTATTAACCTTGTTTTGATTTTATGATTGTTAGTAATGTGCTGATGAAACAACCGATTTTCTTGCTTGAAAGATTCTTGCAGATTATGAATAGTTGTTTTTGTGTTTCTCCTCTAGTTGAATATGAGTTCCTTACGTATTTTTTACTAGCGACACCGGTTAATATTTGTAAATTCTAATTTTTTAGTTGATTATTAACATCGTTTTGACATCTATTAACAATAACATACAAACATATTTTATGCAACTATATGTATAACGGATGATTTTGTGCATTTGTTTAATAGTGATATTGATAAATATTTGTATTGATGGAGTGTTCTACTTGTTAATATGGCCAACTGTGAGACACAAATTAGAAGCTGTGAGATGACTAAATTTGCCACACGAGATGACACGGTGGTACTTTTTCTAAATGATATTGCAACATGATTGGACATTGACAAAGTTAATGAAGTATAAGGTTTGGAACTTATATAATGTACAACCAAATAATAGCGTGGTTCCATGTTATTCAACATCCAATGCATTATATAAGGTTCAATGGCAATTTCATGGATGCTTCCAATGTAATTTGTTTGTTTGATAATCTAATCGTGGTGGTTGAGAGTTTACTCTATAATTACTCTATAGAATTAGGAGAGGCGCATGCCATCATTGTCAGGCATCTCAAAATTAAAGATGTCCACACTGAATGATTATTGTATTAGCACTGGGCTCCAACTACTATTATGAAAAAAAGAAGAAGAAGATTCCTCTCATATCTAAGCTCAAAAATTGGTTCTGTTTTATATTGGTCCTAGAGACGTGCCCCTCCACTTTCCAATATACTAATAGTATTGAAATTTTTTCTGCCAAGAACTTGCAGACATGGTGAGACCATTAGTCCATAGGAATTGTGAGTTGAAGATAAAATACCAATACAATGCTAGTCATTTGATGTGTTAAATTAAAAATTAAGTGCCAATATTTTAGCCATTACTTCAAGTATAGCTTGACGTTCGAATTGGATTTGAACAAGGCTATGGGTTAAAGTAGTTTAAATCTAGCCTCCATGACTCTACCTTTATGATTTGATCACCTTATGCGATTCAAGGATCCTGTTGCTTTCAACTTCATCTTAAGATAAAGTGTAAAACCAATTGATGATAAGAGTTGGCAATCTACTAACCACATGGATAAAATTTCATAGGAGTTGGTTAACTCCTTCATTAATATATCGGTATATTTTTTTATAGTGCTGGTAAGTAAATTTCAAAGGAGTTGGCAATATATTAATTCATTAAAATGTTGTTAACTTCTTGTATGTGCCAGTAATTTATTTATGATTCTGGTAAAAAGAGTTGGTAATTAACCACTTGACTCGCATGTAGTGAATTCTTGATATTGCTGGTAATTTATTTAAAACTGGTAAAATTTGAGAGTGGGTAATTTAATACTTCCATGTATTGTTTGTAAATTCTTAGATTGTGACATCTTGAAATTTCAGCGTTGTTTTCAATTGAATAAATCGGGTCTTTCATCAACGCGCCTATAGTGCTATTTTCTGAGCTGATCACTCATGAGATAACTAGACTATCTGGGAAAGTCATTCAGGGATTTTAATGCAATAGACTTGAGAATTTGACTAGGAATCGACTACTCGACCGTGCTTATCTACAAAGATCATTACAATACAGTTAAAAATCAATTAGAGATCAGAGATAGGTCGGTTCAACTGAGATGTGTGGCTAAACGTGGATAATTCCACCAAATTGCAAAATTCTCGTCGATCCGTACTAGATTGATTTTTCTGTCATTTTGGTACCCTGTGTCCGAATTCGAAACCTTGAGATTTTTACCACTACTAAGAGTCGCCAATGTGTCGAAGAGGTACATTGTAGCTCGAAGAAAATCGATCACGGGTTATTTGCACTAAAAATTTCTGAAAACTACCTGGTAGGCTAGGTCACACTAAAATCGCACCAGATTGAAATTAACCGCAAATTTAAATCCAATTTCAGAAATTGAAAGTTCTGTCATTTTAGGAACGTCGACTCATCCTCCGAAGATTTTTCTACAAACCGAGATTTTTGGCGAAAAGTCAAGATATGACCCTTTTTGTCAGGAAAATTCAGGGGACTGTTTTTTGTCGCGTTTTTGGGATGCAAGTTGGTTTTATTGGTGAGGAAAAATGTCAATTTGATAGAGGAATTGATGGTGGAATTTATGGCTGTCAAATTGGCTTGATTTGAAGGGGACTTGGTTCAATTTGGAGGAAGACACTCCAAAATTTGTAGCCCCTCATGCCCTCAACCTTTGGACCTCTTCAATAGCTTCCTAAGGAAGCATTGGCTACTGCAAGTTGCTGAGGAAGACAGCCAGCAATGGTGGGGTCAAGCCAAGGGGACAAAGGGATAGAATTGAGCCAAGGTGGCCCCCTCCAAGTGCTGATGTCCCCCTCCCCCTCCATTTCTGTCGACTCCTCCATTTTCGAAGACTAGAGAAGTCCTGAAATTTACAGAGAAATAGGCCATCTTCCTCCCCCAAGCCGTCGCATGCTCGCTAGAGTTCCTTGCCGCTTGTTGCTGCCGTCTAGCACTGCCTGTGAGCTGCACGTCCCCCGCGCACGCCGCTCATTCGCCCTGCTCGTTTCGAGCCTAGCAGTCGTTCCCCGTGCCCGTCGAGTCCAGCCGAAGCTCCTGGCCGCTCGTCTTGCCACCATCGAGCTCCGCCAAGCCCCGTCGCAACTTGCCCGCCTCCTCTTTGGCCGTTTCTAGCCCAACCAGCCGCTCAACCTCCTCTTTGGCCCACCGTCCAGAACCAAAACCCTTGGGTCTGCTGTGCACTATTTGCCTGCTTTGGAGTGCTTTCGGGCCTTGAAAGGTGCCCCTGCTTCGGAGTTTATCACTCTCCTTCGCGTCCTCGTTGAAGTGAACTCACTGGCTCGCAAATCCAGTGAGTTTACTCACTAATATCCGCTTAGGAAGTTAATTATGCTTAAAGGTTGATTAGTTTAGGCCAAGCTTGGATTATGTGGTTAGTTAAAATGGATTAGTGATTTAATCAATCGATATTGCATGTGAGGTGGTTAGAGTAGTGAAATTAGGGACTAGATAAGCTGTAGTATTTATCTAGATAGGTTCGAAAATTTTCTGGGCTTGTCTTGACTTTTAATTAGACTTTTCCAGCCTAAGTTGCATTTATTGGTATTTATTAATTAATTTTGGTAATTATTTAATTAGTTATTATTTTCCAAAAATTAAACCGAGATAGTTGATGATTGGAATTTTGTGCTGATTGTAATGGTATGATTGGTTTATTTAATTGAGTGTTAGTTTGTGCAATTTAAGTGTGGATTGTAATTTGGGGGTATTTATCCCAAAATTTAATAATTTTGGTATTTAATTAGAAAATACTGGGCGTCGGTTTACAACGCCAAAAATGTGTTTGTGGACTATTGAAATTAGTGGGATCTTCAAAGGGAAAATATTGTATTTTGGCGAAGGCTAACCGTGTACCCACACACGAATATTTTTATCGGGTATGATAAAAATGGTGAAATTGTCGATTGATCAGGATGGTATACTATATTAGCTTGCGGGCTTTGATATATCAACTTAGAGTGAGCAGTATACCGATATACTATATCAGCCTGCGGGCTTTGACTGTGTTGGTAATATACTTACCACGCTCGTACAATTTTGTAGGAGTCGCTAATTTACTACTTTATTGGCATATTGGTAAATTTCTAAAGATGTCAGTACTTTACTTACAACAATGATGAAAATTTTCAAGTGAGTTACTTTACTACTTCATTGGAGTGTCGGTAAAATTTAGATAATCTCAGTAATTTACAAATCACATTGATAAAATTTCATAAGAAATGGTAATTTACGAATATTTTACACTAGTGAATGGAAGAATAGTAGAGATGAGAGCTAGAGGGCTCAAGATCAGGATGCAAGAAGCCTAGTCTTGAATTAGATGATTACTACAGTACTGTGAAATATTTGGAAGTCAAGAAACTATGCCATCTTCAAGAATAGAAAACCAGAACCAAGCAACCTCGGGTAGTCTGCTTTAGTTGAAGAGTTTCAACAGATGGAACCCAAAATCAAGCGAATCTAGTAAGACCAGCGACATATCATCACAATTTTGGAACCCACCGCAGGCTGGAACACTAAAGATAAACATAGATGGTGCCTATGAACCTGGAGCTACTGGAGGCTCGATCACTTGCGTCTGTCGTGATTTCGTAGGGAGGTTGGTGGATGGAGTGGTGCGAGCAGTAGCGGCGCCTTCTGTGTTCGGGGTTAAGGCTCTTGCCCTCTTATAGAAGCCCCATCTCATATGTATCCTTAAAGAGTAGTGCTATTGTGCAAAAAAAAAGAAAAAGAATTATTGATCAAATGGTGGCCGCCTATCAATCAACTATCAAGGTAGTTGACCCATCGGGACCACAACCATCATTCACGGCGAGAATCCAAGGAAAATCTCGTCAAAATGAAAAGAAATAAAGCAATAGAAGCAAAGAAAAAGAAGATGGGTCAATCCTAATGTGGAAAAGAACACCCGCCAATGCTTTAGCGTGTGCCTTTGGTTGTCCAAGTCTTCAGAGACTTGACTCATTCGTGGGTGTGAATCCTTGTTGGAGCAAAGTTGGTTCATCATGAACGGTTGGTAGTCCAAGTCTTTGTAGACTTTGACTTTGCCCTTCTAATCCAGTGATGTTTCGGTCTTCATTAATTAATTACTTCTAGTAATGTAAATAATAATTATCATTCGTGAAAATGGAAGATTAACTTTACCAAAAGTGGGATAGAATATATTCTTGTTTTGCTTTTTCCTCTTTCTCTATGCGCTTGAGAACTTATGTTGTCAACCTTCTTTTTGGCATTTCACTTTTATTCTTCTCCTTTTCGGGGGGAGAAGTACACTATCAGTGCCATAAGTTGTATACGGTGCTTACTTTGGTGCCAAAAGTTTTCGTCGGATCACTTAAGTGCCAAATCGGAGAAAAAACAATCACTTTGGTGCTACCGACGAAAGATTCCGGCCAAAATGATTACGTGAATTTTATATTTAAAAAAAGAAAAAGTTGACATGGCTTAAGATTGTCCACAGTGGATGGCATTAAACGACACCATTTTCCTTTCTTCATAAGAAACGACATCGTTTTATACCATTCCACGTGGATTCACGTAAGAAACGACTACGCATTGCTTTACAGCCAAAAACAATGTCGCTGAAGAGGGAGTAAAATAGGGTTCGTATACGGTTCTCGCTCGACGCCGGCCGTAGGTCGCTCACCCACTGTCATTTGCTCGCCCGCCGTCACTTGCCCACTGTCACTCGGCCACCGTCGTTTGCTGGCTGCATCCCCAACTCTCACTCACTCAGGTTTGTCATGTTCTCTATGTGGGTCAATTTAGTAAAAAATTTAGGGTTCCGATGGGCAAGTTAGGGCGTGAATGGCAAATTAAGTGCTCGGCTTAGGGGGAAAGTAGTGGGGAAAGTGGTGGGGATCTCACTTTTATGTAAACAAAATAGAAAAATTGAGGGTCCGTCGTTCGTTCGCTTTCTATTGTGGGGACTGGATAGAAAAATAGGGTGCGGAGGGGAAAATGGGGGCTCGACTCGGAGGGAAACAACAGTGGGACCGAATTTGTTTAATTAATTGGACTACTTTTGTGGGGGACCAAATGTGATTGAATTGGAAAATAGGTGGTGGGGACCTCACTTAGTTTATTCAATTCGGTTTTTTTTGTTTCTGTAAAGACATCGAATTGGGGAGATTAGTCGCATTTGTTTCTTGACAACAAAATGATAAGGACCTACATGTGAAGTTGCTGATTCTGTCATGTGGTCCCAAAAAGTAATGACTTTTTTTTTTTTTTTTATTGGGTGCAGCATTGACATGGACGCGAATGAGGTAGGTGTCTTTGTTTGCTATGATGGAGAGTTTCTTATTGACACCGAGGATTGGGAATATACTGGTGGAAATGAAGGTACTATCTATGTCAATATTCAGAAGCCATCATATATTGATTTTCTGAGGGATTTGGTGTATTTTTTACGTGTTCTTGGGAAGAAATTGAAGGATGGCTTGAGATTTTTTAATGACAATAATGGTATTAAGGATATCATTTACCATTATCTTCACGGTGAAGAAGTTAAGGTATATGTTGAGTATTATAGTGATGGTGAGGATGGGGATGAGGATAAGGATGAGGATGGTGAGGATGAGGATGAGGATGGGGATGAGCAAACCACCACTGAAAAATGAGAAGTGAGGGATCCTATTCAAGCGAGCAGGTCGAGGATGAGTTTAGGTTAGATGAAGGGCAAAATGAGAGGGAGAGAAGTCATAGTGATAGAAATGAACAAATAATGAGATGTCCTGAAATCTTGGGTGAAGATTTGGGTGAAGATGTGGGTGATGAAGACTTCATTGGATTAGAATAGGAAATTGCTTTATCTAATAAATCGAAAAATGAATATTTGGCTTCAGTAAATTTCTTAAGTGACGAAGATGATGATGAACTCGCATAGTCAAAACAAAAGCAAAGAGAATTTATGAGAAAAAAACTTGCAGCTTTAGCTAAGAGGCCCGAGCCATTAAATAGGGACGGAGCTCTAGCTAAAGGTAATAGAAGTGAAGATGAAGAAAGCTGCGGTGATGAAGTTGCTAGTTCGGAGAATGAACTTGATAATGATGATGAAGAACCTACTTGTTGAAGAAAAAGTAAGTACCCTTACTATGATCTAACTGTTGATAAACCTATTTTGCTTGTGGGAATGAGATTTGACGATGTCAAATAGTTCATGGAAACTGTTGTGAAGAACTTCATTGGTGAATAGAGGAGCGTTCAATTCATTAGAAACACGAAAGAATTTGTGAGAGCTAAGTGCTCACAATCCAATTGTTCATGGAAGCTCTATGACCAGCTGAGTAAGGAGGGGTCATTCCATATTAGGTCATTTCAGGAGGAGCATACTTGTCCAATTATCTTTAATAATAAAAGGGTAACAAGTGTGTGGTTATCGAAGCATTTTTTCCATACTATCAAAGCATTACCCGAGATCAAGAGTTCTCAATTTCAATAGTTAGTGAAGGAGCAAGTAGGGGTTAATGTGTTAAGGAATCAATGCAAGAGAGCTAAGATGAGGGTGATGAAAATATTGATGGTTGGGTATAAGGAAGAATATACGCAGGTATGGGATCATGCTTACGAATGCATGTTTCAAAACTCATCTAGTATGGTATATATAGAGGTTGTGGAGAGGCCACTCCCTGATCTTAGGTCTAGATTTGATAGATTTTGTCTATTTTGATGCATGCAAATGGGGCTTCTTAGTTGGTTGTAAAAGAGTTATAGGATTGGATGGATGCTTTCTAAAGAGTTTATGCAAGGGGGAGTTGTTGGCTGCTGTGGTGAGAGATGCCAATAATCAAATGTTTCCGATAGCTTGAGCAGTGGTGAAGATAGAGAATAAGGATATTTGGTCATGGTTCCTCAAAAATTTAATGGCTGACCTGGAGATAACCGATGGGGGAGGATGGGTATTCATGAGCGACCAACAGAAGGTAATTTCATTATCAATTAATTCACTCCCTTTTAATATTAATCACTTGCATATTTTTCCTGATTTGTATTTATTGGTTTGAATTTTTGTCGGAAATTATTCCTGCATTAGCTAAGTTGATGCCACATGCTGAGCATAGAATGTGTGTGAGGCACATATATGCAAACTGGTTAAGGAACTTCAAAGGAGATGGGCTGCAGAAGCAGTTCTAGCAGTTAGCAAAGAGTATCAACATGGCTGATTTCAGATTAACCAAATAAGGATTGTTGTAGCTGACAAAGGAAGGTTTTGATGCACTCTTCCGAACAGGAGCTAAGCATTGGTGTTGGGCTTTCTTCAGCGAAGAGTTCAAATGCGATATCATTGATAACAATTTCAGTGAAGCTTTCAATGGCAAAATTTTAGAGGCTAGGTGCAAACCAATCATCAGCATGCTTGATAATATTTGAGTTATGGTTATAACTAAATTGCATAGGTAGAGAGATGAGGCTACAAAATGGACTAGAAACTGTGGCCCTAGGATTATGAAGAGATTTGATGTAAACATTACTGCTAGTAGGTTCTGCCATCTAGTTTGGAATGGAGATAATGGATATGAGATTATTCAAAATCAGGATAAGTATGTTGTCAACATGGATAGAAGAAAGTGTTCATGCTGAGCTTAGCAACTAAATAGAATTCCCTATACCCATGCCATTTGTGCTATTTAGATGAAGCAAGAAAACCCAGATGATTACCTACATGATTGATACAAAAAAAAAGCTCATACCTTGCTTCATACCAATTCATGATGCAGCCTATTAGAATCAGCAAATTTTGGGAGCCAACAAATCATGAAAGCTCTCTACCATTGTTGCTGAAGAAGCAAATAGGAAGGCCAAAAAGGAGACAAAGAATGCAGTAGGAGAATGCATCAAATCAGAGGATGAGTAGGACTGGGTCAAAGATGAAATGCTCCTATTGCCGCAAGGAATGGCATAATAAAAAAAGGTTGTGAGTTGAAAAAGCAGCATCAACAGCAAGATGTAATGGCTAATTTAGCGTCGAGGACAGGACCTACTGAAGAGCTTCTTGTTGGGCCTATTGAAGGGAGGACAGGAGGCCCTGTTGTAATGCCTACTGAAGGGCAAATAGAAAGCTCTACTGCAAGGTAAGTATCATCTTTACCTCAGTAACTTTACAGTTCTTATTCGATAGAGTTTGATGGTTGACCATGTGTACTGGCTTCTCTTATGATTTTTTCCTCTGTCATGCATTTGTAATTTGGGAAGTTTTCTCTATTTATTTCCACCATGAAAATGAGTATATGTCTAATTATTTGTTGTAATTGGTCATAATCTTAATATAGTACATTGTTATAAGGCCTACTAAAGGGCCAGAAAAGGCCCTGTTGTAGGCTCAAGTGCAGGGACATGAATTGGAACGGGTAAGACAACAACAACAACAACAACTAAGTCCACTGTTGAGCAAATGAGAAAAAAATATCCTGTAAGTTTTACATTGATGTGTTTGTCTTTTATGGGCTGAAATTTAAATTTGTTATGTGTTCTCAAGTGAGAAGACAAGCAACTGCACAAGTTGCAGATGTTGCTCCCCCATTTGTTGCTGTTGAAAATGATGCACCACAACGAACAAGATGAGCTCTTGGAAAAAAGATTAAGACAATATGGTTATGGGATTTACACAGATGAATGTACTAGAATGACTATTTTGAATGCAAGATTTGTAGACCTCATGCATTTAATTTGTTGTACTTCAATTCATTTGGTTGACAATATCGCTATGTTCTTGTAGCTTGGGAGAACTTCAGAGATACTTCTCTCTCAAGGTGGGCCAACTCAAGAATTAAGGGTGTAGCTAAAGAAGAGAGCTCCAAAGAAGAAGAAGACAGTGGGTATAGCTGCAAAACAGCCATCCAAAAAGAACCCAGCACCAGTTCCATCTTAACTAACGATTGGGAGTAATAGTGATTATATGGACCAACACATGACATGTGTTAGAACAAAAATAGTCGCCGTAAAAAACAAGGAAAATGAGGTGACGGAAAGCCTAGTTAAAGAACCTACATATCTAGTTCGAAAGAATGCTCGGATTATGAATCAATTCAAAGCTCCAAGAGAAAAATGAGATCGGGGTGTTGTCAATATTGACTGATAAGAGGGTGCTGGATATGGTCTCTTTTTATGTGGTGCTAGACATACTCTCTTTTCATGTTTTCTTTTTTTAGGAGGGTGCTGGATATTATATCATTGATTGTAGTTGTTGCCTGCTTATTGCCATTGTTTTTTTTTTTTTTAAGAGGGTGATGAACTTTCAGTGATTGGGGAGTGAAGTTAGACATGTTTTTTTTTTTTTTGTAAACAATCAATTAATGTTAATGGCAATAGTTGTTTTATGTTATTTTCTCTTGTGTTAATTTCGACTAGAATGCTAGCAAGTCAGTTATGCTGTATATTTTATATTTGATGTTGGTGTAATGTTCTTATGAGGTTGATATTATTTTTAAATGTGCGCATATATTATTGTTGGTTGAAGTTGTGGATGCTAATGAATTTGTGGGATTCTGGTTGTGTGTGCTAGT
This sequence comes from Eucalyptus polyanthemos subsp. polyanthemos, assembly GCA_017140185.1. Taxonomy (NCBI): domain Eukaryota; kingdom Viridiplantae; phylum Streptophyta; class Magnoliopsida; order Myrtales; family Myrtaceae; genus Eucalyptus; species Eucalyptus polyanthemos. The sequence continues at coordinate 44,626,731 of CM029464.1, read as the reverse complement.
GCAAGAACATGATGCAATTTTGGGTCTGGTACATCTTGTTGCATCAACACTCGTATGGGCTGGTGCAAAAAGATGCACTAACAACCCAACTGGTGTAAGAACAAGGTGCAAGTTAAGTGACGTTTAAAACTAACATGTTCTTTTTTAAAAAATTTGTGCAACACAAGTGATCACTTTGTAATCACGATTGGTACTTAAATGATCACTTTTATAAAAACTTGGCATTCAAACGATCACTATTTACAACTTATGGTACTGAAATTGTCAATCGTGAATGGTTTGCAGTTGCAGCAAACTAACAAACCCGCAAACTAGCTAACTAGCAAACCATTACTAGATTTATGCAAATCATTATATGTAAAGCAAAAACTAACCAAAACAAATATTGACAATACACAACTAAATAATAAAATTTTTAAGTGTTCACAACTAATACATTCCAAAAGCACATTCCATTTCGCCATGATTTGCAGTTGCAGCAAACCAGCAAACCAGCAAACTATTACTAAATAAAAAATGCAGCAAACAATTATATTTGAAGGAAAAACTTACAAAAATAAACATTGACAATACATAGCTAAACAATAAAACTTTTAAGTGCTCATAACTAATGCATTCCAACTCCAACCTTGCATTTCTACTATAGATTACAACAACAAAATTTCCGCTCCATACAAAAATTGCAAACCAAAAAACATTTTACTTATAAATAATCCAATACAAGTACATATTCCATATCTTCGACTATGGTAGACATACAAACTTCTTTTCATTACTCACTTCACATTTGAATAAACTACTCAAAAGAATAAGAACATAATCAACGTTCGATAAAAGTTTCTTTCAATTTTCAGCCTTGAAACCTCTCTCTTCAAATGGTTGACCAGAGATGTTAAACCCTTCGTTTGAACTTGCATTGAGTTGACATCCTCCAACTCGTCTATTAATGTAAGTGGAGGTTGATTTTGGCCTTCAAGTAACTCCAAGATCATCTTTGTCACTTGATCGGAGAATTTTCTATCAACCCATTTGAAATATTTGCACTTTGAGCCTTCTCTATATCTGCCGCACCCATGGAATTTTTTCCCGGGATTCAACCGAGTCCAATATGTTATTCTCGGACTCGGTAACCCACAATAACAGTAATACTCACCATCTAATTCGTTTTTTTCTTTAATAGGAATGTGAGCTACTGCTGAAGCTTCTGCCTTCCATTTGCAAGAGCAAGCTGATAACTTTGGGAGAAAATCAAAGTATGCAAAGTATGCACTCGAATTGATCAAATTGGGGATTTAGGGTTTTCAACTTCTAGTTTTGGTCGAATTTGGGAATTTAGGGTTTCTAATTTGAGGGAAAAAATGCTAAACGTCATCGTTTTATTATTTGTATGCTGATTGTACTCTCTGACGATCCACGTTGGCTTCAAAAATTGATAATAAAAAAAAACTGTCACGTTGGATTTCCAGCCAATTAGGTCGGCGTTGGCACTGAAATGATTATTTTTCAAAATTTTTGGCACTTAAGTGATTTGACGGAAATTTTTGGCACCAAAGTGAGCGCCGTACACAACTTATGGCATTGATAGTGTACTTCTCCCCCTTTTTCGGGACAAGAAAGAATATGAAGGGATATGATTGTTCACTTTGGATCTTTTTATTGGCATCAATTATATGGTCTATCGGCATACAAATTTGACATTTATCAACATCTTCTTTTTTTGGTTTGGATTCATCAACAACGTTGTCGTGCAGACACTCATATAATTTTGTTCCAGAGGGTAGTACTTCTCTCAAAAAATGAAAAAAAAAAATGGAATTTCCCCTCATGATCTTCCTTCTTCGTTTGATGAAAAAAAAACATATTTGGAAAATTTGTTTTTGTAATTTCCAATGTTTGAATCACGTAAAGCTATTCGATCCATAAAAATGTTTACCATGGGCTAAAAGTAATAAATAAGCTTAGAGAAAAATGACTTGGCAAGAAGAATTATTTTCCCGGATATCTATCCTAATTTCTTTGTAATCGTTGTTATTTTGATGGATTATAGAATAAATGATGATGATGTCATATCCAGTTTATTAGTCATTACAGGTTACTTTTAACTATAAAAGCCACATTTAATGAATTCACTTATTATAAATTATGATAAAATCAATTTCTTCAACTTGTTTTCAGCACAATCATTTTTTTTTTTTGGTTGGTTTACTTTGTTTTTTAGATTGAATTTCCTAGAATATTTTCCTGCTTCAAAGAAAATTCTCAGCGAAATAAGCACAACCTAAAAGTTTGTTTTTATATGATGTTATTGAATGGAAGGAAATGGTAAGATAGAATCATCAATGGATAGGGGAATTGAACATCGATTTGTTATCATGTGATTTTTGGGGGGTGAATGATAGAACCATGAATCAGCGTTGGATTTTACAGAGTGATCTTGGTGACATATTTTTTTAATAAAATCTCTACGTTTATGGAAGTTTGACTGAGAGACACAAAGTACCAAATTAATGAATCATTGGTGTGATTCCTTCTTAAGCAAGCCGGTTAATCATGGACTATTCGTAGTCCAACTCTTCATTGACTTTGACTTTGCCCTTCTAATCCCGTGATGTTTCAATCGTCGCACCACCCCGTTCGTTGTTTTGTCTTCTCTCTTTCTCAGAGTGGTAGCTAATGCGATTTTAAATCTAATGATAGTATTTCGATGCAAGGCAAAACTATATGTATACAGCACTTTCGTTCTTTTCATTCAGTTAAATTAGACAGTATCAACTTTTCTATTGATTGATGACATGATTGGCTAGACTATTTAAATATCAAAGTTTTTCTAAGCAGATGGTATTTGTTATGCACGTATTTTTCAAGTTTCTAAATCAATTCCGAGGCTACTAAATATTTCTTATTTCACAATAGAAAATAGCCACTTCGCAATTAATGTTTTACGATATAGAATTGACAAAAACCAAAATAGCCAAAATCAACTTGTATCAACCATTCCTTAGACAATCAAAGTTATTCGTAAAAAGTTGGCCTGTACAATATCATAAGCTTTTCATAGTATGGATGATGGTCAATCCCATGGTGAATGCATGAAGCATTGCCTCCTCTCCATTGATCTCTCTCGATCTTCTCTTAGAGAAAAGAAATTTGAACTGTATAATAGTAAATTAGTACAGCACATTGCGAAATCAAAATTGTCACGATCTGAACCTCGAGCGCGTGCCCATCTCTTGGTGGTCAATTAAATTGCGACGTCCTAGGACGCATCACCGACCCATTTATTTTAATGTGCATATGGAAGCGTATAAATAAATCCCCAAACAGCATGAAGATGGGATAGAAAAACAGGACCACAATTGCACAACCACAACACACCTTTATACATAGCTGATTAGTTTATTTATAATACTAGTCTATAGACTTTTACAAAAGCATAAAGTCTACAAGTCCTCTAGGCGTTCGAACCCCCAGCTGAAAACCCCGAGTTCTCCTGGGAACTTGGGTCCACCACTGCACCACCAGGAGGGACATCTGTACCTTTGTCAAAAGCGATTTCTAACACCGACACATGGATCTCAGAATCTTGTAGGGGCCTTTCTCTGGGTCTATTTCACCCGCGACGATACCACGCTCTGAATTGTTGGGGTACCCTCTGAGGTAGACCCTCATCGACCTAAACAATCCTCATCACAAGTTTATAGACCCAGGCTCCTTAGCCCTCACGAAGAGGAATCTGGGTGAACTGTTCGGTTACCCTCTTGGGCTGGCCAAAACGCTCTAGATGAACCACCATCTAAGGACCTTAAAAGGTTGAGCCCACGACGGGGTGAGATAATGTCTCAACAAGTTCACCCTTTAAACTCCGACTAGGAAGGAAATACGCCTAAAAGTAATTTATGCACACACAAGACAAATGACTTACCTTGCCTCAATTCCTTCCTGCAAGTTAGGACGATTCATATACTCAATCAATCAATTCAATTCAAATCATCGATCCATTGATCCACTCAGTCAATCAACTCAATTCGACACAATCGATATGATCAATACCATCTATTAATCAATATTATCTATCAATTCAATATCATCTATACGATCAATTCAATCAATTCGATACAATCAATACTCACACAAGCTGAAATAGATGGTAATAGCTCTCACAAGCTGATATAGGTAGATAGTAGCTTGCACAAGTTGATATATGCATTGTTGCTCTCACAAGCTGATAAACGATCATTGCTCACACAAGCTGAAAATGTATACTATTCTCACAAGCTGATATATCAAGCACACATAGGCTGATATAATATATTGCTCTCACAAGCTAACAATTGTTAATAATGCTCACACAAGTTGAAACACGATAAATCAATCTCGGCCAAGGACCTTGTGCTTTGCACACCAATTCCTCAATTAAAATAATGAACTTGGCATAATATTGTCGTGTTAAAAATACCCGATAAAAATAATTGTGTGTGGATACATAGTCGGACTGAGCCAAAATGCTATATCTTTCTTTTCAAAAATCACACTATTTAATATAGTGCCTAAAAACATTTTTGGCATTAAAAACCGACGCCTCGGTATTTTCTGATTAAATACCGAAATTCCACAATTTTGGAATAAATATCCAAAATTACAATTTTCACTCAATTTTCACAAAATAGCATTCAATTAAATAAATCAAGCACACCATTGTAATCATCACTAAATTCCAGTCACCAACTATCCCGGTATAATTTCCGAAAAATAATAAATAATTCAATAAATAACAAAAAATAATTAAATAATTCAATAAATAACAAAAAATAATTAAATAAATGCAATTAATTACAGAAATAGAAACTTAGGCTGGAAATGCCTAATTAAACACCGAAATGGGCTTGGAAAATTTTCAAACAAATCTAGATAAATAGTACAACTTGTCTAGTCTCTAATTAAGCCATTCTAACCACCTAACATGCAAAATCGAATAATTAAATCACTAATCCGTTCTAACTAACCACCTAAACCATACTTAGCCTAAACTAATCACCTTCTAAGCATCATTAACTCCTTAAGCAAATTTTAATAAGTAAACTCACTAGTTTAGCAATCCGGTGAGTTCACGGCGACGGTAATGCGGAGACGGGCGATAAATCTCCTGGCGGCGAAGCCAAGTAAGGCCCAGAAGAGGTCCAAAATGGGCCTTGAAGCCCACAGCTGGCTGGGCTTCTCAGTTTTGTCCAAGGACCGAGCAAGCTGGAATGGGACTAAAAATGGTAAGTTGAGGTGGACCAGCGGCCAGACGGGCGAGTAAGGGTGACGGCGGGCGATGGTGGTTGCTAGATGGCGTCGATGGCGCTTCGGTTGAGCCCTATGGCGACCAGGGAGGCTTGGGGGATGCGGCACATAGGTGTTGGATGTTGGACGATGAGCGGGCGATCAGTGGGCTTGCAGGCACGGTTTCGGCTGCTTCGGCAGCGTGCAACAGTCCAACTGCGGCAAAGGGGGGAGGTTGGCGGTTTCTCTACAAATTTTGGAGCTTCTAAACACCTCTAATGGAGAAAGCAAGTCCAAGGTAGAAAAAGAAGTGGCTGAAGAGAAGGGGGTCCCTCTTGGCCTAAATATCTCTCTTTTGATCATTGCATGGCCCCCCCACCATGTTTGCCCTATCCACAGCCAACTTGCAGCCCACAAACTTCCTCAACACACCTCCCAAATGGTAAAAAATGTTGCACACCCCTTGGCCTACCAATTTTGGCCAATTCCCCCAAATTCCACTTCAATTTCTCCTTAAATTAATTCAATTCGGCTCCCATAAATTCAACCAAGATGTCCTCAACCAAATTAATATTTTACCTCACCACTTGAACCAACTTGAATTCCAAAAATGCGATAAAAAATGGTCATCGATTTTTCCGTAAAAAAGGCCCTACTTTGAATTTTTTTGCCAAAAATCTCGGTTTGTAGAAAAATTTTCGGAGGATGAGTCGACATTCCTAAAATGAGTCATGACATGACAGAATTTTCAATTTTTGAAATCGGGTTCAAATTCGCGATTATTTTCAATTTAGCACAATTTTAGCGTGACCGAGCCTACGGAATAGCTTTTAGAAATTTTTAGTGCAATTGGCTCATGGTTGATTAATTTCAAACCACCATGTACATCTTCGACACATTGATGACTCTCGGTTGTCATGAAAATCTTGAGATTTCAAATATGGACACAGGGTACCAAACTGATAGAAAAATCGGTCTAGTGCCGTCGACGATAATTTTGCAATTAGGTGGAATCACCCATACTTTGATTACACATCTTAGTTGAATCGACCTATCTCTGATCTCTAGTCAATTTTTAACTGTGTCGTAATGACCCTTGCAGACTAACACAGTCAAACAGTCGATTCCTAATCGAATTCTCAAATTTATTGCGTTAAAATCCCTTAATGGCTTCACCGGATATACTAGTTATCTCGTAAGTAATCAGCTCAGAGAATAGAACTAAAGGCGCGTCGATGCAAAACCCGATTCATTCAATTGAAAACAGAAACTGAAATTCAAGATGTCACAAAAATATAGTCTTTGTATAGTTTGCTTTCACCCTGAAAGGGAATTGCACGATGTCCATTGCATCTTCCTTCTTCCTTTAAATTACCGAACGACACCGTGTCGCGATTAATGCCCACGCCATTGCCCACAAATTTATAGGAATGTCAGGGCACGAGACCCACTCACAGCTTTGCTTGTACATAATTGTAGTGTCACTTTTAGGACAGGGGTGTGTCCGAGTTGGGGAAAAAGTATCGGGGCTGTTTTGGGGAAAACACCCCCTTCTGTTTTTTGTGCTCTCCAAACCTAAAAAATACAACAGAAGTTCTGGAAAATATGGCAATTTCAATGGGGACGTGTGAGCTGAAAATCCATCATTTTGGGGTTGCCCTGCCAAATGCGGCATGTGGACTGGATTACACATCTCTTCACTTCCTATTCTTCGAGCAAGTCTTGCCCGCTCGCGCACCGGGGCACATGAACCCGACTCATGCGCGGATGGATTGTGTGAATTCTCCATAGAGTCCATCTCATCCATCGAATGACGCTAGATTGATATAGCATCTTCTTCCTATTAATTGGCTCCTGCTTCACTGCACTCGATATTGCCGATCGCAGTAGAGCCTGGACCGATGCTTCTTTGGGATTGCCGTCTAGTGTAGACATTGCCATGTTCAATGGAGTGAGACGATGCTTGGTTACGCTAGAAGACTGCCGAACGTCGAGTAGGCCGTGCCCGTGGGGCCATAATCAATTGGAACATGTGAATGATTGAAATAAATGCGCCTGATTATGAGGCAAAATTGTGTGGCATGGAATAAGACGTGTCATAACGATTTGGCCTTATAATCGAGACCCATATGATTGATTGTGATATACGTGAAGCGTTCAAATTGATGTGTGCATCTATTATATGCATTGAGTATATGAATTGTGCTGACGTGCAGGAAGGAACTGAGGCAAGGTGAGTCTTCTGTGATGTGTGATTAGACTACCTCTAAGTGTATTTCCTTCCTAATCAGAGTTTAGAGCGTGAACTCATTGAGACATCGTCTCACAACCCGTCGTGAGCTTAACTTTTCAGGTTCGTAGATGAAGGCTCCTCCAGTATGTTTTGGTCAGTTGATGAGGTATATAGAGCAGAGTACCAACGTCTATGTCCCTAGGAGTCTCTAGCTCCATGAGCTCATCGTGACCACTATCTTGGTCGATGAGGGCCAACCTCAGTTGGTATCTCATCAGATCTTGGCGTGGTTTCGTCATGGGCCTAATAGGGTTTGAGAAAGTCCCCTACAGGGTTTCAACATCCCTGCTGGTGCGGTCAACGCCGCGGTGGGTGAAGGGGTAGCTGATCCCCCCGATGGTGTCATGGAAGACCCAAAACCCCCTGAGGTCTCGGAGGTCTCAGTTGAGGAGTCTTGTGCCCAGATGGCTTAGGGGGTGCATGATAAAAATTATTTCTGTTCTAGAAATGATTTTTCTATTCCGCATCAGCCGGAATAGAAACTTGTTTGATAAACCTAGTTAAGTTTTCTATTTCTAGAATAGATTTCTATTCTAGAAATAAAAATGGAAGAGAAATCAGAAATAGAAATTTTCTATTGCTGATTTCTTCTAGAAATCAATTTCCGATTTCTCCAACTAAAAATCCTAATTTCACTCGGTCCTCCCTCGTACGTCTCTGCCTCCTCCTCCTCCTCCGCCTCTTCTCTGCCTCCTCCTCCTCCTCCGCCTCTGCTCATCTCCTCGAGACATCATCTCCTCCGCCTCTCCTCCGCCCCTCCTCATCTCCTCGAGACATCGTCTTCTCCATTGGACGCTCTCTGCCTCTCCTCTTGCTCATCCACATCTGCTCGTGAATCCACCCCCTTGCCGCAACCCACTGTCCCCGCTTGTTGTCCGAGCACCCCTCGGCAACAGATCTCGCGCCTGCACCCCCACCGCTCGTTCCCCTGCGACGCCAGCAGCCCTTTGCAATAGATCCGAGCACTGACGCCTGAGCCGCTCCTGCTCTGCTCCGTCTCACCAGAAGCTGCCATCGCCCCGCGACCTTAGCAACGCCACGCGCCCTCTCCTCATCCAGCGACGAGCTGCTCGCGAATCCGCCCCTTCGCCTCATCCAGAAGCCCTCTGCAGTAGACACCGGAGCTGCTCGAGTTCGTCCGACGAGGCCTACGACCGTGAAGTGCGCAAAGAAGCAGAACTACCCTTCTCCTCCCTTCTCTGGTTCGTGCCGATTCCTCTTCTTTTTCTTTTAGCGTGGGTTCATGTGATTTTTTGCGTGAGTTCCAATGAATTAGCAGCAAGAGTACGATGAATTAGCTCCCTCAGTGGAACGGGATTGCTGTTTTTTCGAGTTGAGGGGGTTTGTCTTTTGCCTAATTGACGATGTTGCTGTTGCTGTTGCTTTTTGATTTCGAACGCTGTCGCTTTGGTCTAGCTCGTGGACTGTTCCTGAATGTGCGTTCGAGGGGGAGTTTTGCAGAAAAGGACACAACATTAACTGATAATTTCGCATAATAGAGGGTACCAAGTGGAATCAGACTTTTAGAGCGAACGGATGAAATAATGGTTGAACGAAGATAGTCTCTTGAACCTCAAAAAAACGTTTCAGAAGGAGATAAAATTTGATGAAGACTCTCAACAATTCCATGAAAATCAATGTCTGAGGATATTGTTGGTTGTCATCATCTAAAGGGCATGACTTTGAGTGGAGAGTGGTCAGCAATAAAATAAGCAATTTCGGCCCATCTTTTGGATGGAATTAAGAGCCGTCCTTCTCCGGATTGTTTCTGAAACTGGTGCTCGATGTGTCGTAGACGGATATCAGAAGATTGCTCTCACATTAAGAATTCCGTTTTGAATCCACACCTACATTTCAATCTTGTTTTATGGTATCGTAATTATTCCTTCCAAATTAGGCTCTTTCACTATATCAAAAACACCGTCCGTCACAAAGTCCGCAATACTAAAACCTTAGCCCAATCCAATCTCAGCCCCACCTCCCCGGCATGGCCCACTTCTGCAAAATAGTCATTCTTCTTCAAGTTGGCAGTACCTCTCCGACTCGCTTCATCGGTGCTTCAGTCTTCAAGGGTCAGTTGTTTGGCACGTGGTTGCATTTTCTTCAGTTCGAAGCATTTGGTTTCGATTTTGTGGATGCGAACCAAGATATGAATAGCTCGGAGTCTTGTCTCTTGTTTTTTCTGGGTTTGGCGATTTCATTATCAGGATGGAGTTTTTGGATACCCTGTTTTGGAATGATTGGTGATTGCTTTACTTGTTTACGGGAGTTGACAAAAAAGAAAGTGATGATTTTTGCTCGGATTTTGCTTACTAGTTGTGAAAGTTGATATGGAACGTATCATTTGGCAGCGATACCGGTATGTCTTCATTGGGGTTTGTTGTTATGTTGTGGAAGTTGATTGATTGTGGGTAACTTTCTGGCATTAAGGACTGTTATTGGACAAAAAAGAGGAGCAAGTCTTGCTAAGGAGATCCCTTCGGCTCAGCCATTCATGGTGTAGCCTCTTGGAATGGCTTAAAACCCTATTTAGCCCACTTTTTGCCATCAGCTTTCTTTGTTGTAATATTTAATTCACATCAAATTGTGACTGGTCTATAGGTATAATTCTAACTATCATATAAATGTCATTGCAGCAGACACCTAAGCCGCTCAAGTTTGTCTGACGAGGCCCAGGACCGCGAAGTGCGCAAAGAAGAAAAATTGCCCGTCTCCTCCCTTCTCTGGTTCATGCTAATTCCTCTTCTTTTTGCATGGGTTCGTGTGCTTTTTTGCACATGAATCTTAGGATTGAAACTAGGTTTGCTGCATGTGGATATGAATAAGAGATTGGAGTTGGGTTTGCTGCTCGTGGGTATGAATAAGAGATGGGTAGATTCGCCTGTCTTTGAATTTTCTGTCAAATGCTGTCTCTGTTTCATTGCTGGTTATTATGAACAAATAGATGGGGCATTGATTGGTGGGAATGTTTTTTTTTGTTTGCAATATATGGTTGCTTGTAAAATTTTATATGAGGATTATTCTCTTTTTGCTTGATGTGATATCGACATCAAAGTCTATGCGCTTGAACTGGCACACCAATTGATATGGCTCATTTGATGCTCAAGTAGTTAAGGTTAAATGACTTCCCACAAAGAGGTTTGTATGGCAAAGTGGACTGAGCCTTTGACCAATGAGCTTGTAAGCTTGTTGGTAACAGAGGTAACAAAGGGAAATCACACCACTTCTATCTTCAACAAAACAGGATGGAATAACATACGTGCCGAATTCAATAGACGGATGGGACTCCACTTTAGTATAATTCAGTTAAAGAACAGGGTCAACAAATTGAAGAAACAGTATAGTAGTTTCAAGAAACTTTTGTCACAATCTGGATTTGGATGGGATAATATAAATAATAAGGTTGTTGTGGATGATCAAAGTGTGTGGGAGTCTCACATCAAGGTATCAATTTACCAAGGTCATTTTGTTCATATTGTATTGCAAACTTTGATTATATTGCTGACATCTGTCATTATTGTATAAATTACAGAATAATAGCGAATGGGCTAAATTCAGAAATGATGGGTTTCCTTAGTATCCTGATTTGTGTATCGTGTTTGGTGATACATATGCTACTGGGGACTATGCAACAGGAAATGCAGAAGAAGTGGTAGGATATGCTGAAGAAGTGGTAGTGTCCTCTGAGAGAGATGACAATGGTGGTGACAATGGTGATGGTGGTAGTGGTTATGCTGTAGGTGATCCAAAGAAATTTGATGAACAGCGTATTGATGAGGAGGCCTTCATACCTGATATGACTACTACCTCAAATCTTAAGAAACACAAGCAGGATATGACTCCAAATTCTAAGAGGAGGAGGAAGAATAACAGATATGATATTAGTGACACATGTAAGGCCATTCAAGAAATGATTAAAATCAGGACAGCTCAATCAACAAGTGGCTCTGTGACCTCAGATGCCCCATCAACTGTAGACCCCTACTCCACAGCAGCCGTGGTTGCCGTCTTAAATAGTATGCCTGATTTAATGCAGGATATTTACAACAAAGCTGTGAACCAATCATGTCTTAGTGCCACTTGGAGAGAAGCTTTTATCACAATGCTACCTGAAAGGAGACGTGGATTTCTTGAATCTCTTTAAATAAATATTGAGTAGTATGTTATGGATTTATATATTTTGTTTAATTTCACTTTATAACTTATGTATTTGAGATACTTTGGTCTTTTTATGATGCAATTATGAAAACTTTGTGGCTATTGTTGATTATTATTAGATTCTTTACTTATATATTGTGTTTATATTTTTTTTTTTTCATGCGAAGGCATAGATAATATGGAGGGGGATGAAAGTAACATGTATAGTGATCAAGTAGCAATAGGTGAATCGGTTGAACTAATCTTTGATGATTTTGATATCGATATTATGATAACATAGTTGAGCATGGTTGCGGTGAATATGTCTTTGCATTCGAGAGAACCTATTAGGGATAGCATATTGTCAGGACCCGAATGGATGATGGAGGTTCTTCAAGGACATTCAGATAGAATATATGAATCTTTTAGAATGGAGAGACACGTTTTTCTCAATCTTTGTAATTTGATGAAGGCAAGAGGTTGGCTGAAAGATAGTTGATATATAAAGGTAGATGAACAAATTGGGATATTCTTATTTATGATTTGTCACAATAACTCGAATAGAACTTTATGCGAGAGATTCCAACGTTCGGGACAAACTATTAGCAAATACTTCATTATAGTGTTGCAAGCAGTTCTCAAACTTGCAAAAGAGATTATCGTACTGACTTCCTTTGATGTGGTCCCAAATGAGATTCTTATGAATCCCAACCATAAACTTTATTTCAGGGTAAGCTTTTCATACATTCATTTACAATATCGATTTCATTTTGTTACAGTCTTATATAACACTAGTCTTTGATAAAACGACAGGATTGTGTGGGCGCTATTGATGGTACTCATGTTCATGCTTCTATATCTTTGTCGAAGCAAATTCCATTTAGAGGCAGAAAATGAGGTACCACTCAAAATGTGATGTGTGTATGTTCGTTTGATATGAAATTCACTTTTGTGTATGCTAGTTGGGAAGGATCTGCCAACGATTGCCGGGTGTTATCAGCAGCACTCGAGACTCCTCGCTTGGAATTTCCTTGACCTCCACTAAGTATTTTTACTTGTTCTAGAATTATCAATTTTCTTTAAGATTGTATTGTATTTACAAATCACTACTAATATATGAATATTTTGTTATAGGTAAATACTATGTTGTAGATTCTGGTTATGCATCAATTCCGAGATTCTTAACTCCTTTTAGACGCAAACGGTATCATCTAAATGAGTATAGGGGTAGAGCAAGATGACCAAGAATAGCAAGAGAGTTGTTCAACTATAGGCATTCTTCACTAAGGAATGTCATTGAGAGATCATTTGCGGCATTAAAGAATCGCTTCTTTATTTTGAAACACATGCATGCATTTGCAATTCGAAAGCAAGCACGTGTTGTAATTGTATGTTGTGCTATCCATAACTACATCCATGATCAGGACAAGAGGGATAGAAACTTTTCCTTATATGGAGATCCAGAGTACTCATTTGAACCTGTACAAGATGAGGTTATAGATGATACATCGTCCGAGGAGGAAACTGAGATGAATATGCTTAGAAAAAATATTGCCAATAAGATGGCAAGGGATTATAATATGCCGAATATTCCATAAAATCGTGTTTTTAATTTTTGTAATGTATTTCTATTATTTTGTATTTGGGGATTTACAATCTTTGCTTTTGTATTGTGATAATGTATGATGATTCCTATCTCAATTCTTGTAATGTGATGTTCTACTTGATGATTTCCCTTATTTGTAATGGTCCTTGTTACACTTCGTAAAATTCGCCGATTTTGTAAAATTTGCCGCAAATTGCCCAATACACTTCTTTGTGTTTCTTTCTAAAACGATTGTTCGATATCGTAAATCGTGGCGACGATCAACGTGACACACTAGCATGAAGTGGATTAGAATATGGTTGCCGGCCTTCATTCTACTAGAATTTTGGGAACCTTCTATCATGCTCAAGAGTAATGCATATTGATCTCTCTTTTCTATTGTATGGAGACTATTGATAAGTATATTGTTTGACCGTGATTACCTATCTACGGATGCTAAAGAATTTTGTGTGAAAATTTAGAAAATTTGATATAACATCTCTTACTTTGTATTTTTTTTTTTTTGCAAAAAAGAGAGACTTTACTATTAAAAAAAAAAAAGTCATACTTTGTATTTGAGTCAATGGTTTCATAAGCATATGAAATTTGTAGAAATAGACATCTCATTTGCTCCAAAAAAAGAAAAATTTGTTTTAAGAAATAGAAATTTTATTCAGTTATCAAACGAATTTCTATTTCTGAAATAGAAATTTTGTATCGTTATCAAACAAATTTTTTTGTTCAGAAACTCGTCCAGAAATAGAAATAGAAAAATTCATTTATGTTCCAGAAACTATTTCTAGAACAGAGTGGTTGTCATACGCCCCCTTAGTGACTCTTCTTTTTGGAGTTAGGCTTTTGTTTAAGAACTAGTATTGTATATAAACTCAGTTTGTTTATAAAAGTGTTTTGTGAAACTTGTATCCTACTTTTCTATCCCATATTTGTGTTGTCTGGGGATTGCTTATATGCTTCCGCATGTGCAATAAAATAATTGGGTTGGCGACGCGTGCTGGGACGTCGCAAATTTTATTGACCACCGAGGAATGTGCACACGCTCGAGATTCGGGGCATGACAAATGCTCCAACACCATCAAGGCCTTCAAATTTCGATGGGTACAATGTGGACTAAATGAACCAATTTGTATTTGATAAGGACGACATTTAATAAACACATGGCGAGGCAAGCAGGGAGGCAAAATAAAATCCTACAAGATCCAAAGGTGTAAACTATTTGGTTCCAAAATTTATAAGCTCTTAAATCTTTTCATACGTCCATCCCAATCTGACAAAAGGAAAATTTAAAATTGAAGCAATTAATTGCCATTGACTCAATGAGTCAAAAAAGACTCTTGGGAAGTATCAAATTCATCGATTCGAGACTAACGTAGATCAAATTTGTTATCCGATAGCTTTTACTTTAATTAAACTCCACTAAAATTTTATTTTAGTAAAACGAAACTCCAAAGGTATCGTTGCAGATTTTTTTTTAAATATTTTAAAATAAGATATTTTGCATTCAAATTGAAATTAAGCATCCTCCTATACAGCTTAGAAGCTCTAGGAAGACGAGAAAATAGGCAAGATCCCATTGCCTTAACTCCTCTCTTTTTAAAGGAAAAGAGGAACTTTTCATATGAGATGCGGGCCTTAGCTATCAAAAACCTTTGTTCCTTCACCACAATATCAAGGAAATAAAAAGGAAAGATCTTTTTGAATGACTTTTGGGGAGGTCATTGTACGTAGAAGCCACAAGATTGGTTGAATATGCAGAGAGAGTCATGGGCCAATTTGCTACAAAATTTGGTTAATAAGGATGACTCCTTGAAGCATCACTCCAGCCCATTGAAGTTGACAATTATGTACGTTTCTTAACGTGGAAAATCATTGGACCATATGATGCAAAAATTTTGGATTAGAATCGACTTTTGCCTCCCAAATAAATGGTGGATTCATTCAAAGTCAAGTCAACAAAAACATACATCAAATTTTCACAATTGACCACTCTATTAGTTTGGGGTTTTATTCTCTATTTATCACATGTGTAGTGGTTTGTGTTTTTTCTTAGTATTTATTCAATCTAACGGAAACAAATTGAGGATAAATTTATCATAAATTGCCAGTTTGGAGTTTTTTTTTTTTTTTTGTGATCAAAAAATTAATTTTGGATAAATTTATCACGGATATACTAGTTTGAGATTTTTCATGGTATTAACCCTAAAAACAATAAGCTTAGAGAAAAATGACTTGGCAAGAAGGAATCATTACCCTTGTTTTCTTGCTAAGCTTTGAAGTGAGAATAATATACTTTATTGATGCTCAATTTTTCTACATTCCCAAAGCACGATTATATCTAATATTTTACAAATATGATTTCATAATTTCTATCTTATTTTCTTTGTAATCAATGTTATTTTGATGGATTATAGAATAAATGAAGAAGATATCAATTCTAGTTTATTAGTCATTCCATGTTACTTTTAATGATACAAGCTACATTTAGTGGATTCACTTATTACCAATTTCAATAAAATCAGTTTTTTTTCAACTTGTTTTCACTATAATCAAAATTTTCCGATTCCCTTTCTTTGAAAGTGAATTTGCTAAAAGCACTTTCCTGTAAAAAAAAAAAAAAAATCTCAGCGACATAAAGACATCTTGAGAGGTTGTTTTTATTTGATTTTCAAATATCATATGAAATTTTAGAATCGGAGGAAATCATGTAATGTAATTATCAATGAATATGAGAATTGGAAATCGATTTATTGCCATGTTATTTTTGTAGGTGAATGGGAGAACGATGAGTCGGTGTTGGATTTGACAAAGTGATCTAGTGACATTTTTTTCCCTTCTTTTTGATAGAATCTCCACGTTTATGGATGCCTGTATGTGAGGGACAAAGTACCAAATAAATGAATCATTGATGCAAAGCTGGTTCATCATGGACTGTTGGTAGTCCAAGTCTTCGTAGACTTTGACTTTGCCCTTACCGGTACGCTGTTCTTTTATTTAGTTATTTTCTTTGGAGAGCGGTAGATAATGCAATTTTTAATGTAATGATTTTATTTTGATGCAAGGCAAAACTATATGTATACCACATTTCGTTTGATAACTAAAAATTTTATGTTTCATGATAAAAAAAAAAAAAAATAGCTACTTCACAACTGAAGTTTCACAATACAACTCAATAATAACCAAGGTAAGTTGCATTATCAACCGTTTTTTAGCCAATGAAAGTCACTCATAAAGCGTTGATATGTACGATATCATAAGCTTTTCACGATCTGGATTATGATCAATCCAATGATGAATAAAACAAGCATTGCCTCCCCTTCGTTGATCTCACTTGATCTTTTCTTTGGGAGACGATTTAGACATGGAAAAATGTTCAGAGGCCCTACTTATCAAGTGCTGCTAGGCCAAAAAAAAAAAAAATCCTTGATCAAGCGGTGGCCGCCAATCAATCAACTATCAAAATAATTAACTAACTAGAGACCTCAAACGTCCCTAAGGATCCAAGGAAAATCTTATCAAAAAAGCAAATTGATAATGAAAAGAAATGAAGCAATACAGCAAAGAAAAAGAAGACGGATCCTAGCGTGGAAAAGAAGACCCGCCAATGCTTTAGCGTGTGCCTTTGGTAGTCCAAGTCTTCTTATACTTGGGTCAATCTTTGGTTTGATTCCTTCTTGGAGCAATGCTGGCTCATCATGGACTGTTGTCAGTCCAAGTCTTCGTAGACTGACTTCGCCCTTCTAACCCGTGATGTTTCAGTCCTCTTGCACTGCCCATACGCTGTACCGTCTTATTTTTTTTTTCCAGTCTTTCTACGAGTGGTAGCTAATGTTAATGCCATGATAAAACGAGGCACAAGGAGCTTAGGTTTTAGATTGCTAGCGTTCATAAGTATCACATTGACCAATCTCATGCAATTCCTAATCTAATGATTGTATTTCGGTGCAATGCAAAAACCACATGTATACAGCACTTTTGTACTTTCCATTTAGTTAAATTAAACAGTATTAATTAGGGGTGTGGAACTGGACTGGGTATACCCAAGAACTGGACCAACCCACCCTGAAAACAGGGTCAGGAATGGGTTCCCGTTGAAACCGGACTCGCGACACCACTTTTGAATGCATGATCATCAAGCGATCCTCTAAATTTGCCTGAAAGAGAAATAAAAAGATAAAATCAAGTCTCGACATTCATACTAGCCCTACTTTTATTAAGAAGGCTAGAATAGAGGCTAAGAGTTAGAGTTTGATTTCTCGATCACTACTCCAGATTGAAATCTAGTGATTTTCACTCTTAATCAATGTGATTTTTACACATTGTTCAACAAGTATCACCAGCCTAATGTGATTCATTTGGAATATCACTATCCAATTTTGGATGGAACTTTGTCTTAACATTGAATCTAGGATTTCCATTTCAAGAGGAATGCAATTTCAAGATGAATTAAAGGACCGATGCTATTTTGGTTGGAACTTCCTACTGCAAGCCTTTCTTGATTTTTAGGAGAATGGCAATGCAAATTGGCAGGCAGAGGCATTGATCCAGGAGGATATGTCATGATAAATTCTGTAGGATTGATCGCAATGTATGCATTTTATTTGCCGAATCAAACCACAACTAGAATATAGCCTGAAGTCAAATCAAACTGCTTTCTGTGTAGACTAACTCTGAGTAAGAACTACCCAAGGAAACACCATATAACCTGAAATCACTCCTAATTGAATTGGTTAATTCTTCTTCCACTCATCCCCTGCATACTCAATTCTTCTTCCATTTGGTTTCCACAATGAAATTAACTAAATGACCGCTTCGGGAGTTTCTATCATATCCAGGGACAATCATGATCCCCCTCTTATGACTAATCACACATTAATCTTCCTATTACTGAGTTACAACTGCTTTCCCAAACCGAAGCACCATATGTTATGTCAAAATGGGTGAAAGAATGAAAAAGAACCGTACCAGTCACAGGAAAATATCTAGATACTCGGAACAAGCTGTCTTTTATCGTTAGTGTCTTAGAACAAAATATCATGTTAGGTATTTGACGTTAGATCCAACTTTGGAGAATTCTGACACATGGCATTCATTGAGAATCAATGAATCATGGACCATGCGTTTGAACTAATCAAAATTGGAATGGAACTGCAACCTTGTTCATGATAATGAGATTCAATGGCCAATAAAGCTTCAAATAAGAAAAATGCACCTATGCCTAGACAAAGTTCTCAGCATATACCCTTCATTTTACTAGCCTCAAGTCAAGCTCGTTTGCAGTAGTGAATATACATGAAAACAAGCGATAAAGAAGAGGCCTATGGTGAATCTTCAGCACCTTTATTTCCAGCCTATATAGATCGTGTCGCTCTAACCAAAGTCCGCAAGCAATATCACACCTCGCGAACTCTGAGCTCACTCTTTCAGCAGTCTGAAAACCTCTAGAAAACTCCAATGAATGTCCCTACCGCAAAAACAAGAGACAGCACTCCACCCAAATAGCGAACCACTTTTCAAACATGAACGACAAAAAACCAGTCATGGTCAAAACAAGCGAGTTCGCTTTGGGCATGGATCTTTTTGCAATGTGCAGCAACTACAGCTACTTGGGTGGAAAATTGAAATCTCTTGGAGCAACATACATCCATTATTCATCTAGCTGTATGCAGTACAGTGCACATCTTTGGCCTGATGTCTTGGTACCAGAACCATACTGCATAATGAAGCAGAATTTTTTCAAGCAAAGAGCAACAAGTACATAAGTGGAATTCTTTGATCTTTTCCAAAGTGGATATTAGGAACACACCCTTCTGCATTTAGGTTGAGAATGTACTATAAAACAGAGAGGGTAGTCAAATAACAGGCCACCGAGAAGATAGCATATTCTGTGGGGGGAGCGAGGAGGAGGAGGAAGGGGGGGGGTTTGCAAATACAGATCATTTATGCAGTCAACGGCCAAAAACTGTAGAACACTAAAACAAGCCAAGACAGGTTCTTCAATAACAATGCACTGGGAGATGAAACCTAGGAACAATTTGCACCAAGCATGACAACAACCGTCACACCCTCTAGTTGAGCAAAACATAGATATTGGATAATAGGATGATGTGATCATGCACCATCTGTTGAGCTATTTGCATCAGACATTCACGCATGAGCTCAATCAAATAAGAGCTCAATTGACTAAGGTTGCAGATTCGTAAACCCATAAAAAGAGGGTTATAAAATCAAATGATGTTGCTGATGGGGCTTCCAACAACTAAAAGTAACTACATAATCAACCACTGGGGTTAGAGGATGAACCCAACTCATTCCGGATCAGGAGAGACACCAGGGACTAACTGCATTAAGACAAAAAGCAAGGCATCGTCACTTTAGTGGTTCAAGCACTCGAAAGCAGAATTCTAGCTTTTCGGTAACATAATTGCCTCACCACTTGTGCTTTATATTTATCAAGAGGTGGACACAAGGTTGATTGAGACAAAGGACCAGATTGTGAAGAATAGGTGATGATGACCTTTTAATCACAAAATCAAGACCAGTAAGGATTCATCAATACATTGTCTAAGCATTTTGAGTCTTATCAGAAGGAATCTCTCTGAGCGGCTGATTGTTTCTGTTTGGTTAAGGCAATTGCTTACTAGTTGATAGATTACCAAAACTTTAGGCAAGACCATGCCCTTATCAAAGCAAGGGCTCAAAACATATAGCCATATAATTACCAGCAGAAGGAAGAAGTTGTTTCTTAAACAGCTATGTTGTTTCCGTTAAGCAAAATCTGATCAAGTTTCGTTACCCTTCATCCTTCAGCAGTGATTTCACAGTATGCAAGAATGAAAACAGAATCTTTAAGATCGCATGAAGCTTCCACAGTTTATATCTAGAAGGTCAATAAAAAGAGTGAGAGAGGAAAAAGGGGGCGTTGGATGTTGAGCAAGGCCAAATTGCAGATGCTTGTGCGAGTACCGATTCTCAGTTAGAAGCATAGACCAAATTGAGGACAGAGGGGCCTCAAAAACCACGGGTATGATAACTTCCGATGCTAATACATACAAATCAAGGTCATTTGCCCCTTCAAATAATAAATTGACGTCAAGAACATAGAATGGCTGCCCTTCACCCCAAAGTAATGCAAGAGGCGTCTTGAAGCACAAGTAAATTTGAGAGGAAGAGAGAGAGAGATACATACTACTCAGTAACATCCTCGAGGACCATGCTGACGTCCACATCGAAGCCCCTAAGAGTACTGACAAGCTCCTTGTCTCCCTTCTGAACCACTATCTCCAAAACCATTTTCTAGGTTTCTCCCACAAGAAAGCATCAATGAACAGATGATTAGTCACATAAACTATCGAATCTCATAAGCAATAATACTCCACAGACAGTGGGAAGCTTTGCATTCACTGGCATTGCCATTCATCATCCTAGACAGTCAATTCATCGCCATAATAACAGTCTAAATCAAAGCTCATCTCTTGCACAAGCTAGCAACAAATCATGAATCTCCCTCCTATCCCCAACTTCACCCACTTAGCAACTGACTAAATGATGCTTTTCTCATCCGAAAAGAGATGAATTTGAACACGAACCACCCCATGTATTCTGTACTATGCAAATTAACAAGAAAAATCACACGCGTTTCACATTTACATCACAGAATAACATCCAAATCTTCAAGTATAAGAAAGTGGTCAGGATCATATCCATAGCCCTCAAGATCGCAGAGCGTCAGACTCCTCTCCCGAGCTTCCACCGCCGATGGCCGAGTTCTCCAGCAAAGTCTAGAAACCGTCGCCATCTCCAATGCAGTCCTGGAAGAGAGCCGGGCAACGAGCTTTAAAGGTCTCAAAAATTTCTGAATTACAACCGAACCCAGCTACGAATCGCCACCAGCACCGATCATCGCAGACGAATTCTTCTCCAGATCTTTCCAATTTCTTTGCGTACAAAATCACGAACGGGGTCATACTTCGTCGATCCGGGACTCCACGTCCTCCTCCTCCGTCGCGCAAGAATCCCAATCAGCCTCAATCCAGTCACACCCATCGGCGGCACCACGTCGCCAGCGCCGCCGCCGCGGCGGCGGAAGTAGTCGGAGCTTATCTCTTCGGCCGAGGGAATCGGGGCGTACTCGAAGAGGCGCAAAGGGCCTCTTCGAGAAGGCCTCCGAGCTCCGCCACCTCACACCACCGCCTCACACCGCCGCCCGTCGGCCTCTTCTCCCCCCGGCAGCCCTATCCGAAGAGATAATCTCCGACTACCACCGCAAAGACGGCGAGATATCCTTTGGGATGGTAGTCTCGGAAGATGAATCTTGCTTCCGGTCTCCATAATCCGGTAGCACTGATGGTGATTCCACTGGACTGGCTAGAACTGCTTTTATCTTCCTCTCATCTATGTATTTACCACTTTCATTATCAATTTGAAAATTTATAAGAAAATTTCTCGAGTTACTTGACCTGAAAGATTATGGAACATATAGCAGCAAAACCTACCATGTCAGCAGTCCTCTTCACCTGTATCAAAAACTTGTCTCTGCACTGCAGGACAGTTGGAGCTACCTGCCGTGCTTACATGGTAACTGCATCAAACAGAAGATAGGATGAAAGTCCTACTCCAATTCTTTTGAAGTATCGGGACATAGCTTCTGAGGCCTGTCGTGGTTTTCCTTTATCTCGATGTATATTAGGCTACTATGGTAGGCATTCAAATCCTTATTCAAAGATGATCCTTGCTGCAATTAGACTGACTCTACCTTAAGCAGTTCATAACCCAACAGTAATACAGTCCAATTGACATGTCACGGCAAAGAAATTGTCATGGCAAAGAAATTGCAGAAGAATTATTTAGCTGATTTAGGTACTGTAGGCGTGTCCCTCACAAGTATGTCAGTGGCTTTAATAAGTATGTGAACATGATGTTCCTTGGACTTGAGCAGCACTATTTTGAATCAGATGCTCCATTTGGCTTGATGATGCCTACATTTGGTCGCGCACAGTATTTCTTCAAAGATGTAGACTTAACCTGGAATGTTTTGGATATCCAGTATAAAGCTCATAATGTTTCTCCATAGTAGAGAGCTTTTAATGCATTGATGTCCTACTCTGAAAGTTAAACTACATCAAGAGAATGCATAATCGAAAGAAAATTGTTCGCCCACCATACCTGAAAAAAAAGTAAAGCACGATCATGGTGAATGAAAAGGTGCAAAAAATCCTCACCTTGAAAGCAACATACCAATCAGTCTTGTTGCGTAGCGGAATCAAGCATGAGCTTTGTTTACTCAACTCAACTGCATAAACATGGAGAAGAGGCTTCAGATAAAAGAACTTAACGGGGCACGACATGAGAGTAGGATGTGATGAAATTGACCATCATACATTTTCTTTGAAGACATAATGCAGCAACGAAATCTCATTTTGCGTGTTGGTTTTCTCTACCGATCATTCTCAGTCATTTGGTTACAACATTCACTTACTTTATCTCCAGAAAGAAATTCACCTCACAAGGCATTCTAAGAGTTTGTGGTGCGAGGATAGGAACTATGCAAAAAGAAAGAACCTAGCCAAAAATTTGAAAACAACACAAGGAAAAGAATTTGAAAAACAGGGCGACCAATAACCGATTCATACTCGCCATTGAAGCTCTTATTTAAGATATTTCTTTTACCATTATTTACGATGTTGAACCACAAATTCTCAAGCAAATTATTGTAGAACAAAGAAATATCATCCCCTTCACTAATTGCCTAGTAAAACAGGAGGCAAGCAACGCAAATTGAATGTATCTCCAAAATAAAAATGAACCAAACGCGCATTACTATATACACTCACAGATAAACTTGACTTCATGAGGCCGGATCTCCAAGAGCACTTCAGCCATGATGACGACGGCTATATCGCTGATTTACACGAAACAGCGGGTCACATAGCAGGGCAACAATAATCAAGCAAAAAGGTCTGCATAAAGCTCAATTTCAAGTACCCATTTATGAGTGCGTTTGCTTTGACTTTTGGGGAAAGCCTTTGGCTAATGTAAAGGCCCTTAGCCTAAAGGAGTTCTATGAAATGCAAAGACTGTTAGTAATTTGCAATTTAAAATGACTTGAGAAGTAACATTGGGAAACTACTATTTGATAAACATATATTTGGAAAGTTCTTTAGTGTAATCAACTTTTTTTAATTTGTTTAAAATTTAAAAAAAAAATGATGGAAACTTTTATATTTTTGCGTTGAGAGTGATGTAAAAGAGACATATCAACAAGTCCAAAAAAAAAAAATTACATGAGAAGTGTCGAAAATAATAGGGCCCTCAGATTTACAAACAGTGAAGAAAGTACAATAACCAATGGGCTAAGTTACTGAGAATATAAAAATAAAATTTAGTCATTTATGATGTCATATGGAAAGTCTTATCTAAATTTGAGAATATAAAAATAAAATTTAGTCATTTATGATGTCATATGGAAAGTTTTATCTAAAACTGGCATATGATAAGAAATGTCTCTTATCAGCACAAAACAATCAGACATGTCTTAGTTGCAACATGACAGCACCAAAAGTCATATCTTGCTCTTTCTGAATGGACAACTGAGCAGCACTTTGCCTTAAATTACTCCATCAATTTCCCCAACCATGTCTCATAGCTCAAAAATACCATGAGAATGGATTGAACCGCCTAGCACTTCCTGGAGATTGATTGCAGAGCAAGCACCACATAAACACATTCGTGATGGCAACCAAAATGACCTTTTGCTCATGTTCAACGCCCAAGCATGCAAGAAAATTAAAGAGCTAGGACTCTTGAAGAGCAATGGACTTCTTCTGTGGACCTCAGATTGCCAACAAGATCGAGGATTAGCCTTAAAGAACTGTTCCTGTCATAAAACATAAGTACAATCACATCTCAATTCACAAAGCGGTGCATTTATTAATATACATGTCATGGATATTCCAAAGAACTTACAAGGGAAGACAACTCCTAGTAACTGCTGGGTACAATAGAAATGAACATTCAAAGCCCAGGATTGTTCCTGGGAAAAATGGAAAAGTGTGGAACAACAGACTTTGACTTACATCACATGAAGTAAGAATGACATAATAAGTGAATTTAACTATCCCGTTCTATTCTATTAGCGATGCCAGTGTCTACTGATTCCAGTTCTTCCACGACTTTAGTCCTCGAAGGCTGCTCGTCAGGAGTCATTTGGAGGCATTGTAAAGCAAGATGTGCTATTTGGGATGTGGAATCTATATATGTAGGGTATAGGGACGGTATCAATTTGGTTCCCATTTCCGGCAGGTTGCAACATCATAAGCGACCGGTTTCTTCTAAAATAACCAGTGTTTCTTTTTCGGTTTCTGAGGAATTAGGAGCATCTGCAGAAAATGAAAAGTTATGTAGGCAATACAACTGTAGATTCCATTCCAAAGGATTTAAGTAGCTAAAAGGAAAACACACCTCGTAATTCATAGAGGGGATTATACTGAACCTCATATCCAAAAACTCAACCAAAGCTCTGCATCAATTGAAAGTAAGGTTAACAAAAGGAAAAACTTTAACGAAAAAAATGGAGTTTCAAAAGATCAGTTGCATTGAACAAAAGCAACAGTAGATCAATTGCAAATGTTTACATCTAGATTCTAAATCAATCAATACATGAACTGTACCCAAGTAGCTGTTTGAAGCAAGCAAAAGAACAAACATTTAATTTCCCACACAAGCAACAAGCAAAGCATCACAAAGGAGGGTCTATGCGTATTTGTATGCAAGCAACGCTCTTTTTTCCAAGACAAACAATAAGTAAAATATACCCATTTGGACTTTTAACAAACCAAACCCAAGAACTTCACATTCATCACATTGCACCTACTGATGATTTGAACCAACAAAAAAACTTTGAAGAAGACAAGCAAGGAATACCCTTGGCAGAGGGAACTTATAAATCCAATTGCCAAATAATAATCAGGCTGTGAATATAAGTATCATCTAGAGGCTTTTGTCCTCCTCCAGGCTCTCCAACATCAACCAAATAAGCAATGAAATCAGTGACTCACTGGAACAAATAACTTCATCATTCTTCAAAATCCTGCATTCCAACAGCTGCTCGCTGCCATGATACGGCATTATCCGACCATCAATCACAGCATGGACTAATCTACTCAAAACAAGCTCAACCATGGCAAGTATTACAACCAGAAGCACAGAACAGAACAATCCGTGATGATAGAAAAAATGAAATCCTAAGCAGCATCAAGCTGCTGCTGTTCAGTTCGATCGAGCAAGCTAAATTTGGGAGAAAACAGTAATAATTCAACAGCCACTGCCATTTTGACATAGATTAGCCAATCAAACTGAATCATGTCCTAGCCCAATCAGAGGCAACTAAATTGCTGATCGGGTTGAGCTGGACATCAGTGGTAGAGATTAGTAGTGAAAGCGAAGGTACCTTGCTTGTGGGGGTGCGGAGAGAGAGGAAGCCATTGCAATAGACCTTGCGCTTCAGCTTCAGCTTTAGCTTCAAGTGCTTCGAAGGTGACAATCCAGCACACACAATCTCAAGCACATAGCTCATTTCATCAAACACCAAATTGCACATGATCACCAAACACTAGACAGGCAAAACTTAGATGGTTCACATTCACACGAAGCATAATTCAGCACACTAATTACAAACACAATCCAAGAGAAGTTCAGGATTGAACAAGGAAACCAGAGCACAATGTTGATCCGTTCCTAGAACCTGCATTGCCGGCTCAAAATGCAAGCGTTGAGTCCATCACAGAGGAGTCATACTGGATTCCTGAAAGCTCTGACGTATTCATCTGTGGGATTCTGCTGAGTCTGGATGTTCTGTATAAGGCCAACAAGGATGGTGATGCCAGATTTCTGTCCCTCAAGATTCCGTTTGATGCGATGTTCGTTTTCCTAATCAAAACTCCAGAGTTAGAGCATAAGCTGCCAGGCTTGAAATCCATATCCTAGATGCAATTTCTCCCTCTTTGACTGACCTTGAATGAGGATGAGGACCCTGATACCAATGTGTGTGCAGAAGCTCCTCCTGATGCTCATAGAGTTCAACTTGACTAAAATTTTTGAGATTCTACAACCAAAGACAGTCAGCCACTGCTTCGGATTTTCACTTGGTGATCTGTCCTGTGCAATGTGAATTATGTTGAGCTGCGTGTGGCTCTGGCATCAACTCCAGAAATGGATCCCAAGTTGCTTTCTCAACTGAAAGTAGTATGGCAGATTGGAATCCTTTTGGAGTATGTACATGTGAAGAATATGGAAGAATTT
Source organism: Eucalyptus polyanthemos subsp. polyanthemos (assembly GCA_017140185.1). Taxonomy (NCBI): domain Eukaryota; kingdom Viridiplantae; phylum Streptophyta; class Magnoliopsida; order Myrtales; family Myrtaceae; genus Eucalyptus; species Eucalyptus polyanthemos. Next base: position 44,600,140 of record CM029464.1, on the reverse strand, counting down.
CTCAAATTGACGCTTGGCTTGTGTGAAGCTCTTCTTTTATGATCACTAGGTTCAGTGAAAGGTTTTGCGTACATGGAAGAGCCACCACTACTTGATGAAAGTTCTTCTGAGGTGGCGAGTTGCATATGACGCATAACCAACTTTGGTGGCAGTGCCAGTGTTTTCCTGGAATTGAGTGGATCTCATGACAGAAACAATGCCAATATTGCTTCAGAATGCACAGTTCTATTACTAAAGGCAGCCCCAAGGGAAGGTGCTCTCTTTTTCTAACCAATCTTTTGTAAGTGAGTGCAATTCTCAAGTCTCAGCAAAAGGGCGCTCCTTCTCTACTGGTACAGTGAATGCTGCATTCTCTCAGTTACTCCTGTAGGCAATGTTTGTTGCACAGAATGATTTTTGTCCGTGTGCCCGTCAAAGATTGCTATGATTGAAGGCATCATTGCTGAGATAAATTATTCTGGTGCTGCTGCTTTAGCCAGTGCTGCCACACTGGTAATCTCAGAATTGCGGTGGCGCCCTCATTTATGACTTCTCCATAACATTTGCAAATCCCACTAAGAAGCACACCTTTCCTGAAAAATAAACTGAACTTAAGCATGGCAATACAGAGTGTCTATCTACTTCAAAGTCACGACAATAGTTGTATGACTTTCCAACACACATTCCATCTATTTGTTTACAGCATAGCGAATTTATCTCCCATGTGAAGCGAGGTTATCAATTTCAAAATATGTGTGAAGCAGCAAATCAACAACGATCTCTAATAATTTGTTAGATATCAAATAAAAATGATGCAATCGACATGCACACCTCTAGGAGAAACCATCCTAAGAAAATGTAGCTAAAAAAGCCAAACCAAACTAGGAAAAGAACACAAATACTTGTACATAATTAAGAGCCCTCTCGCTGTTCTGAGGCATCATAATTTAAATACCTTCAGCAGATTTTTAGGCAAGAATCCGCTAAAAGGTCATTAAAAAGTGCATGCAAAACTTCTCTGTTCATATCTGTGAAAGAATTTGATTGCCAAAAATGGAAAACATTGGTACTTACCTCAATTCGTTTAAGGTTTGAACACAAGGGAACAATTTGTGGTCGTGCTTCCAAGTGCAACGTGCACTTATTCATCGTCTTATCCCACAAATTTGATTGACTTCTCCCAGCAAAGCTGATAAATTTCCATTAATGGTAATTTCCAAGAATGTCTTATTGTAACCTGTTGCAGTCCCTTCAAGCTTGATAGATCAGGCAACTTCTGTAAAGATTCACAGCATTCAATATCCAAGTATTCCAAAGATTGAGGTAGTTCGCCTTGAATCTCAACCAGATTATGACAATCTATTACTGAAAGACGTGTTATTCCGTCCAAATTGCTTAGGTCAGGGATCTGCATCTGTTTAATGCCACGAAGCAGCAACCCATGTCCACCTGTATATTCAAATGTCTGATTGTGAATATGCACATAAACATCTGTCTTACCCATTACGCTGAACGGATCGGGGAACTCCGTAACGAATAGTGGGAATAAATTGTAAGATCATCCAAAAACCGCGTATTTCGCCTTGAATCTCATCTAGATCATCACAATCGGATACTCGAATACTCCTTAACTTGTTTAACTTGCTTAGATCGGGTAGCATCGCCAGCTGTTTGACGTAGTCAACGCGCAAATCTCGTAGGTTCTCTAAACAACCAAGGCCTTCAATCTCTGCAACTTCAGAGTGCAAAATCTGGAGAGATGATAGTTTCCTCAAATTCGATACATCCATCGAGCAAAGTGAGTTGCAACTGCAGAGATATAAGGAGGATAAATTTGAGGGAAGCCTCGGGAGGCGACGCGGATGAGGAGGGCTGCGGTCGGTGGTATAGCCGACCTCCCTCACAAGTCCGAGAGATTCCAATTGGCTTAAGTTCCCAATCCAATGTGGTATCGTTCTTCGAAGCCCATCGATTTCCCATCACAATTAGTGGGCGGTCAAAGCCCGTGATGCAATACCTTTAAGCTAGCGAGATTTGAGAGATCCGGAAGCCTCCGAAGTTTCAAACGATCGCTTACATCTAAGAAAACCAAGTATTTCAACTGACAAATTGATTTATCAATTTTGGTTAATGATTCACAGCCTGATAGGATCAAATGTTCTAAATTTGAATGAGCTGAGAAGTTGGGGGTTCTCTTCAAGCATCGGCAATGGGCTAGATTCAGAACTTTCAAATTCTTAATCACCTGTGAAAGAAAAATCATGCGAAGTTTACTTTTGAATCTAATAAGATGGAAGAATAAGTGTTGTCTAGCATAAAACATACCTTCATGTGGCTCCACCCCTTCCAATCATGAGTAATTTCACTCCGAGATAGATCAAGGATAGTCAAATTCTCTACGGAGAAATTTGCAATCTTAAATATCGGGTGAATATTATGCCAAGAAAGCCATCGTAATCGTGGAAGGAGATCTGAATTCCTTTGGAAAATATTAGTTGGAAGAGCATATGATGACCCTTTGAGCCAATGAGGCATCTTTTCTCCATGAAAATTTTTCTTCAAGTCGTCTACTTCAAGGAACGTTAGATTTGGTAGGCTGTTGAAGTCCTCATAGGTAAAACGGTGCTGATCATCAAACTTGAGATGAAGAGCTTCAACTTCTTTCTTTTCCTGCCCAAAAGAAAAATTTTAAAACAAAAAAGTTGAAAGGAAACACATTTCTTCAAGTTCACTATTTTAAGGGGTTGAGTTGACTACTATCATTCCTTTAAAATCTTAAAAGACCAAAAATATCGGTTGAGTAGGTTGCAATGGTGACACAAAAAGTAACTACTTTTTTTGGAAAAGAAAATGTCTATAAGTAACTTGGAGATGTATTGCACAAAGCATTTTACCTCATGTATCCTTAGCAGATTTAATCCATCCTTAGGATTCCACACCCAACGTTGCTTCTCTATATTCATCCCACTTTCTTGACGAACTATTTCTCTTCCAAGGTCTCTGAGTTGATCATGCATCCACAATATATTATCTTCTCCAATCTTTATTAAAGACATGTTCTGCAAAACTTCCACGGTTGCTTCCGGAAAAAGTTCAGATGCATCCCAAAAATAAAACACAATGTCTTTGCAACATCCAATGAAATGACAAGCTATATCAAGGAATATACGCTGCTGCCGATTATCTAATACATCATAACATATTTTCAATTTATTTCGAACTTTATCATGAGGAACACTTTCTAGCATCTTCAATGTGTCATGCCACTGTTCCTTATTTTTGTTGGATAAAAGTGAACCTATGACCTCAATGGCTAATGGAAGACCTCCAGCAATCTGTACCGCCCTCTTGGATTGCTTGATATACTCGTCTATAGGAGAATCTCTCCTGAAGGCATGTTTACTAAAAAGTTGAAGAGATAGATTTGGACTCAAGCCCGTAAGCTCATACGTCCAGTCCACTTCTGGGACATGGACAACATCTTTCCTTCTTGTAGTAATAATAAGTTTGCTCCCTTTACCAAACCAATCATGCTTACCTACAAGTGCATCCATATGATCCTTTTCTTCCACATCATCAAGAAGAAGTAGGACTTTTTGGTTAAAGAACCTTTTTTTAATGATCTCAATCCCTTCATCAATGTTTTTTATATCTATACATTTCATCTTAAGGATGTCAAAGATGAGCTGTTGCTGCAAGTAATAAATGCCCTTAAGCTTTGACGTTTCACGGATGTTGGAAAGGAAGCAACAATTGTTGTACTTGTTGGAAAGCTCATTGTAGATTAATTTTGCAATTGTTGTCTTTCCAACGCCACCCATCCCATGAATTCCCACAATCCATGTTTCACTTGTGTGAGCATCAATCTTTTCCATGATTTTATGCACATGGTGGTCCACACCAACCAAGTTGTTCGATACCACCAAATAAGCCTTCTTCAACTCATTGAAAACCTTATGGGTAACTGTTTTTGCGATCTCACCTTCTTCCCTAGTGTTTGTTGAGGTCAAATGGCAATGAGTTAGAAAATTATATCAAACAAAACTATGTTCTCACAGGACCAAAGTGAAAACTAAAGACCTATTTGAAATGCTTTCTACAAGGATTTACTCCATTGTAAATGAATTAGCGTTGGCACATATGGTTAATGAATGACCTAACTGAAAAAAAAAAAAAAAGTTACTTGGAATGAAAAAGGACAAAATTGGGATTGTACAACTATTTCGTGTGATTTCTGCAATATAATTTGAATAGCAGAAAATTCAATTTCAACAAGGCTAACACAAATCTAGAAAAGAAACCAATTGAACCACAGTAAAAGTTTTAATGGTACAAGGCACATCAAATAGAATGATAGAGGTAGTCACCTATTGGTCTTGTTGTGCAGATCCCACCCGTTTATTGCCCCAACTACACTAAGAGCAACCTTCCACTGACGCATAGTCTCTTCGTCATATCGATTCTTCTTTTCATGTGAAAGAAAGGCCTCTCCATAACCCCCAATTTGGTGTCGAACCTCTGAAGGTGCCACATCATAAAAAATGGGCATGATCTTTTGTCCCCTAGTTTTTTGGCACTCAACCATCTGGACTAGCTCCTTGAGACACCATACGCTAGAGGCATAACCTTTTGAAAATATAGGTATTGAGATCTCCGATTGATTAATTGCTTGGAGAAGTTCCGGGCCAAATTCTACCCCTTCACAAAGCTCTTTGTCATCCTTATAAACATGGATTCCCGCATCTATCATACTAGTGTAAAGGAAGCTGGTAAAACCTGCTCGAGTATCCTCTCCTCTGAAGCTCAAGAATACTTCATATGCATATCCTGATGAATTAACCATTCCCTTAGCTTCTGTCACAGTGTGAGTAAAAGAAGCACTCCTTGCTATTCCATCATTTTTATAGGTATGTTGTGTTTCTACGCCCTCCATTGATTTACTCGTTCCGATCTTCAGAAACACCGAACAGCGTATCAAGCAAAAGTAGCGGCAGCCGAGATGGAAAATGTTTAGAAGCCCGTGACAAATAATGGAGATCTCTCGTAGCTCATTAAAAGTAGTATTTAGGATTAGCTAAATATGTAGAGAGTCGTGGGCCAGCGTGCTACAATAGTTCAATAAAAATGATTCATTGCAACATCACTCCAGCCTATCAAAGTTGACAACGCACGTGAATATACGAGTATTAAATCTCAAGGGGCGTTTTAACACCTCAAGGAGATTAAATCTCCCGGGGAGAACGTTAACATAGCACAGTACATAGTTTTCATTTAAAAAAAAACACAGCCCGGTCTTCTCAAATCTTGAGAACATAAATTATTTCCTAAAAGTTTTAAATCTCAAAGGGAAAGCGTGAACATGTTCTCATTTGACATAACATGATGCAGAGCATCCTTTTTAAAAAAGAAAAGTTACACATTTCTCGAATTTCAACAACATAAATTGTTTTTCTTTAACGTCATTTATGCAAATATGACCGCCACTCTCTCTAGAATGGATCAAAAAATTAGGGCCCGTTTGGCAACTTGCCCAATAGTGCCAGATTCTGATTTTTTGTTCCCAGAATCAGTTTGGGACGAGAATCGCGTTTGGTAAACTTTTTGTTCCCGGGAACGATTTTGGACAAGATTTGAGAATAAAAAAAAATTTGATTATACGTCCGAGAATCAGAAAAAGAATCAAAACGGTAAAACCCTTGTTCTTCTCTTTCAACATCTCGGTTGCCGTTCGCCATCGCCCGCGCTCGCCGCCGCCGCCCGCCGCGCCACCGATCGCGGTCCGCCGCTGATCGCCGGTCCGGCGAGGTCGCCGGAGGCTCGCCGAGCCGTGGCGAGGTCCGACGAGGCTCGCAAGCCTCCGGCGACCTCGCCGGTGGCCGGTGCAAGCCTCGCGCGGTTGGCGAGGCTCGGCCTCACCAGATCAGGCGAGGTCGAGCCTCACCGGCAGCTTCGCCCAGCTGCCGGTGAGGCTCGCCTGGCCACCGGCAAGGCTTGCCTAGCCCCGCCGGTGGCCAAGCTGGCCTCGCCGAGGCTGGGCGAGGGCCGGCCACCGGCGAGGCTCGGCCTCGCCAACTGGCGAGGCCGAGCCTCGGCGGGCCGGGCAAGCCTCGCCTGGGGCCCAAGAAGGCTCGCCGACGAAGGCCGACCTCGCGAGGGCCGGTGAGCGCCGCCGGCCCTCGTACGCCGGTCGCCGATCCGCGACCGGCCAAATGAAGAAGAAGAAGAACAGGAAAAAGGGGAAAAAAGGGAAAAAAAAAAAAAAGAAAAAAAGGAAAAAAGAAAAGAAAAAAGTAAAAAAGTAAAGAAATTATTTAAAATTTATTTAAAAATCAAAAGAAATTAATTTGGAAAGTAATCAATTAATACGGTACCAAACGCAATTCTATTCCAGAATCAAAAATTTTGAACAGTTACCAAACGCGTTTTTTTACTCAGAATCAGTTCCCGGGAACAGAATCAAAAATAATCATTTCTAGTCAGAATCAGCTCTCGGGAACAGAATTGTTACCAAACGCGCCCTTAACTAGAGCTATTCATGTGATGAGAGCTAGAGAGCTCAAGATCAGGATACAAGAAGCCAAGTCTCGAATCAGACGATTACTAAGATCTTGTGGAATATTTGGAAGTCAAGAAACCAGGCCATCTTCAAGAATAGAAAACCAGAACCAAGCAACCTTGTGGAGTCTGCTTTAGCTGGGTCGAAGAGTTTCAATAGATGGAACCCAAAATCGAGCGAATCTAGTAAGACCAACGACAGATCGTCACGATTTTGGAACCCACCGCAGGCTGGAACACTAAAGATAAACATAGACGGTGCCTACGAACCTGGAGCTACTGGAGGCCCGATCACTTGTGTCTGTCGTGATTCCGCCGGGAGGTTGGTGGACGGAGTGGTGCGAGCAGTAGCGGTGCCTTTTGTGTTCGGGGTTGAGGCTCTTGCCCGCTTATAGAAGCCCCAACTCATCTGTATCCTCAAAGAGTAGTGCTGCTGTGCAAAAAAAAAAAAGGAATTATTGATCAAATGGTGGCCGCTTACCAATCAACTATCAACGTAATTGACCCACCGGAACCACAGCCATCATTCACGGCGAGAATCCAAGGAAAATCTCGTCAAAAAAGCAAAGTGATAATGAAAAGAATAAAGCAATAAAAGAAAAGAAAAAGAAGATGGTTCAATCCTAACGTGGAAAAGAAGACCTGCCAATGCTTTAATCGTCCAAGTCTTCGGAGACTTGGCTCATTCATGGGTGTGAATCCTTCTCGGAGCAAACTTGGTTCATCATGGACGGTTGGTAGTCCAAGTCTTTGTAGACTTTGACTTTGCCCTTCTAATCCAGTGATGTTTCAGTCTTCAATAATTAACTTTTGAGGAAAATTATTGTTGACATAGATTTTCGCCTAAAGGTCCTATCCGCATTCTCATGAAATTCAGCAATCAAATTCATTGATAATTACTCACCCATGGGCAACTCAGTTGGTGTGCATTCTCTCCTCCTTCGTCGAGGTCGAGAGTTCGAGCCCTCCTGTTGCTAATATAACTTAAGTGAGGGTCTCAGGATTGGATTACTGAGCTAATCTCCCGAGGTATTAACGCTTGGTTTGGGGTGCACCGCACACTCTACGGGCCGTGACTGCCCGATGGGCCCTGCGGATCCTCGGTTACCATAAAAAAAGAAATTCATTGATAATTTGACCCCTTATTAAAAAAAAAACATTTATAATCCTGCATTCTTGATCTCTATTGCATTCTTTCGCATTTAAAATTCCAGACCCTTTCCAATAAAATTGCGAATTTTTGTGAACCGAAATGGTTGACTTGAGGCCACTTTCGATACGGCATTCATGCGAGTGCGAAGGAAGGGAAATTCTGCAAAAGTGGAGAGCAAAATCTGGTGGGACACGATACGGTGGAAACGTGTTGACTAACTGAACACCAAGATAAGGACGAGGGGACATGGCCGGGCCATGCGTAACGGAAAGCAGATAAAGTTTAAAAAAAGACTAAAAATAAAAGAAGAGCGCAAGTGGAATTCTCGGTGGGCTTCGGTGGATTGCTCTGATGAGGAGAAGAACGTGTTCAAGAAGGACACGGCAGCGGAGAAATTGCAGCACACCCTCATGATAAATGACCATGGTGGCGCGTGGTAACACTCCTGTTTCTCATAATTTCTACTCTTTTGTTCCCCTTACAAAAAAAAGAATAAACCTGTTTGGTAAAACATTTGTTCCCGCGAACAATTTTTCAATTTTTTGTTCAGGAACAGTTTTGAGAAGCAAAAAAAAGTTGCTTCTTGTTCCCGGAAATAATTTCTAGAAGTAAGTTGATTTTCTTTTTTAATTTTATTTTCTTGCCACGACCACCGTCAACCGCCGGAGACCACCCCCGCGCCGGTCGCCGCGTCGCACGCCGCCCGGTCGCTGGGTCCGCCGCCTTGGTCACATCACTGGTCGCCACCCCCACCGGCCGCCCCGGTTGTTGCAGCCCCCCTCGCGCCGCCGGCCGCCTCCGGCTGCCGGTAGCCGGCAATCGTCGACGGTCGATGGGCTTCTGGCGGTGGTCGGTGGCTAGCGGGTCGACAACAAATGGTGGTGGTGGCCGGGCGGCAAGCGATCCGTCGGCAAAAATAAAAAAAGAATAAATACAAAAAAGAAATGGTTGCGTTACCAAATGCATTTCTATTCTTTTTCTATTCCAGGAGTAGAAATTTTGTGTCGTTACCAAACGGGTTCTTTTACTCAGAAATTGTTCCTAGAGCGAGAAATAGAAAAAAAAACTATTTCTGAAAAAAAAAAACTCTTCCCAAGAACAAGCGTTGTCATGCGCAACTCATATCTTCAGCAAAGATTTAGCGTGAAAAGCAAAAGGTTAAAAGCAAGAGAATCCCGCCGAAGGGAGGCCGCTTTAGTCGAGACTCCCCGCGAAGCATTCGACCATCACGACCCGGTCCTTACTAAAGAGCTAGTCGGCAAGAAAGGAAAACAGAGGGAGATATCAGCTACAAATACATTACATGTTTTAGTTAGTAGTTAAAAAATTATCGAAAGAATTTCTGTTTTTCTAGAATGTCAAGTCAGATTCTAATCTGGTTATTCCATTTTCTGTTTAACATTTGGATTTAGTGAGATTTGATTTATTCCATTTAGTTAGATCGTATTTTGAATCTTCATGTAAATGATACAACGATAAAATAAATTATGTAATAAAACTTCTGCAATAATATAAAAAGGTAGTAGAATTGAATTAGTAAATGAAAAAAAAAAAATAACACAAAAATGCCATATGTGAATTCAAAAAGAAATTGGAGAATCGTATTTCCTATTATCTATTTATTGTGAGATTTATTATCTAATTCATACTTTATCCGTAAAAAGGAAAAAAAAAAGTTTAGTAAGGTCCCAGTAAGGGTAGACCTCATTGATGTATCAGTACCCCAATTATTACCGATGTTGTGGTCGTGCTGCCACCTCTTTGCACGACTAGATCCGATTCCTTTTCTGCATCATGAGATATCTCACTGTGGCGCTCAAAGTTACAACATCGCTATTGTAATCGCCGTAGAGAGTAATTGTTAAACTTACATCATTGAGTTGATTTCGTCAGATAATTGGATTCAATCACTTGGTTTACTTGTTGGGAGTGCTTCTATTTTTAGGGCGGTGGTATTAAAGTTTCTTTTCATCAATACTGATGTCCAAGTCTTAGAAAATCAAGGAGTTTGGCATCAATTATATGAAGGGATATGATTGTTCACTTTGGATCTCTTTATTGGCATCAATTATATGGTCTTACAAATCTGGCATTTATCAACGTCTTCTTTTTTTAGTTTGGATTCATCAACAACGTTGTCATGCAGACACTCATACAAGTTTGTTCCGGAGGGTAGTACTTTTCTCAAAAAATGAAAAAAGAAAATGGAATTGCCCCTCATGATCTTCCTTCTTAGTTTGATGAAAGAAAATCATATTTGGGAAATTTGTTTCTGTAATTTCCAATGTTTGAATCACGTGAAGCTATTTGATCCATATAAATGTTTACCATGGGCTAAAAGTAATAAATAAGCTTAGAGAAAATGACTTGGCAAGAAGAATTATTTTCCCGGATATCTATCCTAATTTCTTTGTAATTGTTGTTATTTTGATGGAATATAGAATAAACAATGATGACGTCATATCCAGTTTATTAGTCATTACATGTTACTTTTAGCTATACAAGCCACATTTAAAGAATTCACTTATTACAAATTATGATAAAATCAATTTCTTCAACTTGTTTTCAGCACAATCATTTTTTTTTTTGGTTTACTTTTTTTTTTTTAGATTGAATTTCCTTGAACATTTTCCTGCTTCAAAAAAAAAAATTCTCAGCGAGATAAGCACAACCTAAAAGTTTGTTTTCATATGATGTTATTCAATGGAAGGAAATGGTAAGATAGAATCATCGATGGATAGGGGAATTGAACATCGATTTGTTATCATGTGATTTTTGGGGGGTGAATGAGAGAACCACGAATTAGTGTTGGATTTTACAGAGTGATCTTGGTGACATATTTTTTTCAATAAAATCTCTACGTTTATGGAAGTTTGACTGAGAGGCACAAATTACCAAATAATGAATCATTGGTGTGACTCCTTTTATGCAAGCTGGTTAATCATGGACTATTCGTAGTCCAACTCTTCGTTGACTTTGACTTTGCACTTCTAATCCCGTGATGTTTCAGTCTTCGCACCACCCTGTTCGCTGTTCTGTCTTCTATCTTTCTCAGAGTGGTAGCTAAGCTAATGTGATTTTAAATCTAATGATAGTATTTCGATGCAAGGCAAAACTATATGTATACAGCACTTTCGTTCTTTTCATTCAATTAAATTAGATAGTATCAACTTTTCTATTGATTGATGAGATGATTGGCTAGACTATTTAAAGATCAAAGTTTTTCTAAACAAATGGTATTTGTTATGCAAGTATTTTTCAAGTTTCTAAATCAATTTCGAGGCTACTAAATATTTTTTATTTCACAATTGAAATTAGCCACTTTGCAATTAATGTTTTACGATATAGAATTGACAGAAACCAAAATAGCCAAAATCAACTTATATCAACCATTCCTTAGACAATCAAAGTTATTCGTAAAGAGTTGGCCCGTACAATATCATAAGCTTTTCACGGTTTGGCTGACGGTCAACCCCATGGTGAATGCATGAAGCATTGCCTCCTCTCTATTGATCTCTCTCGATCTTCTTTTTAGAGAGAAAAATTCGAATTGTATAACAGCAAAATTAGTACAGCACATTGCGAAATCAAAATCACTTTTAGAAGCTAGAATTACAAATGGAGATCTCCGCGGGTCATTAAACGTAGAAGACAAGATTGGCTAACCATGCTGAGAGTCGGGGCTAGTTCGTATTTTAATAATATAGTCTTTGTAGAGTTTGCTTTCACCCTGAAAGGGAACCGCACGATGTCCATTGCATCTTCCTTCTTCCTTTAAATTACCCAACGACACCGTGTCGCAATAAATGCCCACTCCATTGCCCACAAATTTATAGGAACAACAGGGCACGGGACCCATTCACAGCTTTGCTTGTACATACTTGTAGTGTCACTTTTGGGACAGGGGTGTGTCCGAGTCAAGGAAAAAGTATTAGGGCTGTTTTGGGGAAAACACCCCCTTCCATTTTTCATGTTCTCCAAACCTGAAAAATACAACAGAAGTTCTGGAAAATATGACAATTTCAATAGAGACGAGCGGGCTGAAAATCCATCATTTCGAGGTTGCCCTGCCAAATGCGGCATGTGGACTGGATTACACCTCTTTTCACTTCCTATTCTTCAAGCAAGTCTTGCCCACTTGCGCACAGGGCATGTGAACCCGACTCATGCGGGTATGGATCGTGTGATTCTCCATAGAGTCCATCTCATCCATCGAATGACCCCGGATTGATATAGCATCTTCTTCCTATTAATTGGCTCTCGCTCCACTGCACCCGACATCATCAGTCCCCTTATGTGAGTCATGTGAGTCATGTGACCACCGACTAGTCACATAAACCATTCACTCGGTTACTTATCCTCAAGCCCAGCAACCCACACAAATTCAGCAGACAACTAACATAGGAGCATTGAGCACACAGCAAACGATAGCAAAACACGGGTTATATAAACATCCGAGGCCACCCATCATTGCTTTTTTCCCCGCACGCACCGTCGCAGCTTGCTCATAAAGGAACCTGCCCTAAAACTACGGCTTTACTGTGAAATCTTTCGTCAATCCGACTGGGGTAACTACAAAGCGAGATGAACCCAGAGAGGCAATTCCACTCCGGCGGCTAGAATGCAACACCGAATGAGCTTTAACTTTCGAGGAAGTTCCTACCCAACAAGGTGAAAGCGCCAAATCGAAATCGACCAAATGGACGATTCTCAGAGGAGGACTTACAATTGCAGTCTGCGAGATCGAGCTGCGAGCGAGAGAGAGAGAGAGAGGCGTGAGAGTTGAGAGCGATCGACGGGGCCGGAGGCGACCGAGAGAGCGAGAGTCAAAGAGAGCAGCGAGGCGAGATGAGTGAGGGAGAGACGGCTCTTGTCCCGCGTAGTGGTTGAGAATACGAGAGAAGACCAAGACAGTAAGAGAGAAGTTTGTCCGAGGGTCCCCATGCCGCAATCGCGTCTTTCCCTTTTTTTCTCCGGTCGAGTTGCCGTCCTCCGACGATGCCCGACGGGCGGGTTTTTCGAAAAAAAAAAAAAAAAAGGTCGTTACAGAGAGGCCGGGCAGCCCCATACTGGGCACGGTCGATGCCGAGGTCGGCCGGCAACAGACCACCTGACGATCGTCTGATATAGCTAGTACGAGTACCTAGAGGGGGGTGAATAGGTATAAAAGATTTTTCTTGATAATTACACAATACTTAGATAGTTGAATGATTTGCAGCAATTAAAAAATCAATCGTAAGACTGAGTAAAGGAAAGAGAGAATTGGACACACGGTTTATAGTGGTTCGGCTTGATTCAAGCTTACGTCCACTCTTTCGCAGACCGACATGCCTATTGGCTGGATTCCACTATGAACAAAGAGATGTTACGGTGATGATCTTCCTTGACTTCTCGGTGTAGATGATCTACCACACTCTCTCAAGGTATCACTAAGAACGAACACTCTCTGTGTATACAATTTCGCTCAAACTGTATCGACTAATAATCAAGGGTCTTCAGACTCTGGAATTTCTCTATCGATCACACTCTCTAAAATAACTTGAACGTCTTCCTTTTATACTCCTTTATGCCATCATAGCCGTTGGCACTTACCAAAGGAATTCCTCCAATCTACCCGTTGGACGGAATCAATCACGAAGATCATTCGAGCTATTTAAGGAACCTGGCGATAGCCCATCAATCCTGTTCGCCCATACAAGCAGGATCTTGGTTTCCAAGAATAGAACATTCCAAGAATACTTCGTCGACCATCGGATCTTCAATCGATCTAGATAAGAACAAACAAAGAATCCGAGATGTTTATCCAACCAAGGGATCTTCTCCAGAGGATAGGATCGAATCCTCAACCATATACTTCGGCTCTGGATTTCCTTCACCACTGGATTAGAAAGACTGTCAGTGAGAATAGTCTTGAGTCTTGAGACTGATGAACATAAAGTCTTCAGACTTTAAACTGTCGGTCTCCGAATATCCAGACTTAGACTGATAGAAACGTTTTGTCAGCTTCAAAATATTCTGGAAAGATTTCTCCAACAATCTCCCCCTTTTTGATGGTGACAAAACTTCCTTGTAGATTTGAACAACTTTGACCTGCAAAACATTTCTCAAGTAATATGGCTAACTCATAAAGATTAATAAAACAACCAGACTCTGCATCCACAGCAAATTGGTTAGTCTTTCATGAGTAATACCATAAAACAACACTTGATATGAATGCAATCCAGTCAAGCATTTAAATCCACAGCTAATTCAGTCAAATTCACACACCCAAGTTCACTCAAGTCAAACTCAAAAACATAACCAAAAAAATATAACCACAAATTCAAAGCTTAAAAGATGTTGAAAGTTGTTGGTTCAAATTGGTTCTCCCCCTTTTTGTCATCATGAAAAAGGTGAGAAAGGAATCAGGTCTGCTTGGGAATGCGAACGATTTGGAAATCTCCCATAGACTGGACTAAGCCTTCTAGCCTCTTCAAGTCTTCCCTTAGTTGAGCTACCTCCTCTCCTTTTGCATTGGCTTGAAGTTGTAGAGCGAGGTCTTTCATTTTGTCCTCCAGGGTAACCGAAGACGCTTGGCCAGCATTCTTGATGGTTTGAATCTCACAGTCTAGAGCATATATCTGTCCCCGCATTTCCATAAGGATATCAAGAATACGACGAAAATCTGCTGAGTTGTCCGTCTGTGTACTTGCATGAGCTTTCTCAGATGGAGTGAATGCAGACGATGGAGCTTCTGTATAATCTTGCAGATTTGGAGTCGACGTATCGTGCCCTTCTTCAGGCAATTGAGAAACCTGAACTTCTTCTGGGTCTGCTGGAGATTGTCTTGGACCTTCATTATCGGCAGCATATGGTGAAAACCTTTCTTGCTCGCCAACTCCCCCTATCTCTAGGACATCACAAGGGGAAGAGTGATAATCATGCTCTTGATCTCCATTTTCTCCATATTCAGTTGCAGACTTTTCTTTCTCTCCTTCTCTTTCTTCAGCTTATTTCTCCTTCTCTCTCTTCTCTTCTTCTTCTCTGATCTTGGCCTGCTCCTCTTCTTCTCTCTGTTTCTTCTGAAGTTTTGTTGGTTGAGGCACAGAACGTCTGGTTCTTGTTAAAGCAATGATAGTGGGATCTTCATCCTCTTCATCTTCATCCTCTAAGATGAGAGTCCTTTTCTTCTTTTTCGATGGGGTTCCAATGACCTCTTTTCCTTTTCTCTTTGAAGCAGACGGAACCGGAGACTTCACTCTGAATTTCTCCATTGCCTTGGAAAGTTCTTGTAGACGCATCTTCGTTAACATCTTCAAACCTACCACCATCTTATCGCACGGTCGAACACAAAGTGTATGAGGCGGTTCAATATTCATGTGTCTAAAGATCTTGGTCACCAGACCAGGATAAGGCAATTGTCCCTTATCTTTTGACATTGCTCTGTACATATGGAAGAGAATAGTGTGCGGGAGAGAGAACTTCCGTCCTGAGTTGGTCGCGTACATCAACTTTGCTTCAGAATAAGACACAGAAGTCTTTGACGTAGACTTCGGTATGAGACAGTTGATTACAATCTTATGAAGCACAATGTTGATGGCATTCATCCTGGAATAGGTAACTCTCTTCTCTGTGTCCCTATCTTTGACAAGTTCCAGAGTAGTACGAGCAGGTGAGACTTTGATTGGTAGATAACGCCCTCGTTCAACTCCAACTATGTCCGCCAACATATTCACATCTACCACGTAGACTTTGTCTCGTACACTGAATGAAATTCTATTCGCATCCAAAAAGCTGAGATTTGAATAGAAATAAGCGGTCAAATGTGCATACCCGTCCGTAGTGTCAGAGCAAAATTTCTCAAGTTGAAGCAAATTCAACTTCTCTCTCAAGTTCATGTTGATGGCGTCCAGGAAGTCAAAATCGACACTTCTAGGGTTTATCACCCCTCTTTTCAACAGTCTGACATACACATTCTCCTGATCCTTGGATTTGAACAAATCCATCCGATTTCCTTTCACCTTCGCTGCCACACCCATTCTCGGTTGAAATTCAAGGAACATTCTGTCATCATCGTTCCCTTCAATCAAATTTTGTCCTGGTACATGAGGATCACTTGGAATATTCGCAAGTGCATCCTCTGCTTTTCCTTTCGGAGCAATTCCTAACTCCTCCATTCTCCGCAGAAAAAGATATTCATTCCCATAGTTCTTGTTCTTAAGGAAATCGTCTATGTAGTTCAAAGGTGTACCGGTGCTTTTCAATGCAAGATAAAGCTTATAGATAAAGGAGGGTTTTTGGACTCTTACTGGGTCGACATCCTCGATTATCTCTTCTTCCAGATGTTGACTTGCACCTTGTGGGGTAGGAGACGTTGAATGACGTGGATGAGAGCGAATCGGACTTTGTCGCTGACTTGATAAGTCTTCCTCCTCAGTAAGATCGAAGTGAGTCGGTCCCTTCTCCATTCTTTGTGGTCCCCTGCTTGCTATTCTCGATGATTTCCTCGAAGAAGACATTCTTCTTTGTTGATTGAGAGATTCCTTCGCTTGCTTTCCCAAGGAAAAATGACCACTTTCTCGACGATGAACAAGAAGTAGAAACAGGTTCGGGAGGAGAGTGCCTTTTAGGGTTTTGACGATTGGTAAAAAAAAACTGTATATATATAACTCAGTTTTGAAAAGGGAAGTTCAATCGGCACAAGGAAAGTGTACGAGCACTACTTTTCAAAATCAATAACTGCCAAAATTAATCTTTTTGAAAAGACAAGTTTTCGATTTTCACACAGATTATAACTGAACGAGAAATCGTACCTTTTCGAGTCCGGATAAAATAGCAACTTACAGTCTATAGCTATGAATGTCTGAGTCTGAAGATTTAGAGTCTGAGAGATTAGAGTCTAAGGATTGGTGAGTCTTTAGACTTTAACTTCTTCAAGCTTCAAAATGTTGAGTCTTGAACGGATAGCGTCGAATTGATTTTTCTCCAAAGGCTTTGTGAAAATATCCGCTAGTTGACTCTTTGAATCAACAAATTGAATCGAGATTTCTCCGTTTTGAATATGATCTCTAATGAAGTGATGTCGAATCTCAATATGCTTTGCTCTTGAATGAAGAATTGGATTTTTGGTGAGATTAATCGCACTGGTGTTGTCACATCTGATTTCTGTGCATGAGTCTTCAATGCCAAAGTCTTGTAGCTGTTGTTTGATCCATAGAATTTGCGAACAGCAGCTTCCAAGAGCTACATACTCTGCTTCTATCGTTGAAAGAGCCACAGTACTTTGTTTCCTTGAAAACCAAGATACTGTTCTATTTTCAAGCAATTGACAAGTTCCAGAAGTGCTCTTTCTATCGACTTCAACCGCGGATCGCCAGATCAAGGCGTCGAGTATCCTAGAAGATTAAAGTCTCCCCTCTTTGGATACCAAAGACCGATGCTTGAAGATGAGGCAATGTATTTGATAATACGTTTCACGGCACTGAGATGTGATTCTCTAGGATCTGATTGAAACCTAGCACAGACACAAACACTCAACAAAATATCAGGTCTAGAAGCAATAAGATAAAGAAGTGAACCGATCATGCTCCTGTACAGCTTTTGATCTACTTTCTTCCCTTCTTCATCCTTGTCTATCTTCTGAGAACATGACATTGGTATGTCGATTTTTTTGCACTTTTCCAATCCAAACCTTTTGACAAGATCATTTGCATACTTTTCTTGATGAATAAAAGTTCCTTCCTTCATTTGCTTCACTTGGAGTCCAAGAAAGAATGTTAATTCTCCCATCATACTCATTTCAAACTCATCCTGCATAGACTTAGAAAATTTCTTGCATAGACTTTCATTAGGGGATCCAAATATAATATCGTCTACATATATTTGAACAAGTAAAAAGCTTTTGTTTTCCTTTTTGATAAATAAAGTAGTATCTACTTTACCTTTGACAAAACCATTCTGCATTAGGAACTTACTTAGTCTATCATACCAAGCTCGAGGTGCTTGCTTTAAACCATACAAGGCCTTTTTCAGTCTGAAGACTGAATCTGGCTTCTTTGGGTCTTCAAATCCAGGTGGTTGTTCCACATAAACTTCCTCATGGATGAATCCATTTAGGACGCACTTTTGACGTCCATTTGGAATAACCTAAAATTTTTATAGCAAGCAAACGCAAGTAATAGACGAATAGCTTCTAACCTTGCTACTGGTGCGTAAGTCTCGTCATAGTCTATTCCTTCTTCTTGCGTATATCATTTGGCCACGAGTCTTGCTTTGTTCCGTACGACTTTTCCATCCTCGTTCATCTTGTTCCTGAATATCCATTTGGCTCCAATAACAGTTTTACCTTTTGGTTTAGATGTCAATTCCCAGACATCATTGATGTTGAACTGTCTGAGTTCTTCTTGCATAGCTTCAATCCAGCTTTCATCAGATAAAGCTTCTTCTATGCTTTTTGGTTCAATTTCAGAGATTAGAGCCACAGCACTAGATTCTTCACGTCTTTTTGATCTGGTGCGGATTCCTTCATTGATTTCGCCAATAATGAGATCTTTGGGATGACTGGATTTGTGCTTCCAGTTACTGGTTGATTTTCCTGGTTGATGATCTCTTTCTTTATTTAAATCTTCATGAGCATCTTGATGTTGGACTTCCAGAGACTGAGATGCTTCTTGAGTTGTAAGCCTTGAAAGGTCTAGAGTAGGTTCAGACTCTTCATATTGAGTCTGACTGGATTCAACTTGCGTTGAGTCTTGGAATTTGACATTCATTGATTCCTCCACCGACTGGCTTTTCTTGTTATAGACTCTGTAGGCCTTGCTTGTTGTAGAATATCCAAGGAAGATGCCTTCATCTGATATTTCTTCAAACTTACCAACTCGATCATTTGCATTTTTCAAAATAAAGCATTTGCAACCGAACACATGAAAGTATGAAACTATAGGCTTCTTACCTTTGAACAATTCATAGGGGGTTTTCTCTAAAATGGGTCTTAGAAAGACTCTATTGATGATGTAACATGCTGTTGAAACGGCTTCAGCCCAAAATCGAGAAGAAATTTTACTTTCAATTAAAAGTGTTCTAGCCATTTCTTGAAGAGATCTATTCTTTCTTTCCACAACTCCATTTTGCTCTGGAGTATATGGAGAGGAAAACACATGATTAAAACCAGATTTATCACAAAACTTTGTAAAATCTTAATTTTCAAATTCACTTCCATGATCTGTTCTTATACTTGAAATAGCACATCCTTTTTCATTTTGAACCTTTTTAGCAAACTTCTCAAAGAACGAAAAAGTTTCTGACTTACTTGCAAGAAAATATACCCAGGTAAAGCGAGAGTAATCGTCCACAATTACTAGACAATATTTCTTACCTCCAATGCTCTGGGTTCTTGTTGGTCCGAATAGATCCATATGCAGCAACTGTAGTACATGATTAGTAGAGACATGATTTATAGGCTTAAATGAATTTCTTACCTACTTTCCCAGAATACATGGTGTGCATGAGTCAAACTTTTGATATGGCAATTTTGGTAGACCTTGAACAAGCTTCTTTGATGAGATTTTGGCTAATTGCTTCATGTTGACATGGCCAAGCTTTCTGTGCCATAAGACCGCTTCATCTTGAATTGAGATTAGGCATTGTGTTTCATTTGGTCTTACATCAAGGAGGTAGATATTTCCATGCCTTCGACCCCTGAAAGACTGAGTCGAGTCTTTACTAATTCCAGAACATATTCCTTCTTGAAAGGAGATCTTGAAACCAGTATCACACAATTGGCTAATGCTGAGAAGGTTGTAGTTGAGTCCTTCCACTAAAGAAACATTGCTTATTGTGAGATTTCCAATTTTCACAGTTCCAAATCCCACAGTGCTTCCTTTGCTGTTTCCACCAAATGAAACTTTTCCACAATTTACTTGAACAAACTTTATAAAGTAATTTGAGTCTCCCGTCTTGTGTCTTGAGCATCCGCTGTCAAGATACCATTTTACCTTCTTTTTGACAGAGACCTGCATTCAAAAGAGAGTCTCAAGCTTTCTTTGGTACCCAAATTTTCTTGGGTCCTTTGGTGTTAGTAGGATAAGCATTATTAGGCCATACCTTTTTAACAGGTTTCCAAACCATAGGACACTCTTTTTCAAAGTGATCTTGACTATTACACTTTGAACACCTTAGAGCATTTCGACCTACAGACTTTACAAAAACTTTCTTGAAATGATTTTTGTAAGCCTCTCTCGACGGTCTTTTCTTAATTCTTTCTTTTACTTTTGGAAAATCAATCAAAGGGATTGTTTCTGCTGTCATACCTAAACCAGACTTATTGAAGTAAGGTCTTTGAACTGAAAGAACTTTTTCAAGTTTTTCAGACCCTATTGAAAATTTCTTTGAAATATTTGATAAGTCAGTTTTTAAGAAAGCATTTTCTTTTGAAAGTTTATCTTCATTCTCTTTAAGAGTAGAGATATTCAAGTCTAAACTTTTCACTCTTTCTTCTAAAATGTTTTCCTTTTGTTTTAGAGTTGAGTTTTCCTTTTTCAGTTCGGAAATCTTTTTGAGAGAAGTCTTAAGACTAAAACATAGTTCATCAATATATTTAGAGACTTTGACAGGAATTTTAAAATCACTTACCTCAAATTCACGTCGAATCGATCCAGTCCGAGTCTGATTGTGCCATCAAACACAGATTGGCATATTCCTCATCACTTTCTTCACACTCAGATCGCTCCAGGTTTCGGCTTTGAGAGCTTTTCGAGACTTTTCGGTTTTTCCTCTCTTCTTCTTCAGAAGAGGACAGTTGGGTCTGATGTGTCCATTTTTCTTACATTCAAAGCAGACTACATCTTTGTTTGGTTCCTCATTATCAACAAACTTGGTTTGCTGTTTCTGAAAACTTTGTTTTCTTGAGTTGAACCTTCTTCCTTTTCTATTCAGCTTTCTGAATTTTCTTATCATAAGAGCAAGCTCCTCATCATCCAGATCTTCTTCAGAATCTATATCATCAGAATCATCATTAGATTTTAATGCAATGGATTTCTTACCTCTTGGATCTTCGTCTTCATTAATTCGTTCCACTTCGTAAGACTGAAGAGTTCCAATTAGCTCATCTACAGATAATGGCATAATTCTTTGCGTCTCTCGTATTGAAGTCTTTATATGATTCCAATCCTTGGAGAGTCCACGCAGCAACTTGTTCACCTTCATGGGATCAGTAATTTTCTGTCCTTGATTCTCAAGACCATTGACAATATCTGTAAAACGGCTAAACATGTCAGTTATAGATTCTCCTGGTTTCATTTTGAAGGCTTCGTATTGACCAAGGAGAATGTTAATTCTGGTCTCCTTCACTCGGTCTGTCCCTTCATAGGTGATATGTAATCTATCCCAGACATCTTTTGCTGTAACACAAGAAGATATTCTGTTATATTCAGTTGGTGACAAAGCACAATATAAAGAGTAAATTGCTTTTGCATCGAGTGCTTGTCTCTTGTTTATCTCTTCTTGAGACATTCCGCTGGTCTCAACAGTTTCTTTCCCTCTTTCAGATACTGATGCAACAGTAGGAGTGATCCCTCTTTCCACAACGTCCCATTCCAAAGGATCCTTTGACCGTAGGAAAGCTTTCATCTTGTTCTTCCAGATGTTGTAATCATTTCCATCGAAGTAGGGTGGTCTGGTATTGCTTTGCCCTTCCACCAGCCCTGGTGCTAGCATACTAGCCATGAATCTTTTACTCTGAAGTAAAACACTTCAAATAAAGTAAGAACACGAGCTCTGATACCAATTGATATAGCTAGTACGAGTACCTAGAGGGGGGTGAATAGGTATAAAAGATTTTTCTTGATAATTACACAATACTTAGATAGTTGAATGATTTGCAGCAATTAAAAAATCAATCGTAAGACTGAGTAAAGGAAAGAGAGAATTGGACACGCGGTTTATAGTGGTTCGGCTTGATTCAAGCCTACGTCCACTCTTCTACACTGACAGCCTATTGGCTGGATTCCACTATGAACAAAGAGATGTTACAGTGATGATCTTCCTTGACTTCTCGGTGTAGATGATCTACCACACTCTCTCAAGGTATCACTAAGAACGAACACTCTCTGTGTATACAATTTCGCTCAAACTGTATCGACTAATAATCAAGGGTCTTCAGACTCTGGAATTTCTCTATCGATCACACTCTCTAAAACAACTTGAACGTCTTCCTTTTATACTCCTTTATGCCATCATAGCCGTTGGCACTTACCAAAGGAATTCCTCCAATCTACCCGTTGGACGGAATCAATCACGAAGATCATTCGAGCTATTTAAGGAACCTGGCGATAGCCCATCAATCCTGTTCGCCCATACAAGCAGGATCTTGGTTTCCAAGAATAGAACATTCCAAGAATACTTCGTCGACCATCGGATCTTCAATCGATCTAGATAAGAACAAACAAAGAATCCGAGATGTTTATCCAACCAAGGGATCTTCTCCAGAGGATAGGATCGAATCCTCAACCATATACTTCGGCTCTGGATTTCCTTCACCACTGGATTAGAAAGACTGTCAGTGAGAATAGTCTTGAGTCTTGAGTCTTGAGTCTTAAGTCTTGAGTCTTGAGTCTTGAGACTGATGAACATAAAGTCTTCAGACTTTAAACTGTCGGTCTCCGAATATCCAGACTTAGACTGATAGAAACGTTTTGTCAGCTTCAAAATATTCTGGAAAGATTTCTCCAACATCGTCATCGCGAAAAGGACCGCGCATCCCGCCGGCGGATTGTTTTTCTCTAGCACACTCGTTGAAGCGCAGACAGACGATGCGGGTCTTAGTCGTAATTGCCAGGAAAGAGCGCGTAATGGGTCGCAAGGGGGGTCAAAGGTCTTGGTCGTCGCGTATTATAATAGCGCCCTACCCTACCCCTTCATTCTCATCTCATCTCATCACGTTGGATCGGCGCCATGGAGACAAAATATAAAGGCTGTTTTACCCCTGCAACAAAGCTAACCCTTGCCAAACGCGCCACGTGCACGCGTCCCTTGGACTTGGTGACCTGACGTGGATGTCGGTTCGGGTTGGAAAGTCCGTTGCATTCTGAAAATTTGTGAGGCTTTTATATTCGGTCGTGCTGCGAATTCTGTGGAGTTTTTCGCACTGTGATTTGTAAAAGTTTATTGCACTCCCCACGGATTGAACCTGCACGGTAATCGTGTCTGTTTCTCTCCTACGATTCCATCGTCTTCGTTGACGGACCGAAACATTGCCGAAAACTCGCCCAGTCAACGTAACCATCAATGGCCACCCTTTCTACAAAGAAAATGGAGAGACGAGGGATTTGAATTCCCACATTTTTAAGAAAAATTGTGATAGAGATTTAAGTAGCACGGCACGTAATATGACATGACATGCTGATACGTCATTTTTTAAAAAATAAAAAATTTCAATACCTTGGGACACGTTATATATTAAATATATATTTTTTATATCATTTTATGATTATTTTAATCAGATTAATTTGATTCAAATTCACAAATAAATAAATAAGCTTAAAATGAATTTACACTAAACATATTAATCTACCATTTGTTAATATCATCAATTCTTTTAATTTTTCAAATTCAACTCCATTCCAATAATTCATAAAATTTAGAGAAAAAAGTCAAACAATCCACATTCTGGATTCATGTGTTTAAGCATATTAAAAGAGGAGAAAAAACTGGAGGTGAATTGTATGTCATGGGAAGTGAGAGTAAAAAAAAAGATAAAACTAGATTTTTCTTCTTTCCCTATTTATTAGCTTTGTTATTTTTTCACACATTTACATTTTGATCCATTGTTTATTGAAAAAATTTTAAATTGACTCGTGCATTGTTGGAATTCTTGATTCGCGTACTAGAGTGTTAGGAGAGTTGACCAAATATCAAATCTTTCGACATTTGTTGACTGATTATCTGAGAGTTTCAGACATATGTTGAAGTATCAAATACAACATGAAGGCTCTCAAAAAATGTTGGTGCTTTCTAGATGAGGACAATTTAGTTTCAAATATAAATTTCGATTCTCATGCCTTGCAAAAAGGTTGAGCAAAATTTTAAGCGTAAGTATTACAGTATGAGTAGAGTATGACTAACAAAAAAAAAAAAAAAAGTCTATCTCAAAACTTTAACACACATGACATGTGTGTAAATGTCAATTGCCCTTCTTTGTGAAAAATTGAGAGCTTGATCACAAGAGTGTGTCAGGTGGAGTTTACAGTCGCCTTGATTGCACGGATTCCATGTGAGGTTTGAAATCCAACGGTTGATATTTGTCAAGTTCAATGATATATGTAAAATTTATACTATTCATATTTGCACCAAAGTCCTGCTAGGTTTAAAACTTAGAAAATAGTTTGGATTTTATAATTGGTCTTACTACCGTCCTTGTGCTTGTACTATGTAGAAAAATTTAAATGCTATTGAATTATGTATGCCCAATAATCTTTGATAATGTTTTGCTAAAAATGAATTATTCTTAGACCATAGTTTCCAAGTTTTCTCAATCACAATTCTTATTGATAGGTTGCGATAATGGACATCACTTATATTTATATTTTATTTATTTTGCATGTCCACAATTTATAACTAAATTTAGTTAGAGGAAAATCTAGCACTTAAACTATACACATAACTATTCAATGTCAATTATTTTTGGATTGTAATGTAAGTGTATAAAGTAATTCTTTTTTATTCCAGTCAGATGAAGGCATTATTACCTGATATTTAGAGATTTAGAGATTTAGGTGGTTTTACTTTTATCTACTTTGTTTTCTGCACGATGATGCCTAACATAGCATATTGATCCATGGGAGGAGGAAAAATATAGTATTACGCATTGTTATAGTCTATAAATTTGAGCATATAATCCAATCGGGTATTATATTTTCAATTAGGGTGTCCTTTATCTTTAAAAAAAGATATTATTCCTTTAATCAAATGTTGCAACTTAAGAAATTACTTACAGTATAGCTTCTTCATATATTTTATACAAAGTTTTTTCTGTTTTCAAGTATTTGAAGAGAGTAAAAAGAAAAAAAATATCATAGAATAAATGTTATCAAATGGATTTTTTTTTTTTTAAACCTTCAATGAAAACCTCGTGGCGACAAGCTTCTCTCGTTTAACCTCTCGATGTATTTTCTTTTTCTTTTTCTTTTTCCTTATCTCATGTTAAATTAAATTTCATAATTTAAAGTGACGTCTTTACTTATGTAATTTAAAAATTAAAATTTATAATTTAAAGTGAGTCTTCATTATGTAATTCAATTAATTATCACACCGTGTTAATGGTAAAAGCAATCCACTGGACAAATCACCAATTACGCAAATTATGAAAACTTAAGAGTACTTAATCGACACAAATAAACTGTTCTCGGGGCCAATTTGAAAATCTACAGAAACTTAGAGGACCGAAAATCAGAATTCAGAAAGTTCTCGAAAAGTTATATAAGTAGATCTTCCCGTTCGGCTCCTTTCCCCCGCCCGCCTCCTCTGCAACTTCAAACTTCATCTCTCTCTCTCTCTCTCTCTCTCTCTTTCTCTACAAGAAACCCAAAAAAACCCACGAAAGCTCTTTCGGAAACCCAAGAATCCCGCAAGTCGTTGAAGAATTTTCGTGAAATCCATCGGTAATGGGTAAGCGCTGGCGAATGGAGATCGCCAAGATCACCGACCCGGCCGCGCGGCTCGTGACTTACTAGAAGAGGAGCAAGGGCCTCTTCAAAGGCCTCTTCAAGAAGGCCTCCGACCTCTGCCGCCTTTGCGGCGCTCGCGCCGCCGTCATCGTCTTCTCCCCCGCCGGCAAGCCCTGTTCTTTCTTCAGCGACCCCTCCGTGGAAGATGACCGTCGTCGTATTTCATATCTTTGTATTCTTGCCCAAACCGGTGATTTGTCTTCTTCATCGTCTTCTCCCACAAATTTGATTGACTTCTCCGAGCAAAGCCGAGAAATTTCCTCCACCGCTAATTTCCCACAACGTCTTATTCTAACCTCTCGCAGTCCCTTCAAGCTTGATAGATCAGGCAATTTCTGTAAAGATTCACAGGATTCAATATCCAAGTATTCCAAAGATTGAGGTAGTTCGCCTTGAATCTCAACTAGATTATGACAAGATTCTACTGAAAGAATTGTTAGTCGTTCCAATTGCTTAGATCAGGGATCTGCATCTGTTTAAAGCCATGAAGCAACAACCCATGTCCACCTTTACATTCATATGTCCGATTGCGAATAAACACATCAAGATCTGTCTTACCCATTAAGCTGAACATATCGGGCAACTCCTGTAATGAAGGACAGAAAAAAATTTCGAGTTTATCTATAAACCGCGGTCGTTCGCCTTGAATCTCAACCAGATCACCACATCCCCATACTCGAATATGCCTTAGCTTGTTTAACTTGCTTAGATCAGGTAGCATCGCCAGCTGTCCGACGTTGTCAAGCTCCAAATATCGTAGGTTCTCCAAACAACCAAGGCCTTCAATCTTTGCAAATGGAGACCACCAAATCCTGAGAGACGATAGTTTTCTCAAATTCGATAGATCCATCGAGCAAAGAGAGTGGCAGGACAAAATCTCGAGAGACGATAGTTTCCTCAAATTCGATATATCCATCAAGTAAAGTGAGTCGCAACCAAAGAGAAGTAAGGAGGATAAATTTGAGGGAAGCCTCGAGAGGTGATGCGGATGAGGAGGGAAGCTGAGGTCTGTCGATAAGGCGGTCTTCTTATAAAAGCGCATTTTCAGAGATTCCAATTTGGTTAAGTTCACAATCCACCGTGGTATCGATTCTTCCAGAAGCCCATAAGATTTCCCATCACAATTAGGTGGGCCAAAGCCTAGATGCAATACCTTTAAGTTAGCAAGATACGAGAGATCCAAAAATGTGTCCACCCTCAACTCCCTCAGTTCTAATTCTGAGACTTTCAGGAACTTGGTAGGCTTATGTCACAATATTGCATATTCAATATCTTCAAATTCTTAAACTTTCCGATGGAATCGGGTGGTTCCCTGATTCTCGTGGTTCTTATGTTCAACTCAATCAGCAATTCCAAATTCCCGATTGTCTCCGGAAGCCTCTTCAAACTCGAGCAATTTCTTAGAGATAGGTATTTGAGGCTTGCAAGATCTCCCAGCTCATTCGGCAGCCTCTGAAGACTCCAACAATCGCTTACATCTAAGAAAACCAAGCGTTTCAACTGACAAATTGATCTATCAATTTTGATTAATGAGTAACATTTTGATAGGATCAAATGTTCTAAATTTGAATGAGTTGAGAAGTTGGGGGTTCTCTTCAAGCATTGGCAATAGTCCAAATTCAGAACTTTCAAATTCTTAATCACCCGTGAAAGAAAAATCATGCAAAGTTCACTTTTGAATCTAATAAAACGGAGGAATAAATGTTGTCTAGCATATGAGATACCTTCATGTGGCTCCACCCCTTCCAATCATGAGTAATTTTACTCCGAGATAGATCAAAGATAATCAAATTCTCTACGGAGAAATTTGCAATATTAAATGTTGAGCTAATATTATGCCAAGAAAGCCATCGTAATCGTGGAAGGAGATCTGAATTCCTCTGGAAAATATTAGTTGGAAGAGCATATGATGGCCATTTGAGCCAATGAAGCAACTTTTCTCCACAAAAATTTTCCTTCAAGTCGTCTACTTCAAGGAACGTTAGATTTGGTAGGCTCTTAAAGTCCTTATAGGTAAAACGGTGCTGATCATCAAACTTGAGGTGAAGAGCTTCAACTTCTTTCTTTTCCTGCCCAAAGGAAAAAATTTAAAACAAAAAAGTTGAAAGGAAACACATTTCTTCAAGTTCACTATTTTAAGGGGTGGAGTTGACTATTATCATTCCTTTAAAATCTTAAAAGACCAAAACTATCAGTTGAGTAGGTTGCGATGGTGCTAGAGAACACAAAAAGTAACTACTTTTTTTGGAAAAAGAAAATGTCTATAAATAATTTGGAGATGTATTGCACAAAGCATTTTACCTCATGTATCCTTAGCAGATTTAATCCATCCTCAGGATTCCACACCCAACGTTGCTTCTCTATATTCATCTCACTTTCTTGACGAACTATTTCTCTTCCAAGGTCTCTGAGTTGGTCATGCATCCACAATATATTATCTTCTCCAATCTTTATTAAAGACATGTTCTGCAAAACTTCCACGGCTGCTTCCGGAAAAAGTTCAGATGCATCCTAGAAATAAACCACAATGTCTTTGCAACATCCAATGAAATGACAAGCTATATCAAGGAATATATGCCGCTGCCGATCATCTAATGCATCATAACTTATTTTCAGCTTACTCTAAACTTTATCATGAGGAACACTTTCTAGCATCTTCAATGTGCCATCCCACTTTTCCTTATTTTTGTTGGATAAAAGTGAACCTATGACCTCAATGGCTAATGGAAGACCTTCGGTAATGCGTATCGCCCTCCCAGATTGGTTGATATAGTCGTCTACAGGAGACTCTCTTCTAAAAGCATGTTTGCTAAAAAGTTGAAGAGATAGATTCGGATCCAAGCACGTAAGCTCATACCTCCAGTCCACTTCCGGAACACAGAGAACATCTTTCCTTCTTGTAGTAACAATAAGTTTGCTCCCTTCGCCAAACCAATCACGCTTACCGACAAGTGCATCCATATGATCCTTTTCTTCAACATCATCAAGAAGAAGGAGGACTTTTTAGTAGGCAACCTTTCTTTAATGGTCTTAATCCCTTCATCAATGTTTCTTATATCTGTCCCTTTCATCTTGAGGATGTCGAAGATGAGCTGCTGCTGCAAGTACTCAATGCCCCTGAGCTTTGACGTTTCATGGATGTTGGAAAGGAAGCAACAATTGTTGTACTTGTTGGAAAGCTCATTGTATATGATTTTGGCAATTGTTGTCTTTCCAACGCCACCCATCCCATGAATTCCTATGATCCGCGTTTCATTTATATGAGCACCTATCTCTTCCATGATTTTATTCACATGACTGTCCACACCAACCAAGTTGTTTGATACCACCAAATAAGCCTTTTTCAATTCATTGAAAACCTTCCAAGTAACTGTTTTTGCTATCTCACCTTCTTTCCTAGTGTTTGTTGGAGGTCAAATGGCAATGAGTTAGAAAACTGTGTTGAACCAAGCTATTTTCTAACAAGACCAAAGTGAAACTAGAGACCCATTCGAAATGCTTTCTGCAAGGATTTACTTCATTGTAAATGAATTAGCATTGGCACATATGATTCACGAATGACCTTAACTGAAAAAAAGAAAAAAGAAAAAAGAAAAGGTTGCTTGGAATGAAAAAGGACAAAATGGGGATTGTCCCATTATTTCAAGTGATTTATGCAGTAAAGTTTCAATAGCATAAAATTCAATTTCAACAGTGAAACACATCAAGTTTTAATGGGACAAGGCACATCAAATGGAATGATAGAGGCAATTACCTGTTGGCCATTTTTTGCAAGTCCCATCCATCTAGTTCTCCAACCGTGGTGAGAGCAGCCTTCCACTTATGCATAGTCTCTTTGTCATATCGCTTCTTGTTTTCATGTGTAAGAAAGGCCTCTCCATAACCTTTAATTTGGTGTCGAACCTCTGAAGGTGTTACATCATAAAAAATGGGCATAATCTTTTGTCCCCTAGGTTTTTGGCACTCGACCATCTGGACTAGCTCCTTGAGACACCATACGCTAGAGGCATAACCTTTCGAAAATATAGGTATTAAGATCTTCGATTGATTAATTGCTCGAAGAAGTTCCGGGCCAAAATTTTCCCCCTTGCAGAGCTCTTCGTCATCCTTATAGACGCGGATTCCCGCATCCATCATACTAGTGTAAAAGAAATCAGTAAAACCTGTTCGAGTATCTTCTCCTCTGAAGCTCAAGAATACTTCATATTCATATTCGGATGAAATAGCCATTCCTTGACCTTCTGTCGTAGTGTGAGTAAAAGAAGTGGTCCCTACTATTCCATCAATTTTTACAGGTACATTGTTTTTCTGCATGATTTCCCTCGACATGATCTTCAAGAAATACCAAACAGCATATCAGCAAAAGCAATGGCAACTAGAGATGGAAAATGTTTAGAAGCCTGACTCACAAATGGAAATCTCTATAGGTCATTAAACTCGGTACCCTGAATTAGCTAAATATGCACAGAGTCATGGGCCAGTGTGCTACAATTATGTAATAAGAATGATTCATTGCAGCATCGCTCCAGCTTGTCAAAGTTGACAATGCACGAGGTAAAGCTCTCATCTTTTGGAGGTGGTTGTATAGTTTCTAAAATAATCATAGTTCCTGCTAATCTTCCCACAATCTGCAAACTTCTCAAAGCCTCCGAATGGGCCGCAAGTCATATCCTGTCACCGTCGCCGCGTCAATCATCAGTTCCAAACTAAAGTAGCTTAATTCCAGAAAGCACGTCGCAATGCAGTCGCGTTCGACTCAAATTTAATCGCACTCGTGTCATCCCGCATCGGGGTTCCTCCATTTTCTTTCTTTCATTTTCGACAGCTCACCCTACTTTTCTCACTCAAGCCTAACCAAGATCTCAAACCACAGCTCAAGCAAAATTCTCGCGGGGGGCGTGAGCACCGGAAGCGGAAGACGGAGGAGGGGGCACGACCTCTCGAGCTTAAAGAGCTCAGATTGCACGGAACCAGCTAACACCAGAGCAACAACCGGAAAACGGAAACCAAACGCCTAAACGCCGACGACCCATCTCTTCCGACGCCGGCAGAATCCGACCCATCTCAAGCACGAAACTCGATCTCACCCGCGAACCCACAAACAACGAGACTTGCGTACACAAAAAGCAAGAACTCGCAACGCCCACCGAAAGACAGAGAGAGAGAGAGAGAGAGAGAGAGAGAGGACCTGAGAAGGAATCTCAGCAGACATTGCAGAAGGCGGAGGATGAGCTTGAGCCGCTTGCATGATCAATCCAACGAGTAAAGCAGTAGCAGCAGCAGCAGGAGGAGAGAGAGAGAGGGAGAGAGAGAAAGAGGACCTGAGAAGGAATCTCAGCAGGCGTTGTAGGCAGAGGATGAGCTTGAGCCGCTTGCGGATGATGATAAAAGGCCACCCCTCATTCTCATCTCATCTCATCTCATCATGTCGCATCAACACCGTGGAGAAAAAAATAAAGGGTGTTCGTTCGTGTTTGACCCCCGCAACTGCAACGAAGCTAATCCTTGCCAAACGCGCCACGTGTACGCATCCCTTAGGCACTGTGACCTGACGTGGATGTCGGTTCGGGTTGGAAAGAAAGTCCATCGCGTTCCGAAAATTTATGAGGTTATTATATTGGGTCGGGCTGCGAATTCTGTGGAGTTTTTCACACTGTGATTTGGAGAGTTTATTGCGCTCCCCGCGGATTGAACCTGTACGGTAATTGTGCCTGTTTTTCTCCTGCAAGCCCATCGTCTTCGTTGATGGACCGAAATTTTGCCAAAAACTCACCCGATCAAACATTTATCTTAGAACCACCAAGACTATGACTGGTTCGAATCCTTACTTTCTTAAAGGCAAACGGTTGAGGATGATCTAATTTTAAATGTAGATTTCAACTCAAACACTTTACAAAAAACTAAGGCAAAAGTTTGAGAATAAATTATTCCTTTAATCAAATCTTGCAACAATATAGCTTCTTCATATGTTTTATCCAAAGATTTTTCTGTTTCCAAGTTTTTTTTTTTTTGGTTGGAAATGGAAATATTTCATTTACTAAGCAAAGATGAGAGCCCCATTAAATGAGCATCATTACATAAAAGCTCCAAAAGAGTTTGAGGAGGGGATAATACTCAATTTAGAGATAAGTAATTTTTTTTATGAGCTTTGGCTATCCAATCCGCAATAAGGTTGGCCTCTCTAAAGCAATGTACAATTTGAATATTTGAGAATGCCCTTATTTTGTCCTTATACTTGCAAACAAGTGGTCAAGTCTCTCAACTCAACTGTTTTGAACTGCTCATGGCTTTAACTAGTTGCAAGCTGTTTCCACGTATTTGAAGAGAGTAAAAAGAAAAAAAAATCATAGAATAAATGTTATCAAACGGACAAAAATGTTTTTTTTTCCTCATCTCATGTTAAATTAAATTTCATAATTTAAAGCGACGTCTTTATTTATCTAATTTAAAAATTAAAATTTGTAATCTAAAGCGACATCCTCCCTTATCTAATTCAATTAATTATCACACCGTGTTAATGGTAAAAGCAATCCACTGGACAAACCACCAATTACACAAATTTTGAAAACTTAAGAGTACTTAATCGACACAAGTAAACTGTTCTCGAGGCCAATTTAAAAATCTACAGAAATTTAGAGGACCGAAAATCAGAATTCAGAAAGTTCTCAAAGGGCCCCACGATGGCTATATAAGTAGATCTTCCCATTCGGCTCCTTTCCCCCGCCCGCCTCCTCTGCAACTTCAAACTTCATCTCTCTCCTCTTCTCTCTCTCTACAAAAAACCCAGAAAAAACCGCGAAAGCTCTCTCTCGGAAACCCAAGAATCCTGCAATTCGTTGAAGAATTTTCGCGAAATCCATCGGTAATGGGTAAGCGCCGGCGAACGGAGATCGCCAAGATCGCCGACCCGGCGGCGCGGCTCGTGACTTACTCGAAGAGGCGCAAGGGCCTCTTCAAGAAGGCCTCCGAGCTCTGCCGCCTCTGCGGCGCTCGCGCCGCCGTCATCGTCTTCTCCCCCGCCTGCAAGCCCTATTCTTTCTTCAGCGACCCCTCCGTGGAAGATGACGTAATTGCCGACCACGTCGACGCGGTGCCGCCGATGGGTTTGACCGAGTGGGCGGAGTGGATTGAGAAGGAGTGGGATTCTTGCGCGACGGAGGAGGACGTGGAGTCCCTGATCGCGAAGTACGACGCCGTTCGTGATCTTGTGGGCGAGAAGTTGGAAGATCTGGAGAAGGGTTCGTCCGTCGTGATCGGTTCTGGTGGCGATTCTGGAGACGGGTTCGGTTGTGATTCTGAAAATCTGGGCGACGGCGACGGCGACCCTTTCGTGACTTCGCCGGAGAAGTCGGCCGCCGGCGGTGGAGGTTCGGGAGTGGACTCCACCCCCACCTGCTCCCATCTTGAGGGGCGTGGATGTAATCCGGAAAACTTCCTTAGTGTGTCCGGGGACTTCATCGGTGACGGCCACCATGACAGTTTCTCGACTATACCAGAGAACTCGGCCATGGGGGGTGGAAGCTCGGGAGGGGAGCCGATGCTCTGCGACCTTGAGGGGTGTGGATTTAATCCTGACGAATTTCTTAGTCCGTTTAAGGACTGCATCGGCGATGGTGACCTTGACAGTTTCTTCGCTTTGCCGAAGAATTCAGCCATCGGCAGAGGAAGGTTGGCAGAGGAGCCGATGCACTGTGACCTTGAGGGGTGTGGATTTGATCCCGCCGAGATTCGTAGTCTCTTGGAGGACTGTGTCGGTGACGGTAACCATGACAGTTTCTTGACTTTGCGAGAAAACTCAGCCATCCATGGAGGAAGCTCAGAAGAGGAGCCGATGCACAGCAACCTCGAGGGCTATAAATATAATCCCGACCACTTTCTTACACTGGAAGATCTGGATGTCATTCTGTGATGCAAATGTGAGCATAAGTGGTTTTTCTTGTTAAACTGCATTGTACAGAATTCAATATCTCTTTTTCCAGTTCACTGGTTTAATGGCATTAGCTCTCTCTGTTTCTTTCCTTTTCAGTTTCTTGATCAATGGAATTTAGTCTTTTTTTTAATTAATAATTAATTTATTTATTTACTTTTAAAATTTTAGAGAGTACTTTAAAAACTACAGGAAGCCATAATCTCAATCAAGCCAAAATATGATATATTGTCAAACCAACAAGATGACCAGATAGATGATGCATTATGGGTTATGAACATTGAATATACTAACTGAAGATCAAATGTCAACACAAGAAGTTTGTATGGAAGCGAACCTGTTCGAGCAGTAATCCGCGCGGAAGTATGATCATGATTCTCAAGCGATGTTGCCAACACTATAATCAGATCGTGTGCTGGTGTGGCTTCAGAAGCAAATGGGATAAACTTAGTCCCTTTATTTCTTTTTCCCCCGTAATGGATCTGGTTGTGGATGTTTAGACTCATTATTTGCATATCCAGAGGACATTGTGCGATGTCAAATAACTGTGATAAGATTTTGAAAGGTGTAGTTGGAGGAAAGGAAAGAAAGCGAAGACCTGGTCCTTGTCAAAATAGACTGAAAAATCGCAAGAGTAGAGGAGGAAGTGAATTGAACGATGACGAATTTGGGGGAGTTGTTAGCTGATCTGGAGTCCAAGACATGCAGCATTGTACTTAAAGACAAAAAGGAGATGTAGGCAAGCTATGTATAGCTCTTCTACAATTCTTGCCTGCCACCTACTCAGAAGTTCCTAATTGCGACGGCAAATCAATTTGATGCTGAGGCTGGATTTATTTACAGGAACTTATGCCAATATTATGAATGTTACGACAATGAGCCAGATAACAATCGCCTCCTCACACCCTTCAGAAAAGTCCCTGAAGCTTAGTAATTTTGTATCCAATTTGATTATATTCATGTTAATAAAACCACAGCTCCGATGAATCTTTATGGCGACTCCTCTGTTTATGTTGTATTTACAGTGTAGAGACTGCGGAAAGTATACTATTGTACCCTTCCATGCAAGGTGCAGGGTGAAAGTCCAAATTATTTGGGTAAATTACTGTGACGGTACTCTTGGAGTTATTTGAATCCCCTGTATTCACTTGGACTGACCCTGTCTGCGGTTGTTGAACTGAAAAATAATTAAAAAATCCTGAATTGTCTAAGCCTACATTCTCAATTCACATATTGCAATTTCGATGCAATTAGTTTCCATAAAAGGAGCGCATAATGACTCGTGGTCTCACGAAATAAGGTGGAAAGCTTTTCCAAATTAGATGAAACAAAAGCCTGTTGAAGCAGGATCATTGTCATCTGTATTTGCATTTGGTTAATTTTTATGATGCTTTCTGATAAGTTGTGTGTTCACCTATGGTTCTGTTGGCTGACCACAGTTTCTGTTCGCTTTTCGAATTCAAGTTTAGAGAGGAGGAAGAATTGGAACGAGAGGTTCAAGGACTGCAACGGGAAGAGGGCCTTGAGGCTATTGATCCTTGGGCTTGTATCGCTGTGAATAGTACCCCATGAGCGTCCATTAGATAAGATCACGATTAAGATCCTGAAACGCTTTATATCTAACAAGATAAGTAAAGGGTTCAATGAATGGAAGTATATTCAATAATATTTGCAGATGCTTAGCTTGATAGTGGCGGTTGAATTGTCGCTTTGTCCTTCCTGAGTTGCATTGGTAGATAATCCCACCAATCTCATATGAGATCTGAATCTATGGTGCAGCTTATTGACAGGGACAAGAAAGTAGATGCCATTGCCCAGAACAGCACTGATGCTGAAGTCCTCCTCTTTTGTGCCCCAGTGGATGCTATGCAGGACTGATTAGTCGCTATCGTGTTTGGAATTGGCTAGTCCCTGGGGTCGCAACGCTTAGGGTGCTTGTTGAACATTCTGTGGATTTGTGCTCGAATGGGTTGCTTCTTTAGTGCTTTAGTGACACTACCTCAGACAGAGTCATTCTATTTCACTGCAAAAAGGAATAAACGAAAAAGGGTAAGGGGTGGATATAAGGTGGGCAAGATTTTGCCAGATAAGATTTGCTCTGATCACGGTGGGGAATTGAGTCCCCAGCACTTGATTTTGCCGAGAGCTTCTCGATTTGACCGAGTTCAAGAATGGAGGTGTTTCCAGATTGATCAGAGGCTCAATGACAGATAAGCTGTCACCTTCAAGATAGATAGACATAGACTCTGCTTGCTAGTTGCTGAGAAGTGCTCAATGAAATTTACTGAAACTCGAGCAGTTCCGGGATCGTCGAGCTCGAATCTCCGTCCTAAATGTAGATCAGATCGAGCATCAAATTTCATCACCGAGCGGAAATACTCCTGGAAGAGCTTATGCATGCCGTGACCAGCTTTTGCCGTATCGGTTTCTCCCTTGGAAGGTCTGATTCTTAGCCATCCACAGCAGGACATGCAGCAGAACCGCACGGGACGAAGTTCTTATGCTCACCTTAAGACTCTGTAAAAAGGCATCCGCCCTCGTTTACACAAGGAGAAAAGAAGACGAAAAGATTGCATCTTGATGAAACGAGCTGCACTAAAAGTGGCCAAAGGCCCAAGTTCCTTGGACCCAACAGCTAAAAAAGCTTTCTTTAGAGGGGAAATGGTCGGGCTGCGTAGGCCTCGATGGGCCTCGATGGATCTCCTATCTCCAAGTCCTCGCGAAGTTACTATTCCTTCTCCACTTTCTTACCGACCCTCCTTTCGTTTTCCCGTCCTCCAGCCGCTGCCGCGGAAAGCTTGAGCGGCAGCTTTCGATATGGCGGTGAAGTTTCTTGATTGGTATGTTAAGATCGCGGTCTTCTCGGCCCTCGTCGGAGGCTCCATGGAGTTGTTCATGATCAAGACTGGCTTCTGTGTGAGGACCCTCCATCTCTTTCTTGCTCCTCCTTCGCCCGTTCCTGCAATTCTTTTCGTTTCGATTTTTTCCGCTTCTCTTTTGGGTAGCTCGTACCCCAAAAAAAATGGCGCGTCATAACTTCGGAATGGATAGTTTTTAAAGCAGTTGAAGTTAATTTTTATCTGATGAACCTTGCTTTAGAGTTCGCGAGCGATGCTATTGCGGCAGCTATTGCGTTAGTCGAATGGGAGTGGATTTTACGGTGATGGGTCGTGTTCAAATTCGTCTCTTCGGATGAGAAAAGCATCGTTTAGTCAGTTCCTTTGGGATTGAAGTTGGGGGTAGGATGGAAATTCATGATTTCAGTGGTATGTCGTAGTCGCTTGGTATGTTGCAGTCGCTAGATTGTGAAAGAGGAGGGCTTTGATTTGGACCGTCATGTTGTGCCGATGAATTGAACATTCTCACTGTTCTACACGAAAAGCATGATGCGAAAAAATGTTGTCTCAGGTGATGAATGGCGATACCTATGAATGCGAAGTGTTCCACTGTCTGTGGAGAATGGATGGCTTGTGCAGCTAATCATCTGTTCATTGATACCATCTGTGGGAGAAACTTCTGAAAAGTCGTTTAGGAGACTGGTTTTAAAATTGAACTTACGACTGTGATGCACATCTCAGGAAAACATTGAGCGGATTGTTCTGCAGCTATTTCATATCTT
The DNA here is from genome assembly GCA_017140185.1 of Eucalyptus polyanthemos subsp. polyanthemos. Classification (NCBI taxonomy): domain Eukaryota; kingdom Viridiplantae; phylum Streptophyta; class Magnoliopsida; order Myrtales; family Myrtaceae; genus Eucalyptus; species Eucalyptus polyanthemos. The sequence continues at coordinate 44,563,208 of CM029464.1, read as the reverse complement.
TCAGGGTATAATCAAAGAGTTAAAATTTCTGAAGGAACACAATTAGATGAAGTGATTTGTAGTCCCGTTGAAATTGCAGTTCCTTTGTGATCTCATTGAAGATTATTGAGCTTTCATCACTTGCATCTTTCTGAATGGACTTTGGTATAGACTAAAGATTGTGAGAATGTTGTTTGGTTGCCTTGCCTTCATAACTACCTATACTCTCGTGAGCATCTTCATGACGAAGATTATCAGATTCTTTCCCATGCCATTGGTTGCTTATTTTACTACCAAAGGGTCTGTCTTTCTGTATTAACCAAGAAATATTAATGTGGTTGTATGTTGCAGATGATAAAGTGACCGAATTGGAGTCAGAGAAGCGGGCTTGGGAGAATTCGCCGGAAGCTCAGGCTGTCAGAGAAGCTCTTAATCCTTGGAGGAATCGTGATGCAGAAAGCAAAAAGAACTCATAGTGCTGCCATTGTTGAGTTATTCCTGGTATGATTTTTTTCTCGACTGCTCTTGTTGCACATCACTAGACCTTTCTTTCAACAATTTTCTTGATGAAAAAGTCTGATAACATATAGAAAATATACGTCTACATGGTTGAGTAATCTTGGTTAACTGCTTTTAGTGTGCAAATGATGTTTCTCATGCAACATTTTGGCAACGGGTCTTAAGAATTCTGGCTTTTAGACATTGTGGTACTATTGGTGGTCAGCTTTTCTGGTGCACAGGCTTATTTTGACCATTACGTTCGCCCAATTTGTGGCTTTCTTTTTTAATGACCGAGGGGTGATTGCAGGATGATCAAACATTAGTTTTATTTGATTATATTTGATCTTTTTTGCCTTTATATGTCGGCAAAGAGCATTTAAACTCGGACAACTATACATGATACTGTAAGCTGGATGAGTGTGAGATGAAGATGTGAACTTCTAAACACAGATTGTATTCTTGATGCTTGAACTTTGTCTGCAGGAAAAATAAAATTTAAAATTACGCCGGACCACATCTGCGCATCGGCCATCTCTGTCCTGGAATGAATTTGGAACATCCTGAAATGTGCTGATGCAATTTCTGTCTTTGGCTGCTCGGCAATTAATTTCCTGCTCGTCGAGTGAGATTTTAATTGTATGCAGATTCTGGAATTTATATGTTCTCTTGGCATCGTTCTTGATGTAGTTTCCCCTCCAAATGTACTTCACATTCTTTTTGGCTTACTGCAGAGAAATCCCAGTATAGCTATCTTGTGCTTTTTTCTCTTTGATCAGTAATGACAAAGTTCCATAGAAAAAAAATCAGTTGCAATCAGGTTCTATCCTGATATCCGATGGCCGGTTGTCCTCGTATCCGGACCACGTTGATCAACTGAAAAATGGTTATGTCATGCGGGCACGATTCTGAGGGCGCGAGAGACCTACCGATTATATCATGGCCGGCGAGAGGGCTCCTCAATGTGATGAGCGCAGCAGCTCAGGGCTTGGTCGAAGCTAATTCTTGTTAAACGCACCACGTGTACACGTCCCTCGGAGAGAGGTCTTCTCTTTAACATGTTTCTTCGTCGGAGCACGATGGTGAAGGATAATCCCGTTCGCTTTTTCAATTAAACACCGTCATGAAGTTATGATAAGACTGTTGTGTGTCGATGATACTTAGCCACTGATCAAGCTAATTAGCCACTGATCAAGCTAATTTGTGTTTTGTCGAAATCTCGTACAAATAAAGTTGCTTTTGTTAACTTTGTCCCTCTTTGGTTCTTCAGACCCTCTCCTTTGGATTCAATGGCTCCCAAAATATTCAGGGATCGGGACATATGACAGGACTCAAGTTGTTCAATGGCTAAAAAGATGGGATTACCACTTAGTTTTCGATTCTAAATTGCAATTATGAACCGCGAGATGGCTTAGTCATACTTGAACAATCCAGACACTATATTAGATGTCGATCCCGGAGGTTTTCCAACTGTTTCTGCCTAGCCCAAAACGCTCAATAGGCAACACGTGATAATGGCATTTCAGCTACGAGTGTACTCACCAAGTATCCCAAGTAAAGCGTATGTCGCGCGCTTCATTCAACGCAAAACATCGGACTAAGTTGTCATAGATTAGAAGATGCTAACTGTACAAGATCGACAGAAGCGATACAGGCTACTTTTGTCACAAACTATTGGGGCTATGTGCGATTAAGAAGCAAAGGCAAGTCCATAATGTCACTTTGATTGATTTTGATCTTACTCTTTCCACAAAATAGCATAACCTCACATTAAATAATTATAGCGACCTTCCTATTTCTCCCCTCTTAAGCAAACTTCCTTGCCTCAGAAGCCGGCTATCCGAATGATCAGTAGCATCTAATCATAAACTCTCTTATTGCAACACACTCGTTGCTTCACATGATTAGTAGAAAAGAGACAATTTTAAATCGATCTGAATATGAAAGAATAGTGATAGGATGTAATCACATTATCTAATCAAAATCCTTTTTCGTCACGACTTTTCTCACATTTGTGGGGTGATAGGATATAATCAAATTATACCATTCATCAGCTTTTGCACATCAAATAAAGTCTACATATCAGCTCAATTAAGATTGGTCACTATGTGAGAGATAGGATATGATCAAATTACACCATTCATCAGCTTTTGCACACCAAATAAAGTCTACATATCAGCTCAATTAAGATTGGTCATTGACCAATGCTGCGAAAGAAAATTTTCTGTGACTCCTGGTTCTTTAAGTGTTAATTCTGAATCATCTAAAGGCATCGTGTTCTTGACCTAAACAATTGCTTGAGTTAAAAAGAATAACAAGAACAAGAAACTAAACAAAGTAACCAGCTCTTCACTATTCATTCCTGAGCAATTACGTTTACTAGCCTGATTGCATAGAACCGCTGCTTTGATATTCTTGAGGAAAATTGGCCCCAGTAGTAAATGATAGTAAATTTGCCATTCAGACATAAAATATTTTCCTACATGAATATTCCCAATCCAACACCATGCAAAATAAATAAAACTGCGGAGAGAAATGCACATGACAGAGTCTGAACTCCGGTCGTTCATATCTATAAAGCACATGAAAGATACTGAGTTCTGGAAGCCCAAAAAAAAAAAAAAAAAAAAAATGCAATCCATGTTGCCATATGCGACAAGCAAGCAGCCAACTCTTAACAGCCATTGGACGATGATCAGGGAAGTGCATACTGAACAATGCCAAGAAAACGTATAATTTCCAAAACTCACATACAGGAAATCTCACTCACTGAACAGGAGATTAATTGCCAAGCAGCCAAATACAAAATCGCCTCAAAACATTTCAGGATATTCCAAATTCATTCCAGGACAGAGGAGCAATGTGCAGATATGTGTCTGGCGTACTGCAGACAATATTCAAGCATCCAAAACACGATCTCAGTTGTTTAAAAGTTCACTCACAGCTTCCAGCATCAGTACATATGGTCATCCAATTTTAGGTACTCTTTGCCAACTTATAAGGGCAAAAGGAATAAAACATAATCCAATAAACTAATGTGTGATCATCCCATCAATTACAATGCACAAGTCTAATAGCCAGAGGCATTAAGACCTATTGCCAAAATGTCTCATAAATACATGGATTACACATTAACTAAAAGGAGTTAAGCAAAATAGCTCCACCACCTAGACCTATTTGTTTTGAATGTTATCAAACTTCTCCATCAAGAGCATGGTTTACAGAAAGTTCTCTCCTTGTTGAATGAGAGCGTTCGAGAAGAAATCATACCAGGTACAAACTCAACAATGGTGGCACTATGAATTCTTTTTTGCTTCTGCATCATGATTTCTCCAAGGATTTACAGCTTCTCTGATAGCCTGAGCTTCTAGCAGATTCTCCCAAGCCCACTTCTTTGACTCCAATACAGTCACTTTATCATCTGCAACATGCAGGCACTGCAATCTGCCTTCCAATACAATGCCTTTGATGATGGAACTGGGTTGATCCCTTGAAAGACAGACCCCTTAAAAGCGTAATGAGCAACCGATGGCATGGTAAAGTATATGATGATCTTCGTCATTAAGATGCTTACAGGAGTATAGATAATTATGATAAAGGCAAGGCAAGCGAACAATATTCTCCCAATTATTTGTCTATACCAAAGTCCATTGAGAAGGATACGAAAGGAACTGCATATAACAGGACTTCCAAATCACTGCTTTTAATTGTGTTCCTTCAGAAATTTTACCTTTTTCCTACTACCCAAAAGATATGAAGCACAAACTGTCTGATGTTCCCTCAAGACGTGCATCACAGTTGTAAGTTCAGTTTAAAAACCACATCTCTAAAACTATTTTCTGAGGTTTCCCCACAGAAGTCATCAATGAACAGATAATTAGTTGCATAAACTATCCGATCTAAAGAGCAATAGTACTCCACAGACAGTGGAAAGCTTCGCATTCACTGGCACCGCCATTTATCACCCCTGACAGTCAATTCATCCCCATACTGAGACAGTCTAAATAAAAGCTAGTCTCTTTCACAATCTAGCAAAAGAGAAATACCACTGAAATCATAAATCCTCTCTATCCCCAACTTCAGCCACGAAACAACTGACTAAATGATGCTTTTCTCATCCGAAAAGAGATGAATTTGAACACGACCCACTCCATGTATTCTGTACGGTGCAGTTTAATAAGAACAATCACATGCATTTCACATTTACATCACAGAAGAACATCCAAATCTTCAAGTGTAAGAAAGTGGTCGGGATTATATCCATAGCCTTCATCGCAGAGCGTCGACTCCTCTCCCGAGCTTCCACCGCCGATGGCCAAGTTATCCGGCGAAGTCAAGAAGCCGTCGCCATCTCCAACGCAAGTCCACGAAGAGAGCCTGGCAACGAGCTTTGAAGCTCTCAAAAACGGAACCCATCTCTTGATCGGCCGAAATTTCAGAATTACAACCAAACCCAGCTCCGGAATCTTCACCAGCACCGATCATCGCAGACGAATTCTTCCCAGATCTTTCCAATTTCTTTGCGTACAAAATCACGAACGGCGTCATACTTCGCCGATCAGTGACTCCACGTCCTCCTTCGTTGCGCAAGAATCCCACTCAGCCTCAATCCAGTCACACCCATCGGTGGCACCACGTCGCCGTCGCCGTCGCCGCCGCCGCGGAAGTAGTCAGAGATTATCTCTTCGGCCGAGGGAATCGTGGCCTACCCGAAGAGGCGCAAAGGGCCTCTTCAAGAAGGCCTCCGAGCTCCGCCACCTCACACCGCCGTCCCGTCGGCGTCTTGTCGCCCGCCGACGGGCCCTATCCGAAGAGATAATCTCCGACTACCTCCACGGCGCCGGCGCATCTGAAAAATTTTCGGATATTTTGGTCCTCTTTTAACTAACGTAGATTGGCAAGTGTGCTTTTTCCTTTTTTGGGTCTGAAGTAGGTTGGCAAGTGTGTTTCGCTCTAAAAACCTCGTCTCTTTCTCCAAAATTCAGTCTTTTTCTTCCCATGGTTCGGGGACAGCCGAAGAGATAATCTCATGAATCCCGTTAGGCTAGTTAAACAAAAATTAATCTGAGGATAAATGCAACACACAGATATTATTTTGGGAGTTTTGTAACACAAAAAATTAATTTAAAGCAAACACAATATCTTACTCACAACATTACTTTTGGATGCATGACTGACAAGTGATTCTCTATATTTACCCAAAAGAAAAGTAATTCTTACTAGCCATACTTTAATTGAGAAGGTTGGAATAGAGACCAAGAGTTTGAGTTTGATTTCTCAATCACTACTCCAAATTGAAATCTAGTGATTTTCATTCTTAATCATTGTGATTTTTACATATTATTCAACAAGTATCACTAGCCTAATGTGATTCATTTGGAATATTATAATCCAATTTTGGATGAAACTTCGTCTTAACATTGAATCTAGGATTTCCATTTCATGAGGAATGCAATTCCAAGAAGAATTAAAGGACCAAAGAATTTGTGAGAAGCGATGAGCTCCTTCCCTAGTAGACCTTGCATGATTTTTAGGAGAATGGCAATGCAAATTGGCAAGCAGAGGCATTGATTCGGGAGGATATGTCATAATAAATTGTGTAGGCTTGACTGCAATGTATGCATTTTATTTGCTTAATCAAATTGCAATTAGAATTATAGCCTGAAGTCAAATCAAACTGCTTTTTTGTGTAGACTAACTCTGTGAATAAGAAACTAATCAAAGAAACACCATATAGCCTGAAGTCACTCTTGATTGAATTGGTTAATTCTTCTTCTACTCATCCCCTACATACTCAATACCTCTTCTATTTGGTCTCCACAATGAAATTAACTAAATGACCACCTCAGGAGTATCCGTCATATTCAGGGAAAATCATGATCCCCTGTTTGACTAGTCCCACATTAATCTTCCGATTACTGAGATATAACTGCTTTCCCAGCCCAACCTACGTTGTTCTTGAAGGGTACGATTGTTGTAGCACCATGTGTTACGGTGAAAGGGGTGAAAGAATGAAAAAGAACCATACTAGTCACCGGAAAGTATCGACATACTCAGAACAAGCTGTCTTTTAGTATTAGTATCTCAGAACAAAAACATCATGTTATGTATATAACTTTGGGTTATGTATGTAACTTTGAATCCAACTTGGAGAATTCTGTTACATAGCATTTATAAGAATCTTGGACCATGTGTTGGAACTAATCAAAATCGGAATGAAAATGCAAACTTGTTCATGATGATGAAATTCGATGGCCAATAAAGCTTCAAATAAGAAAATTGCACCAATGCCTAGACAAGGTTCTCAGCATTTACTCTTCATTTCACATGCCTCAAGTCAAAGCTCGTTTGCAGTTGTGAATATACATGAAAACAAGCGATAAAGAAGAGGCCTATGGTGAATCTTCAGCACCTTATTTCCAGCCTATTTAGATCTTGTCGCTCTAACCAAAGTCCGCAAGCAATATCACACCTCACGAGCTCTGAGCTCACTCTTTCAGCAGATTGAAAACCTCTAGAAAACTCCGATGAATGTCACTACCGCAAAAACAAGAAACAGCACTCCACCCAAATAGCCAACCACTTTGAAAGCATGAACGACAAAAAACCGGGCATGGTCAAAACAAGTGAGTTCGCTTTGGGCATGGATCTTTTCACAACATGCAGCAACTACAGCTACTTGGGTGGAAAATTGAAATCTCTTGGAGCAAAATACGTCCATTATTCATCTAGCTGTATGCAGTACAGTGCACATCTTTGGCCTGATGTCTCGGTACCAGAACCATACTGCATAATGAAGTAGAATTTTTTCAAGCAAAGAGCAACATATACATAAGTGGAATTCTTTGATCTTTTACAAAGTGGATATTGGGAACACACCCTTCTGCATTTAGGTTGAGAATGTACTATAAAACAGAGAGGGTAGTCAAATAACAGGCCACCAAGAAGATATTATTATGCAGTCAACGGCCAAAAACTGTAGAACACTAAAACAAGCCAAGATAGGTTCTTCAATAACAATGCACTGGAAGATGAAACCTAGGAACAATATGCACCAAGCATGACAACAACTGTCACACCCTCTAGTTGAGCAAAACATAGATATTGGATAATAGGATGATATGATCATGCACCATCTGTTGAGCTAATTGCATCAGACATTCACACATGAGCTCAATCAAATCTCAATCAAATAAGAGCTCAATTGACTAAGGTTGCAGATTCATAAACCCATAAAAAGAGGGTTATAAAATCAAATGATGTTGCTGATGGGGCTTCCAACAACTAAAAGTAACTACATAATCAACCACTGGGGTTAGAGGATGAACCCAACTCATTCTGGATCAGGGGAGACACCAGCTAACTGCAGTAAGACAAAAGCAATGCATCGTCACTTAAGTGGTTCAAGCACTGGAAAGCAGAATTCTAGCTTTTCGGTAACATAATTGCCACACCACTTGTGCTTTATATTTATCAAGAGGTGGACAAAAGGTTGATTGAGACAAAGGACCAGATTGTAAAGAATAGGCGATGATGACCTTTTAATCACAAATTCAAGACCAGTCATGATTCATCAATACATTGTCTAAGCATTTTGAGTCTTATCAGAAGGAATCTCTCAGAGCGGCTGATTGTCTCTGTTTGGTTAAGGCAATTGCTTACTAGTTGATAGATTACCAAAACTTTAGGCAAGACCATGCCCTTATCAAGGCAAGGGCTCAAACATATAGCAATATAATTACCAGCAGAAGGAAGAAGTTGTTTCTTACAATAGCTATGTTGTTTCCGTTAAGCAAAATCTGATCCGAGTTTTGTTACCTTTCATCCTTCAGCAGTGATTTCATTGTATGCAAGAATGAAAACAGAATCTTAAGATCGCCCATCGGCCTCTTCTCCCCCCGAGGGCAGCCCGATCCGAAGAGATAATCTCCGATTAGCACCGCAACGACGGCGCATTTGATAACTTCTTGGAGACTCTAATTTTTTGGTCTAGTGTAACTTATGTAGATTGGCTAACATGTTTCGCTCAAAAAAATCCCATCTTTTTCTCCAAAATTCCTGTATTTTTCTTCCCATGGTTCGGGGACAGGGCCGAATAGATAATCTCATGAGTCACGTTAGGCTAGTTACACGAAAATTAATTTGGAGGTAAATATAATACAAATATACTATTTCAAGAGTTTTGTAACACAAAAAAACTAATTTAAGGCAGTGAAATCTTAATCTTCGAGGAAGTATCTTACAGGACAGAATCTTCCTTTCGACGGATCCCAACAATGAGAAAATCAAACTCCAGTGCAAGTTCACAACGAAAGATACCACAATAATATCAGCTAAGGGATATGCCATGACTCGGACAACCCGAGAGAAATCACAAGAAAGACCCCAAGTCAGCAAGCCTAAATTATCTCTAACCACCTCTCCAAGACACAACACTAACATAGCAGTAGCAACAGCAGTAGTACCAAACTCGAGTAGTCCCTGGTGATAGTTGGGTGACTCTGACTTGGCAATAACAATTTCGTGCCATTTTACTCAGTAAACAAAAACATAATCTTCAATACATGCAGCACCAGATATTCGTAAGAACCAATGTGTCAGTAGTAGCAGTGAACCAAGAATATGAGAGAGCAAACATGTTTTCCATTATTTGATTATTCATACAAATAAATTTATGACTGAATTTGCAATTCTCCCAACTCAACACCTATGCCTTTTATAAGTTTTCTTTTCTTCCTTTTAATAATTCTTCCCCTCTTCTGTCTCCTGTCCTCATCTGTATAAAATGGGCAATCAAGGGTGGCTTGTGTAGTGGAAGGGAAACCGTCCTCCCAGTGATTTGACTGGTGAAAGTAGACCTGAATTCAAATCAACCAAGGGAAGAAAACTAACCTCTTTCAACTTTGTATCACCTCGTTGAGTGTTGATTTTAACTCCTTAAAACCTCTGACACGTCCAACCCTTCAGGATCCTGGCATCAAAAGACAATCCTTCTGGAATATAAGAGTAAGAACAGAAGTCATATTCTATGATTTCCAATCTTTCCTGAGACATAGAAATGGATTCACGTACAGTTAATATGAGAAAAAAGATATCCCATACACTCGCATTTAGTTGCTAAAAAGGTAGATCAATTTATAGATGATGTGCAGCAACTTGATTTCCATTCACAAATAAATAACATACAGCCTAGCCAAGGCTGTGGCAAAGCCCCGATACATGATTAGATACAATGCCATCTCAATCCAGAAAGACAATAAAGTGACATATTGATGTTTTTTGGCAGTAATACCTTGAGAAAAGGTGACGCATTTTCGACTCCAACAGGTGAGATATCCTTTGGGATGGTAGTCCTGGAAGATGAATCTTGCTTCCGGTCTCCATAATCTGGTAGCATTGATAGTGATTCCACTGGACTGGTTAGAACTGCTTTTATCTTCCTCTCATCTATGTATTTACCACTTTCTTTATCAATTTGAAAATTTAAAAGAAAATTTCTCGAGTTACTTGACCTGGAAGATTATGGAGCATATAGCAGCAAAACCTACCATGTCAGTAGTCCTCTTCACCTGTATCAAAAACTTATCTCTGCACTACAGGATAGTTGGAGCTACCTGTCGTGCTTACATGGTAACTACATCAAACAGAAGATAGGATGAAAGGCCTACTCCAATTCTTTTGAAGTATCAGGACATAGCTTCTGAGGCCTATCGTGGTTTTCCTTTGTCTCAATGTATATTAGGCTACTATGGTAGGCATTCAAAATCTTATTCAAAGATGATCCTTGCTGCAATTAGACTGACTCTACCTTAAGTAGTTTGTAACCCAACAATAATAAAGTCCAATTGACATGTCATGGCAAAGAAATTGCAAAAGAATTATTTAGCTGATTTAGGTACAGTAGGCGTGTCCCTCCTCACAAGTATGTCAGTGGCTTTAATAAGTAAGTGAACATGATGTTCCTTGGACTTGAGCAGCACAATTTTGAATCAGATGCTCCATTTGGCTTGATGATGCCTACGTTTGGCCACACACAGTATTTCTTCAAAGATGTAGACTTAACCTGGAATGTTTTGGATATCCAGTATAAAGCTCATAATGTTTCTCCATAGTAGAGAGCTTTTAATGCATTGATATCCTACTCTGAAATTTAAACTACATCAAGAGAATACAGGATTGAAAGAAAATTGTTCGCCCACCGTACCTAAAAAAAAGTAAAGCACGATCATGGTGAATGAAAAGGTGCAAAAAATCCTCACCTTGAAAGCAACATACCAATCAGTCTTGTTGCGTAGCGGAATCAAGCATGAGCTTTGTTTACTCAACTCAACTGCATAAACATGGAGAAGAGGCTTCAGATAAAAGAACTTAACGGGGCACGACATGAGAGTAGGATGTGATGAAATGGACCATCATACATTTTCTTTGAAGACATAATGCAGCAACGAAATCTCATTTTGCGTGTTGGTTTTCTCTACCGATCATTCTCAGTCATTTGGTTACAACACTCACTTACTTTATCTCCAGAAAGAAATTCACCTCACAAGGCATTCTAAGAGTTTGTGGTGCGAGGATAGAAACTATGCAAAAAGAAAGAACCTAACCAAAAATTTTGAAAACAACAGAAGGAAAAGAATTTCAAAAACAGGGCAACCAATAACCGATTCATTCTCGCCATTGAAGCTCTTATTTAAGATATTTCTTTTACCATTATTTACAATGTTGAACCACAAATTCTCAAGCAAATCATTGTAGAACAAAGAAATATCATCCCCTTCACTAATTGCCTAGTAAAACAGGAGGCAAGCAACGCAAATTGAATGTAGCTCCAAAATAAAAATGAACCAAACACGCAGCACTATATACACTCACAGATAAACTTGACTTCATGAGGCCGGATCTCCAAGAGCGCTTCAGCCATGATGACGACGACTATATCGCTGATTTACACGAAACAGCGGGTCACATAGCAGGGCAACAACAATCAAGCAAAAAGGTCTGCATAAAGCTCAATTTCAAGTACCCATTTATGGGTGCGTTTGCTTTGACTTTTGGGAAAGCCTTTGGCTAATGTAAAGGCCCTTAGCCTAAAGGAGTTCTGTGAAATGCAAAGACTGTTTGGTAATTTGCAATTTAAAATGACTTGAGAAGTAACATTGGGAAAATACTATTTGATAAACATATATTTGGAAAGTTCTTTAGTGTAATCAATTTTTTTTTTAAAATTTGTTTAAAATTAAAAAAAAAACAAAATGATGGAAACTTTTATATTTTTGCGTTGAGAGTGATGTAAAAGAGACATATCAACAAGTTAAAAAAATAAAAACAAAATTACATGAGAAGTGTTGAAAATAATAAGGCCCTCAGATTTACAAACAGTGAAGAAAGTACAATAACCAATGGGCTAGGTTACTGAGAATATAAAAATAAAATTTAGTCATTTATGATGTCATATGGAAAGTCTTATCTAAAACTGAGAATATAAAAATGAAATTTAGTCATTTATGATGTCATATGGAAAGTCTTATCTAAAACTGGCATATGATAAGAAATATGTCTCTTATCAGCACAAAACAATCAGACATGTCTTAGCTGCAACATGACAGCACCAAAAGTCATATCTTGCTCTTTCTGAATGGACAACTGAGCAGCACTTTGCCTTAAATGACTCCATCAATTTCCCCAACCATGTCTCATAGCTCAAAAATACTATGAGAATGGACTGAACCGCCTAGCACTTCCTGGAGATTGATTGCAGAGCAAGCACCACATAAACACATTCGTGATGGCAACCAAAATGAGCTTTTGCTCATGTTCAAAGCCCAAGCATGCAAGAAAATTAAAGAGCTCGGACTCTTGAAGAGCAATGGACTTCTTCTGTGGACCTCAGATTGCCAACAAGATCGAGGATTAGCCTTAAAGAACTGTTCCTCTCATAAACATAAGTACAATCACATCTCAATTCACAAAGCGGTGCATGTATTAATATACATGTCATGGATATTCCAAAGAACTTACAAGAGAAGACAACTCCTAGTAACTGCTGGGTACAATAGAAATGAACATTCAAAGCCCAGGATTATTCCCGGGAAAAATGGAAAAGTGTGGAACAACAGACTTTGACTTACATCACATGAAGTAAGAATGACATAATAAGTGAATTTAACTATCCCATTCTATTCTATTAGTGATGCCAGTGTCTACTGATTCCAGTTCTTCCACGACTTTAGTCCACGAAGGCTGCTCGTTAGGAGTCATTTGGAGGCATTGTAAAGCAAGCTGTGCTATTTGGGATGTAGAATCTATATATGTAGGGTATAGGGATGGTATCAATTTGGTTCCCATTTCCGGCAGGTTGCAACATCATAAGCGACCAGTTTCTTCTAAAATAACCAGTGTTTCTTTTTCGGTTTTTGAGGAATTAGGAGCATCTGCAGAAAATGAAAAGTTATGTAGGCAATACAACTGTAGATTCCATGCCAAAGGATTTAAGTAGCTAAAAGGAAAACACACCTCGTAATTCATAGAGGGGATTATACTGAACCTCATATCCAGAAACTCAACCAAAGCTCTGCATCAATTGAAAGTAAGGTTAACAAAAGGAAAAACTTTAACGAAAAAAATGGAGTTTCAAAAGATCAGTTGCATTGAACAAAAGCAACAGTAGATCAATTGCAAATGTTTACATCTAGATTCTAAATCAATCAATACATGAACTGTACCCAAGTAGCTGTTTGAAGCAAGCAAAAGAACAAATATTTAATTTCCCACACAAGCAACAAGCAAAGCATCACAAAGGAGGGTCTATGCGTATTTGTATGCAAGCAACGCTCTTTTTTCCAAGACAAACAATAAGTAAAATATACCCATTTGGACTTTTAACAAACCAAACCCAAGAACTTCACATTCATCACATTGCACCTACTGATGATTTGAACCAACAAAACAACTATGAAGAAGACAAGCAAGGAATACCCTCGGCAGAGGGAACTTATAAATCCAATTGCCAAACAATAATCAGGCTGTGAATATAAGTATCATCTAGAGGCTTTTGTCCTCCTCCAGGCTCTCCAACATCAACCAAATAAGCATTGAAATCAGTGACTGACCGGAACAAATAACTTCATCATTCTTCAAAATCCTGCATCCCAACAGCTGCTCGCTGCCATGATATGGCATTATCGACCATCAATCACAGCATGGACTAATCTACTCAAAACAAGCTCAATCACGGCGAGTATTACAACCAGAAGCACAGAACAGAACAATCCGTGATGATAGAAAAAATGAATTCGTAAGCAGCATCAAGCTGCTGCTGTTCAGTTTGATCAAGCAAGCTAAATTTGGGAGAAAACAGTAATAATTCAACAGCCACTGCCATTTTAACATAGATTAGCCAATCAAAGTGAATCATGTCCTAGGCCAATCAAAGGCAACTAAATTGCTGATCGGGTTGAGCTGGACATCAGTGGTAGAGATTAGTAGTGAAAGCAAAGGTACCTTGCCTGTGGAGGTGCGGAGAGAGAGGAAGCCATTGCAATAGACCTTGCGCTTCAGCTTCAGCTTTAGCTTCAAGTGCTTTGAAGGTGACAATCCAGCACACGCAATCTCAAGCACATAGCTCATTTCATCAAACACCAAATTGCACATGATCACCAAACACTGGACAGGCAAAACTTAGATGGTTCACACTCACACGAAGCATAATTCAGCACACTAACTACAAACACAATCCAAGAGAAGTTCAGGATTGAACAAGGAAATCAGAGCACAACATCGATCCATTCCTAGAACCTGCATTGCCAGCCCAAAATGCAAGCGTTGAGTCCATCACAGAAAAGTCATACTAGATTCCTGAAAGCTCTGACGTATTCATCTGTGGGATTCTGCTGAGTCTGGATGTTCTGTATAAGGGCAACAAAGATGGTGATGCCAGATTTCTGTCCCTCAAGATTCCGTTTGATGCGATGTTCATTTTCCTAATCAAAACTCCAGAGTTAGAGCTTAAGCTGGCAGACTTGAAATCCATATCCTAGGTGCAATTTCTCCCTCTTTACCCAACCTTGATTGAGGATGAGGACCACAATACCAATGTGTGCGCAGAAGCTGTCCCTGATGCTCATAAAGTTCAACTTGACTAAAATTTCTGAGATTCCACACCTAAAGACAGTCAGCCACTGCTTCAGATTTTCACTTGGTGATCTGTCCTGTGCAAATGTGAATGATGTTGAGCTGCGCGTGGCTCTGGCATCGGCTCCAGAAGTGGATCCCAAGTTGCTTTCTCAACTGAAAGTAGTATGGCGGATTGGAATCCTTTTGGAGTTTGTACATGCGAAGAATATGGAAGAATTTCTCAAATTGACGCTTGGCTTGTGTAAAGCTCTTCTTTTATGATTGCCAGGTTCTATGAAAGGTTTGTGTACATGGAAGAGCCACCACTACTTGATGAAAGTTCTTCTGAGGTGGCAAGCAGCATATGACGCATTACCAACTTTGGTGGCAGTGCCAGTGTTTTACTAGAATTGAGTGGATCTCATGACAAAAACAATGCCAATATTGCTTCAGAATGCACAGTTCTAATACTGAAGGCAGCCCCAAGGGAAGGTGTTCTCTTTTTCTTACCAATCTTTTGTAAGTGAGTGCAATTCTCAAGTCTTAGCCAAACGGTGCTCCTTCTTTACTGGTACAGCGAATGCTGCATTCTCTCAATTACTCCTGTAGGCGATGTTTGCTGCACAGAATGATTTTTGTCAGTGTGCCCGTCAAAGATTGCTATGATTGAAGGCATCATTGCTGAGATAAAATATTCTGGTGCTGCTGCTTTAGCCAGTGCTGCCACACTGGTAATCTCAGAATTGTGGTGGCTCCCTCATTTATGACTTCTCCATAACATTTGCAAATCCCACTAAGAAGCACACCTTTCCTGAAAAATAAACTGAACTTAAGCATGGCAATACAGATTGTCTGTCTACTTCAAAGTCGCAACAATGAGTTGATTGTGCTGTAAAGTCCCAGGATGAGAACCATAGTTGTATGACCTTCCAACACACATTCCATCTATTTGTTTACAGCATAGCAAATTTATCTCCCATGCGAAGTGAGGTTATCAATTTCAAAATATGTGTGAAGCAGCAAATCAACAACGATCTCTAATAATTTGTTACATATCAAATAAAAATGATGCAATCGACATGCATACCTCTAGGAGAAACCATCCTAAGAAAATGTAGCTAAAAAAGCCAAACCAAACTAGGAAAAGAACACAAATACTCGTACATAATTAAGAGCCCTCTGGCTGTTCAGAGGCATCATAATTTAAATACCTTCATCAGATTTTCAGACAAGAATCCCCTAAAAGGTCATTAAAAAGTGCATGCAAAATTTCTCTGTTCATATCTGTGAAAGAATTTGATTGCCAAAAAAGGAAAACATTCGTACTTACCTCAAAGGGAACAATTTGTGGTAATTTCTCTTGCCTGTCGTCTTATTTCATATCTTTGTATTCTTGCCCAATCTGGTAATTTGTCTTCTTCATCCTCTTCTCCCAGAATCTTGCCTGTCGTCTTCTTTCATATCTTTGTATTCTTGCCCAATCCGGTAATTCGTCTTCTTCATCGTCTTCTTCCACAAATTGTCTTCTCCCACAAATTTGATTGACTTCTCCGAGCAAAGCCGAGAAATTTCCTCCACCGCTAATTTCCCACAACGTAATATTGTAACCTCTCGCAGTCCCTTCAAGCTTGATAGATCAGGCAACTTCTGTAAAGATTCACAACATTCAATCCACAATTCTTCCAAAGATTGGGGTAGTTCGCCTTGAATCTCAACCAGATTATGACAGAATACTACCGTAAGAATTGTTATTCCGTCCAAATCGCTTAGATCAGGGATCTGCATCTGTTTAAAGCCACGAACCAGCAACTCATCTCTACCTCCATATAAAAACATCTGACTGCGATTGATATGCATAAAAACATGTGTCTTACCCATTAAGCTGAACAGATCGGGTAAGCTGAACAGATCGGGGAACTCCCGTAACGAATTGCAGTGCTCAATTGAAATTCCACCCAAAAACCGCGGTAGTTCGCCTTGAATCTCAACCAGATTACCACACGTCAATACGTCCATACGCCGTAACTTGTTTAACTTGCTTAGATCAGGTAGCATCGCCAGCTGTCCGACGTGCTGAAGGTGCAATTCTCGTAGGTTCTCCAAACAACCAAGGCCTTCAATCTCTGCAACCTCACAGTCCCAAATCAAGAGATACGATAGTTTCCTCAAATTCGATAGATCCATCGAGCAAAGTGAGTCGCAACTACGGAGTTTTAAGGAGGATAAATTTGAGGGAAGCCCCGTGAGGCGACGCGGATGAGGAGGGAGGCTCAGGTCTGTCGATGAGGCGCTCCCCCTGAAATACCAGAGTGTCAGAGACTCCAATTTGGTTAAGTTCCCAATCCCCCGTGGTGTCAGTTCTTCCAGAAGCCCATCAGATTTCCCATCAGAATTAGGTGGGCCAAAGCTCAGTACCAATTCCTTTAAGTTAGCGAGATTTGAGAGATCTGGAACCACCCTCACCTCCCGCACTTGTAATTCGATGAGACTTTCGGGAAGCCTTGGTAGGGTGTGTATTCTCACCCCTGACAATCTCAAGATCCTTAAGGATTTATTCTCATAGATGCAATCACCAATTTCCACGTGTAAACCCCCGTAATGATAATCCTCGTGGATGATTTTTATTTTTTCAAGCTTCTCCATCGTCCAAAAGGTATTGTGTATTTTGCCTATGCCACCATACTGCATATTTACTATTTTCAAATTCTTCAACTTTTTGATGGAATCGGGTAGTTCTTCGATTGTCGTTGTAAGGCCACCTATGTTCAACTCAATCAGCGATTCCAAATTCCCGATTGTCTCCGGAAGCCTATGAAGTTTCCAACAATGGCTTATATCTAAGAAAATCAAGCGTTTCAATTGACAAATTGATCTATCAATTTTGATTAATGAGTCACAGCCAAATAGAATCAAACGTTCTAAATTTGAATGAGTTGAGAAGTTAGGGGTTCTCTTCAAGCGTCGGCAATTGGCCAAATTCAAAACTTTCAAATTCTTAATCACCTGTGAAAGAAAAATCATGCAAAGTTTACTTTTGAATCTGATAAGATGGAAGAATAAGTGTTGTCTAGCATATAACATACCTTCATGTGGCTCCACCCCTTCCAATCATGAGTGATTTCACTCCGAGATAGATCAAGGATAACCAAATTCTCTACGGAGAAATTTGTAATCTCAAATGTTGGCTGTATATCATGCCAAGAAAGCCATCGTAATTGTGGAAGGAGATTTAAATTCTTCTGGAATACATTAGTTGAAGGAATATCCAATGGCCATGTGATCCAAAGATACTCAACTTCAAGGAACGTTAGATTGGGTAGGTTCTTGAAGTCCTCATAGGTAAAATCATGCTCATAGTTAGACCCGAGATGAAGAGCTTCAACTTTTTTCTTCATCTGTCCAAAGGAAAAATTTTAAAAACAAAAAGAGTTGAAGGGAAACACATTTATTCAAGTTCACTATTTTAAGGGGTTGAGTTGAGTACTTATATTCCTTTAATCTTAAAAGAGCAAAAATATTGGCTAGAGAATACAAAAAATAATTGCCTCTTTTGAAAAGAAAATGTCCATAAGTAACTTGGAGATTTATTTTTACAGGGAATTTTACCTTATGGCTCTTTAGCAGATCCGATCCTTCCTTGGGATTCCACACCCAACGTTGCTTCTCAATTTTCATCTTACTTTCTTGACGAACTATTTCTCTTCCAAGGTCTCTGAGTTGATCATGCATCCACAATATATTATCTTCTCCAATCTTTATTAAAGACATGTTCTGCAAAACTTCCACGTCTACTTCCGGAAAAAGTTTACATGCATCCCAGAAATAAAACACAATGTCTTTGAGACATCCAATGAATAGACAAGCTATATCAAGGAATATACGCTGCTGTCGATTATCTAATACATCATAACTTATTTTCAGCTTACTTTGAACTTTATCATGAGGAACACTTTCTAGCTTCTTCAATGTGGCATCCCACATTTTCTTATTTTTGCCGGATAAAAGTGAACCTATGACCTCGAGGGCTAATGGAAGACCTCCGGCAATCTGTACCGCCCTCTTGGATTGGTTGATATACTCGTCCAAAGGATGATCTCTTCTAAAGGCATGTTTGCTAAAGAGTTGAAGAGATTGATCATGATCCATGCTCGAAAGCTCATAATGGTTGTCCACTTTAAGAACATCAAGAACTTCTTTGTTTCTAGTAGTAATAATAAGTTTGCTCCCTTTACCAAACCAATCACGCTCACCTGCAAGTGCATCCATATACTTCTTTTCATGCACATCATCGAGAAGGAGGAGGACTCTTTTATTAGACAATCTGTCTTTGATGGTATTAATCCCATCATCAATGTTTCTTATATCTGTCCATTTTTTTTTTAGGATGTCGGAGATGAGCTGATTCTGCAAGGATTCAATGCCCTTGCATTCTGACTTTGACATTTCACAGATGTCAGACAGAAAGCAATAGTACTCAAATTTTTCTATAAGCTGATTATAGATGATTTTGGCAATTGTCGTCTTCCCGATGCCACCCATCCCATAGATTCCTATAATCCGTGTTCCACTTGTATGAGGACCTATCAATTCCATGATTGCATCCACATGGTTGTCGACATTGACCAAGTAATTTGATACTACCAAATAAGCCTTTTTCAACTCATTGAAAACCTTCTGCGTGATTGTTTTTACAAACTGACCTTCTTGCCTATTATTTGTTGAAAGTCAAAAGGCAATGAGTTAGAAAATTGAGTTAAGCCAAACTACGCTCCGACAAGACCAAATTGAAAACTACAGACCTATTCTAAATGCGTTCCTCAACGATTTATACCATTTTGATAAACTAGCACTGGAACTTAGGGTAAATGAATGATCTGAACTAACGAAAAATGTTGCTTGCTGGGAATGAAATGGGACAAAAATTGGCATTGTGATATTATTTTTAGCCTGATTTTGCTGCATAATTTCAATTGCATACAATTCAATTTCAACAAGACTAACACAAATTTAGAAAAAGAAACCAATTTAAATGCATCAAGTTTAACGATACAAGGCACATGAGATGGAATGCTAAAAGTAGTCACCTGTTGGGCATGCTTTGCAGGTCCCATCCATTTATATCCGCGACTGTAGTGAGAGCATTCTTCCACTCTGCTATAGTCTTTTCATCATATCGCTTCTTTCTTTTGTGTGAAACAAAAGCATTTTCAAAACTCCCGGTTTGGTGTCGAACCTCCGAAGGTGTCACATCATAAAAAATGGGCATGATCTTTTGTCCTTCATTTTTCTGGCACTTGACCATTTGAACTAGCTCTCTGAGACACCATACGCTAGAGGCATAACCTTTTGAAAAGATAGGTATTAAGATCTTCGACTGATTGATTGCTTCAAGAAGTTCTGGGGCAAACTCTTCCCCAACACGGAGCGCGTCATCGTCCTTAAATGTGCAGATTCCTGCATCTATAAGATAAGTGTAAAGGAAGTCGGTAAAAGCTGATCGTGTGTCAAGCCCTCTGAAACTCAAGAATACTTCATAGTCATATCCGGAAGATGTTGCCATTTCCTCAACTTGTGGTGTAGTGCAAGTACGAGCAGCCCTCTCTACGGTACCATTCTGTGTAGCTGAATTATTATCTGCACTGCCCTCCACAGCGGTCTGACCAGCTCTTTTCTTCAGGAATCCTTTGAACAGGATGGCAGAGAGAGCTATGGCAGCAACTGTCACAATACAGGGCAACAGCAAGTGCTCAAGCTTTTTGTGAGTTAGCAAAGAGAAGGTTTTCAGATAGAAATACAGGGGAATGGTGGAATAGCAGAGATGAGAGGCGGCACTTAAAGATCAGGATGGAGTAACGAGCAACGGCGAGCCCGCGACGGCGAGAAACCGCCAGACAAAGAGTAGAGACTGAGGCGAGGGCGGTCACTGACGCTGCGACGGATCGGCGACGAGGCGGAGGAGGAGAAGGATCGAGAGGAAGAGGAGAGGAAGGGGGTCGTGCGGCGAGGAGACGGAGAAGTATCGAGAGGAAAAGGAGAGGAAGGGGGTCGTGCGGGTGCGGCGAGCGGCGAGCGGCGAGAGGAGGAGGAGAAGGGCGCGCTAGCTTGGGTTTTGGAAACTCAAAAAGGATATAAAAAAGAGGCTGATGGGGGGTGAAGTGACAGTCTGTCACGTGGGTGGGGGATGGGAAAAAGAGTTAAATAAATTTGGGGGTGGGGGGGGAAATGGTCTGACGTGGGGAAGAGTGGGAAAAAAAATTGAAATAAATTTGGGGCCGGGGGGAAATATACGAAAGAAAGAAAGGAGCGGAGGTTGGCGATGGACCCCTCAAGGAGATTTTTTTTTAATCGAAAAAATAAATAAATGAGATTAAAAAATAATTCTAAAAAATAAAAGTACTGTATTTTAAATGATAATAAATTTTTATCATTGTAGAAGATTATGAATTTATTTAAACAAGTTGATTCTAATTTCTTATTAATTATCGATTTCATCAATAATTTTGGTTAAAATTAAAAATATATTTCCAAACATGGATACATATTAATTATGAATATATCTTTCTAATTTCCAATGAATTGATTCATTAATATTATTAGTGTAAATTCATTGTATGCTCTTCTTTTAATTAATTATTTATGAATTTGAATTAAATTAATTAAAAATAAAAATATTTATTTAATATATAACGCATCTCAACATGTCGAAACTCCTTATTTTTTATAAATGACATATTGATGTGTTGTGTCGCGTTTTAGTACTACTAAGGGAGTAAGCGGCACTTTAAAATCTCAAGTAGCGAATGGGCAAGTGTTGGGATTCACACTCTACAGTGTATGGTGCACACTATTTTCCCCCCTCTGAATGCCTTCTGAGGAGATAACATTCAACTGCAATTTCATAAAAGGTTCTGAAGGATTATTCTCTATACATCGGAAAAGGCCTCCATCTTTCATCTGGCATTTCCTAAACATTGTTCACACTACACTAGCTTTGAGGAAGAAAAAAAAGAATAGTAGCAACAACGTTTCACGTGCTATGATGCATAAGTTGGTCTCCAAGACCAACCAAGCACATCCGCTTTGATGTAAGTTGTCTCTTCTCATATCTTGGGAACGAAAATTGTCCCTTTCTAAGGTTGATTCTAGAGATTTGGCCCTCCACTCTCCTTTTCGAGTTCATATTTGATCACATCCTTTTATTTGATGAGCAAAACTAAATTACGAATCCTACACTTCGGTGACTGTTTGAATTCTTGCCCAAGGCTTTCATATTACCAAAAAAAAAAAAAAAAATCAATGTATTTAAAAAAAATACTTCAGCTGTGCTTGCAAACAAGTGTAAGCTGAAGTATTAAAGTGGTGGAATGTCATTGGAAGGTTAAACCAGCAAACAGACCATGGCTAATTCTGCTAAAGGTCCTATCCACATTCTCATAAAATTTAGCAATCAAATTCATTGATAATTACCCATCTATAAGCAGCTTAGTTAGTTTGCATTTTCTTCTCCATCGCTAAGGTCAAGAGTTCGAGCCCTCCCATTGTTAACATGACTTAAGTGGGGGTCTCAGGGGTAGATTACTAGATCAGCCTCTCAAAGTATTGATGCTTGATCCAGGGTGCACCATGCACTCTACGGGTTGTGGGTTGCCCGGTGAGCCCGGTGAATCCTCGGTTATAAAAAAAAAAATTATTGATAATTTGACCCCTTATGAAAAAAAAAAAAAAAACATTTGTAATCCTGCGTTCTTGATCTCTATTGCATTCTTTCGCATTTACAATTGCAGACCCTTTCCAATAAAATTGCGAATTTTTGTGAACCGAAATGGTCGACTTGAGGCCACTTTCGATACGGCATTCATGCGAGTGCGAAGGAAGGGAAAAAGCAGTGTGAAAACACACAAAGGAACAGGAAGGGAGAGCTGAAATTCTGCAAAAATGGAGAGCAAAATCTGGGGGGACACGATACGGTGGAAACGTGTTGACTAAATGAACACCAAGATAAGGACGAGGGGACATGGCCGGGCCATGCGTAACCGAAAGCAGATAAAGTTGAAAAAAAGACTCAAAATAAAAGAAGAGCGCAAGTGGAATTCTCGGTGGGCTTCGGTGGATTGCTCTGATGAGGAGAAGAACGTGGTCATGAAGGACAAGGCAGCGGAGAAATTGCAGCACACCCACATGATGAATGACCATATCTTCAGCAAAGATTTAGCGTGAAAAGCAAAAGGTTAAAAGAAAGAGAATCCCGGCGGAAGGGAGGCTGCTTTTAGTCGAGACTCCCCGGCGAAGCATTCAGACCATCACGACCCGGTCCTTACGTATAGAGCTAGTCGGCAAGAAAGGAAAATAGAAGGAGATATCAGCTACAAATACATTCCATGTTTTAGTTAGTAGTTAAAAAATTATTAGAAACAATTCCTGTTTTTCTAGAATGTCAAGTCAGATTCTAATCTGGTTATTCCATTTTCTATTTAACATTTGGATTTAGTGAGATTTGATTTATTCCATTTAGTTAGATCGTATTTTGAATCTTCATGTAAATGATACAATGGTAAAATCAATTATGTAATAAAACTTCTGCGATTATATAAAAAGGTAGTAGAATTGAATTAGTAAATGAAAAAAAATAACACAAAAATGCCATATTGTGAATTCAAAAAGAAATTGGAGAATCGTATTTCCTATTATCTATTTATTATTGAGAGATTTATTATCTAATTCATACTTTATCTGTGAAAAGGAAAAAAGTTTAGTAAGGCCTTGGTAAGAGTAGACCTCATTGATGTATCAGTACCCCAATTATTACCGATGTTGTGGTCGTGCTGCCACCTCTTTGCATGACTAGATCCGATTCATTTTCTGCATCATGAGATATCTCACTATGGTGCTCAAAGTTACAACATCACTATTGTAATCGTTATAGAGAGTAATTGTTAAACTTACATTATTTGAGTAGATTTTGTCAGAAAATTGGATTCAATCACTCGGTTTACTTGTTGGGAGTGCTTCTATTTTTAGGGCAGCGGTATTAAAGTTTCTTTTCACCAATACCAATGTCCAAGTCTTAGAAAATCAATGAGTTTGGCATCGATTATATGAAGGGATATGATTGTTCACTTTGGATATCTTTATTGGCATCAATTATATGGTCTATCGACATACAAATATGACATTTATCAACGTCTTTTTTTTTTGGTTTGGATTCATCAACAACGTTGTCGTGCAAACACTCATACAATTTTGTTCCAGAGGGTAGTACTTTTCTCAAAAAATGAAAAAAAAAAGAAATGGAATTGCCCCTCATGATCTTCCTTCTTAGTTTGATGGAAAAAAAAAATCATATTTGGGAAATTTGTTTTTGTAATTTCCAATGTTTAAATCACGTAAAGCTATTCGATCCATAAAAATGTTTACCATGGACTAAAAGTAATAAATAAGCTATTCGATGCATGAAGTTGAGGGCTAGTGATGGCAATGGGTGGGCAGCAAATTCGACAACATTGAGTGCGCGATTCCATAAAAAATCCTAACCTTTATATTTACCATATTACCAATTATCCAAATTGTACTTTTATCATCAAAATCCCAAACTTATATGGTAACCAAAAATATGTCCCATCAAAGTATGTTATGAGATGAATTGGCGTCTTGCTCAGACAGTGACAAACTTAAAAATTTGAACTTTGCAATTTTAGAGTCAAAGTTTAAGCTTTTGAAAGAAAACTGAACTTAGGAACTTTTAGGGTCCGAGAAGTGAGATAATTCACTCCGTGGTCTTTCTTGCAAAAGAAACGAGCTACACTTCAAACTTCAAAGGAAAAGTGGGATGGAATACAAATTATTGCTTTGCTTTTTATCCTTTTTCGCTTCGCGCTTGAGACTCACATTCGTCCACCTTGATTTTAGCATTTCACATCTAGTCTTACTCCTTTTCGGGAGAAGAAAGCATATGATGGGTCTCTCTTTTCTTGGACGAAGAGACGAGAGTATTCAACATGGCCAGGTTTAGAATTTTATCTTTCCTTTTATTTAGTTTTTCTTCTAGGTAAACTTCGTTTAAACCCCCACGACAACTCCTTCCCCATCGTTCCTTGACCTTTTCGCACGTTTCTTCCTTTGCTCCAAATCCTTGATTTTCCCCTCGTTGTCACTACTCTTTGCTCACACGCCTCCAAAACCCTAACCCATGCCCATGGCCATGGTCATTCCAGGTGATTGACGAGCTGACCTCCTCAAAGTTGCCGGGGAGTGCACGATTGATGCGAATGCTCCAACACCACCAAGACCTTAAGATTTCGATGGGTACGATGTGGACTAAATGAACCAATTTGTATTTGATAAGGACCACATTTAATAAACACATGGCGGGGCAGCCAAGGAGGCAAAATAAAATCCTGCAAGATCCAAAGGTGTAAAATGTTTGGTGCCAAAATTCATAAGCTCTTAAATCTTTTCATACGTCCATCCAAATCAGACAAAGGGAAAATTTAAAATTGAAGCAATTAATCACGATTGACTCAATGATTCAAAGAATGCTCCTGGGAATTATCAAATTCATTGATTCGAGACCAATGGAGATCAAATTTGTTCTCCGATAGCTTTAACTTTAATTAAACTCCACTAAACTTTTGTTTTAGTAAAACGAAACTCCAAAGGTATCGTTGTAGATTTTGTTTTTTGTTTTTTTTTTAAATAAGACTCTTTGCATTCAAATTGAAATTAAGCATCCTCCTATACAACTCAGAAGCTCTAGGAAGAAGAGAAAATAAGCGGAATCCCATTGCCTTAACTCCTCTCTTTTTAAAGGAAAAGAGAGACTTTTCATATGAGATGCAGGCCTTAGCTATCAAAGACCTTTGTTCCTTCATCACAAAAATATCAAGGAAATAAAAAGGAAAGATCTATTTGAATGACTTTTGGGGAGGTCATTGTACGTAGAAGCCACAAGATTGGCTGAATATGCAGAGAGTCATGGGCCAATTTGCTGCAAAATTTGGTCAAAATATAGCACTTACACGATACACATAATTATTTGGTGTCAATTATTTTTGTTGGATTGTAATGTAACTGTATAATGTAATTTTTTTTATTCCAATCAGATGAGGCCGTTATTTCTTTTTATGTTTTTAATATGAATTTAATTTTACATGATATTTAGAGATTTAGGTGGCTTTGTCTACTTTGTTTATTGCATGATGATGCCCAACATTGCATATTGATCCATGGGAGGAGGAAAAATATAGTATTACGCATTGTTATAGGCTATACATTTGAGCAAATATTCCAATCGGGTATTATATTTTCAGTTAAAGTGTCCTTATCTTAAAAAAATATTTCTTTAATCAAATGTCACAACTTAAGAAATTACTTACAATATAGCTTCTTTATATATTTTTATCCAATTTTTTTTTCTGTTTTCAAGTATTTGAAGAGAGAAAAAAAGAAAGAAAAAATTATAGAATAAATGTTATCAAATGGGAAAAATATGTTTTAAAGAACTTCAATGAAAAATTCGTCACACTCGTATAACCTCTCAATGTATTTCTTTTCCTTTTTTTCCTTATCTCATGTTAAATTAAATTTCATAATTTAAAGCGACTTCTTTACTTATCTAATTTAAAAATTAAAATTTATAATATAAAGCGACATCTTCCTTTATCTAATTCAATTTATTATCACACCGTGTCAATGGTAAAAGCAATCCACTGGACAAACCACCAATTACACAAATTATGAAAACTTAAGAGTACTTAATCGACACAAGTAAACTGTTCGCGAGGCCAATTTGAAAATCTACTGAAATTTAGAGGATCGAAAATCAGAATTCAGAAAGTTTTCAAAAGGGCCCCACGATGGCTATATAAGTAGATCTTCCCGTTCGGCTCCTTTTCCCCGCCCGCCTCCTCTCCTCTCTCTCTACAAGAAACCCAGAAAAACCCACGAAAGCTCTCTCCTGGAAACCCAAGAATCCTGCAAATCGTCGAAGAAATTTCGCGAAATCCATCGGAATTGGGTAAGCGCCAGCGAACGGAGATCGCCAAGATCGCCGACCCGGCGGCGCGGTTCGTGACTTACTCGAAGAGGCGCAAGGGCCTCTTCAAGAAGGCCTCCGAGCTCTGCCGCCTCTGCGGCGCTCGCGCCGCCGTCATCGTCTTCTCCCCCGCCGGCAAGCCCTGTTCTTTCTTCAGCGACCCCTCCGTGGAAGATGACGTAATTGCCGACCACGTCGACGCGGTGCCGCCGATGGGTTTGGCCGAGTGGGCGGAGTGGATTGAGAAGGAGTGGGATTCTTGCGCGACGGAGGAGGACGTGGAGTCCCTGATCGCGAAGTACGACGCCGTTCGTGGTCTTGTGGGCGAGAAGTTGGAAGATCTGGAGAAGGGTTCGTCCGTCGTGATCGGTTCTGCTGGCGATTCTGGAGACGGGTTTGGTTGTGATTCTGAAAATTTGGGGGATGCCGATGGCGGTCCTTTCTCGACTTCGCCGGAGAAGTCGGCCGCCGGCGGTGGAGGATTGGGAGTGGACGTAATCCGGACAACTTCCTTACTGTGTCCGGGGACTGCATCGGTGACGGCCACCATGACAGTTTCTCGACTATACCGGAGAACTCGGCCATGGGGGGTGGAAGCTCGGGAGAGGAGCCGATGCTCTGCGATCTTGAGGGGTGTGAATTTAATCCCAATGAATTTTTTAGTCCGTTCAAGGACTGCATCGGCGATGGTGACCTTGACAGTTTCTTCACTTTTCCGAAGAACCCAGGCATCGGCGGAGGAAGCTTGGCAGAGGAGCCGATGCACTGTGACCTTGAGGGGTGTGGATTTGATCCTGCCGAGATTCGTTGTCTCTTGGAGGACTGTTTCGGTGACAGTAACCGTGACAGTTTCTTGGCTTTGCGGGAAAACTCAGCCATCCATGGAGGAAGCTCGGTAGAGGAGCCGATGCATTGTGACCTCGAGGGCTATCGATATAATCCTGACCACTTTCTTACACTTGAAGATCTGGATGTCATTCTGTGATGCAAATGTGAACATATGTGGTTTTTCTTGTTAAACTGCATTGTACAGAATTCAATATCTCTTTTTCCAGTTCACTGGTTTAATGGCATTGGCTCTCTCTGTTTCTTTCCTTTTCACTTTCTTGATCAGTGGAATTTAGTCATTTTTTTTTTCTAATTTTAGAGGGTACTTTAAAAACTACAGGGAGACATGATCTCAATCAAGCCAAAATCTGATATATTGTCAAGCCAACAAGATGACCAGACACATGACGCATTATGAGTAATGAACATTAAATATACTAACTGAAGATCAAATGTCAACACAAGAAGTTTGTATGGAAGCGAACCTGTTTGAGCAGTAATCCGCACGGAAGTATGATCACAATTCTTAAGCGATGTTGCCAACACTAAAATCAGAACGTGTGCTGGTGTGGCTTCAGAAGCAAATGTGATAAACTTCGTCCCTTCATTTCTTTTTCCCCCGTAATGGATCTGTTTGTGGATGTTTAGACTCATTATTTGCATATCCAAAGGACATTGTGCGATGTCAAATAACTGTGATAAGATTTTGAAAGGTGTAGTTGGAGGAAAGGAAAGAAAGCGAAGACCCGGTCCTTGTCAAAATAGACTGAAAAATCGCGAGAGTCGAGGAGGAAGTGAATTGAACGATGACGAAGCTGGGGGAGTTGTTAGCTGATCTGGAGTCCAAGACATGCAGCATTGTACTTAAAGACAAAAAGGAGATGTAAGCTAGCTATGTATAGCTGTTCTACAATTCAAGGCATGCAACGGGAAGAGGGCCTTGAGGCTATTGATCCTTGGGCTTGTATCGCTGTGAATAGTACCTCATGAGCGTCCATTAGATAAGATCATGATTAAGATCCCGAAACACTTTATATCTAACAAGATAATTAAAGGGTTCAATCAATGGAAGTATATTCAATAATATTTGCAGATGCTTAGCTTGATAGTGGTGGTTGAATTGTCGCTTTGTCCTTCCTGAGTTGCATCGGTAGATAATCCCACCAATCTCATATGAGATCTGAATTTATGGTGCAGCTTATTGACAGGGACAAGAAAGTAGATGCCAGTGCCCAGAACGGTACCGATGCTGAAGTCCTTCTCTTTTGTGCCCCAGTAGATGCTATGCAGGACTGACTAGTCGCTATCGTGTTTGGAATTGGCTAGTCCCTGGGGTCACGACGCTTAGGGTGCTTGTTGAACATTCAGTGGATTTGTGCTCGAAAGGGTTGCTTCTTTAGTGCTTTAGTGACACTACCTCAGATACAGTCATTCTATTTCACTGCAAAAAGGAATGAAAGGGTAAGGGGTGGATATAAGGTGGGCAAGATTTCGCGAGATAAGATTAGCTCTGATCATGGTGTGGAATTGAGTCCCCAGCACTTGATTTTGCTGAGAGCTTCTCGATTTGACCGAGTTCAAGAATGGAGGTGTTTCCAGATTGGTCAGAGGCTCAATAACAGAGAAGCTATCACCTTCAACATAGACATAGACTCTGCTTCCTAGTTGCTGAGAAGTGCTCAATGAAAGTTGCCGAAATTCGAGCAGTTCCTGGATTGTCGAGCTCGAATCTCCGTCCTCAATGTAGATCAGATCGAGCATCAAATTTCATCACCGAGTGGAAATACTCCTAGAAGAGCTTTTGCATGCCGTGACCAGCTCTTGCCGTATCGGTTTCTCCCTCAGAAGGTCTGATTCCTAGCCATCCACAGCACGACATGGAGCAGAACCGCTCGGGATGAAGTCCTTACGCTCACCTTCGATCCTCCGTAATAGGGCATCGGCCCTCGTTGACCGAGAAAAGAAGAAGAAAAAGATTGCATCTTGATGCAACGAGCTGCACTAAAAGTGGCCAAAGGCCCAAGTTCCTTGGACCCAACAGCTAAAAAAGCTTTCTTTAGAGGGGAAATGGTCGGGCTGCGTTGGCCGATGATGGGCCTCGATGGATCTCCTCTCTCCAAGTCCTCGCGAAGTTACTATTCCTTCTCCTCTTTCTAACCGACCCTGCTTTCGTTTTCCCGTCTTCCAGCCGCTGCCGCGGAAAGCTTGAGCGGCAGCATTCGATATGGCGGTGAAGTTTCTTGATTGGTATGTGAAGATCGGGGTCTTCTCGGCCCTCGTCGGAGGCTCCATGGAGTTGTTCATGATCAAGACTGGCTTCTGTGTGAGGACCCTCCATCTCTTTCTTGCTCCTCCTTCGCCCGTTCCTGCAATTCTTTTCGTTTCGACTTTTTCTGCTTCTCTTTTGGGTAGCTCGTACCCCCCAAAAAAAAAAATGGCGCGTCATAACTTCGGAATGGATAGTTTTTAAAGCAGTTGGAGTTAATTTTTATCTGATGAACCTTGCTTTAGAGTTCGCGAGCGATGCTAGTGCGGCAGCTATTGCGTTAGTCGAATGGGAGTGGATTTTACGGTGATGGGTCGTGTTCAAATTCGTCTCTTCGGACGAGAAAGCATCGTTTAGGCAGTTCCTTTGTGATTGAAGTCGGGGGTAGGATGGAAATTCATGATTTCAGTGGTATGTCGCAGTCGCTTGGTATGTTGCAGTCGCGCTTGTGAAAGAGGAGGGCTTTGATTTGGACCGTCGTGATATGCCGATGAATTGAACATTCTCGCTGTTCTACACGAAAAGCATGATGCAAAAAAATGTTGTCTCAGGTGATGAATGGCGATACCTATGAATGCGAAGTGTTCCACTGTCTGTGGAGAATGGATGGCTTGTGCAGCTAATCATCTGTTCATTGATACCATCTGTGGGAGAAACTTCTGAAAAGTTGTTTAGGAGACTGGTTTTAAAATTGAACTTACGACTGTGATGCACATCTCAGGAAAACATTGAGCGGATTGTTCTGCAGCTATTTCATATCTTTCAGGGTATAATCAAAGAGTTAGAATTTCTGAAGGAACACAATTAGATGAAGTGATTTGTAGTCCCGTTGAAATTGCAGTTCCTTTGTGATCTTATTGAAGACTGATGAGCTTTCATCACTTGCATCTTTCTGAATGGACTTTTGTACAGACTAAAGATTGTGAGAATGTTGTTTGGTTGCCTTGCCTTCATAACTACCTATACTCTCGTGAGCATCTTCATGACGAAGATTATCAGATTCTTTCCCATGCCATTGGTTGCTTATTTTACTACCAAAGGGTCTGTCTTTCTGTATTAACCAAGAAATATTATGGTGGTTGTATGTTGCAGATGATAAAGTGACTGAATTGGAGTCAGAGAAGCGGGCTTGGGAGAATTCGCCGGAAGCTCAGGCTGTCAGAGAAGCTCTTAATCCTTGGAGGAATCATGATGCAGAAAGCAAAAAGAACTCATAGTGCTGCCATTGTTGAGTTATTCCCGGTATGATTTTTTTCTCGACCACTCTCGTTGCACATCACTAGACCTTTCTTTCAACGATGTTCTTGATGAAAAAGTCTGATAACATATAGAAAAAATACGTCTACGTGGTTGAGTAATCTTGGTTAACTTTTTTAGTGTGCAAACGGCGTTTTTCATGCAACATTTTGGCAACGGGTCTTAAGAATTCTGGCTATTAGACATTGTGGTACTATCGGTGGTCAGCCTTTCTGGTGCACAAGCTTATTTTGACCATTACGTTCGCCCAATTTGTGGCTTTCTTTTTGAATGACCGAGGGGTGATTGACAGGATGATCAAACATTAGTTTTATTTGATTATATTTAATCTTTTTTGCCTTTATATGTCGGCAAAGAGCATTTAAACTCGGACAACTATACATGATACTGTAAGCTGGATGAGTGTGAGATGAAGATGTGAACTTCTAAACACACAGATCGTATTCTTGATGCTTAAACTTTGTCTGCAGGAAAAATAAAATTTAAAATTACGCCAGACCACATCTGCGCATCGGCTGTCTCTGTCCTGGAATGAATTTGGAACATCCTGAAATGTGCTGATGCAATTTCTGTCTTTGGCTGCTCGGCAATTAATTTCCCACTCGGCGAGTGAGATTTTCCTGTATGCAGATTCTGGAATTTATATGTTCTCTTGGCATCGTTCTTGATGTAGTTTCCCCTCCAAATGTACTTCACATTCTTTGCGGCTTACTGCAGAGAAAACCCAGTATAGCTATCTTGTGCTTTTTTCTCTTTGATCAGTAATAACAAAGTTCCATAGAAAAAAAATCAGTTGCGATTAGGTGCTATCCTGATATCCGATGGCCGGTTGTCCTCGTATCCGGGCCACGTTGATGAACTGAAAAATGGTAATGTCACGCGGGCACGATTCTGAGGGCGCGAGAGACCTACCGATTATATCATGGCTGGCGAGAGGGCTCCTCAATGTGATGAGCGCAGCAGCTCAGGGCTTGGTCGAAGCTAATTCTTGTTTAACGCACCACGTGTACACGTCCCTCGGAGACTGAGAGAGGTCTTCTCTTTAACATGTTTCTTCGTCGGAGCACGATGGTGAAGGATAATCCCGTTCGCTTTTTTCTATTAAACACCGTCATGAAGGTATACTAAGACTGTTGTGTATCGATGCTACTTAGCCACTAATCAAGCTAATTTGTGTTTTGTCGAAATCTCATACAAATAAAGTTGCTTCTGTTAACTTGTCGCTCTTTGGTTCCTCAGATCCTTACCTTTGGATTCAATGGCTCCCAAAAGATTCAGGGATCGGCTAGGACTCAAGTTGTTCAATGGTTAAAAAGATGGGACTACCACTCAAGTTTTCCGATTCTAAATCGCTATTATGAACCACGAGATGGCTTAGTCATACTTAAACAATCCTGACACCATATTAGACGTCAATCCAGGAGATTTTCCAACTATTTCTGCCTAGCCCAAAATGCTCAATAGGCAACACGTGATAATGGCATTTCAGCTACGAGTGTACTCACCAAGTATCCCTAAGTATCCCAAGTAAAGCATATGTCGCCGCTATTCATTCAACGAAAAACATTGGACTAAGTTGTTATAGATCAGAAGATGCTAACTGTACAAGATTGACAGAAGCGATACAGGCTACTTTTGTCACAAACTATTGGGGCTATGTGCG
The DNA here is from genome assembly GCA_017140185.1 of Eucalyptus polyanthemos subsp. polyanthemos. Taxonomy (NCBI): domain Eukaryota; kingdom Viridiplantae; phylum Streptophyta; class Magnoliopsida; order Myrtales; family Myrtaceae; genus Eucalyptus; species Eucalyptus polyanthemos. The sequence goes on along the minus strand of CM029464.1, from coordinate 44,530,574 downwards.
ATTAAGAAGCAAAGGCAAGTCCATAATGTCACTCTGGTTGATCTTGATCTTACTCTTTCCACATAATAGAATAACCTCACATTAAATAATTATAGCGACCTTCCTATTTCTCCCCTCTTAAGCAAACTTGTCATCCTTGCCCCATAAGCCGGCTATCCGAATGATCAGTAGCATCTAATCATAAGCTCTCTTCTTGCAAGACACTCGTTGCTTCACATAATTAGTAGAAAAGAGACAACTTTAAATTGACGTGAATGTGAAAGAATAGTGATAGGATGTAATCAAATTTTCTAATCAAAACCCTTTTTCATCGCGACTTTTCTCTCACGTTTGTTAGGTGATAGGATATAATCAAATTATACCATTCATCAGCTTTTGCACATCAAATAAAGTCTACATATCAGCCCAACTAAGATTGGTCATTGATCAATGCTGCGAAAGGAAATTTTCTGTGAGTCCTGGTTCTTTTAAGTGTTAATTCTGAATCACGTAAGGGCATCGCGTTCTTGACCTAAACAATTGCTTGAGTAAAAAGAAAACAAGAATAAGAAACTAAACAAAGTAACCAGCTCTTCACTATTTATTCCTGAGTAATTACATTTACTAGCCTGATTGCATTGAACCGCTGCTTTGATATTCTTGAGGAAAATTCGGCCCCAATAGTAAATGATAGTAAATTTGCCATTCAGACATCAAATTTTTTCCTACACGAATATTCCCAATCCAACACTGCTCAAAATAAATAAAACTGTGGAGAGAAATGCACATGACAGAGTCCGAACTCCGGTCATTCATATTTATAAAGTACATGAAAGATACTGAGTTTTGGAAGCCCAAAAAAGAAAAAAATGCAATCCATGTCACCAAATGGGACAAGCAAGCAGCCAACTCTAAACAGACCATTGGGTGATGATCAGGGAAGCGCATACAGAACAATGCCAAGAAAACATATAATTTCCAAAACTCACATACAGGAAAATCTCACTCACTGAACGGGCGATTAATTGCTAAGCAGCCAAATACAAAATCACCTCAAAACATTTCAGGATATTCCAAATTCATTCCAGGACAGAGGAGCAATGTGCAGATATGTGTCTGGCATACTGCAGACAATATTCAAGCATCCAAAACACAACCTCAGTTGTTTAAAAGTTCACTCACAGCTTCCAGCATCAGTACGTATGGTCATCCAATTTTAGATACTCTTTGCCAACTTATAAGGGCGAAAAGAATAAACATAATCCAATAAACTAATGTGTGATCATCCCATCAATTATAATGCTCAAGTCTAATAGCCAGAGGCATTAAGACCTATTGCCAAAATGTCTCATAAAATACATGGATTACACATTAACTAAAAGGAGTTAAGCAAAAAAGCTCCACCACCTAGACCTATTTGTTCTGAATGCTATCAAACTTCTCCATCAAGAGCATGGTTTACAGAAAGTTCTCTCGTTGTTGAATGAGAGCATTTGAGAAGAAATCATACCAGGTACAAACTCGACAATGGTGGCACATTCTTTTTTGCTTCTGCATCATGATTTCTCCAAGGATTTACGGCTTCTCTGATAGCCTGAGCTTCTAGCAGATTCTCCCAAGCCCACTTCTCTGACGCCAATACAGTCACATTATCATCTGCAAGATACAAGCACCACAATCTGCCTTCCAATACAATGCCTTTGATGATGGAACTGAGTTGATCCCTTGAAAGACAGACCCCTTAATAGTGTAATGAGCAACCAATGGCATCGTAAAGTATATGATGATCTTCGTCATTAAGATGCTTACAGGAGTATAGATAATTATGATAAAGGCAAGGCAAGCAAACAATATTCTCCCAATTTTGTGTCTATACCAAAGTCCATTGAGAAGGATAAGAAAGGAACTGCATATGACAGGACTTCCATATCACTGCTTTTAATTGCGTTCCTTCAGAAATTTTACCTTTTCCCTACTACCCGAAAGATATGAAGCAGACGCAGAACAAACTGCCCAATGTTCCCTCAAGACGTGCATCACAGTTGTAAGTTCAGTTTAAAAACCACATCTCTAAAACTATTTTCTGAGTTTCCCCCACAGAAGTCATCAATGAACAGATAATTAGTTGCATAAACTATCCGATCTAAAGAGCAATAGTACTCCACAGACAGTGGAAAGCTTTGCATTCACCAGCACCACCATTCATCACCCCCAACAGTCAATTCATCCCCATACTGAGACACTCTAAATCAAAGCTAGTCTCTTTCACAATCTAGCAAAAGAGAAATACCACTGAAATCATGAATCCCCTCTATCCCCAATATCACCCACGAAACAACTAACTAAATGATGCTTTTCTCATCCGAAAAGAGATGAATTTGAACATGACCCACCCCATGTATTCTGTACGGTGCAGTTTAATAAGAACAATCACATGCATTTCACATTTACATCACAGAAGAACATCCAAATCTTCAAGTGTAAGAAAGTGGTTGGGATTATATCCATAGCCTTCATTGCAGAGCATTGACTCCTCTCCCGAGCTTCCACTGCTGATGGCCGAGTTATCTGGTGAAGTCAAGAAGCTGTCGCCATCTCCAACGCAAGTCCACGAAAAGAGCCTGGCAACAAGCTTTGAAGCTCTCAAAAACGGAACCCACCTCTTGATTGGCCGAAATTTTAGAATTACAACCGAACCCAGCTCCGGAATCTTCACCAGCACCGATCATTGCAGACGAATTCTTCCCAGATCTTTCCAATTTCTTTGCGTACAAAATCACAAACGGGGTCATACTTCGCAGATCAGCGACTCCACATCCTCCTCCGTCGCGCAAGAATCCCGCCCAACCTCAATCCAGTCACACCCATCGGTGGCACCATGTTGCTGCCGCCGTTGCTGTCGCCGCTGTAGTAGTCAGAGATTATCTCTTCGGCCGAGGGAATCGTGGCCTACCTGAAGAGGTGCAAAGGGCCTCTTCAAGAAGGCCACCGAGCTCCGCCACCTCACACCGCCGTCCTGTCGGCGTCTTGTCACCCGCCGACGGGCCCTATCCGAAGAGATAATCTCCGACTACCTCCACGGCGCCAGCGCATCTGAAAACTTTTTGGGAATTGCCTAATGTGATTCATTTGGAATATCACAATCCAATTTTGGATGAAACTTCATCTGAACATTGAATCTAGAATTTCCATTTCATGAGGAATGCAATTCCAAGATGTATTAAAGGACCGATGAATTTGTGAGAAGCAACGAGCTCCTTCCCTAGCAGACCTTTCATGATTTTTAGGAGAATGGCAATGCAAATTGGCAAGCAAAGGCTTGATTCAGGAGGATATGTCATAATATATTCTGTAGGATTGACTGCAATGTATGCATTTTATTTGCATACATCAATACATTGTCTAAGCATTTTGAGTCTTATCAGAAGGAATCTCTCAGAGCGGCTGATTGTTTCTGTTTGGTTAAGGCAATTACTTACTAGTTGATAGATTACCAAAAATTTAGGCAAGACCATGCCCTTATCAAAGCAAGGGCTCAAAACATATAGCCATATAATTACCAGCAGAAGGAAGAAGCTGTTTCTTACGACACCTATGTTGTTTCCATTAAGCAAAATCTGATCGAGTTTTGTTATCCTTTGTCCTTCAGCAGTGAATTCACTGTATGCAAGAATGAAAACAGAATATTAAGATCGCATGAAGCTTCCACAGCTTATGTCTAGAAGGTCAATAAAAAGAGGAGTGAGAGAGAAAAAAACGGGGGGTGTTTGATGTTGAGCAAGGCCAAATTGCAGATGCTTGTGCGAGTACCGATTCTCAGTTAGAAGCATAGATCAAATTGAGGACAGAGAGGCCTCAAAAACCACAGGTCTGATAACTTCCAATGCTAATACATACAAATTAAGGCCAATTGTCCCTTATGATAACTTCCAATGCTAATACATACAAATCAAGGTCAACTGCCCCTTCAGATAATATATTGACGTCAAGAACATAAAATGGCTTCCCTTCACCCCAAAAGTAATGCAAGAAGCCTCTGGAAGCACAAGTAAATTTGAGAGGGAGAGAGAGATACATACTACTCAGTAACATCCTCGAGGACCATGTTGACGTACACATTGAAGCCCCTAAGAGTACTGACAAGCTCCTTGTCTCCCTTCAGAACCACTATCTCCAAAGCCATTTTCTAAGTTTCTCCCACAAGAAGTAATCAATGAACAGATGATTAGTCCCATAAACTATCCGATCTCGTAAGCAATAATACTCCGCAGACAGTGGAAAGCTTTGCATTCACTGGCATTGCCATTCATCATCCGAGACAGTCAATTCATCACCATAATAACAGTCTAAATCAAAGTTCGTCTCTTTCACAAGCTAGCAACAAATCAAGAATCTCCATCCTATTTCCAACTTCACCCACCAAGCAACTGACTAAATGATGCTTTTCTCATCTGAAAAGAGACGAATTTGAACACGACGCACCCCATGTATTCTGTACTATGCAGTTTAACAAGAAAAATCACATGCATTCCCCATTTACATCACATAGAGGAACATCCAAATCTTCAAGTGTAAGAAAGTGGTCAGGATTATATCCATAGTCCTCAAGATCCCGAAGCATCGACTCCTCTCCCGAGCTTCCACCGCTGACGGCCGAGTTCTCCTGCAAAGTCAAGAAGCCGTCACCATCTCCAACGCAAGTCCACGAAAAGAGCCTGGCAACGAGCTTTGAAGCTCTCAAAAACGGAGCCCATCTCTTGATCGGCCGAAATTTCAGAATTACAACTAAACCCAGCTCCGGAATCACCGCCATCACCGATCATAGCAGACGAATTCTTCTCCAAATCTTCCATTTTTTCTGCGTACAAAATCACGAACGGTATCACACTTCGCGATCAGGGACTCCATGTACTCCTCGTCCGCCGCGCAAGAATCCCATACCATTCAGCCTCAATCCAGTCACACCCATCGGCGGTACCACGTCGCCGTCGCCGTCGCCGTCGCCGCCGCCGCCCCCGCGGATGTAGTCAGAGATTATCTCTTCGGCCGAGGGATCGTGGCGTGCCCGAAAAGGCGCAAAGGGCCTCTCCGAGCTCCGCCACCTCACACCGCCGGCCGTCGGCGTCTTCTCCCCCGCCGGCTGGCCCTATCCGAAGAGATAATCTCCGACTACCTCCGCGGCGCCGGCGCATCTGTAAACCTTTCGGAATTTCTAATATTTTGGTCCTCTTTTGACTTACGTAGATTGGGAAGGGCGTTTCGCTCTAAAAACCTCGTCTTTTTCTCCAAAATCCCTGTATTTTTCTTCCCTTGATTTGGGCACGAGGCCGAAGAGACAATCTCATGAATCACGTCAGGCTAGTAATACGAAAAATAACTTGGAGGTAAATATAATACAAGTATACTGTTTCAGGAGTTTTATAACACGAAAAACTAATTTAAGGTGAACGCGACATCTTATTCGCAACACCACTTTTGGATGCATAATAACCAAGTGATTCTCTGAATTTGCCCGGAAAATAAATAAAACAACAAGATTAGGTCCCGGCATTCATACTAGCTGTACTTTTATTGAGAAGGCCCAAATAGAGGCCGAGAATTAGAGTATGATTTCACGGTCACTACTCCAAATTGAAACATAGTGATTTGCGCTTTTAACCATTGTGATTTTTACACATTGTTCAGCAAGTATCACCCGCCTAATGCGATTCATTTGAAATGTCACTATCCAATTTTGGATGCTACTTTGTCTTAACATGGAATCTGGGATTTCCATTTCAAGAGGAATGTAATTTCAGGATGAATTAAAGGACCGATGCCAGTTTGGATGGAGCTTCCCTACTAGCCTTTCATAATTTTTAGGAGAAAGGCAGTGCAAATTGGCAATCAGAGGCATTGATCTAGGAGGATATGTCATGGTAAATTCTGTATGATTGATTGCAATGTATGCATTTTATTTGCCGAATCAAACCGCAACTAGAATAATAGCCTTAAGTCAAATCAAAGTAGACTAACTCTGTGAGTAAGAACTAGTCAAAAAAACACCATATAACCTGAAATCACTCCTGATTGAATTGGTTAATTCTTCTTCCACTCATCCCCTGCATACTCAATTCTTCTTCCATTTGGTTTCCACAATGAAATTAATTAAATGACCACTTTGGGAGTTTCTATCATATCCAGGAACAATCATGATCCCCCTCTTATGACTAATCACAAATTAATCTTTCTATTATTGAGTTACAACTGCTTTCCCAAACCGAAGCACCATATGTTATGTCGAAATGGGTGAAAGAATGAAAAAGAATCGTACCAATCATGGGAAAATATCTAGATACTCAGAACAAGCTGTCTTTTATCGTTAGTGTCTTAGAACAAAATATCAAATATCATGTTAGGTATTTGACGTTAGATTCAACTTTGGAGAATTCTAACACATGGCATTCATTGAGAATCAATGAATCATGGACCATGCGTTTGAACTAATCAAAATCGGAATGGAACTGCAACCTTGTTCATGATAATGAGATTCAATGGCCAATAAAGCTTCAAATAAGAAAAATTCACCTATGCCTAGACAAAGTTCTCAGCATATACCCTTCATTTTACATGCCTCAAGTCAAGCTCGTTTGCAGTTGTGAATATTCATGAAAACAAGAGATAAAGAAGAGGCCTATGGTGAATCTTCAGCACCTTTATTTCAAGCCTATATAGATCTTGTCGCTCTAACCAAAGTCCACAAGCAATATCACACCTCACGAGCTCTGAGCTCACTCTTTCAGCAGTCTGAAAACCTCTTGAAAACTCCGATGAATGTCACTAACGCAAAAACAAGAAACAGCACTCCACCCAAATAGCCAACCACTTTGAAAACATGAACGACAAAAAACCAGTCATGGTCAAAACAAGTGAGTTCGCTTTGGGCATGGATCTTTTCACAACGTGCAGCAACTACAGCTACTTGGGTAGAAAATTGAAATCTCTTGGACCAAAATACATCCATTATTCATCCAGCTGTATGCAGTACAGTGCACATCTTCGGCCTGATGTCTCGGTACCAGAACCATACTGCATAATGAAGTAGAATTTTTTCAAGCAAAGAGCAACAAGTACATAAGTGGAATTCTTTGATCTTTTCCAAAGTGGATATTGGGAACACACCCTTCTGCATTTAGGTTGAGAATGTACTATAAATAGCAGGCCACCAAGAAGATACCATATTCTGTGGGGGGAGAGAGAGAGGAAGAGGAGGAAGGGTTTGGGGGGCGCGCAAATACAGATATCATTATGCAGTCAACGGCCAAAAACTGTAGAACACTGAAACAAGCCAAGACAGGTTCTTCAATGACAATGCACTGGAAGATGAAACCTAGGAACAATATGCACCAAACATGACAACAACTGTCACACCCTCTAGTTGAGCAAAACATAGATATTGGATAATAGGATGATGTGATCATGCACCATCTGTTGAGCTAATTGCATCAGACATTCACTCATGAGCTCAATCAAATAAGAGCTCAATTGACTAAGGTTGCAGATTCATAAACCCATGAAAAGAGGGTTATAAAATCAAATGATGTTGCTGATGGGGCTTCCAACAACTAAAAGTAACTACATAATCAACCACTGGGGTTAGAGGATGAATCCAACTCATTCCGGATCAGGGGAGACACCAGGGACTAACTGCATTAAGACAAAAAGCAAGGCATCGTCACTTAAAGTGGTTCAAGCACTGGAAAGGAGAATTCTAGCTTTTCGGTAACATAATTGCCACACCACTTGTGCTTTATATTTATCAAGAGGTGGACACGAGGTTGATTGAGACAAAGGACCAGATTGTAAAGAATAGGCGATGATGACCTTTTTATCACAAAATCAATACCAGTAATGATTCATCAATACATTGTCTAAGCATTTTGAGTCTTATCAGAAGGAATCTCTCAGAGCGGCTGATTGTTTCTGTTTGGTTAAGGTAATTGCTTACTAGTTGATAGATTACCAAAACTTTAGGCAAGACCATGCCCTTATCAAGGCAAGGGCTCAAACATATAGCAATATAATTACCAGCAGAAGGAAGAAGTTGTTTCTTACAATAGCTATGTTGTTTCCGTTAAGCAAAATCTGATTGAGTTTTGTTACCCTTCATCCTTCAGCAGTGATGTCACTTTATGCAAGAATGAAAACAGAATCTTAAGATCACCCATCGGCCTCTTCTCCCCCCGAGGGCAGCCCGATCCGAAGAGATAATCTCCGACTAGCACCGCAACGACGGCGCATTTGATAACTTCTCGGAGTCTCTAATTTTTTGGTCTCCTGTAACTTATGTAGTTTGGCTAACATGTTTCGCTCTAAAAAACCCCATCTTTTTCTCCTAAATTCCTGTATTTTTCTTCCCATGGTTCGGGGGTGGGGCCGAACAGATAATCTCATGAGTCACGTTAGGCTAGTTACACGAAAATTAATTTGGAGGTAAATATAATACAAATATACTATTTCGAGAGTTTTGTAACACAAAAAAACTAATTTAAGGCAGTGAAATCTTAATCTTCGAGGAAGTATCTTACAGGACAGAATCTTTTTTTTGACGGATCCCAACAATGACAAAATCAAACTCTAGTGCAAGTTCACAACGAAAGATACCACAATAATATCAGCTAAGGGATATGCCATGACTCGGATAACCCGAGAGAAATCACAAGAAAGACCCCAAGTCAGCAAGCCTAAATTATCTCTAACCACCTCTCCAAGACACAACACTAACATAGCAGTAGCAACAGCAGTAGTACCAAACTCGAGTAGTCCCTGGTGATAGTCGGGTCGATTCTGACTTGGCAATAACAACTTCATGCCATTTTACTCAGTAAACAAAAACCTAATCTTCAATTCATGTGGCACTCGAAATTCGGAAGAACCAATGTGTCAAAAGTAGCATTGAACCAAGAATATGAGAGAGCAAACATGTTTTCCATTATTTGATTATTCATACAATTAATTTATGACTGAATTTGCAATTCACCCAACTTAACACCTATGCTTTTTGTAATTTTTTTTTCTTCCTTTTAATAATTCTTCCCATCTTCTGTCTCCTGTCCTCATCTGTATAAAATGGGCAATTAGGGGTGGCTTGTGTAGTGGAAGGGAAACCGTCCTCCCAGTGATCTGACCGGTGAAAGTAGACTTCAATTCAAATCAACCAGGGGAAGAAAACTAACCTCTTTCAACTTTGTATCACCTCGCTGAGTGTTGATTTTAACTCCTTAAAACCTCTGACACGTCCAACCCTTCAGGATCTTGGCATCAAAAGACAAACCTTCTGGAATATAAGAGTAAGAACATAAGTCATATTCTATGATTTCCAATCTTTCCTAAAACATAGAAATGGATTCACGTACAGTTAATACGAGAAAAAAGATATCCCATACACTCGCATTTAGTTGCTAAAAAGGTAGATCTAATTATAGATGATGTGCAGCAACTTGATTTCCATTCACAAATAAATAACATGCGGCCTAGCCAAGGCTGTGGCAAAGCCCCGATACATGTATTAGATACACCGCCATCTCAATCCAGAAAGACAATAAAGTGACATATTGATGTTTTCTGGCAGTCATACCCTAAGAAAAGGTGACGCATTTTCGACTCCAACAGGTGAGATATCCTTTGGGATGGTAGTCTCAAAAGATGAATCTTGTTTCCGGTCTCCATAATCTGGCAGCACTGATGGTGATTCCATTGGACTGGTTAGAACTTAGAACTGCTTTTATCTTCCTCTCATCTATGTATTTACCACTTTCTTTATCAATCTGAAAATTTAAAAGAAAATTTCTAGAGTTACTTGACTTGAAAGATTATGGAACATATAGCAGCAAAACCTACCATGTCAGCAGTCCTCTTCACCTGTATCAAAAACTTGTCTCTGCACTGCAGGACAGTTGGAGCTACCTGCCGTGCTTACATGGTAACTGCATCAAACAGAAGATAGGATGAAAGGCCTACTCCAATTCTTTTGAAGTATCAAGACATAACTTCTGAGGCTTGTCGTGGTTTTCCTTTATCTCGATGTATATTAGGCTACTATGGTAGGCATTCGAGATCTTATTCAAAGATGATCCTTGCTACAATTAGACTGACTCTACCTTAAGCAGTCCGTAACCCAACAATAATACAGTCCAATTGACATGTCATGGCAAAGAAATTGCAGAAGAATTATTTAGCTAATTTAGGTACTGTAGGCGTGTCCCTCCTCACAAGTATGTTAGTGGCTTTAATAAGTATGTGAACATGATGTTCCTCGGACTTGAGCATCACCATTTTGAATCAGATGCTCCATTTGGCTTGATGATGCCTACATTTGGTCGCACATAGTATTTCTTCAAAGATGTAGACTTAACCTGGAATGTTTTGGATATCCCATATAAAGCTCATAATGTTTTTCCATAGTAGAGAGTTTTTAATGCATTGATGTCCTACTCTGAAATTTAAATTACATCAAGAGAATACAGGATTGAAAGAAAATTGTTCACCCACCATACCTAAAAAAAAGTAAAGCACGATCATGGTGAATGAAAAGGTCCAAAAAATCCTCACCTTGAAAGCAACATCAGTCTTGTTGTGTAGCGGAATCAAGCATGAGCTTTGTTTACTCAACTCAACTGCATATACATGGAGAAGAGGCTTCAGATAAAAGAACTTAACGGGGCACGACATGAGAGTAAGATGTGATGAAATGGATTATCATACATTTTCTTTGAAGACATGATGCAGCAACGAAATCTCATTTTGCGTGTTGGTTTTCTCTACCAATCATTCTCAGTCATTTGGTTACAACACTCACTTACTTTATCTTCAGAAAGAAATTCACCTCACAAGGCATTCTAAGAGTTTGTGGTTCGAGGATAGAAAAGTATGCAAAAAGAAAGAACCTGACCAAATATTCGAAAACAACACAAGGAAAAGAATTTCAAAAACAGGGCGACCAATAACCGATTAATACATGCCATTGAAGCTCTTATTTAAGATATTTCTTTTACCATTATTTACGATGTTGAACCACAAATTCTCAAGCAAATTATTGTTGGACAAAGAAATATCGTCCCCTTCACTTTCTGAATGGACAACTGAGCAGCACTTTGCCTTAAATGACTCCATCAATTTCCCCAACCATGTCTCATAGCTCAAATATACTATAGCTCAAAAATACTATGAGAATGGACTGAACCGCCTAGCACTTCCTGGAGATTGATTGCAGAGCAAAAACCACATAAACACATTCATGATGGCAACCAAAATGAGCTTTTGCTCATGTTCAAAGCCTAAGCATGCACGGAAATTAAAGAGCTTGGACTCTTGAAGAACAATGGACTTCTTCTGTGGACCTCAGATTACCAACAAGATCGAAGGGTTAAGCCTTAAAGAACTGTTCCTCTCATAAACATAAGTACAATCACATCTCAATTCACAAAGCGGTGCATGTATTAATATAAATGTCATGGATATTCCAAAGAACTTACAAGAGAAGACATCTCCTAGTAACTGCTGGGTACAATAGAAATGAACATTCAAAGCCCAGGATTATTCTTGGGAAAACAACAGACTTTGACTTACATAACATGAAGTACGAATGACATAATAAGTGAATTTAACTATCTGGTTCTATTCTATTAGCGATGCCAGTGTCTACTGATTCCAGTTCTTCCACGACTTTAGTCCTCAAAGGCTGCTCGTTAGGAGTCATTTGGAGGCATTGTAAAGCAAGCTGTGCTATTTGGGATGTAGAATCTATATATGTAGGGTATAGGGACAGTATCAATTTGGTTCCCATTTCCGGCAGGGTGCAACATCATAAGCGACCAGTTTCTTCTAAAATAACCAGTGTTTCTTTTTCGGTTTCTGAGGAATTAGAAGCATCTGCAGAAAATGAAAAGTTATGTAGGCAATACAACTGTAGATTCCATGCCAAAGGATTTAAGTAGCTAAAAGGAGAACCCACCTCGTAATTCATAGAGGGGATTATAGTGAACCTCATATCCAGAAACTCAACCAAAGCTCTGCATCAATTGAAAGTAAGGTTAACAAAAGGAAAAACTTTAACAAAAAAAATGGAGTTTCAAAAGATCAGTTGCACATTGAACAAAAGCAACAGTAGATCAATTGCAAATGTTTACATCTAGATTCCAAATCAATCAATACATGAACCGTACCCAAATAGCTGTTTGAAGCAAGCAAAAGAACAAATATTTAATTTCCCAGACGAACAACAAGCAAAGCATCACAAAGGAGGGTCTATGCGTATTTGTATACAAGCAATGCTCTTTTTTCCAAGACAAACGATAAGTAAAATATACCCATTTGGAATTTTAACAAACCAAACCCAAGAACTTCACATTCATCACATTGCACCTACTGATGATTTGAACCAACAAAACAACTATGAAGAAGACAAGCAAGGAATACCCTCGGCAAAGGGAACTTATAAATCCAATTGCCAAACAATAATCAGGCTGTGAATATAAGTATCATCTAGAGGCTTTTGTCCTCCTTCAGGCTCTCCAACATCAACCAAATAAGCATTGAAATCAGTGACTCACTGGAACAAATAACTTCATCATTCTTCAAAATCCTGCATTCCAACAGCTGCTCGCTGCCATGATACGGCATTATCCGACCATCAATCACAGCATGGACTAATCTACTCAAAACAAGCTCAATCACGGCGAGTACTACAACCAGAAGCACTAAACAGAACAATCCGTGATGATAGAAAAAATGAAATCCTAAGCAGCATCAAGCTGCTGCTGTTCAGTTCGATCGAGCAAGCTGAATTTGGGAGAAAACAGTAATAATTCAATAGCCACTGCCATTTTGACATAGATTAGCCAATCAAACTGAATCATGTCCTAGCCCAATCAAAGGCAACTAAATTGCTGATTGGGTTGAGCTGGACATTAGTGGTAGAGATTAGTAGTGAAAGCGAAGGTACCTTGCCGGTGGAGGTGCGGAGCGAGAGGAAGCCATTGCAATAGACCTTGCGCTTCAGCTTAAGCTTCAGCTTCAAGTGCTTCGAAGGTGACAATCCAGCACACGCAATCTCAAGCACATAGCTCATTTCATCAAACACCAAATTGCACATGATCACTAAACACTGGACAGGCAAAACTTAGATGGTTCACACTCACACAAAGCATAATTCAGCACACTAATTACAAACACAATCCAAGAGAAGTTCAGGATTGAACAAGGAAACCAGAGCACAACATTGATCCGTTCCGTAGAACCTGCATTGCCGGCTCAAAATGCAAGCGTTGAGTCCATCGTGGAGGAGTCATACTGGATTCCTGAAAGCTCTGACGTATTCATCTGTGGGATCCTGCTGAGTCTGGATGTTCTGTATAAGGGCAACAAGGATGGTGATGCCAGATTTCTGTCCCTCAAGATTCCATTTGATGCGATGTTTGTTTTCCTAATCAAAACTCCAGAGTTAGAGCATAAGCTGCCAGGCTTGAAATCCATATCCTATATGCAATTTCTCCCTCTTTGACCGACCTTGAATGAGGATGATGACCCCGATACCAATGTGTGCGCAGAAGCTCCTCCTGATGCTCATAGAGTTCAACTTGACTAAAATTTCTGAGATTCTACAACCAAAGACAGTCAGCCACTGCTTCAGATTTTCACTTGGTGATCTGTCCTGTGCAAATGTGAATGATGTTGAGCTGTGCATGGCTCTGGCATCGGCTGCAGTAATGGATCCCAGGTTGCTTTCTCAACTGAAAGTAGTATGGCGGATTGGAATCCTTTTGGAGTTTGTACATGCGAAGAATATGGAAGAATTTCTCAAATTGACGCTTGGCTTGTGTAAAGCTCTTCTTTTATGATCACTAGGTTCTATGAAAGGTTCACATACATGGAAGAGCCACCACTACTTGATGAAAGTTCTTCTGAGGTGGCGAGTAGCATATGACGCATAACCGACTTTGGTGGCAGTGCCAGTGTTTTCCTGGAATTGAGTGGATCTCATGACAGAAACAATGCCAATATTGCTTCAGAATGCACAGTTCTATTACTGAAGGCAGCCCCAAGGGAAGGTGCTCTCTTTTTCTTACCAATCTTTTGTAAGTGAGTGCAATTCTCAAGTCTCAGCAAAAGGGCGTTCCTTCTCTACTGGTACAGCGAATGCTGCATTCTCTCAGTTACTCCTGTAGGCGATGTTTGCTGCACATAATGATTTTTGTCAGTGTGCCCGTCAAAGATTGTTATAATTGAAGGTATCATTGCTGAGATAAAATATTCTGCTGCTGCTGCTTTAGCCAGTGCTGCCACACTGGTAATCTCGGAATTGCGGTGGCTCCCTCATTTATGACTTCTCCATAACATTTGCAAATCCCACTAAGAAGCACACCTTTCCTGAAAAATAAACTGAACTTAAGCATAACAATAGAGTGTCTGCCTACTTCAAAGTCGCAATAATGAGTTGATTGTGCTGTAAAGTCCCAGGATGAGAACAATAGTCATATGACCTTCCAGCAAACATTCCATCTATTTGTTTACAGCATAGCAAAGTTATCTCCAATGCAAAGCGAGGTTCTCAATTTGGAAATATATGAAGCAGGAAATCGACAAGGATCTCTAATAGCTTGGTACATATCAAATAAAAACGATGCAATCGACATGCATATCTCTAGGAGAAATCATCCTAAGAACATGTAGCTAAAAAAGCCAAACCAAACTAGGAAAAGAACACAAATGCTTGTACATAAATTAAGAGCCCTCTGGCTGTTCGGAGGCATCATAATTTAAATACCTTCATCAGATTTTCAGACAAGAATCCACTAAAAGGTCATTAAAAAGTGCATGCGAAACTTCTCTGTTCATATCTGTGAAAGAATTTGATTGCCAAAAAAGGAAAACATTGGTACTTACCTCAATTCGTTTAAGGTTTGAACACGAGGGAACAATTTGTGGGCGCGCATCAAAAAGCTTCCAAGTGCAATGTGCACTTAAAATGTATAAAATTTGATTGACTTCTCCGAGCAAAGCCGAGAAATTTCCTCCACCGCTAATTTCCCACAACGTCTTATTATAACCAGTTGCAGTCCCTTCAAGCTTGATAGATTAGGCAATTTCTGTAAAGATTCACAGGATTCAATACGCAAGTATTCCAAAGATTGAGGTAGTTCGCCTTGAATCTCAACCAGATTAGCGCACCCCGATACTAGAATACGCCTTAGCTTGTTTAACTTGCTTAGATCAGGTAGCATCGCCAGCTGTCTGACGTTCCGAAGGCAGAAATATCGTAGGTTCTCCAAACAACCAAGGCCTCCAATCTCTGCAACTACAGACAATAAAATCTCGAGAGACGATAGTTTCCTCAAATTCGATAGATCCATCGAGCCAAGTGAGTCACAATAAGAGAGTTGTAAGGAGGATAAATTTGAGGGAAGCCTCGGGAGGCGACGCGGATGATGAGGAGGGAGGCTCAGGTCTATCCATGAGTCGAATAAGTTGGATGAGTCGAATGAGCGGAGAAAATCCAAAATGTCGGTCTTGCTGAAAAGGCGCAGTTCCAGAGATTCCAATCTGGTTAAGTTCCCAATCCACCGTGGTATCGGTTCTTCCAAAAGCCCATCAGATTTCCCATCACAATTAGGTGGGCCAAAGCCCAGACGCAATACCTTTAAGTTAGCGAGATTTGAGAGATCCGGAAACGTGTCCACCCTCAACTTCTCCAGTTCTAATTCGATGAGACTTTCAGGAAGCCTTGGTAGGGCGTGTATTCTCACCCTTCTCAATCTCAAGATCCTCAAGGATTTATTCTCATAGATGCAATCTCCAATTTCCATGTGTAGATCCCCAAAACTATAATCCTCGGGGGCGATTTCTATTTTTTCAAGCTTCTCCATCGTCCAAAAGGTATTGTGTATTTTGCTTATGTGACTATCTTGCATATTCAATATTTTCAAATTCTTCAACTTTTTTATGAAATCGGGTAGTTCTTTCATTTGCTTCATGAAACTTATGTCCAACTCAATCAACGATTCCAAATTCCCGATTGTCTCCGGAAGCCTCTCCAAACTTGAGCATCCACTTAGAGATAGGTATTCAAGGCTTGCAAGATCTCTATCCAGCTCATCTGGCAGCCTTTGAAGTCTCAAGCATCCACTTAGAGATAGGTATTCAAGGCTTGCAAGATCTCTACCCAGCTCATCCGGTAGCCTCTTAAGATGCCAACAATTGCTTACATCTAAGAAAACCAAGCGTTTCAACTGACAAATTGATCTATCAATTTCGATTAATGAGCCACAGCCCGATAGGATCAAACGTTCTAAATTTGAATGAGTTGAGAAGTTGGGGGTTCTCTTCAACCATTTGCAATGGGTCAGATTCAAAACTTTCAAATTGTTAATCACCTATGAAAGAAAAAGCATGCAAAGTTCACTTTAGAATCTAATAAGACGGAAGAATAAGTGTTGTCTAGCATATAACATACCTTCATGTGGCTCCACCCCTTCCAATCATGAGTAATTGCACTCCAAGATAGATCAAGGATAATCAAATTCTCTATGGAGAAATTTGCAATCTTAAATGTTGGGCGAATATTATGCAAAGAAAGCCATCGTAATTGTGGAAGGAGATCTGAATTCCTCTGGAAAATATTAGTTGGAAGCCAAAAAAGCTTCCTTTTTGCACGAAAATTTGTCTCCGAGTCGTCTACTTCAAGGAACATTAGATTTGGTAGGCTCTTGAAGTCCTTATAGGTAAAACGGTGTTGATGGTCAAACTTGAGATGAAGAGCTTCAACTTCTTTCTTTTCCTGCCCAAAGGAAAAATTTTAAAACAAAAAGTTGAAAGGAAACACATTTCTTCAAGTTCACTATTTTAAGGGGTGGAGTTGACTACTATCATTCCTTTAAAATCTTAAAAGACCAAAAATATCGGTTGAGTAGGTCGCGATGGTGCTAGAGAGCACAAAAAGTAACTACTTTTTTTGGAAAAGAAAATGTCTATAAGTAACTTGGAGATGTATTGCACAAAGCATTTTACCTCTTGTGTCCTTAGCAAATTTAATCCATCCTCTAGATTCCACACCCAACGTTGCTTCTCTATTCTCATCTCACTTTCTTGACGAACTATTTCTCTTCCAAGGTCTCTGAGTTGATCATGCATCCACAATATATTATCTTCTCCAATCTTTATTAAAGACATGTTCTGCAAAACTTTCAAGGTTGCTTCCGGAAAAAGTTTAGATGCATCCCAGAAATAAAACACAATGTCTTTGTGATATCCAATGAATTGACAAGCTATATCAAGGAATATACGCTGCTCCCGATTATCTAATGCATCATAACTTATTTTTAGCTTACTCTGAATTTTATCATGAGGAACACTTGCTAGCTTCTTCAATGTGGCATCCCATATTTTCTTATTTTTGCCAGATAAAAGTGAACCTATGACCTCAAGGGCTAATGGAAGATCTCCAGCAATGTGTACTGCCCTCTTGGATTGGTCGATATACTCGTCTATAGGAGAATCTCTTCTGAAGGCATGTTTGCTAAAAAGTTGAAGAGATAGATCTGGATCCAAGCCCATAAGCTCATACCTCCAATCCACTTCCGGGACATGGATAACATCTTTCCTTCTTGTAGTAATAATAAGTTTGCTCCCTTTACCAAACCAATCACGCTTACCTACAAGTGCATCCATATGATCCTTTTCTTCCACATCATCGAGAAGAAGCAAGACTTTTTTATTAGACAACCTTTCTTTAATGATCCTAATCCCTTCATCAATGTTTTTTATATCCATCCATTTCATTTTAAGGATGTCAGAGATGAGCTGTTGCTGCAAGTAATAAATGCCCTTGAGCTTTGACGTTTCACGGATGTTGGAAAGGAAGCAACAATTGTTGTACTTGTTGGAAAGCTCATTGTAGATTAATTTTGCAATCGTTGTCTTTCCAACGCCACCCATCCCATGAATTCCCACAATCCGCGTTTCACTTGTGTGAGCACCTATCTTTTCCATGATTTTATCCACATGGTGGTCCACACTAACCAAGTTGTTCGATACCACCAAATAAGCCTTCTTCAACTCATTGAAAACCTTATGGGTAACTGTTTTTGCGATCTCGCCTTCTTCCCTAGTGTTTGTTGGAGGTCAAATGGCAATGAGTTAGAAAATTGTATTAAACCAAACTATGTTCTGACAAGACCAAAGTGAAAACTAAAGACCTATTCAAAATGCTTTCTACAAGGATTTACTCCATTGTAAATGAATTAGCGTTGGCACATATGGTTAATGAATGACTTTAACTAAAATAAAAAGAAGAAGTTATTTAGAATGAAAAAGGACAAAATTGTGATTGTACCACTATTTTGTGTGATTTCTGCAGTATAATTTCAATAGCATAAAATTCAATTTCAACAAGGCTAACAAAAATCTAGAAAAGAAACCGATTGAACCACATTAAAGGTTTTAATGGTACAAGGCACATCAAATGGAATGATAGAGGTAGTCATTGTTGGTCTTTTGTGCAAGATCCCATCCATTTATTCTCCAACCGCACTGAGAGCAGCCTTCCATTGATGCATTGTCTCTTCGTCATATCGATTCTTCTTTTCATGTGAAAGAAAGGCCTCTCCATAACCCCCGGTTTGGTGTCGAACCTCTGAAGGTGCCACATCATAAAAAATGGGCATGATCTTTTGTCCCCTAGTTTTTTGGCACTCAACCATTTCGACTAGCTCCTTAAGACACCATATGCTAGAGGCATAACCTTTTGAAAATATAGGTATTGAGATCTCCGATTGATTAATTGCTTGGAGAAGTTCCGGGCCAAATTCTTCCCCCTCGCAGAGCTCTTTGTCATCCTTATAAACGCGGATTCCCGCATCTATCATACTAGTGTAAAGGAAGCTAGTAAAACCTGTTCGAGTATCCTCTCCTCTAAAGCTCAAGAATACTTCATATGCATATCTTGATGAATTAACCATTCCTTGACCTTCTATCACAGTGTGAGTAAAAGAAGCACTCCTTGCTATTCCATCATTTTTATAGGTATGTTGTGTTTCTATGCTCCCCTCCATTGATTTACTCAATCTGATCTTCAAGAAATACCGAACAACATATCAGCAAAAGTAGTGGCAGCTAGAGATGGAAAATGTTTAGAAGCCTGATTGACAAATAATGGAGATCTTTATAGGTCATTAAACGTAGTATTCGGGATTAGCTAAATATGCAGAGAGTCATGGGCCAGTGTGCTACAATTGTTTAATAAGAATGATTCATTGCAGCATCACTCCAGCCTATCAAAGTTGACAATGCACATGAATATATGAGTATTAAATCTCAAGGGGCGTTTTAACACCTTAAGGAGATTAAATCTCCTAGGGAGAACATTAACATAGCACAATGCAAAGTTTTCATTAAAAAAAAAAAAAAAAAAAAAAAAACAGCTCGCTTTCTCAAATCTTGAGAACATAAATTATTTCCTAGGAGTTTTAAATTTGAAAGGGAAAGCGTGAACATGTTCTCATTTGACATAACACGATGCAAAGCATCCTTTTTAAAAAAGAAAAGTTCCACACTTCTCGAATTTCTACAACATAAATTTTTTTTTTAATGTCATTTCTGCAAAAATGACCGCCACTCTCTCTAGAATGGATCAAAAAATTAATTAGAGCTATTCATGTGATGGGATAGTTGTAGTTTGTAATCTTACACGTTTCTAAAATTCCGTAAACCAAAAATGGAGTTTTGTTTCATGCATGCTAGATTTAAAGAACCAATTATAAACTTGAAGTATCACTGGTAAGTAAAAATTAATTGATAACTTGTGAGTTTGGTCAATTGTTAGAAAGTTACCAAAAAAATAGTTTTTTCATCCTCAAACCAAATAGTGGATTACCATTTTTTTCTTTTAGATTTTACAAATGGGTTTGTATTTTCGCTTATAGATTATGAATGCTTACATACTTTATTAATAGTCTAGATTGATGTTCCAACTTACAAACAAAATAACTATTTTACGCCCTCTAAATCCAAATATGGTGATACCATTATTTCAAATTTATGAGTAGCAATGTTCATTTGTAAATACTACATGTGAACAAAATAATCGATTTACCATATGGAAAATACTCTTGTAACTTACGAGCAATTGTTTGCTTTTATAAGTGGGCGAGTATTTTTGGTAGTAAACTACGAGTTGCTTGCATGCTTTGTCAGTAGTCTTGGTTAAGGGTAGTAACTTACAAAAAAATAACTATTTTACAAGTATAAATCCTTACTATATTATTAACCTTGTTTTGATTTTATGATTGTCAGTAACGTACTGATGAAACAACCGATTTACTTGCTTGAAAGATTCTTGCAGATTATGAATAGTCGTTTTTGTGTTTCTCCTCTAGTTGATTATGAGTTCCTTACGTATTTTTTACTAGTGACACCGGTTAATATTTGTAAATTCTAAATTTTTAGTTGATTATTAACATCGTTTCAACATCTATTATTAGTAACATACAAACATATTTTATGCAACTATATGTATGCCGGATGATTTTGTGCATTTGTTTAATAGTGATATTGATAATTATTTGTATTGATGGAGTGTTCTAATTGTTAATATGGCCGATTGTGAGACACCAATTAGAAGCTTTGAGATGACTAAATTTGCCACATGAGACGACATGGTGGTACTTTTTCGAAATGATATTGCAACATGATTGGACATTGACAAAGTTAATGAAGTATAAGGTTTGGAACTTATATAATGTACAACCAAATAATAGCGTGGTTCCGTGTTATTCAACATCCAATGCATTATATAAGGTTCAATAGCAATTTCATGGATGCTTCCAATGTAATTTGTTTGTTTGATAATCTAATTGTGGTGGTTGAGAGTTTGCTCTATCTAGGGAAGAATGGACATAGAGTATTAGCTTCCTCTATAATTACTCTATAGAATTAGGAGAGGCGCATGCCATCATTGTCAGGCATCTCAAAATTAAAGATGTCCACACTGAATGATTATTGTTTTAGCACTGGGCTCCAACTTCATAGACTACTATTATGAAAAAAAGAAGAAGAAGATTCCTCTCATATCTAAGCTCGAAAATTGGTTCTGTTTTATATTGGTCCTAGAGACGTGCCCCTCCACTTTCCAATATACTAATAGTGTCAAAAAATTTTTTTCTGCCAAGGACTTGCAGACATGGTGAGACGTTAGTCTATAGGAATTCCAAGTTGAAGATAAAATACCGATACACTGCTATTCATTTGATGTGTTAAAATAAAAATTAAGTGCCAATATTGTAGCCATTACTTCAAGTATAGCTTGACGTTCGAATTGGATTTTAACAAGGCTATGAGTTTAAGTAGTTTAAATCTAGCCTCCATGACTCTGCCTTTATGATTTGATCACCTTATGCGATTCAAGGATCCTATTGCTTTCGACTTTATCTTAAGATAAAGTGTAAAACCAATTGATGATAAGAGTTTTTTTTTTTTGGCTGGCAATTGATGATAAGAGTTGGCAATCTACTAACCACATGGATAAAATTTCACAGGAGTTGGTAAACTCCTTCATTAATATATTGGTATATTTTTTTTATAGTGTTGGTAAGTAAATTTCAGAGGAGTTGGTAATTTATTAATTCATTAAAATGTTGTTAACTTCTTGTATGTGCCAGTAATTTATTTATGATTCTGGTAATAAGAGTTGGTAATTAACCACTTGACTCGTATGTCAGTGAATTCTTGATATTGCTGGTAATTTATTTAACATTGTAAAATTTGAGAGTGGGTAATTTAATACTTCCATGTAATGTTTGTAAATTCTTAGACTGTGTCGGTAATATACTTACCACGCTCGTAAAATTTTGTAGGAGTTGGTAATTTACTACTTTATTGGCATGTTGGTAAATTTCTAAAGATGTCAATACTTTACTTACAATAATGATGAAAATTTTCAAGTGAGTTAATTTACTACTTCATTGGAATGTCGGTAAAATTTAGATAATCTTGGTAATTTATTAATCACACTGATAAAATTTCATAAGAAATGGTAATTTACGAATATTTTACACTGGTGAATGGAAGAATAGCAGAGATGAGAGCTAGAGAGCTCAAGATCAGGATGCAAGAAGCCAAGTCTCGAATCAGACGATTACTACAGTACTATGGAATATTTGGAAGTCACGAAACCAGGCCATCTTCAAGAATAGAAAACCAGAACCAAGCAACCTTGTGGAGTTTGCTTTAGCTGGGTTGAAGAGTTTCAACAGATGGAACCCAAAATCGAGCGAATCTAGTAAGACTAGCGACGGATCGTCACGATTTTGGAACCCACCGCATGCTGGAACACTAAAGATAAACATAGACGGTGCCTACGAACCTGGAGCTACTGGAGGCTCGATCACTTGCGTCTGTCGTGATTCCGCTGGGAGGTTGGTGGACGGAGTGGTGCGAGCAGCAGCAGCGCCTTTGCGATTCGGGGTTGAGGCTCTTGCCCTCTTATAGAAGCCCCAACTCATCTGTATCCTCAAAGAGTAGTGCTGCTGTGCAAAAAAAAAAACCGAAAAAGAATTATTGATCAAATAGTGGCCGCCTATCAATCAACTATCAAGGTAATTGACCCACCGGGACCACAACCATCATTCATGGTGAGAATCCAAGGAAAATCTCATCAAAAAAGCAAAGTGATAATGAAAAGAAATAAAGCAATAAAAGCAAAGAAAAAGAAGATGGGCCAATTCTAATGTGAAAAGAAGACCCGCCAATGCTTTAGCGGGTGCCTTGGTCGTCCAAGTCTTCGGAGACTTGGCTCATTCATGGGTGTGAATCCTTCTCGGAGCAAAGTTGGTTCATCATGGACGGTTGGTAGTCCAAGTCTTTGTATACTTTGACTTTGCCCTTCTAATCCAACGATGTTTCGGTCTTCATTAATTAACTTTTGAGGAAAATTATTGTTGACACGGATTTTCACCTAAAGGCCCTATCCGCATTCTCATGAAATTCAGCAATCAAATTCATTGATAATTACCCACCCATGGGCAGTTCAGTTGGTGTGCGTTCTCTCCTCTATCGCCGAGGTTGAAAGTTCGAGCCCTCCCGTTGCTAACATGACTTAAGTGGGAGTCCCAAGGGTGGATTACTGGGTCAACCCCTCGAGGTATTGATGCTTGGTCCGGGGTGCACTGCGCACTCTATGGGTCATGGGCTGCTCGGCGTAAGCCCGGCGTGCCCGGCAGATCCTCGATTACCAAAAAAAAAATCATTGATAATTTGACCTCTTATTTGAAAAAAAAAAAAAAAAGAAAACATTTGTAATCCTGCATTTTTTATCTCTATTGCATTCTTTCGCATATAAAATTGCGGACCCTTTCCAATAAAATTGCCAATTTTTGTGAACCGAAATGGTTGACTTGAGGCCACTTTCGATACGGCATTCATGCGGGTGCGAAGGAAGGGAAAAAGCAGTGTGAAAACGCACAAGGAACAGGAAGGGAGAGCTGAAATTCTGAAAAAATGGAGAGCAAAATCCGGTGGGACGCGATACGGTGGAAACGTGTTGACTAACTGAACACCAAGATAAGGACGAGGGGACATGGCCGGGCCATGCGTAACCGAAAGCAGATAAAGTTGAAAAAAGACTCAAAATAAAAGAAGAGCGCAAGTGGAATTCTCGGTGGGCTTCGGTGGATTGCTCTGATGAGGAGAAGAACGTGGTCATGAAGGACACGGCAGCGGAGAAATTGCAGCACACCCTCATGATGAAGACCATATCTTCAGCAAAGATTTAGCGTGAAAAGCAAAAGGTTAAAAGCAAGAGGATCCCGGCCGAAGGGAGGCTGCTTTTAGTCGAGACTCCCCGGCGAAGCATTCAGACCATCACGACCCGGTCCTTACGTCTAGAGCTAGTCGGCAGGAAAGGAAAACAGAAGGAGATATCAGCTAGAAATACATTACATGTTTTAGTTAGTAGTTAAAAAAATATTAGAAAGAATTCCTGTTTTTCTAGAATGTCAAGTCAGATTCTAATCTGGTTATTCCATTTTCTGTTTAACATTTGGATTTAGTGAGATTTGATTTATTCCATTGATGCATGAAGTTGAGGGCTAGTGATGGTAATGGGTGGGCAGCAAATTCGACATTGAGACATTGAGTTTACTTGTTATGCGATTCCATAAAAAAATCCTAGAAAACAATGATTTATATTTACCATATTACCAATTATCCAAATTGTACTTTTATCATCAAAATCCCAAACTTATATGGAATTGCCCCTAACCTTAGTTTGATGGAAAAAAAAAATCATATTTGGGAAATTTGTTTTTGTAAAAAATATGTCCCATCAAAGTATGTTATGAGATGAATTGTAACCAAAAATATGTCCCATCAAAGTATGGTACGAGATGAATTGGCATCTTGCTTGGACAGTGACGAAGTTACAAATCTGAACTTTGCAATTTTAGAGTCAAAGTTTAAGTTTTTGAAAGAAAACTGGACTTAGCAACTTTTAGGGTCCAAGAAGTGAGATAATCCACTTCGCGGTCTTTCTTGCAAAAGAAACGAGCTACACTTTAAACTTCAAAGGAAAAGTGGGACGGAATACAAATTATTGCTTTGCTTTTATCCTTTTTCGCTTTGCGCTTGAGACTCACATTCGTCCACCTTGATTTTAGCATTTCACATCTGGTCTTACTCCTTTTCGGGAGAAGAAAGCATATGATGGGTCTCTCTTTATTTGGATGAAGAGACGAGAGTATTAAACATGGCCAGGTTTAGAATTTTATCTTTCCTTTTATTTAGTTTCTCTTCTAGGTAAACTTCGTTTAAACCCCACGACAACTCCTTCCCCATCGTTCCTTGACCTTTTCGCACGTTTCTTCCTTTGCTCCAAATCCTTGATTTTCCCCTCGTTGTCACTGCTCTTGCTCACACGCCTCCAAAACCCTAACCCATGCCCATGGCCATGGTCATTCCAGGTGATTGACGAGCTGACCTCCTCAAGGTTGCCGGGGAGTGCACGATTGATGCGAATGCTCCAACACCACCAAGACCTTCAGATTTCGATGGGTACAATGTGGACTAAATGAACCAATTTGTATTTGATAAGGACCACATTTAATAGACACATGGCGGGGCAGCCAAGGAGGCAAAATAAAATCCTGCAAGATCCAAAGGTGTAAACTGTTTGGTTCCAAAATTCATAAGCTCTTAAATCTTTTCATACGTCCATCCAAATCTGACAAAAGGAAAATTTAAAATTGAAGCAATTAATCGCGATTGACTCAATGAGTCAAAAAAGGCTCTTGAGAAGTATCAAATTCATCGATTCGAGACCAATGGAGATCAAATTTGTTCTCCGATACCTTTAACTTTAATTAAACTCCACTAAACTTTTGTTTTAGTAAAATGAAACTCCAAAGGTATCGTTGCAGATTTTTTTTTATAAATAAGACTCTTTGCATTCAAATTGAAATTAAGCATCCTCCTATACAGCTCATAAGCTCCAGGAAGAAGAGAAAATAGGTGGGATCCCATTGCCTTTACTCCTCTCTTTTTAAAGGAAAAGAGAGACTTTTCATATGAGATGCGGGCCTTAGCTATCAAAGACCTTTGTTCCTTCACTAGAAAAATATCAAGGAAATAAAAAGGAAAGATCTTTTTGAATGACTTTTGGGGAGGTCATTGTACGTAGAAGCCACAGGATTGGCTGAATACGCAAAGAGAGTCATGGGCCAATTTGCTGCAAAATTTGGTCAATAAGGATGACTCCTTGAAGCATTGCTCCAGCCCATCAAAGTTGACAATTATGTACGTTTCTTAATGCGGAAAATCATCGGACCATATGATGAAAAATTTTCGGATTAGAATCGACTTTTGTCTCCCAAATAAATGGTGGATTCATTCAAAGTCAAGTAAACAAAAACATACATCAAATTTTCACAATTGACCATTCTATCGGTTTGGGGTTTTATTCTCTATTTATCACATATCTTAGCATTTATTCAATTTAACGGAAACTAATGGAGGATGATAAATTTATCACAAATTTGTCAGTTTGGAGTTTTTGGTGATCAAAAAATTAATTTTGGATAAATTTATAATGGATATACTAGTTTGAGATTTTTCGTGGTATTAACCCTAAAAACAATGAGCTTAGAGAAAAATGATTTGGCAAGAAGGAATCATTACCCTTGTTTTCTTGCTAAGCTTTGAAGTGAAAAGAATATACTTTATTGATGCTCAATTTTTCTACATTCCCAAAGCACGATTATATCTAATATTTTACAAATATGATTTCATAATTTCTATCTTATGTTCTTTGTAATCAATGTTATTTTGATGGATTATAGAATAAATGAAGAAGATGTCAATTCTAGTTTATTAGTCATTCCATGTTACTTTTAATGATACAAGCTACATTTAGTGGATTCACTTATTACCAATTACAATAAAATCAGTTTTTTTCAACTTGTTTTCACCATAATCAAAATTTTCCGATTCCCTTTTTCTGAAATTGAATTTGCTAAAAGCATTTTCCCGTAAAAAAAAAAATTCTCAGCGACATAAAGACATCCTTAGAGGTTGTTTTTATTTGATTTTCAAATCTCATATGAAATTATAGAATCGGAGGAAATCATGTAATGAAATTATCAATGAATATGAAAATTGGAAATCAATTTATTGCCATGTAAATTTTGCGGGTGAATGGGAGAACGATGAGTCGGTGTTAGATTTGACAAAGTGATCTAGTGACATTTTTTCCCTTCTTTTTGATAGAATCTCCATGTTTATGGATGCCTGTATGTGAGGGACAAAGTACCAAATGAATGAATCATTGATGTGATTCCTTCTGAGCAAAGCTGGTTCATCATGGAGTGTTGGTAGTCCAAGTCTTCGTAGACTTTGACTTTGCCCTTATCGGTACGCTGTTCTTTTATTTATTTATTTTCTTTGAAGAGTGGTAGATAATGCAATTTTTGATGTAATGATTTTATTTTGATGCAAGGCAAAACTATATGTATACCACATTTCGCTTGATAACTAAAAATTTTATGTTTCATGATAAAAGAATAGCTACTTCACAACTGAAGTTTCACAATACTAACTCAACAATAACCAAGGTAAGTTGAATTATCGACCATTTTTTAGCCAATAAAAATCACTCATAAAGCGTTGATATGTACGATATTATAAGCTTTTCACAATTTGGATTATGATCAATCCAATGATGAATAAAACAAGCATTGCCTCCCCTTCGTTGATCTCACTTGATCTTTTCTTTGGGAGACGATTTAGACATGAAAAAAAGTTCAAAGCCCTACTTATCAAGTGCTGCTAGGCCGAAAAAAAAAAAATCCTTGATCAAGTGGTGGCTGCCAATCAATCAACTATCAAAATAATTAACTAACTAGAGACCTCAAACGTCCCTGAGAATCCAAGGAAAATCTTATAAAAAAAGCAAATTGATAATGAAAAGAAATAAAGCAATATAGCAAAGAAAAAGAAGACGGATCCTAGCGTGGAAAAGAAGACCCGCCAAAGCTTTAGCATGTGCCTTTGGTAGTCCAAGTCTTCATATACTTGGGTCAATCTTTGGTTTGATTTCTTCTTGGAGCAATGATGGCTCATCATGGACTGTTGTCAGTCCAAGTCTTCGTAGAGTGACTTTTCCCTTCTAATCCCCCGTACGCTGTCCCGTTGAATTTTTTTTTTTTCTGTCTTTCTGAGAGTGGTAGCTAATATTAATGCCATGTTAACAAGGAGCTTAGGTTTTAGATTGTTGGCATCCGTATCAATATCACATTGACCAATCTCATGCAATTCCTAATCTAATGATTGTATTTCGATGCAATGCAAAAACCACATGTATACAACACTTTCGTACTTTCCATTTAGTTAAATTAGACGGTATTAAATTTTCTATTAATTGATGATACAATTGGTTAGACTATTTAAAATCAAAATATTTCTAAACAGATAGTGTTTTTTTGCAATTTTTTTTTTCTAAATCAATTATGTGGTTATTTAACATTCCATGTTTTCCCGCTAGATCTGAAGGTATAAAAATGTTCCATTCCAAAATTCATAAGTTTCTTAACTCTTTTTAGGCCAAAATCCGAGTGTGATCAAAAACAACATTTAGGATTGAAGTTATTAATCAAATTGACTTGATGAGTAAAAAAAAAAACACTCTTGGGAAGTATCGAATTCCCATTTGAGTAGAATCTATTTTCACAAATCTATTTATTCACTTGCTAAATATTAAATCATGATTTGATCATATCACTTAATGTGTCAATTTTAGTATACTTATTTAAATTACTTGTAAATAACCTAGATTTATTGGTTAAACTTCAAATGTTGAAGAGTTCGTGCTTATTGAGTAAAAGTGCACATATTTTTAACAACATTAAAAAAAAAAAAAATCCACATATTGCTAGCAGTTGTAATTAAAATGCCATCTGTTTTGTGAAACGTTGAATGCATGTTATTTTACAAAATTCGCGAAACCGCCTTGACGAATCCAAGGGAAACTCTTGTTAAAAAGCAAAGTGAATAGTGAAAAGAAATAAAGCAATACAGCAAAGAAAAAGAAGATGGGGTCATCCTGATGTGGAAAAGAAGTCTCGCCAATGCTTGAGCGTGTGCCTTTGGTAATCCAAGTCTTCGTAGACTTTGACTTGGGTCAACCATTGGTGTGATTCCTTCTTGAGCAAGCTGGTTCATCATGGACTGTTGTTAGTCCAAGTCTTTGTAGACTTTGACTTGGTTCAATCATTGGTTTCAGTCTTCTTGCATTGCCCGTATGCTATTCTGTCTGATTTTTTTCTCTTTTTTTCCGAGAGTGGGAGCTAATGCTAATGCCACGTTAAGACAAGGCACATGAAGCTTAGGTTTTAGTTTGTTGGCATCCTTATCAAATTCACATCGATAGATCTCACCCAATTCTTAATCTAGTGAATGTATTTTGATGCAATGCAAAATTATATGTATGCGACATATTCCATTTCCATTTAATTAAATTAGATCGTTCCAACTTTTTTATTAATTGATTACATGATTGACTAAACTATTTAAGAAAAAAGCTTTTCTGGACAGATGGTGTTTCTTTGCAAGTATTTTTCTGTTTTTTGAATAGATTTTGTGGTAACTAAACATTTCATGTTTCGCGATAGAAAAAAAAAATCTTGCTAGATTTAGAAGTGTAAAATTCTTCCATTTCATAATTCATAAGTTCTGAAGTCTTTTCATGCAAAAATCCTAGCATGACCAAAAAATATTAAGATTGAAGTTATTAAATCATGATTACTCGATGAGTTAAAAAGAAGACTCTTGGGAAGTATCAAATTTCTTGAATTGAGATCGATGGAAGATCGAATTTGTTCTCCGATAGCTTTAGCTTTCGTTATCACTCCACCAAACTTTTGTTTTAGTAAAACGAAACTTTTGTCACAATTTTTTTTAAATCAGACTACATCCATTTGAATCCAAATTCAGCTTGCTCCTTTAGCTTAAAAGCTCATGAAGAGGAGAAAATACATGGGATCCCACTGCCTAACTCTTACTTTTTTTAAAGGAAAATAAAGACTTCTTGTATATATGTGGGCCTTAATTATTGAGACCTTTGTTCCTTTACCCCAGAATATGCAGACAATCGTGGGCCAGTTTTGCTGCAAAATTGGTCAATAAGGATGCTTCCTTGCAGCATCATTGCAGCCTGTCAAAGGTGACAAATACCATGCTTCTTAGCGTGGAAAATCACTAGACTATGCGGTGTAGAAATTTTCGGATGAGAATCTACTTTTGCCCCTAAATAATTCATTCAAAGTAAAGTCAGCAAAAGCAGACATGGAACTTCCAAAACAAGTTCGTTTCCCCCATCCTAATTAAGGTGAACTCCAGTCGGTCCAGTTTAATGGGCTGATTGGGCCCAGGCCCGAATTAACTCTGAAGAACAAAGCCTGGTGGAATTGTCGGGCTTGATCTTCGTCAAAGCACTCCCTAGTGATCAATTGAATTAAGAAAAGATTACATTTTATTTCGGGGTGAAGCATCCTTCGCATTTAACTTGTTGTTAGTGTCAATAAATTGCTTGTCACAAAGCATTGCAATTGGGCATTAAATCCATGCATCATGCTGATTATTATACAAAACATTACTAAAATAAGGTACACAAAACCAATGTGTAATTGTATTAAAACTTTGAGCCACTGACAAGTGTGGTAAATAAGCTCACGAACATGATGTGACCTATTACATCTCATTTGGAATTTAACTCAATTAGCATTTCCACATTCACAATTGTACTCGAAGCCTCTATGATGATTGACAGAAGTTTAGTGAAACCTCTTCAATGAGTATAATGATTAAAAAAATGTTGACTAAGTTCTCTATTTCAGATAATGTTTTCGAAGGTCTGTCTCTTCACTCTCTCAAATAATTCTTGTGGGTTGTCTATTACAAAAGGTCAAAAAAGAGGTGCAAATATAAGAACTTGCGGACGTGAGACTATTCCACGTTAAATTTTGAGAATTGGAAAATATTTGCCACACTTCTATTAATTTGAAATTAAACAATTTGGGTCATTATTTCAGATTTACCTTCAAGTTAGATAATGTCAGACCAAGTCCATTTGCAGCTGGAAACATTTTTTAGTATAATTAAGAATTGGAACGCCTCCTCTTCAAATTCTATGAATCCAACTTAAGAGCCATGCTTTACCCAAAAACAAATTGGAAATGCGTTTACCGATGTAGAGTATCCATCTTCTTCACGTCACAATTTTGTGTCAGTTGTTGTTGTAGAGGTGATGCCATAAGTGCTGAGATACTTTCACACACATTGTAATGGCTACTTTGATGTATACAGTATAATGAAGTTAACATTCTCCTGCGTGAAGAAAGCAAAAAATTTTACACAGAAACGAACAAATATTGGACAGGGAAGAAAAAAGGGGAAAAAGTCAAGTCTAAGTGCACATGGCATGCAAAGGAAATCCAATTTTGGTAAGACTGGATATGAATCGTAGTTCATATTCAAGTTGGTTCAGTGAGGGTGATTGCGAAAGTTACTGAATGGGTCAGTCTTTTCCTTCAATTTGTCCTATTTAATAAAATAAAAAAGCGTGGGAGGACATTGTAGATGTCCGAGATGGACACGACTTCTTGTAACACTAGAAAACCACAGGAAGACACCCGGGACCAAGGAATGTCATGAAAGAAGCACACTAGGGCATTGACCAATTTCAAATACAGTAAGACAAAGCAGCAAATTATAAGGTATCTCAGATAAATCACCACATAATATATTGACAAAATAATGCACTTGAAATTTATATAATTTGACCTCACCTTTAGCAAATCAAGCCATTGAAACATCTAAACCAAACCAAACCAAAACAAAGAAGATCTGAACAAGGGTATTTGCAGAAAAAGAAGATTTATATAAACCTCTTTGTAATTCATATATTTAACAGAATAGGAAGCACTTCTTATCAGATAAAAAAAGTACTCAACAGGGCAGGTGTCCATTCTCTTTTCTTTCGCAGAAATTTGCCAAGTTTGTTCAACCAACTCCATAATGTGCTGAGTTTCCAAATCTCCCGTGGTGAAGAATGCCTATTTGTTTTAATTTCCTCCACATTGGTACATTAGAAACAGGGTTGGGAACGGGTTCCCATTAAAACCGGAGTCGCAACACCACTTTTGAATGCATGATCATCAAGCAATTCTCTGAATTTGCCCGAAAGAGAAATAAAATGATAAAATCAAGTCTCGACATTCATACTAGCCATAATTTTGTTAAGAAGACCAAAATAGAGGCTAAGAGTTAGAGTTTGATTTCTCGATCACTACTCCATATTGAAATCTAGTGATTTTCACTCTTAATCAATGTCATTTTTACACATTGTTCAGCAAGTATCACTAGCCTAATGTGATTCATTTGGAATATCGCTATCCAATTTTGGATGGAACTTTGTCTTAACATTGAATATAGGATTTCCATTTCAAGAGGAATGCAATTTCAAGATGAATTAAAGGACCGATGCAATTTTGGATGGAACTTCCTATTGCGGGCCTTTCATGATTTTTAGGAGAATGGCAATGCAAATTGGCAGGTAGAGGCATTGATCCAGGAGGATATGTCATGATAAATTCTATAGGATTGATTGCAATGTATGCATTTTATTTGCCAAATCAAACCGCAACTAGAATAATAGCCTGAAGTCAAATCAAACTGCTTTTTGTGTAGACTAACTCTGTGAGTAAGAACTAGTCAAGGAAACACCATATAACCTGAAATCACTCCTAATTGAATTGGTTAATTCTTCTTCCACTCATCCCCTGCATACTCAATTCTTCTTCCATTTGGTTTCCACAATGAAATTAACTAAATGACAACTTCGGGAGTTTCTATCATATCTAGGGACAATCATGATCCCCTCTTATGACTAATCACACATTAATCTTCCTATTACTGAGTTACAACTGCTTTCCCAAACTGAAGCACCATATGTTATGTCGAAATGGGTGAAAGAATGAAAAAGAACCGTACCAATCACAGGAAAATATCTAGATACTCAAAACAAGCCATCTTTTATCGTTAGTGTCTTAGAACAAAATATCATGTTAGGTATTTGACGTTAGATCCAACTTTGGAGAATTCTGACACATGGCATTCATTGAGAATCAATGAAGCATGGACCATGCGTTTGAACTAATCAAAATCGGAATGGAACTGCAACCTTGTTCATGATAATGAGATTCAATGGCCCATAAAGCTTCCAATAAGAAAAATGCATCTATGCCTAGACAAAGTTCTCCGCAAATATCCCTAATTTTACATGCTTCAAGTCAAGCTCGTTTGGAGCAGTGAATATACATTAAAACAAGCGAAAAAGAAGACGAGGCCTATGGTGAATCTTCAGCACCTTTATTTCCAGCCTATTTAGATCTTGTAACTCTAACCAAACTCCGCAAGCAATATCACACCTCGTGAGCTCTGAACTGCTACCGCAATAACAAGAAACAGGCTCCACCCAAATAGCCAACCTCTTTGAAAACACAAACGACAAAAACCAGTTATAGTCAAATCAAATGAGTTTAGCTTTGAGCTTGGATCTTTTCGTGACGTGCAGCAAATACAGCTACTTGGGTGGAAAATTGAGATCACTTGGAGCAAAATACGCCCATTATTTATCTAGCTGTAGGCAGTACAGTGCACATCTTAGGCCTGATGTGTCGATACCAGAATCATACTGCATAATGAAGTAGGACCTTTTCAAGCAAAAAGCAACAAGTACTTAAGCAGAATTCTATGATCTTTTCCAAAGTGTATACTGGGAACACACACTTCTGCATTTAGATTGACAATGTACCATCACACAGAAAGGGTAGTCAAATTGCAGGCCACCTAGAAGATAGCATATTTTGGATGAAGATACTCAACAACCATAGGGCTCCCGTTCATGCTGCAACCCTTAAAATGCTTTTCATCTGTTGACGCATGCGAATGAGGTCAGCATCAAAAGCCGACATATGTTGAGACAAACATGGGAGTATGGTGCAGGAAAGAGGATCCACATCCCTAATGCTCAAAGAAGTGCATGTGTTTTCACAGAGAGAGAGAGAGAGAGATAAGGGGTGGGGGGTTGGGCAAATACAGATGTCGTTATGCAGTCAACGACCAAAAGCTGCAGAACACTAAAACAAGCCAAGACAGGTTCTTCAATGACAATGTACCAGAAGATGAATCCTAGGAACAACTTGCACCAAGCAA
Source organism: Eucalyptus polyanthemos subsp. polyanthemos (assembly GCA_017140185.1). Classification (NCBI taxonomy): domain Eukaryota; kingdom Viridiplantae; phylum Streptophyta; class Magnoliopsida; order Myrtales; family Myrtaceae; genus Eucalyptus; species Eucalyptus polyanthemos. The sequence continues at coordinate 44,496,806 of CM029464.1, read as the reverse complement.
AACAACAACTGCCATGCCCTCTAGTTGAGCAAAACATAGATATTGGATAATAAGGTGATGTGATCATGCACCATCCGTTGGGCTATTTGCATCAGACATTCATACATGAGCTCAATTTAATTAGAGCTCATTTAACTAAGGTTGCAGATTCATAAACCCGAAAAAAGAGGGTTATAAAATCAAATGATGTTGCTGATGGGATTTCCAACAACTAAAGTAACTACATAATCTACCACTGAGGTTAGAGGATGAATCCAACTCATTCCAGATCAGGGGAGCCACCAGGGACTAACTGCATTAAGAAAAAAAGGAAGGCATCATCACTTGAGTGGTTCAAGCACTTGAAAGCAGAATTCTAGCTTTTCAATAACATAACTGCCACACAACTGACGCTTTATATTTATCAAGAGGTGGACACAAGGTTGATTGAGACAAAGGACCAGATTCTTGTAAATAATAGGGAATGATGACTCTTTTACCACATCATCTAAGCATTTTCAGTCTACATATTGGAAGGAATCTCTCTGAGTGGCTGATTGTTTCTGTTATGTTAAGGCAATTGCTTACTAGTTAGTAGATCACCAAAACTTTAGGCAAGACCACATCCTTATCGATGCAAGGGCTCAAAACATATAGCCATATCAATATCAGCAGAAGGAAGAAGTTGTTTCTTACGATAGCTATGTTGTTTCCGTTAAGCAAAATCTGATCGAGCTTTGTTATCCTTCGTCCTTCAGAAGTGATTTCACTGTATGCAAGAATGAAAACAGAATCTTACAATCACATGAAGCTTCCACAGTTTACATCTACAAGCTCAATAAAAAGTGGAGTGAGAGAAAAGAAAAAGGGGGGGTGGGTTGGATGTTGGGCAAGGCCATATTGCGTGTGCTTGTGCAAGTAGCGATTCTCAGTTAGAAGCATAGATCAAGTTGAGGACAGAGGGGCCTCATAAACCACGGATTTGATAACTTCTGATGCTAATACATACAAATTGAGGTCATTTGCCCGTTCAGATAATAAATTGATGTCAAGAACATATAATGGCTTCCCTTCACCCGAAGTAATGAGAGAAGCATCTTGAAGCACAAGTAAATTTGAGAGAGAGAGAGAGAGAGAGAGATACATACTACTCAGTGACATCCTCGAGGACCATGTTGACGTACACATCAAAGCCCCTAAGAGTACCAACAAGCTCCTTGTCTCCCTTCATTATAACCCAGATTTTGAACCTATACAACGGTCAATCAACTCTGCATATTTCATTAGTGCAAGATGAACATAAGTGGAAATGCCCCCGATATTTCTGCGAATCTCAGAAAATTAAGGAAAACAAAACAGACATGAATTAAAACATCCTACAGACCTGACGGGAGGAGCTGTGAAGGATTGTTGGCCATGGAGGAAAGTGAGGACACTTTTCTGCTCAGAAGCAATGCAACTCAAAGTAGAGAGAGACCTCTCTGTCTTTGGGAAACGGCTGTTGAAAGCAGATTAAAAAAGAGTGAGTTACTCTTTGAAATTTTGAATTCAACATGACTCTCGCTTTTGAATAAGGTCAAGTCACCACTCGACCTACACACTACCCATTTTTCACAACTAGAAAATAACCAAATGAAAGCCACAACAGCACACCCCTCTATAAGTCCACGCACAGAAATTCTCGGATAGCCCAGAAAATGCAGCATACAAAGATATCTTTCTAAAGAACGAAAAGACGAAAGCTTTCACAGGCAGACACAACAGCATGCACAGAAATCGACGATGGATAGCAGCAAAAAGCAGCAGAAATCAAAGAAAGAAAAATTACGCCGGATATTGTCACCTAAGACAGAAATGCTGGCAGGTATGATCGGTTTCAGGGTGGGCGGTCCCCACCCTAGAACCCAGAAACGCCCACTGAGGGCCGGTTTCCACAAAATGGGAACCGGGTCCGGCCCTGCTCGCAGGTGGGTCCATGGAACCGGTGTAAATGTCCCCAACAAAACCAACGATTTCCAAAAAAAAAAAACATGTAGTTACGCTCAGGAACTCATAGAACTCAGCAGACAACTAGTCACATAAACAATTCACTCGGTTATTATCCTCAAGCCCAGCAACCCACACAAATTCAGCAGACAACTAACATAGGAGCATCGAGCACACAGCAAACGAAAGCAAAACACGGGTTATATAAAGATCCGAGGCCACCCATCATTGCCTTTTTTTCCCCGCACGCACCGTCGCAGCTTGCTCATAAAGGAACCTGCCCTAAAACTACGGCTTTACTGCGAAATCTTTCGTCAATCCGACTCGGGTAATTACAAAGCGAGATGAACCCAGAGAGGCAATTCCACTCCGGCGGCTAGAATGCAACACCGAGCGAGCTTTAACTTTCGAGGAAGTTCCTACCCAACAAGGTGAAAGCGCCAAATCGACATCGACCAAATGGACGATTTTCAGAGGAGGACTTACAATTGCAGACTGCGAGATCGAGCTGCCTGAGAGCGAGAGAGAAAGAGAGGCGTGAGAGTTGAGAGCGATCGACGAGGCGACGGCGACCGACAGAGCGAGAGTCAGAGAGAGCAGCGAGGCGAGATGACTGGGGAGAGACGGAGAGAGAGTGGGAAGAAACTAGGAATTAGGGTTCTTATTTGAAAACATACAAATTATATATATATATATATATATATGTAACCGGTCAGAGATGTACAGGAAATTAGGAATTAAGGGCTTTTATTATAAAATGAGAGCTGGATTGGTACTCACTAATTTCAATGTTGGAACTGAATTTTGCATTGGTATTGTTCGGTCTAATTTTGTATAGTCTGGGTGAGTCTCAATTTTTTTGTATGCTCCTAACTTGGACAATAATAAATGGTGTTGAATAGTAAGGTTTTATTTTTAACCGTTAGTTGTTTCATAATATCAAAAAAATGGTCAAAATACTAATAATAATAATAATAATAATAATAATAATAATAATAATAATGATAATAATAACTCTTGCTCTCACAAATTCAATGATCTTTTAATTTTTCTTGAAATTACATTTCTCACGAAATGAAAAATCAAATACTAATTTAGTTTGCAAGACTCGATGTTAAGACAAAGTTCCATCCAAATTTGGACAGCTGGTTAAAATAAGTGAGTTTTATATCGCACCTTAAATACACTAGGCTAGCATTGCTTGCCAAACAATATGTGAAAATCACAATGGTTAAGAGTGAATATCACAATTTGAAGTAATGATTAAGAAATTAATTGTAACTCTTGACCTTTATTCCAACCTTTTCAATTAAAGTACAGCTAGCACAAATATAAAGATCTAATTTTGTCATTTTACTTCTCTTTTGAGCAAATTCAGAGAATCGCTTGACGATTATGCATGCAAAAGTGGTGTTTCGAAAAATGATGTCCCGTTTATCATACATTAATTTTTTATGTTAAAAATATTCTTGAAATGGTTTTTTTGTGTTGTATTTATTCCAAACTAATTTTCATGTAACTAATCTAACGTGATTCATGGGATCATCTCTTCAGCCCCCTCCCCAGACCATGGAATGAAAAGGACAGGATTTTGGAAAAAATCTTGAGTTTTTAGAGCGAAACAGACATTTGACAATTTAACATAATTTAAAGGGGACCGAAAATTTAGAAATTCTCTAAAGTTTTCAGATGCGCCGGCGCCGTGAAGGTAGTCGGAGATTATCTCTTCGGATGGGGCCGCCGGCGGGGGAGAAGACGTCGACGGCCGGCGGTGCGAGGCGGCGTAGCTCGGAGGCCTTCTTGAAGAGGCCACCTGCGCCTCTCCGAGTAGGCCACGATTCCCTCGGCCGAAGAGATGATCTCCGACTACTTCCGCCGCGGCGGCGGCGGCGGCGGCTACGGCGACGGGACGGCGAGGAGGTGCAGCCGATGGGTCTGACCGAGTGGGTGGACTGGATTGAGGCTGAGCGGGAATTATGGTGCGGCGGAGGAGGTCGATGCATCCCTGATCGCGAAGTATGACCGATCGTGATTTTGTGCGAGGGTTTCTTGAATTTGCCAGAGAACTCGGCCATCGGCGGTGGAAGCTCGGGAGAGGAGTCGATGCTCTGCGATCTTCAGGGCTATGGATATAATCCCGACGACTTTTTTACGCTTAAAGATTTGGATGTTCCTCTGCGATATAAATGTGAAATGCGTGTGATTTTTCTCATTACACTGCATAGTACATAATAAATGTGGTGGGTCGTGTTCAAATTCGTCTCTTTTTGGATGAGAAAAGCGTGTTTTAGTCAGTTGCTTTGTGGGTGAAGTTGTTGGGGATGGCGGAAATTCCTGAATCAGTGGTATGTCTCTTTTGCTAGCTTGTGAAAGAGACGAGCATTGATTTAGACTGTCTTATTATGGTGATGAATTGATGGTCTCTGATGATGAATGCGATGCCAGTGAATGCAAAGCTTTCCACTGTCTGTGGAGAATTATTGCTCATGAGATCAGATTGTCTATGCAACAAATTATCTGTTCATTGATGACTTCTGTGGTAGAAACTTAGAAAATAGTTTTGGAGATAGTGGTTTTAAAACTGTACTTATGACTGTGATGCACGTCTCAAGAGGACATTGAGCGCATTGTTCTGCATCTATTTCATTTCTTTTGGGTAGTATGAAGAAGATAATATTTCTGAAGGAACACAATTGGAAGCAGTGATATGGTAGTCCTGTTATATCTGCAATTCCTTTCTTTCTTATCTTATTGGAGATGGATGAGCTTTCCTCACTTGCATCTTTCTCATTGGACTTTGGCATAGACAAAAGATTGGGAGAATCTTGTTTGCTTGACTTGTATTCATAATAATTACCTATACTCTTGTAGGCATCTTAATGATGAAAATCATCAGATTCTTTGCCATGCCATTGGTTGCTCATTTTACTACCAAATCTTTCAAGTGGGTGCACCAAGTTCCATCATTGAAGGTATAGTATTGAAAGCAAGATTGTGGTGCTTGTATATTGCAGATGATAGAGCGACTGTATTGGAGTCAGAGAAGCGGGCTTGGGAGAATTCGCTAGAAGCTCAGGCTATAAGAGAAGCTCTTACTACTTGGAGAAATCATGATGCAGAATCAAAGGAGAAATTGTAGTGCCGCCATTGTTGGGTTTGTCCCTGGTACGGTCTTTTCTCGAATGCTCTGATTCAGCAAGGATAGAACTTTCTGTAAACTATACTCTTGATGCGGAAGTTTGATAACATTCAGAACAGATAGGTCTAGGTGGTTGAGCAACTTTTCTTGACTCCTTTTAGTTAGTGTGTAAACCATGTATTTTATGAAATATTTTGCCAATAGGTCTTAATGATTCTGGCTATTAGGCTTTGCGCATTATCATTGATCAGCCTTTCTAGCTTGCAAGCTTATTTTGACCCTTACAGTTGCTCATTTTGCAAAGTGAACTTTTAAACAACTGGGATGGTGTTTTGGATGCTTGAATTTTGTCTGCAGGAAAATGACTAAAATTATGCCAGACACACACACTGCACATTGCTTGTCTCTGTCCTGGAATGAATTTGGAATATCCTGAAATGTTTTGAGGGGCAATTTTGTGTTTGGCTGCTTGGCAATTAAATTCCCGTTCAGCGACTGAGATTTTCCTGTATGTGAGTTTTGGAAATTATACGTTCTCTTGGCCTTGTTCTATATGTACTTCCCTGATCATCCTCCAGTGGTCTGTTTAGATTTGGCTGCTTGCTCATCCTTATTGCTAATCTCCTCTCAAATCCCCTTCCACCCAGGTACCATGGTTCAAATTTTTTTGGCTTACTGAAGAGAACTCAGTAGCTGTCAAGTGCTTTTTCTTTTTGATCAGTTAGAACGAAGTTGTATAGATATAAACAACCAAAGCGCAGACTCTGTCATACGCATTTCTCTCTGCATTTTTGTGTAGGAAAAATTTTGATGTCTGAATAGCAAGTTTACTATCATTAACCACTGGGGCCGAATTTACCTTTAAGAATATCAAGGCTGCTGGTTCTATGCGATCAGGCTAGGAAACGTAATTACTCTGGAATGAATAGTGAAGAGCTGGATATTTTGTTTTGTTTCTTGCCCTTGTTGCTCTTTTTTAACTTGAGCAATTGTTTAGGTCAAGAATGCAATGCCTTTTGGTGATTCAGACTTTACAATTGAAGAAACAGGAATGCTTACAGAGAATTTCCAGTTGCAGAGCTGGTCAATGACCCATCTCACTTGGGCTGATGTGTAGACTTAGTTCAATGTGCAAAAGCTGATGAATGCACTACTTTTTTGCATTCACATCAATTTAAAGTTCTCTTTTCTACTAATTATGTGAGCAATGAGTGTGTTGCAAGAAGAGAGCTTTCATGATTAGATGCTACTGATCATTCGGATAGCCGGTTTCTGGGGCAAGAATGATGAAGCTTGCTTAAGAGAGGGGAAATGGAAGGACGCTGCAATCATTTATGTGGAAAGAGTTAGATCAAAATCAATTAGAGTGACATTATGGACTTACCTTTGCTTCTTAATCACACATAACCTGCATAGTTGCGACAAAAGTAGCCCGTATAGCTTTCATCTATCATGTACAGTTACCATCTTCTAATCTACGACAGCTTAGTCCAATGTTTTGCGCCGCATGAATAGCACAGGCATACGCTTCACTTGGGATAATGCTCTGTAAGCACACTTGTAGCTGAAATGCCATTATCGCGTGTTGCCTATCGAGGGTCTTGCGTTAGCCAAAAGAAAGTCGGATAGCCTTTGGGATCTGACGTCTAATATTACCTTAGGATCGTGTAAGCGTGACTAAGCGCGATTTAGAATGAGAAATCTGGGTGGTAATCTATCTTATTGGCCATTGAACAACTCGAGTTGTGCGATACGTCCCCATCCTTGAGTCTTTGGGAGCCATTGAATAATCCAAAGGGTCTGGGGAACCAAAAAGGGACAAGTCGACAAGCAAGCAACTTCATTTGTAAGAGATTTCAAGAACAACATGGATAGCTTGATTAGTGGTCAATGTCACTCAACGGCTACCAAATCTTCTAGATACAATGGGTATATTGGAAGACGATTCTCCGAGATGCTGTCCAACGGCTAGTTTGGAAGTGGAGGAGTATTTAAGGGGATGAAGGACCGATGAGCAACTAAGAGATAGAGTGTAGAATTTATAATTCAAAAGTCTGAGCAACCTTCGATCATATACTTGTCTCTTGAGAGCTTAAACGTTTGTAATCGTGAGAGAAATACCAGAAGAGTGACTTAGTGAGATAGTGTGATCTACTACTAAGTGTTTGCACTCGAAGTTGTAATCTCTTGTTGATTGCATAGTGGAATCCACCCAAGGAGGCTGTTAGCGTGCGAGAGTGGACGTAGGCTTGGATTAAGCCGAACCACTATAAATCTTGTGTTCTTATTCTCTTCCCTAACTCCTTTATTTTGTTCATACTAGCACTCTCAGTTGCAACCTATCATTAGTCTTCTGCAGTGCTTGGTCGGCCGGGCTGAGAAAGTGCATCGCCTTCACCATCTGAGTGCGATGTTCGAACGTGCGTCGGTAGAACCTGTTCAAGCGGCAAAACCGGACGAAGAAGGAAAGAGGCTCAAATTATATGGAAAGGGTGTTTTGTGGATCGCCTTTGATGGGTGCTCGATCGATCGTATTGCTGTTGCGGGAGTAGCTTCGATCATATGGGGCCCGAGGAACCGGCTTGTGAATTTAGATTAGGCACGCATGGCGCCGATTTGATTGCCGCACACCATGTATAAAATATTTCCACATTTAAGATGCTCACCGTAATTTTGGTTGCTCTGCTTCGTATTTGAAAATTCAAATTCAGGCAACGATTGAATTTAGGCAAAGCCTAAAGCATGGAAGCATTGGTAGGGCTGGGAGGGGTAATGGTGGCTGTGATTCCCCCTTAACGTGTATAAAAAAAATTAATAGCATGCGGACAAAGGTGATTGATCGTTTACATTGTGTCATTGCTATCACACGAAATGACCCATATATTGATTTTAGCTTGCCACAAAGCTGTGGTGATGAACAGCAAAAGGACATTCTTCATTTCTTGATTAGAAAAATTGATAGATTGAGGGGAAAAATAAATTATGGAGATCAAGTCCATCTAAACCATTTATTTGAGTCCCATGATAGGATCCATAGGATTAATCATACATATGCTAGAACCCATGCATAATTAATAGTTCACATGGCTCTTACCATTTGATTCATAGATCATGCAATAACTTCTTTGATGGTATGACATACCTCCTTTTCAACTTGTACACTTCATAAACATATGCTAGTCTTAGTGTAAAGGGTAAATTTAAATTTGAAAATACAACAGATAGGTCGAAAAAACAACATAAACCCTTTTAAATCTACATATTGTATTCTTGATTGTCATAAATGAAAGAATTGAAAGTTAATTAGCAGGGCCCTGTCTTCTTATTGAATATAACTGTAGATTCAAATTGATGTATGTTCTGATCTAGTTTTATAAGAACGGCAGGCTAATACAAAAGGACAGGCAGCATCAAAACCAAGAAAATTCCACATGCGACGCGACTTGGTGACTAGTCTTCGCATGGAAGGGTGGTGGAATCATCCTGGCATCAAGAATGACGCAGAGGCCACGATGATCTTGTCACTCTAACCAAAGTAGCTGTATTTGCTGCACGTTACGAAAAGATCCATGCCCAAAACAAACTCACTAGGTTTGACTATAACTGGCTTCTGTCGTTCGTGTTTTCAAAGAGGTTGGCTATTTAGGTGGAGTGCTGTTTCTTGTTTTTGCGGTAGCGACATTCTTCGGAGTTTTTTTTGGAGGTTTTCAGACTGCTGAAAGAGTGAGCTCACAGCACGCGAGGTGCAATATTTCATGAATTTTCACAACTGCTAACAAGCTTTTGACTTGAAGCTCGTAAAATGAGGGATATTTGGTGAGAACTTTGTCTAGGCATAGATGCATTTTTCTTATTTGAAGCTTTCTTGGCCATCCAATCTTATCATCATGGACAAGGCTGCAGTTCCATTCCGATTTTGACTTGTTCAAACGCATTGTCCAAGATTAGTAATAAATGCCATGTGTTAGAATTCTCCGAAGCTGGATAATATGATATTTTGTCCTGGATACTAATTAAATACATAACATGATATTTTGTCCAGAGATACTAATAATAAAAGTCAGTTTGTTCTAAGGGTGTGTTCGTGATTTGAAAAACATTTTTTGAAAAGGGTGTGTTTGATTTGAAAAACATTTTTATATTGTTATATTGTTTATAAATTATTTTATCATCGACAATTTATGCTTAACTATTTTTATAGATGATAATTTTTTTCCATTTATTTATTTTTATAAATAATCACTTTTTTAAAAATATTTTTTAAATTATTTATTTTTTTACGAAATGAACGCATTTTTAGTATCTAAATATGGTGCTACGGATCTTTTCATTTTTTTCTCCCATATCACCACCCTTCAACTTCAAGGACAATGCATGTCGGGTCAGGAAAGGGTGGTGATGATTTTCCTGAGGTCTCAGGAGCAGTCATAACCTGGTAATTGGAAGAATATTGTTAATTAGTTGAAAAGTTTTTTTTTTTTTTTTGGGTTCATGATTTTCCCTCGAAATGATAGAAACTTGCAAAGAAGTCATTGCAATGTTAGTTCAGTATATCCCTAATTAATTTCATTGTGGAGACCAAATGGAAGAAGAATCGAGTATGCTAGGGAGAAATGGAAGAAAAGTTAACCAATTCGATCAGGATCGACTTCAAGCTCTGTGGTGTATCCTTGACTAATTTTTCATTCACAGAGTGAGTTTGCACAAAATGCAGTTTAATTTGACCTCAATCTATTATTCTAGATGCAATTTGAATCAGTAAATAAAATGCATACGTCGCAATCAATCCTACGGAATTTATCATGACATATCGTCTTGGATAAATGCTTCCCCTCGCCAATTTGCATTGCCATTCTCCCAAAAATCATGAAAGGCCTGCAATAGGGAAGGAGCCCATGGCTTCTCACAAATTCATCCATTGTTTGACTCATGCAGAAATTGCATTCATCTTGAAATGGAAATCCGATGCTAGTTTATAGGATTCATTGTTAAGACAAAGTTCCATCCATTGAATCATGTTAGACTAGTGATGATTGATGAACAACGTGTGAAAATTATAATAGTCAAGAACAAAAATCACTAGATTTCAATTTGGAGCAAGGATCAAAATATCAAACCTTAACTCCCAGTCATTATTCTAACATTCTCAATTAAATCATAGCTAACGTGAATGTCAAGACTTGATTTTGTCATTTTACTTCTCCTTTAGACATATTTAGATAATAGCTTGACAATTATGCATTCAAAAGTAGTGTTGCGAATAAAGTGTCGCGTTTACTTTAAATTAGTTTTTTGTGTTACAAAACTCCTAAAACGATATATTCTTACTAGATTTACTCTCAAATTAGTTTTCGCATAACTAACCTAACATGATTTTTGAGATTAATCTCTTTGACCGTCCCCGAACCATGGGAAGGAAAAAAAATGGGATTTTGGAGAAAAAGGCGGTGTTTTAGAGCGAATCGCACGTTTGCCAATCTAACGTAAGTTAAAAGAGGACAAAAAAAATTAGAAATTCCCAAAAGTTTTCAAATGCGCCGGCGCGGCGGAGGTAGTCGGAGATTATCTCTTCGGATAGGGCTCGCCGGCGGGGGATAAAACGCCGACGGGGGATAAAACGCCGACGGGGACGGCGGTGTGAGGCGGCAGAGCTCGGAGGCCTTCTTGAAGAGGCCCCTGCGCCTCTCCGAGTACGCCGCGATTCCCTCGGCCGAAGAGATAATCTCCGACTACTTCCGCCGCGGCGGCGGCGGCGGCGACGGCGACGGCGACGGCGACGTGGTGCGGCCGATTGGCCTGGCCGAGTGGGTTGGACTGCATTGAGGCTGATTGGAATTCTTGGGTGGCGGAGGACGAGGACGTGGAGTCCCGGATCGGCGAAGTACGACGTCGTTCGTGATTTTGTACGCAAACTAATGAGAAAGATTTGGAGAAGAATTCGTCTGCGATGGTCGGTGCTGGTGGCGATTCCGGAGCTGGGTTTGGTTGTAATGCTGAAATTTCGGCCGATCAAGAGATGGGTTCCGTTTTTGAGAGCTTTAAAGCTCGTTGCCCGGCTCTCTTCGAGGACTGCGTTGGAGATGGCGACGGTTTCTTGACTTTGCCGGAGAACTCGGCCATCGGCGGTGGAAGGTCGGGAGATGAGTTGATGCTTTGCGATCTTCAGGGCTATGGATATAATCCCGACCACTTACACTTGAATACATGTAAATGTCACATTCTACAGAATACATGGGGTGGGTCGTGTGCAAATTCATCTCTTTTCAGATGAGAAAAGCATCATTTCTTCAGTTGCTTTGTGGGTGAAGTTGGGGATAGGATGGAAATTCATGATCTGTCGCTGGCTAGTGAAAGAGAAGGGGTTTAGACTGTCTTATCATGGCGATGAATTGACTGTCTCGATTGATGAATGGCAATGCCAGTGGGTGCAAAGCTTCAACTGTCTGTGGAGTATTATTGCTCATGAGATTGGATGGTTTATGCAGCTAATTATCAGTTTTTTGATGACTTACGTGGAAGAAACTTAGTAAATAGTTTTGGAGATAATGGTTTTAAAAATATACTTATGACTGAAAATTTTGAAGGAACACATTAAGCGGATTATTCTGCACCTATTTCATATCTTTCCGGGAGTAGGAAAAAGGTAAAATTTCTGAAAGAACACAATTAAAAGCAGTGATATGGTAGTCCTTTTATATTTGCAATTCCTTTCTTTCTTATCTTGTTCATCTTTCTCTTTGGACTCTGGCATAGACAAAAGATTGGGAGAATCTTGTTTGCTTTGCTTGCCTTCATAATAATTACCTATACTCTTGTAGGCATCTTAATGACGAAGATCATTAGATTTTTTACCATGCCATTGGTTGCTCATTTTACTACCAAAGGGTCTGCCTTTCAAGGGGTCCACCAAGTTACATCATTGAAGGTATAGTATTGAAAGCGAGATTGTGGTGCTTGTATATTGCAGATGATAAAGCAACTGTATTGGAGTCAGATAAGCAGGCTTGGGAGAATTTGCCAGAAGCTCAGGCTATGAGAGAAGCTCTTACTCCTTGGAGAAATCATGATGCAGAAGCAAAGGAGAATTTATAGTGCCGACATTGTTGGGTTTGTCCCTGGTATGATTTTTCTCAAGTGCTCTCATTCAACAAGGATAGAACTTTCTGTAAACCATGCTCTTGATGGAGAAGTTTGATAACATTCAGAACAAATAGGTCCAGGTGGTCGAGCAATTGACTCCTTTTAATTAGTGTGTAAACCATTTACTTTGTGAAATATTTTGGCAATAGGTCTTAATGACTCTGGCTTGTGCATTATCATTGATTAGCCTTTCTGGCTTGCAAGCTTATTTTGACCCTGCGGCTCCCCATTTTGTGGCTTTATTGTTAACATGCCAGAGGGATGATTGATGGCATGATCATACAGTAGTTTATTAGATTATGTTTATTCTTTCCACCTGTATAAGCTGGCAAAGAGCTCATAAAATTGGATAACTGTAAATACTGATGCTGTAAGCTGTGAGTGAGATGACAACGTGAACTTTTAAACAACTGAAACCGTGTTTTGGATGCTTGAATTTTGTACGGAGGAAATGATGTAAAATTATGCCAGACACCCATCTGCACATTGCTTGTCTTTGTCCTGGAATGAATTTGGATCCTGAAATGTTTTGAGGCGATTTTGTGTTTGGTTGCTTGACAATTAATTTCCCATTCAGCGAGTGAGATTTTCCTGTATGTGAGTTTTGGAAATTATATGTTCTCTTCGCATTGTGCTGTATGTACTTCCCTGATCATCCTCCAACAGTCTGTTTAGAGTAGGCAGATTGCTTATCCATATTGCTAATCTCCTCTTGATTCTCCTTTTGCCAGGTAACATGGTTCACATTTTTTTGGGCTTACTGAAGAGAACTCAGTAGCTGTCATGTGCTTTTTCTTTTTGATCAGTTAGAATGGAGTTCTATAGAGATAAACGACCAAAGAACTGACTCTGTCATGCGCATTTCTCTCTGCGGTTTTGTGTAGGAATGAATAGCAAGTTTACTATCATTAGCCACTGGGGCCGAATTTACCTTAAAGAATAAAAAAATAGCGGGTCCTACGTGATCAGGGTAGTATACGTAATTACTCTGGAATGAATAGTGAAGAGCTGGATATTTTGTTTAGTTTCTTGTTCTTGTTGCTCTTTTTAACTCGAGCAATTGTTTAGGTCAAGAACGCGATGCCTTTAGGTGATTTGGACTTTACACTTGAAGAAACAGGAATACTTACAGAGAATTTCCGGTTGTAGGGACTGGTCAATGACCGATCTCACTTGGGCTGATGTGTAGATTTAGTTTGATGTGCAAAAGCTGATGAATGCACTACCTTTTCACATTCACACCGATTTAGAGTTGTCTATTTTCTGCTAATTATGTAAGCAATGAGTGTGTTGCAAGAAGAGAGTTTTTATGATTAGATGCTACTGATCATTTGGATAGCCCGTTTCTGGAGCAAGAATGATGAAATTTGCTTAAAAGAGGAGAAATGGGAAGGTCGTTGCAATCATTTATGTGGAAAGAGTTAGATCAAAATCAGTTATGGACTTACCTTTGCTTCTTAATTGTGCATAACCTGCATAGTTGCGACAAAAGTAGCCCGTATAGCTTTCATCGATCACGTATGGTTACCATCTTCTAATCTATGACAACTTAGTCTGATGTTTTGTGCCGCATGAATGGCACCAGCATACGCTTCACTTGGGATAATACTCGGTAAGCACACTTGTAGCTGAAATGCCATTATAGTGTGTTGCCTATCGAGGGTTTTTGTGTTAGACAAAAAGAAAAAAAAACAAGTCATAAAGCCTCTGGGATCCGATATCTGATATTGCGTTAGGATTCCGTAAGCATGATTAAGTGGTTTCGGCAGGACATAATTGTGATTTAGAACGAGAAAACTGAGTGGTAATCCATCTTATTGGCCATTGAACAACTTGAGTACTGTGATAAGTCCCCATCCTGGAGTCTCTGTGAGCCATTGAATAATCCAAAGGGAAGGATCTGGGGAACCAAAAAGGGACAAGTCGACAGGCAAGCAACTTCATTTGAAAGAGACCTCAAGAACAACATGGATAGCTTGATTAGTGGTCAAAGATGCAACCGATCATTAGTCTTCTGTATTGGTTGGTCGGGCGGCCTGAGCAAGTGCATCCACTTCACCATCCGAGTGCGATGTTCGAACGTGCGTCGGCAGAGCCAGCTCAAGTGGCAAAACCGACGAAGGAGGAAAGAGGCCGGGCTTGAGGCGAGACAAGGGGGGGGGGGGGGGATAGGAAACTAGGAATTGGGGTTCTCATTTGAAAACAATAAAAATTAAACTATATATATGTAACCGGTAAGAGATAGGTAGGAAATAGGGAATTAGGGTTTTCAATAGAAAATATCGAAATTTAAAATACATATGATACTGCTTTGATCCGGATGGTCTGATTGGACAGTTTTACACTAGAATGGGATTTGAATTGGTACTTATTAGTTTTAATATTGGAATTGGGAACTAAATTGGTTCTCATGATAATCATAAGTTCAAACCCAGTTTGGTCTAGCTATTGGTAGTCGGGTAACTCCTGATTCTTTTGCATGCTCCTAACTTAGATGATAGCAAATGGTGTCAAGTATCACCAATATGCATTTGCCATTGTCTTGAAAATCGTGAAGGGCTTGTAGTACGGAAGGAGCTCATCCCTTCTCTCAAATTTAATGATCTTTTGATTCATTCTAGAATTGCATTCTTTATGGAATAAAAATCCAAACACTAATTTAGGTTATAAGATTCAATGTTAAGGCGAAATTCCATCCACGTGAATCACGCTAGGCTAGTGATGCTTGCCGAACAACGTGTTAAAATCACAATGGTCAAGAGTGAAGATCATAATTTACAATAATTTTTGAGAAATCAAACTCTCACTCTCAACCTTCATTTGGACCTTCTCAATTAAAGTATAACTAGTACAAATGCCAGAACTGTGATTTTACTGTTTTACTTGTCCCTTGAGCAAATTCAGAGAATGGACAAATTTGATGATTATGCATTTAAAGTGGTGTTGCAAATAAGATATCGCGTTTATCTTAAATTAGTTTTTTGTGTTAGAAAAATTCCCGAGGCGGTATACTCAGGCAACAATTTATCTAAGCTAATTTTTGTGTAACTAGCCAAACGCTACTCGTGAGATTATCTCTTCAGCCCGTCCCCAAACCATGGAAGAAAAATACAGGGATTTTGGAGAAAAAATACGGGTTTTTGGAGCGAAACACACATTTGACAATCTACGTAAGTTCAACGAGGACCAAAAAATTAGGAAATTCCGATAAGTTATCAAATGCGCCGGCGCCGCGGAGGTTAGTCGGAGATTATCTCTTCGGACAGGGCCCGCCGGCGGGGGAGAAGACACGGACGGGGACGGCGGTGCGACGCGGCGGAGCGAGGAGGCCTTCTTGAAGAGGCCCCTGCGCCTCTCCTTGTACGCCGCGATTCCCTCGGCCGAAGAGATGATCTCTGACTACTTCGGCGGCGGCGGCGGCGGCGACGGAGGTGGTGCCGCCGATGGGTGTGACCGAGTAGGTTGGACTGGATTGAGGCTGAGTGGGATTCTGGCGCGACGGAGCAGCAGGACGTGGAGTCCCTGATCTGCGAAGTATGACACCGTTCGTGATTTTGTACGCAAACAAATTGGAAAGCTTTGGAGAAGGATTCGTCTTGCGATGATTGGTGCGGGTGGCGATTCCGGAGCTGGGTTTGGTTGTAATTCTGAAATTTCGGCCGATCAGGAAATGGGTTCCGTTTTCGAGAGCTTTAAGCTCGTTGCCCGGCTCTCTTCGAGGACTGCGTTGGAGATGGCGACGGTTTCTTGACTTTGCCGGAGAGCTTGGCCATCGGCGGTGGAATCTCGGAAGAGGAGTCGATGCTCCGCGATCTTGAGGGCTATGGATATAATCCCAATCACTTTCTTACACTTGAAAATTTGGATGTTCCTCTGCGATGTAAATGTGAAATGCATCTGATTTTTCTTATTGAACTGCATGGTCCATAATACATGTTGTGGGTCGCATTCAAATTCGTCTTTTTTCGGATGAGAAAAGCATCATTTAGTCAGTTGCTTTGTGGGTAAGGTCGGGGATAGGATGGAAATTCATGATTTGTTGCTAGCATGTGAAAGAGAAGAGCTTTGATTTAGACTGTCTTATTATGGCGATGAATTGACTATCTTGGATGATGAATGGCAATGCCAGTGAATGTGAAACTTTCCACTGTCTGTACAGTATTATTGTTCATGAGATCTGATAGTTTATACCACTAATTACCAATTCATTGACGAGTTATGTGGGAGAAACTTAAAAATAGTTTTGGAGATAGTGGTTTTAAAATTGTACTTACGACTGTGATGCACTTCTCAAGAGGACATTGAGTGAGTTGTTCTGCATCTATTTCATATCTTTCGGGTAGTATGAATAAGGTAAAGTTTCTGAAGGAAAACAATTAAAAGCAGTGATATGGTAGTCCTGTTGTATTTGCAATTCCTTTCTTTCTTATCTCAATGGAGACGGATGAGCTTTCCTCACTTGCATCTTTCTCACTGGGCTTTGGCATAGACATAAGATTGGGATAATCTTGTTTGCTTGACCTGCCTTCATAATAATTGCCTAGACTCTTGTAGGCATCTTAATGATGAAGATCATCAGATTCTTTACCATGGTAATTGGTTGCTTATTTTACTACCAAAGGTCCGTCTTTCAAGGGGTCCACCAAGTTCCATCATTGAAGGTATATTATTGAAAGCAAGATAGTTGTGCTTGTATATTGCAGATGATAAAGCGACTGTATTGGAGTCAGAGAAGTGGGCTTGGGAGAATTTGCCAGAAGCGCAGGCTGTAAGAGAAGCTCTTACTCCTTGGAGAAATTGTGACGCCGAAAAGGAGATTCACATTGCCGCCATTGTTGGGTTTGTCCCTGGTACGATTTTTTCTCAAATGCTCTTGTTCAACAAGTATAGAACTTTCTGTAAACCATGCTCTTGGTGGAGAAGTTTGATAACATTCAGAGTAAATAGGTCTAGGTGGTCGAGCAATTGACTCCTTTTAATTATTGTGTAAACCATGTATTTTGTGAAATATTTTGGCAATAGGTCTTAATGACTCTGGCTATTAGACTCTGTGCACTATCATTGATCAGCCTTTCTGGCTTGCAAGCTTATTTTGACCCTTGTGGCTCCCCATTTTGTGGCTTTCTTGTCAACATGCCAGAGGGATGATTAATGGGATGATCTCACAGCAGTTTATTGGATTATGTTTATTCTATTTGCCTTTATAAGTTGGCAAAGAGTTCATAAAATTGGATGACTGTAAATATTGATGCTGCAAGCTGTGAGTGAGATGACAATGTGAACTTTTAAACAACTGATATAGTGGTTTGGATGCTTGAATTTTGTCTGCAGGAAATGATGTAAAACTACGCCAGACACCCATCTGCACATTGCTTGTCTCTGTCCTGGAATGAATTTGGAATATCCTGGAATGTTTTGAGGCGATTTTGTGTTTGGCTGCTTGGCAATTAATTTCCTGTTCAGTGAGTCATATCTACCTGTACATGAGTTTTGGAAATTATGCGTTCTCTTCGCATTGTTCGGTATGTACTTCCCTGATCATCCTCCAATGGTTTGTTTAAAGTAGGCAGATTGCTTGTCCATATTGCTAATCTCCTCTTGATTCTCCTCTCGCCCGGGTAACATGGTTCGCATTTTTTTGGGCTTACTGAAGAGAACTCAGTAGCTGTCATGTGCTTTTTCTTTTTGATCAGTTAGAACGGAGTTCTATAGAGATAAACGACCAAAGAACCGACTCTGTCATGGGCATTTCTCTCTGCAGTTATGTGTATCTTGTGTAGGAAAAAATTGACGTACGAATAGCAAGTTTAAGAAAATCAAAGCAGCACTTCTATGCGATCAGGCTAGTAAACGTGATTACTCAGGATTGAATAGTGAAGAGCTGATTATTTAGTTTCTTATTCTTGTTGCCCTTTTTAACTTCAGGTGATTCAGACTTACACTTTAAGAAACAGTGGTACTTACAGAGAATTTCCAGTCATGGCATTGGTCAATGACCAATCTTACTTGGGCTGATATGCAGACTTAGTTCGATATGCAAAAGCTGATGAATGGTATAACTTGATTGTATCCTTATCACTCCGCAAATGTGTGAAAGAAAAGTCGCAATGTCTGCACTATTCTTTCACGTTCACATCGATTTGAAGTTGTTTCTTTTCTTCTAATCATGTGAGCAATGAGTGTGTTGCAAGCAGAGAGTTTATTGATTAGATGCTACTGATCATTCGGATAGCCCGTTTCTGGGGCAAGAATGGATCTTTGCTTAAGATAGGAGAAATAGGAAGGTCGCCGCAATCATTTTATGTGAGGTCATACTCTTTCGTGGAAAGAGTAAGATCAATATCAATAAGAGTGACATTATGGACTTCCTTTGCTTCTTAATCAGGCATAATCTGCATAGTTGGGACAAAAGTAGCCTGTCTTACTTTCATCGATCATGTAACGGTTAGCATCTTCTAATATATGATAACTTAGTCTAATGTTTTGCATCAAATGAATAGAGCTGGCATACGCTTCACTTGGGATACTCGGGCCTTGTTTGGTAACACTTTCGGTGACGATTGATTCTATTTTTTTGTTCCTTGGAATGAAAAAAAATAGAAATTCGTTTGGTAAATTTTTTGTTCTTGAGAACAAGTCTTTTTTTCTTTTTTTCATTTTGGGAAATAGATTTGAAACAAAATCAAGAAGTAGAAAAAAATTACTTCTTATTCTTGAAAAAAATTACTTCTTATTCTTGGGAATAATTTCTAGAATTAAGTCTAATTTTTCTTCTTTTCTCTTCTATTCTCTTTTCTTCTTCTTCTTCCTTTTGGCTAATTGCCGGCGACCGGTCAGATGAGGGTCGGTGACCTCGCCAAAGTATTGCCAATCCCTAGCGACGTCGAGCCACGACTAAGCTCATTGGCCCGAGTCTTCGCTTGGTTGGGTGAGGTCAAGTCTCATCGGTGGCCAAGTGAGGCTCGGCCTTGCCTAGATTTGCGAGGTTGAGGCTCGTGATGGCCAAGCGAGCCTCTAGCAACAAGCGAGCTAGCGAGCTCACTAGACCTCGTCAAGCCAGTCACCAACCAGCGTTGTGGCTGGTGATTGGGTATCACGAAGGAGGAAGAAGAAGAAAAGAAAAAAAAAAAAAAAAAGAGAAAAAAAAAGAAAATATAATAAAATTATTAAAAAATTAATAGAATTGAAAAAAAAAAAAATTTGTGAATCCTATCAAATGTATTTCTATTCCAGCAACAAAAAATTTTAGGCAATTACGAAACATCTTTAAAAACTTAGAAATTATTTCCATGAAGAGAATAAAAAAAATTATTCTAAGTATGAATTATTTTCGAAAACAGAATAGTTAACAAACGCGTTATCAGAAAACACACTTGTGGCTGAAATGCCATTTTCGCGTGTTGTCTATCAAGGGTCTTGGGTTAGCCCAAAAAAAAAAAAAAAAAAAAGTTGGAAAGCCTATGGGATCCCATGTCTAATATTACGTTAGGATCGCATAAGCGTGACTAAGCGGTTTTAGTTGGTCATGATTGCGATTCAGAATGAGAAAACTAAGTGGTAATCCATCTTATTGGCCATTGAACTACTCGAGTTCTGCGATGCGTCCCCATCTTTGAGTCTTTGGGAACCATTGAATAATCCAAATGAAGGGTCTGGGGAACCAAAAAGGGACAAGTCGACAAGCAAGCAACTTCATTTGTAAGAGATTTCAAGAACAGCATGGATAGCTTGATTAGTGGTCAAAGATGCACCCGATAATTAGTCTTCTGAAGTGCTTGGTCGGCCGGCCTGAGCAAGTGCATCGACTACGCCATCCGAGTGCGATGTTCAAACGGGCGTCGGCAGAACCTGTTCAAGTGGCGAAACCGGACGAAGGAGGAAAGAGGCTCATATTATATGTCAAAAGGCATAGTAGATGGGTGTTTCGTGGATCGCGTTTGGCGGGTGCTCGATCGATCGTATAGCTGTTGGGAGAGTAGCTTTGATCATACGGGGCCTGAAGAACCAGGCTTGTGAACGTAGATTAGGCATGCATGACGCCGGTTTGAGTGCCCCGCACCATGGATAAAATAATTCTACAGTTGAGCCGCTCACCGAAATTTCTGTTGCTCTGCTTCGTATTGAAAATTCAAATTGATAGATGGTAACGATTGGACTTAGACAAAGCCTAAAGCATGGAAGCATTGGTAGGCCTGCAAGGGGTAATGGTGGCTTTGATTCCCCCTTAACGTGTACACGAAAATTAATAACATGCAAATAATGGTAATTGATTGGTTGCGCCGTGTTATTATTGTCATATGATGTGATCTGTGCATTGATCTTAGTGTGCTTGCCACAGTGCTGTAGTGATGAGCGGGAAAAAGGGATTTTTCTTCATTTCTTGATGAGAAAAGTGATAGATTGGGGGTAAAAAATATATTAAAAGAGATCAAGTCCATCCGGACCATCCATTCGAGTCCTATGATAGGATCCGCATGATTAATTATCTAGATGTGAAACCCACAAAATTAATAGTTATACGCTCCTATCCATTTGATTCATGTATCATGGAATAACTTTTTTGATGGTTGGCCGTACCTCCTTTTCAACACAGACACTTCATAAGCATATGCTAGTCTTACCTGTAAAGGGTAAATGTAAATTCGAAATTACAATAGATAGGTGAAAAACAGCACAAACCCTTTTAGAGCTACATGTTGTATTCTTGATTGTCGTGAATTAGTGAATTGAAAGTTAATTAGAAGAGTCATGCCTTCTTATCGAGAGACATCAAATATAACTATAGATCCAATTGATGTATGTTGTGATTTCCTTTTATACAAGGGGTCATGCCAATGCAAAAGGACACGCAACATCAACCAAGAAATTTCATATAATGTCCTAAACAAGTCCTTAAAAGGCTTCATATCGATCATCGTCTGGATTTCAAGATCACAGGGATGTAAACCAACTAAAAGGTATTCCCTCTTTTTAGGGAATTAAAAGATAAATGGGGATTGGAGAGGTATCCATATGTTAAAATGAGGAAGATATTCGTGGAGCTCGTTGTTCCTGCAATGCAGACAAACAGACCGTCGTCCCCGCAATATATGTTCTGATTTACTTTTATACGAACAGTCATGACAAATACACGAGGACACCCACCATCAAACCAAGAAAATTCCACATGCGACGCGACCGGTCACCAGTCTTCGCATGGAAGGATGGTGGAATCATCCTTGCATCAAGAATGACGCAGAGGCCACGATGATATAACACAGCATGTGCTCTCTGTCTTTCACATCTCTCGTTCTTCTCGAAACGGATCGCGTCCGAAAGCGACTCCAAATCGAAAAACCACATGTCCGAAAGCGAGACCTACCCGTGGGGGCTTACAGTAGCTCCACTCGCATCGCCCATGTCTGTTGGTGTGAAAAGATAATGCGACATCTTAGCTTTAGCCGGTCGTGTTTTGGCTAATTATAACCCTACACCTCAAAAATTCCCTGTGATTAAAGCCGATCAGCACGCTAGGCTAACAAGTGGGATTAGGAATTGGAGTCGGCCTAATCATCGCAATTTAGAGAACGTGTCTACCGGACTTGTCAAAATAGATCATAAAGTCATGAGCTGGGTTATTACATGTGTTGGTTATATTCAGTAAACAAGTCATAAATGGGTTTAATATGGTAAAATCCAAAATAATATTAGTGTTAAATGGGACTACAAATTACTTAGACCTATACCAGCTTTATGACTCACACTTTAGTTTTGTTTGTTCTCACTTGATCTTGCGCTTGCTCATTCTGTACTCTCATGTATGAGTTTTCCTAGATTTAGTTAACTATGGAAGTATTTTAGCAATATAGGTTAGGTATGAGCTATTAATTAAATTTGTATTACATGAAAATAAGTCAAAACGATTAAGTGGGATTAATTTGAGTTGGATCATCTTCAACCTGACTCGATCCATCTGTTTGATGAGTCTAGTGTCTAGTATTGCTTGAAACACATTGCGTCTTGTTCTCTTGAGATATATGAATGAGGAAAAACAAGAAACGAACATCGGCTCAGCTCATTCGAGGAATTCAATAGGGTTTTCGCACGAGCAACTTTGTGCATGTGCCAGCTTTCTAGGCCGCTAGAGTACAATATTGTCTCTTGCAGTTAAATTGGTGGTTGGATGACTTTGAAACCACCAATGAGTTGGGATCATTAAGCAACAGGCTTTACCATTACCAAAGCCACCTTTTCTTCAAAATCTCTATCCCTACGTCTGGTCCTTGTCACCGTCACAGATCTAGAGGGAAACCTCCACCGCACACACCTTATATTTAATAGGAACAAGTCAGAAGAGATCCACAACTTCCAATCCTCTCTATCGACCAAGTTTCGATGACGTCGTAGCCCGCATCGCATTGATATCGCCAAGTTTTTGCTCTCTTAAAACCCTACCTCTCTATCACATGGACCCCAAGCATTTAGAAGACGTGTCTTCCTACCTTCTAATGGAGGATACTGCGGACTCGGAAGCAGATTCTGTACGACCCGAAGTGTCTGCCATCTTCGGCAGTGGCGATGATGGCGATGATGGGGATGCGGAGTCTTGCAGTTGTGATGGTAGTGAGGTTTCGGGTTCTCGTGCAGATGTTCGGAACGATCGAGATTCGAGCGATCAATGGAAAGACCCTTGCCAGATGAGTTCCGTGGTGTGGACGTCCGACCCAGAAGATGGGCACTTGTTGTTGGACGTGGATGAAGAAGAGGAGTCGTGGGTTGACAGCGGCGGAACAGGAAGCGGCGGCGGGGACCTGAGTAAGGAGGAAATGGATGCTATGGAGGACAAGGTCTTTTGGGAAACTTGCATGGCAATAGGTTATCCATGAATTGCAAACCTTACTTATGCAGCCTGTAATCACTTTTGTCAATCTTTCCCTAGAATTTCGAATCATATTTTACACAGGAGTACAACACATAGAGTATATCAGTGTCGTGGATATGTAAAAAAGAAAACTATGGACTGCTCAAGGAATAATGTTGTGTTAGGTTATTTTCCTTGATCAAGACTAGGGCTTCTGAATCAGCATGTTTGTGCTTTTACATGTGCATTTGAACCATTGATATGAGCTGCTTAACAGGATCCACATGATGGTTCAGATTATTTTATCTATTCGATTTACATACCATATAATACTTTCTCTGACTATTGAACATACATCCTTTTTTAATGTATCCACGTCATACGCTAGTCCTCAGTAGTCAAAATAGTTTCAAAATGGAATTATATTTCTTAATCTAGCTTAACACTAAAATGGTTCAAGTTGCTTTCAACTTATTTATTATGTTTTCTAATTTACATCAACCCATCGCGTATGTGTGCGCAGACATAATATGGACGCCTCGATGCTTGAAATTATCATACCTTTTCGGTCTACATGTTGTATTCTTGGTTGTCATAAATTAATGCATTGAAAGTTAATCAGTACAGCCCTGTCTCAAGAGATTTTATTCAGTTGATCTTATGTCTAAATACCCCTTATACAAATGGAAATGCTCAACTAACAGTCACCTTTACTATTGCAAGTGACGGTGGCATGTAAGTCACAAGATGTAATCGGTAGAAAAGATAATAGGTGTTATGCTAGCATTATGATGAAAAAATTTTCTTCCCTCCATTGCAGCTGGTGTTATGCTAGCATTAACTGGTGGCTCACGTATCACTGTTACTTCCACTAGTAATAGTGACTATCATGCTATCATAACCTTATACGAATAGTCACGCCATATAATATGACGAAGCTTCCACATGCAACGCCTCACTATTCACTAGTCATTCTATGAAAAAGAATGGTGGAATCATCCTAGCATCAAGCATGACGCAGAGGCCATGGTGCTCTCCATCTTTTTCTATTTCTCGTCCTTCTCGAAGTCGACCGTGTCTGAAAATGACTAAAATGGAAAAACGCGTGTCTGAAAGCGAGATCTGCCGGTGGGGCTACAGCAGCTCTCCACTACATCGGCCACGTCTGCTGGCGTGGAAAGAGTACATGACATCGTATAGCTTTAGCCGGTCGCGTCTTCTCTGATCAAAGCCTGTTACGCTGCACTAACGAGTGGGATTAGGAGTAGGAGTAGGAGCTGGCCAAAGCATCATCATCGCTCGAGGTAGCGTTCAGCATCGCCCAGGAGAGCATCGCAGCTTGTTCTCTTGAACTATGTAAACAAGAACAATACAGTACAAACGGAGGCTCGGATCATTCAAAAATCTAGGTTGTTCGATGACTTTCAGGCAACTGATGGTGTAGACATGTGCTAATTCCCTTATTAGTTTTGATGATTAACAAAATTTTCTTTAATCGTTCTTTTATTTTGATGATAAGATTTTTTTAAATGAAAATTCTGATGAATACTATTAGATGTTACTTATCAGACTCAGAGAATCAAACTCAAAAGTCATGGAGAGATTCATATCCTTAATATTCGATACTCAAGGATGTTGGTTGGGAAAGTAATTTCCGTGCAACACCTAGTAATTTGGTGGATTCCTTGCTAATCTTGCAAGATCCATCCAAGAAGGGAAGTATATCACCCTTCAAGGTGGAATACAATCGGATTTGGATATATCAATCTACGTGAGGCGAATTTTTTTTTTCAAGTGAAGCACTCTTTTTATGGAAACTCTATCTGCTATATGGACGGCATAATCAATGAAAGACTTCAACTCAGCAACCTTGAAGCAATTAGATTTTCTGACAATGTTCAAGTCTAGGTAGATTGGATGAGCAATTGTCTAAGGTTATGTCCAATGGTCAGCTTGGACAATGAAGATTATAAAAGAAGGTTGAGATTTTGAAAGGAAAAAAGAAGCTGAAATTTCAAATTTTATAATTCCTAAGTCTTGAGTGGTGTTCGATCTTATACATTCGACTCCATGAGCTATATTGTGTAATCACTTAGAGATTGAAAGTTCGTGAGGAATTGTTCACATGAGCTTGAGTATTCATTACTCAGATATTGTAATCTCTGACAAATTCATTCTAGTGGAATCCTGTCAATTGGCTATCAGTACAGAAGAGTGGATAAAGGCTTATCTAAGATGAATGGCTTGAATTACTATAACTTTGTTGCGTGCAATTTTCTCTATTCCTGAACTTCTATTTATATTTTGTGATAGTATTTTACACATTGGTAAGATTTGATCATAGCACAATTCGTCATCATATGTTGCTCTATTGCAATAACTTTTTTAATCCTGCACCATCACCTATTGACCCCTTTAGGCGATCAATCTTGCCCTAACACTAATTCTCGAGAGTCCAAAAGTAACATCATTGCAGGTGCATAATTCGCTTGTAGTTCATTTACTTTGGTGGTTGGATGACTTTTGAACCGCTAATGAGTTGGGATGATTAAGCAAACAGACTTTTCCAAAGCCCCCTTTTTGTTCAAGTCTATATCCCTACGTCTTGTCCTTGTCACCGTCGCACTACTCTAAACAGAAACATCGATCACACAAGCCTTATATATAATCGGAACTCACCAAAAGAGACTCAAACCAGCCCGCATTGCATTGATATCGCCGAGGGTGTGCCCTCTAGAAACCCTAGTTGTATCATATGGACCTCAAGCATTTAACAGATATGTCTTCCTACCTTCTAATGGAGGAGAGCGCAGACTCAGAAGCGGATTTTGTGCAATCCGAATTCACCGCAATCTGCGGCGGCAGTGATGATGATGATGCGGAGTCTTGCAGCTGTGATACTGGTGAGGTTTCGGGTTCTCAGGAGGATAATTTTGACGGTCAAGATTCGGGCGATCAATGGAACAACCTAAGCCAGGGGAGCTCCATTGTGTGGGCGTCCGACCGAGAGGATGGGCATGTGTCGATGGGCGTTGATGAAGAAGAGGAATCATGGGTAAACAGCGGTGGCGGAAGTGGCGGCAGGGGCTTGAGTAAGGAGGAAATGGATGCTATGGAGGACAAAGACTTTTGGGAAACTTGCATGGCCATAGGTTACCCATGAATTGGAAGCTTTTTCCCTGTGCTGCCTGTAATCTCTTTTATCAATCTTCCCTAGAATTTCGAATTTAACTTTATACAAAAAAAAAAAAAAAAAAGCAGTACAACGCATAAATTTTATTGGTGTCGTGGATGCGTAAAAAAAAAAAAAAAAAAAAAAAAAAAAACTATGGACTGCTCAAGTAACAATACCGTATTAGTTTATTTTCCTTGATCAATAGGCTTTTGAATCAGTTCGTTTGTACTCTTACTTGGGTTCATGCCCCTAGATAGATATAGCCAAAGTACGGAAGTCTTCATTAATGATAGTTTGCGGGTAAAAATAAAATATTGAAATCAAGTCCATTTGAACTATTCATCTGAGCTGCTTGACAGAATCCACATGATTATAATTCATATATAAGATTCACATAATCAATGGTTTAGATTATTTTGTCTATCAAATCTACATACCATGACTTCTCTAACGGTTGAACATGTGCCCTTTTTGAATATATCTATGTCATGTACAAATGCCGGTCCTTAGTAATCAAAACAGGCTCAAAATGAAATTAGATTTCTTAATCTATCTTAACGAAAAAATGGTTCAAGTTGCTTTCAACTTATTTATTACATTTTCTAATTTACATCAACCCTTCGTGCATGCGTGCAAACACAATATGGATGCTCTGATGCTTGAAATTGTTATGCTTTTTAGGTCTACATGTTGTATCCCTGGTTGTCATACGCTAATGCATCAAAAGTTAATTAGTACAGCCATATCTATTTTGTCAAGAGATTTGATTGAGTTGATCCATGTCTAAATACCCTTTATACGAATGGTCATGCGATATAAAATGACGAAGCTTCCACATGCAAAGTGTCATTATTCACTAGTCTTTGGCATGAAAAAGGTGGTGGAATCATCCTAGCATCAAGCATGACGTAGAGGCCATGGTGCTCTCCATCTTTTTTCTATTTCTCGTCCTTCTCGAAGTCGACCATGTCCGAAAATGACTAAAATGGAAGAACTGGCGTCTGAAAGCGAGAACTGCCCGTGGGGCTACGGCAGCTCTCCACTGCATCGGCCATGTCTGCTGGCGTGGAAAAGAGTACTTGACATCTCGTAGCTTTAACCAGTAGTGTCTTTTGTGGATGAAGCCTTTTACGCAGCAACAACGAGTGGGATCAGGAGGAGTAGGCGCTGGCCAAAGCATCATCACTCGAGGTAGCGTTCAGCATCGCCCAGGAGAGCATCGCAGCTTGTTCTCTTAAGCTACGTAAGCAAGAACTTTTCAGTACAGACGGAGGCTCGGATCATTCGAAAATCTACATTCTTTGACGCGATTTCATGGGACCGATGCTGTATCCATGTGCTGATTTTCCAGACTCCGAAAGTAACATCATTGCAGGTGCATAATTCACTTGATGTTGATTTCATTCGGTGGTTGGATGACTTTTGAACTGCTAATGAGTTGGCATGACTAAGCAAACAGACTTTTCCGGAGCCCCCTTTTCTTCGAGTCTATATCCCTACGTCTTGTCCTTGTCAACGTCACCCTTTTGGAAAGAGAAACATCGGCCACGCAAACCTTAAATATAATCGAAACTCACCAAAATAGACTTAAAACAGCTCCCATTGCATCGATATCGCCGAGCGTGTGCCCTCTAGGAACCCTAGTTGGATCATATGGACCTCAAGCATTTAGCAGATATGTCTTCCTACCTTCTAATGGAGGAAAGCGCAGACTCGGAAGTGGATTTTGTGCAATCCGAAGTCACTGCCAACTGCGGTGGCAGCATCGATGATGGTGATGATGATGCCGAGTCTTGTAGTTGCGATGCTAGAGAGGTTTCAGGTTCTTATGTGGATGATTGTGACAATCGAGATCCAGGTGATCAGTGGAACAACCTACGCCAGGGGAGCTCCACGGTGTGGGTGTCCGACCGAGAGGATGAACACATGTCGAGGGATGAGGATGAAGATGAATCATGGGTCGACAGCGGCAGCAGAAGTGGCAGCAGGGACTTGAGTAAGAAGGAAACGGATGCTACGGAGGACAAGGTCTTCTGGGAAACTTGCATGGCCATAGGCTACCCATGAGTTGGAAGCTTCTTCCCTGCGCAGCCTGTAATCTCTTTTATCAATCTTCCCTAGAATTTTGAATCAAACTTTACACAAAAAGAAGTACAACACATAAAATTTATCAGTGTTTTGGATATGTAAAAAAAAAAAAAAACACTATGGACTGCACAAGTAACAAATTTGTATTAGGTTATTTTCCTTGATCAATAGGCTTTTGAATCAGTTCGTTTGTGCTTTTACTTGGGTTCTTGCCCACTAGATAGAAATAACCATAGTGCTGAAGTCTTCATTAAATGATAGCTTGAGGGTAAAAATAAAAAATGGAAATCAAGTCCATTTGAACCGTTAATCTGAGCCGCTTGACGGGATCCGCATGATGACGATTTAGATGTGAGACCTGCATAATTAATAGTTCAGATTATTTTGTCCATCCAATCTACATACCATGTAATAACTTCTCTGACTGTTGAACATATGCCCTTTTTTAATATATCCACTTGATCAATAGCTTTTAACTTATTTATTATTCTTTCTAATTTACATAATTATGGATACTTGAAATTATTAGCCATATCTCTTATTTAATTGAAAGTTTTTATCATCGGTTTTGTGAGACATTTGATTCGGTTGATCCATGTCTAAACACCCTTTGTACGAATAGTCACGCAATATAAAATGACGAAACTTTCACGTGCAAAGTGTCACTATTCACTAGTCCTCGCATGAAAAAAGTGGTGAGATCATCCTAGAATCAGGCATGACGTAGAGGCCATGGTGCTCTCCATCTTTTTCTATTTCTCGTCCTTCTCGAAGTCGACCGTGTCTGAAAATGACTAAAATGGAAGAATAGGCGTCTGAAAGCGAGAGCTGCCCGCGGGGCTACGGCAGCTCTCCACTGCATCGGCCATGTCTGCTGGCGTGGAAAAGAGTACGTGACATCTTATAGCTTTAGCCAGTCGTGTCTTTTGGGAATGAAGCCTGTTACGCAGCAATAACTAGTGGGATCAGGAGGAGTTGGCGCTGGGCAAAGCATCATCACTCGAGGTAGCGTTCAGCATCGCCCAGGAGAGCATCGCAGCTTGTTCTCTTAAGCTACGTGAACAAGAACTTTTCAGTACACACGGAGGCTCGGATCATTCGAAAA
Source organism: Eucalyptus polyanthemos subsp. polyanthemos (assembly GCA_017140185.1). Classification (NCBI taxonomy): domain Eukaryota; kingdom Viridiplantae; phylum Streptophyta; class Magnoliopsida; order Myrtales; family Myrtaceae; genus Eucalyptus; species Eucalyptus polyanthemos. The sequence continues at coordinate 44,467,354 of CM029464.1, read as the reverse complement.
TCTACATTGTTCGACGCGATTTCATGTGACTGATGCTGTATCCATGTGCTGATTTTCCAGACTCCGAAAGTAACATCATTGCAGGTGCATAATTCACTTGATGTTGATTTCATTCGGTGGTTGGATGACTTTTGAACCGCTAATGGGTTGGGATGATTAGGCAAACAGACTTTTCCAGAGTCCCTTTTTTGTTCGAGTCTATATCCCTACGTCTTGCCCTTGTCACTGTCCCACCACTCGAAAGAGAAACATCGACCACGCAAACCTTAAATATAATCGGAACTCACCAAAGGAGATTCAAAACAGCTCGCATTGCATTGATATCGCTGAGCGTGTGCCCTCTAGGAACCTAGTTTAATCTTAGGGACCTCAAGCATTTGGCAGATATGTCTTCCTACCTTCTAATGGAGGAAAGCGCAGACTTGGAATTGTGCAATCCGAAGTCACTGCCATCTTCGGCGGCTGTGTTGATGATGGTGATGGTGATGATGATGCAGAGTCTTGCAGTTACGATGCCAGTGAGGTTTCTGGTTCTCATGCAGATGATTGTGGCGATCGAGATTCGAGCGATCAATGGAACAACCCTAGCCAGAGGAGCTCCGTCGTGTGGGCGTCCGCCCGAGAGGATGGGCAAGTTTTGATGGACGTGGATGAAGAAGAGGAATCATGGGTCAACAGCGGCAGCGGGGACTTGAGTAAGGAGGAAATGGATGCCATGGAGGACAAGGTGTTTTGGGAAACTTGCAAGGCCATAGGTTACCCATGAATTGGAAGCCTGTTATCTCTTTTTTCAATCTTCGCTAGAATTTCGAATCAAACTTTACACAAGGAGTACAACACATAGAATTTAGTCGTGGATATGTAAAAAGAAAAACTGTGGAATGCTCAAGGAACAATGTTGTATTAGTTTATTTTCCTTGATCAGGACCGGAGGTTTTTAATCAGCATGTTTGTGCTTCTACTTGGATTCACGCTCACTAGGGAGAGATAGCCAAAGTGTTCAAGTCTTCATTAAATTATAGATTGAGGGTAAAACTAAATTATGGAAATCAATTTCATTTGAACCGTTGATTCGGGCCTCTAGATAAGATTCGCATGATAATGATCTAGGTATGGGACCCACATAATCAATGGTTTGGTTTATTTTATCCATCTGTTCTATAGATCATGTAATAACTTCTCTCACTGTTAAACATACGTCTTTTCAAATCTATCAACATGTCATGTGCATACGCTAGTCCTCAGTAATCAAAATATGCTCAAAATAGAATTATATTTTTTAATCTATTTAGATACTAAAATGGTTTAAGTTGCTTGAAATTATAATGCCTTTTCGGTTTACTCGTTGTACACTCAGTTGTCATAAATTAATGCATTGAGATTTAATTACAGCCATGTATTTTTGTCAAGAGACGTAATGTATGACTATTCATTCAATTGATCTATGTCTAAATTCCCTTTATACGACGAAACTTCCACGCGCAACGCGTCACTACTCACAGTCTTCGCATAATCTGAAAGGGTGGAATCATCCTAGCATCAAGCATGACGTAGAGGCCATGTTGCTCTCCATCTTTTTTACATTTCTCGTCCTTCTCGAAGTCGACCGTGCCTGAAAATGGCTAAAATTGAAAAACACGTGTCTGAAAGCGAGGTCTGCCCGTGGTGCTACAGCAGCCCTCCACTACATCGGCCACGTCTGCTGGCGTGGAAGGAGTATGTGACATCGTATAGCTTTAGCCAGTGGCGTCTCCTGTGATCAAAGCCTGTTACGCTGCACTAACAAGTGGGATTAGGAGGACGAGTTGGAGCTGGCCAAAGCACCATCACTCGAGGTAGCGTTCAGCATCCCCCGGAAGAGCATCACAGCTTGTACTCTTGAGCTATGTAAACAAGAACAGTACAGTACAGATGAAGGCTCGGATCGTTCGAAAATCTAGACTGTTGCTGTATACATGTGCTAATTTTCCAGACTCCAAAAGTAACATCATTGCAGGTGCATATTTCACATATAGTTGGTTTCATTCGGTGGTTGGATGACTTTTGAACCGCTAATGAGTTGGGATGAGTAAGCAAACAGACTTTTCCAAAGCCCCCTTTTACTTCGAGTCTATATTCCTACTTCTTGTCCTTGTTACCGTCACACCACTCGAAAGAGAAACATTCGACCACACAAACCTTAAATATAATCGGAAACTCACCGAAAGAGACTCAAAACAGCTCGCATTGCATTGATATTGCCAAGTTCGTGCCCTCTAGGAACCCTAGTTGGATCATATGAACATCAAGCATTTAGCAGATATGTCTTCCTACCTTCTAATGGAGGAGAGCGCAGACTCAGAAGCGGATTTTGTGCAACCCGAAGTCGCTGCCATCTGCGCCAGCAGCAGCGTCGATGATGATGATGATGCGGAGTCTTGCAGTTGTAATACTGGTGAGGTATCGGGTTCTCATGCGAATGATTGTGATGATCGAGATCCGGAGCGATCAATGGAACAACCCTAGCCACAGGAACTCTGTGGTGTGGGCGTCCGCCCCGGAAGATGGGCACATGTCGATGGATGTGGATGAAGAAGAGGAGTCATGGGTCGACAGCGGTGGCGGAAGCGTTAGTGGGGACCTGAATAAGAAGGAAAAGGATGCTATGGAGGACAAGGTCTTTTGGGAAACTTGCATGGCCATAGGTTACCCATGAATTGGAAGCTTTTTCCCTGTGCAGCCTGTAATCTCTTTTATCAATCTCCCCTAGAATTTTGAATTAAACTTTACACAAAAGAAAAAAAAAAAGCAGTACAACTCATAAAATTTATCAGTGTCGGGGATATGTAAAAAAAAAAATAAAAAAAATGGACTTGCCAAGTAACAATGTTGTAGTAGGTTATTTTCCTTGATCAGTAGGCTTTTGAATCAGTTCGTTTGTGCTTTTACTTGGGTTCATGCCCACTAGTCTTCATTAAATAATAGCTTGAGGGTAAAAATAAAACATTGAAATCAAGTCCATTTGATCTATTGATCTGAGCCGCTTGACAGGATCCGCATGATAATGATTCATATGTGAAATCTGCATAATCAATGGTTTAGATTATTTTTTCCATCAAATCTACATGACATATAATAACTTTTCCGACTGTTGAACATGCGCCCTTTTTAAATATATCTACGTCATGTACATATGCTGGTCCTCAGTAATCAAAACAAGCTCAAATTGGAATTGCATTTCTTAATCTATCTTGATGCTAAAATGGTTCAAGTCGCTTTCAACTTATTTATTATATTTTCTAATTTACATCAACCCTTCGCACATGCGTGTAGACATAATATGGATGCCCCGATGCTTGAAAATATTATGCATTTTTGGTCTACATGTTGGATCATTGGTTGTCATACGTTAATGCATTGAAAGTTAATTAGTACAGCCGTATCTATTTTGTCATGGGATTTGATTCAGTTGATCAATGTCTAAATACCCATCATACTAATGATCATGCAATATAAAATGACGAAGCGTCCACATGCAAAGTGTCACTATTCACTAGTCTTCGCAAGAAAAAGGTGGTGGAATCATCCTAGCATCAAGCATGACGTGGAGGCCATGGTGCTCTCATTCTTTTTCTATTTCTGGTCCTTCTCGAAGTCGACCGTGTCTGAAAATGACTAAAATGGAAGAACAGGCGTCTGAAAGCGAGAACTGCCCGTGGGGATACGGCAGCTCTCTACTGCATTGGCCATGTCTGCTGGCGTGGAAAAGAGTACTTGACATCTTATAGCTTTAGCCAGGCGTGTCTTTTGTGAATGAAGCCTGTTACGCAGCATCATGTTGGATCAGGAGGAGTTGGCGCTGGCCAAAGCATCATCACTCGAGGTAGCTTTTGGTGAAAGTAGTTTAAAGGTGAAACACTAACACCTCCCCTATTTATATACTTGCTACATGACTTTGCTCTTCCCAATGGATAAAGCCAATGTTCCAAATAAGATATAGAAGCTAACAAGACAATCACCATAATTCATTTTATCTCATCATATCTCATCATATCTCTAAAAACAATCACTATCTTTAGAAATAATCACTACACCTTGAAATATGAATAGACTCATTATAGATAAAATCTTTGCTCGTTAAAGATAACGTAGCAATTATGACTCTTCTTCAATGCGGGTACCAAATAGTTATCAATATTGATGAATGTCACGTCTTGATCCTTCGAGCCCGTGCCCATCCCTGCTTGGTAGATATAATAGCAATGTCTTAAGATGTATCACTGACCCATTTATTATAATTGCACATGCGGAAACGAATATTAATCCCCAGACAACAACATAATGAGATAAGAAAGTAGGACCAATTTTTCACGAAAGACCTTTATACACTGAAATCGACAAAAAGGAATTGACTTTCATCAAAATAGAATTGTTCTATGACCAACTAGTCAGACAATAACGTCAATACTTCGGGCTTCACCTTCTTAACTTCGGGCCTTAGGTCCTCCATCGTTGTCAAATAGGGACCTGAAAATGATATCCCACAATGGGGTGAGACTATATCTTAGCAAGTTCAATATCCTAAGACCCGATTAGGAAGAAAATACGCCCAAAGGGTTGCCTAAGCACACCCACGAGTTAGAGGTCTTACCTTTGCCTCAGTCCCTTCTTGCAAGTCAATTCAATTCATACAATCATCGAATCACATCATCACATCAATCAAGAATTCAGATCGAATCATCGATCAATCGACTCAATTGATTACATGTTAACGGGATCATTCTCCAGTCATCTCACTTACTCAATCTCAATGCTGACTTACGGCTTAGCGAGCACGGCCTACTAAATCTTTGGCGATTATGTTGAATTACGGCTCATCGAGCACAAGCGATTCCAAATTCGGTGGTAGATTACGGTCTAGTAGACATAACCATACTTTGGTGGTAATGCTAAATTATGGCTCAGTGGCACAACTGATTCTAAATTCGGTAGTAATGCTGAATTACGGCTTAGTGAGCACAACCGATTCCGAGTTCGATGGTAATGCTGAATTACGGCTTAACGAGCACAACCGATCCCAAGTTCGATGGTTTTCTTGATCTAACCCACAACATCACATGATTATTTACCTCCGGCCAACAACATTACACTTCTCAACTTGATTACTCAATTAACAAGACATCTTGGGCCATTTTCCTCGTATTAAGGGTACCCGATAAAATAGTCGTATGTGAGTCCATGGTCGGCCTCATTCAAAAATATAATATCTTTACTTTCAAAATTTTAACCATTTATATAGTCGATAAAAATATTTTTGACGTTGTAAACCAATGTCCATTTATGTTCTAATTAAATACTGAAAATAAATCAATTTAGGAATAATTTCCCAAATTCGCAAATCACACACAATCGGCACAAATTAGAACTCAATTAAATAAACAAATCATACCATTGTAATCGGCATAAAAATCTGGTCACTAGCTATTTCGGTCTAATTTTCGAAAAATAAATAAATAAATAAATAATTACGAAAATTAATAAATAAATACTAAAAATGCGACTTAGGCCCGAAAAAGCCTAATTGGAAACAGAGACGAGCTCGGAAAATTATCGAATCACTCTAGTTAAATACTAGAGCTTGTCCTAATTGCACTAAACTATTCACCTAACATGCATTGATAATTTACTATTTACTAAACTGTTCTAATTATCCACTAAACCAAGCTTAGTCTAAACTAATCAATCCTTAAACGTCATTAACTTACTAAGCGAAGATTAGTGAATTAAATTCACTTGATTAACGATCCGCTTGGATCAAAACAATGGGGATGCGATGAGGAACAAAAAGTTCCAAAGCGGCGACGCCAACGGGGCATGGATCGAGCTCGAAAATGGCCTCGCAAAGCCCACAACTCTTGATGGAACAGGGGTGCCTTCATCAACTCTAGAGGGCTTCATTGATGCTGAATTGGTGAAGACGTGGACTGGGCCGAGCAAAAGAAAACGTGAGGGCCGTTGCTGCTGCTGCTGGAGACCACGGCATCCACGCTAGAGAGGAGTTCAGCTTGTTGGAGTGCTGATCGAGAGAGGTGGGGGCGTCCGTGATAGAGAATATGTGAGGGAAATGGACAACAAAAGAGGACAAAAAGGAGAGGAGACGGTGGGCTTCAGTGGGACAGCAACCAAACGAGAGGGAAATAAAGGAATATAAAAGAAAAGGTAGATGCGGCCAGAGAGGGGAAAGGATCGACGTTGGCAAGAAAGAGGGAAATAAAAGTGATAAGCATTGACTCAAAGTCAAAAAGGGACAAAGCAAAGGAAAAAGGAAGACCAACGTGCAGGGACTGTCGGTTGGGGGGAGGGAGTGCGAGTGAGAGAGAGAGAAAGAGAGACCGAAAAGAAAAGGAAAAATGTGCGGCCGAAGGGGGGAGGGCGTGCGTTAAGGGGCGTGAGACCAAAGGGAGAAAGGAGAAAATTAAATAAAAAAAAATTATATTTTTACTCAACTTCGCAACAATAATTGGTCATCCAAGGCCAATTTCGACCCCAACTTGCACAATTTGAAGTCCAAAAGAAGACCAAGATAAGACGGTCCCTCAAACCTCCAAATTTCCCCAAAATCTAAATTCTATTTCACTTTTCTCAGAATTCGATTTTTTGAACAAACTTCTCCGATTGAGGTTTGATTTGTTGAGGAAAAAGCCCACAAAATTCCCTGTCACTAACTCACTCACACCAGATGCCAAAATTTCCTTTAAATTGACCAATCTGAATTTTTGTTTGTTTTCCAAATCGTTTGAACTGATTTTCCGTAAAAATCTTGAACTCGCGGAAAATTCCTCGAAAGGTGAGTCAATGTTCCTAGAATGGCTCGTGACATGACATGATTTTTTAATTTTTTAAATCGAATTCAAATTTGCGATTAATTTTAATCAGACGTGATTTTAGCGTGACCTGGGTTGCGCATGGTAACCTTCCCCAGCCCAAGAATTTCTATTCTTTTTCTTCCCCGAACAAAAAAAGAATAGAAACACTTGTTTAATAACGACAAATTAGTTTTTTGTTCCGGAACAAAAAGTTAGCCGGGAATGGTTTTGGAATAGAAATGAGAAGTAAAAAAAGTTGCTTCTTGTTCGGGAACAAGTTTAAGAAATAAGTGAATTTTTTTTTCTTTTATTCTTCTCTTGTTGATTGCCATTGATCGGCGTTGGTTTGCTGCCCACTGTCACTGCAGCGTGATTGTTATGCCGCCATCTTTGTCGGTTGCTAGAGGCCAACCTACCGTTGTCGCCGCCAGTCGCCACCGGCTGACCGTTGCCGCCGAACGCCGCTGGTCATTGTCGGCCGACCGTTGTTGCCGAACGCCGCCGGCGCCGGACAACCGCTGCCGTTGGTTGCCGCCAGCCGACCGTTGCCATCGGACGCCATTGTCGCGAGGAGCACCCGGCCGACGGCGGGCTTGCTAGCGGAGACGAGACGTCTGCGGCGGCGTTCGACGATGGCGGTGGTCTATCGGCAAAAATAAAAAAACAAATAAATATAAAAAAGAAACTATTTTTTACCAAACGCATTTCTATTCTTTTTCTATTTCTAGAGTACAAATTTTGTGTAGTTATTAAATGGGTTTTTTACATAGAAGTTGTTCCTTATAATAGAAATAGAAAAGAACTATTTCTAAAAAAATTGTTCCCCAGCCAAGAAATGTTGCCATGCGCAGGCCTAACTTATCGGGTAGCTTTTAAGAATTTTTTTATGCAATTGACCCGTAATCGATTTTCTTTGAGCTACACGTAACTCTTCGACACATTGGCAACTCTTGGTGGTCTTGAAATTTTCGAGATTTCAAATCGAATCGACCTAAGCTAGGGGAGCTTCATGGTGTGGGCGTCCGACCGAGAGGATGAACACATTTCGATGGACTAGGATGAAGAAGAAGAATCATGGGTCGACAGCGGCGGCGGAAGTGGTGGCGGGGACTTGAGTAAGGAGGAAATAAATGCTATGGAGAACAAGGTCTTCCGGGAAACTTGCATGGCCATAGGTTACCCATGAATTAGAAGCTTTACCTATGCAGCCTATAATCTCTTTTATCAATCTCCCTAGAATTTCGAGTCAAACTTTGCACCAAAAAAAGGATCACAACACATAATATTTATCAGTGTCGTGGATATGTCAAAAAACTGAGGACTGCTCAGGGAGCAAAGTCGTGTAGTTTATTTTCCTCGATCAATACTAGGGCTTTTAAATCAGCACGTTTGTGCTTCTACTTGGGTTCACGCCCACCAGATCGAGATAGCCACAGTGCTGAAGTCTTCTTCATTAGAGATCCTATTGATATAAAGCTAAAAATTTCTATAAATCCTACAGATATTTCATAAACCACCGGATTTCTCATTAATAACTATGGATTTCATCGAATGCAGCAAGTTCCTATGATCAAATTAATTCAATAAGCTTGTATGAGTCATGCATTTTGTGCTCATCAGATTGGGTTCAATATTAGAAAACCAAGGATATAGATCCTCTAATGTTAAGGAATAACCAACACAACTAAATCGTCTGCCGAGTCGCAATCCAGAGGCTACCACCGCCAACACAGTTGGAGGACCTCGGCGACGAGAACGCGAATCTGTAGCTGATTTTGCTTTAAAAGACAAGTAACAACATTTGATTTGGCAGGTCAATGTATATTAGTAGGATGCTTTATGAGGCTATGACATAACTTATCAAATATGTATCAGTTTGGAGATTTTTGTGACCTAAAAATTAGTTACAAATAAATTTGTCACATGTGTATCTGTACGAATTTTTTCATAATATTAATCTTAAAAAAATAGATTTGAAGATTGGCCCATGTAAAATCGATTCCTTTACTCTTCACAATAATTTCTCTTGAATTTTACTTTTTTTTAAGTTGCACTTTTTGTTTTGCGTACTAACATGTCTGTACTTTTTAAAATATTCCATTACAAATATAAATTCACAAGAGCCACCAAACATAGTGCGTGCCATGTTTTGGGGTCCTTATTTTATATTTATATAGGAAAAATCATTCACGCTCTTTGGTGTTCTTAAAAATCGTATTGTGGCTTTTGTTCTCTGAGATCACAAACTCTCTTTACTTCGCACATAGCCAATGAAATAGCCCAATGACTTTTGTTCTCAAAGTTTATGGACCTTCGCTTTTATTTCATATCTTTTTACATGCATATTCAATGCCGATGACGTACTGCTCACATATTCAATCGAGAAATTATGGAAAGATAATGATGGAGTTATGAAGTGTGATAAATAGTATTAAAGCAAAAAGGTTTTTTGCGGTTAATAGCATATATGTAATTTTCATATTAAAGTAAAGAAAAGAGTATTACTGTTAATGATATACATGTACTTTTTATTATCGCTATGTATGCTCTAGACTTTTACTATACATTTGGGCAATATTTTTTTTTTTTTGTAATTTTAACTTTGGAATTTGTAAACTAAAACTGATAATGAAGAGATTGCCTTGTGCGGTACTATAATTTGTCCCTTTTAGATTTAGAAGGGATTTTATTCCATCTAAAAACTCCCTTATTTTCCTCTCTTTACTTTCTTTTCAACAATTCGTGTTCCTAACAAGATAATGCCATGATTATCAAGATGGTTAACAATTCTGTATGCATTTGCATTACAAATAGTTTGTAAATTTTAGATAATATGACTACTCAAAATACTATAAATACCTTTAACTAAGAAAGAGAACAACATATTGCATCCTATTCAATACAAGCACTTGGAAAGCATTCAAGAGTCGGTAAGTAACAACAAGTGGCCTTCTCTCTCTCTCTCTCTCTCTCTCTCTCCCTCCCTGGGTTTCATAATTCACAATTAAGCCAATTTAGTCTTAAACCTTTTGAGAATTTACCAATATACTAATTATGACAAATTTTGGCTTGAAGTTGCTAACGTGAACGCCGGCCATTCATGTTGGCATCGGTTAGTGCTGGTATGGACAAATTTTTGTAATTTTTTTGAATTTTTACAATGGGCTAGCAATCCTCGTCGGCCATAGCGAGTGCATCATTGGCCTCGCCTAAATTTGGCAAGGGCCACAACACCCTTGTTGTGCCTAACGATGGCTAGCAAAAGTGTCCCAGCCACCACTGAGGCTCTAGATTGACAAACGGAAATAAGAAATAAAAGAAAAGAAAAAGGAAAAAAAAGTGAAAAAATTATCAATGTTAGCACTAGCTATTCCACGTAAGACAATCAGCATCTAGAGATTTTTAGCCAAAATTGATTGGAAGGACTACCTTGGTAAATTGTCAAAAGGTTCAGGATTAAATTGGTCAAATTAAAATGTTTAAAACTAAGTTGACATTAGTATAATAGGTTTAATTATTATTATTATTATTTTTATAATTATGCCTTGATATAGCAGACATGGACGAAAGTGCATTTAACAAGTAGGCAAAGCACCTTAGTTATGCTGTCCTATAATCAGTGTCGGATTGATCGTTTGAATCATGTCTAGAATGAGCCTTCTCTTAAAGAAGTAACATATCAATTAGTTTTGAGATTGATTTATTAGTTAAGCCAAATTAACTATATGTAGAATGAGCTTGCACAAACATACTATACCGATTGATACATACACACACATACGTATATACCTATATACATACGTATATACATACATACACATATTTGAAAACTACTAATATGCAAGAAAGCACTCATGTAAGTCATGTAAGTCTATGGTTCCTTAATTCATTTAAAGATAATTTCTCTATCATTTATTCTGGAAATATTATGGTGCCGGATCCACTATCGTCGTGTGTTCGTTGAATCAGATGTCCATTTCAGCATTTTGGGCTGCATTCGCCCAACATTTTGTCTGCCATCTCTAATTAGTTTAATCAAAACTATGCAAAACAAGGAAGAGTAGTCGCTAATACAAAATTATTTTCCTAATGGAATGGACGTGACAACCGGAAGGCATGTCTTCCGAGACTTCAGGTGGTCTCAAGAAGGCCATAAGCTCATAGCCTCATACCATATCTTGGGTATTTCTCTAATTGTCTCAGAAATCAAGAGAGATGGTGAGAATATGAGGACTTGCAGTTTTTCTCTCTTATTAGCTCTTGCATTTCTCGCACTTCATCATGGGGTTTGTCATGGAGGTGAGCTCAAGATGATTTGTTATCGCGAGAGCTGTCCACGGGCTGAGGCGATCGTGAGGAACATCACGTGGAGCAGAGTGGCAGCTAACCCTGCACCACCAGCTAAGATTCTGAGGCTGCAGTTTCGCGACTGCTTCGTTAGGGTACGCGCGCATACAAGATCAGGCAATTTAGTAGGACGATGCTTCGTAGAATTTACAGAGGAAGTGGGAAAAGATGACGAGTGAACTAGCGTGAGGTTTGCTCGAAAAAAAAAAAAAAAAACTCGCGTGAGGTCTTCCTGGCTAACTTATGTGTTATGTCACCCTAACTCATGCGTAGTACTCTTCACGCAAGTCATAAGCAACTATCCAATAGTTCAAAACCTGAGGGAGAATGTCACGGCTTAATGTTTGCTTCGATATCTCATGCGCCTACTCATCGAATCATGAAAGTTTGACATATATTGCGAGGCAAAAGATCGCTTTAAGTGTCATAATTTGGCATGAATAGATACTTAAGTGTTATAACTTACGAAAGTGACTTAATTGTCACATTTTAAGAAAAGTGGGACACATGAGTGTCATATCTGGCGAAGCCAATCGGAAATCATATATGGTAATTAAATATTAATATTTCTCGCCGATGTGGCTCACCGGAGAGCTGACTTACTCTAATTCACCCAAAACAACATCATTTCTATAGTTGGCCAAAATAGAGCCCTTAAATTGGCAAAAATGACGTCTTTTTGGCATAATTTGAATTTTAATATAATATAAAAATTAATTAAATTAAATTTAAAAAATAAAAATAATAATAATAATAATAATAATAATAATAATAATAATAATAATAATAATAATAATAATAATAATAATAATAATATTTTATATTTATTAAAAAAAAACAGAGGAGGAGGAAGGCAGTTGGTAGCTGAGGGCTAAGCCCTTGCCGCCGTTGCCTCCCCGCCGTCACTAGAAGGTGGGGGAGGGTTGGCGACCCTCGCCGCGGATCGGCCGGGGTCGCCAACCCCTAGCTAGGGCTTGGCGATCTCGACCAACCCTCCCTCCTCCGTTGCTAGCCCTTGCTGATGGTGGCGGGGAGGCGGCAACAGTTGAGGGCTCAACTCAACCCTCGCCTGCCTCTTTTTTTTTTTTTTTAAAAATAATTTTTTAAAATATTTATATTTTTTATAAATGTTTTAAATAAATTTAATTTTAAATTAAATTTAATTAATTTTTATATTAAATTTTTACCACATTAGCACCAAAAACGATGCCGTTTTTGCATTTACTTCGTCGGAAAATTGACACGTCGGTGCTTTGGCCAGATTTTAGCCGGATTGGCACTAATCCATTTTACTTCGATTTTGGCATTTAAGTGTTACTTTCATAAGTTATGGCACTTAAGTATCCCTTTGTATCAAGTTATGGCATTCCAGGAGTCTGCATGTCTATATTGCGATGGACTAGCAAAATGGCTATAGATAAAGATGCGTATACGGGAAAAATAATTGGAACCTCTATTTGTCAAACCAAAATGATCTATTATTGTCCACGGGATAAATAATTGCAGGGTTGCAATGCGTTGGTGCCGTTAGACTCGACTAATGGGACGAGCGCTAAAAAGGACACCATTCCCAACCGGTCTCTAGAAGGATTTGATGTCATCGACGAGATAAAAGTAGAGCTTGAAGCAGAATGTCCCCTCACCGTCTCCTGCGCCAATATCCTTGCGCTTGCTGCTCGAGATGGCGTTTCCTTTCAGGTACTGATTAAGAACTTAAGCTTCGGCTCTTCCATATATTGAAAAGTTGGAATTTGCGACTCTTAATTGCCCCTTCTAAGTAGTGAACATATAGTGACATGAATAAGAATGACGTGCGCACTTCGGAAGGGCAATGTGGGGGGTACTGACTGGGAGGAGAGATGAGAGAGTTTCATTAGCTTCGGAAGCCTTGGACAACCTTCCATCACCTGCTTCTGATTTCAACACCCTTCAGCAACCGTTTGCTGATAATGGCCAGGGAGTCCCTGATCTTGTTGCCCTTTCTGGTTTGAAATTCTCTAACTTATATGTATTCATATATACAAATGTGAAAAATCTCTATCGTTTCTATTCATTACAAATCCTATCCAAACAATTTTATTAGATATTCCAGCCAATTGATCATGAGATCTTTGTTTCAGGTGTAAGAGTTTTCCTAATGTGAACTACATTAATTGATATTGTAATTTACTGTTTTTACGGTTACCGTAAAACATGGCTGGTCTAAGGTGAGATAGAAGGTTTCTTAATTAGTCTAATATGGGGCTGGCTAGTGTGGGTCGAGTTGAGCCTGGCTCGTAATGAGGGGGATTTGCTGGAAACTCTATAAATAGTGCTTAAGTCTCTCCTCTAACCCTAATTCTCACATGTATCTTTACCTAAGGGGCGTTTACCTAACGCTAAACGTGAGGGGGGCCGCCTCATTGAGCTAGTGATACGGAGGGCAATAGAGGAGGACTTGATGCGTGGATCCCCTTTATATGTGGGTAATCCCTTTTTATGCTTCCGCTCTATGTTCGATGGATCCAGGTGCATTAATCTTTCTACTCAATTATGCATGTTCTTGTTCTGGTTATGGAGATCTTGGGGTTGCACAATTTGCGTATAACATATGGTATCAGAGCCTCCATAACCTTAGAACATGAACATAAATTGGTTTTGCCATAATTTGTACGGATTTACCATAATTTGTACGGATCTACCATAATTTGTATGGATTAGCCATAATTGGTACTGATCTTGCCCTAATTTGTGATTTTTGAGACTTTTTGTTCAATAAAAATTAAATTAAATCACAAATTTGGATTGAGGGAGACGAGACAAGCAAGAGGGTCGGCGGCGCGTCGCTGGGGGATGCTGCACGCGCCTCCACGCACGGCCACGCGCCACCTGGGCGTCGAACGCGCACCGCGCGTGAGACCCACGCGCCGCACCCTCAGGCGGTGCGTGCGGGCGCGTGGGGGCTTATTTTGGCGCGTGGTTGGCGGCGTTGGACTCGTATGGTGATTTCCTATTTTGTGGTATATTTATTTTATATGTTTGATGATTTTATTGATGTGAAATTGCATATGAAATCCTAAATACGTGAATTTTTAGTGTATTTTTGTGTATTTTTCTTGTATTTTCTTTGATTTTGGAAATACAGGTTATGGGTTACTAGTATGTTATCACATAATAAAAATGTGTGACTCATCAATAAAAATCAAACTTTATTGTGAACAGAAGCTGGCTTAATGAGATACAATTCGTGTGAGATTGTATTTGAGCGATGTATTGAGCTGATGAGAAACAATAAAGATTATAAAACTTTTGTTACTCAAGTATACTCCTTTAGAGACTGGTAATCTTTGAATGATAGACGACTTAAGGACTCATGACCAAACTGATGTACTGATTAACACATCTGCTGAATGTGGGTAATGCATGTCAATTAAGTTACTGCATATTGTACATGAACTCATCTCGACACTTGTTAATGTCTATCAAGTCGAATATTTTTTATGGTTAAGGAGTATGACAACATTTATACAGAGCAATAGTATCTACTGTTAAATTTTAGATATTTGGTTTTCTAGTTTGACTCAATTAATAGGCTACTGGTTGAAGTAATGATATTTGTTACCTAAAATTGATTAATAAATCAGTTGTTGGCCTTGGAGTCATTTTTGCCTTATGAATTCATGAGTGATAATGGATCAGCTGTCAAGCTTGTCGATTTGGTGCACCCTGTATTACTATTAATGTTAATTTGTGAGAGATATTATAGATCAGCATTCTTTTGATGTTGTTATGGTAATACGTAATTGGGGTGCATAAGAAATGTTTTATTCTCTGTTATGAGAAATTTCTTGTGTTACTGTGATCAATATATATATAATGAAAGCAATGTAATTAGCATGATATATGATTAATTTTTTATTAATGAATAAAGCAATGTAATTAGCATGATATGTGATTTTGGTGATATGATGCCCCTATCACTAAAGTTAAAATCACATATATATGGTGTATGTAATGAGTAAAGCTTATATCTCTGGTATGAGAGAATTTCAATGATTCAATTGAGTAGTGACCGCCAAAGTGGCACGCTTGATTGGGTTTGAGAAATTTCGGTCTCGTATGATGATTGGGATGTCTCCTGGTCTAATGCGTAATCATACTCCCAAATGAGGTGATTGTGTTTTAGTTCATAGAGGGATACATGATAGTGTGGTGGAGGAGTGACTGATTCTAGTGATTCATATGCCCAAAGGTGATAAATTCACGTGATGAATTCACGAAGAATTGGAACATATTCTCATAACCCTTATCATGTGGGGAGTGTACAATTGCATGTCATGTATTATGCCCAAATGTGATTATGTGATTTTGCATGTAACTCTCTGGATGTGTACTTGTATGTCAAGTTACACAATGCTCACATGATGCTAATTATATACTGCTTGTTTTTCAGTCACATTTTCTGTAAATGGTAATTCCGTCATCATTGAGGTTTTTTTACTGCTTCAAATTTTAAGTTGTGGATATATGATTTGTTGCTTGAGAAAAAAGCAATTGAATTTGCTTATTGTCCATGAAGCGTTCTATTCTGGAACACTTGAAAAGAGATTTGCCCGCGGACTGCACCGCTATAAGATGATGGAAGCCTTAGTTGCTTAAAATTATGTCTTGTCTGATATTGAAATTAGGACACATCTGCAAAAATTGTGTTTAGGTCTTAATGACATATACATCTCGTATATGATTAAAATGTTGTCAGGTTTAACAGTGACAATGAGTATTTTGGCAAGTATGACAATGCGAAATAGCTTAAAGGGTCATTTGTCAAATACTTGGTAGATTCTGGGGTGGTAAT
This sequence comes from Eucalyptus polyanthemos subsp. polyanthemos, assembly GCA_017140185.1. Classification (NCBI taxonomy): domain Eukaryota; kingdom Viridiplantae; phylum Streptophyta; class Magnoliopsida; order Myrtales; family Myrtaceae; genus Eucalyptus; species Eucalyptus polyanthemos. Next base: position 44,451,328 of record CM029464.1, on the reverse strand, counting down.
TTAATTACCATACTTGAAAATTCTGACAAAAAGATTTGGGCGAAAGGCATAAATGCACCATATTGAACATGATGATGAGTATGATTAGTAAGACTAATTTATCTGGTCTTTTGTGGGCTGATATTATGAAAGCAATTTTTTTATATACAAAAGGGGTATTAATTTTATGACCCTAAAGAAAGTACAAGAATTATGGAATCACATACTCTAAAGTTTCTAAATATTGATGTAATTGTAGATGATAGCTACTCTCAGATTATTAAAGATAATAGTATGATGGAGGTTACTATGTTTTTGTCTTTACCTATACAGATAATTATGAAATCTCCTGTACCATAGACTAAACTTGTTGAGGTTCAAGGTACTATTCTTGATATAGTTTATAATGAAATTTCTTAAACCTCTCAAGTGCAGAATGAAGTGGTTGCAGCATTATTAAGGAGATTTGTTAAGGAAAGACGATCAGTTATACCATCAGACTATATAGTCTATTTGTGAGAGCATGATTACAATATCCACTATATGATTGATGTAATGACATATTTATAAATGTCGTTTCTTATTCTCAATCAAGTATGTGATTAGATGCCATAAAAGGCGATATACAATTTATGAAACATCATAGTGTTTGGAAACTAACTTACTTCCCTAAAGATTACAAGTTCATTAGTTGCAAATTAGCGTACAAAATTAAAAGAATTTCAAAGAAAGATTGTGGAATTTAAAGCCAAATTGGTAACTAAAGTTTTCACTCTGAAAGAGGTGTGGGTTGTTTATATTGAAGAAATAACTATTTCTTTAAAAGATTCTTTCAGAGTGAATGTGGCATTAATAATTTAATTTGATATAAAGTTACGCCAAATAAATACAAAATCTATATTGTGCAACTGGATGATTTTGCAGCAGATTCGAGTAAACATGTGTGTATACTGAAAAGTTCTAATTCATGGTCTTAAGCAAGTTTCTAGACAATATTATTAAAGTTTCATAGTGTTGTTATTTTGTTCAATTGGGAACAAAGTAATTCAATTTACTACAAGGTCAGTGAGAGGAAATTTATTTTTTCTCATACTTTATATACATGATATTTTGCCTACAAGTTGTGACCTTGAGACAATATTGAGGTCTGTAAGGATTGTTTTTGCCATATTATATTAGATTTTCTCGGAGGACATTTGCTGATTGTATATTGGAAATATTCAATATACATCATTGTAAGCCAGGAATTGCTCCTGTTGTTAAGGGTGATGGACTAAATCTATCACACTGTCCTTATTTAGATATTGAGAAAATCTAATTAAATGGTGTACCTTGTGTCATTGCACTTAAAAGTATAATGTATGCTCAAATTTGCACTAGACTAAATGTTGTCTTTGTGACGGAACTTCTAGGCAGATATCGGTCAAATCCAGGACATGATCACTGGGTTGCTGTCAAGAAGGTTTTAATGTACTTAAAGAAGACAATAGATTATATGCTAATTTATAGACATGTTCAATTCTTGCAGTTAGTAGAGTATTTAGATGTAAACTTTGCTGGCTGTTCTGATGACATGCAATCAATAATGGAATACATATTTATGTTAGCAGTAAGTGCAGTAAATAAAGTTTTATGTCATCTTCTACTATGTAAATAGTGTTAGTAACATTCTTTTAGGCTGTTACTTGGACTTTTAGGCTCCAGAACCTCATGAAGGAGTTGATCGTTTTAACTTGATGGATAGACCCATACGGTTGTATTGAGATAACAAATTTGTAGTATTATTTATTTACTACAGAGGTCTCAAGGGGTCTAAATATATGGTAGTCATATATTTTTGACCATAAAGAAACGGTACAGAAATGTGACTTATAATATAACATATTTTCACAGATGATGTGGTTGCAGATCCACAAACTAAAGGCCTACGCCCATGTATATTTTAGTAACATATCGTTAACATGGGCCTAGGAGTATCTTCGGATACTGTTGTTTAGTGGGAGCTATTTTGGCTTTACTCTGATAAAGTTCACATCTGTGATTCGTTACACTTAGTAACGGTTTGATATGTTTCAACTTTTGCATTCAATAAAATATTTTGAATGTGTTGTTATTATGTTGAATACATATTGATAAAGTTTCAAGGGATTGTATAGACCTTGAGTGAAGGCTAGGGGCATTCGGTTATTAGCCTTGTGCATATGTCTTGTGATACATAAAGAAAAGTTAACCATAAGAACAAGATATATGTGGGTTCATTGGAACCATAAATCATTCTCTAGTGGCACAAGTTTTTTGTGACAACTAAGGTAAGAGAATGGTGACTGACAAGTGGGATCTCTCTATAAGAGATGTTATCCATTTGACACACTACCATATTGAATCCATATCAATAAAATTGAGAACATTCGTGACCATGGAAGGCTCTGTGTGTATACATGCAGTTACCGCCATGATTCGGTGTTTGAGACTTCATGGGATAGGATTGACTATTAAGAATTAGCTCTAGACCAATGTGCACGCATAAGGTACGATTTCAATTAATATAGTCCAAGTGGGAGAATGTAAGAGTTTTCCTAATGTGGACTACATTAATTGATATTGTAATTTACTGTTTTTACGGTTACCGTAAAACATAGCTGGTCTAAGGTGAGATAGAAGGTTTCTTAATTAATCTAATATGGGACTGGCTAGTGTGGGCCGAGTTGAGCCTAGCCCGTAATAAGGGGGGCTAGCTGGAAACTCTATAAATAGTGCTTAAGTCTCTCCTCTAACCCTAATTCTCACATGTATCCTTACCTAAAGGGTGTTTACCTAACGCTAAACGTGAGGAGGGTAGCCTCATTGAGCCAGTGATACGGAGGGTAATAGAGGAAAAGGACTTGATGCGTGGATCTCCTTTATATGTGGGTAATCCCTTTTTATGCTTCCGCTCTATGTTCGATGGATCCAGGTGCATTAATCTTTCTACTCAATTATGCATGTTCTTGTTTTGGTTATGGAGATCTTGGGGTTGCACAATTTGCGTATAACATCAGGTGCACACACCATTGGAGTGGCGCATTGTGTGGTGTTTGCCAAGAGGCTCTTCAACTTCACCGGTAGCAGTGACACTAACGCCTCGCTTGATCCGGGCTACACCGCCACGGTGAAGGCTCAGTGCTCAAGCCCTCGCAACACTATCGGGTTGGATCCCAACAGTTCCTCCTCATTCGATAGCCACTACTTTGTCGCTCTCCTCCGAAACCAAGGCCTGTTCATGTCTGACGTGACGCTGCTCACAGACAAGCGCGCGGCCAATTTCGCTTGGATTTACCGGAAGTTCAATGTCTTCTTGGCTTAGTTTCGCCACTCAATGAAGAAGATGGGCACCATTGCAGTTTTAACTAATGAAGAAGGAGAAATTAGAATGAATTGCAGGGTTGTTAATTAAAGATTTCTCAAACCGTCGTTGATTGTTTTGGTTTTCTTTTATTTGTGGTCTCTAGAATAAGGAGGCTATGTTGTTAATAATCTCTTGAGATTATGAATGCATGAGCTTAATATGGTGGATATATTGTATAGTTGGGGTATAATTTCAAGTAGATTGTTTTTCCTTAGTAATGAAATTACATACACTATCTACCACACATACTATGAATGATCAAGTTTAGCCTAAAAGGACAAGTCAATTAAAATGATGACAATAATGAAAAGGTAAACAGATATTGTATTTATGTTTATCTACATCAATTACTCTAAATTTAATAAACTTTCCAGGTAGTCGACTCAATTTAATTAGGCCAGAGAGGTTCTGAAGCCAACTTAATTTAAAATATATGTTAGGGTTTTTTAACATGTCATTTGGGGGTGACGTAATACCATGACATCAAAGGTAAATTAAGTCTACTTAACGAGATTTTTATAAGAGTGAATCTCAATTGCTTTCTACAAAGTATGTGCCATCCCATATCATCGCTTCATCTTACGTTCGTATTGGTAATAAATGAATAGTTTTTTTGGTAAGTAAAAATAAAAAATAACAATTTTCTTTTGAAATTCTCGGGTACTGTTCATTGATTGCTCTCTAGCCGAATTCCTGTGTCACTGTTCATCGTTCTGGTGTGTTGTTGATTCCCGGGGCTGTGGCCATCGGAATGCGCTGATTTTCGGGGGAAGCTTCATCTCACTCCCCTCTAAGTTTCCACCGAAGCCTTTCGCGTGGGATGGTCTACATCCAGGGAAATCGGCAGCCCTAGGTTGGTTTGTTTTGCGGTTTCTGGGTTGCAGTTTTCCGTCTATTTTTTTGTTCATGTTGGGAGCTGCCATCGATGGTTTGGGCTGACTTTTTTAGGAGTCTCCCACCATCTATACTTCCCTCCCATACAAAGGACTTCCGTTGGTGTGGGCTGATTCGGGAGATCTCAGTGGAGCCTCGCGCGCAAGCGCTTCTGCTGTATTTCTACTTGGCGTAATCTGAGGAAGCTTAGTGGAGGAGCTCGTAATTCTTGGGAGTCAGGATGCATTCTCCTCACTCGGTTCTCCCTAGTGGCGCTCCCTCCAGGTTAGTGGATCCCTCTATTCGAGCTCAGACCTTCTTTGTTCGTTTGGCTGGCAATTGCGATTCTGTTCTATAGTTTTCTCTTCTGGATTTGAGTGGTTTGGTTCGTCTGTGGCTAGTTGGGTAATGTGGGGAAGTGTGTGGAAGTTAGGAGATTCAATTACTGCCGCTCGATGTTGTCCTTCTTGGTTGTGCTCAGGGTGCACACCATATGTTTGTGATAATGTCTGCGGTAGCGGTTGGGATTGGTTTCGCCCCCTTAGCCCACATGATGGCTATTCTTTCAATGAGGACTCCACCCCCTACCCATGGAGCTACTATTCATTCGAATTCATTTAGTCTGGCGGGGGCCTCCTCGTTCGGGCAAGCTGATCCGAAGAACAAGTTGAAAGGCCACCAAGTGCCATTGTTTGGGTAGCGCCGGTCCAGAGGGAAAAGCCGCAAGTGGTCGGCCTCGAAGCGTCCGATTTAGCCTTAGGCTAGTCACCCTGATGCCCCGGCGCGATCCTAGGCGAATGTGGCTAGGCTAGCAGTGAAAGGATCTGAGTTATCCTTTGTTCCTCCCACGTTTGTTGATGGAGAAGCGGTCATCAATCTTTCGGATGAAGCCCTTGATGCTGTGGACCTGAAGTGGGAGCAATGCTTGGTGGGATATCTCGTTGGGAGAAGGAAGCTCTCATTCGGCTTGATGGAGTAATCATTGAGGAAGGCTTGGGGCTCTAAGCTCGTGGAGATCCTTGCCAACGATCAAGGATTTCTCTTCCTCCATATCCCGGACCCTAGGTTCCAGAGGGAAATCCTAGAAGATGGCCTGATTACGATCGCTAGAGTGCCTCTTATTCTTCGACAATGGAAGCCTCTCATGGACCTCAAAAGGGAAAACCAATCTTCCATCCCGGTTTGGATCCAATTGAGGAACCTGCCGCTTAAGTGTTGGACGGTGTCGACGATGGGTGCGATAGCAAGTGTGGTCGGCAAATCACTCTATGTGGATCAAAGGACTGACCAAATGAAGATGCTATCCTTCGCTAGAATATGTGTTGAGATTAAAGCAAATTAGCCAAGAGTTAAGACCGCCAGAGCGGTTTTGAAGGGTGTCTCTTGGTCCATAATCATTGAGTATGAATGGCTTCCGGCTGATTGCTAGGACTACAACATGTTTGGACATAACTGCAGGGCTCCTCCTCGTGTGCAAAATGCTGCGGGGCGTACCTCGAATCCAAGATAGCCTGTTGGACGTCCGACCAGGCAGCCTTTGCTCGTTCCAGCTCCTCCGGCTGTTCCTTCTCTATCGGTTGTTACTACTTCGAATCCGCGGAAGAATGCCGCTCTTTCTCTAGTAGTGGACGTCTTTGATTAGGTTGTGTGTAGCACATAATCTGTTCTTGCCCTACCTCAGACTGCAGTAGCTGTTCTTATTCCACCTCAAACTGTGGTAGATCTTGGTCGACTCCGGCTCCCATCGGATTCAATTCCATCTATTCTAGTGGAGGATAGGGATCCTCCTCAAGTGTTACTAGCTCCTCAGGCCACTCAGGAGCAGCTCTGGAAGAAGGCGAAGAACAAGAGGAAGAAAAATAAGGGCCCCAAGAAGGGAGAATCCTCCCTCTCCTCTTCTGCGGTTGTGGTTGATCAGCCTTGTAGGGACAAGCCTCCTATTGCGGCTCCTCCCCCGTCCGCCTCTATTCGGAAGGGGGTGAGGGGCTCCAGTGCACCCCCGAAGGTCATTCTCTCTCTCACGGCCGAATCCCAACCGCCCCCAGTCCCATCCTTGAATGATCATGGAGGGGAATCGAAAGTGGCAGCCTCCTTTGGCTCCTTAGATGATGACGACATCTCCTCCCTTGGTTCACCGTTTCATCTTCCTTCCTCTGCCGCGACAAGAGTAGAGACCATCTAGGACAGGCTGCTTTCTCTAGCCCCTGATCTGGAGACGGTGTGGATTGGTGGGGCATCCAGAGCTTCTCGCCGCAAGCCTCAGAAGCAGAGGTAGGCCTTGCCGCTCTTCGTTTATCTTTGCATAGAGTAGATTGTATGTAGTTATATATGTATTTCGGTTATTGGAATATTTGAGGCCTCATGGATCTTTTGAGAAGAGCCGAGGTTCGTAAGTTAGCTCTTTCTAGCGGCCTCTGTTTGGTCGGGTTATTGGAGACTAAGGTCCCGGAGTATCTCTTTGGCTCTTTGTCGTCGATTCTATTATCGGAGTGGACGTGGGTTGCCAATTATGAATCTTCTACAGGGGGCAGGATTTGGGTTGGCTGGGACCCCTCCCCGATTTGCTTTGAGGTGATCTCCTCCAATGATCAGGTTATTCATGGAAGAGTCAAGCTGATTTCGACGGGTTCTTGTTGTTGCATCTCGGTTGTCTATGCCCAGAACTATTTTGTTTCTCGGAGACCTTTGTGGGTGGACTTGATCAGGATGAGTTCTTGCATCTACGACCTACCTTGGATGGTGGCAGGTGATTTCAACGCCTTAAGAGACCCGTCCGATAGGTTCGGGAGTACTAATGCTTGGCTACTATTTTTTGATGTGTTTAATTAGTGTCTACGTCAGGCGGAGCTTAAGGATTTGAGATATGTCGGTCTTTGGTTTACTTGGTCCACTTTTTCGGGGGCTAATCGGAAAGCGAGGAAAATTGATCAGGTTCTAGTTAACGCTTTTTGGAGCTTGCATTTCTCTTATTCAGAAGCTTCCTTTTTACCTTCCGGTATTTCAAACCACTCTCCTATGGTGGTCAAGGTGATCCAACCAGTTCTTCGAAGAAAGCCCTTCAAATTCTTTGATTTCTGGATGGAGCACCCATCCTTTCAATATATTCTTACTCAAGTGTGGGAGGTCCTGGGTAGTGGAGTACCCATCTTCAGGCTGGTTACAAAGTTGAAAGTGCTCAAGGGACGTCTCAAGCAGCTGAATAGAGATTCTTTCTCTAATATGTCCGAGAGGGTTGCTCAATCCAAGAATGCTCTTAGGTTAGTGTAAGTGGACCTTCAGCACGACCCGACCAGCGTCCTCTCGGAAGAGCTAGAAAAAAGTCATTGTAGGACCTTCGTTGAGTTAAGGAGTCAGGAGGAGGCTTTTTTCAGACAGAAATCTAGAATTTGTTGGCTCAAGAATGGTGATAAAAACACTAAGTACTTTCATCACTCAGTGACTACAAGACAGCTGAGGAATAGGATTATCTCGGTTCTTGATAGGAATGGCAACCTTGTCTCCGAGCCAAGCCTTGTTTAGGATATGTTTGTCACTCACTTTAAGGAGTTGTTTGCCTCACGTTCTCTTCCTCTTAGGCCGGCCTTGGGAGACTTACAGCAAGCCACCGGTGTCCACTCTCAGAGGATCAGATCGCTTATCTTGCCCGTCCCTTTTCGAACTCGGAAATCAAGGATACTATATTATCTCTAGCTCGTGGGAAGGCCCCGGGGCCGAATAGGTTCGGTGTCGAATTCTTCAAGAGTAACTGGGATCTTGTTGGGCCTTTGACGGTTGAAGCAGTAAAGGACTTCTTTGTTACGGGGAGACTGTTAAGGGAGATTAATTCCACCATCCTGGTGTTGATCCCTAAGGTTCCTAATGCTACCTCGGTAAATGATTATAGGCCCATTGCTTATTACAATACGATCTACAAATGTATTACCAAGGTCTTAGCTAACCGCATTGCCACAGTGCTTTAGGACACCATAAGCCCTTCTTAGAATGCGTTCGTCAAGGGTTGACGGATTAGAGATAATATTCTCCTTGCTCATGAGTTATTTGCCGGGTTCCACCTTTAGCCTTACCTCCCCAAATGTGCTGTGAAGGTGCACTTTCAGAAAGCGTACGATACGGTTGACTGGGATTTCCTTGAGTTGGTTCTTCGTGCTTTTCGCTTCCCAGACCATCTTATTCGTCTTATCATGGTATGCGTACGTACACTTTTTTTTTTTTTTTTTTATCTCCTTGAATGGGGATCTTCATGAATTCTTCCCTAGTAGCCGTGGCCTTCGATAGGGTGACCCCATGTCTCCTTATCTTTTCACCTTGGTTATGGAAGTCTTCTCAGGGATCCTCACTTCTCGTGCGGAGCAACCGGGTTTCAATTTCTCTTGGAGGTGCAAGGCAACTTGATTATCTCATCTTTTCTTTGTGGATGATGTCTTTCTCTTTTGTCGTGCATATATGGGCTCTATCTTGCTTTTGAAGGATGGGCTAGATACCTTATTGAATTGGAGTGGACTCAAGCTGAACAATAGCAAAAGTGAGGTGTTTCTTGCAGGGGGCTCGGATGACTTGAGGAGTCAGATCAAGGATACCTTTGGATTTGTGGAAGGGAAGTTGCCGGTGCGCTATCTAGGAGCACCTATCATATCCTCGAGGCTCGGCAAGGCGGACTGTGTATCCTTAGTCGATCGCATAACGGCTAGGGTGCAATCCTGGACTCATCGATTTCTCTCATTTGCCAGGAGAGTTTAGCTTATAAGGCCAGTGCTCCATGCAATCCAAACTTATTGGGCTAATGTGTTCATTATTCATGCAACAGTCCTAAAACGTATTGAACAGATCCTTAGACAGTTTTTGTGGAAGGGGCCCAACCTTTGCAGGGGAGAAGCTAAGGTTTCCTGGGAGGATGTTTGTCTCCCGAGGGAAGAAGGAGGTCTAGGGATTCATAGATTGCATGAGTGCAATAATGCAGTGATGTTAAAACACATCTGGATCCTCTTCACAAATAAGGAGTCTTTATGGTGTAAATAGATACACTATACTTTTCTGAGAAGGTTAAATTTCTAGGTGGTCAAAGCGCCGACCTGTTGCTCATAGGCTTGGAAGAGGATCCTCTACCTGAGGTCCGAGTTCGTCTCAATTTCCACTGGAGAATTGGAGATGGTCAGGTGACATCCCTTTGGTTCGACCATTGGCATCGGAGTGGTCCGCTGGATCTTGTTTGTTCAGAGCAGACTATCTTTGATTCGGGGCTTCCTAGGAGTGTAGTCGTTGCAGACCTATTCTCTTCGGCGGGTTAGGTTTTCAAGTCTATAATGGACTCTTGGAACTAGCCCCTTCCACTTCTCTCAAAGGTTCCGGATAGATTTATTTGGAGTGAGAATCCTTCCAGTGTCTTCTTGGTCACCTTAGCTTGGCATATCCTTAGAAGAAAGAAAGACAGGGTTGAATGGTTATCCTTTATTTGGAACAAGGCCATCACTCCGAGATACCAATTCAATCTCTGGCTGATTATAAAGAACCGTCTTCCTACCCAAGCTTTTCTTATGACTCATGGGAGAATTAGGAGAGAAGTTTGTGCCTTTTGCAAGCTCACGCCAGATTCTATTGACCACCTTTTTTTCAGTTGCTGCATCACGGCTAGTATGGCTTACTTTTGGGTGGCCAAGTGTAATCTACCATGGAGGAATGAGACTTCGACAGAAAATCTTCAATGGGCGATGAAATTCCTCTTAGGTAAAGATTTCTATCACTCCATTGGTCGCTTCTCTTTTGGTGCACTATGCCATCTCATTTGGAAGTATAGAAACGACATTCTCTTTAGAGAGCATCCAGTCATGGTTGCAGCTGTCAAAAAACATCTTATTAAAGTAGTTAAAGATAAAGCCTTAACCTTCAAAAGTGTGGAAGACTGCTCGAGAAATAGGAGATTACAACGGAACTGGGGCCTTGACCCTTCTATTTTCAGTTCTCCTGTGCCGACCTCCTAGGTCGCCTTGATCTAGCCTTGCAGGTGCTTTCTCTTGCTTTCACCGTCTCCCCTGGCTCGGCTCACGCTTCACCTCTGCGGGGTTTGCTTTGGTTCGTTGGTGTCTCGCCTTTTGGTGTTTTTCTTCTCTGTTGGTCTTGTTGTTGTTGGTAGGTTGGTCTACCCGGCCCTGCGTGGCCGCCCTTTAGGTTAGTTTGGTTTTTGTTTGGTTGGTTGTCTCAGCCCTACGTGCCCTTCTTTCTTGGGCTTCATGTTTCGGCCCTTGCTAGCTTTGACCGCTTTGTGGTGTTCTTTTGCGTCCGGCGCCCTTTCACTCGATTAGACGTTGTGTCTTGTTGAGTGCAAGTTTTTGTGGTGCCTGATTTTGTAAATTTGTCGGTTAAAGCTCAATATCTCATTACCCTTTACAAAAAAAAATAAAAAAATAAAAAATCGAGCAGCTGCTCCGCCTCACCGTCTCGTTGAGCCATTGACTAAGCTGCAGCGCTCCTGTTTTCATCGACGAGGTCGTCGTTCTCTCTCTCTCTCTCTCTCTCTGTGGAAGTTAATGGAAACATTTGCTTTCGTTTCTTGAGTGATTATATATACAAATTTGATAAAAAGCATGTACTGAATTGATAAATTACACTCCTATATCTAAAGAGGTAGAAATTAAATAAGCTCTGGCCTTATATGTGTGTGTGTGTTTGTTTCCAATCTGTTTGCAGAATACTAGCTTAATTGATAAAACCGAGCTGCGGAAACGTTACGAATTCCAAGTACTGAGTTAAAGGAAATCGAATAGAAATAAGAGAATGCAGCTTCTTCTATAATGTAAAGCGCGACGACTAATCTATCTGACTCTGCAAACCAGAATATTCGAAACCAGACAGAATCAAATCATTCTCAAATCCGCATGTCCTACATCTTAGAAACCAAAGCAAGACATGACAGGTCGTGGTTTCGATGGACGAAGATTCAACAGATGCATTCCTTTATCTTCCATCTTCATGAAAATTTCAGGGTAGCGAAAGGCGGGTTCTCGAGGGATTCGTCTCTATCTTAATAGACAAAAAATAAAAATAGAAATGAGCTTGAGAATTAAGCTTTCCCAAGTCCACCCAAGAAGCCAGGAATTTGAGAGGCCGTGTGTTGTGGTATCATCCGACACTTTGGGATTGATAACCGCCTGCTTCCTCCCATGACATGCCTGCTCCTTCGAGATGCGCTATGAAGCCTCGTACCGTTTCCTCGTAGAGTTGCAAAGTCAGTAAAAAATTATATTCATTACTCAAAAGGAAAGAATACAGATGTACATAGTCTTCAAAACAAAGCAAAGTCAAATAGAGTGTAAATACTGAAAAATAAAGCCAAATACATAAAATAAGGAGGATCAATGGAATATTGGCAAAATTAAGCACGTATTCATTCCACAAGAATGGATCTGTTAAATAAAATCAACGGCCGATTACTAGATTTTTATCTTTGTTAGTGATGAGTATCTCCTGAAAATTTATTCTCCAATAATTACGACGTTTCCAATTGACCGTGCATGTCTAGCTCCGGCTTTTTCTACATCATAGCGACATTGGTTTCAACCATTTCAAGATTTGGCAAAAGTAGGTATAGTCAAGCTCTACTCGACCCCCTCTCGAGTTTGAATAGGAGAGAGAGAGTCGAGCACCGCGTACAAATACAAAAAGAGTGTGTACGTTGCCCCACCTTTATCTAGAACCATCGACGTACTTTTTTAAACAATTATACCGTTCGTCCTTTGGTTAAGATCTACGTAAATAATTTTTCAACGGCGTCAAGTTCATGACGGCAAAAATCCATCCTCAGATTAATGCACGGAAGGATTGATGGGTGGCACTTTCGTAAATGTACATAGACCATTTCGAGGATAAAAAAGAATATAATAGCTTTGAATATTGATCGAGAATGGCGAGATCAATCATGTCCAAAGCCTTGCTCATATGACAATTTTTAGGTTATTGGTAGAATAATAGTTTGTTGTTAATCACAAATTTTTTAATGAGTGTGTTCACAATAATTTATAATTATTTTTATTTAATTTTTTGTGATCTAAAATAAAAATGTTTTTCTTATAATAGATTAAAAACTGTTATCAAATTATTTCTCTCAAGAAAATGGGTGATTTTTCTTATTTGATAGGCAACGAAAAAATAATGTTTCCACAAAAAAGAAAAAAAAAGTCACCTATGCTTCTCATTTCCCTTATATTTCGATTAGGTAACATAGGAGTTCAATGGCAATGAAACTTGAGCGCAAGACTAACATCTGGCGAGAGAGAGAGTAACTTCCACGATCGAAACCGAAATAATGTTAGGCTCTTTCCGTACGAGGTGTATTTTCTTCTTCTTTTTTTTGGATAGGTTCGCTTACACACAAACACAAGATGCTATGAGCTCCGCGTTCATACACAATTTCAATTTCGCGATGGCCGATCATAGCCCCATGGGATTTACGTACCTCGGGTCCGGTTAGTAGCTATAAGAATTTTAGATCTGGAGTCAATGCTCTAAACTCTTTACCTAAGCATCTTTGCGCACTATCATTTTCTCCTTCCGCTATACTCTACTGACGTTCCAGGACTTTTGGCACCACTTCGGGAAAATGCCTTGACTCTGGAAGACTGCGTAGGAAAGGGAGCGCCACTTCTTTAGGATGAAGCTCTCACAGGATGTAATCGATTAGACATGACATGTCAGATGCGTACAAAACGACGATGAAAGAGTAGCGCCGTGTCATGTTATATCTTCAGCTTTAAGAAAGTCAAAAGTTATTTAAAAATATTATCACATTTAAAGAATAAGTTATGTCTTCATTTCATGATTTAAATTTTTAGAGGAATTGATAATAATTCTATCAAATTCTCATGTGATATCTGAAATGAATTTTTCAAAGTCAAATCTTTCTAAATCCCATTGACTTCCCCAATTAAACTTTTTATTTAATATTAGACAAAAAGATCAGACTAAGCATGAGGGGGAGTATTGAAATATTTAAATAATAAATCATATCTTTATCTTACAACTCAAAATTTTAAAACAATTGATTGAAGAGAGATTGAGATTGACCTGATGTAACTTTTTGACTTTCTAAAGACATAGTCGGGAATCTTGGGCCGCAACTATTTTGACTATATGGCACATTTCAAACTTCGAAGGTATCCTCCACTAATCTATGCTTTCATCGAGAGATTGAGATTGATCTTATGTAGCTTTTTGACTTTATAAAGACAGCTGGGAGTCTTGGGCTGCAGCTATTTCAACTTCATGGCACACTTCAAACTTTGAAGGTATCCTCCACTGATCTAGGCTTTTATTGAGGTTAATGCACATCTTTCATAGGTCTTAAACTCATTATCTTAGACCATGTTGCGATATTAAGACTACTGTCACATAATAATTACATTGATATAAGGGATGTACCATCTCAAACTACCTATATAAAATGGAATAATTGTAAAAAAAGTCATAAATTTATTGTAGGATGCCAATTCAATCTTTTATCTTCTAATTTAATCAACTTAGTTTTAAATCTTTTATCAATTTACCACATTTTGACCCGGAAATTGATTATGTGAACACCAATCGTGTTATGTGAAATGGCCGATGTTGGTTGGCACTAGTATGGACGAATTTTTTGCAATTTTTCTAAATCATTCTCTTTTACAGGGGCTAGCAATCCTCATCAACCACAACGAGGGCATTGTGGGCCTCACCTAAATTTGGCAAGGGCCATGACGCCCTTGTTGTGGCTGACAAGGGCTTGGGCAAGGGCCACAATGCCCTAAAAAGGTCAAGATTAGACAAGGGCCAGCAAAGGCATCTTGGCCACCACTAAGGCCGTAGATTGGTGAAGGGAATTAAGAAAAAAGAAAAAAAAAAGGAAAGTAAAAAAATTAAAAAGCTAGAAAACTTTTAAAAGGTGAAAAAATTATCAATTAATGATATGACAAACGTGGAAGAATAATTATATTGGCAAATCATCAAAAGATTGAAGAATAAATTGGCCAAATTGAAAGATTTAAAATTAAATTGGTATTCATATAATAGATTTAAAACATTTTTTGTTTTGGTAATTTTTCCTTAATATGACAAACGTGGAAGAACGTGCATTCAACAGGTAGGCAAAGCACCTTTGTTATGTTGTACTATAATCCGTGTCTGGATTGATTGTTTGAATCATGTCTAGAATGACTATATGTCGAATGAGCTTGCACAAACATACTTTGCCGATTGATAAATACATACATGCATGCATATATATACAAGTAAGTACTCATGCAAGTCAATGGTTCCTTTTTATTTAAAGATAAATTCTCTATCACTTATTCTAAAATTGGTCAACCAAAAATCCCAAAAAATGCATAATTCGAACCAGCAAGCGAGGATGGATAGGGAATTATTATGGTGTCGGATCCATTATCGTCGTGTGTTCATTGAATCAAAAGTCGATTTCAGTATTTTGGGCTGCATCCACCTAACTTTTTGTCTGCCATCTCGAATCAGTTTAATCAAAATTATGCAAAACAAGGAAGAGTAGTCGCCAATACAAAATTCTTTTCCTGATGGAATGGACGTGGCAACCAGAAGACAAGTCTTCCAAGACTTCAGGTGGTCATAAGCTCTAATCGACCTATAGAAAGGAGCCTTTAGAACTCCCAATGAAAAGCTCATAGCCTCATACTGCATCTTGGGTATTTCTCTATTTGTCTTGAGAATCAAGAGCGATAGAGAACATGTTGATTGGCAGATACTCTCTCTTATTAGCTCCTGCATTTCTAGCACTTCATCATGGGGTTTGCCATGGAGGCAAACTCAAGATGATGTTCTACCGCAAGAGCTCTCTACGGGCTGAGACGATGGTGAGGAACATCACTTGGAGCAGAGTTGCAGCCTATGAAGCACCAACACTTTCTAAGAACTTCCGTGTCATGTCAGACACTTCAACACGTGTCCAACACTCTCGGACACTCTCGGACACTCTCAGACATTCGGTCAACATGTGTCGAAAAATCCGACACCTGGTCAACTTTCTCGACACTCAAAATTCTGACATATGAGTTTCCGACATGTGATTCTGATATCGAAGTCAATGTTAAAAATTCAATAAATGAGAGGTCAATATGTGTGTGTGAAAAATAAAACACAATAATAGAAATAGTAAATGGAGAAAGAATAAAAACCTAGTCTCATCTTCTCTTCTGACTCTCACTTCCTGTGATGCACAATTCACATTTTAAGTTTTTTTTCTCCTCTTCCAACATATTTAACATGCGAGTCCAGAATATATATCATTTTTTTTTCTCCAAGTTTTATGAATTATTGAAATAGAGTTGAATTTGTCAAAATTGAAACAATGAATGATATTAATAAATTGTGGATTAATGTTTTTAGTGTATATTCATTCTAGGCTTTATTTATTTATTTATTTATTTATTTGATTCAAATTAATTTGATTGAAATAATCATAAAAATGATAATTTATTATGTATATATAAAAATATATATTTAATATACAATGTGTCATCACGTGTTGGAATTTTTTGTTTTTTGATAAACAACGTGTTGGCGTCTCGTGTCGTGTGTCGGGTGTCGGTGTCGGTACTATTACTTAGGTTGCAGCAAACCCTGCGTTACCAGCCAAGCTTTTGAGGCTGCATTTTCAACGACTGCTTCGTTAGGGTCTGTGTACATACAAGATCATAATGCATGTTCTCATGAGGGCAATCCAGCAATACAATGGTTCGTTGAATTTACAGAAGAAGTGGGAAACGATGATAAGTGAAGTCACGTGAGCTCTTCCTGGCTAACTTATGTCACCCTAACTCGTGCGTAGTACTTAATCCTATGGTTCAAAACGTGAGGGAGAACGACGTGGCTTGATGTTTGTTTCGATATCTTGATCTCTCTTCTCATGCGCCTGCTCATCGAATAACGAAAGTTCGACATATATTGCTATGGACTAGCAAAATAGCCCTATTTGTCTAACCAAAATGATCTATAGTCCACGGGATAAATATTTGCAGGGTTGTGATGCGTCAGTGCTGTTAGACTCAACTAACGGAACAAGCGCCGAGAAGGAAGCCATTCCGAACCGGTCTCTTGAAGAATTCGACGTCATCAACGAGATAAAGGCTGAGCTCGAAGTGGAATGCCCCCTCACTGTCTCCTGTGCCGATATCCTTGCGCTCACTGCCCAGGACACCGTCTCCTTTCAGGTACTACTCGAGCTGAAACTTCGGCTTGTCCGTTAACTAAAATTTTGGAATTTGCAACTCTTCATTGTCCCTTCTAGGTAGTGAACATATAGTGACACGAATTCAAATGATGTGGGCAGTTTGGAAAGGCAATGTGGGGGTACTGAGTGGTCGGAGAGACGGCAGAGTTTCATTAGCTTCGGAAGCCTTGGACAATCTTCCATCACCTGCTTCCGATTTCAACGCCCTTCGGCAACAATTTGCCGATAATGGCCTGGGAGTCCCTGATCTTGTTTGCCTTTCAGGTTTGAAATTCATTAACTTATACGTGTTTCTTTAATAGTTCTATTCATTGCAATTCCTATCCAAACAATTTTGCAAGACATTCCAGCTAATTTGATTACGAGATCTTTGTTTCGGGTGCGCACACCATCAGAGTGGCGCATTGTGTGGTGTTCGCCAAGAGGCTCTTCAACTTCACCGCCAACAATGACACCGACTCCTCGCTCGATCGGGGCAATGGCAATGCCGCCATGCTGAAGGCTCAGTGCTCGAGTCCTTGTAACACTGTTGGGATGGACCCCAACAGTTCTTCCTCGTTCGATAGCCACTACTTTGTAGCTCTCTCCCAAAACCAAGGCCTATTCAAGTCCGACACGACGCTGCTCACGGACAAGCGCGCGGCCAGTTTTGCTTGGATTTACCAGATATTCAATGAAGAAGATGGGCACCATTGCAGTTTTAACTGATGATGAAGGAGAAATAAGAAAGAATTGCAGGGTTGTTAATTAAAGAATTTTCAAAAGTCGTTGGTTGTTTTGGTTTTCTTTTATTTGGTGGGCATTTGGTCTCTAAAATAAGGAGGCTATGTCGGTAGATCTATTGAGATTATGAATGTTTTGAGCTTGATATGGTGGATATATTGTGTAATTGAGGTATAATCTCACGTGCATTTATTAAGTGAGAATTTTCCACCAATATGTGCTTTGGACTTTCATATGTTTGGTTTGCTGAAATGATCAATTATCGGATAACTATTTCCAATTAAAGAATACACGTATGTTAAAAGTTAAGAAAATGAATTCTGTAATCTATTAACCTCTGAAATACGATTTTTTGGAAAACAATATCTTTTATCCTGAAGTTTTCCCCAAATCAAACACACACTTCATATAAACGTTTGTAATGAAGTTACGTACACTCCCACACATGCTATGGACTACTAGCAAATAAATAGACATTTCACTTATGCTTTTCTACATCAATTACTATGGATTCAATAAACTGTGCTCTTGTTTCTCGACTGAAAGCATATAAAATTTTGATAAAATATATAAATTTACATTCATAAATGTGCAAAAGTTATAAATAAAATATGCGCCTATATGTGTGTGTCTTTATATATATTTTTTCCATCTGTTTGTATAATTCTAGCTCTAAATGGTAAAACCGAACTCCTGAAACGTTACGAGTTCAAGAAACCCCCACGTTTATCGAACAAGCATAAGAGAGTGTAGTTTGTATCATGCAAGGGTGGCAATCAATCAATTACATTGCAAACCAATACATTCTAAACCAGACAGAATCAAATCATTCTCAAATCCACCTGTCCTGTCCCAGATCTCAGAAACTAAAAACAAAAACGCGATTTAATGCACGAAGATTCAGTAGATGCATTCCTTTGTTTTCCATATTTTTGAAAATTTCATTCCAATGAAAGGCAAGATCTCGAGGGATTCGTCTCTATCTAATAAACAAAAATAGCTTGTGAATTAAGCTTTCCCAAGTCCAGCCAAGAAGCCAGAACTTGAGAGGTCGTATGTTGTTATATTATCCGACACTTGGAATAATAATGTGTGCTTTCCCCCATCGTGTGTCTGTTCGCTCGAAATGCGCTACGAAACCTCTCATAAACTGGGTTTTCCTCGTAGAATTGCAAAAGTCAACGACGTTTTTTTTTTTTGGTTTTGACCATCCAAGATTTGGCTAAAGAAGATATGATCGAGCGCTACTCCATCATCATCCTATTTTGAGTTTGAATAGGAGATAGCGTCGAGCACCGCGTACAAATATTTGTCCAAGGCACGGATTGACTCAGGCATACATATATACAAAAAGAATACAAGTACAATTCAAAAGTTGATACAATCGACTTGGTATATGGAAAAAACGAAAAGGATTGGTGACTTCTTGTGGGAAAATTGTCCAAAAAGTCCTAACCCTATTACACTTTTGTTAATTCAGTTAGACCTTTTGATTTTGCTAATTCAATCATAAACATTTTCACTTTTTGCCAATTAAGTTTATTTGGCCAATTTGGCCGGAATATGCTAACGTGGATGCCAGTGATGTCACATAGAACCGTCGACATTAACGTGGATAATTTTAAACAATATTTTAATATTTCTTTTTTGAAATTTTACTATTTTTTTTCTTTCTTTTCCTTTTGGCTTTCTTCTTTCTCTTTTCTGGTGGACGACCACCAACCACAGGTGACGGCCAGCCACCGACCACAGCTGGCCAATTGGTCTAGCCCTCCACAAGCAAGGCTTGGTCAAGCGAGGGCAAGCCTTGGTGAGGGGAGCCCTCACCCTAGGCATGGCCTCGCTAGGGCTTGGCCCAAGTGAGTGTCGGCCTTGCCCATGCTAGGGTTGCCCCACCTAATGTTGCCATTGCTTGACCAATGCCTTGCGAGGCTGCCCTAGCCTAGGTAAGGGTCGACCTCACTTGGCCTATGTGAGGGCTTCCCTCGCTAGGGCTCACCCTCGCCTATTCAAGCCTCGCTTGTGGCAAGGGAGGCCAGTTGGCTAGGCATGGCCGGTTGTTGGCAAGCCATCAAAAAAGGAAAAGAAGAAAGCCAAAAAAAAAAAAAGAAAAAAAAAAAAAAAAAACAGAAAAAATAATAAAAATTCACAAAAATATAAAAATATTATTAAAAAATTATTTACATCAGCATCCGTGGTTCTATGTGGTACCGCTGATGTCTACGTCAATATTTTCTTATCAAAGTTGGTTGGATAGATTCAATTAGCAAGAAGTGAGAAGGTGTACGACTGAATTAGTAAAAATGTAATAAATTTAAGACTTTTTAGATAACTTTCCCCCCTTTGTCATTTGCCAGAACTATTCACGTGCTTCTTAACAAGTTACACTATTTGTCCTTTCGATAAGATCTATGTCAATAATTTTTAATGGCATCAAATTCATGTTGGCAAAATCCATCATCGGAGAAGGGCTAACGTTGGTACTTTTTTATAGTATGGCATGTTGGTGATTACTCTTTTGGCAGGCGCGTAGTATTCTTCCCAAAAAGAAAATAAAAAGAAAATCATCAATGATTCTCATTTTTGTTTATTTTGATTTTATAGCATAGAAGTTTAATGGCAGAGAAACTCGAATGCAAGATTAACATCCGGCGAGGGAGTAACTTCTACGATCTATACCTTAATAACGTTTGGCTCTTTGTTCCCTATACATGATGATTGATTATCATACATACTGAAATCTTCCAAGCTTTACTTTCATATAGATTTCGACTTCGTGATAGCCGATCACAGCCCCACAAGATATACGAAGCTCCAGTCCAATCAGTAGCTCAAACAATCATTTTCTCCTTTTACGACGTTTTGCTAACGTTTGACAATTATGACAACACTTCAGAAAATATGTTTTGACTTTGAAGTATTGGTACGAAAGGAAGGAAGTGCCACTTCATAGACTCTATTTATTTTATGGAAAATGAATGATTTAAAAAATATAATTAATTTATGAAAAATATTTCATTATCATCATGAAAATATTTTCATTCTTCATTTTCTTAAGTAATACAAATAATTATTTTATAAAAAATAATTTTCAAATTATTCATTTTGATTGCCCATTGGATATGCGACAACGAAAAGGGGAGTTTCATGTATATCTTCAACCTGAGAAAGTCGAAGGCAATTTGAGAGATTGAGATTGACCCGATGAACTTCTGACTTTCGAAAAGAGGCGAGCCGGGAATCGAGGCGCCGCGTAACGTCCTCTCCAGTTAGACGTGAGCACTGAAGCCTCAAGTCTTCTTTTTATTTATTTATTTACGAAGCTTTAAGGCCGGCAATGATTGATTCTTGCTAAGTTTATTCAGCCGCCCCCCCATAATATAATCCTAACTATTTTGACTTCATGGCACATTCCAAACTTTGAAGGTATCCTCCACTCATCTATGCTTTTGTCGAGGTTGTTAATGCACATCCCTCGGAGGACTTAAACTAGAGGGGGTTCCATTATTGGCCTCTTAGGTTTAATCCATTAGTTATATATCGACTACTTTTAAAATACGTACGGAGCGTGTGGTTACCATAAGATTATGTTTAGAGAAGTTCATAGCAAAAGATATATGTTACCGAGCGTTTTTTGTAAATGGCGTATCTTTAACTAGAATAGAATTGTCCATGGTCTAGTGTATGATAATTGATGCTGAAGACCACATACCTTTTTGCACATTAACCTAGCCTTTTAATGAACACGAGCATTCTCTTTTAAGTCGTATTTTTCTCAATCTTCAATTGGGAACCTAATTTCCCGATTGAGGGATTACAATTTCCAGATGGCTTAAATCAAAAAATTCTGTGCAGGGTAATCCGTGGGAATTATGACAAAAAATAGTGAATTCTAGCAAATAACTTGATACCCATTATCATTTTACAATTTACACTTCCAATTCATTATCCACCGGCAATGCTCACTAGATGAACACAAGCGTTATGTGGGTATGCATTTTAATGTAAAGAAAATGACTCTTAAATCATGAAGACATTTACTTAAAACACACGTCGGTTGATTGAACATAGTGCTCGTCAAAATAACTTCATAAGTTGACGATGTTTCTAGGAGAAAAACGTGTGCATTGATAAGAATCGTACCCAGATCCGAATTCTAGCTTCTTTAAAATTGTTGACCACACAGCATGTTAGAGCCATATGAAGCTTCGTCCCAACTTCGCTCACGAAATGGTCATCTTCCCTCGTTATTATTAGAACAGTCCCCGTTCATCTTGTGTCAGAACATACCCTAGGAAGGAGCCGGATGCATTAAACTAATGC
Organism: Eucalyptus polyanthemos subsp. polyanthemos; assembly: GCA_017140185.1. Lineage (NCBI taxonomy): Eukaryota > Viridiplantae > Streptophyta > Magnoliopsida > Myrtales > Myrtaceae > Eucalyptus > Eucalyptus polyanthemos. The sequence goes on along the minus strand of CM029464.1, from coordinate 44,429,822 downwards.
CGTCGTCCGATCGCATCGGGGAGAGAGAACTTTGATGTTACATATCAATACATTTGCGTGTTTCGAGGATTTCTTAATTCTCTGTCATGCAACCAAGTGGGATATACATTCCGCCTATAAAAAGCAATACCCATCTGAGCTCTTTCACCTCGTGCTCAATCCCTTTTCCTTCGTCCCCTCACAGTTCCTTCCCTAATTCAATAGCCTACATTTTCATCATCCTCCCAAAAGAAGAATGAATGCTGGGAAAGGTCATTTGGTTTTGTCACTGACTCTTCTCTTGGTCCTAGCGTGTAATGCAGATGATGATGGTGGATTGAGGAAGAACTTCTACAAGAAGAGTTGCCCTCAAGCTGAGAAGCTTGTGAGGGACATCACTTGGAGCAAGGCCCAAGCTGACCCTACTCTGGGTGCTAAGCTTCTCAGAGTGCACTATCACGACTGCTTTGTCCGGGTAACAAATTCCTATATATCCCCAAAGTAGATTCCCTGATCGAAACATGTGAAGAGTAACTACTATCTACAATAAAAGTTGCCGACCTTTCTTCTCTATAGTGTGTGACTTGAGATTCCTGTCAACCTATCTAAAAGTTTAAGTCATTGTTATGCCAATAATCATCGTTGCTTGTTGAGACAGTAGGCAGGGAATATAGGGAACATATCTCAACCGTTCTGCATGGTTCATGCTTCACATCATATACGTTTGAACTTAGCGAGCTCAACTTTCCATGTGATGAGTTAGGGCTTAAGACGTATGACTTTGCATTTGACATTATTAGAGAAATAGTTGCATCTAATGTCTCTCAATCACACCAAGGTTGACGAAATTCTGGAATAATTCATTTTTAGGGATGTGATGGATCCGTACTGCTGGATCCTGTGGGAACAAACCAGTCTGAGAAGAACGCAGTACCAAATCTCACTTTGGCTGGTTTTGATGTTATCGATGACATCAAGAAACAAGTTGAGCAAGCTTGCCCCAACACTGTCTCTTGTGCCGACGTTCTTTCGCTTGCCGCTCGTGATGCGGTCTCTTTCTCTGTAAGAAAACCTGCCTAATTGATTGTCTAAAATCATTAATTTCTTCGCTGAAAATGGTCAAAATATAAGGTTTGTCATTTGAATATGATGGCGTAAATTGCAGTTTAAGAAGCCGATGTGGGATGTGTTGATGGGAAGAAGAGACGGCAACATTTCGTTAGCATCCAACATCCCTGGGAACCTTCCATCTCCTTTAGCGGACTTTAGTACTCTTGCACAAATTTTCTCCAAGAAAGGCCTCAATGTGAACGATCTCGTTGTTCTCTCTGGTAAGCCGACGTGATCATGTCCTTTTCGGATGGTTGAATTAAGATTTCCACACTTACATTTGGATCTTCAAATTAACATCGAAGCTAATCAAAGTACAAAACTGACATACTGCATTGAGTTAGACATTTCACAATGTACAATGAAATCATCTATATCTTTGCTCCTTCACCAGGTGCACATACCATTGGAGTTGCTCATTGCGGCACATTTTCCAGGAGGCTCTACAACTTCACGGGGAAAGGAGACGCTGACCCTTCTCTGAACGCCACCTACGCTGCATCCCTCCGGACACAGTGCCCCAACCCGGCCAACCCAGCTACAACGGTGGAAATGGATCCGCAAAGCTCACTTTCCTTCGATAGCCATTACTTCGATATTCTCATAGAAAACGAGGGATTGTTCCAATCCGATGCCGCGCTCTTGACAAACCAAGGTGCAGCCAAGGTGGTGCAGCACCTCCGGTCGCCAGCCGCGTTCTTCTCCGAGTTTGGCAAGTCAATGAAGAAAATGGGGGCCATCGAGGTGCTCACGGGAACTGCCGGTGAGATTAGAAAACAATGTCGTGTGGTGAATCAATCGTAAGGGAAGCGATCAGTTGGTGTGTCGTGGGTCATACTTTCGATCTTTGCTCTTTAACATAAATATTTGTGGTTTAGTCATTTGACAATGTGGCGATGTGTTCTTTGCAAGTCTTAACCAAATAAATTGTAATAGTTGTTCGTTTGATTTTCCAATACAAATAGTGTACCTCTCTTTTCTCTGTTGCATATGCGCACTAGAGCTAAATCAATGTTTCCAAAATTTGAACTTACAGAGCAAGCACTTAGACTTTCAACATATCTAAACCAACGAGATGATGAAATTCGAAAATCCAACTTTCACGTTGTCGGGCATGAAATCCAAGTGCCAACAATCCAATTAAAACAATGAGCATGTATTTCACCATAAGAGATGTCAAAGAGCCCATTTGGTTCAGCTTTGGAGAAATGCTCTTGGAATGCAAATACCTTTAAGGTAAATGGGTTTTCCGAAATGTTATACCGTTTGGTAAATTGTACATTAAAAAATAACTTTAGCATAAATATCGTTTGACAAAACTCACATTTGTAATGGGCTTTTGTTATTTTATTTTTTTTAATTTGAAAATCAAATCCGGCGGCCGACGTTGGGTGGCCGACTAACCGCCGGATGGTCAAAGCGCCAAATGGTCAAATCCGGCCACTTGGGGATAGCGACCTTTGGCCATTGCCATCAATTGAGGTCATGGAGGCCAAATCTGACCGTTGCAGGCGGCGTCACTTGGTTGCGTGAGCCAGGCGACACTGCCTGAGGTCGCGCAATGCCGCCTAGGTCACAGGTCACGCCACCCCAAGCGGTGGTCACCGGGGACACGCGACCCCCAGGCAACAGTGGCGGTTGCTGGAGAAACCCAACTCTCAAGCGGGGAAGAAGAAGATGAACAATGACACAATGAACAGTGAAATTGCATCTCCAAAATACCAATGCTCAAAGCAGCTCCTCCTCAACATTAGGCTTTTAGCATGAGGAATGCTGATATTTGGCAAATGCGCTTTCAAAAATGTTTGTCAAACGCAAAATATTTTCCCCATGGGGCTTTGGGGCCCAAAGCCCTTTGAAAAAGCCGAATCAAACGGGGCCAAAATGGGTTTTAACCCATATATGACCTATTTAAATCGTAAATTGATTATATATGGATCACTTACATTTTAAAGAGATTAGTTAAATGAATTTAAAAATTAAAAGTTTAAGATAAATAAAATTTAAATGGGTTGGACTTAGAACTTGTTTCCAACTCAAGTCTCACACTCTCTCTTTCCCTCTTTAACTTTATAAAAATACTTTCTTTCTTTTTTCGTAAAAATCGAAATTATAATTATTTTTTATATTTCATTTTTCTTTCTTTTTTTCCCCTCTTCCTCATATCTTAATTGATGGCTGGCATAGCGATGGCGGTTAACCGGCTAGGCGATGCTCAATCCTCGTCGATCTAGTGAGACTCAAGCTCACAGGTGTCGAGCAACCTCGAGCTCGCAGGATTTGGAGAGGTGAAGTCCCTGTCGACGTCTAGCGAGGCTCAAGCCTTGTTGATTTGGCAAGACTCAAGCACAGCAGCATTGGGCAAGCTTGAGCTCGCTAATTTAGTGAGGTGGAGGCCTCATCGACGTCTGGTGAGACTCAAGTCTCCAGCTCGCGGGCATTAGGCGAGGCATTGGGCGAGCTTGAACTTGCCTATGACTAGTTGACAACTGTTGTCATGGTTGGCAATCGGCCGAAGAAGAAGAAGAAGAAGAAGAAAAAGAAAAAAGAAAAGAAAATAATTAAAAATTCTATTTTTTTAAATTATGAAAATTGTCCATTAATTTTGTATCACATGAAAGTATTTTAGCAATGTCAATTTTTTTTTTTTAAAAAAAAAAATATCATAAGAAATAAGCTTTCTTAGATTTAGTTAAATATTTTTCACATTTTTATTTTATTTATTAGTTTATTATTGTTTAATTTACATTTTAAATTTGATGTGAATTTTTTATTCAAGTAACATATATGTGAAGACCTTAAAATGAATTAAATGGATGGGAGGGGGTTAACCTAAATTGAGTTAAATATTAATGTGGTTCAGTATTATGCGTATGGGTTGGGTTAAATATGGGTCATCAAATTTACATTGCATGAAAATAAGTCAATATGGGTCGGACTATTTTTGACCCTACCCAAACCTGACCCAACCCACCCATTTGACAGCTCTATTCACCATTAACAAGCACATCAACAGGAACAAACGTCTTGGCGCTTGACGAACTAGAATTTTTATTTCCTAGCCAAATGAGCTTTTGCCGATAGGTCTTGGTAATATCTCTTGGATATGAATAATGTAGAAAATCAAACAATCACACAAAGGCACAAAGGTTAACGAGGTTTGGCAATGTGCCTATGTCCTAGGACAAAAGCTCTATTTGTCTTTTGTTATTTTGTTGTATGTGACCATTTGCCATTGTTCAACCATACAAGAAATGTTGCTGCAACAAAGGAAACAACCAACCAGAAGATAACCAGAAAAGCGAAGATAACCTAGAATTTAGGAATATAATATTAAAAAATCTCCTTTCCTAAGGTAGGAGAGAAAATCACGCCAACACTCTCTCTCAAGTTAGGCCAAAGACCTCGTCGAAGGTCAACTTACTTATCATTTCTTGAAATACCCACTTGGGTACTACCTTGGTAAAAACGTCAGCCAATTGACCATTACTTTGAGTGTACGGGGTATCAATTATCTTGTCTTGTACCTTTTCTCTCATCAAGTGGCAATCTACATCTATATATTTGGTCATCTCATGAAACGTTAGATTTGAAGCTATATGAGTTGCAGCTTGATTATCACAAACAACTTTGTAGGCTTGGTCATGCAAATGCAACCCAATTCCCAAAACAGTAGTCTTAGCCACACAATTTCACTGGTAGTAGCAACCATGGCTTAATATTCTACCTCTACGCTCGAATGAGCAACTACCATTTCTTTTTTACTTTTCCAAGTGACAATATTTCCTTCCACAAAAGCACAAAACGCTGTAGTAGATTTCCTATCTATAGGGCTCCTAGCCCAATTTGCATCAGTGTAGCCAACAAGTTCTATGTGGCCATTATTTTTCATTAGAATTCCCTTCCTAGGCGTGGACTTTAAATACTGTAGTAGATGATTTATTAGCTCCATATGCGCTCGAGTTTTTTCCGCATAAACTGACTTACATAATTAACAATATATGCTATATTAGGTCTAGTGATAGTTAGATAAATCAATTGTCTAACAAGCCGTTGAAACTACCCAACATCATGTAGTGGAGCGTCGTCTGAAATGAACTTACTATTATACTCCATAGGAATGTTGGTTGGTCTAACTCCTAACTACCTAGTCTCCTTCAGCAAATCCATAACATATTTTCTTTGAGATAAAAATAATCCTTTGTGAGATCTCACCACCTCAATACCCAAAAAATGCCTCAATCTGTCAAGGTGTTTGCTATCAAATTCCTTGCTCAAGTGTCGCTTAAGTGCTTTGATTCCAGGTTGATTGTTGCTTGCAATCACAATATCATCAACATAAACAAGCACAACAACTATACCTTTGTCATCAGCCTTGGTGAACATTGAAGAGTCTCTTGCCCCTCTTTTGAATCCAACATTGATGAGTGCATCGCTTAGTTTACCACACCAAACTCTAGATGATTGCTTAAGACCATATATACCTTCTTCAGCATGCAAACAATTCCATCTTTATTATACAATGGGTGACCAGGAGGAAGATCTATATAAACCTCCTCTTCCAAATCTCCATGAAGAAATGTGTTCTTTACATCCATTTGGAAAAAAAAAAGGGGCCATGCACAATTAACAACTACAAATAGAAGAACACACAAATTGTTCATTTTAACCATAGGTGCAAAGGACTCTTTGCAATCTATATCATATGTTTGAGTGTATCCTTTTGCAACAAGCCTTGTTTTATGCCTTTCGACTGATTCGTCACTATTGTATTTGTTCTTATAAATCCATCAGCAACTAACTGTCTTCTTCCCTCTTGGAAGTTGTACTAGATCCCAAGTATGATCTCAATCTAAAGCCTAAAGTCCATCCTTCATTGCACCAACCCAAACAACTTTTTCCCTTGCTTCCTCATAGTTGTGAGGTCCCCGTTGTTCTTTAATAGTAGATAAGAGACTCAAAAAATTGTGACAGATTTTGTCATGGCCAACAAATTCTTGAATAGAATGTTGAATTGAATAATAAGTAGTAAATCTCGAAGACAAGCTAAGGGTTTAGTGATACGATGTGACATTCGTAACAAGATTGCATTTGCTTCCCTTTCATATGTCAACTCCTCAGTGGCAATTCCAAGTTCAGCTTCTGAACAGCAGCTGCCTCAATCTCTTAGTCCACTTTTGAATTTTCTTGATTTACATATTCGTGACCCGAAGCATTTTGTTATGCAAATTCATCACTCGAAGCACAGTTTCCATTGTTGACTTCGACGCCCCAATTGCTAACTCCGACTTCATTGGTCCCATTAACATCCACAAGAATAGGAGCAAATTCAAAGGAAAAATTCTTATAATAAACTGTACACTCCCTTCAAATGTTTGCCAGGAAAAAACATATGAGTTTCATTGAATACAACATCACGAGAAATATAGACACGCTTTGTGCAAGGGTCATAACACCTGTAGCCTTTTTTGACATATGAATAACCAACAAACATACATTTTCTAGCACAAGGATCTAACTTTCCACCAATTTGAGAGTGAATATGGCAGACACACCCAAAAATCGTTAAGTGAGATATATCAAATTTTCACCCATACAACACTTCCATAGGAGTTATATACCCTAACACTCAATTTGAGAGTCTATTAATTAGATAACAGCTAGTAAGAATTGCATCTGCCTAATAGGATTTAGGCAAATTCTTGGAGAATAACAAGGCTCGGGTGACCTCCAGTAGGTGACGATTCTTCCTTTCAGCTACCCCATTATGTTGTGGAGTACTCACACATGATGTCTCATGAGTAATACCCTTGCTTCGTAAAAAAACCCAAAATGTCTAATTAGTGTATTCGATACCATTTTCAGTATGAAGAACCTTAACAAAAGTATTAAACTGATTACTTGCCATATTGCAAAAATCCTAGAAAACTATAAGCACTTGAATTTTGTACTTAAGAAGGGAAAGCTAGGTAGCTCTCGATATATCATCAACAAGGGTAACAAAATACTAAAAACCCTCTCTAGAATCAACATGAGAATATTTCCAAACATTTGAATGTACCAAAGCAAACAATTCAATTGATTTATGCATATGTTTAGGGAAAGGCAGCCTATATTGCTTAGCAAAGTGACATGGATCCCAACTACTAGAATCATGAGTCAAAGACATGTCTAAATGTTGCAACACTTGATCTGAAGGATGACCCATGAGCCAATGCCATAGACGAGAGATATCCATAGCCCCCTTCCCAACCACCAATGCTTCGCCATGCAAATCTAAGGTTTACATTACAGCCCATCCGGAAGTTGTCCTTCATCAATCAGCCTCTTGGTAATGCGATCCTGAAACAACACATTCTGTGGAGTAATCATGACATTACAATTCCACTATTTAGTACATATGCTCATAGATATTAGATTATAAGATAATATGGGAACCAATAAAACCTCAGTTTTTTTTTTTTTTCAAAAGCACATTAAGTTGCCCAACACCTTAGGTTGGCACTTGTACTCCTTTAGCCACTGTGATTGATGGATATAAAGAGCTAGAAGCAACAGTATTAGATAGAATATGTGGGGAATTGCACATATGGTTTGTAGCACCAAAATCAATAATAAACCAATTTCTAGACTCAATAGAAAGTGCATTGATATTACCAGAAATCTTGGCCAAATTTATGGATTTAGTGCTAGAGGGACCCGAACCATCTAAAGTAGCTGCTGAACTTGTAACACTAGGGACTTCAACTTGGATTGGAAGTCTATGGTATTCCCTTGAATTACTATCTTAGCATCTAGACCCTTATCCTTATTTGGGCGCAGCTGAGGATGTAAAATCTAACATCGTTCCTTAGAATGCTCATCTCGATCACAATGATCACAATGAAAACTAATGGGCTTCTTTCCTTTCCCCTTGACAAACCGAGTACCAGCATCACTTTGCTTGGCATTTGAACTAATATTGTTTGTCAAGTGCTCTAATGAGCCTACTAATGGTGCCACAATTGAGTCACAATGCATGACTCTCCTCCTTGTTTCTTCACTCTATATTATGGAGTACACTTTATTTAAGGATGGCAATTGCGGACTCATAAGAATGTCACATTTGGTGTCTTCAAACTCAGGCCTTAGGCTTGCCAACAGATAAAAAATTTCTATCCTGTTCTTCCCTTTGCACATTGTCACTCACATTCTGGGTTGCAGGTCTGTACTGACGGAGTTCATCCCACTATTTCTTCATGCTCCCCAGATGTTTGTGGATGACTGATTTGCACCTTACTTCGAGTTAGCAAGACTTTGTTGAAGCTCAAAAATTCGAGATGCATTATTGGCTTGACCATACATCTCAGACAATGAATCCCACAATGTTTTGGCCAAATCTCAGTAAGCAAAAATCTAGTAGATTTTACTCCATTGAGTTGAAGATCCAAGTCATAACATTGTGATCACTATCCAGGCCTTTAGTTTGCCCAGTAATATGTCCAAGCCTTGATCGGCCGCCAAGTGCGATGGTCACTGCTCGCGACCATGGGATAAAATTCCTTCCATTTAGCAAAATAGATGTAGGATGTTGGTTGTTTCCCTCATGCACCACAGCCTTTGCTGATTTTGATCTGGAGCTCGCACCTTTGTCGGGAAGTTTTCTAGATCCTAATTCTGAATTTGTCATGGTGCCCACCCAGTAGCCAACACCTAAAGAGGAGGTGGACAAGATGAGTTCTTCAAATAATTAGGGTTATAACCCGCTTTGATACCATGTAGAAAATCAAACAATCACACAAAGACATAAAGGTTCACGAGGTTCGGCAATGTGCCTACATCCTCAAACAAAAGCTCTCATTCTCTTTTGTTCTTATGTTGTATGTGACCATCTGCCATCGTTCAAAAATATGTACAGGAAAGGTTGCTACAACAAAGGAAACAAGTAGCCAGAAGATAATTAGAAAAGGGAAGACACCCAGAATTATAGGAATACAATATTTACAAATCTCCTTTTTTAAGATGGGAGAGAAAATCACGCCAACAAATAGAGAGAGAAAAGTGATCACCCTGGTTTTGTTCAAGACAGAGCAACTTTGCCCTGAATTTAACTCCAAAGCTACACTTTTCTCCCATTCAGTTTTGCAGTCTGTCCGAAAGGAGAAGGGGCTCAGTTCGGGCATGACATTACTTCAGCTGTCTGAGATATGTTGAGCTCAACTGATGTTGGTGTAATAAGATCCCGCGGCTAGCAATCCATGTTGGCGTTATTTTTTTGTGGAGCAGATCTGGTCGCATAAAACGACCTTGGCCATTAATAGTACGAATCACACGTCTTGGTTCCTTCGCTTTCAAGGGCTTCCTCTTTCTCTGTTCAGTGCCATGGAACGTCCACCCCGAAATTATTCTTGTCCTTCCATTTTCGATAATGGGAAAAGAGAAGAAGGAGGAGGAGGAGGAGGAGGAACTCAAAATGAGCTTGCAGCTTTTCTTTTTCCCCCTTTTTTTATATTTATAGTCAAGGATCATGTATGGCGTCACTCCTCGTTAATATATCTTTCCATTAACTTTCGAATCTTTGGACAGAGAATTAGAAGAAAAGGAGATTTAAATTTGGTTCTGTACGTAGGTTGTTCTTGTCGAATTCGGAGTTTCAATGCACTGCAACGCGTGTAAAAGAACGGTTGCAAGAACCATTTCAAAGATCGAAGGTCTCTCTCTCTCTCTCTCTCTCTCTCTCTCTCTCTCTCTCTCTCTCTCTCTCTCTCTCTCTCTCTCTCTCTCTCATGTTGCATGAGAAATGCAGATCGGATATGATGACAATGAAAATGAACAATTTTTCATGTGTACGGACGCTTTTTCTTATTTTGAGATGATGTGGGGGTAGAGAAGTTTTCGACGGATATGAACCACCACAAGGTGGTCGTGACAGGGCGGATGGATCTGCAGAAGGTCTTGAAGAAGTTGAAGAAGAAAGATGGCGAAGAAAGTCGAAATTCTGGAGAACAAAGAGGACCCGGCGAATGAAGATGGAGCAAATGACAGGGAAGGCGAAGGCGGGTCGAAAACGATGGTGGCCAAAGACCAAAACACAGTTATTCGTCCTTCGCTGTTGGGTTATTGTTGTGTAGAAGACAGTCTTGATGATGTTCAGCGATGAGAATCCGAATGCATGTTCCGTGATATAGAGATAGAGAGGGAGAGATTCACCGGCATGCCATTGCATAACGTAGGAATTAGTCTATAAGATTGATGCTATTTACTTTTAGAATAAGAGATTGGCTGAGTGGTCAAAAGTTTGATTTTGATGCAGCAATTTTTCATGTACGAACTACAACTTCTCCCACTTAAATTAGCAAATTATGCAATTTATGGATGGCGCCCCATCTGATGTGCTGAACGGAACGGTTTACGTACGCTCCTGTAAATTGAAATCATTTTATAGAATTCGGATATCTCGCGCCTTTAACAAGAATGCCACTCTCGAAGTATATGGTCGGTTGCTTTAAGATTTCGGGAGGAAAATTGACCATTTCCCACAAGTTGGACCAAAGATAAAAGGCCATTGCTGCGAACATGTCTTAAACTGGCATTGAATTTACAGTAAAAAAGGCCTTATCATTGATTAATTTTTATTGGGGTTTTGAGGACAATATTTCTTAATGTGCCAAAACAATCACAAGTCCGCCCCCAACTTTGGACCTAATTCAAAAAATAGTATAACATATTAGATGCAAGATCGAAACCAAATCTACCATTGATCTGAGGACGGCTTTACTGAAATTATCAATCTAAAATTAGTGAGTTCACTTTAGATTTTTTTTTTTTTTTTTTTTTTTTTTTTTTGGTGCACTCTTCAACCAAAGTGAAATGAGGTTAAGCGCTCCATATTTATATATCAACATTAGTTGAGAGAGAATTAATAATTTACATGATTAGAGGAAAATAATTTATTAACCCATTGGTTTAATAAAACTAGTGGGAAATTGCATTGTACTTGAGTTAAAATGCAAATATTCCGTACACCAATGTCAATAAAAATAAGTATTTTCATTTGGAAGAGGACCACACGGTAAAAAAAAAAAATGTCTCATTGAATCAGGGTTGCATTACCTGCTAGTTGGAGATTCTCCGACCGGGCAAACTCGAGCTCGACTTGCCATTTGGTGGGGCAACAGTTGTTAACCTTAAGGATGTGTCCGACCCGGATCCGCCTAGGCTTGCTCAGTGATCGGGTCGGTTGATAAACTAGCACTCCTTGATTGACAATCATATCGGTCTATCTGCACAAAGTGGGATGGGGCTATTTACGTGGATACAAGAGATTCACGCAAAACAATACCAAAAGTTCCAATACCCTTTGTCATATAAGAAAAGAGCACAAAACATTTACGAGTGTCTTTTTAGAATTCCGTACCAGTAGCAGTAAAGGTCTAGAGATATATCTGTTAAGACTTAGCCTTACTCTAAGAATATTAACAGTTAGCCTAACCGTCTCTTGGCTTAGACCAAAGCAAGATCTGATTAAACAAGAGTGAAACAAAAAGTCTCACATTAATCTTGCTGTCTCTACGCAAGCCCTGTCTCACGTCGTTCGACAACCACGACTTCGTAGCTCTCTTCCAAAACCAAGGCCCGACGCGATGCTGCTCATGGACAACTGCGCGGTCAATTTCGCTCGGATTTACCAGAGGTTCAATGTCTTCTTGGCTTAGTTTGGTCACTCCATGAAGAAGATGGGCGCCATTGCAGTTTTAACTTATGATGAAGGAGAAATTAGAAAGAATTACAGTGTTGTTAATTAAAGAAGTTTCGAGAGTCGTTCGTTGTTTTGGTTTTCTTCTATTTGGTGAACAGTTGGTCTGTAGAATAAGGAGGCTATGTTGGTGGATGAATTGAGATTATGAATGTTTTGAGCTTGATGCGGCAGATATATTGTGTAAATGAGGTATAATTTCATGTGCATTTTCTGAACTTTCATACGTTTGGTTTGCTGAAAATGTTGTCAATGGAAAACCATTTACATTTAGAGTATAGGCATGTTAAAATGTTGTCAATGGAAAACCATTTACATTTAGAGTATAGGCATGTTTAAAGTTATAGAAAAAAAATGGATTCCTTAACCTAAAAAGGAGAAGGCATTTTCTTGAAAAATGAATATGGAAAACAATTTCTTTTATCATGAAATCTTTCCCAAATTCAATGCATCCTTCAGATAAATGATTATAATGAAATTACATACGCTATCTCCCTACATACTGGGGACTATTACTAAGTTTAGCCCTATAGGTTACATCATCAAAATGGTGAGTACAATAAACAATTAAATAGACGCTTCATTTATGCTTATCTACATCAATTACTATGGAGTCAATAAACTTTCAAGGTAATCAAACTCATTTTAATTAGACTAGTAAGGTTCTGATGTCAACTTCAATTGAGATATATGTTAGGATTAATTAACAAATAATTTGGTATTGATGTAATAACATGGCATCAAGGGACAATTAAGTTGAATAGGATGAATCTCAATTGCTTTCTACAAAGTCTCTACCGCACCAGTATCATCTCTTAGTCTTATGTTTGAATTGGTATTGAATGTACGGTTCGAAATTTTCTCAATTTAGAGAAACAACTTCATCGCGTGGAGTTACCCCATAATGATCAGCTTCTCCATCACCTTCGTCGTCGTCCTCTCCTCCTCTCTCTCTCTCTCTCTCTTTGCATGGAAGTTCATGGAAACGTGTGCTCGAATGAAAACAATTTACATTCATAAATGTAAAGAGGTAGGAATAAAATAAGCTCGGACTCATGTGACGAGATAAGGATCCAAAAGGATCACTAACGAAATACCTCATTCAGAAGCCCATTTGCTCTGCCATTTATTAAAAGAAAAAAAAATGGAATTGTCCTATTGGGATCTTAGGTTGAGGTGGATGATGTTTTAATAAGTAAATTAACTCCCCAAACGTCGAAAGAATCATTGTACACCCCAGAAAATATAGATTATAGAGTCATACTTCTTTTAACGATGACTGACGAAATATTATGAATTCCAAATACTAAGTTCAAGAAAACCCCACATTTATTGAACATGCATAAGAGAATGTAACATGTATCATGTAAGGGTGGCAATCAATCATCTTATTTTGCAAACTAATATAAGTCAAAACCAGACAGAATCAAATCATTCTTAAATCTACATGTCCCACATCTTAGAAACCAAAACAAACCGCGACAGGTTGCGGTTCAATGCATGAAGACTATTAGATTCATTCCTTCATTTTCCATCTTTTTGAAAAAAATTATTCTAATGAAAGGCAAGATCTCGAGGGATTCGTCTCTATCTTAATAAACAAAAAAATAGCTCGAGAACTAAACTTTCCAAGTCCAGCCAAGAAGCCAGAATTTGAGAAGTCGTGTGCTGTTGTATTATTATCCGACGCTTGGAATAATAACCTGTACTCTTTTTTTTTGGGCTCTATAATAACCTGTACTTTCCCCATCATGTCTCTTCGCTCGAAATGCGCTACGAAACGTCATACTGTTTTTTTCCTCGTACAAGTTGAAAAGTCAAGAACGGTGGCTTTGACCATTTCAAGATTTGGCAAGGTAAGACTCAATCGAGCTCTACTCCGTCATCCTCTTTTGAGTTCGAATAGGAGAGAGAGTCGAGTACCGCGTACAAATACTTGTCCAAGCGATTTAACTTGGGGCATACATACAAAAATAACACAAGCACAACTCAGAAGTCGATACAATCACCTTAGTACCGGGAAAAAAAAACAAAATGAAAAAGGACCGGCGGCCCCTCGTCATTTGCTAGAGATTTACAATTGGTCTCTCTGCTTTTCTTTGTGCACCATCGTCCACGTACTTTCCAAAATGCTGCACAGTTCATCCTCCTGATAAGATCTACTTCAATAATTTTTAACGATGTTAAGTTCATGTCGACAAAATCCATCGTCGGAAAAGGGCTGATGGTGGTACCATTTTTACAGTAAGGCGTGTTGGGAAAGTTGGGGTGATTACTCTTATTTGGCAGCTACCTAATATTTTTCCCAAAAGGAAAAAAAGAAGAAGAAAATCATAGATGATTCTCATGTTTTGTTTATTTTGATTTTCTAACGTAGAAGTTGAATGGCAAAGAGAATCGAATGCAAGACTGACATCCGGCGAGAGAGTAACTTCTACGATCCAAACCTTAATAGCGTTTGGCTCTTTCTCCCTGTACGTGACGATTGTTCATCAAACTAAATGAAGTCTTCCAAGCTCTACTTTCATATCGATTTATACTTCGTGATAGCCAATCACTACATCTTAATAATGTTTGGTGATTATGGCAACACCTGGGAAATTGCTTTTTGAATTTGGGGTACTGGGTACGAAAGGAAGTGTCATTGCTTAGGCTTCCATTTGTCTCATGGAAAATCAATGGTTTTGAAAATAATTTCCTAAAAAAATCGTTTATGTTTCGCATGAAATATTTAGTTAATGAAAAATGTTTTTATTATCACCACAAATGATAAAAATATTTTTCATTCTTTTAAGTAGTACAAGTGATTATTTTTAATAAAATGATTTTCAAATCATTCATTTTTACCAAAACAAACACAATCTTAAGACAAAACTCGTGCACTTGGACATTAGATATGCATGAAATGATGATGAAAGAGTGTCATGTAAATCTTCAAACCTGAGAAAGTCAAAGACAATTTGAGATATTGAAATTGACCTGATGTAATTTTGACTTTCTAAAGACGTGAGCTGTGAATCGGGGTGCCACATGCAGTCCTCTCCTTGTTGGATGTGAACACTAAGGGTGTGTTAGTTTCACGAAAAATGAATAATTTAGCAAATATCTTTCGAAAAATGATAGCTTATATTGTTTAGAAAAATAAAATAATGGAATTTTTTTTCATCACCCATGAAAATAGTTAGATATAGATTGTCATTGATTAATTTTTCTAAACGATAAAAACAATCATTTTTCTAAACAATATTTTCCACTTACTCATTTTCCGCAAAATGAAAATCATTTTCTTTATATGAAGCTTTAATGCCAGCTTCGATTTATTCTTGCCAAATTTATTAGCCGCCGCCCCCCACCCCATAATACAGTCCTAAACTATTTTGACTTCATGGCACATTTCAAAACTTCGATCAGTGGATTACGGTTTCCAGATGGCTTGAATCAAGAATTTTTCTGACGGATAATTTTGAGATTTATGACCGAAAATAGTGAATCCTAGCTAATAACTCGATACCCATGATCATTTTACAACCTCCACTTCCACCGGCAATGCTCACAAGATGAACACACGCATTATGTGGGTATGCATCTTAATCTAAAGGAAATGACTACTTAGTGCATAAAGACATTTACTTAAAACACACATTGGTTGATCGAACATAGTACTTCGCAAAATTATTTTTATAAGACGATGATGTTTCTAAAAGAAAAACATGTTGGCATTTATAAGAAGGGCACCCAAATCGTAATTCTAGCTTCTTGCAAACCGTTGACCACACAGCTTGTCAGAGCATATGAAGCTTCGTCCCAACTCCGCTCACGAAATGGCCATCTTACCTCGTCATTACGAGGAAAGTCATCGTTCATCTTGTGACTAAACAAATCCTAAGAAGGATCCGAATGCATTAAACTAATGCCATTGTCTGCTCGTATCTGGAAGGGAGAACTTTGAATAAGTCACCCAAGCCAAGTTCGAAGGACCAGTACAACTTGATGTTATACATTAATACATATGGGTGTTTCGAGGATTACTTAATTTTCTTTCATGCAACCAAATGGGATTACATTTTGCTTATAAAAGGAAAGCCCGACTGAGCACTTTCACCTCGTGTTCAATCCCTTTGCCTTCGCATAATTCCTTCCCTAGTACAATAGCCTAATTCCATACATCATCGTCATCCTCCCTCACAAAAGAAGAATGACTGCTAGGAAAGTTCATTTGGTTTTATCACTAAGTCTTCTCTTGGTTGTAGCGTGCAATGCAGATGGTAAATTGAGGAAGAAATTCTACAAGAAGAGTTGCCCTCAAGCTGAGAAGCTTGTGAGGGACATCACTTGGAGCAAGGCCCAATCTGACCCTACTCTGGGTGCTAAGCTTCTCAGGATGCACTATCACGATTGCTTTGTTCAGGTAGCAAATTCCTATATATCCCCATCGTAGCTTTTCCAATCAAAACATGCCGAGAGTAACCATTTTCTATGGGAAAGGTTGCCGGCTTTCTTTTTTTATGGTGTGTCACTTGAGATTCCTGTCAACTTAATTAAAAGTTTAAGTCATCATTATGCCAATGATCATCTTCGCTTGTTGAGACAGAAGATGGGGAATGTAGGGAACATATTGTTCAACTTGTATTTCTCTAATTACTTTAAACTTTTAGACTTATAGGACATGAACATATCTCAACCGTTCTAGATAAATCTTGTTTTACATCATAAGCATTCGGACTTAGCGAGCTCAACTCTCATTTGATGAAATTGTGGAAATAATTATTTCTTAGGGATGCGATGGATCTATACTGCTGGACCCTGTGGGGACAACCAAATCCGAGAAGAACGCAGTACCAAATCTCGCCCTGGCTGGTTTTGATGTTATCGATGACATCAAGACACAAGTTGAGCAAGCTTGCCCAAACACCGTCTCTTGCGCCGACGTTCTTTCTCTAGCTGCTCGCGATGCCGTTTCTTTCCCTGTAAGATAAACTTGCTTGATCGATTGTCTAAAACCATAAATTTCATCATAAAAAATGGTCGAAATATAAGGTTTATCATTTGAACACGATGGCATGAATTGCAGTTTAAGAAGCCGATGTGGGATGTGTTGACGGGAAGAAGAGATGGCAATGTTTCATTAGCATTCAACGTCACTGTGAAGCTTCCATCTCCTTTCGCAAACTTTAGTACTCTCGCACAAAGTTTCTCTGAGACAGGCCTTAATGTGAACGATCTTGTCGTTCTCTCTGGTAAGCCAACACAATCATGTCTTTTTTTGGATGTTTGAATTAATATTTTGTGACTTACATTTGGATCGTCAAATTAGCATCGAAGCTAAAGTACATAACTGACATACTGCATTGATTTAGACGTTGCACAATGTATAATGAAGTCATCTATATCTTTGCTCCTTCATCAGGTGCGCATACCATTGGAGTTTCTCATTGCGGCATAATTTCCAATAGGCTCTACAACTTCACCGGGAAAGGAGATGCCGATCCCTCTCTGAACGCTGCCTACGCTGCATCCCTCCGGACCCAGTGCCCTAACCCGGCCAACCCGGCTAAGACGGTGGACATGGATCCACAAAGCTCCCTCTTCTTCGATAGCCATTACTTCGATATTCTCACGGAAAACAAGGGATTGTTCCAATCTGACGCTGCACTCTTGACAAACCGAGGCGCAGCCAAGGTGGTCCAGCGCCTTCGGTCGCCAGCCAAGTTCTTTGCCGAGTTTGGCAAATCAATGAAGAAAATGGGGGACATTGAGGTACTGACGGGAACTGCCGGAGAGATTAGAAAACAATGTCGTGTGGTGAATCAATCGTAAGGGAAGCCATCGTTTGGTGTGTCGTGGGTCATAGTTTCGACCGTTGCTCTTTAACATAAGTATTTGTGGTTTAGTAATTTGACAACGTGGTGATGTGTTCTTTGCAAGTTTTAAATAAACTGTAATAGCTCTTCGTTTAATTTTCCAATACAAATAGCGTAACTCTTTTTTCTCTCTTGCGTATGCGCACAAGAGCTAAATCAGTATTTCCAAAATTTGAAACAATAGAGCAAGCAGTTAGACTTTCAACATTATCAAAACCAACAAGATGATGAAATTCGAAAATCCGACTTTCACATTGTGGGGCACGATATCCAAGCGCTAGCGATCCGATTAAAACGACGAGCATGTATTTCACCACCAACATGCACATCGACAGGAACGAACTTCCCCGCGCTTTACGGACAATAATTCTTATTTCCCACCTGGATGATCTTTCGACGACAGATGTTTATAATATCTCTTGGATATAAATAGATAGAGAGAAGTGATCACCCTCGTTTTTCTTCAAGAGAGAGCAACTTTGCCCTAAGTTTTTGCAATTTGTCCAAAAGGAGAGGGGGCTCAGTTTGGGCATTACATTACGTCAACTGTCTGAGATATGTTGAGTTCAATTGATGTTGGTCTAATAACATCCTGCGGCTGAAAATCAATGTCGGCATTATTTTGTGGAACCGATCTGGTCGCATAAGACGACCTTGGCCATTAATAGTACGGATCACACGTCTTGGTTCCTTCGCTTTCAAGGGGCCTTCTCTTTCTCTCTCTGTTCATTGCCATGCAACGTCCACCCCGAAATTATTCTTGTCCTTCCATTTTCGACAATGGGAAAAGAGAAGAAGAAGAAGAAGGAGGAACTCAAAGTGAGTTCGCAGCTTTTCTTTTTACCCCCTTTTCTTCTCAATATTCAAGCATCATGAATGGCGTCATATCCTGCATAATGTATCTTTTTATTAACTTTCTAATGTATGGTTAAAGAATTAGAAAAAAGATTTAAATTTGGTGTTCCGTACGTAGGTTGTTGTCGTCGAATTCAGAGTTTCAATGCACTGCAACGCGTGTGAAAGAACGGTCGCAAGAACAATTTCAAAGATCAAAGGTCTCTCTCTCTCTCTCTCTCTCTCTCTCTCTCTCTCTCTCTGTGCGTAAGAAAAATCTTAAGTTTGGTTTGGTGAACCTATCTACGTTCATGTTGCATGAGACATGCAGATCCGATATGATGACAATGAAAAGGAACAACTTTTCATGTGTGCGCACGCGTTTTCTTCTTTTGGATGATGCAGGGATAGAGAAGTTTTCGACAGATATGAACCAGCACAAGGTGGTCGTGACAGGGCGGATCGATCCGAAGAAGGTCTTGAAGAAGTTGAAGAAGAAGACGGGGAAGAAAGTCGAAATTCTGGAGAACAAAGAGGACCTGGCGAATGAAGACGGAGCGAATGATGGGGAAGGCGAAGACGGGTCGAAAACGATGGTGGCTGAAGAACAAAACGCAGTTATTCATCCTTCGATGTTGGGTTACTGTTGCGTAGAAGACGAAGTCTTGATGATGTTCAGCGACGAGAATCCAAATGCATGTTCTGTGATGTAGAGACAAAGAGGGAGAGATTCAGCCGCATGCCATTGCATAACGTAGAATTAGTCTATAAGATTGATACTGTTTAATTTTAGAATGAGAGATCGGTTGAGTGGTCAAAAGTTTTATTTTGAGTCTTTGACGCAGCAATTTTTCATATATGAACTACAACTTCTTCCGCATAAATTAGCAAACATTATGGACAACATTTGTTATTTATGGATGGAGCCATATCTGGTGCACTGAACGGAACGATTTACAGACGCTCATATAGATTGAAATCATGTATAGAGTTCAGATATCTCATGCCTTAAACAAAAATGCCACTCTCGATTATATGGTCGACTGCTTTAATATTTGAGGAGAAAGATTGAGCCTTTCCCGCAAGGTGGGCCAAACGGGAAAAAAGGCCATTGCCGTGAACATGTCTTAAATTGGCATTGAATTTACAGTAAAAAGGCCTTATCGTTGATTAATTTCTCATGGGGTTTTGAGGATCACATTTCTTAATGCGCCAAAATAATCACAAATCCACCCCCAACTTTGGACCTAATTCAAAAAATAGTATACTCTTCAAGCAAAGTGAAATGAGGTTAAGTGCTTCATATATATATATCAACATTATCAACATTAGCTGAGAGAGAACTAATAATTTACATGATTAGAGGTCATTAATTTATTAACTCATTTGTTTAAAAACTAGTGGGAAATTGCATTATACTGGAGTTAAAATGCAAATGTTCTGTACAACAATGTCAGCGAAAGAAAGTATTTTCATTTAAAGGAATCATACGGTAAAATAAATAAATAAATAAATAAGTCTCATGGCATCACGATTACATTCGTTGGAGATTCTCGAACTGGTCTATTGGCAAAAAAAAGGGATGGAGCTGTTTACGTGGATACATGAGAATTGCGCAAAACAAAACAAAAAATTCAGATACCTGTGTCTATTGCATGGGTCTTTTGACAACTTCCTTGCTCGCAGGAGTAAAGCTTCAGACATATTAGCCTTGACTCTTATATCTGTTAGCCTTAACTTAACTCTAAGAAGATTAACAATTAGCCAACCATGTCCTGGTTCAGACCAAGGCATATTCTGATTAAAAAAGAAGGAAAGGAAAAGTGTCACATTGTTCTCATCGGGAAAAGTGTTAAAAATGTCCTAAACATTTTGCATTTATGCCAATTTAATCATAAACCTTTTTTTGATACCAATTAAGTCCTAAACATTTTTACGTTATATCAATTCAGTTCTTTCCGACCAATTTTGGCTAGATTTTGCTAACTAGATGATGGGCAACTAACGTGGCCTGATCAACACTAACATAAACAACTTTTAACAATATTTTAATATTTTTGAATTTTTTTTCTTTTTCTTTTTCTTTTTTCCTTCTCCTCCTTCTTCCTCCAGATAGTCGCCGAGGCGACCAGCTAGAGGCGATGGCCAGCGAGGTTGAGGTCAACCTTGCCTGCCACCTCGCCAGTGGCCGCGTGGGCGGCCTTGCACTGGGTGGTGAGGCTCGCCCTCGCCGGATCTGGCAAGGGTTGACCCTTGCTCATGGCCAGCAAGGGCAAGCCTCGCCAGCCCAACGCGAGGCCGCCCTTGAGGCCTAAGTAGCGAGACTTGCCCTCGTCGAATCTAGCGAGAGTCAAGCCTCACCCATGGTCGGCGAGGGTGAGCCTTGCCAACCTAAGGCGAGGCTAGCTCAAGGCCGTCCTCATGGCCATTGGCAAGGTGGTTGGCAAGGTCGAGGTCGACTTGGCCGGCCGTTGCCTCTAGCCAATCATTGAGGTCCAGCGACCGGCTAGAGGAAGAAGGAGGAGAGGAAAAAAATAAAAATTCAAAAATATTAAAATATTATTAAAAGTTGTTCACATTAACGCTAATTAGACCATGTCAATCGACCGGTGTCTAGTTAGTAAAATCCGGTTGAAATTGGTCGAAAATAACTGAATTGGCACAACGTAAAAATGTTTATAACTAAATTGACACAAATGTAAAAAGTTTATGAATTTTTTAACAATTTTCCCATTCTCATCATTTGTCTCTATGCAAGTATTGTCCCACGTCACCCTAGTCTTGATAGCCTCTCAACCTTACCTATACTAGGGCCTTTAGTCATTGTCGGCATGCTCACCTACCACTCTCTTCCCAACTTGATCGACTCTATTTCAAGGGATCCCTCGTATTAAGGATTCTAGGCTTCCTAGATTCATGACAATCGGTGAGGATTTGGAATATAATCTCTAAGAACTTACTTCTCGTCAATAATCACTTTATCCTTGCCAAAAAAATCGCTTGCTTTCTACCACTTGGAAATGGTAACATAAACTAGAATGCCAAAAAATTTAAAAAAAAAAAAAAAAGACCTAAATTGGATTTGATTGCAACTTCACACTACCAACATTAACTTCAATCTATCTTTCCACCTAAAAAAAGTAGGATCAACCTACATAGATCTCCTCTATCATTCAAGTATCATTGATTGATAACAATATAATAGGATATAATTTCTTCGAGATATTGTTTTCTCTTTTGTGAAAGTCAATGCTTGACGCTTGATTGCCCAAAACCCCATAGCACTGCCACACTGCCACATAGCATCATCATCCTCATTTGGGTCTGCCACAAATTTTTCTTTGAATTCAAAGGTGCTTTGTCATGGCAACGTATCTATCCTAGGCCCAAAAAAGAAGGAAAAAAGTTGCTCCAACCTATCATGTATAGCCATGATCTCTCAGTTTTCCACCCAACTGAAAAACCTAACAGAAAGCTCCAACTTTCCGACTTACCTTTAATCTATGTACCTTACCAGAAAATCCGTCACACAGATCTCTCTTTCCTCTTTCACACCGGCCACAAGTCCCAGTCAAAGTAATCCCGACCAACATGCTCAAATTGATTGGACACAGAGGAGTCCAAGTGTCTGTATGCAGATGCAAGTCTCACTTGTTGCTCCACTAAAACTCCCGACCAACATGCCCAAATTGATTGGACACAAAGGAGTCCAAGTGTCCGTTTGCAGATGCAAGTCTCACTTGTTGCTCCACTAAAACTCTGTCTCTGTCTCTGTCTCTCTTTCTGCGCCATTAGACATCCTCTAATGGCTGACAAAAGCATGCGCCAGGCCACAACCAAGCATTCAAACCATATAGTACCGACCTTCATTTTTCAATGCTATCCATGACGTTCTTTATCCTTTTCTTATGAATCCGTACAATGCTGGCCCATTAGCAGAGATGATTTCCAATGTTTGTCAAACAGAGAAGATAATCTCTTTGTATTTTCTGACTAGCATAATAGGCGTGATAAGATCATAAGAATCACTATCATAATGGGGGTCATTATTGCATTCTTTTCTAGTCGGATAACCCTCCTAGGAAATCATCTTATGGGATATGCCAATGAAGAAAGCAATGTCTTAACAATTCCTTTTTTTCAATGATGTTTCTCAGTTGATTGCAATGTGGAATGAGCCCAAAAAGGAAAAACTGAAGATGGTACCGATGTAATCTTGTTGGGAAGAGATTGGATCTTCCTCAGCTTTCATTTGAAGAGAATCAGCATACTGCCTCAGGCAGTGAAACCAGTAGATCCATCAGGAGTCAAGAATGAGCAGAAGAGACTAATTGAATATCAAGGATCAACGTTCTCATTTATCTTTCCTTTTCTTATTTGTCTTTCCTTTATTCTTCACTTTTTTTCCCCTAGCGTATATGGTGATGCTCTTCTTATAAATAATGAATCGCCCACATTGCAACAATAAGAGCACTACAGATCGACAAATGACTTGTGACAAGCTATACTGTTATTGTTGTAGCATCCTGTTTGTACATGGTGTGAGAGAATAAAAAAACAAGCCTGTGGGAGAATTCCTTTATGACATGATTTCCAAAGCTTCCCTTGTTTTTCCTACTACGTTGAATACAGTAGCTGCAATATGTGCTGGGGTCAGACCGGCTTGAGCCATTTGGTCGGCAGGCGATCCATGGTCAATGTAGCGATCGGGCAGAACAAGAGGCCTCCACTGCAAAAATGTCCACATGTGATTTAGGAAAGTACAGGAAAAGGAAGAAACAGCCGCCAGAATATCTGGTGGTTCCAGACAACTTTAAACATAACCCAACTCAGCCAAAGTTCTGCAATATTTTTTCCTGAAGATGTAGCATCCATACCTTTACTGTGCCGTCAAGAAGGCCATCAAGGGCCAGGAACTGAGCGACGTGAGACCCGAACCCTCCTATTGAACCTTCTTCGACTGTGATCAAAACCTCATGCGATTTTGCAAGGCTTCGGATAAGGGCATGATCCAAAGGTTTGCAGAAGCGTGCATCAGCAACTGTTATTTTGAAGCCATGGGTTTCAATCAATGCAGCCGCAGCTAAGCAGCCCTGCACCGCTGTTCCATAGCCCAAGAGCGCCACTCTCTCTCCTTCTAAAGTATCCTTCCCTTTCCAATCTGTGAGTGAAAATTTTTTGGAGAGTGATCAAAATGGAAATCAATCCGGGATGGAATGCCAATTTTTTTCAGCTTATTTGGGGATATGCTCTTTTTTTTTTTTTTTTCACAAAATTGGCAAGAAGATACCTCAAGTGGTGTGCCTTTGTTTCCTGGCGGCAGCGGAACGCCAACTCCATTTCCTCGTGGGTATCTGAAACAACTTGGTCTGTCGTCGATGGCGGCAGCAGTAGCCACCATGTGGAAAAGCTCTGCCTCGTCCGCAGGAGCCATCACCACCATATTAGGGAGGCATGCCATAAAAGTGACATCAAAAGCACCACAGTGTGTAGGGCCATCAGCTCCAACCAGTCCTGCTCGATCCATCGCGAATCTAACAGGCAACTTCTGCAGATCAACATCATGCACAACCTGTTGCACGGGGAACAATACACTCTCAAGACAAAAAAAGGGGCAAAAGGATAAGATTGCGCAAAGAAGTCAAAGCAGTGGGCTTGCCTGGTCATAAGCCCTCTGCATGAAAGATGAGTAGATTGCACAGAAAGGTTTAATGCCTTCACATGCTAGACCAGCAGCAAAAGTGACGGCATGTTGTTCTGCAATCCCAACATCAAAACATCTGGTTGGGAAGCGGCGAAGGAAGAGATTTAACCCCGTGCCCCCTCCCATTGCAGCATGAATAGCAACAATATCTTTATCCGCTTCCGCTTCTGCAGTTAAAGCCTCGGCAAAGTATGTAGTGTAAGACTGCGTGGCTGGGCTTGATTTGAACTGCTTTCCAGTTGCAGGATCAAATTTAACCACACCTGCAATGATGAAGCTGATAACTAATTGGGCACAAATTTTTTATTCTTAAGGGCATAAAAATAAATGCGTGAAATAAACTCTCATAAATTCCTTATTCAATTTAGATCCTTACCATGGTACTTATCTGCAGCTTTTTCAGCGTAAGGGTACCCTCGACCTTTCTCAGTGACAACATGGATCAGAACTGGACCAGTTGTTTTGGTACTCTTTACCTCTTTGAGAATCGAAACTAGATCATCAATGTTATGGCCATCAACAGGACCAATATAATAGAGCCCAAGCTCTTCAAACAGGGTGGATCCAGATCCACTGATCATCCCTCGAGCATATTCATCAACTTTTGCAGCCAGTTCGTGCATAGGTCCCCCAATTTGCTTGGTAACACCCTATAATCACAAGGATGGGGATTTTACTAAAATTTATGTCCAGAACAGAGCAGCAGAAAATGAAAGTCCCGAACTGTAAGGGCAATCGGTACCCTACCTTTGCGACTTCTCTAAGTTCTCTAAGAGGCCTGTTAGATTGTAATCTACTCAGAGCACTGCTCAACGCTCCTACAGGAGGTATAGGTCCATCAAGATTAGCAGTGGGCAATGAGACCTGTTTGTTGTCGTTGAGAATGACAATCATATCAGAGTCCAAATACCCAGCATTGTTCATGGCTTCATAAGCTTGACCTGCAGTCATGGCACCATCGCCAATGACAGCAACCACATTATTATTCCTTCCCTTTAGATCCCTTCCAACAGCCATACCTGTTTCTCGGGAAAAAAAGGAAAATCCTCTATTAGAACATAACAAAGATTGAATCTATTTGACATGGAAGTCAAGCATATAGTGAAGTCCTGCAGACTGGTCTGATGTAAGATCAAGTGACACAACTTGGTAACCTATAATCATATCAAGAAGAAATTGATCTTATGTTGAATAATGAAGCACATAGAAAAGTGCAACTCCATCATGGTATTTTTCAGACCGACTATGATATAAGCAAAACCAAATCTTCATTTCTTATTCAAAAGATGTAAAGTCTTGTAGTTAAACCCTGATTCACGTGCTTGTGGTGAGTTTTGCTACTCTTAAAAAATACTGCACCTTAGGATTATGTACTTAATAGAGGCATAAAGAGAATTACCCAACCCTGCAGAGATAGTTGTAGAACTATGACCAGTGCCAAAGCAATCGTATTCACTCTCCGAGCGCTTTGTGAACCCTGCCAATCCATTAGTCTGCCTAATCGTTTGCATTTTGTCTCTCCTCCCAGTCAGAATCTTATGTGGGTAAGACTGCATATAGATACCACACGATCAAAAAGCAATTACCATCAAGCTGATCATAAATTTCAGTCATGCAGAATTTCAGTCATCCCAAAGAGGCTGAAACAAGAGAAAAGAAAGCATCTTCGACACCTGATGGCCGACATCCCAAAGAATCCTGTCTTGAGGTGCATTGAAGACATAATGAAGAGCCACGGTGAGCTCGACGACACCCAGGCTTGAGCCCAAGTGGCCGCCAGTCTTGGAAACGTTGAATATGACATCGGAACGAAGCTCGTCCGCTAGCTGCTTCAGCTCCTACACCGATTATTACATCCCAAGCAAATTCCGGATTAGAGTCCCCACTAGCAATGATGAGCTGCTCCATGGATAGAATATGTAATACGAGGTTAGTATGTACCTTGATGGCTAGATTTTTCATGTGAAGAGGATAGTTTACGGTGTCCAATAGAGGTGTTGGTGGCCTCTTGGAGTAATACTCTCCGCTCTCAGACAGTGATGCATAAACCCCACCAGGTCGTTTTCTCACCTGGACCTAAACCAGAGAAAAAGACCCAGTTTTTCCCCGAATCATTCCCAGGAAAAAAACAAGCTGAAATTGACAGTAGCACCAAAAACCACATATGCAAAACAAGTGCCGCCGAAGCATTTATAATGAACGTTAGCTTAGCAAGGGCTTCGATGCAAAGGTATAAGTGATTGGAAGATGAAAAATCATAACCGCAAGTTTTGCAAGCCACGACTGTTGCTTCCTCAATCTCTAAGCCAAGAAATAACAAAGCAGCAGACAAATAGCGGTGGAAAAACCTGAGCGAGGCTGTGCTGGGATTGCGCCAGCAGATCTGAGCCCCCCACGAAATGAGAAGAGAGAGAGGCATTCCTCTGAGCATCCGAAGCTGTGGCACGGTTGATATGGGCCGGGAACGAGAATGCGCAGAGTGCCATATCTCCCCGATGCACCCGCGGACCGATGGAACCCGACAGCTTAAAAAGGGGCCACAGAGCAAGAAGCGAAAAGCAGAGGACTCCAAGAACCGCGAATTTGTACCGCCGGAGCTCCAAGAAACAGAGACCCAGAATAGGAAATGACCAACCCCGATTCCCCGGCAACACGGAAAAACGAGAAGCCAAAAAGATGAAAGTGGGTATCGGAATGAATGATCGAGTGAAAGACTGGTCGACCCTTTACTCTGTAT
Source organism: Eucalyptus polyanthemos subsp. polyanthemos (assembly GCA_017140185.1). Lineage (NCBI taxonomy): Eukaryota > Viridiplantae > Streptophyta > Magnoliopsida > Myrtales > Myrtaceae > Eucalyptus > Eucalyptus polyanthemos. The sequence goes on along the minus strand of CM029464.1, from coordinate 44,402,862 downwards.
TCGCCACCACTTTGAATTGGCGCTAGCAGTGGCAACGTCGGTTTCGAAATTAGAGTGTCTTTGTGGTCGACAGAGACTCCAGCAAGAGAGAGAGAGAGAGAGAGGGAGAGGGGGAAGGTTAATTAATAGTGAATGCGTAGAGATGCTATAGGGAATGCTTACTGGTAAGCTTCTTTAATCCAGAGCCATGCTCCTTCATTGCATCTTGCATATTTAAAGAAGCCACTACTACTATTCAAAGTCAAGTGACGTGGGGACTATTGCCTCACGCGTGGGCTGCTTCCCGTTCATTGGGCCACGTGGATGGAAATCACCAACGGATCAGATAGACATTTCCATCTCCTTGGATTGGGGGATGTCAATGCATTGTATCGGTCGTGGGCGTTTGGTGACCGGTGTACCTTTACCAAGATGAGAACGCCAATTCGCGTTAACTCCCTAGCCATGACAAAATTTCTATTTATTTATTTATTTCTCTATTATCTAAAATAGATTTAGAATATTATATATATATATCTAAAATAGATTTGGAATATATATATATGTTTGATAAAGTAATTTCATTTATATCTTTTTTTTAATTTTAAAATAGATTTAGAATAAAAATCAAAAACTAAAATTTTTAACTTTTATATTTCTAAAACAAAAATGAAAAATGAAAACTTTTTCATCGTTCACTTTTATTACTGCTCATTACCCATTTCTTGCTAGTGGGGTGTCGGACAACCGTTGCCAATCACTTGCCGTCGATCACTGGCTTGCCAAACGACAATTGGCCATTGCCAGTTGTCGAAGGACGACCGCCCGCCATTGTACATTGGCCACTGGATGCCAACTACAGCCCCTTAGAAATAGAAAGTTTATTCTATTTTGTAAAAAAAAAAAAAATTTTCATTCCAAAAACAGAAATTTTGGGTTATTATCAAACGTGTTTTTTTCTTTAGAAACCCATCACATAATATAAATTGATTTTTATTTCATAAATTTTTATTATGCACATCTTTAATAGTCGTGTCCTGTGCCCAGTTTAAGTTTCTCTTTGAGGCATGCTTGTATAGATGGACTATTACTTTTTTTTATTTTTTTTAAAGGATTAATATCATAAAAAGCCTCAAATTTGGACACCTATGACACATTGATTTTAAATTGATTTTTTTATTACAAAAAATCTTAAACCGATACATTTGTGATAAATTAACTAAAAACCCTAAGCTGATATATTTGCGACAAATTTATTTTCCGTTAGTTTTGGTTAAATAAAATCAATGTCACAAAAAACTATAAACCGGTGTATCTATAACAAAATGGAGGGTAAACATACACCGTTAATTATCATTATTCAACGTGTCATTTTTTCAATATAACTAACGGAATTAAATTTATTACAGATGTGCCATTTTGAAGCTTAAATTTGTTGCATGTGTATTACTTTGAGATTTTTCATGATATTAGTTTATTTTTGAAACCCTTGAAACTTTGGCTAGCTATAAATTTTGACACGTGAATGACATGTACAATGTTTTCATAATGTTTTCCCCCAAAATTTAGCCACCATATTAAACTCTAACAGATAAGCAGATGTGAGGATCATGTGGAGAACCGTCCCGAACATTTAGCGAATAATATATTCCTGTGTTTCTCTTCCTCCTATGTCAGTATGCCAAAAAAGACCACGAGATTCATTCTTTACTTGCCTAGAGACCTCGTGATTTATGCGAACGACTGCGTTGCCATAAGCAGGTATGCTTTGCTTCCGGAATGGCCAGAAAAGAGACGAAGAATTCCAGATGGCGGGACGAAGAAGCAGCATTCACAACGACAAGTGATCATACATGTCTATCTTCAAATTCTGACGTGTGCGTCGCGTCGAGATGGGCGGAAGTGAAATGACACCTGACGTTCGCAGCTAAGAACCGGCGAGGAAACTTTCCCTGCGGATGTCGACAATCCGATTCCAGAACGCGCTCGAAAGTTTCCGAGATGGATGATAATCTCATACTCTCAAGTGTCTCTACTCTCAGTATTTACGCTATGATATCACCTGTAAGAAGGTCATAAAATATGCATTTTCACGGAACTCGACCCCAGAAAGAAAATCATACGTCCAAGCACCCAAAGAATAAGATAGTTCTGTCTCTTAACTAAAACTACGACAGATGGTTCTGTCTTTTAAGTGAAACTGCGACATCCCTCAATTAACTCACTTAGGATATAGATGGGCACTTTTCAAGAGGTTATCCATTTTGGTAATGCTCCAGCATGGGCTAACTTAATTTTGGAGTTTTAAAACAAAGCTCGCTGCTATGTCAAAAGTGACTTATAGAATTAATTCTAACTTTTACATATATATTCCAAAATAGCTCCCTCATTGTTTGATGCACAATTTGATTCATTTCTACCCCTTTCACCTAGGAGCCGCTCACTGTTCAAGCCCTCTCTAGCCCCGGCAACAATTTCACATCCTCATCGATATGTTCATTGTAAAAAATTTACATGAAGCAATGATTAGGAGAGTGCAAAAGAATAGGAAACTGCCTAGAACTAGATCGGACCGGACCGCACAAGAATTGGCGGCTTCTAAGGGAACTAATTCAATTCTCAGTTCCAATTTGTTCGAACTGATAGGTAATGATCTAGTTCTCTATTCCAAATGTGGAACCGTCCATCCGAACCGGACTAATAAGATATAAAATATATTTTTAATTTTCAAAAAGTGCAAAGCTTTCAAATAGCAAGAGAGAGAGAGAGAGAGAGAGAGAGAGAGAGAGAGAGAGAGATTTAATACACAAATTAATATCAACCAATTTGTCATAAACCCTCGAAACTTTGGCTACTTAAAAATATTGACACGTGAATGACATGTACAACGTTTTTCATAATTTTTTCCCAAAATGTAGCCACCATTTTGAACTTCGATGGATAAGCACATCCGAGGTAGTTTCCATACCGCGTTTAGAATCGTCCTCATCAGTTTGCGAATAGTAAATTCATGTTATGTCATCTTACGTAGAAAAATACCACGTGATTCATTCTTTACTTGCCTCGAGACCTCGTGACCTATGCGAACGATTGCGTTGCCACCAGCAGTTATACTTAGCTTCACAAGCTACAGATCCAAAGTGCCATGAAGTGGATTACTTGTTCTGATCGGAAGCTGCTGATTGCGTTCGATCACAATGATTTACAGAAGAAAACTTGTAGATCAGAAAGCTTCTGCAAGATTGGCCAGAAAATAGATAAAGAATCCCACAAGGCGGGGTGAAGAAGCAGCATTAACAACGGGAAGTAATCGTACACATCCGTCTACAAATTTCACCGCATGCGTCGCGTGGAGATGGACGGACATGGAGTGACGCCCAACGTTCGCAGATAAGAAGCCGCGAGGAAACTTGTGTCAGTGGATGTGGGCAATCCAGTTCCACAACCCACTTCAAACTTATTAGGATACATGATTGATTTAACACTCTCAGCTGCCTCTACTTTCAATCTGTACGCTCCGATACCATCCTGTAAGAAGGCCACAAGGTCGGCATTTTCACGGAACCCTCCCCCCAGAAAGAAATTCAGACGTCGAAGCACCCTGAAGAACATGATCGTTTTATCTTTTAAGTGAAATCGCCCCGTAAAACGAAGAGGCCTACCATGGTTGATGACTGTCCCGTGAACTGGTTCCAAAAATTTTACATGAAGCAGTGATAGTAATACGTAAAGCTTTCAACAGTACCGGGGGGGGGGGGGGGGGGAGAGAGAGAGATTCTTAATACAAAAATTAATATCAACTAATCTGTCATAAATATTCAGGCATATACTGTATATAATTTTCAAGTATTGACCACCAGAGGGAGAAGAGAATTCCAATTTTCTAATAGAATAAGCTAGGTCGGTGTCGAGAGATGCAAATAAAAGTGCACGCACTTGCTAAATGAGGGATTTCCACGTGATTTTCGAGAAACATTTCGGACTTGTAATATTCTTATTATAATATTCAAATATTAAATTATGCATTCATCTAATATTTTAAATTTTTAGAACGGTTAAGCAGTTGACAGTAATTTTACATAATATTAAAGTCTCATTTCCTAAGGCAATTCTAGTGCACTTAGTGCACGTAAAAATTTCTCTTTTTTTTTTGCTTTTCACCCACACATCCAAGTGTACTTTTCAATGCTGCGAATACATGTCTTGGCACAATAACTTTTCCCTCAGCAAAGCCTAAATTATTTTGCTTGTTGTAACCACACCAGCCTTATCGGTCACATTTAAATTATTGTCTTGATAGCTAAGTTGATCACAAAGGATGCATGCTGCTCACCTCCAATATCTTTGATTCTTGACTTTTCACTTCTTATTTCGAGAAGCCAACTTCACCACCAAATTTGTCACCATCAAACAATTAACATATTGAAATCTTCTTGTCAACAGAAGCTGGAGCCGTCACATGCGCCACCACGTGTCGCCTTGCCTTGGATTCATTGAGCTCATTTTAATTGAAGATTTTGTGACATTGTTCATATTATTTTTCAAACTTAGGTTGATTTGTTTCGATTCAACTTATGTTTGAGGGAATGTTAGCAATATTATGATATTAAAATATCTTTTAGAGATATTTACGATATTTTCACTGATTTTCTAAATCTATTTGATTATACACATCTGATTTGATTTCATTTGATTTCCTTTATCTAAGCTTATAAATAGGCTCTTCATGTATATATATATATATATATATATATATATATATAATAAATATATATATATATATATATATATCTCGATCGAAATATACAAAATTGTCTACATTACATGTATTAGAGCTAGGTAGTCTTGAATTTGAATCTCCCAAGCTCTTATTTGCAGTTCTATGTTCGAATATTATCGCACATTTCCACACTTAGGCTATAATCAAAGTTCAACCTACGTATGAGAGAGAGTGTTAGATTATTTAAATAATAGAATATGCATTCATCTATAAGTTAAAAATTTTATAACAGTTGGTGATGGTCCTACAAAATGTATACTTGTAATTCTACCCGGTTTACCCAATTTATATGTGTAAGCCAAACATAAACTTCAGGTAAGTCTCGACCATATAAAAATCCATCTTCTTCGGAAAAGTCAATTGCGTGGTTCCAAAGACAAACAACAGTGCCGTCCTTACCGATAGAAAAGCTGCTATTCTGAGGCAAAAAGTCATAAAGACAGCGATAGTGAACCAGCCAGAAGCCTAGACAATTTTCTGAGGTTGAAGTCCCATAAAAAAGAAAGATTCCAACGACAACACAAGAGGAACTCGGTGTCGGGCGGCAAACCACCACTTACGTAAACGAAATATTTAATGGAAACATATAAAATTGATGTGGTGTTGATCGAATTCCTTTATTCGACAATCAATAATAAAGTGGAACTAGCTATAATATGTTAGTCAAGCCACAATAAACTATTTAAATTAGGATTGAAAGGACTATTGGTAATTGATAACAATTGAGAATTTCTAAAATTTCAGAAGAGTCCTCGTCAGAAATGCACCTTGAGAAAAAAAATATTCGGCAAAATCATGCTTAGACAATCCATGCTGCTGACAAGTGAAACCGATAATATTGGGAGACATCGACGTGCAAGTTGAAAGGTTAATCATACATCTAGAATTACTTCCGCCCGTTAAACTCGGAAACTGTCATGAATCATGGAAATAATGAAATAGCCAATCTCGTGAGTTGAGCAGTGCTACCCATTGTAAATAGAGTTCCTACTGCTTGTGAATCATGAGTTGAGCAGTACCACCCATTGTCGTGAATCATGAGTTCCTGCCCAATTGATTGCTGTGGGAACGCGTGGTAGGCCCATCATTGACACAAAGCAGTGGAGGGTGAAGATTCTACAGTTACAAAAGCACTTGATGCAAGTTTTTCTATTTTGTTTGACTCCCCGCCGTCATCGAATGAGAATGAATAAAAGGCTTGTGGGATTGACATGAGGAGGAAGGGATGTCTGTATTTTGAAGAGTGAACTCTAAGCGAATATGAAGCATATGGATATAGGTTATGCCTTGGAAAGGAAAACAATTCCAAATTAGCTTTTTCTATGAACTAGGAATGCAAGAAAGGAGAACAGTTACAACAGATGCAAAGCTCTTTCAAGCATACTTCTAATCGTTTCGGCCCATCTCAGTGGGCCTTAATGACCCGAAAAATGAATAGAATTCACCTGAAATAGCTCTTGCTGGAAAACACTCGTGAAAAGGAATAGAGAGCAAGAACCCGGCCTAGGCTATGTCACGAGCAATGGCAAAGCAGACGTAGTACAAATGTCGTAAACAATACATAACACGGATGTTAACATATTCAAATCCCAACAGGTATTCAAGGAAGTCCAAATTCCAGTGCGATGAGAAAACAAGTTATACTTCAACAATCAAAGAAAAGTCGTAGTGGACCAGCATGCAAGAAGTGCTGCCCATTTTGTATCTCTTCTCCTATAGCTACTTCTGCCATCTTTCAACATGATAGATTCTGATTTAAAACCAGATGAAGGTAAAAATATAAGCAACCTCTCACTTCATCTTTGCCTCAGTAAACAGAACATGGCGATTAACCCGAGGGTCATACTTTCGGAACTCCATTTTCTCTAACATCTTACGGGGATTCTTCTTCTTCACATAGAAGAAGCCAGTCCCAGCAGCCGAAACAAGCCTGATAAACACTGATGCAGCCTTCTTCTTCTTGTCCCCCATTTACAAGCTCAAATGAACACCGGGCAAACTAGTTCAACAGAACAAAGAAACACAAGGATAAAGTCATGATGAGAAAAAGAAAAAACTAAACGACCAGAATGAATTATGAAAGTGATGGAATTACATGCACAAACAGATTGTGCATGCAAGAACACCTCTAACACTGCTGTACAATGTGAAACATTCGAACTATTTAAATCAATCAAGTTTGATGCAATTTAATTCTCCAAGCACACAACTAAACCATACAACAATAGCAACAATCATGAAAAAAATAAATGTCCACACATAAATGATAAAGCCCCTTCTAAAAATGATTATGACATCTCTAGATTAACTCACTCGAGGTATTGTCTGCTTTGACCGGTCCCATATCAAGTCTCGCGGTTTTGTCTTTTTAGCATATAGGTAGGTACTCTCCCAGGAGGTCATCCGTTCTAATAGTGCTCTAGCCTAGGCTCGCTTAACTTTGGACTGGACTCACTTAACTTTAAAATTTCAAAGCAAAGTTTACCGTTACGTCAAAAGGTGTCTCCGTCAATTAATTTCAGTTTTTACATATATATTCCATAATCACTCTATCCATGTTCGGTGCACGATTCGGTTCATTTTTCCCCCTTCATAATCCTAGAAGCTTGCGATGAGCTACTCTTTGTCCAGGCCCTCTATCCCTGCTCTCGTTGGACGGAAGTTCATCATAGACCTACCAGCTTTCGCCTAGTTCATCCCCAAACCACACACCTACTGGAGGGGTCTCGCTCTGATCTCATATTGTGACATCCCTACATTAACTCACTCAAGATATTGTCCACTTTGGCTTATCCCATAACGGACCTCATGGTTTTGTCTTTTTGGCATACAGGCTGACACTTTCTCAGGTGATCACCCATTCTGATAGTATTCTAGCTTGAGCTTGCTTAACTTTGGAGTTAAAAAACAAAGCTGGATATTATGTCAAAAGGTTAATTTCAGTTTTCACCTATATATTTCAAAATCACTTTCCTCCTGTTCTGTGCATGGTTCAGTTCATTCCTACCTCCTTTGCCATCCTAAAAGTCTGCTGGGAGCCACTCCTTATTTAGGCCCCTTTAGCCCCAACAATCACTCCCCTCCCTTGTCGGACCAAGTCATTACAAAATGACAGTATCAAAAGAACATTCACTCCCAGAGAAGCAAGAGAAGTGGGCTTCAGCGCACATTCATCCCAGTCTATGGAGAACCACAGACAAAGATTTGTAAAAACGAGTTACTTCCACAGATGCCCACACTAACTTATCAAAGTACCGATGTATTGGAAGACATGGCGTCTTCTCACGGTGCAGATGATGTAGCTCGAAATTGTATTTCACAAGTTTGCAACCCAAAACAAACCTTGAGGGTAATCAGCAAAAAGATCTCGAAAGCCATCTACCAAAGGAAATATAGCACCTTGTCTCGACAACTTAAGCTCCTCAATCGAACTGCCTCGCTCATTTTACTGAAATAAAATAAACAAGCAGATTTCGACCCGTTTTTCCGTAATGTTAACTCCAACTCGGCGCAAATGCATCTAAGGTCAAATGGGCCTCTCATTGTCATTTCATCGAACACCTTATGCGCACAAACCCGAACATTCCCGCGAACCCTTGCACGATGACAAGTTATGTACAGTAGCTACGTAACTGACACTAGCCCAAGAATCAATCTCGAAGACTCACGAAATCAATCAATCAGCCAAGTCCTCTCGCCCAGAACCTCCTCAAACTCGGGGGAACAACAAGGCCGACGCAGACAACACAAGAACAAGAAGCAGCAGGACGAAAGAAGAGAAGATTTCCCTAAGCAATGAATGAAGAAGCAACGTAACTCACCAACTCAATCTCTAGCGTGAAGGCGTGGATCGACAGGAGAAACGAGAGCACCGCCGCTCGAAGAAGAAGAAGCAGCGGAAAATCTTTGTTCAAAAGAGCGAGCAGCCAGGACAAGGTGTTATAGCTGAAAAGTCATAAATGCCCTCGGGATTGCGCCGTAATCACGGTCCTAATATATGATATTGCCCCTGGCGCATTTTAGCATCGGTCTCTTCGGCTGGGTCGCTGTGCCCTAATTACTCCAGTCCTCGCTCTCGGCTACTCCTCCTTCTTCTCTCTCTCTCACTCTCTCCGCGGCGAAATTTTGATCGAACTGAAGGTGAGCGCCTGAACTGTCTGCTGAATTGGGGGCTTTGCGCCGATCTTAGCATCGCGATCTTGTTTGTAGTTCATTGGGGCTTCTGGGTTCGATCAATTTGTCGTTTTCTGGACGGGATGAGATCGATTTGCTCGGAAAGTTCGATTTTTTATGGTCGAATCGTCCGTACAGGCGATTGCATTGGTTTCGCTTTCTTTGATTGTCGACAAACATCGATTCTTGTTGTTACGATTTTAGCTGCCGGACGTGGGTGGGATTGCCTGAGCTGAGAATGAAATTCCCTTTTGATTTTGCAGCCATTTTGGCGGATATTTTGTAGGTTGAGGTGCGGATGGCGAGCTCTGTGGACGCGACGGGAGAGCCCATCCCGACCTCGGCGGTACTGATGGCGTCGTCGAAGCACATTGCCACGAGGTGCAGGCCCGAGAATGTGGCGTTCCTCAAATGCAAGCAGAAGGACCCGAACCCCGAGAAGTGCCTCGAGAAGGGCCGCGAGGTCACTCGCTGCGTGCTCGGCCTGTAAGGAACTGTTTTGCCTTGACTATGTTTGTGGGTTGATGGTGTTCTCTTTGTTGATTGATATAAACAAGTTGCGTGGGATTTTGCTAAGCCGTCACTTTGATGAGATTATCAAGGGGTAATGATGAGAATTTTAGAGTTGTACTGTGAATCATGCGGTGCTCCAGATACTCAGGGTGGTGTTCTGGTTCTTAGTTGATATGAACAACTTTGTAGGACTATGTTAGGCCATAGCTTCAATGAGATTATGAAGGGTTAATCTTGAGAGTTTTAGAGCTGCATGTGAATCTTGTGATGCTTTATACCAAGCATTTTGCTGAGACTGAATGGGAATGCAAATCAAGGTACTTTCTGCCTGTGTTTAAAAAAAATAGAACCTTTATTACTAGGATCACCTATCAGAGTCCAAATGTGGAGTTACTACTGCAAGAGCAATAATCAAGGGTTGCCTAAGATATCCCGCCTTCATTCATCCACTTTATATCATTATCATCATTTCAAGATTTGTATGAACATTCATATCCATATTTGTCAAATTATTGAGTGGTTGTTAATTACCAAGGGAAGATGGGAGGAGATAGACTCTTACATCCACATATGATATTTGTTCTGGGCATTATTCTCATCATTGGCTTATTAAAGGGAAAATGGGGGTTTCCTATTTAATTTTAATGCCTGTGGCAGCTAGAATTTTGGCATGACCTCTTGACTTCAGTTGTGGCTTGTTGTGTCTGCCTGAGTTGTGTCTTTTATCAATATACTACTTTATGATACAGTGGCAGTTAAGTATAGTTGTATGGACGTAGGTAATTTATTTTAACTCAAATGTGTATACAAGTCACTTGATTATCATATCTTGGCAGTGTTCTTTTAGTAATACTTGTTATTACATGTAGTAACTGTATGCTATCATTTCTGAAAGAGTTTTTACTAAGAAATAATAGGAATTGTTAACAAAATGCCACTTGTAGCATTGTAGATAGTAGTCCTGACATTTTCCACTCAAATACTAAACAATGAAAGGGTAGAGAAAGTGCTTCTGCTTTTGGCTTCTATAATTGACCTAAGTTCTGATGACATAAGACAGTAGTAGAAGTAGAGGCGTAAAATGGCCGCCTTGCCTTCCCTCTCTCCTGAAAAAGGGCAAACACTTCTCTTAGTTCAACTTGCTTGTTGTCTTGATTATCCTCTTAACTGTGCAAGATATGAATATCCTAAGAAGCTCTGGATTTTGGTGACGTAGACTTCAGATTTCTTGAGTAAGATAAATGTGGGATCTTAATACGAAATTTGCCTAGTCTATTCTTGATAGGGTTAATAATATGAAAAGCACAAATTGATACACATGTGATAAATTTTCTCCAAATTAATTTTGTGATCACGAAGAATCCCAAACTGATACACTTATGATAAATTTATATAAAACTAATTTTTTGACTGTCAAAAACCTCAAATTATTATACCCATGATAAATTTTATCCAAATTAATTTTTTGACTGCCAAAAATTTCAAATTGGTATATCCATAACAAATATATCATTCAGTAAATTGGATTAATACCATAAAAAATCACTAAATTGGTACACATGACAAACGAAAGGTAAAACTCCAAATCAATACACTCATCAACTATCACTTGTCATCAATCTGATAGTAAAATATAACGAAAATTAATGAATAGTAAATTTGTTATGGATGTACTAGTTTGGGATTTTTGGTGGTTAAAAAAGTTAATTTGAGGTAAATTTATCACAGATAAACTAGTTTGAGGTTTTTTGTAATCAAAATATTAGTTCGGGATAAATTTGTCATAGGTGTACCAAACTGAAATTTTTCATGGTATTAACCCTTTTTGATAACTAGGATAACCATGATGTTTGTCATATAAACTGCAATTCTATTTGATTTTGGACTATTCAGTGATTTGCAAAACCATCAAGTTTCATCTATCAACTGTTGAAAATTTACTATAGACATTTAGGCCCTCACTTGCCTTTTGATTTTAAAATGAGAAGTTCTACTTATGTTTCCATTTCATTGGGAGAGTTGAATGCATTGCATCATAATATTAGGAAGTTTGAGATATACCTTCCCTATATCGAGCTTGAAAGCATTGACCTCCTATGCTGTCATGAGATTCTAAGTAAATCTCTGAATTTTCTTTGGCCACTCTCACCACTACTTTGTTTTAAACCATCGAGAAAAAATTTTCCAATAAATTATCCAGAGTGCAGTATGTCACACAATATATGATGGACAGATCCTTGTGGTCAATTAGAAAACCTCCCAAAATTTTTCCAAGTTGCTTGATTAGAAATAACTCATTTATGAAGTTTTAAAGAGTAACGAAGCCACAGAAGATCGAGTGCTGCCCCCAGCAACGGGGTGGGGGAAGGGAGAATCTCGAACCTCTCAATTTCCTAAAAAATTCTCTCACCTGTGCTCACTTCTCCTGTAGAAGTCAGATTGAGCTTTTGTGAGAACATATTACCGTATCCGGGGACAAGGGCCTGATCTGCAGAACCCTAGTCGGGAACTGGTTCTAAATACTTACTGCTGTGATTATATCATGTTCACAGCAGAATGCCAATTGTCCATAGGTGAATCAGGTAGCTGACCATCCTATGCCCGGTGGCATAAAAAATTGGAGTTAATCTCGTTTGCTAATAAATGCTTCATTTAGAAACACTGAGATTTCTCTGAATTGCCTAATCCTCCTATCTGTTAGGGCTAGTATGCTTCTTAGCCCAGTCAAATATGTATATGAAGCCCTCCAGTGGTATCATCTGCAGTCTACTTACATAAATTAGTGAGGCAAAACTAATTTTCAAGTCTGGACTGAAAGTGATGATGACTTGCACTACAGAATCTGACATTGTGGTTCGAAGTTCAGGGATTTGAGACGAACTGTGGTAGATTATGAGATTATATTTGTCTGATGAAATGGTGGCAAAGAGAGAGAACATTCCTCTAGAGGTTGGGGCTATTGAATTGAAATTGCGTCTCTTCTCAAACAAGGACTGACATGGTTATTGTAAGTCAATTGGGTGGTAGAATCAATTTCTCTCTTATGACATGGTTTGTTAATGCTAAATTGTAGGTGATCAATTTGAGTTGCTTATTAGCTTTGTGGATCCGATTTTTTTCTGCAACTGATGCCTGGACTACATAAGCATGGTGAAGTTACTTGGATGAGACATAATTTGGTCCCAGGTCCTTGGAACCACAGCTTATATTATTTTAGCAGGCACCTTCGTTATTTTGGCTTTTAAGCAGCCGCTTTTCTTTAAACTTGAAAGTTTCCCATTCAATCTTCTGTGTGACTTGTCCACTGTTGGATTTCTATGTTGCGTCTTGGACACCAGGATACATGTTTAGGGCCCTAGTGTTTCTCTGGTTCTGGTGGGATATTCAACTTCTTCGTCATGCAAAGCCCCATTTTATAAGTCATGATTGGTCCGAGTTATGTACATAGTAACATGGATAGGCATGATTCTTTGTTCTTTGCTGCCAGTGAGAGACACACTGCTTGGCCTGTCAGCTTTGTTAAGATCGATGATGTTTGTCTATTCATCAGGTTGAAGGATCTTCATCAGAGGTGCACAAAAGAGATGGATGATTATGTGGGTTGTATGTATTACTATACTAATGAGTTCGACTTGTGTCGCAAAGAGCAACAAGAATTCGAGAAAGCCTGCCCGTTGGAGTGATTGACGGATGGTGCCATCATTAATAATCTCGCGGGAGCTCGCATCGAGCAAGATGTTCTTTTGACAAAAAATTCGGAAGTGCATTGTTACCTTGAGCCATTTCTCTTCCATAAATTTCGTTTGTCCTAGTACTTTCAAGCTGAAGAGCCTCATCCACCGGTTTCAGGCATGTATTATCACCATGACTTCATGGTCGGAATGAGTGGCAATTTCTTTTTAATGTCTGGCACTTTACTGATCTCTCTCTCCCTCTGTTCTTCTATTCATTTCTTGGTTGCTTGATTGAAATGGCTTGAACATCATTATACTTATGTTTGACAAGAATTAGGGGTGTGCATGGTTCAGACAGGCGGTTCCCGACCTAGAACTAGGAACCGCCCGCTAAGGACTGGTTTCGAAAAATTAGAACCGGGATCCACCTGTTGGTTGCATGGATCCACCCGGGATTCGGATCGTCGGTCCGGTCCGGTTCCTAGGTGGATCCATGGAATCGATCTTGATGTAAAACAATTTTGGTTTTCAACATAAAACGATTACGTGACATCAAAGCAAGTCAAAGAAAGAAAAACCAAATTTAAGTACGTGGAACAAATATTCATTTGTTGCAACTATAAATGCTACCAATGAAGGAATGGATATATGTAAGTTGATATAGAGGCGAAGAGAGTAGTAAGTGTTTAGGAAAATGGGTCTCTCTTAACGCTATGAACTAGATGTATACCTCATCAGGTTCGGCAAAATATCTCAAGTCGCACAGACAAATCAAAGGAGGTGAAATGAGTCACACCATCCAAACACAGGAAAACAAAGGAAGTGCAACTAAACAAGACTTTATCAAATACATCACCTTCATTATATTAATAAATAAACTAAACAACCAAAAAGCATAAGAATTCCCCAATATTCAGCTTTGTATTCATTCTGCAGCAAAAACAATTGCCACAAAATAATTGTTTTGTATTTAGTTTTAGTAAATTTTTTTTAATATTAAAAGGGAACCGGTCCGGTCCGGGTGGGCGGGCAGGCGGATCCGCCCATGAAACCGGGAATCGGACCGGTTCCCAAAAATTGGAATTGGGAATCGGACCGGTTTTCTCAAGAATCGTCGGTTCCGGGCAGTTCCGGTCCAGTTTCGAGCAGTCTGGGTGATTCCTAAGTATTTTGCACACCCCTAACAAAAATGGCTCTTTGAACGGTGGGTTTTCTACTCCATGTTATCTTGTGCACCCAAATTTGAAGCTTGGGGGACATTCAATTGTTATTGCAACTATAACAATTATGGGATCACGGAATTCGGCTTTGTCTACGACTACGTGGCTGGTATAGCCTGATCAACATCTTCAAATGGAACTTGCACCCTGCTGCTCTTAGAGAGAGAGAGAGAGAGAGAGAGAGAGAGAGCGTGCACGACAACTTAGATGATGCTGACCATCTAACACGTTTCTGTTGACACGACATCATTTTAATAGGCGATAATCCCCAACATTGAAGAGGCAACTACTGACTGCCTCGGTGTCTGATTTGGCATTTTCGGTCCATAATTTAATTGGAAGTCTCGTGTTGACCAACGTTTGAAAAGTTGGGGTACTTAATAAAATAAAACAAAACGGTGGGATACCCGATTGTAAAAGCGGGCGAAATTTTAAGTACTTACATTGTGATGATTCCTTCACAAAGTATAAACAGTTATGATAAAATCAGTTTTAACTGGGGTAAATTGTAAATGTGTTAAAGTTATGGACTCTAGTATGAAATTACCAACTTTAAAATGGATTCATTCCAGAATAAAAGTTGGATGGTAAAAAAGAAAAACTCATAATCTCATTATCTGGACCACGACATAAAGTGAATTTAAATTCATTTATTTCTACGACTACAAAAACCTGTCTAAGGAAAGCAACGTGGGTCATCTTCCTTTAAGCTGAAAATGTGGAGATAATGATTAGCAAAAGATTTTTTTTTTCTCAATACAAATAATAGCCGCTAGGATACTCATTCTTCTTTGAGCTATTTAAATTGATTCCAAGTTAACGTCTTTTGGAATAAATCACAAAAATTATATTGAAATTACGACTTTTGTATTAAATTATAAATCTTTCTGCTAAATTATCAAATTTTTACGTTGAGGAGCATTTGCTGTAACTAATTTCTTGTGGGCTTCTTGCCCCTACTTTCACCACGAAAGGAGAAAAAAAGAGCAAATTCATATACAACTAAGAAAGACGTACTGCAATTCTTAGTGCATTGCTTGCACGTCCTTGTGATTTGCAAAACAACTGCATCGTAGGAAACCGAACGTTTCCTCGTTAACGTGTTTGAATTTTTCCCGGAACCTCTAAAATCCATCATCATCTCCCTCACTTTTCCAAAACTTATCGGCAAATTGTCGTAGACGACGCTACAATGCCCGTCCGTATTCTACATGAAATTCTTAGCTTGATTACCGGAAGAAAAAACAGAGTATCTTTCCCACTGTCCTGGTTTCTTCCCGCCACAGCACCAATCAGATCGATACAATAATACAGCCGACGTTGAAATCCAACATGGCGATCCAGCCGCGTCGATCCTGACTCAGACTGACAATTGACATGTTCCCAATCCATGGATTCATTATCATCTGCCACTTTCTTCGCCCGCATAAAATTATACCGGAGGAAGGAACACCAGCTAAACAGCAAATGAGCATTGTAGTGTCCCAGATGGCCAAGCTGCGCGGACACTAGCATTCCTCGTCTGTGCTGAGTCATGCACAGCTAATTCTCTGCTGAGTCATGCACAGCTATTTTTGGCTGCGCCTTTGTACTATTTACATAAAGTGCCCTTCCCAAGATAATATTGTTCTGTCGTATCTGCTCGTGGGACCAGAAAAGATTAGCCCGGAACAATGAAAGAAGCCAAACGTGGAGCAGTTTTCCAGGATGCTCTTTGGTGATCATTGGGGGACGGATGATAATGTTTTAATGCTATCATTTACTTATGTCAAGTTGCATTGGATGACCGTGGTGGGTGTAGTGTAGGCATGATGATTCTCTCGTTTCACATTTGGTGGGTTACGGAATCTTGATATGCGCAAGCGTTCATGACCATGGTTTCCTGTTATTTTGGCTTGTGATGTCGGTGTCGGGAGAAACTTCGATGTTATATCACATTCAGCCACTTGAGCAAATTGCTGAAGAGATGCCTGGTCGAGGTGTTGTCTTTTAGTGAAGCTGAGATCAGATGAGCGAACCTTTGGCAAAAGCTGATTGACAGCTAACAAGGTGAATTTAGGGACCATAATGAATAATGAGCCACAGTAAAAAAAGTGTCCTCTTTCTTGAAGTTTGCTTTAGAATCCAAGATATTACTTTGGTTGAATTAAATTATGCTTTCTAGAGTAAACTGCAACACAGTATTGAGTACAAGTCGGGCCAATAACTATTGTTATAATGAACTGGACTCATTATAAATTACCAAAAATAATTCTTGAATTCTTTCTTGTACCTTCTTTGCAGTGAAGGTTTTATTGAAAGAATAGAGGACCCAAGATTTCTTAGAGAGAATCTTTCCTGAATAAGCCTCATTAAGATTGGTTGCCATTTGGTTGATTCATCTGTTTCTTTCTTTTCTTTTCTTTTTTTGATAACCCAGGCAACCCGCGCACCATACCAACCTAGACAACCCGACAGGCCCGAGGTAAGGGGGGTAAATCCTAGGGCAACGCTAACGGATGACTCATCATCCCGACGTCGCACTTAAGATCCATGTGGCCAACGGGATTCGAACTTCTCTTCTTCTCGCAAAAGGATCATAGGAGCATTTATCCAACAGGACCACCGTAGGCGGTGGTCATCTATTTCTTTCTTTATAAGTCCTTTTTCTGCCAAAATATCAATGACTCTAAGGAAAATTCTCCTCTTCGGTAGATATTCGTCTTATAAAACAATGACAGACCTCCATTTGAGAAATGCTGACATGACGGGGATTTGAATAATTTTTGGCTTAAACAAGCTGTTTCTTGAAGTTAGCCTTTTTTATCATCCTTCAGCTACACAGTAACAGAGGTCAACCTAGCACTAGAAGAGTTGAGAAAGAATTTAGAGTCATTCAGTAGTCACCTGCTGAATCAGATTGCCAACATAAGCAACATATCAGCCATTTCACTACTCACCATGGGATGATGACAGTCTTGAAACATTAATTTTGTAGACGTTTCTGATGCGATGGACTCACTGAATTACAGCTGAAAATTTCTGGTTTTCAAAGACCTTTCTCTTGTTATTGATCTGTTGAAAATCGACTAGCTGCCAGTTTTTGACATGCCATCAGTTTCTTGTTCACATGTATCGTGTGCGTGCCTTTCTTTTGGCCAATTAAAGTTAGAAAACAATCTGCCAGCTTCCGCTGGCTTGCACCAAAGAGGTTGAACCTAAAAGAAAAATTCATGGCAATTTGTTTAAGTAAAGGCCACACAAACGGACTGCATGAAAATTTAAGAAAATGGTTCATGCCTCACATGTTCCATGGTAATTTCAAAATGCGTAATTTTAAGACAGAATTCTGCTTCTGATCTCTTTCCTTGAGCATGAACAAGCGTACAAGTTACAAGCATTCACATCAACGTCAGTGACAGCTTTAACCCACATGCTGATACTAATATTATGTGATAACCCCAATCGATTGAACAAGACAAAGTATATAAATATCTAGCTGCTAAGCTCCATATGTATATAAACCCCCCTCGAGTGACCGTGCTCATTGCACCAACTTGTCATTGGCATCTTTGAAGCTTTTTTCCTTTTTCTCCTCTTTGTTGCCCTTCTTCTTTCTCATTTTCATACTTTTAGATTGGTAGTCTCCTCTGCTATTGGAGAGATGGCCATTGAGCAGTACAATGATGTTGAGAATGGTGATAACCAAGGCCTTGAAGACCTTCAGGAGCCTTTTGTTAAGCTGGAGAAGAAGGTTGTGAGCTACGAAGACAGTGAGAGCGATGAGAGTGTTGAAAGTAGTTGTTCCATTGCGATGGTGTTGCTAAGCACATCTGTTGCTGTTTGTGGCTCTTTTGAATTCGGCTCTTGTGTAAGTAAACCAATGACTTGAAGCTGAGAAACTTGTCTTTCTTTTCTTTGGTTTCTATGAAAACATGAGAAACTTTGAGATATCCAAGTCTTTCAAATTCCATTTCAACTAAAGTACATGGGTGCACTAAAAGGAATTCTTCTTCCTGTTTTTTCTTTTCTTGGTTAGGAACTGAAAATTGTTTAAGGGGAAAGAAGAGAAAAATGGGGGTTTTAGGCCTAAGTAATTACTTTTGGCAGGTGGGTTATTCTGCACCAACTCAATCTGCTATCAGGGAAGATCTCGGCCTCTCCCTGGCAGAGGTTTGCATGAAATCTTTTAGCCTTTTCTGTACTTGTTATTCAATGCACATGCCAGAGGTCAGCTCTAATGCTCTTCTCAATGACAGTACTCGATGTTTGGCTCTATATTGACCATTGGCGCCATGCTTGGTGCTATTACAAGTGGTCGAATTGCAGACTTTCTTGGTCGAAAAGGGGTATGAAGACTGTATCTTGAGTTGAGAGCTAAATCATTGACTTTTGGCCATTTTGAAGTCCTATTATAGTTTCTTTTCCCTTTCAATATTCTGCAGGCAATGCGAATGTCAGCAATTTTCTGCATTGCAGGATGGCTAGCAGTCTACTTCTCTAATGTATGATTTGTTCTACCAGAGCACAAGTGGAAATTTTTTCAAGTGTTTAGATGATCTCTTCAAGAGATTACAACCTAGTAAGTTACTAGCTAATTCCAATGGTTCTGATACAGGAGGCATTATGTCTGGACATGGGAAGGTTCTTCACAGGATGTGGAATTGGAGTTTTCTCTTACGTTGTAATGATTCCATACTCTGGACCTTCCTTTTGCAACACCTTGATGATAGCATAATGATATTTCAATTTAGTGGTCACAGCAGTTAGAGACAGGATTAGCACTTCAAGATGTGATGAAATCTTATGTAAATGGATTAAACAGGTTCCTATATTCATAGCCGAAATCGCACCAAAACATCTTCGTGGAGGGCTCACTACTCTAAATCAGGTGGAGAAATTCTCAAGGCCTCTGTATGCTGCACTTTTTTTTAATCTCTTCATTTTAAAGGAATACACATCAACCTTGCATCTTTTCCTCCCTGTTTCCTGTGCAGCTTATGATTGTCACTGGAGCATCGGTCGCATTTCTAATTGGAACCATTGTAACATGGAGAACTCTGGCTCTGACAGGTAGAATTCTGATTTCTTAGGAAAAAACTAAGCATCTTCGGCTATCATAGCTGTTGAAATTTTAAGAAGATAATGACAAATACTGTACAGTTTGACCTATGGGAAGGAAGGATCGGCATGAGGTGACTAATTGTTTGTGTGATTTTATAGGACTTGTACCCTGCATCATGCTGCTTGTGGGTCTATTCTTGATCCCGGAGTCGCCTAGATGGCTGGTAAGCGCTCGAACATGACACTCCGTTCAACACTAAAGAATTGAGAAGGGAAAAGTTCTGATGTGTTCGATGGTATTTGCTGCTTTCAGGCAAAGGTTGGTCGCGAGAAAGAGTTCCACTCGGCACTTCAGAAACTCCGTGGCAAAGGTGCCGATATCTCTCGAGAAGTTGCTGAAATCCAGGTATTGACAACTTCAGCAGCTGTTCTTATTACAACCAAAACAGAAACAAATAAATAAAAGAACAGATAAAAGAATAATTACCCCTAATTGGCTTACATAAATATTTTTGACAGGTTTATATAGCAACTCTTCAGAGTATGCCCAAAGCCAGAATGGTGGATCTGTTTCAAAGAAAGTACATACGATCCATTATCGTAAGAGACTTGTTCTTTTCAAAGTCTTTCCCATTGATGTTGAGAAGTGAATTGATGCTGTGTTCATATAAGACATTGCAACTGAATTGGCGATTTCACATTTAGATCGGCGTTGGGCTGATGGTATCCCAACAATTCTGCGGAATCAACGGGATAGGTTTCTACGTCAGTGAAACCTTTGCTGCAGCTGGTAATCCAGATTGTCTATTTACTCCAGTCAATTTGTTGTTGCTCACAAGCTTGCACTTTAGTCGTTGCCTTAACTTTCATGGTATCAAATCCAGGTCTTTCATCAGGGACGACAGGAACAATTGCTTATGCTTGTGTCCAGGTAACCTTTTATTTGTCTCTTTTGGATATAAAGTCCGAAACTCACTGGAAACAGCAATCATTCAAATGACTTAACCAAGAGAACCAATTGACAGGTTCCGATAACTTTAATTGGAGCTGTACTAATGGATAAATCTGGAAGGAGGCCACTCATGATGGTAACTATTATTTAACTTTGTCTTTGTGAGAATAAAGGGATAGGGGCTCGATGAGACTTATAAAAGACTACTGATGAAAATGTCGGATATGTAGGTTTCTGCAGCCGGAACATCTTTAGGCTGCTTTCTTGCAGGATCTTCATTCTTTCTCAAGGTCAGCTTTTTTCAGAAGTATAACTTGCTCTGATAAACAAAGTCTCATCCTCCAAGTTCCTAGATTTTGTGTCTGAATCAATTTGATTCTTCTTTGTGCATTTAGGCACATAATATGTTTCCAGAATTTGTACCGTTCATGGCAGTTACTGGAATTTTGGTAAGTCCACTAATCCTATAGTGATACTAAATACATCGCAAAAGTCGCCGGTCTGCTCGTTTGGATCCTCACCTCCTTTTGTGCAATGAAATCAGATTTTCATCGGATCATTCTCGATCGGGATGGGGGCTGTTCCGTGGTTGATAATGTCTGAGGTAAAATTCAATCTTACCCCCCATTCTATTCGGTCCTCCTATAGAGATATCAACTTATCGAAAGGGTGAACATTCTTTTTCTACATTTCACTCGTCGAGCAAACAACGTTGGCAGAATCAGTGTTCTTCACATTTAAGCGACGAAGGACCGCGAAACTCCCGGAATCTGAAAAGAGACCATTTTGTTGATCTGCAGATTTTTCCAATAGACATAAAAGGAGCAGCTGGCAGCCTAGTGGTGCTAGTGAACTGGCTGGGGGCTTGGGCAGTCTCTTACTCATTCAACTTCCTCATGAACTGGAGTAACTCAGGTAGAACGTCACTCCACCTTACACATGATAACAGTCGCATCATCTTATTTTTCGCTCAAGGTGATGAAATCACTAAGGTTTTCAAACTCCATGCAGGAACGTTCTTCATTTACTCCGGCTTCACGGTGCTGACCATCCTGTTCGTGGCAAAAGTGGTCCCGGAAACGAAGGGCAAGACACTGGAAGAGATCCAGGCCTGCATCAACTCAGACAGCAAAGAGCCGCCCATCTTGATATGATCTTTGTGGGGGACAACTAGAATAAAGTTTTAGATATTTATGTTTGGGAGGGTAGATGTGAAAATGGCTTAAAGGGTTCATCTGTTCTGACTTAGAGTAAGCATGCACTGTTTGGTGTCATTTAGGGAATTGCCTTTCTGGTTCCAACGATGTAAAACAAATCCTATGGTACAAAAAATGCTGAATTCTGCAGGTCACTTTTGATGCTTCAGAAAATATTTCATAATTTGGTGACTAAATTCATTATCGGATGACAAGCAAGCAAAAATATCAATTTTTCCTTCGTTGACCCAAATGAAAATCTAAGCATTCAATTAATCTCATAATACCTATCAAAACATATAATTGCAAATTATCGCGCCACAAAAGAATGTGCAAGTGATCCCTCGAGTTTATATCGAGTGAGAAAGAGATGAAATTACCCAACTTGACTTGAACTTTTCAGGAATATTCGATTCGAGTCTCGTTCGATTCGAATAAAAAGCAAGAAACTCGGATGATTCTTTCAGGTGGGTCGGATTTTTTTCTAGTATTTTGGTTTCTTCCCGTGTCGACCCGACCTAACCAATCCGTACCCACACGTGTATATACTTGAATGATCGACAAAATAACTTTATAATCATGACGTGGCATGACGAAATGCGCAGATGAGATGACACGAAAAGGGATAGTGGGAGAAAGATCTCCCGAGCGCAAGATCCGATTTTTCCACTCCCGCCCCGCCTGACATTCTCTCTTTCTCTCTCCTCGAGCAAGCTCGCAACAATGGCGTCGCCGGGGGCCAAGGTGTCGTTCCGCGTCCTCCTCGCCGTCGTCGTCATCCTCTTCCTCTTCTACGTGGGCCGCCCCCTCTACTGGAAGATCTCCGCCACCGTCCACGAGATCCGCGAGAACAAGCAGACCGTCCAGCAGGGTAAGCTCTCGCTGCCTCCGACTAGCGTAGCCTGCCCCGTTCGCCGGTTTTTCCGTCCGGTTCGATTCCGCCCCTCACGTGGGAACTTGGGTCCCGTGCCGTTTGTCGTTCTTGTCGTGGCTTTTTTCAGGGTTCTCTCGGATTGTGTACGAAGCGCAGAAGTCGGTCGGGTGGTTCCACGACGAATCGGACTCCGGCGTCAGGGAGGACCGCCGGGCGGGGGCGTCGGCGAGCCGGAGGCTGCTTCGCGAGCTCAATTCGCGAAATTGATCGGGTTTGATCGATCGATCCGTAAGTTATGTCGCGGAACTGTGAAGTGGATTAGTGACTGCATTGTGGTGAGATGGGGATTGGTGTCTGGATTACTGTATCTCCGTACTTGTTTGGTGAATTAGCTGCAAAATTCGCCTTCGGCCTAGTCGGGTATTAGGATGTGATGATGGGTATTCTATGAGGGTGTCTTTATTTCTGCAACTGGAAATGGTAGTAGAGGGTTATGCCACGTTGAAACTTTGGTTCTTAGGAGGAGTATCTTCTGCATTATATGGGATATAGTTAATTGGTGGACATGTGTTTCGGCTCGAAACAGTGCAAACTTGTTATGCATGTATATTCAAGTATTTTGGTATGTGGCCACAGAAGGAAACTTGTTGATATAGGTAATCTGTGCATGCATGTGCAAGCACATGCTAGAATTAGAGTGCAAAGTGGATACAATTTTTTTATTTTTTGAGAAATTAGGAGGTACAAATTAATCTAGCTTGAATACACGTGATATCAAGATTGACCCCCGGCATTGCCAGGTGACAAGACATGGTGTTACTTTTTATTTTATGGTGATATTGAGTATGAAGCGCTGAAATGCCTCTTACTAGAATATCTTGTTGGGTTGGTATCTATTTTGATTTATCACCACTTGTGGTTCCTACTTTTAAATGCTGTAAAATTAGAATTGAGGGAGTTTTAGGAGTAAAGAAAGCCAACTGCATATCATGCTGGAATCTTGTCTGTCAAGAGGCGATTATAATTCCTCATAGAATTCCAAGCTATGTGAATTTGCATCTTAAACATCCAAAATGGATAACAATAAGTTAATCAACCTCTACCAATTCTCTTTCACTGATTTAAAATTCTTTTTGAAAGAAAGAAGAAAACTAAACCATTCTCTCTTGAGAGAGAGAGTACTAAAGGGCTGCTTTATGTTAAACAAAAGTAACAAGAACAAATGAAATAAAAATAAGATGAAAATAGTATAAAAGCCAATTGGCTTTGAAGTCACAATATTGTTTATAGGCTCTACTTTAGCTTCTAGTTGTAGCTTGGAGTTGCAGTTATGTTGTGGTGACAGAGAATGTTAAAGTCGTTTCATCGAAGGTATTCCCTTGAATTCTTCTAGGTATTTCAGATAATGAGATTATCTTTTTCTACATAAAATTAAGCTGCCCGAAGTCTGTAAAACATTAACTTCAAAATCTTCTTGAAGCCAACTTTGGAAGATTTTGGCATTTTAGTTTCTGGGGCTTTCAAAACTGCCATGGGTTGCAAAAGTATGCCTTTTCTGTGCACAATATCTCCCCATGAATATGTACATGGGTGTGTGTGAGAATCAATATGAAAAAATATCTGTTTATAAGTATGTGCATCTGCCTGCACACTGTGCAAAGAGGAGGAAACAGAATTGTGGAAATGGTTTTTGCTTGGAACATTGTCATGGTAGTGGTGGCATAGTGTGTTGCGTTAGTTGGGTTGGAAATTAGTTGGAAAGCCCCAGCAACAGTTATATGTGGAGAAAGGAGGTTTGCCACTTTGGCTCGTGTTGGTTCAGCTTGTTTCTTAGACAGTTTCATAATCTGTTCTGCACTGTATAATTTTTGCTACCACAGCCTTCAGATGAGTGCAGAATTTGTGCTACCACAGCCTTCAGATTTTCACCATCCAAATACTTACATGACTGACCGTGTCATCTTGAAAAATGCTTTACTGCTCAAAACTGTAGTCTCTGAGTTGCGGCAAACAGTGTTTTTGGCTCGGACATAATTTTATTGCTTTTGTATGATCTTACCTTCATTCACTGGGATGATAGACAAACTGCCTACTTACTCCTGTTTGGGTTTTGTAATGATTAATTGAACTCGATAGATGACGATTCACAACACAGGTGTTCACCTCTGAGTATAAGAAATTGTATACTCTTCAATGTCAATCCTTAATAAGAGGAATAGGTTGCTGCAGGGGATGTTGGATCCATGAGATTACTAGTGGGAATAGCACCTGAAATTTATAATGAATGCTTAGGATGATTCGATGTCAGACCGTGCGAAAGTACTTGAAAAGCAACCAGTTCTTCTATCTAATTCTCCTTTGCTTGGTCTCGCAAGCACAAGACTAATAGCCCATGTATGATTACAAGAGGAGGAAATTTAATAGGAGTATATTGAAGTGGTAACATATAGGCATATGTTTCTAAAGACTCACGAATCATTTTATTGATTCCCCTTAGATCATGTGGAATCTAAATACTGCAACGTCTACCATGTGGCAACATTGTCTTCGATGCACCGTGAAGCTGCGAGTATGTCATATGCAAGGGACACCATGAGTTGTCGCACTAGTTTTCAGAAATGCTTTGTAACATCGTGTGGTCCATGCTCTGAAGTCTGATGTTTATCAGTGTTGTCCCCAGTTCCCAAAAGATGTTATATCTTGGTAGATGTTTAGTAATGACCCAGTTTTCTTTTTGGTTATCTTTTGGATTATTAACTGTTTTGGCGTCTTGGTAAGCCATGGATCAGTGCACAATCCCCCCACTGGAAAGTTGATGGGCTTCTAAAAGTTGGCTGCTCTTAATGTTTTGGGCTTGAACCTTGCACCTATTTGCTGTGTTCTCAACAGATCTGAGCCGACAACTTCGACCGTGTTTAGCATCTCGCTCTTGCTCTCGCCCACTCGCGACATACGAGGTGGTTTTCTTATTGTTGCCACCAACTAAGTAATACTTGTTTAATCTAGGATCATCATTGGAAAAAGCACCAGGCGAGAGATCCCTTTTGGTTAGTGGGCTATTGGGATAGTCAAAGGACTTTTCAAGAGGGAAGCATGACTTAAGCATAAAGAAGAGGCGTGACGATGCTCAAGCCAATGGTATTGAAAATTCGTGTGGATTCACAATGATTTTGAGCTTCAATATAAAAATGAAGCTTGTAGGATACTTCAAGGGCTCCTTTTTCTTCTTGAAGGGATTGGCCCATGGAAAAAACTAGAGTCTTGATTATACAGACCCCACTGTAAAATAGTTGACTTTAACTACGTGCTGTTTTGGGGAAGATTCTGGTTAGGAAATACCCCATTGATGATTTTTTTTTTTTTCCTTTTTATATAACTCATTAACCTCATCGGTTAGGTATCTCGTGAGCCAGAGCTCGAGTACGTGGCCGAGTACCACCTTGCTTGTATGTAGTAGTGTGAAAAGCCAAGCACGTGTCGTGTGATTAGTCCACACGAACAAGTCCATCCCTTAATCACACAACTAATCAAATAACTATAATTGACCATTACAGCAAATATATCAAAAGTACTGCAAACATATCAGAACGCAAGCATACCGGGTCTATGTGAGTACGATAAGGCTCCACCAGAATAGCAAAGCGTGTGACTTGTGAGATAACTCTAAGCGATAGAAACCATAATCTAGCAATTAGCATGTAAGTGTCCGTTGCACGAATATTTTGATTTCTCTTCCTCGAATTTGCCTCTCGTTCCTGTACTAAGTCAATCAGTCCATATTAGACAAACTCTTGTTCATGTCGAACTTTAGTGTTGTGAAAACTTAAAACTTAACGAGGTCAAATTTCCATTATTGCCAAACTTAATCGTACACATCAAAGATTCACAAAATCAGGTCAATGATATGTGGCCCTAGACAATCGTATCTCATTCTATCAAAAGTGGGTCATCCATATATCGAGCCAAAGAAAATATTGAGCCGTCGTGCTTGTGCTTCGGGTATTTGCTGAAGGCTCCTATAGTAACGATCGATTTTCCATGCCTATCTATCAAGAGTTTCCCAGCTCACACGGCAGCTGTTCCTTAGTCAGACTTGATTTTGATCTTAACATTGATCTGGATTGATGCGCCCATTATAATTGACTTCGAATTGTTCGACGTCAACTGTGGCTTGTCTTTGGGGTTTTTGATTTGCCTACATGGTTACTTGAATGTGCAGCTTTAATTTGACATGAAGTGGAAGAGGATTATAGGACAATCGCATTGGAAAGGACGAGCTCCATCAATCGACGATCTTTAAGCACTACAATGGCCTACTATATGTTAAATCTAAAGATGAATAGAGCAGGATTCTACGGGTTGGAAAAACCAAGCTTTCACTAGATCAAGTGATGGGGTTGGAGTGCACAGAACAAACATTAATACTTTCATTATTTTAGGTGACGTGTTTGTCTCTTGATCCTCTAGGAAACAACATTCGGTGGCTGTTTCCATGGCGGAGGCCGAAGACATTGTCCACAGTAGTTGTTGTGCTCGGGTTTTATGGACAAAAAATTAGTCGTGCAATTATGGATAATTGTTAGAAAAATTCCAATTAGGCGTGACAACACTAGTGCTATTAGCTTGTCCAAAAATCAAATTCAACATTCTTGTGCCTAGCATATCGATATCCGTTCTCATTTCATTAGAGATCTTGTGGTTAAGAAAGATATAGCGTTTGAGTTTGTGAACACAAATAATCCTCAACCAGAAGGGTATTATCTAGAGTCTAGATTAGGTTGGCCAAAAGAATAGTCTAGACTAGACTATCCCCGCGATAAAATGGTTGACTTGAAGGGCTATTTTAGGGAAGACTTGGGTTAGAATAGCATTATAGGCATGATATTATATTTTATGAAATGATGGTCATCTGTAAATCGAGTTCTCATGGCTGTGCTTCGGTCATTTGCTAGTGATAACATCGAATGATCAATGTTCAATGCCTACCTACCAAGAATTTACAAGCTTGTGCGAGGCAGCTGTTCTTTTAGTCGGACTTGATTTTGATCGTTCGAATGATATATTGATCGACGTGCCCATCACGCACTATGACTTTTCTTTCATCAAGAAAAGTCGACAATCTTCAAACACTACGTTGGCCAAATGTACGTGTGGAAATCAAGAAAACTAGAAGGGGATTGTACGGGTTGGCAGACACAAACTTCCATTTGTAGTTTTCAAGTAATGGGGTTGGAGTACACCATAGGCCTCTTTAGTAGTCATTTTATTTTCAAGAATAATTTATATTCAAAAATAATTTTTTTATTTTATTTCCTAAAAGAATTTCTAAATATTTCAAGCTGTTTGATAACTGTTTAAAATTTATACTCTCAAAACAAAAATACATTTGATAGAATCTCAAAAAAAGAATTATGACTTAAAATTTCTTTTGTCTTTTAATAATTTTTTTCATATCTTTTTTTTCTTTTCCTTCTTTTCCTTTTCCTTTAGCTAGTGACCTTAGTTAGGCTAGCGACTGGCCAAATGAGGGTTAGCAATCTTATTGGAGCATCATTAGTTGACAACCGACTAAAGAAAAAGAAGAAGAAAAGGCAAAGAAGAAAAAAAAAAAAAAAAGAAAATTGGCTTGAATCTGAAATTGTTCTTGGGAACAAAGATGAATAGAATGGGATTGTATGGGATGGAAAAACCAAGCTTTCACTAGATCAAGTGATGGGGTTGGAGTGCATTGAACAAATATCAACACTTTCATTATTTTAGGTAACACGTTTGTCTCTTGGTCATCTAGGAAACAACGTTCGGTGGGTGTTTTACATCGCCCTAGGTAGTTGTTGTGCTCGGGGTTTATGGACAAAACATCAGTTGAGCCATTGTGGATAGTAGTTGGAAATGTTTAGATTAGGTGTGATAACATCGGTGCTAGTAGCTTGTCCAAAAATTCAATTCAACATTCTCGCACTTAGCATATTCATATTTGTCATCATTTCGATAGAGATCGTGTGGTTAAGAGAGATCGTGTTTGAGTTTGTGAACACAAATAATCCTCAACAGGAAGGGTACTAAAATAGAGTCTAGATTAGGTTGGCCCACAGAATAGTCTAGATTAGACGATCCCGTGATTAAATGGTTGACTTGAAGGGCTATTTTAGGGAAGACTTGGGTTAGAGAATAGCATTATAGGCATCATATTATATTCTATCAAATGCGGGTCATCTAGATACCGAGCCAAGAGAATCTTGACTTCTCGTGCTTGTGATTCGGGCATTGGCTAAAACCTCCAATAATAACATCGGATGATCGATGTTCAATGCCTACCTACCAGGAATTTACAAGCTTGTGCAGCAGCTGTTCTTTTAGACAAGACGTGATGTTGATCGTTTGAATGATATAATTATCGACGTGCCCATCATCACAGACCATGACTTTTCTCCCATCAAGAAAAGTCCACAATCTTCAAATACTACGTTGGCCAGATGTATGAGTGAAAACCAAGAAAACTAGAACGGGATTGTCCGGGTTGGGAAAAACAAACTTCCATTTAGTTTTCAAATGATGGGATTAGAAGTACGCTAAACGAACATCGCTACTTTCATTACCTTAGGTCACATGTTTGTCTCTTGGTTTTCTATGAAACAAAGTTTGATAGCTATTTCGATAGCGGAAGCCAAATTCGTCGTTGTGGGTAGTCATTGTGTTTGAGATTTAAGGGTAACACATCGCTTGTGTGGTTATAAATAATCATTTAGAAATGTGCCGATCAGATGTGATGACATTGATGTTACTGGCCCGTCCAAAAATCCAATTCAATATTTTCGAACTTAGCATATTGATATTCATCATCGTCTCATCAGTGATCAATGATCGTGTGATTAAGAAAGATTTAGTATTTGATTTTACGAACAAGAATTATTCCCTATCAGATATTTTTAATGAGCCTTTTGGATAAAATGAAATTTGATCATTTTTTTGAATGATTTTTTAGGGGAAAATAACAGGTTACCTCCAAAGGGGGTAGAATATATATATATATCACACATGTGTGTGTGTGTTTGCGGGAATTGCGTTCTCGAAGCAACTATAAATTTCATTAGGATCCATTTTCATTTGATATGACTGTGGCTGTGCTACAATCGTTCTAAAAGTGTTTTAACCTCATTTATATTGGATATATATAGCCAAGCAAATCACAGACAATAATCACACCATTTCCACATTTTCAGTTCTTGTGAAAAAGAATTAAATCTTTTTGCGTGACTCTATAGGAACGGTCGGTGGCTGCTTAGTCTCATTCGAGAGTTCCCAAAAGGAAAATATTTAATTCAATTAACTTTCGATAAACTATAAAACTAAATGACGACCAGGCAAATATACAAAGGTCTCCAATCATGTCACTAGCATTACTTTGACCGCATTGTTTTTATTCCTTATTTTGTTTCTCTTGAAAACATATATAAAATTATCTATTGTCTTGCATGACGATGAGAAAGCAATCAAACCTTTGATAGATTATCCTTACTTGTAAATTCGGTATGGCACATCATCAGTCAGTCGATCATGGATAAGTATGAAAACTTGAGAAACACATCCCATTAAGGAGAAAAAATTTACCTTTCGGCTGAAAACCGGAAGTTCTTGAAAGGCGACTGTTCATGTGAACGAAAGAACAAAGCAATTCAGAATTTAGAATAATAAAGCTGTGATTAAAAAAATGTAATAAAAGAAAGAATCTTACACTTAGGACACGACACGTGTCCAACACCCAAAGGAGAAAATGAAGGAGAGAGGTGAACTTATATATATATCCACTTTAGTGGTAGAAAGAAGCACACCTTTATTTGCCCAACATCCAGATAGTAAAATCCAATAACAGACCTTTTGCTTTGCCTTTTATATTATATTATTTCCATTTGTTTTTTTGTACTTTTTCCAGTATACGTGTATACAAGATTTCACTTTTCATATATTCTACCTTTAAGATATCAAAAAGAAACTATTATGCCTCTTTTTGGAACCACACCGTCAAAATTTTTAGGACCATCGATTTTAATAGTAGGGAAAGCAAAATTTCTTTTGCAGACCACAGTGGTGGGTGGAGCAATGTTTGTGCATTCTAATCAGAGTTCTAGTCATGATTTTGGACTTTATGATTTATTTTATTTAAGGAAGCAATTGTAAAGTATAATTTATGGATTTATCCCATTTGGATACCTAACGGCATAAATAGAAAAGAGCAAACAATTCTTGCTTTGTGTGCTTTCACTTGTTTTAGGCAGGGAATCAAATTTCAATGCACACACAAGATGTGTGAAATGAACTTTTACATCTATTCATGTTGACGCATCGACTATATTTTATTTTGGATCATCCCTTTGTCACATGCTCTACAACCCAATCTAACAAGGGGTAGGGAGCGATCACCAAGAAAGGAGGTCCAAACAATCAAGCATCTAGGATGGCCGAGGAGGAATGACCAAACTAAATTGTGCTTTGAGCAGGAGAGTGATTTTGGTTACATATTTGAAATCAGAATTAACTCACAAGAGATGCATTTGGGATGACCCAAAATGGACAATACTTCAAGTGAATCAATTCATGGACCACTCATTTCATGTACTAACTATACTCTCTATACACATGCAATCTTCATTCTCCTCCAAGCTTAAAAATCCTTAGGATACACTTTCAAGTATTATATCGAACCTAGACTTATCTATTTTTCTACGCTAATTTTTACTAATTTACTTAAAATAATGGCTCTTATTGATATCATCACCTGTTTACCGCATATGCCTTTCATAAATTCGTCTAATGCCGACCAAGCACGCAATACCCAATCACGTAGCATTTAGAGATAAGAAGACTCCCAACTACCATAACTGTAAAAAAGGCAACGACGGATTGATTAAGGCGCAAGCTTGAAAAGTAATTTAATATGAAGGGATTTGAAATTGTCTCAATCCCATCCGCAGCATTATTTTGACACAATCTTTTATGCCGCATTTTATTTTCTTAAGGAAGGTTATATAAAACTATCACGTATCTTGCAAGACGATGAAAAAGGCGTCAATCCTCTAATAAATTATCCTCGCTCGTGAATATGGCCTAGCACATCATCAACCGATCATCAATAAGTTTGCAAACCCAAGAAATCTGCATCATTTAAAAAAAAAAAATTAACATTTTTGGCTGAAAACGAGAAGTTTTCGAATCGCGACTGTTGATGTGAACAAAAGAATAAAGCAATTCTAAATTCTAAATAAATAAGCTGTGATTTCTTAGTGTAATGGGATAGATTAACTACTATATAATCACTTTAGGAGCATAAAAATAAAGTGAAAGACAGAATCTTACACTCACAACACGACACGTGTCCAGACACCCCACCACAATAATCCACTTTGGCTGAAGAAGGAAACGCACCTTTATCCGGCCAACATCCAATTACGAAAATCCTATAATAGGCCATTTGCTTTGCCTCTTATTTATATATATATATATATAATTATCCAGTATATGTGCAGGCAAGATTTGACATTTCATATATACTTTATCTCACGGATAATAATAAGAAACTATTATGCGTCTTTTTTAGAATCACACCATCAAAATTTCATGAGCACCTTTTTTTTTTTTTTTAAAGTTAGAGTATCATTTCATTCATTTCCAAAAGATAGAAAAGAAAAACAACGCAGTCCAACTACAAATCATGGCAATTCCCATACAACTTTAAAGCAAAACAAGTTCCAGATAACAAGATGAATTTTGGAACAAAGTTAGGGCTACTTGCTCAAAGAATAATTTTGCAACTTCTTCAAACCAAAGTTGGCGGTCAATCAATGAATTTGTCTTTAATAATGAGCACACACCGGACCTCCTCTGTTGATATAGCTTTGCCTTTTGATGGCATCCCCAACACCAACTTCATTTGGAATAAAAACGTTGAATGAGCATAAATTTGAAACCTGTGAAAGCACAACATTCACAAAAGCTCTTTTGATCCCTTTTTGAAATTGAACTTGTCCACCAATGAAACTCAAGGGAAGCGAAACCTTGAACTATCAAATGAGTGGGTTCAGTAAAAAATGATCCGATCCAAATTAATCCATTTAATCTATTTTAATCAATTTTTATGACATATAAATCTAATGACTTATACATGACCAAACCCATATCCAAATCAACCCATATTATTAAACTCTTTCACATTTAACTCAATTTAGGAAAATTCATACTCAAATTGTGATGAGAGTATGGAGTGATTAAGTGGGAGATTAAGTGAGGGCAAGAGAGAGTCACGGAGATGGATTTAGCATAATGTAAATTGTGAACTTGTTTAACACCCATATTAATTTTGGCTTTATTATTATAAATCCATATAGGACATATTTAATAGAGTTTATACTATGAAAAACATGAAACTGATATACATATGACAATTTACCTCAAACTAATTTTTTAACCATAAAAAATTCCAAATCAGTATAAATATAATAGATCTACCCCAAACTAATTTTTTATCACTAAAAATCCCAAATTGGGTACACCTCTAATAAATTTATCTCAAACTGATTTTTTGACCGCTAAAAATAAAATTTATACATTTGTGACAAATATACCTTATGTTAGATTGAATTAATACCACACAAATCATAAAAATCAATACACATTTAATAAACAAAGAGTAAAATCTCAAATTGATATACCTATCAATTGCCATGTATCATCTAATTCAGTAATTTAAAAGTAAAATTTAATGCAAACTAATGGAGAGTAAGTTTGTTATGAGTATATCAAGGTTTGGGATAAATTTGTCAAATGTATATCAGTTTAGGGTTTTTTATAATAAAAAATTGATTTAAAATAAATTTGTCAAATGTATACTATATTTTGTGATATTAACCCCATTTGTCAAATATAATTAATTCATATAATAACTCACTTTGTCAAATATGAATTATGAAATGGTTTGATGCCCATTTCAATAAGTCGTGTTAGACCATATAAAGTGATGGTTTTTTTTATGTGATGATGGGCCTAAGTAGGCTCGTCCGCTCATGTTGGGCTTAAAAACTCGACCTGAAGTTAATGGCCCATGAATGAAGAGTTAAGATATGAAGAAGTGTTACATTGATCGGTTATGTTTTTTGGAAGAATGTTTTACGTTGAAAAAATGCGTCCTTTGGAGAAGACATTTTAAGAGAGAAAAGAAAAAAATGGAACGTACCCTTTTGTGTACATACATTTTAGACACTTTCTGCCCCTTCCAAAAAGAACGTAAGAATAGTACCCCTAAATCAGAGTTTTCTCCCCGAAAAGGACAGTATGCTCATCGATAGAACCGGAAATTTTTCCTCAAACTTCAATATTGGTGTTTAATCCGTAAAAAACAAGGTACGCTCGATTCCATAATATATCTTTGATCGGTGATACATATGCTTTCTTAGGCTCGTCTTTACGTTCGTTTTAGGGATTCGATTGAGTACGGATCCGTTTTAGGGAATCCGTAGCATAAAGGATTAAATTGAAAACGTCGGTTTGCCTCGTAATTGACAGATGATTGCAATTATTCGGCCGGCAAAGCCTTGCGAGACGTGCAAATCATCCCCTCCTCGTGCGCCACGGTGAATTATTTTGAATAAACAAGTGTTCGGAGAGATATACCATGATAATCACATCGTGACGCGTTAATTAAGGCCTGTGAGAATACAAAAAATTGCCCGTGGTATTCCACGGTACTTGCTTGCTTTGCTTTTATATTTTTTTCTCATTTTGACCGAGACCATCGACATCACAGGCCAGCAAAGACGGTGAAGGCGTCAAGTTAAAAAAGAAAAGAAAAGAAAAGAAAAGAAAATCAAGTCAAATCAAATCAATCTCACGCGCCAATGTCATGCAGGAGCAGGACCTTGCGGGTATTGGAAAATCAGAGGCACAGAACAGCTGTAGCATTCAGATTCAAGGCTCCTTTCTTTCGGGATGACGATTTTATTTATTTTTCCTTGCTTTGGGTAAACGATATGTACATTGAATGATCATGCGAAACTTGGGTCACAAAATTTTATTTAAATGGCACGCCAATCTACACTATTGACTATTCAATAAGACCACTAGACTGTTCAATGACTGTATAATTAAGTGAACATATTTCTCATGCGGTTCCTTACTTCACCTCCATCTTGCGACAAATCAGGCACATGTAAGGTCGCGGAGCTAAGGGATAAGAGGGGTTATGTATATAGAGCTCGTCACGCTATATTTATAAAAGAAAGGCACTTGACTTGAGAAATTAGATTTATGTACAACTTCATTTGTGCAAACCCAAATAACATGGGGTAATTTATTGTCAAAGTTAGAGCATTGAAGAAATAGAAAGGCCATGCATCGATATAATTTATGAAACATAAAAATTCTTTTTAACATAAGAAAAAGAAGGGAAAAAAAAACTGTTTTTATGTTTAGTTGCATATTACCTCCATCATATTTGCATCACATATCACATTTGATAAACGTACTCTTCATTTCTTATGATTATGGGGAAAATATGTGTACTTTTTAAAAATTGGCGACTAATATTTGCATGTCATTAATCATACGATGTCAAAGCAGACGCATAGCATACATATTTCTAGCCTGAATGCTCTATATCTTTTCATCAATTTTATCTTTGAAACTTAAAGGTCGCGTTTATCAAAGACATCCTATAACATAACATTTGAATGATAATGTCTAACAAATATCAACATGTGGCTGTTTCCAAGACTTGTTTCTCATTGAATTGATTTACGAACATCCTCTATTTCATGGAAAATTTTCAAATAAAAATAAGAAGTTACATCAATTTCTCAAAAGAGGACTTAGAATGGATTTTGTCTCAAATAAGGGTTTGAAATGGCCAATTGAGTCTTACATGAAAGTGCTAGTATGAACACCTAGAGGGGGTGAATATGTGTTTAAATTAAATCTTGGCAAATATATGCGGAATAAAATAAACTTCGAGCAAAATAAATAAGTTAAGGAAGAGAATAAGACCACAAGGTTTATAATGGTTCGGCTTAATCCAAGTCTACATCCACTCTCCCACACTAATAGCCTTCTTAGCTGAATTCCACTATGCAATCAACAAGAGATTACAACTTCGAGTGCAAACACTTAGTAGTAGATCACACTATCTCACTAAGTCACTCTTTTGGTATTTCTCTCACGATCACAAATGTTTAAGTTCACCAAAGATAAGTGTATGATCAAAGATCGCTCAGACTTTGGAATTATAAATTCTATGCTCCGTCTCTTACTTGCTCATTAATCCTTCATCTCCTTAAATACTCCTCCACTTTCAAATTAGCTGTTGGACAGTATCTTGAGGATCATCTTCCAATATACCCATTGGACAGCTTTGTATCTAGAATATTTGGTAGCCGTTGAGTGACAAAGATAGAATCCCAAATTGATTCCAATCGCCCATACAAACAGAATCTTGGTTTCCATAAGTAGAGCTCATTCGTATAGAAAGTTCTTGTCTTCAAGATCCAATTGTCAATCAATGAAATTGAGTCAATTAAATCAATATTGATGTGGAATTCAAACCAGATCACTAGCTGTTATAATTGGGCTCGTATTACGTTCTGTCGAATCTGGATGTAAAATCTGAGAGCAATAGATTTTACAATATGAGTCTGAGTGCGATAGACTTTGCAATCTGAGTCCCGAACATTACGTTTTACGAGCAGATTAAGTTTTAAGGTACTCGTTCGGCTTCGAAAGCATAGAGTCTGTCTTCTAGTTCTTCATTCACGTTCAGTCTGGAATTTGTTAGAATAAGCAGACTTCTGATGTAGAACAGACTTTGACACTAAAGTCTAGCAATCTTCAGACTTTGACACAGAAGTTTGGAAATCTTCATAATATACTTTGGACATATGTTACGTTCAGTCTTCTAGCAGTCTTCTAACTTTGACAATATTCTTTACATGTTCTATCATCCGCATGGTCTATTACTTAACCATTAAACATGTTAGTAGCCTTTGATTTATTTGTTCATCTTTAAAACATCATAAGGGATTTCCCTAACATTACATAAGGGTCTAAAGTGGAGTCGTTTTCTCAAAAAAGAGTTTAAATTGAACTTTATTTCAAATAAGGGTCTTAAATGATCAATTTAGTTTCATATAATGGTATGGAGTTGGATCGTTTTCTCACAAGATAAACTAGTAAATGTATGCACTAGTGCCGGGTAGAACTTGGAGTTGGACCAAACTAACCCTACCTAGTAGATTTTGGTTTGGTCCAATTGTAGCTAGTCCAATTCTCAATTCCAAAATTTGGAACAAGCTATTAATAATCCGAAGTGTGGAATTTGACCGAATCGGAGAATTGGATTGAGATAACCCTAATTCTCTCTCTTTTAGGAACTATCGTACAGCTCACAGCCGACGGTGTAAACCCGAGGCAAACTGAACCACCACCATAAATCCAGTTGCGGGTGAGTCGTGCGAATGTGACGCCTCTGGGATTCAAACTCCTCCCCTTCATAAGGGGGAGAGAGCCCGAAGCCAGCTGTGCCACCGCAGGCGGTAATCCTAATTCTCTCTTTTTACTCTTGCATTTTGAACTTTTTATTGTTTATTTCATTATACAAGTCTGTCTTTTTATGGATTGTTACTTTTGACAAATAGGGACTTCTATTGTTACTTTAGCTTTCTATTTTACTTGATTAAGTAATGAGTGGGGCTCTTCCCTACGGCTTTTGCATTTTTTTTTTTATATCTTTATTTTACTTCTTGGTATCTTGTTGCTCCACCTTTTTGTTGTGACAGCCATTGTCTCGGTTGTAAAAAGGGAATTTTTTACCTCTCGCCCTTTGGTAAACTAATAGAAAAAGTTTTTTTTTTTCTTTTCAAGGAACAAAAGAAAGTGAGACAAAGAAAAAAAAAAAGAATTGGCCCGTTTTTTAGGAGACCTTGGAATCGGACTAGACCGATAAGTTCAATCCTAAGGTTTGTTACAAGGTCACTAGGTAGGTTTTAGATTAAAAAAAAGGAATTGGTCCTAGAGAGGCATATTCACTTACCCTAAAACCAATCATCCTAAAATCTAAAGGGGATATTTTCTCAAATAAGGGTTTGAAGTGACAAATGCAATCTCAAACCCATTGATTAGCCAAAATTTCGCTTGTCAATTTGCACATGTGACTTGCATGCTTAGTCTGGTCATAAGGCAGCAACATTAGGGACAATTTTGCTTGAAATATTCTACTTTTGTCCCAATTTGAAGAAGTTTGAAATTAAAGTTAGGATTTTTTGAGGGTTTTCCTTAAGGGTAATTTTCCTCTTAATACAACTAATATAGCTTCTTTGTTTAGATTGCGTCTTACGATAAGCACAAGTCACAAGTGCAAGCTAACTTGTCAACGAAGATTTAGCGAGTTGGTGAGCTTAGACCTTTATTTAAGAGGAAGTTAACCACTCCACTCCCCTATTCGAGTTAAAGTGCATTTTGGGCCCCTTTTGAAAAAAATGACCTCTCTTTAAGTCCTTATTTAAATAAAATTCACTTTGAGTAACTTTTTTTTAAAGGCTAATTTCAGGTCTTTATTTAAAATTATACATTTTTTTTACACAAGATCTACTCTAGACTATCTTCGAAAAAATGACTCAATTTCATATTCTTATTTAAAATTGTCCTTTATTCTTTCAGAGCGTGGTATATGCCTATCATTGAATCATTTGCCGATTGAATAGCCTACATAAGTTTTAAAAGTTATTTTGGATTGTCCCATGTCATGTGCTTCTGTGTATTAACTGTACTTTCTATACACGTGCAATCCCATCTCTCCTTCAAGCTTAGAAATTCTTAGGGTACACTTTCCAAAATGGTATATAAGCTAAACTTATTTAATTTCCTATGCTCTATATATTTCACTTCAAATGTCCGACCCCTGTTGATATTATCATCCATTCTTTGATTCCATGCACGTTTTCTATACGGTCTCATTGGTTCATCTCTTAAGTGAACCAATTCGGTAAAGGACTCGGGACCACATATTTCTAAATTTTTCTTATTCTGATCAAGTACATAATACCTAATTGAATAATATATAGAAAGATAAGCAAAAAAAATGTCCCAACTGCCGAAACCGCAAAAAGCAACGACACACTGATTGAGCTCCCCTCAACTGGCTGACTCGAACATTATGATTTGAAAGACACCTAAAAAAAGAAAAAAAGAAAGGAACAGGGAAGGGGAAATTCAGAAAGCACAAAATAACAAAATAGAAATTATTAAAGTAAGCTTGAATAGTAATTTCATATGAACAAATCCACGTGGGAAAAGCATTTTGATTTGCATTTTGCGACACATGTCACGTGAAATACGTGGGGACGCACAAGTTGGACAAGAGACGTTCGTCCTGTCTTTTGGATTCCTCGAAAAAAGGCAAAGGAAAAAAAAATAAAAACTATTTTTCGATGGCGATTTTACATGTGTGAGCCGCCCCCATCGAATTGAAATTGGCCCCCTGTTGTTGTAGCTTATGTCCCTTCCCTCGGATTTTACACTTTATAAGAATGAGCCCCCACTTTAGATTTGACAAAAAGAAAGATGGGAAAGCAGACAATTTTGGAAAATTCTTACTAGGTCGCATTCATGAACCGGAGGTATCGATTCATGTGTTGCAATGCTGACTTATTTTGTTGCTTTCTTGAATTGAGTTTTGAGATAACCACTAAATTGCTAATCGTATCATCATATGCTGTCATCTTTCATGAATTGCAATAGAGTGAAATTCATAAAAAATGAGATTTTTATATCGAGAATAATTAATGATTTTACTTATTTATAGCCATCGACTAAGTTCTACACATGGAATCAAGAATTTTAAAAAATACTCATAAGCTAATGATTTTTATGTTGAGGGAAAGAGTCTTAACTCACATGATGCAATGCCAAGTATGATCTTATATCAACAAGAAGCTTAGCGATATTCACAAACTTACAATTTATTATATGCTCTACATAAGACAAGTGAATGCCGTTTTTACTCAAAATTTCTTTAAGAGCTTGTACTTGTTGTTATTGCGAAATTAATTGAAAATATAAGATTATTAAGTCTAAAAATTCTGACTTTCTAAATTGGAAGTCGAATCTTCCTCGTGCCACAACCATTTAAGTCCCTTCTTGAAGTACTCAAATCTTAAAAATTCCTTTACCATCTTTTCATGTTTTTGCTTTAGTTTTCCTTGTTTCTATTCTTCCTTAATCTGCAGAAAACTCATTGGTGCTCAGGCAGTAGAGAAGGCCCCAGATCTCGAGTACAGCATAGCATTAAAGAGTCGGTCAGCGGATTTTCCAATCACAGGCACCCACGTGTGCCGGGTCCGAAAGTCCCGGTCACCTCCTTGGAAGACAAGAAATCTACAGCGAAGTCCAATCACCAGATTTGTCAAGAAGTTAATCGAAACGGGTCAAGAATTTCACAATTCTACCTCTCAACGACAGAGAAAAAAGATCCCTTCTTTTCTCATTTGATCTCTGGTCTCTCGTTCATGGATCAAGAGGATCTCCATGTGGGGACCCCTTCATCAAGCTTTCGGCAAGATGGTGGCAACAGATGGTCATGACGTATGATCAGCGCAGCATAATTGCAGTTTAGCAGTCCACCACAGAGAGAGAGAGAGAGAGAGAGAGAGAGAGAGATTGATGCCAAGCATTAAAGAATTTGCAGGATAATGAACGTGGCATGAGCTTTAATTCTTAGTTTAATGAAAGGTCAAAGCACGCACCCCAGAATGAGAAAAGAAAGGAGATCCCCCTCCCCTCCCATTTTCCCACCCCCACTCATTGCCTTGCGCTCAAATGGGATGCCCAATGAGCACTTACACATAAAGAAATGGAATTATGCAGAATCAATGCAGGGTGATGCGCTCAGCTGCCCTTGTCGCGTGCGTATACAATTCAAAGTCAATGGTCCTCGTCTCTTTAGCGATCCGATCTGTTTGGTTCAATTGGCCGCCCTTCGACATGTCTAAGTCCCGAGGTGATGAGATGGCTGATAAGCCCTTTGTAGCTTTCTGTGGAATTCCAATTCGGAAGAACCGGTCCAAAATCGACGAGTCGTGCTGCTCAAGGAAGTGACGAAGGAGCACCGCAGTTTCATTGTCAGCTGCATATCAAGCACACGGTTTTGAAAGGAGCGGGTTGCATTAGTAACATCATGATGGCATAATGCCATTAAGCTCCTCGCTTTTTCACAACCAGCAAGATCTTGCATAGTGGATATGCACCGGTGTGGCCCAAGCGATGCAGAGGAAGCAGTGACCACCTACAACTGGGACAGCAATTGATTGACTTCCATCACGTCCGCGCTCATCCCCATTATGTCTTTAACAAAACCCGAAACTCTTCCTCACGGTCAAACTTTTTTTTTTTTATTTATAAATTATACTGCGTCAGTGATGTCTATAAATCTCGTGCACTGTCTTTGAAGTCCCGAGAATCTGGCGCTAGTAAGCAATGGGAAAAATGCCTCTCTCTTCTCGCGCCGTTGCTTTCGCCTTCTCCTCTAACGTGCTCTCTCTACAAGCAATGGTCTTGCTCTTTCATCTTATCTCTCTCTCTCTCTCTGTGCTTTCTGAGGTGGGTTGTGCGGAGCTTATAATAAGTCCAATTATCTTAGTTGCTTATATTGGTTTTCGTGTGTTTGTTGCGTTGTTTCAGGATTGAAATGGATGAAACAGTTCATTGCTGATCAAAAAGCTTTGTTCTTGATACTCTCGTGGAAGACCCTATTAATTTTTTTTTTTCTGGGTTGGGACTGGAAAATCCAAAAATGGTGGCGTTGCAGAGGAATCTCTGGGTGGCTCTAGTATCGATCATAGGGATTCTTGGAGCATTTTCTTGCACCGTGGATGGCGTTCCGCGTCGGATTCTTTTGGACACTGACGTTGATACAGATGATTTCTTTGCTCTCTTGTACCTCCTGAAACTCAACAGATCAGAATTTGAACTTGAGGTGAGCACTTGTGTTTTTCTTTCTTGACTTTTCTGACAGATGTTGGTCAAAGGTTCTTTTTGTTTTTTGGGTGATTTTTGTTCTTCTTCTTGAAAATCCTTCATGTTAGCGGTGGTTCATACTAATTCTTCATTTCTTGAATGTCCTTGTATATGTTAACTGAAGAACTCTCCATTCAAGATTCACGTGAAGACCTGAGTTTTTCAATTGGCACCGTCTTGAACGAATGTGCACGTACCATTTGTGAATTAAGTGTTTGTGTTTGTGTGTGTGTGTTTTTTTTTCTTTTTTCTTCTGCTTTCCAGTAGCAACTTGTAACTATCTGTCATCATTTACTCCGTCCTTCTTGATTCTCTGCGATCGCGGATAAGATGATATCGCCTGCATATACCGTCCTGATTTATGCAGGCGGTCACCATTAACACGAATGCATGGACTGATGCGGGCCATGCCGTGAATCAAATTTATGACATTCTTTATATGATGGATCGTGACGACATCCCTGTTGGTGTGGGAGGGGAAGGGGGTATACTGGAAAATGGAACCATTCTCCCTAATGTTGGAGGATATCTTCCCATGATTGAGCAGGTACGAACCGTCCCATTCCCAATGACTTATTAAAGCTGCGGAATTTTCTGCGTCGCATGATCCAGAATCATAAAAACCACAAAGTGTTCCGGATTTGTTATGCTCAAGCAATGCGCTTGCTTACCATAAGCTACTCGATGGCAGGGTCTTTCGACAGCAGGATATTGCAGATACAGACAAGCAATTCCTATAGGCCTTGGAGGTCGATTGGATATTGACTCGAACTTTGGAATCAGAAAGGCATTTCTTCCTCAGGTAAAGATCGTCATTTTCCTGCAGTAGGCCTGAACTTACCCTTTATTGAGCTTCACGTTGTGGTTGCTGAGTCTCATATGACATTCTTCGTGCCTCCTGAGAGTTTCTGCTGCTCTTTGGCCGATGTGATTCATGATCCCTCAAGACACTTTTGACCAAATCTCTTATCATGGTTCGGACATATGCTTGGGAAAAACTCTTTAGTGAGATGTCACGATCTACAAAAAGGGGAAAAATTAGGCTGCATTAATGTCATTATAGTAGTTGTGTTCTCATCTAGGCATGAGCAAGTTAGCAATACATTGATAGAGCCCCGGCTTCCTTATCTTCTTCATAATCCATTGGTTATTATGTATGGCT
Organism: Eucalyptus polyanthemos subsp. polyanthemos; assembly: GCA_017140185.1. NCBI lineage: Eukaryota > Viridiplantae > Streptophyta > Magnoliopsida > Myrtales > Myrtaceae > Eucalyptus > Eucalyptus polyanthemos. Next base: position 44,360,249 of record CM029464.1, on the reverse strand, counting down.
TCTGATAGTTATTATATTCAGGGAAACAGAAAATATTCACCTCTCCAGCAGCCAACAGCTCAGCAGGTTTTGATCAATAAAATATCTGCGGGGCCCATCTCTGTTTTCATAATAGGAGCGCACACGAATTTTGCCATTTTTCTCATGAGTAATCCGCATTTGAAGAAGAACATTGAGCATATTTATGTAATGGGTGGTGGCGTGAGGTCAAAGAACCCGACCGGTTGCTGCCCATCGAATTCTACCTCAACTTGCCAGCCTCAGCAATGTGGTGACCCCGGTAATTTGTTCACAGATTATGCCAGCAATCCTTATGCAGAGTTCAATGTGTTTGGAGATCCTTTTGCAGCTTATCAGGTAAAGTAAGAAGTAACAGCCCTTAGAAGTGTTTATTTTCTACAAATTCGTACGGTAGTTTAAGTACTTATTCATTGATGATGTACCTGAACAGGCAAAAAATGGCTGCATTTGACGGTGACACATTTGGTCTTATCACAGGTGATTCATCCGGTATTCCAGTAACCCTTGTGCCTCTGGATGCAACAAACACGATACCAATAAATAAGGAATTCTTTGACACTTTTGAGCAAAGTCAAAGTACTTATGAGGCACAATACTGCTTCCAGTCCTTGAAAATGGCTCGTGATACGTGGTTTGATGACCAATTCTATAAGGTAAGTGTAATCCATCAAACAGAATATTGGGCAATAATGATTCAGTACTAGCTCAAGGTGATGACTGCAAACTACTTATACCTCCTGCAGAGCTATTTCATGTGGGACTCCTTTACATCTGGTGTGGCAGTCTCAATAATGAAGAACGGGCATAAGAACAATGGGGAGAATGAATTTGCAGTAATGGAGTACATGAATATAACTGTGGTTACTTCGAACCAACCTTATGGGATATCGGATGGATCGAACCCGTTCTTCAACAGACTCAAAGTTCCAAAGTTTCATTTAAAAAAGGGCGGTGTGCATAGTGGTCATGTACAGACAGGACTTCACGACCCATTTTGTATCGTGAAAAATAGCAAAGGAAAATGCAAGGTAGATTTTCTTTTTTTTTTATTGTTTTATACAAAATTGCTTGGCCTAAGCTATTTGTATCTTAAGTGACATTCTGACCCGAAATCTAAACTTTGCTTATATCAGCTAGAACTTCTCATGGTTCTTATTGTTCATCTTTTGTGGCAAATCTGAAACAGGATGGTTACACAGAAGAGACCACTGGTCCAGAGTCAGTGCGTGTTCTCGTTGCAACAAGGGCCAAACCTAATCGGGATGGCAAGAGCCCACTCGATAGAGAGTTTTTCAGAAGCTTTTTGGATGTAAGTCCGTTGCTAGAATATGCATGTATACTTTCTCAAATTCTGTCATGTCACCCTCTGTGTGAACTTTATCTCCAAAATAATGTATCTTCTCATGTATTTATAAACATCAGAGAAGTTTAAATCATTTTCTATCTATATTACAGGTTTTAAACAATCCTCTACAGACAGGGAGGTTCAACTTTACAACCCAATTTCCTTACTACAAGCAAGTTCTTTACAAACCAGATTTGAGGACTAAAAAGCTGGGAAAGCCCGTAATCTTTGACATGGATATGAGTGCGGGAGATTTTATTGCCCTGTTTTATCTTCTCAAAGTTCCTATGGAAGTAATCGATCTCAAGGTAAGACATTCGATCGTCTTGATCTAATTTTGTCAAGTTTCTTTGGAACATCATCTTCCTAGTCTGCTACAGTTGCCAAGTCCTTGAAGAAATATGCAAACACCCTCGTGCTAGGTTAGGTTAATCTGAATCATGTAAACGATGATGCAGGCAATACTAGTAAGTCCTACGGGATGGGCAAATGCAGCAACGATCGATATCATATATGACATGCTACACATGATGGGTCGAGACGACATTCCAGTCGGTCTGGGTAACATGTTTGCACTGAATCAGTCTGATGCCATATTTTCAGCAGTTGGTGACTGCAAGTATGTCAAGGCCATCCCACACGGGAGTGGTGGTTTACTCGATTCAGACACTCTCTATGGATTGGCTCGTACTTTGCCCCGAAGCCCCAGAAGGTATTGCTATGTTCTCACATAAAACCATGAATGCGGCTTATTTTGATTCCCAATGTTGACAATGTTGGATTTAGATTCTTCAACGGAAAGATGTATGGTCCATCTAAAATAAGATGAAGTTGCATGATGCAAATTAAATGGTTAGGAGATGGATTCAGGCAGTGACAATAATGCAGTTAGCAATTTAAATGCTTGATATATCGATGTTATTTAAAAATTTTGTGATACTTATCAGCTAGAGTTTTGAAGTGCTAACTGGAGGAGACCCCTGCTTTAGGTGTCAATGTCCAGAAGCTGATTTACACGGAAGTGTTGTGTTGCTACCTTCACATTGGTGCAGAGTTGCTGACGATTGTCATTTCTATAACCGAGGACAATAATTGATATTTTTCTTTGTTCCAGATACACGGCAGAGAATTCGAAAAAATTTGGAGCTCCTCGAAATACCGATCACCCCGAACTCAGGCAACCATTAGCTCTGGAGATCTGGGACTCGGTCGTAAGCTCGCTGAAGCCAAGATCAAAGATAACCATATTGACGAACGGACCTTTGACAAATTTAGCGAATATTATTTTAGCGAATGCAACAGCAAGCCACTTCATTCAGGTCGGTAGATTTTGACTGTTTAACCTTTTCCTTTCGTTTTCCTTTCCAAAATGACTAGGTAACAACTTCATAGAAAGAACTTTGAATGTCATAGCAGATGAGATATGAAAAACAGTGGAACCCCAGAAAAATAAAAAGCAAGTGTCTTGAGGGAATGAGCTCTTATACGCTAATTCCATCATTTCACTTACAATGCTGCTTCACATCATACAAGCAATAGCTTTATCCCTTTTCTTTCGACTCTTTTTCTAGGAAAGAGTATGTGTTTTCCTGCTCCAATGCTAATCCTTCGCCTCATATTTTCTCCAGGATGTATACATCGTTGGAGGGCACATCAACCGCAGTATCTCAGACAGAGGAAATGTGTTCACAATTCTCTCTAACAGATATGCAGAACTTAATATGTTCCTCGACCCTCTGGCTGCGAAGAAAGTCTTTGACTCCGACATAAATGTGACACTAATTCCTCTTGGAGTCCAGCGCAGAATCAGCTTGTTTTCCAAGGTCCTTGAAGGACTAGACAAGACAGAGAGAACACCAGAAGCTCAATTTGTCCACCGCCTTCTCTCGAGGCTAGGCCGGCTGAAGAAAAATAACCACAGATATTACCATATGGTAAAAATATTAATTTTTTCGAACAGATATTTTGATTTTTCCCGTTGCCATCTAGTAATTGCTAAACCAGTATGTATCTCTTTTCATCAACAAAATCTCTGGCTTTTTTTATCTGCAGGATATATTCTTGGGCGAAGTCCTTGGTGCAGTGATCTTGGCCGGTGATCATTGCTCTCTAAAGCCAACCTTCTCCATCAAGCCCATCAAAGTATTTGCTGAAGGTGCCGAATCCAAAGATGGGTACACCTACATTGACAATGCAGGGAAATCAGTGAAACTATTGGAAAATGTGGATCCTCGGGCTTTCTATGATCTATTTTCACAACAACTTGGCAATGAAAAGCAGTCTGCCGTAATTGGAAGCTTTGATGACCAGAAAAGAATGTGGAGCACACCTTCAAATCGGACAGAAAATTCATCGTAACATCCTGTTCTTATTGACATTCTGCAACTATAGGAAACAAAAAGTGTCCATTTTTAGTCTTAAGATAGAACAGATTCACTAGCAATTGTGATTTCCTTCATAGAAAAAGCTTAAAACTGTCACATCTCCAAATTACAGTGTTTGTTATGCTTTGCTATCCATCTCAATGTAAAGAAACAACTTGTCACATAAAAGGGACAAGAAACATACGCTTACCAATACATGAATAATAAATCTGCCAAAATCTGATTTTGTCCATCCTTTGTTGCTTAAATATGTTTTTCCCCTGTAACATAGAATTCTTCGAATCTTTTGCTTTGATTAAATCTATGCAAATCAACCATCAAGGCGCATCAGCACTCAGTAGTTAGATAAGTATGTTAATATTATCCATTCAACAAATCTGTACTTCTTTCATGGCATGACTCACTGTGTTCGAGTGCAAGCAAAAGTACTGAGTCAGACAGAACCAGATGTAAATGATGTTATCTCTAGTGGACGAATTAAATTTGGGCAAATTTTCTCCCTTCTTTTGACTTGAACCTTTTCAAAGTCATCAGATACTGGTTGAATTGTGTGTGGCAGAGATGACAATATTCCCGAAGCACAATGAAGAAAAAGGGGTCCTCCTTTATCAATCCCCTCAACCTTTTCTTGCAATTTTCATTTTGGAGAATCCACTTCATTTTGTTTATAATTGTAAAAGCATTCATGTCTATTCTCTTGGCCGCTCTCTTTGCAATGATGCCTCCTATCATCATTTCGATGAGCTTTCTTGACTATCGAACCCCCTTTTGTTGCCATCGTGGAAGCAAAGCACAAATTATAATACGTTATCCATCCATTGACTTAGTCTTGTGTGCCCGTGTTGTGTCATAAAGACACCTGTGATTGTTCAAAAAACTCTTTAGTGAAGGTGCAGCAACAACTTAGCTTGCTTCAACATATCAGTGTTTAGCCCTAGAAGGGCTTGGATTTTGCATAGTAAATGGCAACAATCAGTGATCGGTTCCCGATCCTTCCTCCACTTTGGCAATATTAAATGTATAATAGCAACCTTTTCTAGCTGATATTTTAAACTTTAATCCTTTTGGGTTTAGTATATCTTTAGTCTTCTCAACATGCCTATCCACTATTTCTGTCTTTTTCTTTTTCAGGACTAAAGAGAGATCACCATTTTGACATACGGGAAATGAAGATTTCTGATTCAATTAGCCATAACTAATTACACCAGTTCCAATGATTTTCCGTAAGTATAACTAGCTTGAGGATCAGTTCACCATTTCTCTAGACCCAATTTTCCAATTTCCCCCTCAACCAAAGAGAAGATGTCATCCAAAACTATTCAACCAGCAATTTTGATTGGGTGACGATTCTTTCATGCAGAATATTCCAATCTAAAAGCAAAAGTTTATCCTCATCCATGTTTTTGAGCCTGAGCAGTTTTCACTGCCATCAGATTTCCACTTCCGTCCAAATCAAACAAAACAAGAAGCACAGAAAGACAAGAAAAAGGAACCGTATCCTGCAAAAGAGACTCGAATCCCGGAAGTTCCTCCCAGAAAAACAAGCAGGGGAGTAGGAGCACTTTTTCTAGGAATTTGCACTGTGCTAAAGCATTATATAAAGTTATCCTGAAAGAGAGGGGAAAGACTAAAAAACAAAAGTGATAAAAAGCTGTTTTCCCTGTGAAAAGTTCTGTTTTGTGCTTCCACCTGGGTCCTTCCATGGTCCCTATTGGAATGGTTTCCCAATCATACTGCAACTTGGGTGGACTTACATCGTGTGTAACTTCGATACTCACGAAAATATACTTAAAAATTCCAATGACTTATTGAGATTCATATTTTCGCGCTCCAACCAAGATCAAGCGGTTCTCCGAACTCGAAACCCGACTTCAACGTGGTAATGCACCGGAACTTCAGGCCATAAAGTGGTTTATTCTCTCTCTCTCTCTCTCTCGACCTATGCCACAATATGTTTCTCAACTATTCCCATCCTCTCAACTGGGGAGAACGCTGGTCATGCTTATGTTGGAATCACAGATCAACAGTTGAGGCAAATTCGGTTTCCAGTGACATTAACATACCTATGAATAATCTTTAGCATGTGGCAATAAATCATAAACATCAACTTATGAGAGTGCTGACCTGGTATAAATGCTACATGATAATATATCTTTCTCCATCCCAACAGAATCCACCATAACTAGCAAAATTGCGTCTCTGATAGTCAAGCCCCATATCCCATCACATTTCCATTAGCTTCATTTTCTCATTGCTCATATGGCAAAAGAAGAAAAACAGAGAGATTAAGCTTGTTTACTAGCGTTCAAGTTTAGTAGTTGCAAACAATATACATGCTGAGCCTATGCAGTATCATAGCTTCTAGATACTTCTTCTTTTTCTTCTTCATAACATGCCCACTATTGCCATCAAAGGATTGGTTGTTGCACTGTTGGGAGTGACCCACTTGTTGGGGTTGACCCACCAGCAGCCACAACTTGTTGCTCCAGCTGCAATCAAGTTTGAATCAAGCCAATGAGTATCAGATTGATTAACAAAAGTAGACCGAAATTTTTTCCAGTCTTTGGAATAGATCGGGTTGAATAGTACTTATTAAAAGAATTTCTCTACACCCACCTTGAAAAGAGTTTCCAGCTTGCTTTTCACAAGGAGGAATTCTTGTTTTATTTGTTGCAGACATCTCAGGCACCTACAAGAAAAGTCATCACTTTCCTCATTATCTTGAGGTTTCATAAGCCCATTTTATGACTATTTAGGCTAACACAATATGATAAATTTTTTTAGGAAAGAGAAATGGCAGATAACTTCATATTCACAAACAAAAGATTTCGACAAAAACTCACCCAGGAATGTTCTTCTCCTGACAGAAGTTTCGGAAGACTATGCAGGCATTCTTAACTCTCTCTGCTCCTATGCTGTCAATCAAAGTAATCGACTTTTTCATCACCCATAGCAAATACCTTTATGTCTCTACATTCCAAAGCTTAAAATTTTACCTTTTCAAATGAAATGCCACTCTTAGGACAATCAATTAAAGAAAGTTACATTATTCCAGGAAAAAAAAAAATTTTTTTTTTGAAAAAAATAAATGAATAAAAAAGTTGACTCATTCATTTAAACAAAGGAGGAAATTTATCTATACCTAGAACTGCTGCCCTTCAATTGGTGAACATGAGCATCTACCCTTTTGAAGTCCACATTTTGCTGAGCTCTACATTAGAGAGAGAGATTAATGAACTTTTCACAGGATGAAGCAAACTAAAAGCCCCAGGAATGCTGAAGAGATAACGGAGAGAGAATCAAGAAACGGAACAAGAAGCATAAAAACAAATAAGATGGTTAATGTGATTACAGATCTCTGGAGAGATCATTGAGCAGCTTCTCTGAATCAGTGAAGAAAAGAGACACCACTTCCACTACAAAATCTGGGTTGCTCTCATCTTGCAGTTCCTGAAGCTGTACGTACTGAGAATCCAGAATCCCCTACTCTCACCCAAGAGGCAAAAAAAGAAGCACATCACAAAGCCAAAAAACGAACATGGAGAGATCAACCTAATGCAAGAGCAGAGAGGAAGAGACGCATCCACTTGAGATTTCACATGAATTTTGTGTGATTCTTACCTCTTTGAACAGGGCGCTCGTGTATTCAGCCAACCTCCTCTGCATTTGCATCAGACCCACGTCCATGCTCTGATCTGTTGTTGTTTTTTTTTTTTTTTTTTGGTAAGATGCTCTGATCTGTTGTTCCTCACCTCCAAAACCAACACCCGCTCACACAGAACGACACAAGACTGACCACTCTGTCCTCAAAGCCAATAGGCTGTGGCTTTAAATAAAGAAACAGAGAAAAACTTGGCAGATCCTGTGTAACAACTGTTCAATTGGAGGCCATAAATGCGAAAGAAACCTTGAAAGCGATCTGATGAATTTATTTGCACGGGCAAAGATGCGAACTTTGCTTGGCTTTGCTGACGTGGTTGGTCTATGAAGGACCCGAAGCTCTCGATTATGCTTTGGATTCTTGCTTTTACCGTTGTTCTTTGGATTGCTGCGGGTCTTTCCTCTCTGTTTTTGTCAGTCGTCTAAAATCCGGGCCACACTCTCGCTTGACCTGAATGAGAAAAACCTAAAAAAACCTAAAAATAACCTCAAAATTACACCAAAACATCTACGTATACTCTACATATATATAAATATAAACATAATAAATATAATAATATATTTTATATATTATATGTCCCAAAGAAAGTTTACAACTTCACGTACAATAATATGAATATTGATACAAATGAAATTTTTTAGTAAATTATGTATTAAGGTTATTTATGCCTTGTCAAATCACCTTATCTTCAAGGATCCGAATATTCATGTAAAGAACGATATAGGAAATTGTAAAAATGAGGGAGGTACGGAGAATATGATATTTTATTTTGCTGGTGTAAAAACAAGAATTTAGAGGGAGCAGGGAGGCAAATTTGTGGGGTTTCGGGAGATGATAGGGATAGGGAAAAAGCTTATATTACAATAGGACTTTTAATTGAGTAGATGAGAACTTTTTTTTAAAGGGATCGAATAGAATTTCTTAACAGAAATTCATTGATGAAAGCCGCATATAAATTCTTTTAATGTTTAGCATTTTAGATTAAAAAGGGAAAAGAAAGTAACTGAGTACTTGTTGAGGAACAGTAGGGTGCTGAAAAGTAGGAGTCGGAACTGGACATGACCAAATTGGCCGATATTGGGTAGTACTGCAAGAATCAATTTAATTCTCAAATTATGGAGCCGGTGCAATGGATCTAGTTCCCGATTCCACCCAAGGAAGCGGACCGATTGGCTTAAAATAAAATCTAGGGCTCGAACTCTTCAGGCTTCATCTCCCTCTCGTTTTTACTCTTCATCTCTTGGCGACCAAAAGTCCTGGTCATTCGGGCAAGAGTTCTAACCGTGGAGCGTTTGCACATTTACCAGGAGGAAGTAGAACATCTCACTTGCGAGTGCAGGTCAAATATAGTTTTGAGGTTGTCTTGGGCTTGGCCAGTCAAATATAGCCCATACGCTGCAGAAACAAAGTTTGCAAGGGGTTGAAGGCCGAGTTATCACTAGCAAAATAAATAATTTAGAAAATATTTTCCTACAGATAATTATTTATATCACTTACAGAATGAATAAATGAAAAATATTTTTATGAACCATGTAAGTGTTTAGACAAAAATTGTTGTCAATAATGAAAATACTTTTTGCTAGTTAATTTTTTGAAATGATATAAACGATTATTTTTAAAAGATAATTTTAAAATTAATTATTTAATGCGTAATAAACAGGACCTAAGATTTTTTGAAACTTAGGAATGATCAGCCGATGTTTCATTCTCGAAAATAATTCTAGCCAGGACGAGGCCAGAGTCCTCTTATTCAAATGAAAAATCTCTTTTGTGTCTTAAAAGTGACAACATCTTATAATCACGATGCACGGAATCCACTCACTCTGAACATCCATCAGACATGAGCTCCAAGATACCAGTAGACAACACACTGTCTATACCTCATGGCCAGACACGAGTTCTAAGCAGGCGGTGGTAATTGGTAATTGGCAATTGATGGCAAATATGAACTACATCTGGCGTTGGGCACGAACATCGTCACGAACTTTCTACTGCAATTTCTTTGGAAAGTCTTCGTTGTCAACCTAGTAAACAAAATATAAATAAAATTAAAAAATAAAAAAAGTTTACACTTTAGTTCCAAGTGGACAAGGTCAATTCTTGATTTCATGAATAGAAACCATTGAGTATGATTCTCAACTTCAGGGGAGGAATTGACTTGCCCCGAAACTAATCACCCCTACTAAAAAGTGGGCGATGTCTAACTATGATATGATAGTAAAAAAATTGAATTATTCTACTAGGAAGAGGGCAATAAATAGAATTTTATGGTCAAATTTGATGAGCAATAATACAATTAAATTTTTTGATAAAGAGGAGAGATGTGCATAATAGCATTGTACAACTTGTTTTTTCTTTGAAAATTCTAATGTATATTATGCGATTTGAGTACTATCTAGCACTTCGAGTGATATTATAGTTTTCAAATCCATATACAATGAGATATTGCTTGTGAAGTAATTCTCAAATAAAAATCCACTCTAAAAGAGTCATCAGTAGGGCACGCCCGAAACCCCCAAAACTGGAGCTGTACGCGGGAATCGCATAGAAACAAGAAAGAAGAAAGCATCCTCTTCTTCGGAGAGGAACCGGAATCGAGGTAGAAGAAAGAGGGACGATCGGACGATTCAGGATCGGAGTCCGGAAGCCGTGACTCGTCGCCAGTCTGACGATTCGGATGGAAGCTGCGTAGCTTAAGGGTTATTAACTTATTATACGGAGGAAGAAATTTAGGCGTACAAGGCCAAGAGGGTGCTTGCACGCTGTCGTGCAGTATTTGGTCTTTTGTTGATTTGACTGTCGTTGTTTTGCTCTGTGTAAAATTAATTATCGGCCTTCTCTTGCTGTAATTATCCAGGCGACGTGCGTTGCCAAGAAGTTGAAGTGACGGTCCTTTCGGTGATTCTAACCTCAACGAGAAGTGTAAGTTTTTGTTCCTGATTTGAGGATCGCCCTTGAAGTGATTGTCGGTTCAAGGACGATCTTGATTTCAATCTTGATGTGACTGGTGCTTGTGAAGGTGAATGCTGATTTTTGCCCTTTTCCTTGAACGGCACGAGCCTTTATTTCTTGGCCATTATAAATAGGAAAAACCTAATTTTGATCTTATTTTTAGTGTCGTGAGGAATTATTTTGACTCTGTGGACCAGAGGAATAGGTTTTAGAGGCATGGTTAGGAAAATCCGACCCCGAGGCCCAGGCTGAGTATAGTTTGTTGTGGAAAAGATTGGGATGTCTCGTAGGGCTTAAAAATGTCAACAAATGCGAAAGCATTGTCTTCCATGGAAACAGAGTGTTATGTGTATTCCTTGGTTGCTAGTGTTCTCTATGTTATTACTCCTATTAGATAATGTGGAAAGAGAGGCCTTCTCATTTACTTCCAAACTGGGATCTTCTAATTGTGTTTTAGTTTGAAACTGAATTGAACACTTTTTATACTGTTAATTGGTACTCTCTTCTGTGAGGACAGGTTCAATTTTTCAAATGTGCCCCCTGGTCACTCAATGAAGATATAAGCGATTGATGACATCATCAAGTGAACAAAGGATTCTGTCATTGATTTGGTTGATAATTGGAAGGAGGGTTCTTAATCTAATGGGTGCTTTCTTCTTGTGCATGTACTGAAAAACTAGCCTTATGTATCCTTTTTTTTTTCCAGTCTTAACCTGAATTGTGAAAACTTCAATTTTACCCGATGCAGTAAGTTCTGTCAGCTCGCATCCTATTGGGTGACATGATGATGCGGTGATGATATGATGCTAACTATGCATATCTAATATAGTTCAATGTAGAAATAATTGAAGCACATTTAATTTCATTTTAGATCTAATGCTGTTGCCAGATTTGCTAGTATTGTTGTAAAATGGATAATGGCAACTAGAACCTTAGTGGACGTAGCTATTAGGCGCCACCCGACACTTTCATATCGATGGTTTATATTCACAAAGTTAAATTTTGTAAAATTTAGTTCCAGCTATCAAATCCCAATGGGTCCTATTAGTCACTAGTTGTGGTAGTAGTGATGGACGATGATCTTACCTTTCTCTCTCTTCTTCTAGCTCATGAGAATCAGCTCCACAGCAGTGCCATGTTGGTGCCTAGCCAACTGTCATATCGATGCTAAAGGAGGGTAGAACTTGTATGCACTTTAGAATTCAAGATGAAACTTTAAGTTCCTAAAGTTCGTGGTAGAGTTGAGAAAATTCTTGAGGTATTTCTGTTCTTAGTCTTTTCTTTTTTATTTTTTTTTTCAAGTTATAAGCCAATCTAAATATGCAAGTAAAAATTTCGGGGTGGGCTATTTGAAGCCTTTTTGCTCCATCAAGTTCTTTGAAAAAGGTACTGTTCTTCATATGATGCAATGTATCACATAATTTTCTTGCCTGCTCCTACTTGTGCCATCTTCTAAAATATTTTAGATCATCTTGATGGCCATATGCTACTTTTGTTTGTGCACTACGGATTCATCAGGGTTTTGTCACGGTTCTTTTGTTGAGCTAGTCTTCTTGTTTAGAAATCTGCCATTTCCTGTACTATGCTTCAAAAGCATTACCCTTGCAAAGTTCAGTTTTTATTTTTTTTTTAAAAAGTGGTGTTCCAATGTCTTTAGGAGATATTTGACTTAGTCCTCTCAATCCCATGTTGCTGCTGCTGTTGCTGCTTCGTCGCCTGCTTAGAACAATAAAAAACATAAAAATCACAACCATTTGTCTTAGCACCACGATATTGTGATTTTGGGGTGTGAACCATGCCCTATTCACTTCCCCATCCACGTGAATCTTTTGCAGTATCTCCATCTAAAACCAGTGAAAAAGAGAAAGAAAACATCAAGACAACAGTACAGCCAAGGACTTGGGCCATAGGCCCAGGGCTGTCTCGACGTCTGACCCGGGTACGTATGGTATATTATGATATGGTATGGTATGGTATGGCATGGTATGTTGAAAGGCCATTAGTTGATTAACTAGTGTAATTAAGTCTCTGATCTTAATTTCTTTAATTGTGCAGGAGTAAAATATTTCTCTCAAGTTTGTTACTATGGTTTTTAATCGACTTACTAAAATTGATTAGTGGCGAATCTTGAATGAAAATTATTTACAAGTTAAAAACTTAGAACATAAGTCACAATTGGTGGGCTCAGGAGAGCCCATTAGTCTTTGCACTTGTGGGAGTGTTTAAGGTCGTCACATTGTGAAAATCTATATATAAACAAAAATAGACCCCATCTCAAATTTGATTAAGTTTTTTATTGTTGAAGTTGACTTTTGTCATGACCTCTTTTTTTCTGTCCAGGGAAAAATGAAGAGGTTCAAGAGTATTTGTCTAAAGAGGTGAACCAATGTCCTAGATTAGGTGCGGGCTCTTCCAAACCCATACCTTGCGCGACGTTGGATTTTGTATTATAATTCTTAACAACCTATGTATTTCTAAGAGTTACCACTAACCTATTGAGGTTAGCTAGAAACCAATCAATATGCGGAAGTGTGGTCTCGATTTCTACGCAACTAGAGATTTCTAGGAACGGGAACTTGTTTATGCCAATGTTTCTATTAGCACCATTATGGTACCACTAACTTGGAAGGTTGTTTATCTAAATGGCCACACAATCTTGATTACCAATTATAATTATTATAAAATAGCTAAGCATTTGTGCAAATGTTTTTGTAGGTTTGTTTTCCTTAATATTTAGACTAATTCTAATATAATTTAGAAGAGAAATTTTTACTCAAATTAATGAAAAGTGGTGCGTAAGTAAACATTCAAGAAATTAAAATGATTTGAAAATAAATACGGAAAAGGAAAACCCGATACAAGTCGGGCAAATAATATTACGTGGCCTTGTTATCATGCCTTGGGATAGGACCCCCATGAGCAAAATGAGAAATTAAATAATATTACATAGCCTTGTTATCATGCCTTGGGATAGGACCCCATGAGCAAAATGAGAATTTAAATGTGCATGATATTACTTTAAATGCATGAAATTATTCTAAATAGTTTTAATCTACGCAAAATGTATTATTTACAAAAATGATTATAAAATATCAAAATAGCATTAAATTAGGAAAAATGACCTTATAAAATTAATAAAATTTCATAGATGTCATTTTTCCTTAATTTGATACCATCTATCACTTTTATAATTTTTTTTTTTGAAATTTTTGGATTTTTTTTTGGATTTTTTATTATCATTTTTTAAAATAATAATAATTCCATAAACCGATATAAACATTGAACAACACGGCACGTGAATATCACAATAATAGAGCTTAAATCGATCCTTTCAAAATCGAAGCTTGTTTCTGATATTTTATCGAACACTTGGCTTGCATCAAATAACCTCAAAACAACTTTCTTGGGCCATGTTCGTGGCCTTCAATCTTGACTCATAAGCAATTTCACGTGGAAGCAAAGCATCGAGAATATACTATTACATGCAAAAAAACAGGTTTAGCTAGAAATCACAGCCTATAACACACAAGAATCAAACTAAAAATAGCCTCCAATATGCAGGTTAGAGTTGTTTTGCAAATCTAGTTTTGAATCCAAGTCAAACGGACATGTCATATGCCCATATTGAAGACTCGACAACCATCACATGCAACATCTATATGAAATATTACTCCATCAGAATGAAAATAGGTAACATGGACTTTCAAGTGCAACAAACATTACGGAGAATGATCAACCAGGCACATCAAAATGAACTCTCCAAGAAGCATACATGCATGATCTATGTTGGCCAACCATGTCTCAATGTGGATTGATTTGGTTTTTGGCTCATGTTATAGATGACCTCATGGTTCACAAAGAGATTTAAAGACTAAATCAAGTTGTTCTATGCATCATTTGTACTCCCATATAACATTTATCAAAGTCACAATGACAAGTAATGCACAAAAATGGGGCATAGAAAAATAAACATGTAAGACTCTTGAAGAGATTTCAACACTTAGAAAAATTTTAGCTTTGAAAATTAGTTTTCTAGACTAGTTTTCCTATTAATTTTTCATGGTTAAAACATGTTCAAAATTGACTAAAAATACATCTAAGATTCTTACTTTACTTCCTAATTTCATTTTCAAGTGGAAATTATTCAAGGAAACGAGAAATTATCCTCCGGGGGGCACGTGGGAAATGGCTCCTTTAAACTAAAAGTGAGATCTGCAGAAGAAAAAACTGATAACGAAGGTTTTCGTTGACCTCCAAAATTAGACTTTAAAACCTCTTTTGTTGACCAAATTTAAACCAACCCAAACTATATGTATTCCAGTTTGTGTTGTAAGTCATGTATTTCCTCATTTGTCTCACTTTTCTCAAAAACACTCGCTTTTCCTCACTTGTGACCAACAAGGCTCAACACAAAAATCTTAGGACTCCCTTGGCCCGCTAGAGGGTATCTTTTCGGGGGGCTTTAGGAGGTCTTCCTGAACTCCATTTTAGATGTGTGATCTATTGTTGGAAAGATCTTTGAGTGATGTTTCACTTGCTAGTTTAAGGTTTTAGCTAATTTTGGCCGCAAGTTTGTGAAAATTTCACTTTTCTCTAATAAGATCGGTTTGGAATTTATGGGTTTTTGCTTTTCTAGAGTTGCTTTTGAGAGTGTCTTTGGGGAATGATTGTAAGCTCTCTCTTCTCCCCCTTGTCTCCTACCTTTCATGCCATAAAAGAGCTTGCTTTAGTAATATTATTCCCTGAATTAAGGGATTTTTGGTCGGTCTTTTGTCCACCTACCAAGCTTGTCAATAGGGCTACTTCAACAACTTTATGACTTACCCAAATTTTCAACTTCTGCAGCTATTGAGTGTGCAGATTTTGCTGCAATTTTCCCTTGCTTTTAGCAGCTTATCCCTTGTCAATTTTTGTTCACTTGCACTAATAATTATGGTCTTCCATCATGCAAAGATCAAGTTGATTGGGATGCTGAGTAGGATATAGTGGGTTCACAAATATGCTTAGTACCTTCGAATTGAGACTTGACCATGGGCTGGGTTTTGGTAGCTGATTTGAGTGCTTTAATACACCAATTTGGCTGCTTTTTTTGATCAATTAACAAGCTCATATATAGTAATTTAAGATCTTGACCATTTTTTGCAATTGTCTCTATCCAATTTTGCAAGAGAGTCCCTCAAAGTTGGCAATTTTCTTACCCAAGAATGCCAAATTCAATGCAATTTGGTTCTTTTTGCCCGCTTCAATTAATTAGACCTGACTCAAGTTCAATTTCAACTCAATTGGGGGCTAAGATGATGATTGAAGGGCTCTGGCAAAATTTTGTAAAATTTGCGAGTTGGTCCCTCTAACTTTTGGAAATTGCATTTTGGCCCCAACTTGTTGTTTTAATTGCACTATGATCTCTTGAGCTTGGCTAGTCACATTTAGATCATTGGCCCCAACTTGCTTCTTTTTTTTTTTCTATCTTTTTTTTTCTTTTCCGTTTTTTTTAAAGGAAAAACATCATCAATTTAAAACACTATATTAAATACCTAGATAATCTATATGCAAGAATTTGACATGAAATATTTTGTGGAAAAACAAGTTCCCATTTTTTGGAAATGATTATTGGGCAAAAATTTAGGTGTCAACAACTTTGTACTAATAACTTTACAAAAAAAAAAAAAAAAACAACTTTGTACTAATAAGATTCACCAAACCTTATCTAGCCACTCCAGGAGCAACTATCCATGGCCATTATGGAGATATCCTTCATGAAGGAAATACATTAGTTATTTTTATATATGAAAAATCAAGATCCAATGATATAACGCAAGATTTTCCAAAAGTGGAACAAGTTTTAGAAGTGTGTTCAATTGATGCAATATCGATGAACCTAGAAAAAAGAATTGAGGGTTGGAATGAGTATATAAAAAAATTCTAGGAATTCTTGGAGATTCTTGATTGGGGTTGAGCTAACTATAGTGCAAAGTTATATATCCTTGGTTAATAAGATCCAAAAGGTTTAGCAATTCTAGGGGTGCAAATCCATAGTAAGCACATAGAAATTATTGTATGCCAAATAAGATCAAAGGTGTTGGTTTGAGAAGATGGAATATCTAAATTTGCTTTTCTTTTGTTTTTACCTAGAGAACTAATTGGATTATTGTGACTAACAATCGATAGGAAAGACTACATTTAAATATTGCGCAAATGTGTAGAACTATATTGACAAAATTGGAAAGTTAAAATTAAATTGACGCTCGTACTATAGATATAATACTAAATTGATAATTTTCAAAATTTAAATAATCATTCCCTCAACGGACACTTATATAAGCATTTTTGGGATAAATACATTAGGAGTATTATAATTTTCATGCATCACTCACTTGAGTGCTACAACTTTGAAAATCGATCACTTAAGTGCTATTGGCAATTTGCTTCCTACTAAGTTTGATGTAGACACCAATCATCCTACGTTGCAGTGCTAGGTGCTGATGTGGACAATTAATAAAAAGTCCGCGATGGATGGGAAATTAATAAAAAAATCCATGTAGGACGATTTATCGAAAGTAGCACTCAAATAATTGATTTTACTCTGATGTGGCATTTAAGTGAGTAAAAAAAAATATGATATTCAAATGAGCGTCCTATAAAAGTTATGACACTTCTATCATTTTTATTTCTACATTTCCGAGGCCATGGACACATGTGAAAGATGGTCATTATAACCCTCCATATCTTTTCTTAAAAGAAATCACATAATCATCTACATTAGTGTTGGTCAAATCACATAGGATAATCGGTGTCTGTATAAGCACTCTTAGACCAAATTGGTTGGAAGTTGGCCAATTGTCAAATTGGAACAATTAAAAAATTTATGATTGAATTAATTGCCGTGCAACAAGTTTAAAATTTTTGGATGATTATTCCATATTACATTATATAAATTTTTTGTTAACAATTCACATTTATTATAATTCATTTAAATATAGTTTGTCCCTTTTTCAAACTAATAGCAACTTATTGTCTAAAATGGAATGGCCTAGGACAATCATGTAAGATGGGAACTCCTTGAAACCTGCACAAAAATTGAATAAGAATTTATGCTCATATTATTTTATAAAAACTAATATAATTATAATCTAAAAGCTAAATTATAAAATAAAAATTTGCTGGGAAATATAATTAATATTATCGTCAGTAACTTCTCCTCCAAAATTAAATATACCATATATTTTTATTCATAGCCATAAGTATAATTATATATAGTTCTCTGCATAAATCAATGAATGTGAGTTTAAAAATTCAATTATAATTATTGTGTCATTACTACATCATCTTCTTTATCATCGATTATCCATTGAGGAAATGTTAAGTCATTCTATTATCATTATCTTTAAAAAAAAAAAAGAAGAAGAAATAATCACATTTTATGAATAAGGATCATAATTATACTAAGGGATTGATAGAATTTAAGAAATATTATTAGTTTTCGCTAGCTTAGCCAATATGATTTTGAGAAAGTAATTTTATAGTTATTAATATACTTAATTATGAGAAGATAGTGTTTTTAATTTAAAAAAGGTAGTAAACAGTGTTTATACAACGCCAAGCGAAAAAGATCAAGTTGCTGCGTTCACTTGCCATTTTTCAGACCCACTTTTGTTTTACATCGACAAGAAATAATTAATGGGTATCGCATTGGGGCTATTATTACAAATTTGAAATAACTGATTTGTAAATATGGTTTACTATATTTAAATTTGGGGCTACATATAATATTTACCTTACCGTTATTATATAACAGGAACTATGTTAACTCCTCTTATTATATTCTGTGGAGATACAATAATCTAAATTAATTGAAAATATTAGAAATTGTAATGCGGTATCATCAGCCATGACAAATATTTTATCAGAGTAAATTAAAAGATCAATAGAATATTTGGTGGTAGTCTAGATCATCAACTTATACTTAATTGAACGTTTTCAGATAAATCACCCTTATGCTAGGAATTTACTATGATAAGTGGCATAGCCCAATTCATGCAAAATATGATGTCGCACCCATTATGGTTTGTCGCCTATAGAAGGTAGTTCAATTTTGATAAAGAAAAAAAGTGGAAGAAGAGACCAATTCACACGAATTTCAGTTTACATAGGAAACTAATCTTCTGTTTGTTAGATCGCCTTAGATTTCTACACTTGAAGTCTCTACATGATCAACGTTTGGAATGTCTAGACTCTCTATATATCTATATTTGAAATGGTCCCTTTTGTTTGGGTCTACCCTGATTTATTTTTTTCTTCTCTTTCTTCTTTTTCTCTTTTCTTATTTGCCTCCATTGGTCACCAGTCAGCGCGGGGGCAACCCATTCTTGTGGCCAATGATCTCCATCAGCCATAGCTGAGGCACTAAGTTCAAGCTATTTAAGACCCATTTATCTTAAATTTGCAAATTTTAAACCTATGTAAGTAGTCTTTTCAAAATATAAGTGACTCATATAGAATCCATTTATAATTTAGATGGGTCATATATGGGTTTAAAACCCCATTTTAACTTCACTATGTATATACTAGAGGTATAGGCTCTAGAATAAAAATGTTTGATCTCGTCTATGTTGTACAAGTCTACATATGTAGACGTAGCATTTTACTTTTCATGTTTAGGTAGTTCAAATTGTAACAAGTGTTAGAATTTTGATGTTATTGCAATTGATGCACTTCATCATCTTTCTCTTTTCCGTAAACTTCTATTCAGAAAGTTGACGAACTACTTAATTTTTGTCGAGACAGCTTTTGTCCCTCAGTGCAGAGGGCCATCACGCTGATGTTGTGCCTCAGTTGTTGTTGATGTCGTAAACATGTTGAATGAGAAGATCTGGAAAAGGGTCAAGATGCGTCCACCATAAAGCAAATCTAAAATCCATCATAAAGGAGTCTTGACTTGCGAGGCAATTATCCTCCCTTTGGTGATTTTGCTCACTAGTAGAAAAGGATTACTTTGGAGATTAATAAAAGGATTGCCATCTAGATTACATTAATCTCGTAGGGCACGTCATACTTTCCTCAAATTAATTTTTAAAAAATATTTAAACTTAAACTCGACAAGTTCTCCGCGATATCCTTGGAACCCAACATCTTCTTAAATAATGGTGCCGAGCCTAATAAATTATTAGCGAGGCTCTTCCTCAATGAATTAAAAAAAAAAAAAAAAAAATGAATCCGTCTCATGGTATGAGATCCGCATTTGGCATATAAGACTACTATGATAATCCATGATTCCACATGCATGTTTTCCGAATTTAAAGGAAATTAAGAAATCGATTACCAACCGAAAAATACCAAAAGGATGAGGACCAGAAATTGCCCATGATTCTAAGTTCTATCTCTCTAATTATACTTTGTTCGATGCGGATTCAAATTTGAAACTTCAGTTTCTTAGCCAATATCCATAATTACCCCTGAGCTTCATATTTATTTACATGCCTACCTTGGAAGTCATATGAAGGGAGAATGTTCAAACCCTTTGTCTCCATTTTGGTCCTGTTTGTTTCAAAAAGATGAATGATTTGGAAACAAATATTTCCTTGAAAATAATCATTTCTATTTCTTTTAATAATTAGCTAATGAAAAATGTTTTTGTTATCGGCAATAATTTACATCTAAATATTTTTGTAGATGATGAAAATATTATTTATTTATTTATTTATTTTTGTAAGTGATAAAATTAGTTATTTTTAGGAAAATATTCTCAAAATTGTTCATTTTCTACGAACAACCTTAATTACTAGTTAGATTAGATTAGACCCATATGTTCATACCAATTCCTAAGTGCTTTTTGATTTATATTTTAACTCTCCGTTGGTAAGTGTGTAATTAAGAAAGCGATTGGAACACGTATTGAAGTTTTTTCTTTCTCCGATGAGGGTTTCACATATTTGAGAGTTACGTAGGTGAAGCTAAGTACAGTTGCACTCAATTTCGTTTCAAAATCATGTACAAATTGAATTTGGATCAAATCAATCCGTTTGGATAAAGTCTATCCAATTAGCAATTTCGAATCAGAGATTCGATTAGCATCTAGAACAAACAAACTGCATAGTTCTGTTATGTATTTATTATCTTCCTAAATTAATTTTTCATGCCTTCAGGAAGCCTGATAACCCCATTCGATCCATAAGATAGGAGTCCACTCGATTGGACGACGACACCATGTTGACACCATGCCCAAGGCACTTATCTAATACTCGTGCACATCCATGATTCCAGCAATCCACTCAGGATTGTGTTGGTGCAAGCATAATACTTTATTACTGAAATTATAGCCTTTAAAAGTCTAGCAAAGTTTTAAAACCAAGGTTTGTCCACGTAAAAATTCTGGTAGAATTTCGAATGATTTTATTATCATTTTTAATGTATTTTGGAACATGGAAAAATACAAGGCTTTATCACCAAAATTATATTTCTCACATAATGTATC
Organism: Eucalyptus polyanthemos subsp. polyanthemos; assembly: GCA_017140185.1. Classification (NCBI taxonomy): domain Eukaryota; kingdom Viridiplantae; phylum Streptophyta; class Magnoliopsida; order Myrtales; family Myrtaceae; genus Eucalyptus; species Eucalyptus polyanthemos. Next base: position 44,339,415 of record CM029464.1, on the reverse strand, counting down.
ATTATTTCACATATATATAGTATATATAATATAGTCAAGTGAGCAATTCAATTCTTTTATGATCTTCTTCCTTCTTTGGTCCAAAATACAAATCAAGCTCAAAGCTGGAATTTAATGTAATTCATCAACCGAGATTCCTACACCAACCTTTTTATTACCGGAAATCAGATCAATTACGAAGTCTTAGCTTTGTCTATTCTCATTTTCTCCCGTCAGCCAATCTTTTTCATGCATGCCTAAAAAATTTCATTCTAGCTGGGTGTAAGGGTCCTCATTGGAACCCACACATCCATATGGATGAGTTCCAATCGCTTCTTAGCTCTCCATGTACCTCTAGACAAGAAGTACTTCATTTGTTGTTTTCTAAGAAGAGAGCCTTCACAAACAATGTGAAATTTCTGTTATTAATCTCTTATATTTTTTTGATGGAGAATTTTTAGCCCATAAAAATTGAGGTGGCCAAATCTCTTATGCCATAGCCATGAGTCATCAAGTTGAGCTTTTATAGATATATCTTTAACATATTTCAATTGAATAGGAAAATTCATATTCTCCATTTTCACAAAGGCAATAACATGATTCTTATATTTATCATAGGTAGTGCAGGTTTCTCCTTTAAAGTGTAAAGAATACCAATTTTGAATCATTTGGCCCACATTGAGTAGATTTTGTGCAAGACGGAATCAAATATATCTAATGAATATATTTTGGCCCTTTCTTAGTTTTAATACCTATAGTCCCTTTTTCCTTTCACATCAACCAATGCACCATTGCCCAATTTCACTTGAGCTTTCGCTGATGTATCAATATTGGTGAATATAGATTCATCTCCTATCCTGTGATTACTACACCCACTATCAATATACCATGGATCATTCTTCTCATATTTTTTCCACTTGGCCTGTGTAGAATAAATTAAATGTATTTTTTCTTCCTTTTTTTTTCTCCTTGTTCGCTCAATAATTGAGATCAAGACCCTTAGGGTGCCAAAACCATATACGATAGGATACTTAAGTGTCAAAAGTTAGGAAATATACACTTAAATGTTAAAATCGGAGTAAAATAGATATTAAGTGTCAATGGCGTGAAAATCCTACCAAAATATTGATGTGACATTTTTTTCGATGAGACAAGTGCAAAATAATATCTTTTTGCATGCTAACATAACTAGAAAAGTGCAAAAATGACGTTGTTTTGCACGTTGACGTGCTAAATAAACCAAAATGATGTCCATTTTATTTTACAAAAATACAAAAAAAAATACATCAAAAAAAGAATGGATAAGATGAAAAGAGAGAGAGAGAGAGAGAAGAGAGAGAGAGAGATAGTAAAATTTTAATAAAAACTAAAATTAATTAATTAAAATTAAAAAAAAAAAAAGAAAAAGAAAAAGGGGAATATAGAAATAAAATCGAGTGGGATGGTTTTGTCCAGCCCACTTTGGCATTCTTCCGCTTTCTAAGCCCCATCAGCCCCCACCTAGTCTGGTTTTTTCTTTTTGGGGCCATCTTTTGTTGTTCTCTTTAGCCCATATTTTTCTTTATCTTTAGCCCACCTCTTCCATTGTTTTCGACGCCCACATCAAAATTAGAAAGGAAAAAAGAGCCCAGCCCAGCCTCCTTCTAACCTTGCTTCAAAGGAAAATAAAAGCGCGTGACGTAAGCAAAACCTAGGTGTTCTAGAAGGTGAGCTCGCGCACGATAGAGAAAGAATTACAGACAAGATTCGCGCGAGCGACGTTGGCTCGCACGGGGAGGAGGAGAGGATGGCGTCAGCCATGGAAGACAGAAAAGGAGCCTGGACTGAAAGTAAAAAACCAGAAAGATTCTCAGGGCTGGAGGAGGGGCTGAAGGAAACCGGGAAATTTTCCATCGATAGTTGTGGTCAGTGGAGTAAGCTGCCGGACTTGTTGGCCGTCGTGGCCGTCGGTTGGTGTTGGTTCGGTGGTGCTGTGTATTGCCGGCGACGACGCGTACAGAGGTTGATTTGTCGCCGATAATTTAGGTTTGGTTAAGTTGTATAACGTGAAAAGATTCGGGCATAGAAGAAGGTGCAAGGTTGAAGAAGAAGGTGCAGGGGAAAAAGACAAAATAGATAAAAAGACAAAAGGAGGGAATATAAGAAATTAAGAAAATCATTGAAAAAAATAAAAACAAATTGAAAATTTTCGTTTTTTAATCCGACCAGATCGGATCCGGGTATACAGGTCGGGCCAATTGGTTGGACAGGTAAACCAGTCCAACCCATTCCCGAATAATAATAATAATTAATTAAAATTAAAAATTTAAAAAAAAAAATTTTTAAAAAGCAATGTACGTTAATTGGGCTAATCCTTATGTAAACAAGAGCAATATTTAACAAATTTTTAGGTCTTATTCCAAAATTAAGCACTTGCTATAATCTCAATTTCATTTAACTTAGTTTTCCTCAATAATGTTCTAATCACCTTCTTATCTTCTATGTGATCATCACCATTTCTCTGTTTTTCCTCTTTTTTATTAGTCATTGAAATTTTAGGATAAAATTTTTATGGGTTTACAATAAGTTGAAAATGAAATTCACATGTTATTTTTTATTATTTAAAATTTATTTGTTAATTTGAATTCATAACTATTTAAAAGTGCTTCCTGAATTAAACAGTTGATATCATATCCATACGATAGTATTTCGAAAATATTGGAAAAGGGACATATTGATGAATGCAAATCGATTCAACCAATGGTTTTTAGTCTAATAATTACATATATCATTCTTCCAAGCTCCAACATTTTGATTGATTTTAGCGAAATTGGCGTTAGGAAAAACAAAATAAAAAAGAGCTTCAAGAATTGGTGTATCAGGGAAAAAGTTTAGGATGTCTTGTGGAAATTACTCCTTTATTTTAGTTTTCTTTGTAGATATCTTTTTCTGTTTTCTTGATAAGTGTGGCGACAATGGGGGCAAATCTATCTATGATCTTGATAAGGATAGATGACAAAGGCACCCAATCTTTGCTCCTGAAGAGACTTTTTATATAATTTCTTCTTCTGATGTGTATCCCTGAAAAATAAACCATTTTTTAATTAGTAGCCTTATTTTTGTATGTGCTTGATCATAGCCAAAGAGCCTAAAGAATGATCTCACCTTGTACATGCTCAACCAAAACTGCTTTCTTTTTTCTTTTTTTTTTTTTCATTTTCAATCAATTAATGTTCAAAAGGGCATCAATCGGTTGCTAATTTCATGGCAGTTCAAGTTCAAATAATATAAATACATCACATGCATGTCGACAATAATAGGGCTATGGTTAGGTTAGGCGCCTATTATGAAGTTATGTTTGAAAAAACTAAATACTTATCTGGATCTTATCTTTAGAAATCACATTGTACCTTGCCATCAACTATATTAGTGTCTTTTTATTTATGAATTTCTCTAACTGTTTATTCTCAAATCTCTAACCGTTCGCTTTCTTTTTTCGTCTAGCCATTTTCCTTAAAAGAAGAACCCATCCTAATTGAGAAATTCAAAATTAAACCGCCCCAAAACGGTCATGTAAGATACTGCCCATAAAGTAGTACTATCAGAGTACACTCGACCATAGTTTCTAATAAGTGCGTTCCACAAGTACAGAGTACTGAAGTCATGATAATCGAAATTTTATCTGAGATCACTAAAGGCACCTGCAAATATCGGGCATCCTCATTGATTTTGAAACTTATGATTCAGGGGGATAGATAGATGAAGTGATGCCTCTTGACTAATGATTCCGGAACACCAATCCAACAAAGAGGACAGAAATGTTCAACTTACGGTAACAGTTTCAATTCCAAAAAATTGGTAGCTGCAAAAAACACACTCTGTGATTCTCTCGTTCTCTTTCATTTACTCGGCATAGACAATTATCCCATGTTTCCAAGGCCGAAAATATAAACTTGAAATAATTCACGAGGAAATGGTGGGGTAGACATAATTATCCGGGCAGAATTCCACCTTCGGACAGTGATTTTTCATGAAAGCCTCGGCTGTGTGTCCATTACTGATAAAGTCCTTAGTCTTCCCAAAAAATTGCAGCTTATTTTCCTCGCAACCTCTTGTAATCTTACGTATCCACTCTCAACTCCGACATAGCCTCTGCAATCTGCATCCCTACTTGTGTACTCTCCGGCAAAGTATTTATATGAATTTCAGATGCGACAACAGGAAAGATTATGTCTGGCTTACTGAAGAGGCAAAATGGTAAACCAGGTCACTCGTAGCAGTTAATGGAGATATCCTTCCTTAAACATGAACTAGCAATCGGGTCAACCAAGAACTCAGCAGCCGTAATAATCAACAGAGCATGTAGTAATAGTATGGTGTTGTGAAACTTGCTTAAGATTATGAAACAAATAGAAAAAACAACCCACAGGATATTCTTGCTACTGCAACAGCTTTTACAGCAAAGAAACAACTTCCTTGATCAATTTGAAGAATGATTGACTACGCATCTAAAATGTCTCTCTACCTTTTCTCGATCTCGAAGAAAATGCGAAGAAGAATATTTAGCTTGATCACTGACTATCAGGAATAGCAACCAACTTCCTTTTCTTTTTTAATTTCAGTCAGGTCAAACCCTAGTCACAGAAATTTTCTAGTAACTAACGACATCTGGAAAATTGGAGGGAGAAACGGAGATACCAGAAGCCTAGAGAAATCAAGCCGTCCTCTCGTATTATTCCACCATCCAGTGATACAGCACCGTGTTCTATGCAGACAGAGGCCTGCTTCATGTGTTCTCTGGTGTCATAAACCTGTAACTTGCCAAAAAGCCGATAAAATAGTGTTTCTCTTAGACCAAGGCCTTCAGTTGTTCTTGTTGCCAAATGATCAAAGTCTATGTTGACCATGTTAACTGCATATCCTCATTGTTCTTGCTATGCCTACAAATATATTAAGTAATTTGAGAAGGTTTGCTATTTATAGTGTATGGTTTGCAGAAAAAATAGTACCCGTTATTGCATTTGTCTTTTTTGTCCACTATGAACAGGCAGTTCTGTACATTCTTAATATTGGGATAGAAAAGGCACAATCCAGCTATGTAACCATGTCTTTAAGATTTACAAACAATTTCGGATTTCATGTTCTTGCTATGCTTGCTTGCAAATATATAAACAATTTGAGAAGGTTTGCTATTTAGACGCTTATGATATGAGCGTGTCATAGTGTATGCTTTGTTGAAAAAATAGTACCCATTATTGCTTAGTGGGATCTCAAAGTAAGCTTTTGCACCATGAAATAAGTTTGTGCTTTGTCAGGTTAATGGTATTGATTTAGCTGAAATTGAAGGAGGGGAGGTTGCAATTACCAACGTGCATTCATGCAATGGTCCTGATTTTATAAATCAAGTCCATTTTTCGATCACAGAGGACATTGACGCAAATAAAAAACTTGGTAAGTATCTGTAGTTCTCTATCCCATTCTTTATAGAAGAGGAGACAGAGTTATATCATCTTTTATTCTAGGTTGTCCACCTTTTATCGTTCTTAGGCCCTTCTTTCATTTGTTGGCATCAATGCTTTTAGTACTAGTTTTACCTAAGAATGTCACTTAGATTGTGCTTTTCTCTAATATAAAATGCTGCAATACTTTTCAGGTTCCACAACAATTCACGAGGCTAATGCTTACCTGAAGTGTGTCTACTTTCCTATTGTTCAGGTATGGCAGTTAATTCTTATAGTTTCTTTTCTTTTCAGTTTACTGCGGAAGAAGTTCTTAATATAAGTACTCCAAGGGAAGGAAAACATTGAGAGAATCTTAGAGAAGTTAGAAGCTGATGGATGCAGACTGGGTGAAACCTATGAATCTTTCAGTTGAGTGTCAATCCGACATCCTAGCCGATTGCTTCCAGATGCTTGCTGGGTGAGTTGTGGATCTTTTTGGATATTATAATCAAACTAAGAAAAGCTGATGAAACAAAAAGCCCTGGCATCTCCCTTGCATTACATAAGATAAGGATAGTGAGATGGGGGCTTAAATGCCTAGAAGCGATAGCACGTTTAACGGTCCTTAAAACTTATGCTGCTCCAAAATAGTATAGCTTACATTGTTATTGATCACACATCTTCAAGCCTTCATCCTTTTGGATACAGCCCCTAGTTAACAGATGGATATTTAAACCTCTCTTTTGTCGCTATCTAATGTAGTGGCCTAGTAGTCTTGCATAATCCATTTTCCCCAAACCATCCAAGAAGCGAGGTTTAGACACCTGGCCCCATGGTTATCCTTTTGGAAGTTGGACGACTATGATTGCGATTGCTAATTAATGGATACATCAAGAAAGCAAGCATTCTGCAAACTTGGAAAAGTCTGATTAAAATATTTAAAAGATGGAGTTTGTGTGATCCATATTTCCCGCCTCTAGTTGCCCTAATATGAAAGGTCAAACAGTCGTTGCTCATTCCTTGCATGAATTTTAAGCAAACCCGGTCATGTTTAAAGTTGGTATTAAGTATGACTTCTTAGGCTGGTTTATAAGTTTTTTATTTTTGGCCAGGCTGGTTTATAGGTTTGATGAGACCATTTTCTTACTTCTATGTTGTGGCTGCTGGGCTGGGAATAGAAGACATCATGTAACTGGTTCTGCGCATTGCATGTTAGAACAATGGTGAAATGGCTTCAGTGCAACTCATGTTATCAACTCTAGTAAATTTTTCAAATGGTAACCCCTCCAAATCATGCTCTACCACTTTCCTTGGTAGGCAATCTTGCCAAAACTTGTAAGTCTATGTTGATGTGCTTGTACATCCGGCAAATGCTCGTGGCAACCCATTTTGTCTATGGCAACCACCAAAATGAACTTTTCTTGTTTCAGACCTTTGCCCACGTCAATTGCATTTTGATCATTTCTTATCCTCCCTTTTAGTGCATATATGCAAATGTTGACATCATCTTCTTCAAGCTTGTGAGTCAGCTAATAAGACCCATTTTTGCGGGAGACATGCTTATACATGTATTTTTCTCGATTCTCGCTCTATTAACAGTTAAGGTTTTTGTGAGTCAGCTAAAAAACAGTCAAGGACCACCCACCTGGGTGGCGCATGAGCTTTCGGCACAGAGAATGCGAATAACATCAAAAGCTTCTGCAACCCCTAACGCAATCTGTTTTCCGGGCTCCAAGTTTCCCTCTTGATTTTTATGGGAGGAGTTCGATTCCGAGCGTCTCAGGGTGACTTATTCTTTTGTTAGACAACTTGGCACGTGTGTGGTGGCTAGCATGTGTTGCGCTCTAGTTTTGGCCGAAGGGTTGTGAAAATCTTACTTTTCTCTCTCAAGGTCGGTCTGGATTTTCTGGGTTTTTTCTTTTTGGAGTTGCTTCTGAAGATGTCTTTGGGGTACGATTCCGAGCTCTCCTCTCCCTCTCTCATCTCCTCTCTCTCATCCCTTGGAAAGATCTCACTTCAGTGGGGGTTTACCCCCGTTACCCCGGGCCTTTTAGGCTGTCCGTGTTAGTACGGTGCGCGGGTTCCCTAGGTCACAAAAAAAAAAAAAAACAGTCAAGGTTTTTTGTAATCTTCATTTCATATCTTGTGAAATATCATCCAACTTAAGATTTATTCCAAAATGAAAGGAATTTCTGACAAGATTCACAAGAAAACACAAATATTAAACGTATTGTGGCTTATCTTATAAAAATTTCATGTGCACATTGAGAAGGTCCTATCTAATAAACTTGATCTAATTGAAAATTTTGGGTTAAATCGAGCGTCATTGTCAAGTGTTTGATGCTTCCATTGTCTCTCTTTAACTAGGGTAACTAATGTCCTCACGGTTGCTTTCTACTTCAGGGTTGGCTTCCATTCACGGAGAGACATAAGAAAGGAGATAAAGCTCACTTATTCGTGAGATCTTTCTTTGGAGTTAAATATTATATGGCATGGTTATCACTTATTATTAGGACATTTCTTATCTAATGGGACTGCATTTTCTTTAATTCTATACATCATGATATGTCTTATATTTTGATGATGCAAAGACTGATGCTTTTTTCCAACACCTTCCAAGGTGAGGGGAACTCTACTGCCTATTCATGGACCATCAGGCTTTCTTAGAATACTTAATGTTCCCAGTTCTGACATTTTTATGTAACTAAAGACTTTCAAATGCTTCGATCTACTAAAAACATATGGAATAGGAACTAGAGATTTCTCGTAGCAAGGCCAAACAAAGTGTGCTGTTTCGGTGGTGCAAACCAGAGCAGGATCACCAAAAGTAAAAAATGTCTTCAGCTAATTCATGTGTTTCCATAGGGATTCTTCTAAAGTGTGCTTGTGGCATGATAAAGTTCATTGTCCTTTCCATTCGAAGACTGGATCTTGTTAGTTGGTATGCATGGAGTCACAATAGATGAAGTAAATTGCTAAATAGGCATTAAATCTGGGAATAGGCTTTGGTGAAATAATGAATTTCATGTGGCACAAGTAAATTGTTGATGTCATTATGCATGCTTGCAGGTGTTGAGTCAACAGTTTTTTCTGTTAGGGGAGGGAATTATGGTCTCAAGGGATTTTCTATTGATAAATAACACCCAACAAAATCCCCAACAGAAAAGAGAGTGAGTGAATTTCGGTTGGTGTCTTCCGGGGGTTTAACCTATACTAGGAATTATGAGGGAACGGATCTATTATGGGATTGAGGGTTGCGGGAAAGGAGAAAGGGCTGGAGAGGAGAGAAATTAAGATGAAAATGGAGTCAAGGTGGAGATCATTGAGGATGAGGATGAATCAAGGTTTGATGAAAATGTGACTGGAGCGGGAGCGAATTGCACGGCCATCTTCGTCGCTATCAACAACATTGGGCCAAGTATGTCTCTTCTCCACTTTATTTTCTCGGTTCTTCAGAAATTGAGTGTGAGATTGCAGGGTTTGGGGGGAGGAGAGGGGTTGTAGAAAATAATAAAAATGAGATAAGGCTAGGTGTTAGTGGGTCATGATTGAATAGATTGGGCCGAGAAAAGTAGTTGTGGGCTTAAAAACCTGGATCAATAGGGTCCACATCAGCTTAGCTGGGCTTAGCCCGTCTTCATCGCTATCAACAACACCGGGCCGAACATGTCTCTTCCACACTTTATTTTGTCTGTTATTAAGAAGTTGGATGTGAGATTGCAAGCTTTGGGGGGAGAAGGGTTTTTGTAGAAACGAGGTTTAATAAATAATAAATATGAACTAGGTGTTAAGTGGGTTAGGATTGAATAGATTGGGCCGATAAAAGCAGTTGTGGGCTTAAAAACCCGGACCAATAGGGTCCACATCAACTTAGTTGGATTGGACCCTTTTACTCAATCTGATTTTCTTTTTGTTGATATAAAAACTAATAAAAAAAAGTAATAATAAAAACTGGTCTTGTTATTGGATATGCTTGCAATTACATTTTCTCAAAGATTGAATTAGTGGTGTGTCATGTTTTGGGAGGAAGTAACGTCGTTGACATTGCTGGACATTGTGTTATGTGCCATGCCAGAATCACAGCACCAGCTTGTATACACGCCGCAAATATTGGAGAAGGTTGGAGTCATAAATATCAATGAAAAGATCCTTTGGATTGTTTTAATTGACCTTCTGAAGACTGTATGCACCCTTGTTGTTGCTTTGCTGCTTGATCGGCATGGTTGACAACAATTACTTTTGATCAGTATTGGTGGGATGGCCTTTATTAGTCTTGGCAGTTGCCTGATAAAGATTGACCATATTAGTCTTAGCGATTAGAAAGTGCAAAAAATCGCACGAGAAATTTGGGTAGGGATTTGTCCCTCAACCCGATTCGCTTGACTCGATTTGATGACACGCATTCATGGTTGGTGGGCTCCCATCAGTTTGGATGTGGCTTTGGATGTCGCCAAGACTAATATGGTCAATTTTCCTTAGATAAGTACCAAGACTAATAAGGGATACTACCATCTCACCAATATTGATCAAAAGCAATTGCCGTTTATTGTGTTGGTCAAGCAGCAAAGCGGCAACAAGGACGCATACAGTCTTCAAAAGGTCAATTAGAACAATCCAAAGGACTTTCTCATTAATATTTATGACTCTAGCCTTTTTCAATATTTACGGCATGTATATGAGCTAGCGCAATAATTTTGGCATGGCACATAACACAATGGCCCGCAATGTCAACGGCGTTACTCCCTCCCAAAACATGACACGCCATGCGTTTATCTTCGAGAAGATATAATTGCAAGCGTATCCAATAACAACACCGGTTTTTATTATGAGTTTTTTTATTAATTTTTTAATATCAACAAAAAGAAAATCGGATCGGGTCAAAGGGCCCAGCCCGGCTAAGCTGACACGGACTCTCTCGATTTGAGTTTTTAAGCCCACAACTGCTTTTCTTGACTTAATTTATTCAATCCTAAGCCACTTAACACCTAGCCTTATCTCACAATAGACGGAGTAAATTGCTAAATAGGCATTAAATCTAGGAAGAGGCTTTGGCGAAATAGTGAATTTCATGTGGCACAAGTAAATTGTTAATGTCATTATGCATGCTTGTGGGTGTTAAGTCAATAATTTTTTCTATTAGGGGAGGGAATTATGGTCTCAAGGGGTTTTCTATTGATAATTAACACCCAAAAAATCCCCAACAAAAAGAGGGTGAGTGAATTTCGGTCGGTGTCTTACAGGGGTTTAACCTATACTAGGAATTATGAGGGAACATATCTATTATGGGATTGAGGGTTGCGGGAAAGGAGAGAGGGCTAGAGAGGAGAGAAATTAAGATGAAAATGGAGTCAAGGGGAGATCATTGAGGGCGAGAATGAATCATGTTTTGATGAAAATGCGACTGGAGTGGGAGCGAGAGTGAATTACACGGCCTTCTTTGTCGCTATCAACAACATCGGGCTAAGTATATCTCTTCTCCACTTTATTTTCTCGGTTCTTTAGAAATTGAGTGTGAGATTGTAGGGTTTGGGGGGAGGAGAGGGGTTGTAGAAAATAATAAAAATGAGATAAGGCTAGGTGTTAGTGGGTTACGATTGAATAGATTGGGCTGAGAAAAGTAGTTGTGGGCTTAAAAACTCGGACTGATAGGGTCCACGTCAGCTTAGCTGGGCTTAGCCCGTCTTCATCGCTATCAACAACACCGGGCCGAGCATGTCTCTTCCACACTTTATTTTCTCCGTTATTCATAAGTTGAATGTGAGATTGCAAGCTTTTGGGGGGGGGGGGGGAGGGTATTTGCAGAAACGAGGTTTAGGAAATAATAAAAATGAGATAGGTGTTAAGTGGGTTAGGATTAAATAGATTGGGCCGAGAAAAGCAGTTGTTGGCTTAAAAACTCGGACTAATAGGGTCCGCATCAACTTAGTTGGATTGGACCCTTTGACTTAATTTGATTTTCTTTTTGTTGATATTAAAAAATTTAGTAAAAAATAATAATAATAAAAATTGGTGTCGTTATTGGATATGCTTGCAATTACATCTTCTCGAAGATTGAATTGGTGGCGTGTCATGTTTTCGGAGGAAGTAACGCCGTTGATGTTGCTGGCCATTGTGTTATGTGCCATGCTAGAATCACAGCACCGGCTCATATACACGCTGCAAATATTGGAGAAGGTTGGAGTCATAAATATCAATGAGAAAGGTTCTTTGGATTGTTTTAATTGACTTTTTGAAGGCTGTATGTGCCCTTGTTGTCGCTTTGCTGCTTGACCTGCACGATCGACGACAATTACTTTTGATCAATATTGGTGGGATGGCTCTTATTAGTCTTGGCAGTTGCATGATGAAGATTGACCATATTAGTCTTGGCGACTAGAAAGTGTAGGAAATCGGGCGAGAAATTTGGGTAGGGATTTGTCCCTCAACCCGATTCGCTTGACTTGATTTGATGACCCGCATTCATGGTTGGTGGACTCCCATCAGTTTGGATGTGGCTTTGGATGTCGCCAAGACTATCAATCTTCATCAGACAATTGCTAAAACTAATAAGGGATACTACCATCCCACCAATATTGATCAAAAGCAATTGTCGTTGACCGTGCCGATCAAGCAGCAAAGCGGCAACAAGGATGCATACAATCTTCAGAAGGTCAATTAGAACAATCCAAATGACCTTTTCATTAATATTTATGACTCCAGCCTTCTCCAATATTTGCGGCATGTATATTAGCTAGCACGGTGATTTTGGCATGGCACATAACACAATGGCTAGCAACGTCAACAACGTTACTCCCTTCCAAAACATGACACGCCACCCGTTTATCTTCGAGAAGATATAATTGCAAGCATATCCAATAACAACACAAGTTTTTATTATGTGTTTTTTTTATTAATTTTTTAATATCAACAAAAAGAAAATCGAATCGGGTCAAAGGGCCCAGCTGAGCTAAGCTGACGCAGACTCTCTCGGTCCGAGTTTTTAAGCCCACAACTGTTTTTCTCGACCCAATCTATTCAATCCTAATCCACTTAACACCTAGCCTTATCTCATTTTTATTATTTCCTAAACCTCGTTTCTGCAAAACCCCTCTCCCTCCAAAGCTTGTAATCTTACATCTAATTTATGAATAACAGAGAAAATAAAGTATGGAAGAGACATGCTTGGCTCGATGTTGTTGATAACAATGAAGACAGGCTAAGCCTAACTAAGTTGACATGGACCCTATTGGTCTTGGTTTTTAAGCCCAAAATTGCTTTTCTTGGCCCAATCTATTCAATCGTGACCCACTAATGTCACACACCCAGAACTTTTTAGCCTTATTTTGCTGCATTATGTGAAGAAGTTACAAAAGAGAACTTTCTTAACCTTATTTTGCTGCGTTATGTGAAGAAGTTACAATATATATATATGTTTCCATTTATATATTGAAAGGACTACTGCAAAGGAAAAGCAAAAATAGGGGTCTTTCAATTAGATGCAGAAGACGACTGGGAGGACATCTAGTCTAAACTCTGGGTATCAAATCAAATTTAATGGGAAGAGATATCGTACCCAGGGGCCAAGGTGGAAGAAGCCCACATTGGCCAAGTCTACAATCTTAAAAATCTGTAAAACGATGTTAAATCTGTTCATAATTAAGTGAAGCGTATACAAAGATCATAAAAATTGGACAAGAAGGTATGACAATTCTCCTAGGGGCCATGTCCAGTGCCAAGCACACCCAAAAGTAGCACAAAGTAGAGGCTGCCATTTTGAAGGATGAAGGGAGTAGATCCTAGAAAATATATAATTTGGACAATCAAGATGTAAATGATAATACAAATAAGACTTGTAAGTCCAAATTGATAGGAAAACAACATCATTCAAACCGTTAGTGAGTATTTAGCTGTACTTGCAAATGATAGCTGAAACCTTAAATATAAATTGGATTTCAAGCTATAAAATGATGGTTTAAACTACATGATGCTGCATTGACTTGTTGCAACATAAGTATCTCCCTATTTTGCTAAGCCACTAAGATACATGTTTGAGTCAACAATTGAAAAACCTACCCCATCCATTTCTCCAACATGAACTTCCTAATTTTTTCCAGGCAAAAGGGAGTAGGATGGTTACTTCATTGATTATCAAGCTTCAACACACCTTCCTAAGTGAAATAGCAACCCAGCAACATAAGGGCATTAAGCAAGTGGATGCATTGTCTCATGCCAAGCAGACAAGTGGACCACCGTGGAGCCAACCCAATCGGAGTATACTTAAGTTACGTGGATCCTACATCCATGCGCATGGCAGGGACTATAATATGCTTATATTAACTAATAGGTAGTCATGAGAACCATCACAAATCACGCTCAACATGAAAAATAAAGTTGAAAATGATCCATCAAAGAGAAACCTGATACTAGGATGAAATGGAGACGACCAAATACGAACACAAAATATATCGATTGCTATTTTGCAATAACTTCCATGCAGAACTCGCAGGAAATGGAAGCTTATTTAGGGGAATGTTGAATTTTACCTGCTTAGGCGATCTAGTCAACGCAAGTGGATTAGACCCATTAATGGACACACCAAATCCTGATGAAATATCTCTAAGGATGCCACTTCTTCATAGGAAAGCAATGTTTTAGCTTTTGATGGGAGCCACTTGAATGAGTTGAAAGCAGCTAATCAATCACTTGAATGAGTTGAAAGCAGCTAATCAATCCCTGCGTATAACATAGATCAACATTAGAACAAACTGAGCATAAAAAGTGGAAGAAAAAAACAGTCATTGAGCTAAACGTGCGCACCATCAGAATTCTTTCCAACAATTGATCGATTAATTCTTTCACCTATCAGTTTCTATTCTACAAGGAAAGTATTGACCCCTTCTAGAGTATTTAAGGGCAAAGGACATAATATATGCATGCTTGATCAGATTATCAACTAGCATCAAATTAGTATGCTTGCCCTCAAATTTAGGCAACTTCCCTAAAAAATTTTGTTTTTTTCCTAGCTCAGGGACTGAGTTGGTGTGGGCAACGGTTGTATGAGGAGTGAGGGATATTTTTATCTTTTAGCAAATGTCAATATCTAACACAAAGGTGCATTCTAACTTCTTCAAGCCAAAAACTTCCAAGTGACAAACTATAGCGAAAGAGCGAAATGGTTGACTATAGTTGTTGGTTGTAGTTGTCTCTAGTTTTTTTCCCTAAGTAATGTTCAGCTCAGAGTTTCAAATGACTTCTTATCAAATGGCCAGGATGAAACTATAAACTTGAGTATAATCAAAGAAGAACAAGTCATAGCTCTTGAGATACACTGACAAATCATGATGAGTGCATCGAAAGGTCATGAGTGCATTGGTTGAGAGTGAGACCAAATGACATTGATGTCTTACTGCCTAATATGAGTTGTAAATGACATTCCATGAATATCCATTGCCTTTTGACAGTATGATGATGGTCAAATCTCATGTTATGCTTGGAAAGAACTTTGCAATTTGCATTCACATTATTATCCTAACTCCTAATGATGGATGTTGGAAAATTATCCCTTACTTTCCAGGCGTCCATTTGTCTATGGCTATCTCTAGCAACTTTCCTACGAAGAGTGAGGGCAGTGAAAGGGCTAGGCCTCTTTTGGATGACTGAACTCTATTCACCTGCTTCGTAGCTCCTTCAAATAATATTTATAAGGCCTTGAGCCCAAAATTTTGATTTGGAATTAACAGGGATGCTATGATAATGAGTTCTACCTAAAGCTAAGGCATGAGTATAAAAAAAAATCAACAACTTTTTGAAGCAAGGGTCAAAGAGATGCTGAGGTGTACCTATTGGCTAGTATATAGATTATGATATACTGACACAGGACCGTTGCATAATTTCTTTAGTCTTCAGGACTAGCATGACTGACGAGATTGAGTGTTTCTCTATCAGCGACGCCTTCCCCTTCTATATTCACTGATCCATTTGAGAGGATAGTTTAAATTCTCGACATCTAACAAGATGGCCTATATCCTCTCCCCCACATCATGGACTAATTATGTACCCTCAACTCTACTAAACTTGATCCAACCTCAATCAGTGCACTTGCGTTCTCAAGTATAGGATGCCTAAGCCACTTAGATTCCGTGTGGTGCACTAACTTCTGCTGTGCTCCCTATGACGCATGTAACATACTCCATCAAATATCAACCAAGCCACCTCCCTCCTTGTTTCCGATCCTATGTACTGCACACTGCACCAAATTTCAGTGGTCAGTACCTAAATCACGAGTACTTTCATAATCCACAATATAGAATTAGCAAAAGGAATACAGCCACCTTCACCAAAAGCGTACCAAGCAATTACCAAGGTATGCCAAGTCTGTAACACATAAACAGGCGCCAGCTTCTCAATTGCCTCTTTCGACATTTGGGAGTCCAAGCCCATCTTAGGAAAGCCGATGTTGTTTCATCTTTGCAGGCCCTTCTTCTTCTTCTTCCACATATTCCCAGGCATTACATCGTCCCGGTTATGCTCCTCGTCCTCAACCTGTCAATCGACCATTTACAAAAGAAAGCCAATGTTATCATCTTTGCTTAATCACACTAAAATATAAACAAAAACACAATCCAGCGCCCACGATTGCTCGGCAACTTTATCAGAATCCAACATCAAAATGTTTAATGTGACATTCGGGCCCCGATGGTCGGGCCAGGGTGCCCAACCGCACCCTCCCCAGGTCTCTCAGCGAGAGCTCGTGGATGCCGCCAAGCTCGGGGAAGTCGTCGACCTAGAGGCTGAATAGACGACGGAGGATGGAGACGAGGGTTCCCTTCTCCGTCGCAAAGAACAGCTTTCGCATTCTCCGTGTATGCGGACTCGGTGAAGGATACGGTGGGGAGTGCGTCGGACGCCCAATGAAACCCTACCTTTGGGTTTCAGCTTTTCACTGCTCTCGACTCATCACCCAAATACTCGTTTTGAGGTTGGTTGCCTTGATCAAATGGATAGGCTGCATGGATAAACGAAATTACATATTGAACTGGCAAAACATCTTTGAGTGACATGGGGTCGGCATTGGCGAGTCCGGTCCATATTGATTGAGCCATTAGACTTGGCACCACCGAGTCCAATATCTCTATGCAAATCTTGGAAAAAATATGTCATTATTTTTCCATAAAATGTCATCCAAAATGCAAAATGATTAATAAAAATGCTTTTTTAACTATGCAACCCAACTTGTTTCATTCATAGAGTACAGCTACAAAGAAATTATATAGTTATAGCCTATCTAAGTTTTTTCTTCATACAATAAATTATGTTAGTCGTTACTTGTGAGTAAAGTTTACTTGTACCTATATTAAATTATATCATGAACTTTAGCTTAGTGGATGTGACAATTGACATACATTTATGGAGATTAGTCATGCTAAACATGCAAACGCCTCAATGGGGGTTGTCACGATTTCAATGAATTCAAGAGGCTTACGAATGGCAGAGTCATGTTATGTAACACAGGATTCATAAGATTTACCGACATAGATGATGCTGGAAATTTCACTCAAGCTTTATTAAATACCATGTCCAAAGTGAAATGAGGCTGCGCCCCTTTTAAACCAAAAATAAAAATAAAAATTAAACTCATATGAAAAGATTAAATACTTTGTAAGCTTGTTTACCAGCATTCAAGCTTATTAGCTGCTAACACTACAGATGCTGAGCCTAAGAAGTATCATGGTGGTTTCTAAATGCTTTTTCTTCCTCTTCTTCTTCAAAACATGCCCATAATTGCCATCAATCGATTAGATCGATTGGTTGCATTTTGGGGATCGACCCACCAGCAGCCACAACGTTTTGCTCCAGCTGCAATTCAAGTTCAAAACAAGCCAACGAATATCAGAACGATTCACAGAGGTAGATTGAAATTTACCTGTCTTTGAAGTAGATCAGTTGACAGGAATCTTTAAAAGACATGTCTATACCCACCGCAAAAAGAGCTTTGAGCTTGCTTTTCACAAGGTCGAATTCTTGTTTCATTTGTTGCAGATATCTCAGGCACCTGTAACAGAAGTGATCTCTTTCCTCTTAATCTTAGGGTTTCATAAGATCATTCTGTTCCTATGATCCTAACAATGTTTACTGCTAAACAATTTGATAAGTTTTATCGGGAAAACAAAAGGCAGACAACTTCACATTCACAAAGAAAAGATATCGGCAAAAACTCACCCACGAATGTTTTTCTCCTGACAGAATTTCTGAAACTCTATGCAGGCATTCTTAATTCTCGGTGCTCCTATGCTGTCAACCAAAGTCATCGACTTTCTCATTAACACGTACCTTACTGTCTCTACCATCCAAAGCTCAATATTTTAACTTTTCTAATGAAATGCCACTCTTAAGAAAAGTAATTAAGTGAATTCTTCCAGAAAAGCTCCTTTAAAAAAAAAAAAGATGAATGAGTAAAAGTTGACTCATTCATTTGCAGAAAGGAGGGAACTTTATCTACACCTGCAACTGCTGCCCTTCATCTTCTGTGCTTGAGCTTGTGCCTTTTTGAAGTCCACATTTTGCTGAGTTCTATATTTTGGAGAGAGAGATTAATGAACATTTCACAGGATAAGCAAACAAAAATGTCCCAGGAATGATGAAGAGATAAAGAACAGAGCATCAAGAAACGGGAGCAAATAGGGGAAAAATATAAATAAGATGGCTGGTGTGTTTACAGATCTATGGAGAGATCATCGAGCAGCTTCTCAGAATCAGTGAGGAAAAGATACACCACTTCCACTACAAATTCTGGGTTGCTCTCATCTTGCAGTTCATGAAGTTCCAAGTACTGAGAATCCAGAATCCCCTACTCTCACCCAGAAGGTCAAATAAAAGCCCAAGAACCATTGGAGATTTCGCATGAGTTTGTGTGATTCTTACCTCCTTGAACAGGGCGTTCTTGTAATCAGCCAACCGCTTCTGCATTTGTACCAGATCCGCATCCATGCTTTGATCTGTTAGTTTTCTCACCCCCTCAAACAAACGCGAACTCACACAGAACAAGACAAGACAGATCACTAGTCGGTGGCTTTAAATAAAGAAACAGAGAAACGTTTTCCAGAACCTGTGGAAGAACAGTTCAAATGGAGGCTATAAATGCTAAAGAATCCCTCAAAGTTAGTTTACATAGTATGTTTTGAAAGATTTCGTGGGATCCTTGCAACTGCTTTAAAGCACTAAGCACTTCGTGGGATCCTTGCAACTGCTTTAAAAGACAGTTGTTACAAAACTCCTAATGCTCCTGTTCACGTGGCCTAGTACTAAATACGGATGAATGAGTAATTTCAGATTTAAATATTAAAACAGTCTTTGATTTGTGCTTTTATTGTTGTTTTCTGAATTGCTGCGGGTCTCCTTGCCTTTTGTCTGCGGACCATCCACTCGCTTGACTTAAAAATGACAAAAAACAGTAGAAAAACCTTAAAATAACATCAAAGCATCTATACATTTGCATATATATTATATGTCCCAAAGCGAGTTTACAACTTCCCTACAATGATATGGCTATTGATACAAACCCAATATAGAGAAAATTATAATGATTATTTACTATATCATGTATGAAGAAAATCCATGTCCTATGAAATCACTAAATCTTCAAGGATTAGAAAATTCTTATAAAGGAGGATACTAAAAATTGTAAACGAGGGACTTGCAGAAAATGGAAATGTACTGGTATAGAGAATAGAATTTAGAGGGAAAAGGGTGGGCTTATTTGTGGGGTTTAGAAAGGGAGATAGTCGATATCACGGAAATAGTTTAAATTACTATTAGACTTTCAATTAAGTTGATTAGAACTTTTTTCTTAGAGGCTGAATAGAATTTCTTCATTGATGAAAACCACGTACTAATTCTTTTGATTTCTCGTAGATTAGATAAAACAAGAGCGCTTACATGTGTCAAATAGGGGAAATGAAAGTAGCTGAGTGTTTGTTGAGGAGGAAGGGGCACATAAAAGTGAGTGATGTCCAAAATAAATCATTCTACTCGAAAGAGGCAATAAATAGAAAATGGTCGAAAATAAATGGATTGATTAATTATCATTTTTAATTAATCGATGTGTGTTTCTTTTAATTATATTATTTAAAAAAAATAGTGCACATGCACGATTGAATGCACGAAGCAAGATGGTCAGCAACCGCTGACCATCATGCACGAAATCGTGCAAGAACGGTCCGCGGTTGCCGACCGTTCGTGCACGATCGTGCATTAAAACGAATGTCTCTGTACCCACGTTGAAAAGAGTTTCTAGAGCTTGCTTTTCACAAGGAGGAATTCTTGTCTCATGTGTTCCAGACAGCTCAGGTACCTGCAACAAAAAATTACTCTCTTGCCTCATTATCTTGAGGTCCCATGATAGGGAGATAACTTCGCATTGATAAACAAAATATTTGGGGAAAAACTCACACAGGAATGTTTGTCTCCTGACATGTGTTGCGGAAGTGGCGGAAGGCTATGCAGGCATTCTTAAGTCTCGGTGCTACAATGCTGTCAATCAAAGTCATCGACTTTCTCATCAAAAACTGTCTCAAAGCTTAAGATTTCACCTTTGCAAATGAAATGCCACTCTCAGCAAAATCAATTATAGAAAGTGACATTCTTCCAGGAAAAAGGCTTTCTTTAGAGAAAAAAATAAACTATAAAATATGATGCATTCATTTGAAGAAAGAAGGAAACTTTATTTATACCTACGACTTTGGCCCTCTAACCGGTCCACATGAACTTCAACCCATTGGAAGTCCACATTTTGCTGAGTTCTATATTGGGCGGGAGAGAGAGTGATTAGTGAAGTTTTCACCGAATGATGCAAACTGAAAAAACCCAGGAATGCTGAAGAAATAATGGAGAGCAGCATCAATGAACATATCAAACAAGGAGAAAAGTAAGATGGCTGGTGCGTTTACAGTTCTCTGGACAGATCGTTGAGCAGCTGCTCAACATCAGTGAAGAAAAGAGATGCCACTTCCACTACTAAATTTGGGTTGCTCTCATCTTGCAGCTCCAGAAGCTGTAAGTACTGAGAATCCAAGATCCCCTACTCTCACCCAAAAGGCAAACAAACAAAGCACATCGTAAAGCGTAAAAAGGACATTGATTGGTTAACCTAAAGAAAGAGCAGAAAGAAAGAGACAGAGCCACTTAAAGACTTCACAAAATTTTGTGTGATTCTTACCTCCGTTATCGGGGAGTTCTTGTAATCAACCAACCTCCTCTGTAATTGCATCTGACCTACATTCATGCTCAGTTCTATTGTTTTTCACCCTTAAACAAACAGGAACTCACACGGAACAAAACAAGACAAACAATTTGTCTTCAAGCCAATAAGATGTTCGCTTTAAATAGGACAAAATCATGCTTCTAGTACCTCAACATTACCTCAACGTGCAATTCAAATTTGACTTTTAATTAGTTTATTATGGTCCTTGCCCTGGTTGTACATGATCAATATAGTATCTAAAATTTTAATTCGTTCAATCCAGCTCATCAACTTTTCATAATAAAATCAAATCAATCATTGCTACTATTCTTAGGTTTTCCTAATTACACTATTGCCTAGATTTTAGAATAATTTTTCATTTCAATTTGTTTCCTGAATCAACAAAAAGAATAGCTATCTTTTCCATTACCTTTGTACCATTTTAGAATTTATAAATATTAAGATAGTATCATATAAGTGTATCTTAACTTATGATTTTTATGTTATAACAATAGCCTCATTTAGAATTGCATCGGGTTGTTGATCTTGATATTTTAATTTCCTAATTTACACATTAATCAAAATTTTATCAAGAAAAAATGAAGCACAAAAGCTCGAAAATTTAACATCTAAAAATTATAAACAAGATTTAAATTAATATAAGTACAATTATTTATATATAATTTGATATTGTTTTTAAATATCTTTATGAAAGCATTTATTCTTAGCAGAAATATTAGCTCGATATTATTAACACCTGATTTTTAATCAACTCATTAAAAAAAATAGGAAATCGGGATTTGGGATTCTGATTATGACAGAGCTCATTTCCAAACAAAAAAAGTGTCATTTATCATTTTTTTTCTTTTACATTATTGTTTTTAAGGAATTTCCAGCTCGATTTTTAGAAAAAAACTAAAAAATCAAATGGTTGACCTTTGCGTTGACTCTTTGGTCAACCCTTCAATCAAAGGTCAACCCCGAGTTAAGAACTAACTTTTCACCCAAAAAGATGTTATTTAGCCTTAATTTCATTTTTTTTTCAAGTGAATTCTTCACAAATTCAAAATTTTGGCTCAAAAATTAACTTTTTAGAAAAAGTAAACTAAAAGGTTGACTTTTGATCAAATTTTAACCAAAAAGTTTTGATTTGTGTGTTGAAAATTTTGCAAAATTCGGTTAAGAACCTTGTTTTCTGAATTTTTTTATTTTGTTTTCCGAATTATTTTTTTTTTATTTTAGATTCTAAATCGACTAAAAAAAAAATTATTTTAGTTATAGACATAATTATTTGTAGTTCATTTTTCAACATTTGGTCTAAGGGTAATTCTAAATCTGCTCGTGTATTCAATTTTAGAAATTGTCATGTTGAAAGACAAATTGCCATTTTAAGTCCTAATTCGATGGAATACTTACGAATTTTAAGCGAAGTGATTGTGGTATATGTATGGACAAGAACGATACATACAAGCCCTTCGTAGCTCCACATAATTTGACAATCTACGCTTGATATGAAAGTTTCTGGTTATGCTTTATGTACCTTCGAGAGTGATGGAGGGTGGTGCTTCTTTGGCTACTTTCTTTAAACGCCACACTTCGTTGCTCGATGGAGGGTGGTGCTTCTTGTTCACTACACATGACAAAGAAAACTTGTCAATCTTTTAAGTCTTTTTTAGTTCAACCAAAAGGATCACGAATTAGCAGTTAAAAATCAAATGTCATAGGCAACTAAACTAATAATTGCAAACTTACAAACTCCTCGATGATAAGCCATATTAGGCGAGCAGCGAGCAGCGTCGGGGCGGTTAGGCGAGCGAGCGGCCTCCACTGGGGGGATGAGCGGCATCCAACGGCGGTGTCGACGTCAAGCGGCTGAGCGGCGAGGCAAGCGAGGGGTGACGGCGTCCAGCGACGGTGTCGAGGGAGGTCCGGCGACGGCGAAGAAGACACGAGACTCACGGCACCAACGACGGCACGGACGGTGCGGCGAAGACGGCGGCGGTCGCGGCTCAACCCACGGCCAAGGGGGGAAGAGCTCGGTTCTAACGGAGGCGGTGGCGGTTTGGAGCAACGATGGCCCAGACGGCCAAGCGAGCGGCGGCAAGAGGTGGTGATGGTGGCTTGGGACGGCGGCGGTGGCTCACGGCGGCGAGGAGCGACGCGGACGGCATGACAGCTTGTTGGGCTCAACGGCAACACGGCTCGTCGGACGAGCGGTAGGTGGTGGTGGTTCGGTGGCCAAGAGGTGGTGGTGAGTAGGGCGTGGGGCGGCGGTGTGGTGGGTGAAGCAGCAGCTAGCAAGAGGAAGGAAGAAGATGAAGAAGAAGAAGAGAAGAAGGGAGGGGGGTTTCGGCCGAGAGAGGGAGAAAGAGGAGAGAGAGAAGAGGGGGTCAAAATAAATTTTTTATGACTTTCCAACAAACAATTATTTTCTACTTATTTTCTTAAGATAAGTCCAAATCCGAAGTCGGTTTCAAAATATTCGCATAAGGACTTTCCAATTTGAGGGATTTCATTTTCTTAAAGATAAAAAAACCAAACCATCGAGTTTCAATCAAAAAAATTTGAGTTGACCTTTTCAAAACTAAGGCCCAATTATAAGAATTTAGGTCTAATTTTAATATTAGATCCCTATTCATTTTTGGCCTAGGTTTTGACACTTCAATTTAAGGTCAATTTAAATACATTTGGTGACCTTGGTTATGGGTAATTAGTTAAATATGTCTGTTGCAATATTAATTAGATTCAATTTCAATTAATTTACAATTTTGTCAAATGAATTGCAAAATCGCTCATTTTAACCCTTTAGACTCAATCTTAACTACTCATGATTTTGGTCTGTTGTTTTTCGTGATAATTACTCAATTAAGTCAATAGAAGATCCATAGATCACATTTATGAAGTTTAATTGACTTAATTGAATTGAAATTGAACAATTTCTTCTCAAATCATGCAAGTTTTCTCTTCAATTTGGTCATTAAGGGACCAAATTATATAAATTTTGAACTCACAAGGGCCACAATGCATGAACCAGCCAAAATTGGTCAAGACCAATCAAGAACTGATCAAACTAGTGTGAATCGGTTTGACCGATGCAACTGGCCGCTAGTGGGGTAGGCCCGTTCAACCCCTTGCCGTTTGATTCCAAACCTCCAGCGACCAGTTCCAAGATTTTCACTGTGCCAATTTCACTTATGCATCTTCAATTTCCCATGATTTTGTCAATTAGCTCTCAGATTTCGTAAATTTACAATTTGACCCCTAATTATGCCTTTTATCAATTCTCATTTTTAACTCAGCTTTTTGCAAATTAGGTCCATCCGCATGATTACCCGACACCTTTGATGATAATTAAACTTTTTAAATTAATTTTTGCTTATTAGATTATGATTTCGACTGTTAGATTGAATCGACGGCTAAGATCAAGCAATTTGGGAGTGGTATAAATATCATTTTCCCTAAAAAATGTAAGAAAATGCCTCATTTGCAGATTTATTTTCTCTCTCTAAACTCAAACTCCTCTCTCTCTCTCTCTCTCTCTCTCTCTCTCTCTCTCTCTCTCTCGCGAATCGGCGTCCACTAGTCAAGGCTCTCTGGCCTCACACCGACGGCCATCCGATTGTTGGTTAACTCCTTCACCGACTTCCTCCCTTTTCGTCCAGGCCTCAGGTGATCGAGAAACGTCCAATTCTTCTGGCATCCCCAAAACTAGTCCGAATCGGACCGACTTCTTTGGCCGCTTGAAGCAACGGTTGGTGGTTGCTCAACAGCCGCTTGAATCGGTGGTTGGCGGTTACTCAACGGCCACCTGACCTCAACCAATCTCTTTGTGAGATCATCTTCGACCAAGGTGTGACCGGAGCTTGACCGGTCAGCCACTAGAGAAGCGCCGGTGGTCCAATCCTTCCTTGGTGATCCCAAACCTGTCCAAGCTTGGACCGATTCTACTTTTTTTGGTTAAATCGCTGGTTTGACCAGCTTCTTGGTGATCCATCGGAGTTCGTTCATGATCCTTGAGGCATCGTTCGTCTTTCGGCAAAGTCCATTTCATCTGATTGCATCTAGTCTCAAAGAAAAACGCAAAGCTAAACCTCTTTAATCTCGAATCCAATGAGGCAGGATCAGCTTAACCAAACGGGCCAGGATTCAAGTCTAGATCTACGAAATATACTTACATGTAAGATTGATAATGATGTTGAATGATCTGTTGTGGTTGATTATTCATTGAAGATGAATTTGAATGTGTTTGAATATGATTTGTGCTAAACTGCAATTTCCCACTTGTATGGTATGCTCGTTGTTTTGGTTAAAATGAGGCCTTAGGCCTTATTTCGACTCAAGCTCTTCTAAACATAAAGGGTGCGTTTGGTTCGGCATTTGGAAAGCCCGTTGTGAAAATGCAAAGCAGTTTAGCCTAAAGGGCTTTGGAGGGAATGCAAAGACTGTTTGGTAAATTCTGCTTTGAAAAGCAACTTTGAGACAAATGCTGTTTGGTAAAAAAACACATTTAGAAAGCCCATTTGGTGATTAATCTTAATATTTTAATTTTTATTTGTTTAAAATTAAGAAAATAATGTTTGTAACATTTTTAATTTATATTTGATAACAATTTTAAAGATGTTGTGTAAATAATTTTATTAAAATTAAAATTCATTTTTTTTTTACTAAAAGACATCAAATAGAAAAAATTTACGTGCTCTCTTTCTCAATTAAAATAAAAATACTTTAATTACAATAAAAACATAATAACATATGCTTTGAGGAAAGAGTTCATTATCCTTAAAAATTACACATATCCTTAATTACTTCATAAATGCATAGCTATTTGATCACGTAAACGTGCCATATCATATGCTACATCATCATTTGAAGCATTACCCTCCCCATTTACATTATCAGGATCAATTGTATATAAATTGGGATCCAAATCTACTCTAGCAAAATGTGTATCATTCAGGGCATTTCTTCGGATATAATTGTGCAAAGCCATCGTTGCTATCACAATTTTCACTTGCTTTGTATATGGATAACTTGGCATGCCCTTTAAAATTTTCCACTTCTTCTTCAATACGCCAAAAGCTCGCTCAATTTCTGATCGTAGTGAGGAGTGAGCACGATTGAACACTTCTTTATAACCTGTCGGTTGAGGACCTTGTTGAAACTCAGGTAAATGATATCTAACTTCTTTATATGGCCCCAAATAACCTGTGGGATTTGGATATCCAGCATCGACCAAATAATATTTACCTACACAAAAAAAAAAATTGTAAATTTAATCAACATATAACACATACGTATATTAATGCATAAAAACTATTAATTAACTAACCTTTTGGAGGATGAGGAAATTGTAAATCATGTCTCCTGATGGCTTCATAAAAGATACGAGTGTCATGAGCTGTTCCCTCCCAACCGGCCCACACGTAAGTAAATTCCATGTTAAAATTACACACGGCCATCACATTTTGCGTCGGTGTTCCTTTTCGACCAATAAAACGAAGCTGCTCACTCATAGGTACAACCGCTGGAATATGAGTACCATCTATAGCTCCAATACAATCCTAAAACAAGAAGAAGAATATTATTTAATTTATATTTAATTCATATTTTCTATTGTATAATCATAACTTACCTTAAATTGTGGAAAAAATCTTGTATTATTCCTGATCTTTTTGGAACTTCCTTGAATTGTCGATCGGATGGTTGGATCAAATCTGCTCCCATTTGACATACTTTATCCAAAACTAAGCTAAATAGCCTGGATATGGTTTCCCAGAATGCTGAAAGCGCTCTTGTGCTAACCTATTACTTATATTATGTCCTATAATATGAAGAAATAATCCTAACATTTCTGCAACATCAATATTTCTAGTTCCTTTTAAACCATATTGTGTCACTAAATCATTCATTAAATTCTTAAACACAATTTTATCCATTCTAAACATTCGATAAAACCTTTCTGGATTAGCATCTATATCCATCAACTCTCTCAACCATGCATTTCCTGTATATGATGAGGTCATGCACGGTATTTTTTCACCATATATTGCTTGATAAATACTAACACCGCAAGTATGTGCAGCTACACAAAGTTGCCAATATTCTTCTTCCTCTTTTTCATGGTTTTCCCTTTCAGAAAAGTCATCCATAACTGATCAAAGTAACAAAATAGAATTAGAATAAGATATATAATGAATTATTTAAATCATTCATCAACAAAAAAACATTTATCATATATATGTATGCAAACTCCATTCAATAAAAAAACACCAATTAAAAACAACTCTGATAACGTAACATAAATATGTCTCATCAACTAATACAAATAAGTAGTGCAAATATATATTACATTACAATAACATTAAACGTGAAAAATATAAATAGCAAATATCCTAGTGAGCCCTACGTTGTGCGAACTTATACTTGAGCCACGTGACTTTTTCTTGATCATCATCTAAGTTCATAAAGATTTGCCTATTATCTTTCCTTTCGAAAGATAATCTAGTGCAAAAAAATATAACTCTTGATTTTGCTTTATCTCAGGTATAGCTTTCAACATCTCCATGAGTTCCTTGTAAGGATCAACGTCTTTGACATAACTTCTACTTTCAATGGCTGAACAAATCCTCTCCATTTGCGATGCTAGCTTATCAGCCGTACTTTTTTTTGTTTCTTTCCTTGAGATTGCCTCACCGAACTTTGCGACGTTCTTTTATCACTTCGATGTTGGTCACTGCTCTTTCCACCCACATCGTCCTCTATATTATCATCAGTAAATCCTACTCCTGCTGAACCACCAATGTCAAATTGTGTGGCGACAACATCCTCATCAATATGTAAGCCTTGTGCAGGATTCCATGTGATGCTCCCAGTGGCAACAGTATCTCCAAACATTCTATCTAATAAAACTTGAAGATTTGGATGTATGCCTTTCATCCTAAAAGGTCTAACCTTAGGATTTTCCTGTTGTAATAAACATTTTCATGAGTTTTATAGTAAAAAGATGAACTTAAAAAAAATAATAATAAAAGAATGGAAAAAACCTGAATTTTCCTCTCCCACCATTCATCACTTGCATCAATGGTATTCTTTTTTGGATCCCATCCTAATCCAGTTTCCTTAAGAACCAATGTCCTCCATCTTTTCCAATCTTCCTTCAGATTATCCCACTTACTCTTCATTTGACCTTTATCATACTTTTTGCCCCTTAGGTCCTCAAACTTCTTAATTATAACGGTCCATCCATCCCTTTTGTTGTTTGCAGGACGATTGCCATTGTCAATTTGTTCAACGCATAGCTTACAAAATGTTTCAACATCTTCAGGATTCCAAAATGCATTTTCCTTTGATGAACTTGCCATCTACTAATAAATGCAATATAAACGAATGCAGATGAGACATGTGGTGTGGACTTCATACTTAGTTTACCATTTAAGATAGCTTTCAATCACCAAACATCAAGTAAAACCGACACCAAACATCAAGGAACATGAATACACAGCATAGATATGTTTTTTTGAAACCCCAAAAGAAAAAGATAGAATTGGGACTAACCTTTTTGGCTCTAGAAGAAGAGATTGCTGTTCAAAATCCTGGATGAGCTTATCTCCACCTCTTGAGCAATGTATCTGTTTTTTTTTTAAAAGTAAGCAATTGAGTTCAAATTACAAGTATTCGGACTAGCAATAACTACATAAAAGTAATAAAAATGATAAGGATCCATGGGAAGAAGAATATAAATATCCAAAAGAAGAAAAGCAATAAAGGTGATAAGGAAGATCAAAAGAGCATCAAACTCAATTGTGAAAACAGCATCATTAACTTCTAGGAAATCAAACAATTATAAGATACTCACACAACCAATGGGGATCAAATTGCAGAAATGCACAAAGCATGCACAACAAATGACTAAGAACCAAAAGCGGAATTAAGTTATCTAGGTAAGAAAACAAAAGGTAGTATTTAGTCAAATTACAAACCTCCCAAGAGCAAGCAGATTGCCAAAAGTGAATGTGATACCAAATTTGATTGGATGGAAGAAAACAAGCATAGACTGCCAAGGAAAAAAATGATATTAGAACTAATAAGACATAGAAATACACACGACAAAAATGAAATAAGAACTACTTTTTTTATTCTCATGAACATCACATGTTTTAAATATCCAATCAGGAAAACATATATACATGGTACGCAGTGCTTGGTCCAAGTTATGGATAGAAAAATCGGCTGTCGAAAATTCTCCTTTCCAGACGGTGCCACACTTGGTTGAAATAGGAGCTGTGCCACGTACGTACGCCTTGGACTTATCCAACCATGTATGCTCAAATGCAAAAATCCCCAATCAGTGCTGTATAAAAGCCAAAAGGGTTAGCTTCAGCTTACAGAAAAGGACATGCTTTAAAAATATATACATTTAGCTTTGGAAATTTCACAAAGCTGCAACAAGAAAGGCAGAGGCAATCATAATGTAAGTCTCTTGTTCCACCAGAGGCAGCTAAAAATTGAGAGAGAGCTGGAAGCAAGAGGACATCGAATGGCGTCTCAATTGGGACAATCGGAAGTTGTATCCGACATTACAGTGAATTTGCCAAATTCAGAGCAGAAGGGCAAATGCATTATTTTAGTAACAACATCTGATGTCACCTCACAAGGTTCTTCAGCACACAAGAAAAGGGTGAGAAAAAAAAAACAGAAAATGAAAGATAACACTTGGACCATCAACCGGGTAAAAGAGCTTTAACTGTAGCATTTTTTTGAATACTATATCTCTGTCCAGTGGGCATATGTCTGCATTATTTTAGAATCAAGACCATCATGATTCGCGAATTCTTTTTCTCAAAAACCAAAGGATTGGATCCAACCCCACATGCCTAATTTTGAAAGGAATCCTTCTAAAGATTTCAAGAAGAAAAGGAAAACCCCCTTCACTTTACAAGATATTACTACTCGTACCAGCCCTCCTGTGACGCATACCATGTGAAGGCACCCCACACACACACTCATACACATGCCTTATATAAGCACCTTGTTTCAGACCAACTTTTCCTCTCACACCTAGTCATTTCTCTTCGCACAGATCAAGGGGTTTTCTTCAAAAACCCCAAGATGGCTTTCCTGTCCAAAGCCATCTTCCTCTGCTTTTTCCTATATCATACAAAAGCCTGCTTTTTCCTATATCATACAAAAGCAGAGAGTTTCCCCAGTCTCTCCACCAGCCTTGGGCCAAGATTGATCTTAGTTGCATTTGCAATTGCTAAAGCATGTTTACCACCAAAATACCGACTAAGGCCACAATCATGACCACAATCACGACTGCGATCACCATCTCAGTCTCTACCTGAACCTCAAGAAATAGGGCACGGATGAAGGGCTTACCGGTTCGGCCGGCTCGATGGTGCCGATTGGAAGGAGTCGTCGGTGGAGCTGGCGCGCGGGTGAGGTGTCGACTCAAGCTCTGCCGCTCTAGGTCGCCGCTTTCCCTTGGACTCTCTGTCGCTCGAGCAAGAACTGGTATCACGAGGGAGGAGAGAGCGACGGAAGGGGAGAAGGGGAGGAGAGAGTCGGAAGGAGTCGTCGGTGGAGCCGGCGCGCGGCAAGGTGTCGACTCAAGCTCGCCGCTCTAGCTCGCCGCTTTCCCTTGGACTCTTTCGCTCGAGCAAGAACCGGTATCACGAGGGAGGAGAGAGCGACGGAAGGGGAGAAGGGGAGGAGAGAGCGAAGCGACGGGAAGGGGAGGAGAGAGGAGTGCGGATGAGCTAGGGTTTTCTTTTCTATTTTCAAAATGGACAAAAGTGGGTTTTCAACAAATTTTTGAGGGCAAAATCGACAACTTCAATTTTTTCATTAATTGAAGCCTTCAGCATTCCGAAAAATGCTGAAAGCTCAAGGCTGGTGGAGACCAGCCTTGGGCTTTCAGCATTCCCAAGGGCCAGCTTTCATTTGAAAGCTCCTTGGGAATTGGTTGCCAAACGCCTCTCTTTGGCTGAAGGAGCTTTGGGGGCTGGATGGGCTTTCTAAATGCCCATCCAAACGCACCCAAAAACTAGGATACCCTAGTCTATCTACACTCCATTAATTTGAAGCATGTTTAGGCAAATTTAAGCATGAACTTGAGTTTGTTTGACCTGAGGGCCTCCATAAAATATGAAAGACACTCACATGATTTCTATTGATGTAAGATTTGCATGATTTCGTCGTTATTAGATATGTCAATTGCATGTGTAAATGTGCATGGGTGTTGCTGCAATTAGGATAGTTAATAATGCGCATCTGTTTTGCTATATTCATCATCATCCATGTGATCATAATTAGGTTTTGAGTTCTTAACAAAAATTATCGGCATCGTTCATTCTATATGAGATATTTATTGTTGGATTTATGCATATCCTTAAGTGATTGAAACTATGCATGCTCTCGGCTCTTGTTATAGGATTAAAATCCTATCATGTACATACTTTTTCATGCTTGCTTGGGTCTCTTAGAGGCTAAATTTCACATTAGTGTCTTCTTGATATTTGAACTACATATTGCCTTTTCATGTGCATATGTGGTTCGCCATAGTTGAATGTCATTTTGCATGTGAAAATCATGTTACAATTGTGCTATTTACACTTATGCACTTTCAAGCATGTTACTATAAATCACAGATCATTTTGTATTGACATCGAATCATATGACATCTTTGCATGCTGGCTTAGGATTAGATAATTTCCTCAATCACTTGTTGCATCTGATTCTAAGTTGTGTGCGATCTTCATACCATTTGTGCATTACATGAATGATTTGAATGCTTAATAATACATGTCTATGTTTGGGTTTTTATGGTTGATATGCACACTTTTAGAAATCTTGGTCTTAAAGCACCAAGTTGACCTTAATTGGACTCGAGCCCTCTTAAGAAGTTATAAAACACACCTAGAATTTTCAAATGTCGTCGACTTCATGTAAATTTATCATCGTTAGGTCTATTTTCCATTTTTTCTTAGCTAGACTAGAATTTAGTCCAAGGGTCAAATTTGAACCCCCGTTTTTAATCCTGTTTACATTGACGTTTATTATTTTCGTATCAATTTTTGGTAAGGATTCTTGAATTGGCCCCTTAATAAAGTTTGTTTGTTATATTGTTGGCTATGTTTTGAGAAAATTTTGTGATTTTTAGACTTCATTTAGTAGGTTAAATATTGATTGTAATGACTTGGTGTCCTACTGTTTTGGTAATTTTCCGATGCATTGTTGCTTGTTGTGATTTTTATAAAGTCATGCTTAGGTCTTTTAGGAAAACTTTCTTCCCGGAAATTGTTCCATATTATGTTGTGCATATTAGGAAATTTTTTCATAGCTAGATTATTAATGGGTATCATCAAATTTTGTTGATATATTGTGCTTTGTCTGAAAACTCCTGTTATAAGCTTTCGTTTGTGGTTGCTTAGAAAGTCTTTTTAGGCTAGTTTGTGTGTAATATTAAGGCATATCATCTTCATGAAATTTATTTCAAATTCTCTAATTTTCATTGTCAAACGATTTTCGATAAATGGTAAACGGATTTTCCAAATTGCATCTCAAAACCACTTTGATACATATGATGTTTCCAAAAGTAAATTTTTAGAAATTCATTTCCAATACTTGATTTGATTTAGGAAAGGTCATGGCTTGAACCGTATTTAAAATGCCTACAATGCTTGTAAGTGTATTTATACGAGTACTGGGCTAGCCTTGGCAATTAAAGGCGTTCTATAGCTTAGATTTTCTTTAGTCCAAAATGTCTTTAAATCATTTTAAACTTTGATTTGACATTGTAAAAGTCTTGGTTTGGACTGTATTTAAATTGTTTGCAATGCTTGTGAGTGCATTTATGCGAGTCTCAAGCTAGCTTTGGTAATTGAATGTGTTTCATAACCGGGACATCACTTTATTTCAAAAACCTTGCTGATGGTTTCAAATCCTTTTTGAAATATCACATGTACCCTCATGCATATACATGTCATTCTTTAAAAATACTTGTGTTTGTTATTAGCACATGTCTTGGTAATAAGTGACCTATTGAAGGTTCATTCACTTGATTGATTGATTGAGAAATAAGACTCAAAATGCATGCATGTGTGTTTTATTCATACAATGCATGTGAATTTTAGATGTATGTTTGGGACAATGCATGATATCGAGGGAAAATCTTAGGGACACCTTATTAGGGACGTACAAGAATTATTGGCCATGTGAGAACACAAATGATCAATAATGGTTATACGTAATGAAAAATGAATTGAGTAGGTGTCTAGAAAGACTTGTGCATGAGCTACAAAAGCCAACCCCAAGGCCCAAATTTGATTGATCTTAAACCTTGTTTTGTTGGATAATGTGATCTTGACCTTGTATCGTTCTTTTGGTTGTTTTGATATGTATGTTTGTTTCTCTCTATTATACGCTCCTAGCTATAGCTCTTAGACAAGGTTTAGATTAAGATCTCGAAGATGGAGAGAAAATGAAGATGGTGGAAGGTCAATTTTCATTCTAACCACACTTGTGTATCATTTATTCCCGACATATGTCTCGGATTCTCCTTATCTGTATAAATACCCAACGAATTGTGGGTTTTTCCTTTTTGTTTATCTTTTTGATTTTTCATATTTCTTAGGATCGTATGATAGATTTACTGTTTTCCTTGATTGGTTACTTACCGTTTTGCACTTTCAATTCAATTGATTGCCTTCTTTTAATTTTTCTTAGAAAATAGAATGTCATGAAAATGATTTTTCATGTTGGTTGCCTAGTTCAGGATAAACAATCCCTGAAAAGTAAAAAAGAAATGTCTAGACACCTTATGTAACATGATATATTGTTAGGTATTGAAATGGCTCTAATA
This sequence comes from Eucalyptus polyanthemos subsp. polyanthemos, assembly GCA_017140185.1. Classification (NCBI taxonomy): domain Eukaryota; kingdom Viridiplantae; phylum Streptophyta; class Magnoliopsida; order Myrtales; family Myrtaceae; genus Eucalyptus; species Eucalyptus polyanthemos. The sequence continues at coordinate 44,305,937 of CM029464.1, read as the reverse complement.
GAAACATTAGCGTAACCCGAGTCTCCGAACCTGGATATCTAGTTGCATAGGAATTGAGAGATTACTCCCATTCCTTGATTGGGTTCTCTAGCTGCCCCCCCAAAAATGAGGCTAGTGATGACTCCTATCTTATCTCTAGGTTGTCTTAAATAACTAGATCATATAAATAAATCTGTTATGAGAGGTATAGACTTTTAGAAAAGGTTTACGGTTATGATTTAGCATACCCAAGATGATGAAACCGATAAAGATGAAGTGATGTCATCTTTGGTGGATGTTCATTTTGAGAGGGCTATCATGATTGTAAAAGTACCCATAAGCTCACATTTACATCCAATTTCCTTTTGACCTTAAAACCATTGATCAAGACGTGTTGCGACAGCATGGTAAGGTCACAACACCTTTCGTTTTCATGCAGGGCACGAGCTTGGGAGACCTTGCAACTACAATCAAGTGAACTCACAGGAAATTCACTTGGGAGGCAAGGTGATGATGCTTCTATGGATGAGAATCATGAGGGAGCTTTTATGATCAAGTATCCCTAAATCCAACATTTCTCCCCTTCCTTTCCTCGAGGACTAGGTGGTGAAGAAATTGTGTCGCGACAAATATTGTGGCATCCCGATTTTCCAATTCTATTTTCAATAATTTGAGACGGGCATTTCGTTGGCACGCATATAGTTCTTTCCCTTGAGTCGGCCACTCATGTGAAAACTAGTCTATTAGGTGAAGCCGTTAAAAAATTCTAATGCATTAGACTCGAGAATTTGACCAGGAAGCGATCTTTTGACCGAGCTAATCTGCAAGGGTCATTACGGCATAATTAAAAATCGATTAGAGATCAGAGATAGGTCGACTCGACAGAGGCATGTGATCAGGCGTGGGTGGTTCCACAAGATTGCACAATTCTTGTCGATCGGCACTAGATCGACTTTTATGTTGATTGCGTACCCTGTGTTCGTATTTGAAACCTTGAGATTTCCCCGACAACCGAAAGTCGCCAATGTTTCAAAGATGTACATTGTGGCTTGAGATGATTAACCACAGGTCAAATGCATGAAAATTTCTAAAAGCTATCCGGTAAGTTGGGCCGCGCTAGTATCGTGCCAAAGTGAAATTAACCGTGGAATTGAGATTGAATTCAAAAATTAGAAGTCTGGGTGTGTCACAAATCATTTTAGGAATATTAACTCATCTTTGGAAGATTTTCACGTAATCGGAATTTTTCAGCGATTAAATCAGAGAATGGTTAATTTGACCCGAGAAATTAGTAGGCCCGCCTTTGGTCTTGCTTTTAGGACTTAAATTGGTTCTATGGACAAGTGAATATGTGAATTGAAGTGTGGTGACATTGGGTTAATTTTATGGACTTTAATTTAATTCAATTGAGAGAGAATTGATTGGAATTGAAGGAATTGATGTACAAAGTTTCATGCCCCGACGGGAAAATAAAATGGACCCATTGAAGATTGTTGTGGGAAGGGATTTGAAGTTAGTGGAGCATGACATGGTGGGCCAATTTGTTAGATTAAAGAAAGGCAAAAAGAAAAGAAATTGCCCCCCTCCTTCTCTCTCCTCCCTCTCTTCTTCCTCTCCCGTGCGACTCCTCCATCTGCATCTTCTTCTTCTTCGGTGGCCAGCAGCAGGAGAGATCCAGTTCAGCCATCCCGACCAGCCTTCGTCCGCTCGCTCGGCCGCTCATCGCCGGCCGCCCCTCCGCTTCTCTCCTCTGTCCTCTTTCTGCTGTTCGGTGCCTTTGATGTGCGAAGATCAGAGCAAACCGAAGCAGCAGGTCCCGCTCGCCGCCGCAGCAAACAACCGGAGCTGAAGTTGTCGCCATCGCAGCTCACCGCCGTTTCGACTGCTCGCTCGCTCGCCGGTTCACGCCGCTGCCTCGGTTGCGCCTTCGTCCGCTCGTCCGGCGTCCCAGCTACTGCTCGACGCCGCTGCACTTCGCCGGAGTCTCCATCACCACTGCACGTCCTCGCCACCCACCGCCCGAGCTACCGCCCCTCTCCCTCACCGTTCCTCCGCCCAATTAAGCTCGGATCTGCTCCCTCGGCCCGCCTTGAGGAAAGTCGATCCTCATGTCGTCCCCGTCGTTTTGGTTCACTCGGCTCGTTAATCCTGTGAGTTTAGCTCACTAAACCTTGATTAGACGGTTAATGATGCCCTAAGTGTGCTTAGTCTAAGTTAAGTAATCTTAGGTGGTTAATTTAGTTTATTTAATTATGATTTAGATTAAGATGTTTGTTTAATCTAAAGTATGTTTAATTAAAGGCTAAGAGGGTTTATTTAATGTTAAGCCTTGATGGGACATAATAGGGTTTTATGTTTGAATTATTTAATTGTTTCGAAATTCTGGAATTTATAATATTATATTATATTCCGAAATTATTAAAATATTATTATTTTAAAAAAACGGAAAATTTATTTTTGACCGATTGCTCAAAATTTCGTGCCGATTGCTGTGTGTTTGAATTTTGAAATTGATGGTTGGATATTATAAATTGAGTGTGGATTTCGAAAAAAATGATATTATTATTTAATTAATTTTCGGAATAAATTTAATTATTTAATAAATTCCGAAAATTTCGTTGGGACCTTATTCTCTCAGAATTTTGTGCTAATCGCCACTATGTATTTAGAATTTGAGTTTGGTGAATGGATGTGGCAAATTGAGTGTTGATTGTGATAAATATGGATTTTATTCATAAAATCCCAAGTGTCAAGTTCGGCATTGAAATTGGATGGTTAATGGTTAATATCGTAATTGAATTATGTGAGTGAAATGTAAAGTATCCAAGAATTGATATCGAATTGTTGTGTGCTAGTTGAAAGGCTCGGGTCGTAGTAGTGGCTAGGCCAACTGGATCCTTATTTTGCTAGAAATGCCGTCAAGAGAGTGACATGGCTCGGGTCGCAGTAGTGGCTAGGTCGACTGGACCTTTGTTCTTCTAGAAATGCCGTCAAGAGGGTGACGTTGCTCGGGTCGCAGTAGTGGCTAGGCCGACTGGATCTTTGTTCTTTTAGACATGCCGTCAAGAGAGTGACGTGGCTCGAGTCGCAGTAGTGGCTAGGCCGACTGGACCTTTGTTCTTCTAGAAATGCCGTCAAGAGAGTGACATGGCTCGGGTCACAGTAGAGGCTAGGCCAACTGGACCCATGTTCCTTCGGGAATGCCGTTAATGTACTGACAAAGCCGCGCTCCAAGGTGGGGAGACGATGCCTGGCTAGATATCAGACGATAACCGAATTGCGAGTAGGTTATGCCCTTGTGTGGCATTGGATAATGATGATTTGGAATGCTTGCTGTGATTGCGAAATTGAGTGAAATTGATCGAGTTCCGATGAATTGCCCTCTTATCATTACTTGTGCTTGAGTGATATGAATCGTACTAACCTGCAGGGAGGCAAGAAGGCGAGGTAAGTCTCCTTTGCTGTGTGGCTAGACCACCTGGAGCGTATTTTCTTTCTAATAGGGGTTTAGGGGTTGAACTTGCTGAGATATCGTCTCATCCCGGTTGTGGGATTAAAATTTCAGGTCCCTGGTGGACGGAGCGGCCATATAGCTTTGGTTGGCCTTAAGGAGTTATAGAGGTGAAGTCATAAGGATTGGAGAACGTGTCCGATTTGTAGGTCGTAGGACAGTTCCTTTTTAAGAGTCGTTCTTTTGTAGACTTTTGGTTGTAGTCTTATGTTTGTAATTCTGTTGAATTATGAAAGTGTTATGTTGTGGCTTTGCTTCCTGCTTTTCTATCATGTATTTCATTGTCAAAGGTTTTGGTAATACGTTCCACTTGCGCAATAATAAAAAAATGGGGTTGGCGACACTACTTGGGAATGTCGCATTTGCATGACCATGGTGGGATGTTGGCGCGCTCAAGGTTCGGGGCGTGACAGATATAGCTTTAAATATGATTCCACTTTTAGCTCAATATACATCAGCTAAAATATACTAAAATGGAACTATCTAATACTGGCAAGACCAAAAAACAAATTGATAGTAAAAAAGATAGCATATTTCTTGTTCCAAAAGGGAGATAGTTTGGATTGCGAAAAATGTTTTAACTTATGACAAGATTTTTAGTTAAGCAGTTTAAAAACTTTTCTAAAAGGGGTCAAATGGAATTTCTGGAGAACTCTAATTCTTATAATTTTACTGGGAGATTTGATAAAACAAAAGTGCTTACCTGTGTTAAAATAAAAGGGGGAAAGAAAGTAGCCGAGCGTTTGTTGAGGAAGAAAAGGGGGCAAGAAAGGGTGATGACCAATTACGTTAATAACCGTTAGAAAATTTGAATTATAATCAATATTGATGAACAATAATGACACCAATTTTTTTCCGATAAAAAGTAGAGATGTGCATGATTACATTGTACAACCCGTTTTTTCTCTGAAAATTGCAATGTATATCAAGCGATTTGAATATTAGCCAGCACTTTGCGTGATACTGTAGCTCTCAAATCCCATACCTGATCAAATCTTGCTTGTGAAGTTGAGTAAAAAATCCACTCTAAAATAGTCATCGCCCAAAAAATTGTTTTGGAGTTGGCTCTGTTGATCAAATGGATGGGATTAAAGATAAGCAGGATCGCATATCGAATGGGCAAAAATTCTTTGTATGACATATGTTGTGGCGAGTCAAGTCCATGTTAATTGAGCCACTATACTCGGAACAACGAGTCCAATATCATTATGGAATCCTCAGGAAAATGTCAAAAATTTTCCATGAGATATCAGGTAAACTGCAAATGATAAAAAGAAATGCCTTTATAACCATGCAACCCAACTTGTTTCGTTAATAAATTATACCTAAAAAGATTTCATATAGTTATAGCCTACATAATGCTTTGGTTTACAAGCCACCTTTTTAACCTTTGATTAGCATAGTTAATAGTTACTTTTTAGCAAAGTTTACTTTGAGCTGCATTAAATTATGTCGTGAAACATCGAGGGCCACTCCCCTTATCACTTGAAATAGGTGGATGTGACAATTGACGTCCGTTAACAAGGATTAGTCATGCAAAAAAATGCACACATCGAAGTTGTCAAGAAATGCACTTATTGTGGATGAGAAGTACGAATGGGATTGGCATGGCTTCAATGAATCTGAATAGTTTATGAATGCCAAAGCCATCTAATATATCATAGGAGTCATATAATATACCAAATTTCATGCTTACATTCTCTAAGTGACGGGATTTCTAGTCAGTTTGGCCCCTTATAAACTAAAAAAAGAGAAGAAAAAAAAAAAAAACACTATTTTCACACATATCTGATGATTGAAAACATAATAAGGCTATTTTTGCAATTTCCTTCTGAGTTAGTATTAGTTTTAACTGAAAGAATATCCCAAAAAGGGATTTAAAATCTTGGTAAGAGGGTATTGAAAACACTGACAAGTAGAAAGCAAACACAGAAGCAGTACTTAGATCTGAAGCGTGGTCATCAAATTTAGGGCTTCATGCATTGACTTTTTAAACGTGTTGACTTGTGATCATGCAACTGGTGCAACGAAGAAGGGGGGAAATATATCTTCTGTTGATAGTTTTTTGTTGGATTGCTGCGGGTCTCCTCTCTTTCTGTCTGCGAGCCAACACTGGCTTGACCTAAAAAATGAGACATAAGAAAAATTCAAAATAACATCAAAGCATCTGCCTATGCGTATATATGTTATATGTCCCAGAGAAAGTTTATCCACTTCCCGTACAAAGATATGAATATTGATACAATCGCAATGTATGGAAAAGTGGAATGTTTATATAGTGCATTATGTATGAAGAAAATTCAGGTCTCATGAAATCATCAAATCTTCAATATTTAGAACATTCCTATGAAGGAGGATCTAAAAAATCGTAACACGAGGTGACTAACAGAAAAGAAAGTTTTTTTTTCTGTTGATAATGAATTTTTATCAAATGTATCGGATATTGATACAAATGCAATGTATAGAAAATAATAATGATTGTTTAGTATATTATGTATTGAAAAAATTTTGTCTTATGAAATCACTAAATCTTCAAGAATTAGAAAATCCCTAAAAAGGAGGATCAAAAAAATTCTAAAACAAGGGACTTATAGAAATGAAATTGTTTATTGACTGGCTTAGAGGATAGAATTTAGAGTGAGAAGGATGGGCTTATTTGTGGGGCTCAAAAAAGGAATCAGTTGAGATTGCAGAAAATTTTAAAATATAATAAGATTTTTAATTAAGTAGATTAGAACTTTTTGGACTTTCCCATAAGATAATTTTAATGTGGCCGATTCCTTTTTCAAATTAAGGGTATCAAATGGAATTTCTTTCATTGAGGAAAACCTGCACGACTAGTTTTTTTTTTTTTTTTCTACTAGATTAGATAAACAAGAGCGCCTACTTATGTTAAAAAGGGGAGACAAAATAACTGAGTGTTTGTTGAGGAAGAAGGGGCACAAAAAAGTAAGTGGTGTCCAATTATGATAATGACCGACAAAAAAAGAAAAGAAAAGAATCATTCTGGTCGAAAGAGGCAATAGATAGAAAATTATCGCAATTGATGAGTGATAATGCCATCAAGTTTTTTCACTGAAGAGTAGAGATGTGCATAAGTACATTGTACAACCTATTTGCTCTTTCAAATTACATATCTGGTAAGGCATTGCTTATGGAGTGAAACTCAAGCAAAAACCTACTTTGAAATAGTCATCGTCCGAAAAAATTTGTCTCGGGGTTGGCAGCGTTGATCACGTATCAAACAGGGAAAAAGTCATTGGATAACAAGAGTCCATATCGGCGAATCAAGTCCATGTTAATTGAGCATTTAAACTTGGAACAGTGAATGCAATGTCTTTATCCAATCCTTTGGAAAATGTTATAATTTTTCCATAAGATGTCATCTAATATGCAAAACGATTAAAAGAAATGCTTCTATAAATATGGAACCTAGCTAGTTTCATTGAAAGAGTTTAGCTAAAAACATTAAATCTTTTACTATAGGCTACGTGATTTTTTCTTTACACAAGCCACCTTTTCAATCAATGGTTCGCAAAATTAGTTGTCACTTGTTAGCAAACTTTACATCTAGCCATAATAAATTATATCATGAGAACTAAGAGTCACTCCTTTTATCACTCGAATTAAGTGATTAGGACAGATGACATGCATGTATAGGGATTGGTCATGTTGAAAATGCAAACACCCAAATCGTCAAATATACCGATTATAGCCAAAAAATAAAAATGAGGTTTGGCATGGCTTTAATGAATTTAAGAGGTTTATGAATGCCAAAGTCATCTTATCTAACATAAATTTCAAATCATCTAGAGACTTCAAAAATGCTGAAAATCTTCACACAAGATTTATCAAATGTCTTTTCAAAAGTGACCGGTAAACTTTTCTATACTATTTGGATCATTTATAAAAATTAAATACCCCCATAAACTTGTTTACTAGTGTTCAAGCTTAGTAAGTTACTAAGCTAACACAACGACCTAAGAGGAAAAAAAACGTTACTAACATGACGCATGCTGAGGCTAAGTTTTATAGTATCGTCTATACGCTTCTTCCTCTTTATCTTCTTCAAAACATGCCGTTTTTGCCATCAAAAGCTCGGTTGCAGTTTCGGGATGGACCCACCAGCAGCCACAATCTGTTGCTCCAGCTGCAATTCAAGTTCAAAACGAGCCAAACCAATATCAGAACGATTCACGAATATACGTGGAAAATTTACAAGGAAGAGATCATCAAAACGAATTTCTCTGTACCCACATTGAAAAGGGCTTCGAGCTTGCTTTTCACAAGGAAGAACTCTTGTCTCATTTGTTCCAGACACTGCAGGCACCTGCAACGAAAATTAATCTCTCCCCTCATGATCTTTGAGGTCTCATAAGCCCATTCTGCTCCCACTTTCCTAATATTATGACTAAACAATTTGATACTTCTTATCCAGAAAAGAAACGGCACAATTGATTTGGGGGAAAAACTCACCCAGGAATGTTTTGCTCCTGACAGGAGTTGCGGAGGTTGCGGAAGGCTAGGCAGGCATTCTTAAGTCTCGGTATTCCTATGCTGTCAACCAAAGTCAACGATTTCTCATTAGCCATTGCACAAACATTTTTGTCTCTACAATCCAAAGCTTAAAATTTCACAGATGAAACGCCGATCTCATGAATAGCAATTAAAGAAGGTGACGTTCTTCCAAAAAAAAGCTTTCTTCAGAAAAAATAAATGAAAAAATTTGACACATTCATTCGAAGAAAGAAGGAAACTTTATCTATACCTTCGACTGCCGCCCTCCAACCGGTCGACATGGGCGTCTACCCTTTGGAAGTCCACATCTTGCCGAACTCTACATTGGGGAGAGAGAGACTAATGAACTTTACACAGAATGAAAAACCCAGGAATGCTGAAGAGATGACGAAAAGCATCAAGGAACGGGGCAAAAGATGAAGAAAAATAAGTAAAGATGGTCGGTGTGTTTACAGATCGCTGGCGAGATCCTCGAGCAGCTTCTCAGAATCAGTCAAGAAAAGAGACGCCACTTCCACTACAAAACTCGGGTTGCTCTCATCTTGCAGTTCATGAAGCTGTAAGTACTGAGAATCCAGGATACCCTACTCCCCCCGGAAGGCAAAAGAACAAGCACATTATAAAGCGAAAAAAAAAAAAGAACATCGACGGGTCTAGACTTTACGTGAATTTGCGTGGTTCTAACCTCTTTCCATAGGGAGCTCCTATAATCAGCCAAATTCCTCTGCATCTCCGTCACACCCTCGTCCATGCTCTGATCTGCTAAAGAACTCCTATGGAACAACACAAGACAGACCACTTTGTCTTTAAGCCAATAAGTTGTGGCTTTAAATAAAGAAACAGAGAAAAACTTTGCAGATCCTGAGGAACAACTGTTCAACGGGAGACCATAAGTGCTAAAGAAACCTTGAAAGCGATCTGATGAATTTAATTGCACGGGCAAAGATGGGAACTTTACTTGGTTTTGCGGATGTGGTTGGTTTGTACAGGACCAGGAGCTCTTACTGATGCTTTGGATTCGTGCTTTTATGGCTGTTTTTTGGATTGCTGCGGTTCACCGATCTTTCTGTGCCTCTGCCGGTATGGAGAATAGAGCTTAGTGGGAGAGGGGTGGGCTTATTCAGCACCGTAGAAAAAAGTTTAAATTAGGATAAGTATTTAAATTGAGTAAATAAGAACATTTTCGAAAGAGGTCGAATGGAATTTCTTAAATTCATCCGCAAAAACCGCTTACTAATTACTTAAATTTCTTGTAGATTAGATAAAATGAGAGCGCTTGCTTGTTTAAAAAAGGGAAAGAAAGTGGCTAAGTGTTGGTTGAAGAGGAAAGAGGTGCAGAAAAGTGGGTGATATCCAGTTTGGATAATGACCGACAACAAACTATTGTACTTGATAGAGGCAATCAACAGAATTCTATGGTCAAAATTGATGAGCGACGAAGCCGTCAATTTTTTTAAATAAAGAGTGAGATGTGCATAATTACACTGTACAACCCATTTTTTCTTTGAAAATTCTAATGTACATCGTGAGGTTTGAGTACTAGATAGGATTATGCTTGATAATATAGCTCTCAAATCTCATAACTTTATCAAGCGATACTCAAGAAAAAATCCACTCTGAGAAATAGTCATCATCCATGCACAGGGAGATGGGATAAACAAAATCATTTATCAAACATGCAAAAAGTCTTTGGATGACACGAGTCAACATTAGCGAGTCGGGTCCTTGTTGATTAACTATTAAACTTGGAACTACTGAGTCCAATATCTTTATGCAATCCTTGGGAAAAGGTCATAATTTTTCCTTATGATGTCATCTAATCTGCAAAAGGATAGAACTTTTATAACAATGCAACCCAACTTGTTTCATTAAGAGAGAGTATAGCCAAAAATGATTTTTATATGTATAACTATAGGCTACGTGATTATTTCTTAAGACAAGCCACCTTTTTAACCAATGATTAGCATAGTTAATTCTCACTTTAGCAAAATTACTTTTAGCCATAATAAAATATATCATGAAACCTCGGGGTCGCTTCCTTTATCACTTGAAATAATTAGACATGTTGAAGATGCATACACCCAAGTTGTCAAGAAATGTTCTTATGGCTAAGAAGTACAAATAGGAGTTGGAATGGCTTTAATAAATTTGAGAGGTCCACAAATGCCAAAGCCATGTTATATAATAAAGGATTCATATGATCTACACAGTTCAATGATGCTGAAAATTTTCACTCTAGTTCAATTAAATACCAATTCCAAAGTGACGTAGTTTCATAGTTGGCTCACATTACACATTCTGAGCCTAAGAAGTATTGTAATGGCTTTTATATGCTGATTCTTCCTCTTCTTCCTCAAAACATGCCCCGCTATTACCATCAATCGCCTGGTTGCATCTTCGGGATCAACCCACCGGCAGCCACAACTTGTTTCTCCAGCTGAAAATCAAGTTCGAAACAAGCTGACGAATATCAGAATGATTCATGGAAGTAGTTGAAAGAAATCATCAGAAAGAATTTATCTATACCTGCCTCGAAAAGAGTTTTGAGCTTGCTTTTCACAAGGAGGAACTCTTGTTTCGGTTGTTGCAGACATTGCGGGTACCTGCAACAAAATTCATCTCTTTCCTCACCTGTTCATGACATTTATGGCTAAAAGATTTGATATTTTTTATCGGAACAAACAAAAGGCAGATAACTTGTCATTACAAACGAGAGGTTTCGGCAAAAACTCACTCAGGAATGTTTTCCTCCTGACGGAAGTCTCGGAACGCTATGCATGCATTCTTAAATCTCGATGCTCCTATGCTGTCAACCAAAGTCATGTCTTTCTTATCGACCATTGCGCATACCTTTATGTCTCTACTATCCAAAGCTTAAAATTTCACCTTTTCAAATGAAATGCCACTCTTAGGAAAAGCAATTAAAGAGAAAGTGACCTTCTTCTAGAAAAAGCTTTGTTTGAAAAAAAGACAAATGAATTAGAGTTGACTCATTCATTTGAAGTACGGAGGAAATTTATCAATACCTGGAACTGCTGCTTTACAATTTGTGAACATGAGCATCCACCCTTTTGAAGTCCACATTTTCTGGAGCTTAGTATCAGAGAGTGAGATACAATGAATTTTTCACAGGATGAAGCAAGCTAAAAGAACTCCAGGAGTGCTGAAGAGATGTTGAAGAGAGCATCAAGAAAAAAAAATGACGGTTGGTGTATTTACAGATCACTGGAGAGATCATCAAGCAGCTTCTCAGAATTACTGAAGAAAAGAGACACCGTATCTAATCTTGCAGCTCTATCTCATCTTGCAGCTCCTGAAGCTCCAAGTACCGAGAATCCAGATTCCCCTACTCTCATCCAAATGGCCAAAAAAGAGAAATGCACATTACGAAGCAAGAAAACAAGAGGACAGGGAAAGAGACGGAACCACTTTAGACTTTGCATGAATTTGTGTGATTCTTACCTCTTTGTACAGAGAGTTCCTGTAATCAACCAACCTCCTCTTCATTTGCGTCAGACCCACATCTATGCTCTGCTTTGTTCTGTCGTTTCTCGCCCTCCTAACAAGCACGAACTCAAACAGAACAAAACCAGACAGACCACTTTTTGCCTTTCAGCCAATACGTTGGTGGCTATTGAAAATCATACAAATAGTCTCAAAGTGCAATGTCATCATTGGATTTTTAATTTGTTGAATGCAGTCATTGCCCTTTTCCTTAATGTTCAATTAGTCCATCAACTTTCCATAATAAAGTCAAATTAGTCCTCAATATTAGTCACAATTCTATATAATTATACTATTGGCCAGATCTCAAATTATCTTTTCATTTTAATCTATTTGCTAAATCAAAAAGCAATATGATATCTTTTTTCTTATCATTATTTTTGGTCTGATAGTGTTATTTAGTATATTTTAATTTATAATCTCTATAATAGTAAAATTAGCCTCATTTGGAGTTCTATTGAGTTGACATATCGAACGGGCAAAAGATCTTTGCATGACATGAGTCGACATTGGCGAGTGAAGTCCATGCTAATTGAGCCATTAAACTTGGAACCACGACTCCAATATATTTATGGGCTCCTCGGAGAATGTGATAAATTTTCCACGAGATATCATCTACACTGCCAAAGGATTAGAAGATATGCCTATATAACCATGCAACCCAACTTGTTTCTTTAATAGACTATAGCTAAGGAAAGATGTATCTAGTTATAGGCTGCTTAACTTTTTCTTTATACAAGCCTTTTAAATGATTGATGAACATAGTTAGTTGTCACTCGTTAGCAAAGTTTACTTCTAGCTATATCAAATAATATTATAAAACCTCGGGAGGTCACTCCATATATTACTTGAAACTAGTGTGCATGACAGTTTACATGCATTTATGTGGGTTAGTCACGTAAAAAATACATGGAAAAAGTACCAAGAAAATCCTAAACTTATAGTATTAGTACAATTTCAGTCTTAAATCATTCATTTATGTCAATTTTATCATAAATATTTTCACATTTTGCCAATTAAGTCTATTTGACTAATTTTGGTCAACAGATTTGGAGAGGGCGCTTGTGCCCTTGCCCACACACCTTGCCTATGGTCGGCGAGGGCTTGTTGGCCCTCAATTAGTGATCAAAGAGGGTCGTTGACAATGTAAGGAAAACAAAGAAAGAAAAAAAGAATAATAATTAAAATTTTAATTTTTTTAAAAAATTGTAAAAATTATCCACTTTAGTGTTATTTATGTCACGTAAAACACTTGGTGTCCACATTAATAATTTCTAGCCAATTTATTAAAATCGGGAACCGGACTAATTCACATGGGAAACATTTGTTTCGGCAATTTCCGGTTTTTTTGCATACTCCTAATGGGTGGAGGTGTCAAAATGGGTCTATGACCTATTTTTTGACTAATATTTTGTATTAATGGGTTCCACGCAAGTCATAAATATATAAAGGCCTAACTAAAATGCGTTCAAAAAGTTTTAAGTGGGTCCAAAATGGGTCAAATATTCTGACCCATTTTCGACATTAAGTGGGAAGCCTAATACAAAACTTCTTCAACTCATGCAATTGACCCAACCACAACACTTCATTGCTTGCCTTTTCCGCTCACCTCTGAGCCGCCTGTGCCGCTCGCCTCTATGCCACCTCCATCTCGAGTGTGCAGGCGTCCATGTGCTTGAGCACCTTGAATAGCAGGTCCTCAATGAGGTGGACGAACTCAGCTGGTGGGGCCATGCCGCCCCTCTCAAGGGTTGGCTTCACCTCCTCCTGGTCGGGCATCCTTGCTGGCGGTCAGGAGTGTTTGGGCGGCTGGCGAAACTCGAGATTGCAGAGGTCAAGAAGGGATGGGAACGGCGGTGGAGGAGGAGGGGTGGTTGAAGGGAAGATGAGGAGCACATGATATGACGAGGGGGTGGGGGGTAAGACGACAAGCGAAGAAATGAAAGCACTTCGATTCTTTCTCTGATTGACGATTTTCTCCTCTCCTTTTTTTCTTTTCTTAATTCATCGTTTTCCCCGCTTTCTTCCTTTTTTATTTTTATTTTATTTTTTATTTTGACTTGTATCATTTGTAACCTATTTATAACTAGAAGAGATAACCACATGAAATTGAGCTCATTAAGTCCAAGTTGCAAAATGGGTTTCTCAGCCCTAAGTTATTTATAAATATATATTTTATTGGTTAGATTCTTTATTAATATTTTAATTTATAGGTTTTTTTTAATTTTTAAATTTCATTTACTATTTTTTAATTTGATTTGATTTTTTTATCCAATTAGCATAAACTTTAAAGTGGGCGTGGGTTTTCCTCAAATATTAATGGGTTTTAGCAAATATGGGTTAGGTAGAAGTTACACTATATAAATATAGGTTAAAACGGATTAAATTGGTCCACATGGGTTGGACCATTTTCATCCCGATCCAAACTCAACCCAACCCGACCCACCCATTGAATAGGACTACTAATAGGACTTGTATGATCTACCGACTCTCAAGCTTTATTACATACCATTCTCAAGGTGACAGGATTTCTTTAGGCTGTTTGGCCCTTTTTAAATTGAAAAAAAAAAAAAGACAAATAAACTATGTGACATCCCGATTTTCCAATCCTATTTTCAATAAATTGAGACGGACATTTCGTTGGCACGCATAAAGTTCTTTTCCTTGAGTCGATCACTCATGTGAAAACTAGTCTATTGGGTGAAGCCGTTAAGAGTTTCTAATGCATCAGACTCGAGAATTTGACCAAGAAGCGACCTTTCGACCGAGCTAATCTGCAAGGGTCATTACGGCACAAATAAAAATTGAATAGAGATCGGAGATAGGTTGACTCGACAAAGGCATGTGATCGAGTGTGGGTGATTCCACCAGATCGCACAATTCTTGTCAATCGGCACTGGACCGACTTTTCTGTCGATTGGGTACCCTGTGTTCGTATTTGAAATTTTGAGATTACCTCGACAACCGAAAGTCGCTAATGTTTCAAAGATGTATATTGTGCCTTGAGATGATCAACCACAGGTTAAATGCAAGAAAATTTCCTAAAGGCTACCCGGTAGGTTGGGCCGCGCTAGTATCGTGCCAAAGTGAAATTAACTGTGGAATTGAGATCGAATTCAAAAATTGAAAGTCTGTGTCCGTCACAAATCATTTTAGGAGTATTGATTCATCTTTGGAAGATTTTTCATGCAAGCCGAATTTTTCAGCAAAATAATCAGAGAATGGCTAATTTGGCTCAAGAAATTAGTAGGCCCGTCTTTGGTCACGCTTTTGGGACTTAAGTTGATTCCATGGACAAGTGAAGATGTGAATTGAAGTGTGGTGATGTTAGATTAATTTTATGATCTTCAATTTGATTCAATTGGAAGAGAATAAAGTGAAATTGAAGAATTGGTTGTACAAGACCTTATGCCCTGGCGGAAAATAAAATTGAACCTATTGGACTAAGGTTATGGAAGATTGGAGTTAGTGGAAGATGACATTACCTTATGTCATGGTGGTTGGAGCCAAGTGATGAAAGCTTGACAAGTGGCAAGTGTTAATTGGCTCTCAAAAAGTGGGGCTCTCCCATCAATCTTCTTCTTCTTCCTTGAGAACCGGATGGGAGGGAAAAAGGGGGAGGAAAACCAGTGACCGACCGGCCTCCCCTTCGCTCGACGCACGCTTGCACGCCTCCGAAGCCACCGCCATTTGCCGCCGCTTGTCACAGCCGCACCTTGCCGCTCGCTCCTCCGCCTCTCTCCCTGTACCATTGCGTTGTCGAAGCCCTCTCTTCTCCATCTTCGGTTGCTGCTCGTGTCCCAGCAGCAACCCGAGCAGCCATGGCCGTCGCACGTCGCTGCTCGTTCGCGCGCACCCCACTCAAGCCAGCTCACCCCACTTAAGTCTCGGTGCTCCAATGCTGTCAATCAAAGTCATCGACTTTCTCATCAAAAACTGTCTCAAAGCTTAAGATTTCACTTTCGCAAATGAAATGCCACTCTCAGGAAAAGCAATTATAGAAAGTGACATTCTTCCAAAAAAAAGCTTTCTTTAGAGAAAAAAATAAACTATAGAATTTGACGCATTCATTTGACGAAAGAAGGAAACTTTATTTATACCTAGGACTTTGGCCCTCTAACCGGTCCACATGAACGTCAACCCGTTGGAAGTCCACATTTTGCTGAGTTCTATATTGGGCGGGAGAGAGAGTGATTAGTGAAGTTTTCACCGAATGATGCAAACTAAAAAAACCCAGGAATGCTGAAGAAATAATGGAGAGCAGCATCAATGAACGGATCAAACAAGGAGAAAAGTAAGATGGCTGGTGCGTTTACAGTTCTCTGGACAGATCGTTGAGCAGCTGCTCAGCATCAGTGAAGAAAAGAGACGCCACTTCCACTACTAAATTTGGGTTGCTCTCATCTTGCAAGTCCAGAAGCTGTAAGTACTGAGAATCCAAGATCCCCTACTCTTACCCAAAAGGCAAACAAACAAAGCACATCATAAAGCATAAAAAGAACATTGATGGGTCAACCTAAAGAATGAGCAAAAAGAAAGAGACACAGCCACTTAAAGACTTCATAAGATTTTGTGTGATTCTTACCTTTGTTATCGGGGAGTTCTTGTAATCAACCAACCTCCTCTGTAATTGCATCTGACCTACATTCATGCTCAGTTCTATTGTTTTTTACCCTTAAACAAACAGGAACTCACATGGAAAAAAACAAGACAGACAATTTGTCTTCAAGCCATTAAGCTGTTCGCTTTAAATAGGACAAAATCATGCTTCTAGTACCTCAACATTGCCTCAACGTGCAATTCAAATTTGACTTTTAATTAGTTTATTATGATCATTGCCCTGGTTGTACATGTTCAATATAGTATCTAAACTTTTAATTCGTTCAGTCTAGCTCATCAACTTTTCATAATAAAATCAAATCAATCATTCCTACTATTCTTAGGTTTTCCTAGTTACACTATTGCCTAGATTTTAGAATAATTTTTCATTTCAATTTGTTTCCTGAATAAAAAAAAAAACAAAAAGCTATCTTTTCCTTTACCGTTGTACCATTTTAGAATTTATAAATATTAAAATAGTTTCATATAAGAGTATCTTAACTTATGATTTTTATGTTATAACAATAGCCTCATTTGGAATTGCATTGGGTTGTTGATCTTGATATTTTAATTTCCTAATTTACACATTAATCAAATTTTATCAAGAAAAAATGAAGCACAAAAGCTTGAAAATTTAACATCTAAAAATTATAAACAATATTTAAATTAATACAAGTACAATTATTTATATATAATTCAATATTTTTTTTAAATATCTTTATGAAAGCATTTATTCTTAGCATAAATATTAGCTCGATATTATTGACACCTGATTTTTAATCTACTCATTAAAAAACATAGAAAATCGGGATTTGGGATTCTGAGTGCGACAGAGTTCATTTCCAAACAAAAAAAGTGCCATTTTTCATTTTTTTTTCTTTTACATTATTGTTTTTAAGCTATTTCCAGCTCGATTTTTAGAAGAAAAAAAAACTAAAATATCAAATGGTTGACTTTCACGTTGACTCTTTGGTCAACCCTTTAATCTAAGGTCAACCCCGAGTGAAAAACTAACTTTTCACCCAAAAAGATGTCATTTAGCCTTAATTTCATTTTTTTTTTTCAAGTGAATTCTTCAAAAATTCAAAATTTGGCTCAAAAATTAACTTTTTAGAAAAAGTAAACTAAATGGTTGACTTTTGTCAAATTTTTGCCCAAAAAGTTAGAAAAATAAAAAATGCAACAAAACATTTCTTTTAGTGTTAATTTGATTTGTGTGTTGAAAATTTTGCGAAATTCGGTTAAGAACCTTGTTTTCCAAATTTTTTTATTTTAGATTCTAAATCGACAAAAAAAAAAATTGGTTTTAGACATAATTAGGTGTAGCGACCGATCCGACTAGCCACTAGTGGGGTAGGTCGATTCAGCCCCTTGCCGGCCGATTCCAAACCTCCAGCGACTGGTTCCAAGATCTTCACTATGCCAATTTCACTTATGCATTCAATTTCCCATGATTTTGTTGATTAGCTCTCAGATTTCGTAAATTTACAATTTGACCCCTAATTTCATCGATTCTCATTTTTAACTTGGCTTTTCGCAAATTAGGTCCATCCGAATGATTACTTGACACCTTCTAATGATGATTAAACTTTTAAAATTAATTTTTGCTCATTAGATTATGATTTTGATTGTCGGATCAAATCGACGACTAAGATCGACCAATTTGGGAGTGGTATAAATATCATTTTCCCTCAAATATGTAAGAAAATGCCTCATTTGCAGATTTATTTTCTCTCTCTAAAGTCAAACCCCCTCTCTCTCTCTCTCTCTCTCTCTCTCTCTCTCTCTCTCTCTCTCTCTCTCTCTCTCCTCCCTCTCTCGCGAACCGGCGTCCACTAGTCAAGGCTCTCTAGCCTCACACCGACGGCCATCCGATTGCTGGTCAACTCCTTCACCGACTTCCTCCCTTTTCGTCCAGGCCTCAAGTGATCGAGAAACGTCCAATTCTTCTGGCATCCCCAAAACTAGTCCGAATCGGACCGACTTCTTTGGCTGCTTGAAGCAACGGTTGGTGGTTGCTCAACAGCGGCTTGAATCAGCGGTTGGCGGTTACTTAACGGCCGCCTGACCTCAACCAATCTCTTTGTGAAATCATCTTCGATCAAGGTGTGATTGGAGCTTGACCGGTCGGCCACTAGAGAAGCGCCGGTGGTCCAACCTTCCTTGGTGATCCCAAACCTGTCCAAGCTTGGACCGATTCTACTTTCTTTGGTTAAATCGCTGGTTTGACCAGCTTCTTGGTGATCCATCGGGGTTTGTTCGTGATCCTTGAGGCGCCGTTCCTCTTTCGGCAAAGTCCATTTCATCTGATTGCATTTAGTCTCGAAGAAAAATGCAAAGCTAAACCTCTTTAATCTCGAATCCAATGAGGCATGATCAGCTTAACCAATGGGGCCAGGATTCAAGTCTAGATCTACGAAATATACATGGATGTAAGATTGATAATGATGTCGAATGATATACTGTGGTTGATTATTCATTGAAGATGAATTTGAATGTGTTTGAATATGATTTGTGCTAAATTGCAATTTCCCGCTTCTATGGTATGCTCGTTGTTTTGGTTAAAATGAGGCCTTAGGCCTTATTTCAACTCAAGCTCTTCTAAACATAAAAACTAGGATACCCTAGTCTATCTACACTACATCAATTTGAAGCATGAGTTTGTTTGACCTGAGGGCGTCCATAAAAAATGAAAGACACTCATATGCTTTCTATGGATGTAAGATTTGCATGAATTCGTCATTATTAGATATGTCGATTGCATGTGTAAATGTGCATGGGTGTTGCTGCAATTAGGATAGTTAATAATGCGCATCTGTTTTGCTATTTTCATCATTATCCATGTGATCACAATTAGGTTTTGAGTTCTTAACAAAAATTATCGGCATTGTTCATTCTATATGAGATATTTATTGTTGGATTTATGCATATCCTTAAGTGATTGAAACTATGCATACTCTCGGCTCCTGTTATAGGATTAAAATCCTATCATGTACATACTTTTTCATGCTTGTTTGGGTCTCTTAGAGACTAAATTTCACGTTAGTGTCTTCTTGATATTTGAACTACATATGTGGTTCGCCATAGTTGAATGTCATTTCGCATGTGAAAATCATGTTACAATTGTGCTATTTACACTTATGTGCTTTCAAGCATGTTACTATAAATCACAGATCATTGTATTGACATCGAATCATATGACATCTTTGCATGCCGGCTTAGGATTAGATAATTTCCTCAATCGCTTGTTGCATCCGATTCTAAGTTGTGTGCGATCTTCATACCATTTGTGCATTATTTGAATGCTTAATAATACATGTCTATGTTTGGGGTTTCTATGGTTGATACGCACGCTTTTAGGAATCTCAGTCTTAAAGCACCAAGTTGACCTTAATTGGACTCGAGCCCTCTTAAGAAGTTATAAAACACACCTAAAGTTTTCAAATGTCGTCAACTTCATGCAAATTTCTCATCGTTAGGTCTATTTTCCATTTTTTTCTTAGCTAGACTAGAATTTAGTCCCAGGGTCAAATTTGAACCCCGGTTTTTAATCCTGTTTACATTGACGTTTATTATTTTCGTATCAATTTGTTGGTAAGGATTCTTGAATTGGCCCCTTAATAAAGTTTGTTTGTTATATTGTTGGCTATGTTTTGAGAAAATTTTGTGATTTTTAGACTTCATTTAGTAGGTTAAATATTGATTGTAATGACTTGGTGTCCTACTGTTTTGGTAATTTTCCGATGCATTGTTGCTTGTTGTGATTTTTATAAAATCATGCTTAGTCTTTTAGGAAAAATTTCTTCCGGAAATTGTTCCATATTATGTTGTGCATATTAGGCAATTTTTTCATAGCTAGATTATTAATGGGTATCATCAAATTTTGTTGATATATTGTGCTTTGTCTGAAAACTCCTGTTATAAGCTGTCGTTTGTGGTTGCTTAGATAGTCTTTATAGGCTAGTTTGTGTGTAATATTAAGGCATATCATCTTCATGAAATTTATTTCAAATTCTCTAATTTTCATTGTCAAATGATTTTCAATAAATGGTAAACGGATTTTCCAAATTGCATCTCAAAACCACTTTGATACATATGATGTTTCCAAAAGTAAATTTTTAGAAATTCATTTCCAATACTTTATTTGATTTAGGAAAGGTCATGGCTTGAACCGTATTAAAATGCCTACAATGCTTGTGAGTGTATTTATACGAGTCTTGGGCTAGCCTTGGCAATTAAAGACGTTCTATAGCTTAGATTTTCTTTAGTCCAAAATGTCTTTAAATCATTTTAAACTTTGATTTGACATTGTAAAAGTCTTGGTTTGGACTGTATTTAAAATGTTTGCAATGCTTGTGAGTGCATTTATGCGAGTCTCAAGCTAGCTTTGGTAATTGAATGTGTTTCATAACCGGGACATCACTTTCTTTCAAAAACCTTGTTGATGGTTTCAAATCCTTTTTGAAATATCACATGTACCCTTCATGCATATACATGTCATTCATTAAAAATACTTGTGTTTGTGATTAGCACATGCCTTGGTAATAAGTAAACTATTGATGGTTCATTCACTTGATTGATTGATTGAGAAATAAGACTTAAAATGCATGCATGTGTGTTTTATTCATACAATGCATGTGAATTTTAGATGTATGTTTGGGACAATGCATGATATCGAGTGGAAATCTTAGGGATCACATAGAACACCATATTAGGGACATACAAGAATTATGGGTCATGTGAAAACACAAATGATCAATAATAGTTATAAGTAATGAAAAATGAATTGAGTAGGTGTCTAAAAAGACCTATGCATGAGTCGCAAAGGCCAACCTCAAGGTCGATTGATCTTAAACCTTGTTTTGTTGGATCATGTGATCTTGACCTTGTATTGTTCTTTTGGTTGTTTTGATATGTATGTTTGTTTCTTTCTATTATACGCACCTAGCTATAGTTCTTAGACAAGGTTTAGATTAAGATCTCAAAGATGGAGAGAACATGGAGATGGTGGAAGGTCAATTTCCATTCTAACCACACTTTTGTATCATTTATTCCCGACATATGTCTCGGATTCTCCTTATTTGTATAAATACCCAACGAATTGTGGGTTTTTCCTTTTTGTTTGATTTTTCATATTTCTTAGGATTGTATGATAGATTTACTGTTTTCCTTGATTGTTTACTTTCCGTTTGCACTTTCAATTCAATTGATTGCCTTCTTTTAATTTTTCTTAGAAAATAGAATGTCATGAAAATGATTTTTCATGTTGGTTGCCTAGTTCAGGATAAACAATCCCAAAAAAGTAAAAAAAGAAAAAGAAAAAAGAAATGTATAGACACCTTATGTAACATGATATACTGTTAGGTATTGAAATGGCTCTAATAGAAACATTAGCGTAACCCAAGTCTCCAAACCTGGATATCTAGTTGCATAGGAATCGAGAGATTACTCCATATTCTCGATTGGGTTCTCTAGCTGGCCCCCCAAAAATGAGGCTAGTGATGACTCCTGTCTTATCTCTAGGTTGTCTTAAATAACTAGATCATATAAATAAATCTGTTATGAGAGGTATAGACCTTTAGAAAAGGTTTACGGTTATGATTTAGCATACCCAAGATGATGAAACCGATAAAGATGAAGTGATACCATCTTTGGTGGATGTTCATTTTGAGAGGGCTATCATGATCGTAAAAGTACCCATAAGCTCACATTTACGTCAAGTTTCCTTTTGACCTTAAAACCGTTGATCAAGACGTGCCGTGAGAGAATGGTTAGGTCACAACACCTTTCGTTGTCATGCAGGGCACGAGCTTGGGAGACCTTACAACTACGATCGAGTGAACTCACAAGAGATTCACTTGGGAGGCGAGGTGATGATGCTTCTGTGGATGAGAATCATGAGGGAGCGTTTATGGTCAACTATCTCTAAATCCAACATTTCTCCCCTTTCTTTCCCCGAGGACCTGGTGGCGAAGAAATTGTGTCGCAATAGATATAGCTTTAAATATGATTCCACTTTTAGCGCAATATAAATCATAAGCTAAAATATACTAAAATGGAACTATCTAATACTGGCAAGACCAAAAAACAAATCAATAGTAAAAGAGATAGCATATTTCTTGTTCCAAAAGGGAGATAGTTTGGATTGCAAAAAAAGTTTAAATTATGACAAGATTTTTAATTAAGCAGTGTAAAATTTTTTCTAAAAGGGGTCAAATGGAATTTCTGGAGAAATCTAATTCTTATAATTTTACTGGGAGATTTGATAAAACAAATGTGCTTACCTGTGTTAAAAAAAAAAGGGGGAAAGAAAGTAGCCGAGCGTTTGTTGAGGAAGAAAAGGGGGCAAGAAAGGGTGATGACCAATTACGCTTATAACCGTAAGAAAATTTGAATTATAATCAAAATTGATGAACATTAATGACACTATTTTTTTCCCGATAAAAAGTAGAGATGTGGATGATTACATTGTACAAACCGTTTTTTCTCTGAAAATTGCAATGTCTATCAAGCGATTTGAATATTAACCAGCACTTTGCGTGACACTATGGCTCTCAAATCCCATACCTGCTCAAATATTGCTTGTGAAGTTGAGTAAAAAATCCACTCTAAAATAGTCGTCGCCCAAAAAATTGTTTTGGAGTTGGCTCTGTTGATCAAATGGATGGGATTAAAGATAAGCAGGATCACATATCAAATGGGCAGAAATTCTGTGTATGACATATGTTGACATTGGCGAGTCAAGTCCATGTTAATTGAGCCACTATACTCGGAACAGCGAGTCCAATATCATTATGGAATCCTCAGGAAAATGTCAAAAAATTTCCATGAGATATCAGGTAAACTGCAAATGATAAAAAGAAATGCCTTTATAACCATGCAACCCAACTTGTTTCGTTAATAAATTATACCTAAAAAGATTTCATACAGTTATAGCCTACATAATGCTTTGGTTTACAAGCCACCTTTTTAACCTTTGATTAGCATAGATAATAGTTACTTTTTAGCAAAGTTTACTTTGAGCTGCATTAAATTATGTCGTGAAACATGGAGGGCCACTCCCCTTATCACTTGAAATAGGTGGATGTGACAATTGACGTCCGTTAACAAGGATTAGTCATGCAAAAAATGCACACATCCAAGTTGTCAAGAAATGCACTTATTGTGGATGAGAAGTACGAATGGGGATTGGCATGGCTTCAATGAATTTGAATAGTTTATGAATGCCAAAGCCATCTAATATATCATAGGAGTCATATAATATACCGACTTTCATGATTTTTTAAATAACATTCTCTAAGTGACGGGATTTCTAGTCAGTTTGGCCCCTTATAAACTAAAAAAAAAACACTATATTCACACATATCTGATGATTGAAAAAATAATGAGGCTATTTTTGCAATTTCCTTCTGAGTTAGTATTAGTTTTAACTGAAAGAATATCCTAAAAAGGGATTTAAAATCTTGGTAAGAGGGTATCGAAAACACTGACATGCAGCTTAGAAGTAGAAAGCAAAAACAGAAGCAAAACTTAGATCTGAAGCGCGGTCATCAAATTTAGGGCTTCATCCATTAACTTTTTAAACGTTTTGACCTGTGATCATGCAACTGGTGCGACGAAGAAGGGGGAAGATATATCTTCTGTTGATAGTTGTTTTTTGGACTGCTGTAGGTCTCCTCTCTTTCTGTCTGCGCGCCAACACTGGCTTGACCTAAAAAATGACAGACATAAGAAAAATTCAAAATAACATCAAAGCATCTGCCTATACCTATATATGTTACATGTCCCAAAGAAAGTTTAGCCACTTCCCGTACAAAGATATGAATATTAATACAATCGCAATGTATGGAAAAGTGGAATGTTTATATAGTGCATTATGTATGAAGAAATTCAGGTCTCATGAAATCCTCAAATCTTCAATATTTAGAACATTCCTATGAAGGAGGATATAAAAAATTGTAACACAAGTTGACTTACAGAAAATGGATATTGATACAAATGGAATGTATAGAAAATAATAATGATTGTTTAGTATATTATGTATTGAAAAAAATTTATGTCTTATGAAATCACTAAATCTTCAAGAATTAGAAAATCCCTAAAATGGAGGATCTAAAAAATTGTAAGACAAGGGAATTATGGAAAATGAAATTGTTTTTTGACCGGTTTAGAGTATAGAATTTAGAGTGAGAAGGATGGGTTATTTATGGGGCTCAAAAATGGAATCAGTTGAGATTGCAGAAAATTTTAAATTAGAATAAGATTTTTAATTAAGTAGATTAGAACTCTTTGGACTTTCTCATAAGATAATTTTAATGTGGCCGACTCTCTCTCTTTTGCAATCGGTTACTATAACAACAAAGAATCAAATTATCAGTATATCTATTCATTTTTCAAATTAAGGGTGTCAAATGAAATTTCTTTCATTGAGGAAAACCTGCACGACTAGTTTTTTTTTTTTTTTCTACTAGATTAGATAAACAAGAGCGCCTACTTGTGTTAAATGTTTGTTGAGGAAGAAGGGGCACAAAAAAGTAAGTGGTGTCCAATTATGATAATGACCGACAAAAAAAAAAAAAAAAAGAAAAAGAAAGAAAAGAATCATTCTGGTCGAAAGAGGCAATAGATAGAAAATGATCGCAATTGATGAGTGATAATGCCATCATGTTTTTTCACTGAAGAGTAGAGATGTGCATAAGTACATTGTACAACCTATTTGTTCTTTCAAATTACGTATCTGGTAAGGCATTGCTTATGGAGTGAACTCAAGTAAAACCTACTCTGAAATAGTCATCGTCCAAACATACTTGTCTTGGGGTTGGCAACGCTGATCACGTATCAAACAGGGAAAAAGGCATTGGATAACATGAGTCCATATTGGCGAATCAAGTCCATGTTAATTGAGCATTTAAACTTGGAACAGTGAATGCAATGTCTTTATCCAATTCTTTGGAAAATGTCATAATTTTTCCATAAGAAGTCATCTAATATGCAAAACGATTAAAAGAAATGCTTCTATAAATATGCAACCTAGCTTGTTTCATTGAAAGAGTTTAGCTAAAATGATCAAAACTTTTACTATAGGCTACGTGATTTTTTCTTTACACAAGCCACCTTTTCAATGAATGGTTAGCAAAATTAGTTGTAACTTGTTAGCAAACTTTACATCTAGCCATAATAAATTATATCATGAGACCTTGAGAGTCACTCCTTTTATCACTCGAAATAAGTGATTGGGAGAGTTGACATGCATGTATAGGGATTAATCATGTTGAAAATGCAAACACTCAAGCCGTCAAATGTACCGATTATAGCCGAAAGATAAAAATGAGGTTTGGCATGGCTTTAATGAATTTAAGAGGTCTATGGATGCTAAAGTCATCTTATCTAACATAGATTTCAAATCATCCACGGACTTCGAAAATGCTGAAAATCTTTCCACAACATTTATCAAATGTCTTTTCGAAAGTGACAGTAAACTTTTCTATACTATTTGAATCATTTATAAAAAATTAAGTACCCCATAAACTTGTTTACTAGCGTTCAAGCTAACACAACGACCTAAGAGGAAAAAAAAAAGTTACTAACATGACGCATGCAGAGGCTAAGTTTTATAGTATCTTCTATACGCTTCTTCCTCTTTATCTTCTTCAAAACATGCCATTTTTGCCATCAAAAGCTCGGTTGCAGTTTCGGGATGGACCCACCAGCAGCCACAATCTGTTGCTCCAGCTGCAATTCAAGTTCAAAACGAGCCAAACCAATATCAGAACGATTCACGAATATACGTGGAAAATTTACCAGTCGTTGAAGCAGATCGGGGGAAAGAGATCATCAAAACGAATTTCTCTGTACCCACATTGAAAAGAGCTTCGAGCTTGCTTTTCGCAAGGAAAACTCTTGTCTCATTTGTTCCAGACACTGCAGGCACCTGCAACGAAAATTAATCTCTCCCCTCATGATCTTGAGGTTTCATAAGCCCATTCTGCTCCCACTTTCCTAATACTATTTATGGCTAAACAATTTGGTACTTCTTATCAAGAAAAGAAACGGCACAATTAATTTGGGGGAAAGACTCACCCAGGAATGTTTTGCTCCTGACAGGAGTTGCGGAGGTTGCGGAAGGCCATGCAGGCATTCTTAAGTCTCGGTATTCCTATGCTGTCAACCAAAGTCAACGACTTTCTCATCAGCCACTGCACAAACCTTTTTGTCTCTACAATCCAAAGCTTAAAATTTCACAGATGAAACGCCGCTCTCATGAATAGCAATTAAAGAAGGTGACGTTCTTCCAGAAAAAAGCTTTCTTCAGAAAAAAATAAATAAATAAATTTGACACATTCATTCGAAGAAAGAAGGAAACTTTATCTATACCTACGACTGCTGCCCTCCAACCGGTCGACATGGG
The DNA here is from genome assembly GCA_017140185.1 of Eucalyptus polyanthemos subsp. polyanthemos. Taxonomy (NCBI): domain Eukaryota; kingdom Viridiplantae; phylum Streptophyta; class Magnoliopsida; order Myrtales; family Myrtaceae; genus Eucalyptus; species Eucalyptus polyanthemos. The sequence continues at coordinate 44,279,418 of CM029464.1, read as the reverse complement.
CGTCTACCCTTTCGAAGTCCACATCTTGCCGAACTCTACATTGGGGAGAGAGAGATTAATGAACTTTACACAGAATGAAAAACCCAGGAACGCTGAAGAGATAACGAAGAGCATCAAGGAACGGGGCAAAAGATGGAGAAAAATAAGTAAAGATGGTCGGTGTGTTTACAGATCGCTGGCGAGATCCTCGAGCAGCTTCTCAGAATCAGTCAAGAAAAGAGACGCCACTTCCACTACAAAACCCGGGTTGCTCTCATCTTGCAGTTCATGAAGCTGTAAGTACTGAGAATCCAGGATACCCTACTCCCACCCGGAAGGCAAAAGAACAAGCACATTATAAAGCGAAAAGAAAAAAGAACATCGACGGGTCTAGACTTTACGTGAATTTGCGTGGTTCTAACCTCTTTCCATAGGGAGCTCCTATAATCAGCCAACCTCCTCTGCATCTCCGTCAGACCCTCGTCCATGCTCTGATCTGCTAACGAACTCCTATAGAACAACACAAGACAGACCACTTTGTCTTTAAGCCAATGAGTTGTGGCTTTAAATAAAGAAACAGAGAAAACTTTGCAGATCCTGAGGAACAACTGTTCAACGGGAGGCCATAAGTGCTAAAGAAACCTTGAAAGCGATCTGATGAATTTAATTGCACGGGCAAAGATGGGAACTTTACTTGGTTTTGCGGATGTAGTTGGTTTGTACAGGATCAGGAACTCTTACTGATGCTTTGGATTCGTGCTTTTATGGCTGTTTTTGGGATTGCTGCGGTTCTCCGATCTTATTGTGCCTCTGCCGGTATGGAGAATAGAGCTTAGTGGGAGAGGGGTGGGCTTATTCAGCACCGTAGAAAAAAGTTTAAATTAGGATAAGTATTTAAATTAAGTAAATAAGAACATTTTCGAAAGAGGTCGAATGGAATTTCTTAAATTCATCCGCAAAAACCGCTTACTAATTACTTAAATTTCTTGTAGATTAGATAAAATGAGAGCGCTTGCTTGTTTAAAAAAAGGGAAAGAAAGTGGCCAAGTGTTGGTTGAAGAGGAAAGAGGTGCAGAAAAGTGGGTGATATCCAGTTTGGATAATGACCGACAACAAACTATCGTACTTGATAGAGGCAATCAACAGAATTCTATGGTCGAAATTGATGAGCGACGATGCCTTCAATTTTTTTAAATGAAGAGTGAGACGTGATAATTACACTGTACAACCCATTTTTTCTTTGAAAATTCTAATGTACATCGTGAGGTTTTGAGTACTAGATAGGATTATGCTTGATAATATAGCTCTCAAATCTCATAACTTTATCAAGTGATACTCAAGAAAAAATCCACTCTGAGAAATAGTCATCATCCATGCACAGGGAGAAGGGATAAACAAAATCATTTATCAAATACATGCAAAAAGTCTTTGGATGACATGAGTCAACATTAGCGAGTCGGGTCCATGTTGATTAACTATTAAACTTGGAACTGCTGAGTCAATATCTTTATGCAATCCTTGGGAAAAGGTCATAATTTTTCCCTTTTTTGAAATAAAGAAAGAAAGAAAAAGGAATAATAATTAAAATTTTAATTTTTTAAAAAATGGTAAAAATAATCCACATTAATGTCAGTTATGTCACATAAAACACTCGGTGTCAACATCAATACTTTCTAGCCAATTTATTGAAATCAGGAATCGGACTAGTTCACCTGGGAAACATTTGATTCGGCAGTTTCCGGTTTTTTTTGCATACTTCTAATAGGTGGAGGCATCAAATTGGATCTATGACCTATTTTTTGACTAATATTTTGTATTAATGGGTTCCATGCAAGTCATAAATATATAAATGCCTAACTAAAATGCGTTCAAAAAGTTTTAAGTGAGTCCAAAATGGGTCAAACATTCTAATCCATTTTCGACATTAAGTGGGAAGTCTAACACAAAACTTCTTCAACTCATGCAATTGACCCAACCACAACACCTCATTGCTTGCCTTTGCTGCTCATCTCTGAGCCGCCTATACCGCTTGCCTCTGCGCCACCTCCATCACGAGTGTGCACGCGTCCGTGTGCTTGAGCACCTCAAACAGCAGGTCCTCAATGAGGTGGACGAACTCAGCCGGCGGGGCCATGCTGTCACTCTCAGGGGCTGGCTCCTCCTCCTCTTGGTCGGACCGGAACTTTTTCTTCTAGGCCTCGGCATCCTTGCCGGAGGTGAGGAGTGTTCGGGCGGCTGGAGAAACTCGAGATTGCAGAGGTCAAGATGGAACGGCAGTGGCGGTGGCGGTGGCGGTGGCGGTGGCGGTGGAGGAGGAGGGGTGGTTGAAGGGAAGATGAGGAGCACATGATATGACGAGGGGGTGGGGGTGGGCTTTCGAAGACGACAAGCGAAGAAATGAAAGCGTTTCGATTCTTTGGGTGCGAATGGTAACGTTTAACGTTTTTTTTTTTTTTGTTTTTAACGTAAACAAAAAAGTGTTTTCGTTCGGGGGAACAATTTTTAAACAAAAGAACGCGTTTGGTAACGTTTGGTCCGGGAATAAAAAAATGAATAGAAACATGTTTGGTAAATTTTATTCTTTTTTTGTTTCTTTTAATTTTTTAAACATTTTTATTTTATTTTTCATTTTTTCCTTTATTTTTTTATTTTTTATTTTTTCGGCCGGTCACCGGCCTCCGGCGACGGCCGACGGGGCCGGCGGCCTCGCCAGCCCTTAGCGAGGCCGAGCTCGCCGTGGTTGGGCGAGGCTCGCCCGCCTTGGCCGGGCAAGCTCGAGCTCGCCCAGATCCGGCGAGGCCGAGCCTTGACGGCCGGCCGCCGCCATGGCCGAGGCCGGCAACCGGCGAAAGAAAAAAGAAGAAAAAAAGAAGAAGAAAAGAAGAAGAGAAGAAGAAGAGAGAAGAAACGTTTCTTCGTTTTTGTTTTTAATGAACAAGAAACAACAAATTGTTGTTTCTTTTTTTGTTCTTATTTCGTTCCAAACAAAAAAAAAAGAAAGAAAAACGCAACCAAACGCGTTTCTGTTCTTTTTTGTTCGGGAATAAAATCCGTACAGAAGTATTCGAAACGTTTTTAGAAATGTTTCCATGCACGCCTTTCTCTGATTGACGATTTTCTCCTCTCTTTTTTTCTTTTCTTAATTCATCGTTTTTCCTCGCTTTCTTCCTTTTTTTATTTTAGGGTTAATACTTGAAAAACTCCAAACCCAGATATACTTGTGATTTAATTTACCCCAAATTATTTTTTTGACCACCAAAAACCCCAAACTGGTATACCTTTGACAAATTTACCCCAAACTGGTACACTTGTGACAAATTTACCTTCTGTTAGTTTTCGTTAAATTTTATTGTCAAATTATTAAGTTAAATTACACGTGACAATTGACTAGTATATCGATTTAGGATTTTACGCATCATTTGTCACAATTTACAATTTTTGTGATTTTTTTGTAGTATTAATCTAATTTAGCGGAGGGTATATTTGTCACAAATTTATCAGTTTGGAGTTTTTTGTGGTCGAATAAATTAGTTTATGATAAAATTGTCGTAAATGTACCAGTTTAGGGTTTTTTTATAGTCAGTCGGGGTAAATTTGTCACAAGTGTACCGGTTTGGGGTTTTTCATGGTCAAAAAAATAGTTTTTGGTAAATTTGTCACAGGTGTACCAGTTTTGGGTTTTTTAGGGTATTAACCCTTTATTTTAACTTGTATCATTTGTAACCTATTCATAAATAAAAGAGCTACCCACATGAAATTGCGCTCATTAAGTCCAAGTTGCAAAATGGGTTTATCGGCCCTAAGTTCTTTATAATTATATATTTTATTGGTCAGATTCTTTATTAATATTTTAATTTATAGGCTTTTTCACATTTTTATTTTTAATTTAATTTGAAGTTTTTATCCAATCAGCATAAGAGTTTAATTAGTATAGAGTTTCAAGTAGGTGTGGGTTTTTCAAATATTAATGGGTTTTAGCAAATATGGGTTAGGTATGAGTTACACTAAATGAATATAGGTTAAAACAGATTAAATGGATCAACATAGATCGGACTATTTTCATCCCAATCCAAACCCGACCTGACCCACTTAACAGGACTACAAATAGGACTCGTATGATCTACCGACTCTCAAGCTTTATTACATACCATTCTCAAGGTGACAGGATTTCTTTAGGCTGTTTGGCCCCTTTTAAATTGAAAAAAAAAAAAAAAAGGAGGAGAAATAAACTACTTTCACACATATCTGATGATTGGCAAAATAAAGAGGCTAGTTATCGATTTCATTTTGAGTTTGTATTAGTTTTAACTAAAAGAATATCCTAAAAGTGAGTTCCGGATACATACTCGAATGGGATTTAAAATCTTGGTGAGGGGGTATCGAAGACACTGACCGGCAGCTTACAAGTGGAAATCAAATACAGAAGCAAAGACTTAGATCTGAAGCGTGGTCATCAAATTTAGAGCTTCCTCCATTGACTTTTTAAACATGTTGACTTGTGATCGAGCAACTGGTGCATTGAAGAAAGGGGCAAAAAACAAACACTTCTATCGAGCCATTACCATCGTCATTACTATAAAAATGAATTCGAAATGCACAAATCGTGCGTTAGCAACTCAGTGCTGGCAAAATCTGCGCATAAATGCATATGATTGTCTTAAACTAGTTCAGTTCAAAATACAATATTAAGAAACAACTGGGGTACACAAAACACTCGTACCATTTCAACCGAAAAAAGAAAATCCTAAAAGGAGTTGAACTCGTGGCCGGTATAGATACAAACAAAAAGGAGTATATCAAGCAATGAACAAACTCGAACCTCCAGTCTTCAACATACCTTGCAACTCCTCCTACAATAACCAGGTAGCTCAGGAGTCCCGATCATATATTCAGGATTCTTGGTGCATTCCCCGAGTGCAGCCCATCTGTCACAACTCTCGTTCGTGTCCGTGCAGTTCCCACCTTCCCCAATTATCTTGTCAAACGAATCCACATGAATCCACTTTGTCGCTGACCATTTCTCACCTTCGATCACTGGACAACCCGCATGAAGGCTGTTTGGGTCAGGGACAGCGTCCGGTGTGAGACTGAAGAAAAGGAGCGCATCACCTCTTCTCGGTTTCACTATTTATTCACAGGGTTCAGTCAGAGAATAACGGAAGGGCATAAACAGGCTACTATTGCAACCATAAAATTCAGAAAAACCAACGAATAAATTGGTGGCTTACCTGCGATCCCTTTCTTTGCACACTCAGATAGATCGTCAACTGTGCTGGAGGCTCTACGACGAGGAGGATCCTATCAGATGAAGTATAATGTCACTATGACTCGGTCCTCGAACAAAGGTCAACAGGAAAACAAAGCCCAAAGGTGTTCATTATTATGAGCAAAACCATATGGGTACTCTCCTAAAAGATATGATGATGGTCTCCTCAACATGCATATGTTTTTGGGTCATAGTACTTTAACTCAACCAGCTTAATCCCATCCATTAAAGACATTCATGAAAAGTATATTGGGGACAAATCCGTAGACAAATCTACGACATCGACAAGGTTATTTTTCATCAGGAGACAAAACCATTACTTGACTCCAATACAACTGTATGTTAACAAAGATGACTGAAAGTATGACAAAACATGCAGGATGTATTTCTGACAAGTCTGTAAATACTTCAGCCTTTGGATACTAACCTCTGCATTGGGAAAAACTGTTTCACCACCCTTCTCCACGTCAGTAAGATACAGGAGTACTGTCGCCAAGCGATGTCCACCTCGGGCAATATTGACTTTATCGGCAAAGTAATCATAGTGCGGATCGTATTTCTGTCCATGCTCATATCTCAGCACTTGAAGGTCTTCTCCATTTTCTGAAGGTCAAAAGCCCCAAATATAAGTTGTCTCACTCATCCACCACAAGAAGAAATCAAAATGAAATACCCATAAAATACCCAAAAGAAAACAACAGCAACAATTATTATCCATCAATACCACCGGCCACATTCTTCTAGTTCAGAACCAACATCTAAGATCTTGACAAAGGACAATCCATCGCCAGATGACGTCACCCACTATCATTAGTCAGGACATATATTTGATTGTAAGAAATGATGTTAACTGAATAAACACTTGAAGGATTTCTGAAGACCTCGCATACCTTTCCATAACCTTAGAGACAAGCATCAACAGTCATCATCTTCATTTAAATCCATTTGCATTTGTCTAAGCAAAAGCACAGGGTCATAGCTGACCACCTCACTCCCTAGTACCATTAAGATTGATGACAACAAATAACAACTTCTCAGTTTAGACATAGATCAAAGTAAGACCAGTGCTTTGATCATCAGCAACAATGGGTATCATTTCAGCATCAATGTGAAAGCCAAACATTCTACCTACAAGTATCTCAGCTCCTGTGGTCTCAGTATCTGCTTTTACTGCTATCTGCTCAGACATAATACTTGATCTTACTTTCGTTTAATTAACTTTCAAGGAAACTTCATAAACAGAAAACTCACTAAATAAGGAAACTCTGTTATGACTTCCAGGCTAATTAACACTGGTACAGCTTGAAAGTATGTAGACCAATAAACTATTTCCTCATATAAAGCATTGAGTTCTTTGTTCCCTACCAGTACCACAAATATAGCAAAATCAGAATACAGCAATCAGTGATCACTCTTTGAGCAGATTGTCATTCAGCATCAAGTAAAATACACTGTAGAGCTTAAATTATGGCCCATAGTACAGACTATACAAATCAGAACTCAAAGATCAGTGAGCAGATCCTTCTGGAAGGAAGAGAATTAAACAATGCTTAAGGATATAGGATACCTTTTGGGAGAAAGGTCCATGTTGAAATCTTCTCCTCTATCCCAGCAACAATAGGATCCTATAATAGAAATAATGATTTAAAACAAGCACCAGGAAGGGCATGACAAGTAAATTAGAAAAAACTAGAAATGGATCTGAAGAAATAGTTTTCTCATTTATCTGTAATATAATTCCCAAGTTTACAACAACGCAAACATTTGAGTTTATTAGCAATTTAGGAGGAAGCAGAAGCTGGCAGACAGCCTTAGTTCTTTTGGCAGATCTCTTCTATTGACAATCTTGAATAAATGATACAATGTCCGGGTGCTAACATATACAGACACAATTACAAATGCACAACATGCTGACACAAATTGCCATTCTTCCACCCACACCCTAAAGCTAGAAGGCAAATGTTCTGTGAACATAAATATATACATCTTGCCCCAGCAGAGTGAGATTTGGCAAATTCATCACACCTACTGCCCTTGTAAATATTTACTTTAACTTACAAGGTATAAAAATGAACAAGCATTTCAATAAGATAGGAATCACAACTCCAAGGAAGTCAAGTCATTTTTTCTCCCCTCCCCTTCAGTACGACACAAATTTTACAACTAAAACCTAATTCCATATATACAATGGCACATCATCATAAGCATTAAGCATAGAACTCCAAATAAAGATCCGGCGAACAATGAAGGGTAAACAAAACTAACTTTGGCCTTAGAAATAAACATCCCCGAGCTGGTCCGAACTTCGCTGAGCTTGCTCTTTCCCGACATATTATCCGCCACCGCGGATCTCTTCAACTCTGATTTCGCCTGTCCCACAATATCAAGCAACTTAAAATGAATACTCGCAAGCCTCATGGCATGAGCAAAACACACATTGCACCGTCCTCTATCAGCATAACCCGGGATTACTCGTTCAATTCAACAATCTGCGGAATCGAACTCAATTTCAACGAATCCGAGCAACCCGAAAACCGATCAAGTCGCAGTAAACGAAGGGGGCGCTCACCAGGGAGATCAAGTGGTCGCATTCCAAGTCCGTGAGGAACCCTTCGTACACGTACGCTCTGCGAAAAAAACAAATTAAAAACACCATCAAGTTCCATTTTTGACCAGACGAAAACGATGCTCCGAGCGAGCAGCGAACTGGGTTTGCTCTAGAATTTGAAATTACAAAAGAGATAGAGAGAGAACGGGGACCTGGGTTTCCATGAGACTTGCTTGACCTTCGCGGGGGAGATGATGGAGCCAGCGGAAGCCGCGCTCGAGCTCGGACAGCGGACGAGGATCGAGCAGATCGAGAGCAAGAGGAGGGATCGCGGGAACGAGGCTGCCGACATGATGAGGGGTTCCAGAATTGGGGATCTTGCGGGGATGCGAGATTTGGAGGCAAAAAAAAGGAGAGAAAATGTCAACTTTCTTTCTGGGAAAAGCGTTGATTTTTCGGTTTGTCCTCGGTTTTCTTAACTACCGATCCATCGTCCAGGTGATCTGTAATTAATTTCGTGGGCAGACACGCCTCTTTTTGAGAAGCCGATAGATTTCCTCTCAAGTTTTCTCTTTTATGCGGGGGTAAAAAATGAGATAAATAATTCATGAATTTTGTTAATATAATCCATGCATTTTTTATTTACTTGATATAATCCGTGAATCTTAGTGTAACGTTCAATAAGATTATTGTTCAATATAATCTTTGGATTTTTGATATTGTTCAATATAATCCCTAAATTATATTAAAATATTCAAAGCAATCATTCCATTAATTCAAGATTAGGAACAACATTGAATATTATCATATAATTTATGGATTAAATTAAACATGTACCCAATGTTTAGAGATTACATTAAACTAATTAAAAATTAATGGATTATATTATATATTGGGTTAAAACATAAGGACTGTATTAAGCAAATTAAAATCTCAAATCAAAATAGAGTTTATAGACTAATTATGTCATTTTTATAACGTCGTCTAGTATTGAGCTACTCTAGACTAATTATGTTGTGTTTGGTTGTGTGAACATCGGGATGACATTCAGTAAAAAGGTCCATTTTTCGCCAATGATAGGTGTGGTCTAAGCCACTTGGAGAACTCGACTAATCATACAAGGAATAACCAGGTGATTATCCGGGTATGAAGCTCGAAGGCTCCTGCAGCAGCGGTCTCAAGAAGGTTGTCGTCCTTGTCGAGGCTCAATCGGCGGTCACGCTGATCGAGATGCAGGTGGCGTTTTTGTCCTAATATGGGCATGATTAAGGCCATACCACAGATTACCATGATCCTGGCGCTATAAACTATCTACATAATTTCTGTATCAAGACTTGGAAGTGCACGTAGACAGACTCAATTTTAAGGAGCAACCTTTGATAGGAAACTTAACATGAATTAGCAGTAAAAGGAATGTTTATGGCCGCTGTTCTGCAAGTAAACTTCACTCCTCTCGGTTCCACCTCTTGCTTTATTTTCTTCTTTGGCTCTAACGGAAGACCAGCCCAAATATATATTTGCGCAGTTGATTGATTCCTGCCTCATTCGTTGCATCCTGAACTTCTGCAGTTATGATTGTGCAGAATCTGGTTGAGAACTCAAAACATATACACCAGTCGAAGCAATACAAGTTTCGTTTGGAACAACACATCTCCCTTAAGTGTCACGGTTAGAAGAAAAAACAAGCTACTCGGTTCGGCATTCCTTAGTTAAGCCCTGGACGATCTCCATGTACCGGTCCAGATCGTTTAGGTACTTGGTCGCGTTGTACTCCTCTGCGGCGTACAGCTCCTCGGAGTACGTCCTTCGCAGCGCAGGCCCTCGGTCTTGTTCTCTCGCGAGCTCTAAACTGCCCTGTTCGCCTCTCAGAAGGCAGACAACCTGTATGTAAAACATGAATCCGGTCATGTCTCGCATACTCTTCGACTCCTAGAACAAGAGTTCGAAGAGAAGAATGCTGAGAGACTGTTCTAGGAAAAATGACATGCCTGGCTCATTTGGGGTCTCTGGATTGAAGAGTGGTGGGTACATAAAGAGGCCGCCAAGATCAAACGGTCCATCTGCTCCGAGTTGTAGGCACCGCCGAGAGATGGATCCACGACCTCCTTGATGCGGTTATCAGAAAGCAGAGGCTTGGCCTAGAGCAATGCGCAGGTAAAAAACGACAGCGTGAATTTAAAGATCGACTCGGTACTGCTGTAATCTTGGCAGTACTCGACCGAGATGGTCTCGGTGAGGAATGAACACGCAAAACATACCCACATGACAAGGCTTTTCTGTGAACTATCCAAAGCTTTCTGTCCCGTGATGAGCTCCAACAACAGTACCCCGTACGCATACACATCTGTTTTCTCGTCGACTATCCCGTGCATGAAGTACTCGGGAGGGAGGTATCTGTAATCATGTTTTTCAACTACGGATTAAACGGGGCGGAAGAGGAAACATAATAATTCCACAGAATTCGCGGCATGAGAAGGAAAACTGAAGTTGTGGATTACAAACCCAAATGTGCCTTCAATTTGCGATACGATGTGATGAGACCATTGCTCCGGCAGCCACTTTGCAAGCCCGAAATCAGATATCTATACGAAAACAGAATTCATGAAAAGAACTGTGTAAGCCTGGATTAAACTCATCCTAATCTAAGCAGAACAAGCACATTTCTCTCTCATTTTTTGCTTGCCAGTTCTGATAGATTATGCACCCAGATAAGTAGCACGTACTAGACAGGGTAAGAGACGGCATTCTGTTCCAAATTTGAACTTCTGAAGACACTTCATAAGTAAATCATCGCAAAAAGTAGAGCTAAGAAATGCATGTATATCTCTGCAATTCGCTCACCTGGGGCTCGAAATCCTCGGAGAGCAATATATTCCCAGCCTTCACATCTTTGTGGATAATCCTCCTCTGACACTCCTCATGAAGGTACATTAGTCCTTCGGCCGTTCCCAGAGCGACCTTGTACCTGATGCCCCAGTCCAGTTTCTCCCCAGAGCCTGCAACTACGTACCAGACCAATCCTCACTCCAATTCGTCAGCATGATCAACCGAAAAATATAATATATCCGAGAAACTTTTGAGAATGAAAGCCCAACCGTAGAGCAGAGACGCGAGGCTCCCATGAGGAGACAGATGGAGAATCAAGTGCATTCCCCCTTCGACTCCGTATCCGATCAATTTGGCGATGTTCGGATGGTCCACATGCACAATGATTCCGAGCTCAGATAAGAAATCTGCAGTCATCTCCTCTGGCGATCCCCTCGTCAACCGTTTGATCGCAACAATCTCCCCGCCCGGCAGCATGCCCTTGTAAACTTCAGCACATCCTCCTTCCCCAATTAGATTGTCTGACACAAAAACAGACATAAGAAGTACACTGAGAGCGTGTCCTTCGCATCAGATATTAAGTTCTCAGTGATATGGAAAGTCACGAACCGCGACTGAAGTTGTCGGTAGCGTCTTGGAGCTCCATGAGGGTAAAATTCCTCCAGGACGGTTTGAAATAGCTCAGGTCACCGAGCTCGGTGTCCAGGCTGGCATGGAATGCCGGCACCATGTCCTCTCTTATCCTCGTGCTCTTCCTCCTAGTGAGCTTGGGGACGCTCTTCAGGGGAAATGTGTGGAAGCGCACGGGGGATCCCTTCTTCAGCGAGCGGAGGAAACCCCGCCACCTGTTATTGTTAGAGCCTTTTGAGAATGAGTGGCATTCGGAACTTGAGGTGCTGGCAGGGGAAGTCACACTGGGCTCTACGCCACTCAGGTCATCCTCGAAAACTCCTCGGGGGGAAGAATCGTCCGCCCTCCCCTCCATCTCCAAAGATCTTAAGTCTAGCATGCACAGATCAAAGCATCATCACACAAACCCATGAGGATGAATTACAGAAAAACTCATGACACGAAGAGAGGCCGAAAGATGAAGAATCTACCATGGGATGATATGGAGTCAGAGAAACCAGCCCGGCATTTCTTGCCCTTAACACGGAGCCTTTCTCGTTCTTCCTCCTCCTCCTCTTCTTCCTTTTCTTCTTCTTCTTGGATTTCCCTGGCAGTGATAGCAGGACCATTCCTGGCAAGATTTAAAGCCACCAATGAAAATGACAGAAAACAAAAGGGTATGTGACAAATCGAGACAAAAGCAGTCAAGAACAAGCCCAAGTAACCCATGATGGCAAGTCCCAACAAACACAATATATGCCCTAGGGAGAAGGTTATTGGAAGCGGACAAAGAACTTGTTTTTAAAAAAAATATCTACAGAAGAATATATCAATGATTTCATACAAAAGATCTAGAGAAGTTAAAGGACCACCTATAAACCATTTAGGTAGGAGGAGGACGAAAGGAAATTGCGGGAAACAAGAAAGGCCTAGGCAAAGGCAGTGTGATTAACAAGGTTTGTTCACATTCTGCCAACTTTTCGTCCCGCAAAGAGCTTGAACGTCACGCATATCTTGGACGAAGCTGAGACTTTGATTAAGCTAAGAAGAAACCTCCCGACGCCGCCCATTCGGGCGGCGGCATCATTATTACCGTAATTATTCTAGCTTCTTCTGCAGCATGCGCGCTAGTACTCTTACACAAACATTATAAAAACATGACAGATATTTCGCAGAACCAACGTAAAAAAAAACAAACAGGAAAAAAGAAACAACGGGCACACGCAAGAGAGGTCGAACCCACACAAACCCAACCGACCAGAGCTCTAAGGGGAGCTAAAAGAGACCTGGAGGGAACGGCATCTTCCCGGACATCTTCCATGACCCTGAGGCGTCGACAGAAAAACCTCAGGAGCCCCAACAGAAACCTGTAGAAGAAGAAGGGACAGAGAATGCGGGCTGCGAACTTGTCGTCACAGGGGGAGAGAGAGACAGAGAGAGAGAGAGGGACAGAGGGGGCGTGCGTGTGTGAAAATAACGGCTGGCATGATTTGTCTCTCCCTCGTCCAACGGCCATGGACAGCACTCCCTCTCCCGTCCCTCAAAAACCGGTTCTTGATCCAACCCGTCACTAAAAATCCCATCTTGGAAAGCTCATCACCATCACCATCACCATCGACCGACCCGAGATCATCGTCGCCGTGGGGGATATTACGCGCATCGTATAAATATGCGAGCAGTATCTGATCCAGTGCATATCTGTCGAGACTTCCCTCCCTCGGTTTCCCGAAATGGGTGCTCGACACGTGGACACGCCCGGCTCTCCGGCCGACAAGCCGGAGGATGAATTTAAATATTATGGGAAGGACAAAATCGTGGAGGCTATTCTTCTCGTGCTGGAAAGATACGGCGTAAAACTTAGAAACGACGGCTAGTTGGGACCGTCTCGCGCGTCCGAAAGAGCGCGAGGGGAAACTTCCGATCCGTTCGGCGAGGACAGGATCGCTTTTCTCGTGGAGTCTTTTCACGAATTTCGGAGATTCCACGCAATTGCCGACTCGGGAAGAACTTGCGACGACTAGCGACTTGCGAACAAAACCCAGAAAAAAATACTACTTTTTTGCATGTGTACTTTCACGTTTTTGTTGAGTATCTACGCTTTCGATCTGCTTTCAAGTAATCGAATCTCTTGGAGGCAAAACCTGATCCGATCCGATCCGATCCAATAGGGGTAATTGGTTTCTAATTCGGTTCGATTCGGCTTTAAAGCAACCGATGAAATTAGTCAAGTTTAAAGGAGAGAGTGATTTGAATTTCATGAGAGGCAGAGGATACCTAGAGAAGGGAAAGATTGAAAGCAGAGTAAGTGATAATAATAATAATAAGATCGAAAGAATAAAAAAGGTGTGTGCATGATAATTAAAAAATATAAAAATATTTAAAAAAAAAAAAAAAAAAAAAGAACCTAACTTGCACTTTCAAGAATTGGACTCAATAAGCTGGTTCGGTCCAATCCAAGAGATTCTTGGTTCAATTGGTCCGTTTTGCTCACCCTACAATGTAGAGCAATGTGAATATAATTTTTCTTAGCACAATGTCCACATTGGGCATTGTAAATGAGCTAAATTTTGTTCATGTCATCCTTGATGCTGTCGAGATTAGCCAGGTTTTCTATCCAAGCTAATGTGGGCATATCTATATTTTATTTACATCACGGTTAGGTGTCGTTTGATGACCATATCAATTTAATTTGGTTAAATTTTGGTATTGAAAGGACTTGACTAAAAAATTTGTCTAAGTAAAGGGAATTGATAAGACAAATTAAAAGTAAAACAATTTCATTTTTTTAAGAAAAGTTTGAAAGTACAATAATTAAAATTAAAATAATTTAAAAAGAATTGGAAAATAAAGAGGAACTTGCAGTACGATCACCCTTCAACAAAACTCCTACCAGAAAGCCATCCGTGGGGGTTGCAAAAGCCAATCTTAAAGGAGAAAATTCATAATTTTTATGATTAATTATTAATACCTTAAAATCGCATCCGTAAGCATGTGAACCAAAGAATTTCAAGCCACTTGCTTTGCGGAATATCAGCTAATCCATCTTCAAATTATTATACATATATCGATCCAATCTTAAACTTTTTTTTTTTTTTATCAATTTATTCTTAAATTTTGTGCAAAATTATAGCATAATGCTTTTAGTCAAGTTTCATCATAAATGACAGTTCATTTATTACAAGTTGTCCTACTTACTTCAACGATTTCCAATAAATATTTATCAAAAGGACAACACTAAATTTTTAGTGCAAAAGTTTAAGACTAAATTAATAAAATTATAAAATTTAAGATTGAATCAATGTCCATATAATAAATTTTGAACCAATTCAAAAACTCTCCCTCTTGTTTTAACTTGGAGGAAGTTGCCTATTACTCTTTAGCCCATCAATTAATAATTTTTTAAAATATTTTTTATTAATTAGTTGGAATTTTTTCCCCTTTCCTTGGTAGGTCGTTTTCCCCTTATAACCGATGCTAAGGATTTAATCTATGTTTGGTAGTTTGGATTTGAGTCAAGATAGGATAAATTATCCTATCCAATGTTTGAGAATGTCCACCGGATCAAACAAACCCAAATACATCCGGATAAAATGCTAGATAAAAAATCCAAGGGAGGGGGTGGGATAAGTTTGGATTGGATAAGAATTTTTTTTTTTAAGGAAAGAAAAACTTAACAAAAAGAGAAGATATCATAAGCATCTAGGTTAAATGGATGCCTCCACCTTTCGAATTCATTGTCAGCCCTCTTCTTGCACTTCTTCTCCCATCTTTGCTTCTCATACACCAGCAATTGGGTGCCCCTTCCTTTAGATCATGGACTTGCAGAATCTGATGACCAATAGTGGCTTTTTGAGACAATATGGCAAAAGCATCTATGGAACTAATTGAAGTATTGCTTGTGCCACCTCAAACATCGGTGGCTGGAACTTTGGCTCCACTTGTGCCACTTCATTGACAATGCTAGAATCTTACGAAGCACGTTGGATGTCTCAAGGGAAGAGGGGAAGATGATGATGGTGATGAAGCAGTTGTAAATCTTTGGAATCGTTGACAATTTGGGCTGTAAATCTTTGGAATCATTGACAATTTGGGACCTTGATCAATTTGAGGCAATACAAAGACTACTTCAATGATCGCCTAAAATTCCCCCACCCCACTATTTGTCGTAATCTAAGATTTACCGATTTGCATCGTCCGTTACATTGCAATGTTGGTGCTCGTCGTTTTCAATGGTGGCCATTGCAGTGGTGGCCACAATTCCCAGATCTAGGGCTTTTCCATGGCCTTTAATTAATTGAATTTTATAATTTTATGATTTAATTGAATATCATATTTATTTTTTAATCTTATCCTGAAGAGCGCCAAACACTTGATAGGATGATATATGTCCGCCTTTATTGTCCAGAGGATTTAATATCCTACTTTATCCTATTCTATTCTATCTTGAGTATTATCCGGACGACTAAATGCAACCTTAAAAGTTTCCCACATTTTCCCCTGATAACCAAGATAGAGAACTTAAACTCTATACATGCTTAAAAAAAAAAAAAAAACATTGAAGTGCACCATCTTTAACAGCAGTCAATTTCCAAGGCCACAGACAAGAGCACACTTCACCCCAGATGAGGACGTTTGGTTGAATCCAAACCAATGTCATTGCAAGAACCGAAACCTCATCTCCGAGCATGACGAGTTTAAATTTATTCAACGTGTACAATGAAAGTGATGAGAATTATTTTTACGGGCAGTACTGCATCATTAAGGCGTTTGTTTGCTGGTTGACGCAGTTAATCGGCGTGGGCGTGGTGAGTCAATAATCTCTCGAATACATCATAGAGATCCTTATTATCTGCACCAAAGATCTCAGCAGCATTCCGTAGAGTCTCCTGCGTTATAACATGAAGGAAAAGTAATGAAACCATTAGCAGCCACTAATTAGATTGTGATTGATCGATCCATCGAGAGAGAGAGAGAGAGATCGAGAGTACTTCTTTAGATTGCTTGCGAGAATTCAATTGCTTGACATTTGCCAAAAAAGCAGCAAACTGCTCATACGGTAATCGGGTCCTGTCATGTCACCAAAAGAATGGTGAGAATTCAATCATTCAACCCCCCCCCTCTCTCTCTCAATTATGTGTATCAACGCATCCTGTCCCATTGGGTGGTTAGAGATATTGTGGCCACAAAAGAAAGTTAAAGAAAAGCCATTTCATAGAATTCGAGATTTTAATGGCACCTCTATTTTGTGCTTTCAAGAACGCCTGAAATTTGAATGAATGAATTGCGCTCAGTAATGCTCAAAAGCTCAAGCACGTGCAAGCATTTGTATTTGTCTAAATTATAACACAACAGGAAAGTGAAAACCCCATCCATAGCAAGGACAAGTTCAAATCCTCACCTCACTTGCCGTAGGAACTCTTTCCCTTCGACTCGAGTTCTTCCTGAAACAGTCAGACAAAGAAGTAGATGAGGACAAGAGCATATGACAGGTGTAGATCAAGATCAGAAAATTCGCCTAACATAAACTCTCGCCAATCATTTTTCTTTGATCTCTGGTGTCAAAGATTTGAGGTCGTGCATCATGCTCACCCGTTTGAGATCCTGTCTCGGAGCCTGCTACAGAACCATGGCGGATTGAGGGCAACGAAGAGCATGTGGAGGACCTGTCATCAAACTTGTCCAGTGGGGTTGCAAATGACACGGACTGTCGTCTTGGAGATCCTGCGTTAGAAACTCTTGAAGGGGACACAGATAGAGATAAACTTAGAGGAGATCCAAGAGGAGTGAGCCGAGGAGTGCTCATTTACGAATAGAATATCAGGCCATGCGATATCCCGGTCTTGAGTCTATACACAAGTAAATTTAGAGTGATGCTATTTTTCTTTTGTGATCACGGTACTTATCTAAAACAAAAATCGGTCCCTTTTAAGGGGGAAGAGTCTTTCCCACTAATTGAATAAACAATATCGGTCTTCTTTAGAGAGACTGACACATACTCGATATCATTTACTTCAAAAGATTTGGCAACATTAGAAACATTGATACTTTTTCACAGTATACATCCATCTTCTTAACATGAAAAGCATACCATACCTAATCTTGAAATGGTATTGAGTTAAACATATACTCAAAAAATCAATAGAGATACACACCTTCTGTTTCAGGATCATCTCCTGATGAGTTTCCCATTTCTGATAACCGGCTCTGAGCCGACGATGATCTTGAAAGAGTCTGGGAGCCATCATCATCTGAAACAATCAACAAATGCAATGAAGCAACATCATATACGCAAACTCAATGGCACGTTATCACCGGCCAGGACATCATAAAGCATATAAATGCCTAAATGGAAGCTTCCAAGCATGCTGCACTTATTTGCCATTAACCACGGGATTTTTCTAAACCATCAACAAACCTGATTCTTAGATATTTTTCCCCGGTCCTGTTCTATTAGTTGTTTTATATAGCTGTTTTGGTAATGTCACAACAAGGACATGGCAAAGAAAAATTATCTGTCGGGAGATCAGAGTAAGAAAAGGCAATGTTGTGCAAACTTCAAGAATAATCCTTTTCTTCCATTAAAAACTGATCAGTAAACCATGTTTAAATATTTCCAAGGGCATCACGCTGAAGTATATAATCAGTCTGAAGGACATAGTGCAAAAAGATCATACCACTTGGTGTTGGCCTGGCAATAATCTGCTGTGTTCCTGCCTGTGGTTCATAATTCATACAGAGTCAATCAAAAAGTTCATGGTATTTTAGCTAATAAGCAAAGCAACGTCTTAGGCACAAGAAAGCAAATTTTAGATGCTGGCTGTGAAAGCTACTCTGGGCTAACTCACTTACAAAGCTTTCATCATCCTCTCGAAGGGACTGCATAAATGTCCTCTGGATTACCTCCAACTACATAAACCAAAAGTTAAATTTAATCAAGCACATTCCCCCAACCATTAGGAATTGCTAAACAAAGTTTCACCATAACGAAGCATGTCTCTGCAATTTACACGTTCTGAACTCTATCCCTCACTTTAGATGAATACTACGCGGAAGAAGACCGAGTAGAGTAACATTTGCTCACCTCCCAAGAACTAGTATCCTATAATCCCGGTACAACTTATAGAGCAATCAAATGTCAGTCATATGTCTCTGAGAACCAAAGGACTACATTATGGAAAACTGCACAAACAACCAAGCACTACTTCCATGAAGCGCCACATTCGAAAAGTCTTACACCAACCAGGGTTAGCTGTCACCGTCGAAAGCAGACACAATCAACCAAACCATCTCGGAAATAGTTCGACCTAAGAATATGCTGTTAGTGTGCTTAGTGGTGCCCAGATTTTAAAATCACAACGAAAGTGGCGGCCCTGGCGGGAATTCAAGGGCTGGGGATTAGTAACAGCACACTAGTATTGGAATTTCACATGCCACATGGTCATCACACATCATGTCAGCCGATGCATTCCTTTCGTCCTGAAATCCTTCATACACAACGATCAAGCCGGGAAAAATTGAAAGTCCTAATGGCGACACGGACATCGTTCATTTCCATTTAAACTTCTCAGGAGCTAACATTCACTCGTGAGGATCACCCAAGATCGTCTGAAACGATTCCTGCAGGCGCCAAAAAACAGAACTCCTCCCCACTGACTGACGTGCTCGAATAGAAAATCGAATTCTCGGAGCAAACACAAACCATCGGCTCGTTCCACAGAATCCCGCGGAAAAACAGCGTATCGGAACCAGTTCCAAACCATCAAGAACAAGATCGAGCATCAGTCGTTTACCTTCGCGACATCTCTGTTCAGCTTCTTCACAGTCTCCGACAGCGAAGCGTTCTGTCTCAGCAGCTCCTCCTGCACCAAAAAAAAAAGAGAGTCAAACCTCCGCCGATTTTCAACGCGGATCACGCGGACCGGGCCGGAAATACGGGTCGAGGGGAGGAGACCTTCTCGCGGTCGGCACGGGCGAGGTGATCGGCGGCGTCGGCGAGGGTGGCGTCGAGGGACTCGATCTGGGAGCGGAGGCCGGCGACGAGGCGGTCGGCGGCGGCGAGGTCGGCGCGGAGGGCGGAGGACTCGGACTCGAGCTCGGAGACCCGGGCGGAGAGGGCGAGGGAGGTGATCTTCCGGGCCACGTCGAGCTGGTCGAAGGGGTCGGTGGGCAGGACGCGCAGCACGTCGTCGGGGAGATCGAAGGTCGGCGCCGCGCTCGCGTCCTTCGCCGCCGCCAGCATCTCTCGTCGTTTTCTGTGTGTCCCCCGCACGCTTGCTGTCGACAGGATTTTCCTTTTTTTCCTTTTTCTTTTTGGGGTACTTATTTTAACTGTTGCTTGCGTGTCTTCTTCTCTTCTGATTGCAGGAGTGCTTCGTAGTTCGTAGTGTACCAGAATCGACAAGAGCCTAGGACACCAAAGAGAGAGAAATTTGATCATATGGTCCGATATCCAATTAAGCTCTAAATTTTTTTAATTTGTGTAATTAAATTTTGGTGCTCTAAATTAATTCTGCTTGGTTTTGGAAGTGGGCAATTTCGCAATAGGCCACCCATTCTGGTGGCGCTCTATTACGTTTAAATACACTCTTATAAATTAATTACAGTTTCACATAAATCCCGTTCTCCTCTCTACTCAGTGCGTAATTTGGTTCATTTCTGCCTCCTCTTTATCTTAAAAGATTGTCTAATACCTCTTCCTGGTTAGGTCGGTACTCAAACTAAGACAGGCTCGTTAAAGATCTTCGCCGCTGCTTCCCTCACTTGGTCCTTATTATGGACACGTCGACTCGAAGAACACCACGGCATCGGGCTTTAGCCAATTGGGCCCGAGCCCATCTGTATGGGCCCATTCAGGCCCGACTTAATCATGAAAGGCTTACGCGGTCGATGCCCGGCCCGGCGACCGGGGGTCGTTGGTCAAAAGAGCAACGGCTTTGACTTTGGGGAAAACGGGGGACGGTTGCGAACGACGGGGGATCGTTAAGAGACGACTGCGTCCTCCGCGTAACGACGAGTGATTAGCTATAACGCGTCGAGACCAGCGAAGGTCAGTGGAACGAGGCAGGAGAGAGAAACCCTCCTTCCTCCTTCCTTCCCTTTCTCTCTCTATAAATTCCACCATTTCCGAGCTCGTCCAGCTCCATTCGAGCAATCTCTCTCTAGCGATCATTGCTTTGTGCAGTCGATTTCGTCGGTTGGTTTGGAACAGAGGCCATGGGGACGGAGATCTTGCGGCCCCAGGACTGCTTGGCCGGGCGGATGGGAGCCACCGCCCCGGCGGCTTACCCCCGCCGGAGGAGCAGCAGCTACGGGAGCTCCCCCGCTAATCCGAGGCCGAACAGGAGGCACCACCAGCACCAGCAGAGAAAGCGGCCCGTCGTCCCCGGCCAGCCGGAGCCGGCGCGGCCCGGCGGCCTCGCGACGGGGAAGGCCGCCGTCCTCCGGCGAGGCGACGGTCCGGTCGTCGTTTCGGGATCAGGTCCAGGGCCGGAGATGGCGCGGAAGCAGGCCATCGCGCCGGGGGGAGGGCCGTGGTGTACGCCGGGTCGGCGTTCGCCGTGTCGCCGGAGCCGAGCTCGCTTCCGCTGCCGTCGTTTTCGAAGGACAAGAAGAAGCAGGCGCTCTTGGTCGACGATTCGGCCACCAGGGACCTCCGGCGGTTGCTCCGGCTCGATCTGCTGTGAGGAAAACCAAGAGGAGCTCTTTTGGAATACCGCCGAGTATAGATGACCTCTGAAGATCAGATCTGGCCGATTCCAGATCCATTTCCATCGCCGCTCTCCCTCTCTCTATCTCGAAGTTCTCGAGGTCTGGACCTTTCCGCGAGTTTTTTGAGAAAGGTGGGGCCGATCCGGAATTTGGAGAAACTAGGAGGAGCATGCGCGCAATACGCGCTTCTTTTGCTGTAATTAGGCTGCATTTTTAGTGATTAGTTGTAATAGTGGGTACAGACTAAGGGTTCGAAGAAGGAAGAAAAGAAGAAATGGGGGGTTGGATTTGTAATATTGGGAAATAGGGTAGACGGAGTGGGAGCCTTGTGGGGGGTGTGAATGCGAAAGTTTTTCTCTTCTTGTCCTTGGACGAATCCGTGAAAAAGCTTCTTTCGCTGCCATGCCCCTTTCTGTAGTTGCGGAGAAGGATGGGAACCGGAGATTGTGAATTGGTGATGAGACGGTTTAGTTGAAAGCATATCGCTCTGTTTTGATTGAGGGACAACTCAAATTTGAGGTTCGAACCTAATCTTCCAAGCATTTTCTCCGGTCCAAGTCGGGCCGACCCGAACCTAACATAACTGATAGTTGCCTATGCCTGTCCAAAGACGATGAGTTACATGACATTTTTCTGAGTTCGGCAAGCCCGGCTCGGACTTCATTAGGTCGGGCTCAAGCTACATGACTGAATGCGTGCTTCTGCAAACTCGTGTGTTCGCCCTAACGACCTCATGAGCCGTCTGGTCTATGATCAAGTCGAACCTGCATGGTAACTTCCCTAAGATAGAGAAGAAATCGTTGATGGTGGTCAGTGATTAGTAACTTCAAAGTTGATCTCCGAAGTTGATGGAGGTCGTTCTTTGCTTACCTTGCATTTGTCTATGTAGGTCTCACACTAGATTAATTACCAATTAGATGAAGGGGAATGTTTGGTTCCGATGACATAGATGAACGATTCGGTGAAATTTATGTTGTTGAGATCTTGGGCCCTCTGGATTCTAGTGAAATAATGGTGATTATTGGATTATGTTTTCTTTTTTAAAAATTGACGAGATAAATTGGTAATTATATAACTTTTTTTTTCAAACTCGACTGTTGATAAGGAAGGCTACTTGATAGATGAATGTAAATAAGAACACATGGTTACTCACATACTTATTGACAAAGAGGATGTGTGCCAAAAGTCTTAAAACGTTCAACAAGTTCGATCGAGGTAATAAAACTTGTCAAATCGGGTAATTAAATACTTTCATTAACTTCATTTGTTTTTTAAAAGGCTAGAAGTAATCTTGAGACTAAACTGATAGGTTTGAAGAACGTGGTTAATATCTATATAAAAGCCCGGCATATGCCAAAAATGACATTGTGCATGCCCAAGCTATATGGATCAATTCTGTCCTATTTGAACTAGAAAAATATTGACATGTCATTTTAAATTATTTTTAAGATATGCAGCGCACATTGCCAAAAAAAAAAAACAATGAAATATTTATGAAAATGAAAAAAAAAGGGCTGACATATAATAAAAAATACAAAACCTTTGGGGAGAGAGAGAGAAGGGTTGCCAACCCTCGACTACCTTGGACACCGATCACTCTCTTTGGGTGACGGTTTTTCTCTTTTAAATTGTCAGCTCTTTTCTCTTAATTTTTTCTGTTATTTTATATTGCTCAAATTGAACGAAATTATGCACTAAATTTACAAGCTTTATATTTAATTATGCTATAACTCGATTGCATTTTTGCAGCAAATTTTCAGTATTTTTTCAGTAGTAAGCCATTGTGAACTTTTATTTTTGAAATCTAGTAAAGAAAGGGATTGTCCATCTTTCATGAGATTACAAGTTCAATTTATGTTGTAAGTGAACATAATAAAAAATAATGAAAATCACAGATTATGAATTGTTGATGAGACGATTTAGTTGAGGGTGTGTAGTTTTGTTCGGATTGACGGTAGCTCAAAATTTGAGGTTTGGTGGTGCATTTTATTAGTTTTCTTAGCTGAACCGACGAGTTCATGTTATGCTTTAGTTAAAAACTAATCCTTCCTTTGAGGCAATTGATAATTTCTCGAAAATTTTAAGTAGCCTCTTGGAACGGGAGGGTTTTCTTGAAAGAAATTTTTGGAGTAGATGGATTTAGTATCACTCCTAGCTCACCGGCCGGCGACCCTGTGCTTATACATAATTTAAAAAGTTGGTTATCTTCATGATAATCCAAGTCAACATTTTTGTGACAAAACTAAAATACAAAATGGAAATTTCAAGAACAAGGAATATAATGTAATATGTATATGGGCAGTGGGCACAATTGGAAGAGTTTTGTGGAGAATGATTTTACATTTAGATGCAGGGCTTTGACTCCAAGATCTTTCGCTCAATGTGATTGTTGGTTGATACACTTCATTCTAAAATGGATTTTAACACAGAGCTCCACCATCATAATGTCACGCTCGGATCCTGAGCATGTGCCCATCCCTCTTTGGTCGATAATATTTTGCGACTTCTCATGACGAGTCGTTGACCCTTTTCGTTTTATTGCACATGTGGAAGCAAATAATAAATTCCCTAATAGTAATCATCTTGGGATAGAAAAGTAGGACAACAAATTCACCAATCAAACATGCTTTTATAATCACATAGAGTCATGTACAGGGTATATGACCAAAAGACCACAAGGACTGGCTTTCCAAAAAGAAACGGTCCTAACTAACTTACACTTTTGATCACCTCCTCTTAGCTCCAGGTTCTCCACTCGACAACCTTAAAAATGGTTATACAATAACCAGTGAGATAATGTCTCAGCAAGTCCACCCACTAAACCCCGATTATGAGGGTAATACACTTCAGGGCACTCTAGTTACACAAACACACAATTAGAGCAGGGAACTTACCTCGCCTCAGTTCCTTCCTATAGGTCAGCACAGTCCATATCTCAAATGCATGCAATTAATGCATATGACAATTGAAATGCCTTACTATTCTCAATCAATTATAGGGGTCTCAACCCAATCAATCACAGGAGTCCCGATTATAAGACCGAACCGTTATGACATGTCCCATACCATGCCATACAGTTTTGTCTCATAATTAGACGCATCAAACTCAAACAATCATGCATTCCAATTGTTAAGTAAGCCACTCAAGGCACTATCGACATCCATGTTCAGCAGTCTATTGACATAGCCAGGCATCGTCTCTTCCCCATAGAGCACGGCTATGTCACATTGACGGCTATCCCAAATGAGCTTAGGTCCAGAATATACTGCGACCCGCTACCTTAATAAATGGATAACTCAAAAGTGGGATTTAGTAACGTCCGGCATAAACGATAGGATGGATTCACTTTAACCAACACACAACCACTTAATCTCGGCACATGACACTGTGCATTGTACACAAATGCCTCAATTAAAATAGAGATCCTAACCTATTTTCTTTGTATTAAAAACATCTCGGAAAATAGTTGTGTGTGGGTACATGGTCAGATTGAACCCGAAAAATTCATAACATTCTTTTCAAAATCCCACTGGTTTATATAGTATATAAAACCATTTTCGATGTTTAAAACCCGACACCCGGGATTTTCTGAATAAATAACGAATTTTATAAATTTTTGGAATAAATGTCCAAAAATCCAATCAATACTCAATTTGCATAATTTAACACTCGATTGCAGAAATTAACCACACCATTGCAATCAACACAAAATTCTGGTCACCGGCTATCCTAGCCTAATTTTCGGAAAAATAATTAATAATTAATTAATTTCGAAAATTAATTAAATAAATCAATTCAAATTCTAAAAATACCAACCTAGGCTAAAATCACTAAATTAAATACCGATACGGACTGGAAAATTCCCAAACCCTTTTAGATAAATAATATAATTTATCTAGGCCTACTTAATCTAATCTAACCACCTAACATGCATAAATGCATAATTAAATCACTAAATTAATCTAACTAACCACCTAATACCTAATTAATTTAAACTAAACGCACCTTAGACGTCATTAGCCTACTAAGAAGAGTTTAATGAATAAACTCACTGGTTAATTGTGGAAACCAATTCACCGCGACGACGGCGGCTGAAATCAGAATTTTCGGCAGCGTCGATGGGCTTGGACTGGGCCTAAACTTGGCCCAACAAATCTCAGTCCAATCTGAGATTTGTTTTTGCGTTGAACTAGGCTTGGCTTCGCAGGCTGGGCTTGCTTTGTGGGCCCAAGATGGGCTGACTACTGAACAGATGCGAGCTGGGCTTCTGGACTGCTGATTTCTTGGGTCGAAGTTCACTGGGCTGAGCTGAAATGGGCTGATTTTGCTTGGGCTGAAATGCTGGCTTCTTGGGCTGCTGGACTTGAAATTTCGCTGGGCTTCGCGTGGCAGCGAAGGAGGAAACAAGCTGGAGCTGCAGGGTCAACAACCAGGCTTGCTGTGGGAAAACTTTGACCGAGTTACTGGGGACGTGCGGCTGCTGGCACGCGGACGACGGCAGGGGAACGCTCGGCTGAAATCGTGAGTAATGGGCGGTCAAAGATGGCTTCGTGGGTTGTTGAAGTTGACCGAAGGAAGCTGGCTTCAATTAAGTCGGGAGCAGCTTCGGTCTTCAAGGCTTCGTGGAGGAAGAGGTGTTGACCGTGTGGCTTCACTTGGAGGCTTCGGTGGGATGTGGGTGTGCGTGAGTGGAGATGGAGGGAGATCAACGGTGGGGCAACTGCAGACTTCAACTGAAAACAAAAAAGGATGAAGGAAAGGCAAGAGCAGAAGCTGCTTCGTACGTGGGGTGCGGGGTGCTTCGACCGAAGGAAATAGAGACGTGCCCGAAGATGCGAAGGAGGAGGCCAGTGAGGCGTGCGACTGAAGCTTTGGGGAGAGAGAGAAAAGTCCATAAACCTATCCAAAAACTTAATTGTTTGGTCCCCCAAATAGTGCTCAATCTTATCCCTTGGTCTCACAATACTTTCTTGCAATAATCTTCACAATTAAACTCATTTTGATGCCTACAAATGCTGCCCTTTTTCTAATTCCGAATTTCCTCAATAAAGTCAATTTCCACCCAAATCCTTCAATTTGATGTCCAATTTTGATGAAGAAACAGCCCATATAATTTCTTGCAAGTCCCCAACACCTAAAGGCTCGGCAAGGAGGCCAAAAATTTCCTTCGACTTAGCCCATCTGAATTTCCGTTAATTTTCCATGGCGTCCGAATCAATTTTCCGTAAAAATCTCTAAATCTTCGAAAATTTCTCGGAGGATAAGTCGACATTTCTAAAATAGATCGTGATACCACAGAACTTTCAATTTCTGAAATTGGGTTCAAATTCGTGGTTAATTTCAATCCGATGAGATTTTAGCGTGACCTAGTCTACTGGGTAGTTTTTAGGAATTTTTGGTGCAATTGACCTGTGATCGATTTTTTATGAGTCACATAGTGCATCTTTGACACATTGGCAACTCTCGGTTGTCGTGTACCAAAATGATAGAAAAATTGATCTAGTGCTGATCGATGAGTATTTTGCAATCAGGTGGAATCACCTACACTCTGATCACATATCTCAGTTGAATCAACCTATCTTTAGTCTTTGATTGATTTCTGACAATGCCGTAATGACCCTTGCAGACCAATACGGTCGAGTAGTCGATTCCTAGTTAAATCTTCAGTCCATTGCATTTAGATTCCTTAATTGCTTCTCCTAGATAGACCGGTTATCTCGTGAGTGGCCATCTTAGAGAAAAACACTATGATCGCGTCGATGAAAGGCCCGACTTATCCAATCGAAATCATAACTGAATTTTCAGGATGTCACACATAACCTAGGCTCGTTCGTCGCTACCGCCCCCACCACCTCCTCGACCGTTTGATTGTGAGACCTGCGGCCCAAGGGGAGAGAGATCTCAATTGAACGAAGCTTGCCGACGTCAACCAACCTCAACGAAGCTTGTCGTAGTCACGCGACTACCCTCAGCAAATGTCAACTAGAGGCTGGCAAGCTAGATTTAATGCCACAATTGTCCCTATTTGAGAGAGATGTGGAACATTGTTGAAAAATAGTAGTAGGCCCATCAAAAAAGAAGAAAAATATTGAGAGGAAGCAATGGAAATATTGATGGGTTTAGTGAAATATTCCTGTGGATGTTTTTTGATTTGTCAATGATGGGTTGGTTTAGTGAAATAGTGTTATGGTTTGATGGGGTACATGAAATGATGTTACAGCCCTTTTTTTCTGTTGTTGTCACTGATGGGTTTACTGAAGTAGTGTTGTGGATTTTCTTTTTTGTTTGTTGACAATGGGTTGGTTCAATGAAGTAGTATTATGGTTTGGTGCAGTACGTGAAATGGTGTTGTGGCTCTCTTTTTTTTCATTGATGGGTTTAATAAAATAGTGTTGTGGATTTTTTAAAGTTTATCGATGATAGTTTGGTTTAGTGAAGTGATGTTATGGTTTGGTGGAGTACAATGCATGTAAACTTCTTTATTGCAATTTGATTGCTTGTTCATTCGGAGTGAAAAAAATGCCAGCGTTTACTGCACCTAATGTTCTTATCTTGTTTGACTTTATCGTCTGCTTCAGAATGTTTCTCGTGAATGATATTATAAGTCGAATTTACTTTAAGTATCTTCTCTAGTTGACTCTACTACTAGAGAAAAGGAAGAAGGTGTATGGTTTCAGCTCATCAAATTTCAAACTGTAAAAAACATTCACTTTATTCCCACAAACTGAATACATATACATGTACAAAACATGTCGACAAATACAAAATATGTTCAAGATAACACACTATGACAAACTAATGACATCCTTCACCTTCAAACTCATCAATAGTGTTTGTGGGTTAAAGCAAAAGAAAGTATATTTATTTTTCACACAATTGAAGGACGTTGATCTTCTAGTTAAGACAATGTAAACTATTTCAATTTTCCTTGGACTACTACGTCACTAGTCTCCATCACTTTTGATTTCGCTATCGTCATATTCAAATTCTTTGTGAATGGCCAAATCCCACATCCTTTTCTAGACAAAGTAATGACCCTAAAGACCACACGACTCCATATGAAGCTTAGATTTTACATCAACTAGGCAATGACAATGAACTCAAAATGTTTCTTCCCGATTCCTTGGAGTTTAGTCAATGCATCAACGATATTGTTGGAGAAATCTTTCCAGAATATTTTGAAGCTGACAAAACGTTTCTATCAGTCTAGTCTGGATATTTGCAGACCGTCTGTTTAAAGTCCGAAGACTTTCGATCACCGATCAAGACTCAAGACTCAAGACTTAAGACTCAAGACTATTCTCATTGATAGTCTTTCGATCCAAAGTTGTCGAAGGAAATCCGAGCCGAAGTATATGGTTGAGGATTCAATCCTATCCTCTGGAGAAGATCTCTTGGTTGGATAAATATAACGGATTCTTTTGGTCGTATCTAGATCGATTGAAGATCTGATGGTCGACGAACTATTCTTGGAAGGTTCTATTCTTGGAAACCAAGATCCTGATTGTATGGGCGAACATGATTGATGGGCTATCGTCAGGTTCCTTTAATAGCTCGAATGATCTTCTTAATTGATTCCGTCCAACGGGTAGATTTGAGGAATTCCTTTGGTAAGTGCCAACGGTATGATGGCATAAAGGAGTATAAAAAGGAAGACATTCTAGTTGTGTTAGTAATGTGATCGATAGAGAAATTCCAGAGTCTGAAGCACCTTGATTATTAGTCGATTCATTCTGAGCGAAATAGTATACACAGAGAGTGTCTATACTTGGTGATACCTTGAGCGAGTGTGGTAGATCATCTACATCTAGAAATCAAGGAAGATCAACGCTGTAACATCTCTTTGTTCATAGTGGAATCCAACCAATTGGCTCGTGCGAGTAAGAGTGGACGTAGGCTTGAATCAAGCCGAACCACTATAAACCGCGTGTTCAATTCTCTCTTTCCTTTACTCAGTCTTACGTTGATTATTATTTGTCGCAAATCCTTCAACTGTCTAAGAATTGTGCAATTATCAAGAAAAATCTTTTATATACCTATTCACCCCCCTCTAGGTACTCGTACTAGCTATATCAATTGGTATCAGAGCTCGTGTTCTTACTTTATTTGAAGTGTTTTACTTCAGAGTAAAAGATCCATGGCTATTATGCTAGCACCAGGGCTGGTGGAAGGGCAAAGCAATACTGCACCACCCTACTTTGATGGAAAGGATTACAACATCCGGAAGAACAAGATGAAAGCTTTCCTACGATCAAAGGATCCTCTCGGAATGGGACGTTGTAGAAAAAGGAATTACTCCTACAGCTGCATCGGTCTCGAAAGAGGGAAAGAAATTGTTGAGACCAGCGGAATGACTCGGGAAGAGATAAACAAGAGACAAGCACTCGATGCAAAAGCAATTTACTCTTTATATTGTGCTTTGTCACCAACTCGAATATAACAGAATATCTTCTTGTGTTACAGCAAAAGAAGTATGGGACATATTACATATCACCTATGAAGGAACAGATCGAGTGAAGGAGACCAGAATTAACATTCTCCTCGGTCAATATGAAGCATTCAAAATGAAACCAGGAGAATCTATAACGACATGTTTAGTCGTTTTACGAGATATTGTCAATGGTCTTGAGAACCAAGGACAAAAATTTCTGATCCCATGAAGGTAAACAAGCTCTTGCGTGGACTCTCCAAGGATTTGAATCATATAAAGACTTCAATAAGAGAGACGCAAAGAATTATGCCACTATCTGTCGACGAGCTAATTGGAACTCTTCAGTCTTATGAAGTGGAACGAATTAATGAAGACGAAGATCCAAAAGGTAAGAAATCCATTGCATTAAAATCAAATGATGATTCTGATGATACAGATTCAGGAGATGATCTGGACGATGAGGAGCTTGCTCTCATGATAAGAAGATTCAGAAAACTGAATAGAAAAGGAAAAATGTTCAACTCAAAGAAACAAAGTTTCCAAAGACAGCAGACCAAGTCTGTTGATGATGAGGAACCAAACAAAGATGTAGTCTCGCTTTCGAATGTAAGAAAAAAGGGACATATCGACCCAACCGTCCTCTTCGAAGAAGAAAAGAGGAAAAGCTAAGAAGTTTCGAAAAGCTCTCAAAGCCGAAACCCGGAGTGATACGGAATGTGAAGAAAGTGATAATGAATATGCCAACATATGTTCGATGGCACATTCAAACTCGATTCAGATTCGGATCGACTCGACAAGTGAATTTGAGGTAAGTGATTTTAAAATTCCTGTCAAAGTCTCTAAATACATTGATGAACTGTGTTTTAGTCTTAAGACTTCTCTCAAAAGAATTTCCGAACTTAAAAGGAAAACTCAGCTCTAAAACAAAAGGAAATCATTTTAGAAGAAAGAGTTAAAAGTTTAGACTTGAATGTTTCTACTCTTAAAGAAAAAGAAGATAATCTTTTGAAAGAAAATGTTTTTTTAAAAAATGACTTATCAAATATTTCAAAGAAATTTTCGATAGGATCCGAAAAACTTGAAAAAGTTCTTTCGTTCAAAGACCTTATTTCAATAAGTCCGGTCTAGGCATGACAGCAGAAACAATTCCCTTGATTGATTTTCCTAAAGTAAAAGAAAGAATTAAGAAAAGACCGTCGAGAGAGGCTTACAAAAATCATTTCAAGAAAGTTTTTGTAAAGTCTGTAAGTCGAAATGCTCTTAGGTGTTCAAAGTGTAACAGTCAGAATCACTTTGAAAAAGAGTGTCCTATGGTTTGGAAACCTGTTAAGAAAGTATGGCCTAATAATGTTTATCCTACTAACACCAAAGGACCCAAGAAAATTTGGGTACCAAAGAAAGTTTGAGACTCTCTTTTAAATGCAGGTCTCCGTCAAGAAAAAGGTAAAGTGGTATCTTGACAGCGGATGTTCAAGACACATGACAGGAGACTCAAATTGCTTCATAAAGCTTGTTCAAGTAAATGGTGGAAATGTTTCATTTGGAGGAAACGGCAAAGGAAGCATTGTGGGATTTGGAACTGTGAAAATTGGAAATCTCACAATAAGCAATGTTTCTCTAGTGGAAGGACTCAACTATAACCTTCTCAGCATTAGCTAATTGTGTGATACTGGTTTCAATATCTCCTTTCAAGAAGGAATATGCTCTGGAATCAGTAAAGACTCTACTCAGTCTTTCATGGGTCGAAGACATGGAAATATCTACCTCTTAGACATGAAACTAAATGAATCACAATGCCTAATCTCAATTCAAGATGAAGCAAGCTTATGGCACAAAAAGCTTGGTCATGTCAACATGAAGCAATTAGCCAAAATCTCATCAAAGCAGCTTGTTCGAGGTCTACTCAAATTACCATACCAAAAGTCCGATCCATGCACACCATGTATTCTGGGAAAGCAGGTAAGAAATTCATTTAAGCCAATAAATCATGTCTCTACTAATCATGTACTACAGTTGCTGCATATGGATCTCTTCGGACCAACCAGAACCCAGAGTATTGGAGGTAAGAAATATTACCTAATAATTGTGGACGATTACTCCCATTTTACTTGGGTATATTTCCTTACAAGTAAGTCAGAAGCCTTCTCGTATTTTGAAAAATTTGCTAAAAATGTTCAAAATGAAAAAGGATGTGTTATCTCAAATATAAGAACAGATCATGGAGGTGAATTTGAAAATCAAGATTTTACAAAATTGTGTGATGAATCTGGATTTAAGCATGTGTTCTCCTCTCCATACACTCCTAAGGAAAATGGAGTTGTGGAAAGAAAGAATAGATCTCTTCAAGAAATGGCTAGAACTCTTTTAATTGAAAGTAAAATTTCTTCACGATTTTGGGCTGAAGCTGTTTCAACAACATGCTATATCATCAATAGAGTCTTCCTAAGACCTATTCTAGAGAAAACCCCTTATGAGTTATTCAAAGGTAAGAAGCCCATTGTTTCATACTTTCATGTGTTCGGTTGCAAATGCTTTATATTGAAAAATGCAAAAGATCGAGTTGGTAAGTTTGAAGAAAGATCAAATGAAGGCATCTTCCTTGGATATTCTACATCAAGCAAAGCCTACAGAGTCTATAACAAGAAGAGACAAGTGGTGGAGGAGTCAATGAATGTCAAATTTCAAGACTCTACGGAAGATGAATCCAAATCGACTCAATCAAGATGAAGAGTCCGAACCCGCTCCGCACCTTCCAAAGCTTACAACTCAAGAAGTATCTCGACTCGGAAGACCAAAGCATCAAGATGTTCATGAAGATTCAAATAAAGAAAGAGATCATCATCCAGACAAATCAACCAAGAATCGGAAGCATAAGTCCGGTCATCTCAAAGATCTCATTATTGGCGAAATTAATGAAGGAATTCGCACCAGATCCAAAAGACGTGAAGAGTCTAGTACTGTGGCTCTCATTTCTAAAATTGAACCAAAAAGCATAGAAGAAGCTTTATCTGATGAAAGTTGGATCGAAGCTATGCAAGAAGAGCTCAGACAGTTCAACATTAATGATGTCTGGGAATTGACATCTAAACCAAAAGGTAAAACTGTTATTGGAGCCAAATGGGTGTTCAAAAACAAGATGAATGAAAAAGGAAAAGTCGTACGAAACAAAGCAAGACTCGTGGCCAAAGGATATACGCAAGAAGAAGGAATAGACTATGATGAGACTTACGCTCCTGTAGCAAGGTTAGAAGCTATTCGACTATTACTTGCGTTTGCTTGTTATAAAAATTTCAGGTTATTCCAAATGGACATCAAAAGTGCGTTCCTAAATGAATTTATCCATGAGGAAGTTTATGTGGAACAACCACCTGGGTTTGAAGACCCAAAGAAGCCAGACTCAGTTTTCAGACTGAAAAAGGCATTGTATGGTTTAAAGCAAGCACCTTGAGCTTGGTACAACAGATTAAGTAAGTTCTTATTACAGAATGGTTTTGTCAAAGGTAAAGTAGATACTACTTTATTTATCAAAAAGGAAAACAAAAGCTTTTTACTTGTTCAAATATATGTGGATGATATTATTTTTGGATCCTCTAATGAAAGTCTATGCAAGAAATTTTCTAAGTCTATGCAGGATGAGTTTGAAATGAGTATGATGGGAGAATTAACATTCTTTCTTGGTCTTCAAGTAAAGCAATTGAAGGAATGAACTTTCATTTACCAAAAAAAATATGCTAATGATCTTGTCAAAATGTTTGGATTGGAAAATTGCAAAAAGACTGATATACCAATGTCAAGTTCTTTGAAGATAGACAAAGATGAAGAAGGGAAGAAAGTTGATCAAAAGCTGTACAGGAGCATCATTGGTTCACTTCTTTATCTTACTGCTTCTAGACCTGACATTTTGTTGAGTGTTTGCATCTGTGCTAGGTTTCAATCAGATCCTAGAGAATCACATCTCAGTGCTGCAAAACGTATCATTAAATACGTTGCTTCATCTTCAAGCATTGGTCTTTGGTATCCTAAGAGGGGAGACTTTAATCTTCTGGGATATTCAGACGCAGATCTGGCCGGTTGCAGAGTCGAAAGAAAGAGTACTTCAGGAACTTACCAGTTGCTTGGAAGCAGGATAGTGTCTTGGTTTTCAAGGAAACAAAGCACTGTAGCTCTCTCAACAACAGAAGCAGAGCATGTAGCTCTTGGAAGCTGCTGTTCGCAAATTCTATGGATAAAACAACAGCTACAAGACTTTGGGATTGAAGACTCATGCACAGAGATCAGATGTGACAACACCAGCGCAATCAATCTCACCAAAAATCCAATCCTTCATTCAAGAGCAAAGCATATAGAGATTCGACATCACTTCATTAGAGATCATATTCAAAATGGAGAAATCTCGATTCAATTTGTTGATTCAAAAAGTCAACTAGCGGATATATTCACAAAGCCTTTGGAGAAAAATCAATTCGATTTTATCCGTTCCAGACTCAACATTTTGAAGCTCGAGGAAGTTAAAGTCTAGAAACTCTCTAAACCATCAGACTCTAAACCGTCAGACTCAGACATTCATGGCTATAGACTGTAAGTTGCTATTTTATCTAAACGTATTATTCGAAAAGGTATGATCTCTCGTTCAGTTATTTTATAGTCTCCGTGAAAAACGAAATCTTGTCTTTTCAAAAAGGATTAATTTTGGCAGTTAATGATTTCAAAAAGAGGTGTTCGTACACTTTCCTTGTGCCGATTGAACTTCCCTTTTCAAAACTGAGTTATATACACAGTTTTCTTTTTCACCCAATCTTCAAAACCCTAAAAGGCATTCTCCTCCCAATCCGGTTTCTACTTCGTGTTCATCTTCGAGAAAGTTGTCATCTTTTCTTGGGAAAGCAAGTAAAGGAATCTTTCAACGACAAGGAAGGATGTCTTCTTCGAGGAAATCTTCAAGAATCGTGAACAGGGGACCACAGAGAATGAAGGAGGGACCTACCCATTTTGATCTCACCGAAGAGGAAGAATTATTGAGTCAGTAACAGAGCCCGATTCACTCTCCACCACGTCACTCAACGCCATCTACCCCACAAGGTGCGGGTCAACAACCGGAGGAAGAGATAATCGAGGACGCAGACCCTGTAAGAGTCCAAAAACCCTCTTTTATTTACAAACTCTACTGTGCGTTGAAAAGTACTGGGACTCCGTTGAACTACGTTGATGATTTTCTTAAAGACAAGAATTATGGGAATGAGTATATCTTTCTGAGAAAAATGGAGGATTTAGGAATTGCTCCCAAGGGAAAGGCTGAGGAAGCACTTGCGAACATTCCAAGTGACCCTCGTATGTCGGGACCTAATTCGACTGAAGGAAACGATGATGATAAAATATTCAGTGATTTTCAACCTAGAATGGGTATTGCTACGAAGGTGAAGGGAAAGAGAATGGAGTTGTTTAAATCAAAGGAACAGGAGAATCTGTTCTTCAGACTGCTGAAACGAGGGGTGATAAACCATAGGAGTGTTGATTTCGATTTCTTGGATGCCGTTAATGTGAACTTAAGAGAGAAGTTCAATCTGCTTCAACTTGAGCAATTTTGCATCGATACCACAGATGGTTATGCGCAATTGACAGCATACTTCTATTCGAATCTCAGCTTTTTAGATGCGAATAGAATATCATTCAGTGTTCGAGACCAGGATTATGTGGTAGACGTGGACATGTTGGCGGACATAATTGGAGTTGAACGAGGACGTTATCAACCAATCAAAGTCTCAGTTGCTCGTGCCTCAATGGAACTTGTCAAAGATAGAGATATAGAGGGAAGAATCATCTATACAAGGATGCGTGCCATCAATATTGTGCTGCACAAAATTGTGATCAATTGCATCAGGCCCAAGTCTACATCAAAGACTGATGTGTCTAATTCCGAGGCAAAATTGATGTACGCAATCAACTCAGGGAAGAAGTTCTCTCTCCCTCACACTATTCTCTTTCACATGTACAGAGCAATGTCGAAGGACAAGGGACAATTGCCTTACCTAGGTCTGGTGACCAAGATCTTCAGACACATGAATATTGAACCGCCACATACACTTTGTGTTCGACCGTGCGATAAGATGGTGGTAGGTTTGAAGATGTTGACGAAGATGCGTCTGAAAGAACTTTCCAAGGCAATGGAGAAATTCAGAGTGAAGACTCCAGTACCGTCTGCTTCAAAGAGAAAAGGGAAGGAGGCCATTGGTGCCCCATCTAAAAAGAAGAGAACTCTCATCTTGGAGGATGAAGATGAGGAGGAAGATCTCACAATCTCTGCCTTGATAAGAACCAAACGTTTTGTACCTCAACCGACGGAACTTCAGAAGAAACAGAGAGAAGAAGAGGAGCAAGCCAATAACAGAGAAGAAGAAGAGCAGCGAGAGAAGGAGAAAGAAGCTGAAAAAGAAGGAGAAGAAGAAAAAGAAAAGTCTGCAGCTGAATCTAGAGAGAAGGGGAATCAAGATACAGAAGAGCATGATCATCACTCTTCCCCTTTTGAGGTCCTAGAGACAGGGGGAGTTGGCGAGCAAGAAAGGTCCACACCTCATGCTGCCAATAATGAAGGTCTAAAACAATCTCCAGTAGATCCAGAAGAGTTTCAGGCTTCTCAATTGCCTGAAGAAGGACACGATACGTCAACATCAAATTTGCAAGATTATACAGAAGCGCCATCGTCTGCATTCACTCCATCTGAGAAAGCAAATGCAAGTACTCAGACGGACAATCCAGTAGATTTTCGTCGTATTCTTGATGTTCTTCTGGAAATGCGGGGCCAAATCTATGCTCTGGACTGTGAGATTCAATCCATAAAGAATGCTGGACAAGCATCTTCGGTTACCCTGGAGGACAAAATGAAAGACCTTGCTCTACAACTTCAAGCCAATGCCAAAGGAGAGGAGGTAGCTAAACTAAGGGAAGACTTGAAGAGGCTAGAAGGGATAGTCCAGTCCATGGGAGATTTCCAGATCGTGCGCATTCCCAAGCAAACCTGACTCCTTTCTCACCTTTTTTAATGATGACAAAAAGGGGGAGAAGCAATTTGAACCAACCAACTTTAAACTTTGACTTTAAATTTGTTTTTGTGGTTATGTTTGTTTTTGAGTATGACTTGAGTGAACTTGGGTGTGAACTTGAATTTGACTAAATTGGCTGTTGATTTTGATGCTTGACTATTTGCTTTTATATCAAGTGTTGTCATATGGTATTACTCATGAAAGACTAACCAATTTTCTGTGGATACAGAGTCTGGTTGTTTTATTAATCTTTATGAGATAGCCATATTGCTTGAGAAATGTTTTTGCAGGTCAAAGTTGTTCAAATCTACAAGAAAGTTTTGTCACCATCAAAAAGGGGGAGATTGTTGGAGAAATCTTTCCAGAATATTTTGAAGCTGACAAAACGTTTCTATCGCCTAGTCGGATATTTGCAAGACCGTCTCGTTTAAAGTCCGAAGACTTTCGATCACCGATCAAAGACTCAAGACTCAAGACTTAAGACTCAAGACTATTCTCATTGACAGTCTTTCTGATCTAGTGTCGAAGGAAATCCAGAGCCGAAGTATATGGTTGAGGATTCAATCCTATCCTCTGGAGAAGATCTCTTAGTTGGATAAATATAACGGATTCTTTTGGTCGTATCTAGATCGATTGAAGATCCGATGTTCGACGAACTATTCTTGGAAGGTTCTATTCTTGGAAACCAAGATCTTGATTGTATGGGCGAACAGGATTGATGGGCTATCGTCAGGTTCCTTTAATAGCTCGAATGATCTTCTTAATTGATTTTGTCCAACGGGTAGATTGGAGGAATTCCTTTGGTAAGTGCCAACGGTATGATGGCATAAAGGAGTATAAAAAGGAAGATGTTCTAGTTGTGTTAATAATGTGATCGATAGAGAAATTCCAAAGTCTGAAGCACCTTGATTATTAGTCGATTCATTCTGAGCGAAATAGTATACACAGAGAGTGTCTATACTTGGTGATACATTGAGCGAGTGTGGTAGATCATCTACACCTAGAAATCAAGGAAGATCAACGCTGTAACATCTCTTTGTTCATAGTGGAATCCAGCCAATTGGCTGTCAGTGCAAAAGAGTGGACGTAGGCTTGAATCAAGCCGAACCACTATAAACCGCGTGTTCAATTCTCTCTTTCCTTTACTCAGTCTTACGTTGATTATTATTTGTCGCAAATCCTTCAACTGTCTAAGAATTGTGCAATTATCAAGAAAAATCTTTTATATACCTATTCACCCCCCTCTAGGTACTCGTACTAGCTATATCAGATATCCATTCTTTCCCTCGGCGACTCAGAAGAGCAAGCCACTCCTATTTCGATGATCGAAACCAAGCACTCTATAGTGCTAAACCAGCTTTTGTCCTTGCCATCGAAAGTGACAATTTGTCTTTTCTTGGACTCTTGGTTTTCCTGAAGTAGAATGGGATCAATTACCTTTTCCACTTGATTTGCTAGAGCTGCCTTTGCGAAGCAATGAAGGTTCAGCCCATTTTCAAACATGTCATCAGTTGGCCTCTTGCCTGTGAACATCTCCAAAATGAGGACTCCGAAGCTGTACACATCTCCTTTTGTGGATATTGCACTTCCTAAGCCATACTCTACAATAGTCAACAGAGCATAGTCATGCATAGTGAATAATTGAGATTGAAATATAGTCTAGTGATGTTTCGTGCATTTGCCTTTTTATTTAAGGATTGATCTACAATTGCGTGTTCGATATGAGGAAATAAATTGAAAGGCCGAACTTCTATGTCATTACCTAGAGCTACGTAGCCAAAAGATCCTTTTACTCCTATAGAGCTTGATTGATCGACAAATAACTTATGTGTTGCTTCTAGAAGGAACCTAGCAAGCCCGAAATCACCTACATGTCCGATCATTTCTTCATCAAGAAGGACATTGCTTGGCTTTAGATCGCAATGAACTATTGGCGTCTCACAGTAACGATGGAGATAATCTAGGGCACAAGCAACATCAATGGCAATATTCACTCTTCCAAGTAGACTCAACCTGCTTCTTGTCGTATACTGCAATGTAGTTGGGTGCAACCATTCATCCAAGCTCCCATTCGACATGAATTCATAGACCAATGCCTTGAAATCATTTCCATTAAAATCAAACCCAGAACATGCCGTGAGTACCTTCACGAGATTACGGTGTTGGATTCTTCTCAAGGCCTCGCACTCAATTATGAAGCTCTTGGAAGCTCCGTAATATGTAAGATCAAGAATCTTGATGGCCACGATCGAATAAGTCCGATAAAGAAGCCCTCTATATACGGACCCAAAATTGCCCATGCCGAGCAAATTGGTGGAAGAGAATCCACTTGTTGCTTTCAATAGATTGTGATAAGAAACATGCAAAAGCCCATTTTCAAAAGAGCTTGAAGCTAATGTGTTCTTATTGTGTCTAAACCAGAAGAAGTATAAGAAAGAGAGTACGGAGGCTCCTCCTATAGGCAATGCACCCTCGAAATCATTGTAAGATAGGCTTAAATTTGTCAAATTCAGTGACCTTAGAAATTCCGGGATATGGCCGGACAATCGGTTGTTGGAAACATTCAAATCTTGAAGGCCTTTCATGGAACTCATAGTCAATGGCAGGGGCCCTTCAAAGAAATTATCTTGCACATATCGGCCTTCCATGCTTAGACAACTGCCGATACTACTTGGAATCTGTTGAGATAATTTGTTCCCATCAAGAGCTAACGTGCCAAGATTTGTCAACTTTCCAACCTCTGTTGGAAGGGAGCCGGTCAAACTATTTTGAGACAAGTTAAGATAAATTGACAAAGATGAAAGGCCCATAATTTCCAGGGGAGGTTATTGGTTGAAAGGTCTAGGACAAGTAGGTGACGCCGTACCATTCGCAGAAGTGGCTAGAATCATTCTATGAACTCAAAACCCTGCCAGGATCAACTATTCGAGCCTTGAATTCCAGCAAAGCAAGCCGATCAGTCTCGTTCTTGCCAGCTTTTACTAAAGATAGGACACTCCCTAATGGAAGAATGATGGTAGTAAAGCATGAGAACGACCCAAATAAAACTTGACCTCTATAGGGAAGGTCCATGAGGGTTTGTAGCAAACCGCACTCAACTCAAGTCTCTTTCTGTTTTCTTGCAATGTTGTTTCGAAACGATTCGGGAATATATAATAGCGGGCAACATGATCTGTCATACTAAGGCATGTTAAATTCATCAATTCAAGAATAGTCATGACAGATCTTTTCATGGTCCTCTCAAGTTAAGAAAATTAGAAGGCCGTGACATGCAAGGTAACTATTGATGATCAAGTCAGTCAATGAAAGCTGAAAAAACCACGGGCCCCCTTTATTTTCATTGTCAATCATGTCTTTCCATTCCCTGAATTTACAAGCCGTTTAGTAGGGGTGACGACTTGAGCCATTCCCGTAATATAAAATCTTAACTTTCCATTACTCAAAAGCATAACAATATTAATTGTACATGTAAGAAGATTTATTTCACAATTTATGATCAACTTTACTTTCATTTTTCAATTATAATATAGATCTTTTCTATAAATTATACATTTTGGATTTATTATTAAAATTAAAAATAGCGCTCGTATAGAATAGAGAGCAAAATCTCTACTATGGTGAAGCAGAATTTATTTCAAAATAGTACCTCTGATATTAATGTTGTATCCGCGTTTAACTTGTTATAGACGAATTATGAATTGATAGTGACAAAGCCCACCGCTATTATGTTATTATCTTTAACTTTTGAATATAGTCATATTGTTATTTAAATAAATTATTGGAACTGTAAGAAACTTCGTATGTATTTAATCCCAAAGGCATATAACTAGTGAATAAAGTAAGCAAGTTGTAATTGGCATATGATATTTAATTGAAAAAGTGTGATGGTTCAAGTCAAGTAAACGATTCTTCTTCTTTTGACAAGGCATAGTCGAGACAGTTCACATGGGAAAAGCCATGGGAACATCAATCTGTTTCGTCCACTCAACCTTTCTTTTGCTTTTATTTCCCTATAATCAAGGAATTATAAACAAAGACCCAATTAGTGAAAGGTCATAATGCCGGATTTGACCTTATGGGTGAAGATGATCCTTTGGCATTGCCTCAAAGTGCACGGCAAGCCAAATTTGTCTCCCATGCTGACCAAATTTCCTCCGTGTGTAGGCCGATTCCATTGCAATTGGATTTACTTTCTTTAATTAACTTCAAATGATCTTTTGATTAGTCGTGATGTCCACGAAAAAAAAAAAAGGAAAATAATTTTAGGGTTGTTGAATCTTTTCAGTGCGATGTGACTAAAAAGAAATTATTGTTTTTAGCAATCGCCTAAGACCAATTAGAACTAGACAAACAAAAAATGAACATTAACCATCTTGGGAATAATACTGTTATTAGGAAATAATCAAAATTCTTGTTGCACAACATGATCCTCATCCAAGGCGAATCAAACAAGAATGACATGAGAAGGCAATGTGATTAGGTCATGTGAAACAAAGAGGGACCCGTGGAATTACTTTGTGTCCTCTGCACTAACTATGCATTCTTTAAGCAAAGTCTTGGTCAACAAATTTAAATTTTATATTGGATTAGATTCATATGAATAGAGTTAGTACACATCACCACTAGACCATATACTTTGTAAGGAGAGAAATACCAATTAAGTGCAATACGCCAAAATTTTGTTGTTGCGTTCGTAGTAATTAAATAGTATACCAAAAAATTTGAGGATAGAAAGAACAAGAAGGTGATGAAATTAGAATAGTGCAAAATACAAAAATTCTCGAATGAGGTATGTTGACTCCAGTTAATTCGTCCCTGTTTGAGAGAGATGTGGAACATTGTTGAAAAATAGTAGTAGGCCCATCAAGAAAGAAGAAAAATACTGAGAGGAAGGAGTGGAAATATTGATGGGTTTATTGAAATTGTGTTGTGGATTTTCTTTTTTGTTTGTTGACAATGGGTTGGTTCAATGAAGTAGTGTTATGGTTTGATGTAGTATGTGAAATGGTGTCGTGGCTCTCTTTTTTTCACTGATGGGTTTAATGAAATAGTGTTGTGGAATTTTTTTAGTTTATCGATGATAGTTTGGTTCAGTGATGTTATGGTTTGGTGGAGTACAGTGCATGTAAACTTCTTTATTGCAATTTGATTGCTTGTTCATTCGGAGTGAAAAAAATGCCAGCATTTACTGTACCTTATGTTCTTAACTTGTTTGACTTTATTGTCTGCTTCATCATAGGTCGAATTTACTGAAGTATCTTCTCTAGTTGACTCTACTCCTGGAGAAAAGGACGAAGGTGTATGGTTTCAACCCCATCAAATTTCAATTGTAAAAGACATTCACTTTATTCCCACAGACAGAATACATATACATGTACAAAACATGTTGACAAATACAAAACATGTTCAAGATAACACACCATGGCAAACTTATGACGCCCTTCACCTTCAAACTCATCAATAGTGTTTGTGGATTAAAGCAAAATAAAGTATATTCATTTTTCACACAATTGAAGGACGTTGATCTTCTGCTTAAGACAACATAAACTATTTTGATCTTCCTTGGACTGCTACTTCACTAGTCTCCAACACTTTTGATTTCACTATCGCCATATTCAAATTCTCTCTAAATGGCCAAATCGCACATCCTGTTCTGGACAAAATAATGACCCAAAAGACCACATGACTCCATATGAAGCTCATAATATACATCAACTAGGCAATAACAATGAACTCAAAAAGTTCTTCCTGATTCCTTGGAGTTTAGTCAATGCATCAACGATATCCATTCGTTCCCTCGGAGACTCAAAAGAGCAAGCCACTCCTATTTCGATGATCGAAACCAAACACTCTAGAGTGCTAAACCAGCTTTTGTCCTTGCCATCTAGAGTGATGATTTGTCTTTTCTCGGACTCTTGGTTTTCCTGAAGTAGAATGGGATCAATTACCTTTTCCACTTGATTTGCTAGCGCTGCCTTTGCGAAGCAATGAAGTTTCAGCCCATTTTCAAACATGTCATCAGTTGGCCTCTTGCCCGTGAACATCTCCAAAATGAAGACTCCGAAGCTGTACACATCTCCCTCTGTGGACATTGCACTTCCCGAGCCATACTCTACAATAGTCAATAGAGCATAGCCATGCATAGTGAATAATTGAGATTGAAATATAGTACAATGATGTTTCGTGCATTTGCCTTTTTATTTAAGGATCGATCTCCAATTGTGTGTTCGATATGAGGAAATAAATTGAAAGGCCGAAATTCTACGTCATTACCTGGAGCTATGTAGCCAAAAGATCCTTTTACTCCTACAGAGCTTGATTGATCGACCAATAACTTATGCGTTGCTTCTGGAAGGAACCTGGCAAGCCCGAAATCACCTACATGTGCAGTCATTTCATCATCAAGAAGGACATTGCTTGGCTTTAGATCGCAGTGAACTATTGGCGTTTCACACTGATGATGGAGATACTCTAGTGCGCAAGCAACATCAATGGCAATATTCACTCTCCCAAGTAGACTCAACTTGCTTCTTGCCGTATACTGTGGTGTAGTTGGGTGCAACCATTCATCCAAGCTCCCATTTGACATGAATTCATAGACCAATGCCTTGAAATCATTTCCATTAAAATCAAACCCAGAACATGCCGTGAGTACCTTCACGAGATTACGGTGTCGGATTCTTCTCAAGGCCCCACACTCAGTTATGAAGCTCTTGGAAGCTCCGTAATATGTAAGGTCAAGAATCTTGATGGCCACGATCGATTGAGTCTGATCAAGAAGCCCTTTATACACGGACCCAAAACTGCCCATGCCGAGCAAATTGGTGGAAGAGAATCCACCTGTCGCTTTCAGTAGACTATGATAAGAAACGTGCAAATGCCCATTTTCGAAAGAGCTTGAAGCTAATGCGTTCTTATTATATCTAAACCAAAAGAAGTATAACAAAGAGAGTATGCAGGCTACTCCTACAAGAGCAGAGACTGTGGATATCAAGATTTTTGCAGTTCCACTTGACTCTTCGTAGTCGCATTTTGGTAGTTGAAAATTTGGCAGACCCCCGCAAAGCTTCTTGTTTCCAACAACTGAAGTTGAAATGACACTTTTGAAAACTCCTCCTATAGGCAATGCACCCTCAAAATCATTGTGAGATAGGCTCAAATTCGACAGATTCAACGACCCTAGAAATTCCGGGATATGGCCGGACAATCGATTATTGGAAACATTCAAAACCTGAAGGCCTCTCATATAACTCATAGTCGATGGTAGGGGCCCGTCAAAGAAATTATCTTGCATATATAGGCCTTCCATGCTTGCACAATTGCTAATACTGCTTGGAATATGTTGAGATAATTTGTTCCCGTTAAGAGCTAATGCGTCGAGATTTTTCAATTTTCCAACCTCTGCTGGAAGGCAACCGGTCAAACTATTTTGAGACAAGTTAAGATAAATTGACAAAGATGAGAGTCCCATAATTTCCGAAGGAATGTTACCACTGAGGTCATTAATTGAAAGGTCTAAGAGAAGTAGGTTCTTGCAATTTCCTAGAGACGATGGTATTGAGCCTCGGAGATTATTGCTATACATACTCAATTTGGTTAACATCCTTAAATTCCCGATAGATTCCGGTATCTTCCCTGAGAATTTATTTTGACCAAGATCCA
The DNA here is from genome assembly GCA_017140185.1 of Eucalyptus polyanthemos subsp. polyanthemos. Lineage (NCBI taxonomy): Eukaryota > Viridiplantae > Streptophyta > Magnoliopsida > Myrtales > Myrtaceae > Eucalyptus > Eucalyptus polyanthemos. The sequence continues at coordinate 44,235,352 of CM029464.1, read as the reverse complement.
TAAGCTCCAATTTGTTCAGGTTTCCAATCTCAGAAGGAATGTTTCCTGAGATGTTGTTGCGCCCCATGTACAGGATTTGCAAATTGATGAGATTTCCAATTCCAGAAGGTAAGGTTCCAGAAATATGGTTCTCACGTAACCCAAAACACGCAAGGGTGATAGAGAGGTTACTAATACAATTGGGTATTGGTCCTCCAAAAGCATTGCTCTCTATACCTAATAGTTTCAAGTTTGTGGAATTGGTTAAAGAGCAAAGGAAATCCAAATCAATAGATTCCCCACTTCCTAAGTTGTTTCGGCAAATTTCAAACCAATAGAGTTCTCTCATCTTTGAGAAAGAAGGAACTTTCCCGGTGAATTTGTTCGACCCAATTGCGAAGATATCGAGATTAGAGACGTTGGTAATTGACTCAGGAATGGGTCCAGTGAGGTGGTTTTCACACAAAGAGATATACTTGAGATTTGGAAGAGTGAAGCCTAAATCACTGGGTAAGCCCCCCTCTAACTGATTTTCACCCAAACCGAGCACTTGCATAGTGGATATATTGAAAATTGAGATAGGAATTGTACCGACAAATTTATTGAAGGCGAGATCGAGGAAGTATAGATTTCTCAGTCGGCCGAGAGTCTCTGGGAGTGTACCACCGAGATTATTGTCCTTTATTCCAAAGATTTGAAGAGAGGACAAGTTTCCAAATGACAGCGGAATGTTTCCCGTCCAGCTGTTGGCTTGAAGTACAAGTTTTTGGAGCTTGGACAAGGAACCGAGTTCTGTAGGCAAATTTCCTTCGAGCCCATTGACACCTAATTTAAGAACTAGCAAATTAGAGCAATGGAAAAGATTCGAAGGGATTTGTCCGTTGAACGAGTTGTTATTAAGGAACAACTCATGCAACCGAGACAGGTAGCCAAATTGCGAGGGAATTTTAGAGTGGAAACTGTTGTTCTGTAGATAGACTTCTCTCAGAAAGCTCAAGTTACCAATATGGGGTGACACGACCCCAACCAAGTTCTTGGAGTGGAGGTCTAGTATGGTGACTCTTCGGTGTCTATGACTGCATGTGACGCCGTACCACTCGCAGAAGTGGCTAGAATCATTCCACGAGCTCAAAACCCCACCGGGATCAACTATTCGAGCCTTGAATTCCAGCAAAGCAAGCCGATCAGTCTCATTCCTGCTAGCTTTTACTAAAGATAGAACACTCCCTAATAGAAGAATGATGGTAGTTAAGCATGAGAACGACCCTGATAAAACTCGATCTTTATAGGGAAGGTCCATGAGGATTTGTAGCAAAGCGCACTCAGCTTGAGTCTCTTTTGGTTTTCTTGTAATGTTGTTTCCAAACAATTCGTGAATATATAATAGCAGGCAACATGTTCTCTCATACTAAGACATGTTGAATTCATCAATTCAAGAATAGTCATGATAGATCTTTTCATGGTCCTTTCAAGTTAAAAAAAATTAGAAGGCCGTGAGACATGCAAGGTAACCACTGATGATCAAGTCAGTCAATGAAATCTGAAAACACCATGGGGCCTACTTTTTTTCCTTGTCAATCGTATATTTCTATTCCCTAAATTTGCGGGCCGTTTAGTAGGGGTGACGACTTGAGCCTTTTCCACGCATATAAAATCTCAACTTTTCATTACTCAAAAGCATAACAGTATTAACTATACATATAAGTAGGTTTATTTCACAATTTATAATCAACTTTACTTTCTCAATTATAATATGTATCTTTTTCTATAAATTATACAATTTTGATTTTTTATTAAAATTAAAAATAGCGCGTATACATAAAACAGAGCAAAATCTCTACTATGGTGAAGCAGAATTTATTTCAAAATAGTACCTCTGATAATAATGCTGTACCCGCGTTTAACTTGTTACATTGGAAGCTTCTTGAGTACTTATAGACGAATTATTAATTGATAGTAAAAAAGCCCACCGCTATTATATTATTATCTTTAACTTTTGAATTAGTCATATTGTTATTAAAAAAATTATTGGAACTATTAAAAAACTCCGTATGTATTTAATCCCAAAGGCATATAATTAGTCAAAAAAGTAAGAAAGTTGTAATTGGCATATGATATTTAATTGAAAAAGTGTGATAGTTCAAGTCAAGTAAACGATCCTTCTTCTTTTGACATGGCATAGTCAAGATAGTTCAAATGGGAAAAGTTGTGGGAACATCAATCCGTTTCATCCATTCAAACTTTCTTTTGCTTTTAATTCCCTAGAATCAAGGAATTAGAAACAAAGACCCAATTAGGGAAACTCATAATATTGGATTTTACCGTATGGCTCAAGATGATCCTTTGGTATTGAAAATCTAGAGGAGGGTGTTTGGTTTTATACTTAACAAAACCACGCAGGTGCATTGCCTCAAAGTGCATGGCAAGCCAACTTTGCCTTTCATGCTGACCAAATTTCCTCTGTGTATAGGCCGATTCGATCGCAATTGGATTTACTTCCTTTAATTAACTTCAAATGATCTTTTAATTGGTTGTGATGTCCACGAGGAAAAAAAAAGAAAAATAATTTTAGGATTGTCAAATCATTTCGGTGCTAAGTGACTAAAATGAATTTATTTATTTTTAGTAATCACCTAAGACCAATTAGAACTAGACAAACAAAAAAATTAACATAAACCATATTGGGAATAATACTGTAATTAAGAAATAATTAAGATTCTTGCTGCACGACATGATCCTTAGCCAATGCAAATCAAACAAGACTGACATGAGAAGGCATTGTGACCTAAGTAGCACCGACATTGATATTAACAACGCGAACACCACGACACGACATGGCAACGCGTTATTTTTCAAAAAATAGAGAATTCCAATACGTTGAGACAAATTAATTATCATTTTTATGATTATTCCAATCAAATTAATTTGAATCAAATTCATAAATAAATAAATAAATAAATAAAAATCCTAGAATGAATTTACGCTAAAAACATTAATCCGTAATCTATTAATATCATTCATTGTTTCAATTTGACAAATTCAACTCTATTTCAATAATTCATAAAACTTGGGGAAAAAACAAGTGATCCATATTTTAGACTCACGTGTTAGATATGTTGGAAGAGGAAAAAAAAAAAACTTAAGGGGTGAATTGTGTATAACGGGAAGTGGGAGTTAGAAGAGAAGAGAAAATTAGGTTTCTTTTTCTTTCTCAATTTATTATTTTTATTATTCTGTTTTATTTTATTTTTTCACACATATATATTTTGACATCTCATTTATTGAATTTTTTAAATTGACCTCGATATCAGAATCAAGTGTCGGAAACTTGTATGTTAGAATTCAAACTCAAGTGTTAGGAAAGTTGACTAAGTATTAGATTTTCCGACACGTGATGATCGAGTGTCGGAGAGTGTTGGACATGTATCAAAGTGTCCGACATGACATAAAAGCTCTTGGAAAGTCTCGGTGCTACATAAACTGTGACTAGGTGATGTGGGAAAAAGAGGGACCCATGGAATTACTTTGTGTCCTCTACACTAACTATGCATTCTTTAAGCAAAAACTTGGTCAACAAATTTAAATTTTATATTGGATTAGATTCCTGTGACTCTTTATATAGAGTTAGTACACATCACCCCTAAACCATATACTTTGTAAGAAGATAAATATTAATTAAGTGTAATATGCTAAAATTTTGTTGTTGCGTTCATAGTAATTAAATAGTATGCCAAAATATTTTAGGATAGAAAGAATAAGAAGGTGATGAAATTAGAATAGTGTAAAATATAAAAGTTCTTGAATAACTTATGTCAACTCCAATTAATTAGATTTGGAGCTAAAGGGATTTAATTAGAAAAGGCTATGCAAATTCAATGACTTGATGAAGCAAACTAAATGTTAAGAGGATTTGACCGGAAAAAAATGCTCAAATTTAGGGATAAGAAGTATAGTTTTGAAATTTTAATAAAGCATACGGGGAATATAAAACAAGTTGACTTACTATTCAAATAAGGACACATCATGCAAAAAATTAAAGTGTGCGTAGGTATGATTACGGGGACAAACCGAGTTAATCAAAGGAAGGATCGCACTACTTTGTCAATAACATGCCTGAGCATGAACGAGAGAGAGAGAGAGAGAGAGAGAGAGAGTAGCATGGGCTTTACGTAGGCGAGGCTCTATTTGCTGCCAAATTATGTATGATTTCCACGATCTTTTCATGCATGTGGGAAGCTGTATGCAGTGACTTGTATTACTTTTTCTTTGTGCATGTTATATACTAGTTCATATCATAGGTTGCCATGTTTGATGCACAAAGAGAGAGTTAATGTTATACACCCTTTAAGGTTGCACATGGTAATTTTCCCCAGCCCAATAATTTTTATTCTTCTCTTCCCCAGAACAAAAAAAGAATAGAAACCCATTTAATAACGGCAAGTTAGTTTTTTGTTTCCGGGAATAAAAAGTTAGCCCAGGAATGATTTTGGAATAGAAATGAGAAGTAAAAAAAAAACTGCTTCTTGTTCCTGGGAATAAGTTTCAGAAATAAGTGAATTTTTTTTTTCTTTTATTCATCTCTTGCTGCCGTTGCAGACCACAGGCCCTCGTCGCCGCCACTGCTGTCGGTCGCTGCCGGTCACCGCCACCGGTCGCCACCACCAGTTGCCTCTGCCGCCAGTCACCGCCTCCTTCATCTGCTGCCGCCGCCACCGTTGCACGTCCGCCGGCCACCGCCGCCTCTGCCCCCACTGCCGCCTAGCCCATCAGCCGCCGACGACCGTTGGTCGCCACCGCCGCCTCCGTCCGCCACCACCACCACTGCTGCACGTTCGCCAGCCACCGCCACCTCCGCCGACCACGGACGGAGGCGGTTGCAGACAAAGGCGGTGGCGACCGACGGCCGCGGCGGCGATCTGTGGGCAAGAATATAAAATAAATAAATACAAAAGAGAAATTGTTGCGTTACCAAACACATTTCTATTTTTTTTTTATTCCAAGAGTAGAAATTTTGTGTGGTTATTAAACGGGTTTTTGATACAGAAATTGTTCTCTATAATAGAAATAGAAAATAACTATTTCTGGAAAAAAAAAATTCATCCCTAGTCAATAAGTGTTACCATGCACAGCCTAAAGCGGCAAAGAAGAAATATAATTGACCTTGCTTGGGGAAGTTGTTATATGGAGTTAATCTAATAGACTAATGTCAATCACATATCAAGAGATAATGTGATTCACATCAGATCCACCTGGAAACATGATTTTTTTTTTTTTTTTGTATATTATAATTGACTTTGTTTAGTACGTCATAAAGGGGATATTCGATATTTTTTCCATTGATTCCCAAACCTCCACTATTTCCTACATATATGAGCAGTTCCTAACAGAGTTTATAAACCGCCCTCCCTTCCTCCCTTCTCTCACAGACAAGCGCACAGAGCCCAAAACATAGATGGCATTCCACGAGCATTTCAGCCATCCACACAACTTGATCCGTTATCAACCCTTCACCCAAGGGCTCGACCCAACGGATTCAGTGCTTCGGATGTGAATGCCTGATTGCAGCGTCCGTGGACGTCTTCGCCTGCATCCAGTGCAGCTACTTCCTGTACCCGCACTGCTTCCATGTTAAGCGCTTCATCCACCACCCTTCCTATTATAATATAACGCAAAAAATAGTCATGGATCTTGTAATTAAATCAATGCAAAATCACTAGAGCAATGAACAAGCAACAATAAGGAACACCAAAGATTAACGTGGTTCGGTCCAAGTGTCCCTACTTATTTCACGGAGAGCATTTGCAGCAAATAATCCATTATTCAATCGGAGAATTACTCTGAAAAAAAAATTCAGAAAATTACAGAGTTACAATTACTCATACTTTCAGATATTTTCCAGCCTTCAATTACATCAAATCCACAGAATTTACCTTCACGTAATTGGTCGCAGTCGCTTCTTGAATTAACAGCCCGTGCACGCATCAACAACAGAAGGCCTACTCACGATGGTTCTCTGTTTTTGACCAGTAACACTATATCAGGAATGCTGTTCTCTCTTAATATTATAATAAAGAAAAGTAATCCCCCAAATCAGGCATTTGGCCGAACCAAAAGGAAAGCTTACGTTCGTTGTTACTCTGCAGAGTCGGTTTGACCGGGTGCATATTCAGGATTCTTGTTTCTTATTTTTCATGCGCCAAAAGAAATAACGTAAGAGCAACCATCCAAATTCTATACCTTGGTTCGACAATTAAGCCAAATTATAGTATTCATCATCTATGTTAGCTCTTCTAAAGCCCAAACGGACACCTAACCATTACAAACGTCTATCAAGTCTAAGCAAAGCTTGAATTTGTCTAGAGGAATGAAGTCCGGCCACATGTCTGATGTCCCACGCCACCATCACTCACCAAGTCATTAAACCACACCACCTCTTCTGCTCTTATCATACTCGCCATGTCTATTGTCCATAACATAGCACAACTAACAGAAGCAAAGGTATAACTACTCAACAACTAACCATCTTTCATGTTTCCTGCATGACATGAGGTTCACAAATCTAGCTACTGCCACACTATCTAAACTACCTTTGTAATAGCCTAAATTTTCAGATTTCATTTTCGATTAAATAAATCGGGCCTTTCGTTGATGCGCCGGTAGTGCTATTTTCTAAGCTGATCACTCACAAGATAACTAGATTATTTGGAAAACCATTAAGAGATTTTAATGCAATAGGCTTGAGAATTCGACCACGAATCAACTGCTCAATCGTGTTAGTTTGCAAGTGTCATTAGAGCACTGTAGAAATCGATCAGAGACCGGAGATAGGCCATTCGACACTAGACCGATTTTCTATCGTTTTGGTACCTGGTGTCCATATTTGAAATCTCGAGATTTTCACGACAACTGAGAGTCGCCAATGTATCGAAGATGTACAATGTGACTATAATGTGACTCGAGATAAATCGATCATGAGTCAATTGCACCAAAAATTCCTAAAAGTTACCGATAAACTAGGTTACGCTAAAAGTGTGCCGGAGTGAAATTAACTACAAATTTGAACCCGATTTAAAAAATCGAAAGTTCAATTATGTTACGATCTATTTTAGGAAATGTCAACTCATCTTCCAAGAAATTTTTAGAAATTCCAAGATTTTTACGGAAAATCCGTTCAAACATTGCGAAAAATTAACGGAAATTTGGATGGGCAAAATTAAATGAAATTTGGACTTCCAAGGCGAGCCTTTGAGTGTTGGGGACTTACAAAAAATTATATGGGGTTTCCTTCAATGAAATTGGACATCGATTTGGGAAATTTCAAAGTCAAATTAAGAAATTCAGAGCTTGGTTTTGTGGCAACAATTTTGGGCTTTAAATTGGATTTAATGGTGGAATTATCTTCAAGAAAGAATTGGGGACATGAGGATAAGCTTGGAAGACGTTTTAGGCATCTAATGATGAATTAGATATGTTTCCTCTTGGACTTTTCTCCTAATTTCCCTTCTTCTTCGTGCATTCCCTCCATCGACCGTCCCTCTCTGCGCATTCTCCATTTTGCTTCTTTCCTTCGGTCATGTTAGCTCCTCTACCGATGAAGTCTAGCCACGATCGCCTCTCCGTGTTTCCCTTCTTTGTGCTTAGTCAACCACCGAAGTCAAACCCACCAATCTTCTTCTTTGGCCATGTGATCCCCCACCGAAGCAGCCAAGATCATCTCTCTCTCTGCCAACTCTCACCCAATTTCTTCCTCGTGTCTTCGTCCGTGACACCCCCCCAATTGACGCTGGTAGCTGCTTCTCCATTTTGTCGCCCCCACCATCCGTTATCTCCTTCATTTCTTCAATCAACACTCCCCTCGATGAACCCCTTTTGTTGACCCCTACGGTTTCTTGGACATGTGCCACTCCACCGAATCTCCACCACCTTGTGTCTTCTTCAGTCAAGCATCCAACAATGAAGACCGCTTGGCCGCACGTCCCCACGGAAGACGCCAGCTCCTCCTTTGTTGCTTCGGATTGTAACAGCCCAGTCCAACAGATTTCTTTGGCCCACGTTTTTGGCCCAGCGAAATTTTTGACCCAACAGCCCAACTCAGCTCAATTTAGCCCATTTTCGGTAGCCCATCTTCAATTTCCAGCAGCCCATCTTAAAGCTAGATCAAGCCCAGCCCAGCAATTTGAAGCCCAAGTGAGATCAGCTCAATCTTGAGGCCCGCGAAGCAGCCCAAGCCCGAGACCAAGCCCATCATTTGTTGTGGGCTTGCAAGACCTTTGGGCTCGTTCCGTGTGCCCGTCAATGTCGCCGAAAATTCGAATTTCGATCGTTGTCACGGTGATCTGGTCTTCACATTTAACAAGTGAGTTTAACTCACTAAACCCCGCTTAGTAGGTTAATAATGCTCATGGATTGATTAGATTAAATTAAGCATGTTTAGGTGGATATGTTAGATTAGATTAGTTAATTTAATTATCTGCCAATGCATGTTAAGTGGTTAGTTAGTGGCATTAGCTAGTAGACTCGTTTTATTATTTAATTAACAGACCTTGGAATTTTTTCGGGTCCGTTTCGGTGTCCAATTAGGCATTACGGGCCTAAATTGGATTTATTGCATTTATTTAATATTTTCCGTAATTATTTAATTATTTATTTATTTTCCGAAAATTCAATCGGGATGGTCGATGACCGAAATTTCATGTTGATTGCAGTGGTGCTTTTTGTTTATTTGATTGAGCACTGGTTTGTGAAAATTGGGTGAATTAGCGATTATGTGGGGATTTATCCCAAAATCGATTAATGTTGATATTCAATTGGAAATTGTGACATCTTAATTTTCAAATTTTGATTTCTATTAGATAAGATGGGCTTTCGTCAACGAAACTATAATGTTTTTCTCTAAGTTGGCCACTCATGAGATAACCGATCTGTCAGGTGAAGCCATTAAGGAATTTTAAACGTAATAGACTTGAGAATTCAACCAGGAATCGACTGCTCAATTGTGTTAGTCTGCAAGGATCATTGCAGCACAATTAAAAATTGATTAGATACCAGAGATAGGTCGATTCAATTGAAATGATGATCAAAGTGTGGGTGATTCCACATGATTGCAAAATTATCGTCGATCGACACTAAACCGACTTTCTATCATTTTGGATACCCTGTGTCCATATTTGAAACCTGAAATTTTCACGACCACCGAGAGTAGCCAAAGTGTCAAATGGGTTCATTATGGTTCGAAGAAAATTGACCAATGGTCAATTGCACCAAAAATTCCTAAAAACTACTCGGTAGGTAAGGTCACACTAAAAACGAGTTTGATTAAAAATAACCACGAATTTGAATTTGATTTAAGAAATTGAAAGTCTTGTCATGTCATGCGTCATTTTAGAAACGTTGGCTCACATTTTGGGGAAATTTCGGAAAGTTTAGGATTTTTACGGAAAATCATTGTAGTTGATTCGAAAAACGATCGAGAATTTTGGCATCTGGTGTGAGTGATTTGGCAAATGGAAGTTGTTTGGGCTTTTTCTAAATTCAAATTGGACCTTAACCGGATTTGTTTGTTCGGAAAATCGGATTTTGAGAAAAATGAAATAAAATTCAGTGTTGACAAAAATTCGTGGGATTAAAAGGATCATCTTATTTCGGTCTTTATTGGGACTTCAAGTTGCGTGAATGGTGAAGATTTTGGCCCTAGAATGACCAATTGGTATACTGTTTTGATGTTGATCAAATGTTAAATTGGTTTTGTTTTAAATCCTCCTCTCTTTTTTCCTTAGACCAATGCCCCCACACACCCCACCCCTTGTTGGCCGACGATTCTTTCTACTTGGTCTTCAATTTTCCTTTCTTCTTTGATTGATTCTTTTATCCTCTCACGTTACACACTCTCTCTCCTCCGCATCCACTCACGCACGCAAAATCCCCCTGACCGACAGCCTCTACAAGATTATTTATCTTGGGCTTTATTTCATTGACTTGAGTCAACATTTATCCCCTCATTCGGCCGACGATACCACTGAGTTATCTTCCACTTTTGCTTTAACTTTTCCTTGGTTTCAATCACCCTTTGACTTGAAACGAGTGGTTTCTGGTTTTCTTCTCATTTCGGTTCTTCGAAGTCCACTAACCCTGGCACCTCAACTCCTTGCATCTCCCTCCCAGCGAAATCCCCATCTCCACTGAAGCGTAATCCCTGCTGCAACTCATGCCAACTGCCCCACTACCAACACACCAAACTTCATCAATGTTTTCCCATCTTCAACGCGGCATCTCCATGCTTCGGTCAAACCAATGAAACCGAAGTAGCTCCGTGTGTCCTCCTCTTTCACGTGCAGCACCACCGAGTCAGTCTAGTAGCATCCCACGAGGTTGACTTCTCCACTTGGTGTCACCGCTTCTTGCTTCCCCTCTATCTAGTGACTCCACCAGAGAAGTCAGCCCGTGACCATCTCCACTTTTGTCCGCAAGATTGCCTCATCTCCACGGAAGCAGCAGTCGTCCACTACCTTGCAAGAAGCCGAGTCCTCAGCCCTATGTTTTTAGTCCAACTCAACACCACTTCAAGCAACCCGCGAAGTCAGTTCAGCCCCTGTGTAGCCCGTTTCAATGATTTCCAGCAAGGGTTATAAGGATTGCGTGGCAATTTTTAGGTCCATTTTGACCCCGGTTGGCAAAATCGCTTTGGAAAAGATTGACCCTCGTCGCGTGCTTGTCGATTTGATCGAGCAAATCTTTAATCATGCGAGTTTAGCTCACTAATCATTGCTTAGTTTGCTAATGATGCTTAATGGTTGTTTAGTATTAATTAAGTAGGATTAGGTAGTTAGATTAGAGTAGATTAGCAATTATTAGTTAATTGTGATGCATGTTAGACAATTGACTAGCACACTTAGCTAGATGATAGTCTATTTTATTTATTGAATACATCTCGGGATTTTTCCTGACCCGTCTCGGGCTCCAATTAGGCATTATGGGCCTAAATTGGATTTTTAGTATTTATTTATTTATTTTCGAAGGTAATTTAATTATTAATTTATTTTCCCGAAATTCAACCGGGGTGGTCGATGACCGGAATTTCCTGCTGATCATAGTGGTGCAGTCCGTTTATTTATCCGAGTTTTGATTTGTATCGAATTGATTTAATTGTGAATTTTTGGGTATATTCCAAAGTGATATGATTTTAATTATTTGATTGAGAAATCGTTAGGTATTGGTTGTCGGTATCAAAAGTAAGTTGGTAATCACCTGAGAGAAGGCACATGGGCTCGGTAAATTGGAATATCACTTGGAGAATACACGTGAGTTCAATGATTGAATATGTCATCTTGGCAAAGAGATCGTCCTTAGAGAATGCACGTGGCTCGGAGACTTGGTATGTCCTCCGGAGAATGCACATGGCTCAATGATAGAGTATGGCATCGTAAAGTGGGCACGTGGGCTCGGTGATTTGATGCATCACTTTGGCGGACTAGTGCCTTAAAGAGTGCATGTGGGCCCAAGCATCGTAAAAAGGGCACGTGGGCTTGATGATTTGATGCATCACTTTGGCGGATTTGGTGCCTAAGAGAATGCATGTGGGCCCAAGGATTTAAGTGTGGCATCTTGGAAGAGACACGTGGGCTCGGTGACTTGATGCATTGCCTTGAGAATGCACGTGAGCTCGACGACTAGTTATACATCGTGAAGAATGTATGGTACTGATTGATTGACTTGGGAACAGTCCAATTGACATGTAATTGACTAAGTTGATTGATCATTACCTTGATCTAATGCCGTGAATTAATTGAGTTGAAATGACCAGGAGTTGGTTTGGCTGACATGTAATCGACTAAGTCGATTTGATTGATGCTTCAATCTGTTGAGATTATTGGGTGCCTAGTGAACTATATTGATTTGCAGGTTAGGACTGAGACCAAAGTAAGTCCTCTAACTCATGTTGTGCATAAGCAGCCCTAAGGTGTATTGATTTACTAATCGAGTCTTAGGGGCAGAAATTGCTAAGATGTAGTCTCATTGGTTATTAAATAACCATTTCAAGTCCCTAGATGCAGCAGACTTGGATTTTAAAGATCTCGAAAGTCCGGTGCAGTCTGCTAAAGGCTCTAGTTGGAGTGTGGAGGATGATGAAGAGGAGGACAAGGATCCGTAGTTTGTAGAACCCCACTCCTGCTTGTAGACCTTGTTTTTAAACCGGCTTAAGTTGGATTTGACTTAATGGTTCACCTCGTATATATATATGCACTGGTTTGCAATGTATATAAGAGTGAATGTTTTTAAATGTTTGAAAATTAGTCCTACTATTCTACCACAATGTTTTATTGTATGGGGATAATTTATATGCTTCCGCATGCGCATAAATAAATGGGTCGGCGATGCGTCCTAGGACGTCGCTATTAATCGACTAGGTGAGGGATGGGCACGCGTTCGAGGATCAGGGCGTGACAAAAATGGATCGTGAAAGGTTATGAGTTGATCTAAGAAACTGCCGAAGTATGGCCGTGCCAGTTGGGTCGAGATTCGCCACCGACATTGGAATCAGTCATGCCTATTGTGCCGTGATCCACTACCTATTAAAGGTCGTGCCTTTGAGGCCGTGATTCACCACCCGATGGGGGTCGTGCCTAATAGAGCCATGATCTGCCACCTATTAAAGGTTGCGCTCATTGGGTCGTGATTACCACCTAAAGATATGTCGTATCCTTTGGACCGTGATTTATAGCTAAGAATTTAGTAGATTATGCTCGTTGAACCGTGAGTGGGAATTGAGAAGGAATAGTTGAAATGACCGGAGAGTGGTCTTAATGACATGTAATCGACTGAGTCGATTGATCATTAAGTTCATCTAATTAATTGGATGATATGATTATCAGTATATGTTATTTGAACTAACTTGCAGGAAGGAAACTGAGGCCAAGGTAAGCCCTCTGACCCGTGGTTATGCTTTAGGCAGCCCCTATGGCATATTTTCTTCCTAATCGGGTCTTAAGGGGTAAAACTCACTAAGACGTTATCTTACTAATTATTGTATAACTATTTTCAAGTCCTTAGATGATGTTGACGGAGAACTTGAAGTCTTGGAGTTTAGGGAAGTGAAGGAAATAGATCGGCAAACCTGTCTGACTCACTAGTCATAGGACAATCCCTTTTTATTAAGCCGATATATATATATATTTTTTTTTTTGGTAACCTAAGAATCCCCGTACAGCCCGGCAACTAGTGAGGTAAACCTGGTGTGACGCTAGCGGATGACCCACCACCTCGACATCACGCTTAAAATCTCGTGCGGCCAACGGGATTCGAACTCCTCCCCTCTTCGCAAAGGGTCATGGGAGCCTTATCCAACTGGACCATCACAAGCGATGGTATTAAGCTGATATTTTTGTAAATGACCTGATGTAGTAAATAAACCTGTGTTTATAAAATGTTGGTTTTAGTTTGAAAATTTATGGCCATACTTTTCTATCAATTTGTTTTATTATATGGGGATTTATATATGCTTATGCATGTGTATATTAAATCTGAATGGGTCGGCGATGCATCCTAAGACATTCGCTATTATATCGACCAAGCAATGATGGGCACGTGCTCGGAGGATCGGGGCGTGACATCCCAGTTTAGTGGTATCAAAGTGTGGTTGTTAGAAATTGAAATGATAAGGTGTGATGGATATGGGATAGTAAGTAGGAAGGCCTTTAAATTCATGACTGGTGCATGTTAGTGGTAGTTGTTTGATAAAATTGTTTGCCGTGTGTGGATCGTTCATCTTCTAATCCAGTGTGTATTTGGAAGACAAGTTTAGTAAAGTTGAACCATGAGCGACTAGGAGCCGAGGACTCCTAGACAGAGAACCGTTAGGGCCATAACTCGGGTTAGGACGCCAACAAGAGTCGGTACCGAGGAGGCAGGGGTAAGGCACCAGCACAGGCTAGCGCCAATGGAGTAGCACCACCTCCTGTTGGTGCTGGGATAGTAAACCCTAGAGATCCCCGAGTGGACGGGATTTTGCAATCTTTAGAAGTTATGAGGGAGTTGATTGGGCAGCAGGCCCAAAATCAAGCCGCCGTTGTTACTCAAGCCACCGCTACTGTTGTTGTTGCCGCTGCCGCACCTATCGCTGCACCTACCACCACACCCATTGAAGGTCCGACATGAATCGTAGTTACCGGGAGACCGATTCAAGCTAGTGGAACAATTCTTGAGGTTGAATTCGCCTCAGTTCACTAGGGCAAGAGACCCCAAAGCTGATGCTTCGTGGATTCATAAGTTGGAGAAAGCTTTTGCACTATTGATGTGCAATGAAACTGAGAAAGTAGTCCTTGCAACTTACTAACTAGAAGGAGTTGCAAATACTTAGTGGAGGACTACCTAATGAGTAATATTTCTAGAAGGTGTCGTTTTGGAGTCGAATGCCTTCTTAGAAGCCTTCAATGACAAATACTTCTCAGAGATTGCCAGAGAGGTGAAGATAGTCGAGTTTCAACATCTTCGCCAAGGTTCCTTGACCGTTGATCAATATGAGACGAAATTCACCAAACTTTCACAGTATGCTCCAAAACTAATTGAGAATCCGGTGAATCGTGTGAGATGGTTTAGGAACGAATTCAAGTTGGACTTGAGAAGCATATTGGTCTCTCTAGATTTGAGAACTTACAATGACATTTATGGGAGAGCCCAGAAGATCAAGAAAGATCATAACGAAAGAGCCGCCTCGTTTGGGTCAAGGTTTAATTCCAACAAAGATGCAATCTGACATGAGAAGAGGCCATGGTCGGAGGAAGATTCTAGATCCCACCCAACCGGAAAGGTGGAATAGGCAAGTTTGGGTCGAAGTGGATTGAGTTATGTCTCGCTTGTGGAAGGCAACATGGAGTGAACCAGTGCCCCCAAAGGACGGGCGCCTGTTTTGAGTTCTACCAGCTGGGTCACGTAGCTAGAAACTGGCCCCGAAGACAGGGGAGACCTCAACAATTGCCGCCACCGCCACCATTGGCTTAGATAGGGGGAATGTACGGCATAATGTACTACAAGGAAGACAGCTTTGGCCTCCAAGTTCAAGGCATGGTGTATGCCATCACTCAAGGTCAGGCGGAAGCTGCGCCTAACGTGATCACAGATATGGTTTTGTTGAACAACCATCCTTCCTATGTTTTATTTGATCCGGGAGCAACACATTCATTTATTGCCGAGCAGTTCGTTAAGTTGATAGGATTAAAATTATATTATTAGAATCTATTGTTAGCATATTTACACCATTAAATGATAAGGTGTTAGGTGCTTCGGGTTACTCTGGTTGCAAATTAGAGATTGGTGAGCGAGAGGAGAAAATAGATCTGTTAGTCCTAGCCATGTATGACTTTAATTTGACAATTGGCATGGACTGGCTCACCAAACAACGAGCTAAAATGGACTGTTATCTCAAGTCGATTCAGTTTTATCCATTAAAGGGTGAGAGCTTCAAGTTTGTAGGGAACCAAGGAGGACCCTCGATTTCCCTAATCTCGTCGCAAGATACAACCCATTTATTAGACGAGGGTTGTCAAGGATACCTGGCAACTGTCGTGGATATGAAGTTGAGGAATTGAAAATTGAAGATATTTTAGTTGTGCAAGAATTTTCCGATGTTTTTCCGAAAGCATTGCCAGGATTATCGCCCGAATGAGAGATTGAGTTCGTAATTGAGTTAGTACCGGAACAGAGCCAATCTCTAAGGTTCCTTACCGGATGGCTTTATCATAATTGAAGGAACTAAATGTGCAGATGCAAGAATTATTGGATAAAAGATTCATATGTCCTAGTGTATCACCTTGAGGAGCATAGTTCTATTTGTTAAAAAGAAAGATAGTTCATTGCGCTTGTACATCGACTATCACCAACTCAATCAAGTAACGATCAAGAACAAATATCTATTACCAAGGATTGATGACTTGTTTGATTAGTTACAAAGAGTGTTGATATTTTCAAAAATCGACTTGAGGACATAATACCGTTAGCTAAGAATTAGGAAGGATGACATTCCTAAGTCAGCATTCAGTACTCGATATGGTTATTACGAGTTCACAATGATATCATTCGAGTTGACGAATGCTCTAGCTGCCTTCATAAATTTGATAAACCGAGTATTCAAGGAATACTTGGATCAGTTCGTGATTGTGTTCATCGATGATATCCGGATGTATTCAAAAAGTGCTGAGGAGCATGAGGATCATTTGAGATTAGTGCTCCAAACCTTGAGGATTCATCAGTTATATGCCAAGTTTAGAAAATGTGAGTTTTGGCTGACTCGTGTTGCGTTTTTAGGTCATGTGATTTCCATAGAATGAATCTTCGTGTACCCAAGCAAGATTGAAACAATTATCAATTGGCCGAGACCGACAATAGTGGCAGAAATTCAAAGTTTTCTGGGTTTAGCAAGCTACTACAAATGGTTTGTGGAAGGATTTTCAGCTTTGGCCTCGCCTTTGACAAGACTCCTGAAGAAAGATGAGAAATTTGTGTGGTTAGACAAGTGCGAGTGTAGTTTCCAAGAGTTGAAGCAAAAGCTAACTACCGCACATATACTGACGATTCTATCTGGTCCTGGAGGGTACAAGATTTATAGTGATGCGTTGTTTAGAGGATTGGGTTGCATGCTGATGCAATACGGCAAAGTCGTTGCATACACCTCCCGCTGGTTGAGATCTCATAAACTGAACTATCCGACACATTACTTAGAACTCACAACAATTATATTCGCGTTGAAGATTTGAAGACATTATTTGTGTGGGGAAAAGTTTCAGATCTTCATGGACCATCAGAGTCTCAAGCACCTATTCTCTCAAAAGGAGTTGAATATGAAACAGCGTCGATGGATGGAATTGTTGAAAGATTATGATTGTGATATTTTATATCACCTAGGAAAATAGAATAAGGTCGCCGACGCTTTGAGCCGAAAGTCTTCAATTGCCCACTTGTTGGTTAAGGAGTGGAATCTAATTGAGAGAGCTCGAGATTCGATGTTCAAATTTGAGGTAGGCCACATTTCTCATCTTATGGCCACCCTTAGAATTGAGCCGAATGTGCAGATCAAGATCAAGCTACTTTGGCCGACAGACCCAGATGTTCAGAAAATTTTACAAGAAAATATCGAAGAGAGGAAAGTTGACTTTTAGGTTTCTGATGATGGAATATTGAGATTTCGAGGATGGTTGTTGTACCTAACGAGGTGAAGCTTAGAGAAGATATTTTATAAGAAGTTCATCGTAGTAATTACAGCATTCATCCCGGAAGTACTAAGATGTATCAGAACCTGCATCAACACTATTAATGGTCTGGTATGAAGGCGGACATCACCAGGCATGTCGCCAAGTGTTTGACGTGTCAATAGGTTAAAGCCCAGCATTGCAAGTCTATAAAACTTTTACAACCTCTTGAAATCACAGAATGGAAATGGGAGCATATTACGATAGAATTCATGTAACCGGGTTACCAAGGAGTCAAATAGGCAATTATTCTATTTGGGTAATAGTCGACCGGTTAACAAAGTCGGCTCACTTTATTGTAATGCGAAAGGATCTTGACTTAGATAGACACGTTGAGTTGTACATATGTCAAATAGTTTGATTGCATGGAGTGCCGGTTACGATAACTTCATATCAAGACCCAAGGTTTACCGCTGCTTTTTGAAAGAGCTTGCAATGTGCTTTAGGTACAAAGCTTTAGTATAGTACGGCATATCATCCTCAAACAGATGGTCAATCTAAGAGGACAATTTAGACCCTCGAAGATATGCTGAGAGCTTATGTACTGGACTTTAAAGGAAGTTGGGATGAACAACTTCATCTTGTGAAATTCACCTACAACAATAGTTATCAGCAGAGTATTCAGATGGCTTCATTTGAAGCGTTGTATGGCAGATCGTGCAGAACACCAATATGTTGGGATGAAGTTGGAGAGAGAAAGATTGCAGGCCCATAGTTGGTTCAACAATCAGTGGATGTTGTGGCATTAATCATAGGCAAATTAAAGACCGCACAGAGCAGACATAAAAGTTACGCAGATAAGCGTCGGAGATTATTGGAATTCCAAGTTGATAATCACGTTTTTTTGAAAGTGCCACCAATAAGGGGAACTTCATGCTTTGTTAAAAAAAAGGAAAACTAAGTCCGAAGTACGTAAGTCCATTTGAAATTCTCGAAAGAATTTGGAACCTAGCATATTGTCTTGCGTTGCCGCCAAGATTGACGCAAGTGCATGACGTATTTCACATGTTGATGTTTAGGAAGCATGAACCCGACCCGACCCACATGCTCAATTTCAAGGAATTTGACGTGGATAACCAAGTGTCATACGTAAAGAGCAAATTCTGCGTATAAAAATCATTCCTATGGTCAAAGTGGTATGGCAACACCACAAAACATAAGGAGCAACTTGGGAAACTGAGGAGTCGATGAGACATTTGTACCACCACCTTTTTGTTTAAAGATTGTAATAGGTTTAAATTTTGAAAAAGAAATTTTTATAAAATGGGAAGAGTTGTAACAGCATGAATTTTTAGATTTCGTTTTCAATTAAATAAATAGGGCCTTTCATCGACTTCGCTAATAGTACTATTCGCCGAGTTGATCACTCACAAGATAACTAGATTATCTGGAAAACTATTAAGGGATTTTAATGCAATAGACTTGAGAATTTGACCACGAATTGACTACTCGACCCTATTAGTCTACAAGGGTCATTACGGCACTGTAAAAATTGATTAGAGACCGGAGATAAGTTGATTTGACTGAGATATGTGATCAAAGTGTGGATGATTCCACTTAATTGCACAATACACATCGATCGATACTAGACCGATTTTTCTATCATTTTGGTATCCGGTGCCCGTATTTGAAATCTCGATATTTTCACAACAACCGAGAGTCACCAATGTATTGAAGATGTACAATGTGACTCGAGATAAATCGATCATGGGTCAATTGTACCAAAAATTCCTAAAAGTTACCCGGTAGACTAGGTCACGCTAAAAGTGCGCCAGAGTGAAATTAACTGCAAATTTGAACCCGATTTCAGAAATCGAAAGTTCTGTCATGTCACGATCTATTTTAGGAACGTCAACTCATCTTCTAAGGAATTTTTAGAGATTCCCAGATTTTTATGGAAAATCAATTCAAATGTTGTGGAAATTAATGGAAATTCGAACGGGCCAAATTAAAGGAAATTTGGACTTCCAAACCGAACCTTTGAGTGTTGGAGACTTACAAAAAATTATATGGGGTTTTCTTCAATGAAATTGGACATCGATTTGGGAAATTTCATGAAGAAATTGAAATCAAAATTAAAAAATTCAGAGCTTGGTTTTGTGGCAAGAATTTTAAGCTTCAAATTGGATTTAATGGTGGAATTATCTTCAAGAAAGAATTGGGGACATGAGGATAAGCTTGGAAGACTTTTTAGGCATCTAATGATGAATTAGATATTTTTCCCTTGGACTTTTCTCCTAATTTCCCTTCTTCTTCGTGCATTCCCTCCATTGACCGTCCCTCTATGCCCATTCTCCATTTTGCTTCTTTCCTTGATTATGTTAGCTCCTTTACCAAAGAAGTCTAGCCACGATCGCCTCTCTATGTTTCCCTTCTTTGCGCTTGGTCAACCACCGAAGACAAACCCACCAATCTTCTTCTTCGGCCATGTGATCCCCCACCGAAGCAGCCAAGATCTCTCTGTCTCTCTACCAACTCTCACCCAATTTCTTCCTTGTGTCTTCGTCCGCGACATCCCCCCCAATTGACGCCAGCAGCTGCTTCTCCATTTTGCCGCCCCCACCATCCGCTATCTTCTTCATTTCTTCGGTCAACACTCCCCTCGATGAACCCCTTTTGTTGACCCCTACAATTTCTTGGATGTGTGCCACTCCACCCAATCTCCACCACCTTGCGTCTTGTCATGCCCCAATCCTCGGACACGCACACATCCTTCTCACTTGGTCGATTTTATAATGCGATATCCCAGGACAATGTATCGCCGACCCTTTTATTTATTAATCACATGCGAAAGCAGTTAAAATCCCCAGACAATAAAACGATGGGATAGAAAAGCAGGGCCATATTTTTCATATTGAAATTTATAACCAAACTTTTATACAAAACACAAACCGCTTCATAACTATTCACTTCAAAAGGAATTCTCAAAAGAAGATAGACTCTCAGTCCATCTAGGCCATACTCAAGGCCCCTCTCAGGATTATCTTCTTCTTCCAAAATCCTTCTCCTCATGTTTTACCTCCGAGTCCTTCTTCCCAGACTTCTCCTCCTCAGCTTCTCATCGGGGCCCTGAAATGTTTTCCCCAAACTAGGAAGAGACTACGTCTCAGCGAGTTCTACCCCACTAAGGCTCGATTAGTAAACCATTATACTATAAGCTGCCTAAACACGCACAAGGCAGAGGACTTACCTTGGCCTCAGATTCCACCTGCAAGTTAGTATAATTCACAATAGGCACCCATTTACTCCAAACAAATCGAACCAGTCGATTACATGTCATACAAATCATTCTCCACGGAGGAGTATCTAAAAGTTAGGCCACGTGCATTCTCTAGGACGACATTCCAAGTCTCCGAGCCACGTGCCTCGAACCTTGGGCTCACGTGCATTCTCTAAGGCGACCTCTTCGCCAAGGTGGTACATCAAGTCACCGAGCCACGTGCCCTTTTAGATGCTATTCTCGAAAACTAGATCCACGTGCATTCTCTAAGGCACTAGTTCACCAAAGTGACGTATTAGATCACCGAGCCACGTGTCCTTTTAGATGCCATTCTCAAACACTGGACCCACGTGCATTCTCTAAGGTACTCGCTTACCAAAGTGACGCATCAAATCACCGAGCCACGTGTCTTTTTAGATGCCGTTCTCAAACACTGGATCCACGTGCATTCTCTAAGGTACTCGCTTACCAAAGTGACACATCAAATCACCGAGCCACGTGTCCTTTTAGATGCCGTTCTCAAACACTGGACCCACGTGAATTCTCTAAGGTACTCGCTTACCAACGTGACGAATCAAATCACCGAGCCACGTGTCCTTTTTACGATGCCCGGGCCCACGTGCCTTCTCTTAGGTGCTATCTCACCAAAGTGATACATTAATTCACCGAACCACGTGCCCTTTTAGATGCCGAACTCTGTCACCAAGCCACGTGCATTCTCCAGGAGGGCATACCGAGTCTCCGAGCCACGTGCATTCTCTTAGGCGACCTCTTCGCCAAGATGACATACTCAACCACTGAACTCACGTGCATTCTCCAAGTGATATTCCAATTCACCAAACCCACGTGTTTTCTTTCAAGTGATTACCAATCTACTTTCAATACCGACAACCAATGCCCAACAATTTCTCAATCAAATAATTAAATCAACTCAACAAAGCATTATAAATGCTGAATAACATACTTGGCCATTTATCAATCAACAATTCAATCCCAATCAATTCCACTCAATTTAGGGTAAATCCCTAAAATATCGCAATTTATTTAATTCCATGCAATGTGGAGCTCAAATAAATAAACAGACTGCGCCACGATAATCAGCACGAGATTTCGGTCGTCGGCCATCAAAATCTTAATTTCCGAAAAATAATTAATTAATTAATTAATTAATTTCGAAAATTAACTAATAATTATTGAAAATTCAATTTAGCACAAAATAAAGCCCAATTAAATAAATGGACTTCACCACGGTCATCACCATAATATTCTGGTTCTAGACCATCTCAATTGAATTTTCGGAAAATAAATAATTATTTAATTTAATTCCGAAAATTAATATTTAAATACTAAAAATTCCACTTAGGCCCGAAAAGCCTAATTGAAGCCCACTAAAGGTTGGGAAAAATCCCGAGGCACTTCCAATAATTAGTAGACCACGTCTACTTGCTAATTACGCAATCAATTTATCTAAATCGCATCACAATTAACTAATAATTGCTAATTTATTCTAATCTAACCACCTAAACCTAATTAATTAAAACTAAACCAACCTTAAGCATAATTAGCCAACTAATTCGGGATTAGTGAAATTACTCATCGGAATCGCGCGCAAATCGGATCAATCCAATGGGGGCGACGCAAGGAACAAAACTTCCCAAAGCACGGCTTGGGTTCGGGGCCCGGAAATGACCCAAAAGCGGGCCTAAAGCCGCTGGAAACCCACTTCGTGGGTTGCTGTTCTTGGCTGCCCGGAGCTAGTCCGGCGGCCAAAACAGCGAGGCGGGGCCGACGGAGGGCGAAGGGGACGCCGGGGAGGTCCGGCAGGGTTGAACAGCGGCCGGAGGTGGCCGGACAGGGGCTAGACAGAGGCTAGGCAGCAGCTGGATCGCATGGGGGAGCATGCCTAAGCGCGAGGGATGGCCGGCGAAACACGCGGCGTGCGCAGGCGGTCGTCGCTAGTGTGGGCGGCAGGACGGCAGCAAGCTGCAACTTCTGCTCGAGCTTCTACTTCTGGTTCGCTTGTTCGAATGTGCGGATGGGAGAAGGAGAGAGTGTGCGAGAGAGAGAGAGAGAGAGAGAGAGAGAGAGAGAGAGAGAGAGAAGAAGATGAGGCTTGACCGGTCAAAATGAAAAGAGAGAGAGAGAGAGAAGTCGGTGGGGGCTCGCACGAAGGGGGAGGGAAAGGGGAGAGGAGAGAGGAGAGAGAGAGAGAAAAAAAGAAAAGAGAAGGGAGAGAAAGAGAAAGAGAAAAAGAAAAAGTAAATCATATTACTTCTCTTATTTTATTTTATTTTCTCTTTCCCTTTTTATTTTCTTTCGGTCTTCAATTTTCCTCCGATAATTTCTTTATTGAAATTTTGGACTCGTCAATAAATTGACGAACGATAAGACAATGTCCTAAAAAAAAAGAATTATGATGCCCTTAAAATTCGATTCTCGAAATCGAGTTCAATTTCGTGGTTAAAAATCGATCAAACGTGATTTTAGCAAAATCCAACTAATTAGGTATCTTTTAGAGATTTTTTGCATATACATCCCTTAACGACTTCACCTAATAGGTTAGTTAACTCGTGAGTGATCAGCTCAGAAAAAAAAGGGTCATAGGCACATCGACGAAATGCTCATTTCACTTCATCGAAATGGGATCGAATTTTAGGATGTCACATGTCTTCTTCAGTCAAGCATCCAGCAGCAAAGACCGCCTAGCCGCACGTCGCCACGAAAGACGCCAGCTCCTCCTTTGTTGCTTCGGTTTGTAATAGCTTAGCCCAACGCATTTCTTTGGCCCACGTTTTCAGCCTAGCGAAATTTTCAGCCCAACAGCCCAACTCAGCTTAGTTCAACCCATTTTCGGTAGCCCATCTTCAATTTCCAACTGCCCATCTTGAAGCCAGATCAAGCCCAGCCCAACAATTTGAAGCCCAAGTGAGATCAGCCCAGTTTTGAGGCTCGCGAAGCAGCCCAAGCCCGAGGTCAAGCCCAAGCATTTGCTATGGGCTTGCAAGGCCTTTGGGCCCGGTCTGTGTGCCCATCAACACTATTGAAAATTCGGATTTCGGCCACCATCGCGCTGCTGTCGCAATGATCCAATCTTCGCATTTAACAAGTGAGTTTAACTCATTAAACCCCGCTTAGTAGGTTAATGATGCTTAGGAGTTGATTAGATTAAATTAAGCATGTTTAGGTGGATAGATTATATTAGATTAGTTAATTTAATTATTTTCCAATGCATGTTAAGTGGTTAGTTAGTGGCATTATCAAGTAGACTCGTTTTATTATTTAATTAACAGGCCTTGGAATTTTTTTGGGTCCATTTCGGCGTCCAATTAGGCATTACGGGCCTAAATTGGATTTATTGCATTTATTTAATATTTTCCGTAATTATTTAATTATTTAATTATTTTCCGGAAATTCAACCGGGATGGTTGATAATCGGAATTTCGTATTGATTACAATGGTGCTTTCTATTTATTTGATTGAGCATTGGTTTGTGAAAATTGAGTGAATTAGCGATTATGTGGGGATTTATCCCAAAATCGATTAGTGTCGATATTCAATTGGAAATGGATCGTGAAAGGTTATGAGTTGACTTAGGAAACCGTCGAAGTATGGCCGTGCCAGTTGGGCTGAGATTTGCCACCAACTTTGGAATCGGTCATGCCCATTAGGCCGTGATTTACCACCTATTAGAGGTCATGTCCACTAGGGTCATGATCCACCACCTATTAAAGGTCATGCCTTTGAGGCCGTGATTAGCCACCCAATAGGGGTCGTGCCTAATAGGGCTGTGATCTGCCACCTATTAAAGGTTGCACCCACTGGGCCATGATTACCACTTAAAGATAGGTCATGTCATTGGACCGTGATTTATAGCCAAGAATTTGGTAGATTATCCTCGTTGAGTCGTGAGGGAGAATTGAGAAGGAATAGCTGAAATGACCAGAGAGTGATCTTAATGACATGTAATCGACTGAGTCGATTGATCGCTAAGTCGATCTAATTGATTGGATGATATGATTATCAGTATATGTTATTTAAACTGACTTGTAGGAAGGAAACTGAGGCCAAGGTAAGCCCCCTAACCTGTGGTTATGCTTAGGTAGCCCTTATGGCATATTTTCTTCCTAATCGGGTCTTAGGGGGTAGAACTCGCTGAGACGTTGTCTCACTAGTTATTATATAATCATTTTCAGGTCATTAGATGATGTTCGTGGAGAACTTGAAGTCCCGGAGTTTGGGGAAGTGAAGGAAACATAATTGGCAAACCTATCTGACTCACTAATCATAGGACAGTCCCTTTTTTATTAAGTCGATATTTTTGTAAACGATGTGATGTTGTAAATAAACCTATATGTTTATAAAAGGTTGGTTTTAGTTTTAAAAATTTATGGCATTGCTTTACTATCCCATTGTTTTATTGTCTAGAGATTTATCTCTGCTTCCGATGCATATATTAAATCTGAATAGGTCGGCGATGCGTCCTGGGACATCACATATTGACCAAGTAGGGATGGGCACGTGCTCGGAGGATCGGGGCGTGACAACCTTCTCCAAAACATACACCACGTGTGTTGTCCCCAACAAAACCAGGAGGATCCACTTCATAGCATTACAATGTATAAATGGTTAACCATATACATTCTCCCGATTGTAGTGATAGATCAAGCCTAGTACTATTCACAACATAATTCAAGCAAGCAACAATATTGGCATGTAAAGCATGGGATAATTGCTCCACCTCCCAGTACACAGTAACAATCTAAACAATTTATGATGTGTAGCAAGTAGGGTACTTACATAATTTTTCAACTACATGTTGGAAGGCCTTGACGCTTTTCCGATGTAACTCCTCTGAATCACTCACAACATTCTAGCTGCCTCTCTCTACATTTCCATACCTAAAGCTATCTCTATTGCACCCAAATTATCTATTTCAGCATTTGCATATAATTGTCAGTTTATCTCATACACATCCACTGACCACCCCGGACTTTCATCAATTGTGACCTCAGAATAACTGTCAACTGCTATGGAATCAAGCAACTCTACAAACCCTATCATATTGATTTCACTCTAAATATCTCTAGGCTCTCCCTGAAGCTCCACCTGTTTCTAAACACCTATTGGTGCTAACAAGGTTAACAATACAACCTAGAGGTGGGTGGATAGGTTGTTTTTTAAAAGACTTTGACAGTGTCAAGATCAAGTCCAGCGGATATTTCAAATATCGTGAACAAGTTGAGTGTTGTTACAAGTAAGAGTGAGAGAAATAAGAGCACACAATGGTATATAGTGGTTCAGCTTTATCCCTAAGCCTACTTCCATTGTTCACACTAACAGCCACAAGTCAAACTAGATTACACTAGTAATATATTAAACAAGTTACAACCACCAAAGATCAATCCTATCATATTATAGATCACATTATCAAGAATCAAGTGTTGTTGTCACTCGTGTACACTGATCATTCACACAATTAAAAGCCGACAAGAACGCTATAGTGAATATCTGAAGAGACTGAAACACTTTTGTTTTTTCTAAGGACACAACTTTCAGCAGATTTCTAGATTTTATATATTGCGTGTCCAACGTTTGGCCTTCAAGATCTTCTCTCATATAGAAGTGTCTTCAATCTTCTTGTTGATGTCTTAGAAAAGCATAGTCATTAGAGATCCCTTAGCGCTGTTGTCTAGATATAAAATTGCCTATACAGTCCTTTTTCTTGAGCATTTGCACGCTAGCCCAAAATAGCTTGTGTTGCTGTATCGTCGCTGATGGCTTTGACAAGTCTAACAAAAAAGTCTATTTCTAGTCCTCCGACGTCTTCTTGTTCTAATGGTGTGCATCTTCAGGCGACAACGACTATATTGGATTTATGTAACAATCATCTAGAATGGTCCTTCCTCCAACATCACCAATCACATGATATCTCTTGCATTGACACACACATTATAATCCGCTGATATTCTAGTCCGTTAGTGTTGTTTACCAACAGAACATATTCGTGATCTTTTTCCTTCTCTAATATCACTTATGTGTTTGATATAATATCACAAACATCTGCAAATATCATAGTGAACATTATACTAAGAAAAGTTTTGGAATCATCAAAATTCTTTGAAATGTTTCTCCAACAATCTTTTCATTTTATGATGACAAAACTATCCTACATATGTGAACTTTTATAATTGAAGAATTTACCAAAAAAGATAAAGATCCGCATTAGTGTTGATCTATCAAAGAAGATACACTTTGCAAACATTAGAAACTCCATAAGATTTTCATGGAATGAGAAGACTAAATCTAAAGGATCTTTGAAGATAAGAATGAATTACTAGGATCCACAATCTTATGATGATTGAGAATGTATAAGATAAGTAAGAAATCATCAAAAGACGGGCATTAAGGGACAACATGACATATTTTAGAAAACATTATCGACAATGCCTATAACTCCCCCCATCTTGATGCTAAAGATTTAAGCATATTTTATAAAATTATCAACTATCACATCAAGAATCTCTGTCTCTCCCCATATTTGTCATCAACAAAAAAGATAACTGTAGCACAATTGGCTATGTGCAAAAGATAATGTCATTAACTTAAAAGCATGGGAGTAAGTCTAACATCATCAAAAAGAAAAACAAGAGCACAAAAGATAGCAACGTCTAAGAGGTGTGAGTGCGCTTTCTCTACTGGGAGGAGGTAGGAGGTTCATGTTTATCTGGGATAGGGTAGTGGGGATTATAACATTCCAAGTTCAGGATTGATCGCTCAAGTTTCACCAGATTTCGGGAGATGGAAGATATGGTAGTTTTGATTTCTCGAACATCAGCTTGGATTTGAACTAGGGCGACAGCATTGGGAGCAGAAGTTTCCACCGAGGATGGCAATCGTTCTGGTCACGGACGACGAGTTGATTGTCTCTGCAAATATTTTTGTTTCCTTTCCTTCTCAGCTTGTTCTGATAACCTTTTTTCAGAACAACGTTTGCTCGTTCATTGTCTCCTCGGCCTAGAAGGATCACTTCATCCTTTTGATTTACCCGACCATCAGGAGTCATTTTGAGAATCATGTTGTCCAGTGTTTTCTTCCCAATCTTTAAGTTCAACAAGCTTTGAGGGGCAATATTTTGAAAGTCGATTCCTTTATGTTGAAAGATTCAATTGATCAATGCACCGTGCTGTCTGATACATGGGGATAAAAATCATGTGTGAGAGGGATAAAGCTTTGAATTTAGTGAGAATGGCTCAAATGACTCTAGTCTCATAACAGGATACATCGTTGCTCGAAGAAGATTTCAGATGAAGGCAGCAGGTCAAAATCTTTTGGATGAAATTCACTTTGAGAGGTAGCTGGCTCAAGGGAACAATTCTTTAAAGTTTCAAGTGAAATTTGGAATTTCTAGAACGAAGTTGTAACCTTCATCTGGATTAACAGGGATCTTTACAAAGGCACTGTACTCAGTTTTGATAATTTCAGCCAATTAATCCATAATGACAGTAAACTTTTTCTTTTCAACAGTGAAGATAAATGAATCGTGGCTTGGAAAGTGAAGATTTGAATAAAACAAGGTCACAAAAATCGAGATGAACTTCTTTTTTCAAGGAGGAGGAAAATTTTAGCTTGAGATCCTCAAAGAACTCAGAAATGAAGATAGCGTGAACATCGAGGTAGTTAAAATCAACATAGTGATGGGAGATAGGACCACGTTTGTCAATAGACTGAAAAGCTTGTTCATGATCTTTGCTTAAAAACTTTTGAGAAGCGAAAGAGGGATTAATTTCAAAGCTTTAAGTGGGCTCGAAGTGTTGAAATACCCGTTCATGGTCATTTCCCTTCACTTGTCACCTAATGTTTCCTCAGTTTCTGTATGAGGCTCACTTTGTTCGGTGGTAGCCTCTGGTGGTTCAACAGTTGGAACAGGGACTTGTTGATGGATGGCATTGCGGGTTGATTTATAGTTGCTTGTTCAATCGGCTCACTTTTCCCTTCTATGTCAACAACAGCATCCTTGTCGTCTGTCTGTTGAGGATTTTTTAGGAGTTGTTTGTTCAACAAGACGAGAGGGCTCACCAACAGGGGCAGTAGGCAGGGTTAGTGGTTAAGTTTTAACAGTGCTGGATTCAGGAGCATGAAGAGATGGAACTTCTGCCCAAAGATATTTCTGAACCATTTCCTGAAGCTCTACTACTTTCTCCGGTGGACTATTTTTATCTGAAGTGGTGTAGGCAGTTGCAGCATGGGAACAGTGGGTGCGATGGCAATTTCTTGTTGAAGTTGCAGTCAAGACTCAGGTGTTTTGGCAATGGCGTTACTGCTTCTGTTGAGGAAGGCATAGTCATGCTAGCTGTTGCGATGCTCCGTGTTCTCCGACCAGTTGAGACGTTTGAACACTTTAGCTTAAAGATAACTTGGTGGATGCAATTTGTTGCTTAGTTAATTCAATCTATGAAGGTCTTTCTTTTGGTGCTCTTGAGAGAATAGTAGAGAGACAAGACGATTTTCTAGAGGGTTTTAAAGAAAAACGAGACTTGGGAGCCATCTTAAGAGAGAATGAAGAGATTTGTGGAGAGAAGACTCTGAGTGTTAAATGTATAGAGCGAAGAGTGGCTGAATCCAAGAAGAGAAGAGGAGCAGTTTAGATGAGCGGTTTCTGTGAGAAATGATGTCCACTATCTTCTTATAAGTAGGTGCAGTTAAGCCATGTTCAGAAGGTTGTCCGTTACTCTCGATAATAGTAACTTTCTTATTCAATTTTTCGTATTTTTTCAAGTGATTATCAGTAATAACAGAGAAATTAATCTGGAAAAAAAAAACGATAACAAATCAATTAAGACGATTTTTGTGTCAAAATGGTCACAAAGAGGAGAGAGAAATAGTACTCTAACGGTAACAATTTCAAATTTGATGTGTACCTGATGTCCATCGTTTTGCTGATTTGTGACTGAAGTTCAACAAATATTTTTAGGCTTCTGTTAAATATTACCTGGATGA
The DNA here is from genome assembly GCA_017140185.1 of Eucalyptus polyanthemos subsp. polyanthemos. Classification (NCBI taxonomy): domain Eukaryota; kingdom Viridiplantae; phylum Streptophyta; class Magnoliopsida; order Myrtales; family Myrtaceae; genus Eucalyptus; species Eucalyptus polyanthemos. Next base: position 44,205,919 of record CM029464.1, on the reverse strand, counting down.
TAGATGAAACTATTCAAGTGGATTGCATATTCCCAATTAACTTCTGATGAACTTGAATGCTTGCTTGAGTGGCTTATGAAGATGTCAATGAGCTAATGTTTAGAATCAACAAACTGTATGCAAATATCACTATTGTTCACATGATATCCAATGAAATGATTTCTTAGTTCATTGTGCTTGGCCCACAAGCGCATTGTATGTCGTTAGATTAATACCATTTGTATTATCACATAAGATGGGAATATTGGATTTTTTTTTTACAAAATCACTTAATTGCATCCAAATGAATTGAGCACAGCAACTTCCCGATGCATGTACTCACCTTTAGTGGTTAAAAGAACAACTAATTTTATTTCTTTGAGAATTAAGAAATCAACATACATCCCCATAATCTTTACCCAAAAAAAAACATACATCCCAATAATTGACAAATACCAAATGTGCCCTTTCTGTCGATCTTGCACCTACGAAATCAGTGTCCAAATATCCCAACAACATAAATCTGAATTTTGGAGATATTAAATACCTAACTTTGGAAATGCTCCGATGTATCTAATGATTCACTTTACAACCGATAAATGAGATTCTTTTGCATAAGACTGAAAATGTGCACAGAGACAGGTTCCAAGTAAAATAGTAGGTCTAGATATTGTTTGGTATAGCAACGAGCCAATCATGCTTCCATATAGCTTGGGATCAATGAACTTACCTCTTTCATATTTATCAAACTTGACGGTGGAAAACATTGGTGTTTCCATCTTTTGCAAGCTTCTAATCCAAATTTCTTTGCCAATTATCCGGTGTATTTTTCTTGACGAATGAATTTGCTAGCTTTTGTTTGATTGATTTGTAGTCCGAGAAAGAAATTCAGTTCTCCCATTAAGGTCATTTTTTGAGCTCAATTTTCATGATATTAGCAAAATCCTTGCACAAATTCTCATCGGTAGACCCAAATATTACATATTCAACACACACTTTGAATAAGCAGCAGATCATTACCCTCCTTTTTTGATAAAAAGGGTCATATTCACTTTACTCTTCTCAAAATTATGTTCGATCAAAAATGTGCTCAAGCTCTCATTCCAAGCTCCCGATGCTTGTTTGAGTCCATAGAGTGCCTTATTTAATCATTAGACATCTTGGGGTCTACTTAGGTCTTCAAAAGAAGGACGTTGCAACATAATAACTTTTTCTTTAATGTAGTCATTTAGAAATGCACTTTTCACATCCATATGATATAATTCAAAATTATGAAAATAGCCTCTAATCTTGCAATAGAAACATATGTCTCATCATAATCAATACCTTCTATAGCTCAAATTGGATGAAACTAGGCACTTTAATCGGACTAAATTGACAAGTTTTAAGGATATAGTTATACTATGACTCTATTTTACTTTTGCCACAAAATTTTGGTGCTTTTCCAATAATAAGCCATTGTGAACTTTTATCTTTGAAATCCCCAAAGACCGTGAAAAGAACATAAATTACCCACCGGGTTGACTTATTAAAAAAGCGTCACTGGACTTTCACGAGAACATAAGTTCAATTTATATCGTGACCAAACATAATATATTACAATAAAATAGCCAATCATAAATTGTTGATGAGACGATTTAGTTGAAAGGAGGTTGGTACAATTTTATCGGTTTTCTTAATTGAACAGGCAAGCTCACGTTATGCATGAGTTAAAAGCTAATCCTTCCTTCGAGCCTTGGAGGCAATTGATAATTTTTCGAAAATTTCAAATAGCCTCTTGAAACAGGAGCGTTTTCTTGAAAGAAATTTTCCGTGTACACGGATTTAGTATCACCCCTAGCTTAACGGCCGATCAATTCTTCACCGAACGGCTAACAAGTGTTTATAAATAATTAAAAAAGTTAGTTATCTTCACGAAAAACCAGCTAACAGTAGTTTAAACTTCCGTAAAATGATTTGCGTATTTTAGAAACAAAATTTAACTTGGTTTCCGTCATCCTCTTTACCTTAACTTGATGCACGACCCTACATCGATTTTATGATTTTACATCCTCAAATTTTACAACCCTGCATTTTAATCAATCCTAAAGTAATGAAAAACCTTTGTTCAACGAGCAAAACTCAGAAGAAGGTTAGGAAATTGGCGAGAGGTTTTTCAAAGAAGAACGGCAATTTTATATCCCAAATAAGAAGTTCCACGACAAAACTAAAATATAATGGAAATTTAAAAAGCAAGGAATACAATATACAGGCGCATTTGGGAGAATTTTGTGGGGAATGATTTTGCATCTAGATAAAGGGTTTCGACTCCGAGATCTTTCTCTCAACGTGATTGTTGGTGGATACGCTTTATTTTAAAATGGATTTTAACTCAAAGCCCCACTATCGTAACTTAGGCTCGCCCGCCACGGTCGCCCCGACCGCCTCCTTGACCCTCCCATCACCCAAGGCGAGACACATCTCACTCGGACGAAGCTTGCTGGTGTCGACCGACCTGGGCGAAGCTTGTTAGAGTCACATGACCACCCCAGCAAATGTGGCCTCAACCTAGATTTAGCGCCATGACTGTCTCTGTTTGAGAGAGAGGTGGAACAATGTAGAAAAATAGCCGGATAAAAACAGGAACATCGAAACAGTAGTACGGGCAAAATTGAAAAGAAAAAATTCATTAAATCTCTGAATCAGCATTTTTGGAATGTTGGAAGCCGAAAGTAATCTCAAGTTGTCATAGCTCAACTTTTGCATTAAAGGTCCATAGAATTGTATTACCAAATATCAAACCTTTGGCTCGAGGACCTTCGGAAAACTTATCGAAAACGCCTCGCGAAATGCTGCCAAAAGCGGGGAAGTTTCCTGGGCTATAATGAGATAGACCAAATTCACAAGAATCGTGTTGGAGCCTAGTGTGTCCTAAAATAATATAAATGGGATTGATTACATTTATACATATGTATTTTTATTTTTATTTTTTTTGGGGATTGTCTTTAAAAGCAATACATCGAAATTAGTAACCATATTAAGATTTTATCCAATTTCAATTTGGATTTGATTTTCCAATAGGGTTAACGTGAGATTAAATTCGATCCATTTTGGTGCTTTTCTGGCAATTAACCATTGTTATTTTTCCAGGAGCTTTCATCTTTGAAATACCCGAGACCGTAGAAAGAATATGAATTAACTGCCAAGGTGGTTGAGCTAATTATGAATGGGTCATCTATATTTCACGAAATCATGAATTCGATTCATGTCGGGAGCGAGCCTGGCATAGAACTGTAATTTGCATGTAGTTGACCATGAGTCAAAATCTAGGTGAATGGTCCAAACATGAAATCATAAGCATTTGGTGGTCGAATGAAAGAAAAGCTCTTCAAAAAGGAGTTGCCGTATAATAACAGCGCCTTGACCATTCCTTAATTTCACGTATATCATGATGAAACTCCACTTCAATGAGGAATGAGATGCTTGTTTAGGTAATTCAACGAGACAAGCTACGATACATTTGTGCAAGAATCCAAACGAAATGCACCAGTACTGTCCCGAGGAAGCAACGTACTGCCCCAGCTTCACAAAGCGCAAGCCTCAAGCTGCCTCTTTACCCCTCCCTTCGAAAGGGTGTAATGTGAAGTGAAAAGGCCAAGCTCACGTACGAGCATATCAGTCCAAGCTTGAAGCCTCTCGGATCAGAGATGAAGGCCAAATTCTCTCTCCAAGAGTGTGATCCAAACCCTTTCTCCGAAGCTCCCCTCTTTCGTGTTACGTAGAGCAACCCTGCCCTCTTTTTCCTCCCTCTTCCAGGTGCTATAAGTAACCCCCCAACACCAAGGAAGCTTCGCATCACACCATAAACACTTAGAATCTTTCAGTCCCTATTCACTGCATCATCGCACCTACTGCAAGACAATGGTTTTCGCAAGCTCTCCGAAACCCAAGATTGATGCGTCCAAGCTCAAGGGCTTTAGGGACGGCGCGTTCTCGTCGCTAGGGAACCTCATCAAGCTCCTCCCAACGGGGACGGTCTTCACGTTCCAGTTCCTCAACCCCCTCCTGACCAACAATGGCCACTGCGACGACCCCAACGAGCTCCTCAGCCGCCTCCTTATCATTACGGGCGCCTTCTCGTGCGCCTTCTCTTGCTTCACTGACAGCTACACTGGCTCCGATGGCAATGTGCACTATGGCTTCGCCACAGCTAAAGGGCTATGGCCCTCACCGGCCTCTGAATTGGTCGACTTGTCCAAGTACAAGCTCCGGGGCAGCGACTTTGTGCATGCGTTGCTCTCGACCATTGTTTTCATAGTCACGGCCCTGCTGGACCCGAACACCGTGGAGTGCTTGTACTCGTCATCGTACAAGAAGGACCATAAGGTCTTGCTCAAGGCTGTGCCTGCGGTGATCGGCGCGATTTCTAGCGCGGTTTTCATGGCATTCCCTAGCAACAGGCATGGGATTGGGTATCCTTTTTCTAGTGACGACTCCGATGATCAAAGTGCTTCCAAGGAGGTGGAATGATTTAAAAGGGAAGCTTTCATATGTGATTTGCTGGTCTGTGTAGTTGTTTATTGGAGGTGCGTGTGCTTGTGTTGTGGTGTCCAGGATTTGTGTTGTATGGTTGTAACTTTCTTGCTCTTACTATATTTTAATAAAGAGTATGTCAGTTATGTGAAGAGTGGCATGACAAGAGTGTCCAATTTATTATTGTTTAGTGTATGCTACACCATATAAGCTTGATAAGCAAACTTGTAACCTTGACAGATTATGTCGAGAAAATTATACAACTAATCCTAAACTTACTGAACGGATGTCAATTCAAACTTTAATTTTTCAATTTTATCAATTTAGTCATAAAACTTTATGTGAAATTCCAATATAGTCATTATGGTCAATTTTACTGGAAATCACTAATTCACACATTAAGGCCCAAGAAGCACAATTATTTGCACGTTTCATTGGAAGGGAAAAAAATGGTCACCCTTCACTGTCATTATTCAAAAAGTAAGAAGGAAATTGCAAATATCAGAAGTTCATAAACCCCAGTTAGCAGGGTCACTGGCTAAGAAGTTTCCTATGATTGTGAGTTGTACTCTTTTAGAGATAAGTTCTGGATTGGGCCAAATTCAGCACAGCACAAATTGTACGTTATACTAATTTGGTAAGACTAAAACTTCCTGCTGAGAATTCCATGCATTACTGCTAGATGACAAGATCTCAACCGAAAAATGAGGGCCCTATGGAGAATGTGGTCAGAAATCCATAATAGAGTCAACCAATCTCAACCGAATAATGAAACTTTGAACAAACCTTGGGCCTAACTCCACAGTTAAACATGATCCAACCAATTGGACGCGGGTAGCTACTTAGGGATTCACCTTATAAAGCCAACGAAATCTTATGCACGCAATCTCTTTTTGACCAACTTGTGAAACTCTCTAGTTATAATGTATGCAACTGTTGACTTTCTTTCTAGTCACCAAATTGGCAAAGTGTAAATATGAGCATCGCCTGCATTTATATTCACTTAAGCTTGTATATGGATAATATTTATAACTTGTCAACCACCTATCAAACAAATGATTTGAGGAGTTATAATTTTTTTTTTTTTTGCTTAGCACGGAATTGGTTTACTCGATCGAGAAATGTTGAATAACACCCAATGTGCGAGACGTCCTTCCATCGACACAAATAGGTCAATTATGTATGTCAAAGGGATCTTGTGACAAGAAATACGTAATGTGATGGTGTTGTGGTAGTGGTTGAGTGTGATATGATGTTACTTATCTAAATAGTCACGAGGCATCGAAATGAACAGAAAACCTAATATCTAATAAACAAAATGTAAACATCAACAACAAAGGCAATTGGTATAAAGAGGAAGAAGACAATTTTAAGGGCTATATTCTTTTTCATTATTGATCTAATGAAAAATATTCTAATAAATTTATCAATTATCAGGTCACAGACATGGACACGGTTCCAGACATGAACACGGTTCACACTTATTTTAGTTCAAATTGCATGTGGATAATATGTATATTCACAAACCTCCAATCAAGGTTTGATTAAAAGAATTTGGAGAAAATTTTCATTGACCAGTGATGAAGGGAAATACGACTAGCTTTAATAATTTTATTATGACTAAACTCATAGGCTAAACTCATAGGCTTGAGGCAAGGCAAGGATGTAATGCATTTGCTAGCATATAATTAAGAAAAAATTTGAATACATATATACACCAAATTTTGGCCAAATTTTGATCAGGCATAACTTTTCCATTTAACCTCTCATCAACTCAATTTTTGCATCTACTGAAAATGTAATAGCCTGAATTTTCAAATTTCGTTTTCAATTAAATAAATCAGGTCATTTTGTCGATCGCCAATAGTGCTATTCTCTAAGCCAATCACTTACGAGATAACTAGACTATCTGGGAAACAATTAAGGAATTTAAATGCAATAAACTTGAGAATTCGACCATGAATCAACTGCTCAACCGTGTTGGTCTGCAAAGGTCATTATGACACTATCAAAAATCAATCAAAGATTGGAGATAGATCGATTGACTAAGATATGTGATCAGAGTATGGGTGATTCCACCTAATTGCAAAATACTCGTCGATCGACACTAGACCGATTTTTCTATCATTTTGGTACCTAATATCCATATTTGAAATCTCGAGATTTTCAAGACAACCAAGAGTTAGCAATGTGTTGAAGATGTACATTGTGACTCGAGATAAATCGATCACGGGTTAATTGCGTCAAAAATTCCTAAAAGTTACCCGGTAGATTAGATCACGCTAAAAGCGCGCCGAATTAAAATTAACCGCAAATTTGAATCCGATTTCATAAATTGAAAGTCTGTGGTATCACAAGCTATTTTAGGAACGTTGGCTCATCTTCCAAAAGATTTTCAAAGATTCTGGGATTTTGGCGGAAAATTGATTCAGACGTTGCGGAAAATTAACGGAAATTCAAACATGCCAAATTAAAGGAAATTTGGACTTCCAAGCCAAACCTTTGAGTGTTGGAGACTTACAGAAAACTGTATGGAATTTTTCCTCATTGAAATCGGATCTCAATTTGGGGAATTGAGTAAGAAAATTGAATTTAATTGAGTGAAATTCGGTTTTGGAAAAGGGGCTGGAAATTTTGCATCAAAATGTATTTAATAGGTGGAAATTATGTTGGAAATTATTAGGGGGACAAGTGTTTAATGGAGTGGCTTAAGATTGGTGGACTTTTGGACATTTCATCATCAACCATCTTCCCCTTAATCTTCCTTTGCACGCTGTCTTCCACCAATTCCCCTTGCTGCTCGATTTTCTTTCATCTCCTCTTCGAAGAAACCGGGCTGCAGTCGAAGACCACAGCTACCGCTCCATCATCATCATCTTTCTCCTTCGCCCACGATCGAAGCCGCACGTCCTTCATCCAGTCAACAAGCCACCGAAACCTCCCCTTGGTTGACCGAGCAGCTCTGCTTCGCTGCCACTTGGCGGTTGAGCCAACAAACGGCGCCCCCTCCTCCTGCGTCCAGCACCAACGATCGAGGCAGCTGCCTCTTTGTCCGCGTCTTCTCTCCGCCCATCTCTGCCCACGCGTCCAAGTCCGGTGAAGACGTCAGCAGCTTCGGTCTTCACGTCTGCAGCTCGTGCGTTCTCCTTCACCCAGCAGCAACGACGTCCGTGGGTCTCTCTCCTTCGGCCCGTGAACTTCAACGCCACCAGCCTGCTTCCGTTTCTCTGTTCGTGGCCCAGCTCGCGTGAAGCCAAGCCCACGCCAGCAAGAGCAACGTGTCTTCGGCCCAGCTTTCAGCAGCAACAACGCCGGCCCAAAAGTCTCCAAGCCCACACAAGTCAGCAGCTGCAGCCCATAGCTTCAGCCCATCAATCCAGCAGCTCAGCCCAAGAAGAAAGCCCAATCCAGCTTCAATCTTCAGCAGTTCAGCCCATCTTGGGCCCGCAAAGAAGGCCCAGCTTGCAGCCAAGCCCAAGCCCGAAGTCAAGCCCAGCTTTTGCTGTGGGCTTGCAAGGCTTTTGGGCCCAATCCGTGTGCCCTTTGACGCCTCTGCATTTTGGAATTCAGCCGCCATTGCGTCGTCGCGGTGTTCCGGTCTCTGCTTTTAACAAATGAGTTTTGCTCACTAATCCCTTATTAGTCGGTTAATGATGCTTAGAGGTTGATTAGATTTAATTAATTGCAATTAGGCGGATAAATTATATTAGAGTAATTAAATTAGAGACTTATTAATGCATGTTAGGCAAATGGATAGTGTAGTTAGAAAGGAAATAAGTCATGATATTTATTAAACGAGTCTCAGTAATTTTCCGGGCTCGTCTCGACTTCCAATTAGGCATCACGGGCCTAAATTGGATTTATTGCATTTATTTAATAATTTTTGTAATTATTTATTTATTTATTTATTTTCCGAAAATTAGACTGGGATAGTCGACAACTGGAATTTCATGCTGATTACTATGGTGCTCTCTGTTTATTTAATTGAGTATCAGTTTGTGAAAATTAAGTGTGATTGGTGACTATGGGGATTTATCCCAAAATTAGAAAATGTCGATATTTGAAGGGAAAATAACAATGTGAGGTTGTGAGTTGGATTTAAAATTGCCAGGTGGAGCCGTGATGCCACCAAGTCTAGATAATTGCCTGGTGGGGCCGTGATACCACAAAGTCTAGAAAATTAGCCAAGTGGAGCCATGATGCCACCAAGTCTAGAAAATTTGCCAGATGGGGCCATGATTCCACTAAGTCTAAAATTGCGAAGTGGGGCCGTGATTCCACTAAGTATAAATTATGCATGTAGGGCTATGATTCATAATCAAGATGGAATAGTTAAAATAACCGGAGTGTGGTATTAATGACATATAGTCGACTGAGTCAATTAATTGTTAAGTCGATCTGATTCATTAGATGATATGATTGTCAGTATCTATTATTTGAACTGACTTGCAGGGAGGAAACTAAGGCTAAAGTAAGCCATATGACCCGTAATTGTGCTTAGGCAGCTCCTAGGGCATATTTTCTTCATAATCGAGTCTTTGGGGATAGAACTCATTAAAACGTTGTCTCATTGGTTATTGTATAACCATTTTCAAGCCCCTAGGTGGTAGTGGTAGGAACCCGAGGCCTAAAGTTTAGAAGGTGAAGCCCGAAGAATTGCGTAAGCGTGTCCGACTACTTAGTCTTAGGACATTTCTCTTTTGTTGAAAACTAATTCCCTTTTGTAGGCTTTTGTAAATAAACATGTGTATTTATAAAAAGGTTGGTTTTGGTCTAAAAAATTTATGTCCTTACTTTCCTATTACATTATTTTATTGTATGGGAATTATTTATATGCTTCCACATACGTATATTAATTAAATTGGTTGGCAATGTGTCCTAGAATATCGTTATTATATCGATCAAGTATGGATGGACATGTGCTCGGAAGGTCGAGGCGTGATAGGAAACTCATAATCTGATTGTTTCAAAAATATGGTTCAATTTAAAGAAAAAGTATTAGGATCATGAATTTTTGGGAATTGGACCAAATAAATAGTCATGATATTTTCTTTGCTAAAAATCTAATTGCCATAATTAACCCTAAATAATTTAGATAATTAGTCAAGCCACCCCAACTCTATTAGCATATTTTAAGCACCTAGAGATTTTGAACTCGTCAAATTAATGCAAGGAAGTCCTTAAACTTATATAAATACAATCAAATCTTAAAACTTGTCAAATTAGTGTAATCAAGTTATTCTATTAACTCCATCCAATTTGATTAATGAAAAATGCTAAAGTGACTTTTATTATTATTTTCTCTTCCCTAAATAGCGCCATTGTGGCTAAAATATTAAGTACAAGACTATGAAACTTCCTTTTCGTCCTTGCCTTTGCTTTTTGTGTTTTTGGTGGTATTTTGGTACTCTTAGAAGGATTTTTGCACTTGTTTTAGAGATCTAATCTGTACTAGGAATACTAGTTAAGTCCATTTTTGCATTTTCCCTTTTATTTTGGATAAATTGTTCTTTCCTATTACAAATTATTACTTTACCAATGTGTTTTGTTATGCCACCATATTTTTTCTTTAAGAATTTGCAGCCCATTGTTTTTGTTTGTACTATGTCTTCTAGAATTTTTCCACAAGGTTCATGCATTCATACTGTAATTACCGCATATTTCGATCCATTATTGACCATGAATGTGATTTACGTTTGATGATCTGTTTAGTGGACTATTATCTCAAAAGAATTTGTTCGACACACTTGATTCCATTTGGTAATTTTTAGTTTTTAAATGTACAAATATAAGAGATCTGCACGGAACTTGGATGTGATGTGGTACTTGTGATCGCTCATGGAGCGATGCCAGGGTCCAACCAGCCTGTTCATCCACACCTGTTTGATGAAGCATCTAAGGCCGAAGTTTTACAAAAGCTTGGGATTTCATTACGTGGTTTAGCATGCACTCACCTTCAGACTTTTGTGTAAATTCCCTATTACTAATAAGCTTATAGTTCTTATCTTGTACTTGATAGATTCTATGGATTATTTGATGATACATATAAAAGGATGATATAATTTTACACACAAGAAAGTGAAGACAAATTGAGAAGAAATAAGAAAGAACTTTTTATCAGGAAATCTTAGGTTCGAATGTTTTAAATCTTGCCAAGCATGTCATGGCATATATATAGGGAAAATGACATATATATATAGGGAAAAGACCACAAAAAACTCCAAACTTTGTCCAAAGTGACAAATTTACCCAAAACTTTATTTTGTGACATTAAAAATACCGAACTTTTTGCCAACCGTGACATAAAAAATCATAAACTTCTATCTATGTAACACATTTACCCTAAACTATAGGGCATTTTGGTCTTTTTACTTTTTAAATTTTTTCGTTTCTTTTTTTTTCTTCTTCTTCTCTCTTCCCTTCGCCATGGCTGGCGAAGGGAAGCCAGCATCCGGCGAGGGCTGCCCTCATTGGCGTCGAGTGAGGGCGGCCCTCGCCCGAGTCCATTGAGGAGTGCCCTCTCCAGGCCCTCGCCCGATGCAGGTGAGGACGGCCCTCATCGATGTCGGCCAAGGACAATCCTCGCTAGATCTAGCAAGAGCACCCCTCGCCTAACTTAGCCAAGGGCCGCCCTCACCCAACGCTAGCAAGGGCGGCCCTAGCCAGCCTAGGTGAGGGCGACCCTCGCCTAATGGTGGCGAGGGCAACCCTTGTCGGACGCCGACTTCCCTCCACCATGGCCAGCGGAGGGAAGAGAGAAGAAGAAGGAAATAAAAATAGAAAAAATAAGACAAAAATACTCTTGATGAGGTAAATGTGTCACGGTTTGTAAAGTTTGAAATTTTCCATGTCATAAAAGAAGTTTGGGGTAAATTTGTCACTTTAGGTAAAGTTTGTGATTTTTAGTAGTATTTTCCCATATATATATATACACATTTTAATCATTCAGTCTTTGAATGACTCGGTTTTTTATCTACAAGAAGCTCATGACTTAGATTGTTTCAAAAGTACAGTTCAATTTAAGAAAAAAACTATTGGGATCATGAAATTTCCGAAATGGGAAAATTACCAAAAAAGTCCTAAACCTATTGCAATTGTGCCAATTTAGTTCTAAACTTATTTTTTTGACCAATTGAGTCCTAAACCTTTTATAATTATTCCCAATCAGTCCATCCGGCCAAAATTGGCCGGCCAGCGCTAACGTGGCAGCCGGTTGGCATTGGTGAGCATTTTTTAATAATATTTTATTTTTAAAAAATTATTAATTTATTGTTTTTTTTCCCTTTTTCCTTTTTTTTTTCCCTCCTCCCTCTTCCTCCCTCCTCCCTCCTACTTTCTTTGGCTCTGGCGACCGGCTAGGCTGGCTGGTCGCCGGACTGAGGCGATCCGACGAGGCAAGCCCCCCTCGCCTGATCTAGCGAGGGCTCGCCTCGCCCGGCGAGGACTCACTGCTCGCTCCGCCGAGCTGGGTAATGGCGTCAACCAAGCGCTCGTGGAGATCGGCTGTCCAGCGGAGCCGCGGCTTGGGAATGGAGGTTAGCATGAGGCATGGGTCCCCCCCGGTGCCCGGGGCCCCCGCCGCCGAAGTCGTCGGGGCCGATGAGCCCCTTGTGGGGCTAGATCAACCTCGGGAACATCAACCCCCTAAAACCCTAAGCAAAAAAGCCAACCCACCCACCGCCGCCGGACCGGACCGCCCCGCCAGCAAAACTGCCCCTGGAAAGAGCCCTAACCGCCGGCAAGGGGGGCTTGCCGAAACCCTGCCGGATCTGGCGAGGGCTCGCCTCGCGGTCGCTCGCTAGATCCGGCTAGGGGGGCTCGCCATCGCGTCGGATGAGGCCTCCTGGTTGGATCGCCTTAGTCCGATGGGGGCTCACCCCGCCGGATCGCCTCAATCTGGTGACCGGCCAGGCTGGCTGGTCATCGGAGCCAAAGGGAGGAGGGAGGAAGAGGGAGGAGGGAAAAAAAAAAGGAAAAAATTTTTTAAAAAATATTATTAAAAATTGCTCACCGGGGCACTCGGTTTTTTATCTACAAGAAGCTCATGACTTAGATTGTTTTCGAAAGTGTCAAAAAAATAAGTTTATGACTAAATTGGCACAATTGCAAAAAAACTGTTGGGATCTTGAAATTTCTGAAATTGGATTGAACGAAGGGTCGTGATATTTTATAAAATTGGACAGAATGTAGTCGAGGCAGTGTCCATATTAATAATAATAGTGCCACCGCGAGTTACATTGTAATTACAATGTCGCCGTAAAGATGACATTAACAAATGACTCCATCATGACCAGCCTTCCTGAATCCACAATCACACTTCATCGACGAGCACACGTTGGAGATGATATCCTCACCTGGCTCTATCGGCGTGAAGTTCATGCTATCTCCCATCCCATCTATGTAGGTAGCTCCCCGGCCACAACGACGGCATACGATAAGTTGTGCGAATAGATAAAGTAGGCATGAGGGTTCTCACTGAAGCCAACCTTTGTGCCAAGGTCCACAGCCTTACTTATCGCACCTAGAATGGCGGTCCCTATAGTCAAGTTCATAAGATCATGAATCAACTTCATTAGAAAGTTCCTACTTTGATTAAACATGTAAACGTGAAAACATCATGTCTTTACCGTGATATTGTATATTCAATATAGCTCACAGTGATAATATTAATGTTAATGTAGACATTGCCTCAGCTACGTTTGATCCAATTCCGGAAAATATCTTGACACTTTAATCCGTCTAAATTTTGGAAAATTCTTGATTTTAGCACTTTTTTTTTGTTTGTAAAATCAAACTGTATTTTCAAAATATTCGGGTCATGAACTTCTTGGTACAAAAATTAAGTTAATAGAAGGTCGAACAGAAAAGTTATGCCCATCAAAGTTTACCTGAATTTGGGTGAAAATATATAAACATCATTTAATTTATTTTTAAAGTATATGTTATGAATTGCTTATCCCTTGATATATTGAAATTACTAATCTATATGAGATGTTGCTAACAACTTAAAAAACGAATAAGTTTTGATAAGTTGAGGGGCATTTTATAAAATTAAAATTTAATATTCAACAATTAGATTTTACTAAAGCCACAACGACTATTCTAATTACTGATATAATTCAATTTACTTACTTTAAATAGAAATTCATTGAAAATAACCAAAAAAAATCCTTATTTTAAATTTTAAAGTGGAGAAGTTTTCATCTTAAATCTCTTAGTAGTTGGTAGGTCCATGGAAAAGTAAAGTCGTCAAGCAATTACATGAAATAACATTCTCACGGAAAACGAATTTTTATATTAAAGAGTGAGCGTGTATGCATTAATAACTAATCATATTTTCGTAATTGTCCACTTATAAGTACTTAGTAGCATCTCCGCATCATGAATAGCTTTTTTATATGAAGAAAAGTAATCATTTAAGTAGTTTCTTCATCATAAACTTTACCTTTAAGTGTAGGAAAAATCAGCATCTTCTCTTATATAGCCAGAAAACCTATGTAATTTTCCAGGAGCATGAAAAATCTTCAACCACTCAATAGTTACAAGATTTGTAACTTTCACACGTGTAAAAGTAATTACCAATATAACACGTATTACTTCAAAAAGGCGTTGCTATCTAATCACAAGATCAATAGTCATTCATTAAGATCATATACATCATGACAAAACTCCACTTTAATGGGGAATTTTTTATTTAGTTAGTTCAATGAAAGAAACTATGATATATGCAGAAGAATCCAAATAAATTCAAGAAAATTGTCTCAAGGAAGCAACGGATCCATCAGCCACATGCGGGCGTAACAGTCCCAAGCTTAAAGCCTCGGAATGGAAATGAAGACCAAGTCGTTTCCAAGAGTAAAAGCAAAACCTTTCTCTAAAACCCCACCTCTCTCACGTTACGTAGAAGCAACCCGTTCTCTTCCCTCACTCTTCCTAGACTATAAAATACCTCCCAACACAAAAGAGGCATCCCATCACACCCAAACACTTAGAATTTTTTCCAGTCCCAATTCGCTATCGTTAACTGTAGCAAGATCAGCTCTCGGCTTTTTGCAAGATATGGCTCCCACGAGCTCTTCGAAATCCAAGAGCCATGCGTCCAAGCTCCAGGGCATCAGCGACACGACGTTCGCATCTCTAGGGAACCTCATCAAGCTCCTCCCGACAGGGACGGTCTTCATGTTCCAGTTCCTCAACCCTCTCCTGACCAACAACGGCCATTGCCACACCTTCAACAAGTACCTCAGTGGCTTCCTCATCGGCGCGTGCGGCTTCTCGTGCGCCTTCTCTTGCTTCACCGACAGTTTCACCGACTCCGACGGTATGATCCACTACGGCATCGCCACGGCTAAAGGGCTGTGGCCCACACCGGCTGAGAATTCCAGCTCGGTCGACTTGTCCAAGTACAAGCTCCGGGTCGGCGACTTTGTCCATGCGCTGCTCTCAACAATGGTTTTCGCGGTGGTGTCCTTACTGGACCCGAACACCGTGGACTGCTTCTACCCGGCGTTCGAGTTAAAGCGGAAGGTATTGCTCATGGCTCTGCCTCCGGTGATCGGCGCGGTGTCTAGCGCGGTTTTCATGGTATACCCCAACAAGAGGCATGGGATTGGGTATCCTCCTTCTAGTTACGAGTCCGACGATCAAAGTACTACCAAGGAGGAGGAATGATTCAAAAGATAAAAGAAAAAAAGCTTTTATTTGTCATTTGCTGGTCACTTAGGAAGGCGTTGTACTTCCTTTGAGTTGCGTGCTTGTGGTTGTGGTGTCTAGGTTTGGTGTGGTGTGGTGTGGCCTTTTCATAATATAATAATATGGCAAGACGAGGGTCTTGCACTTGTGATTGTTTTTTAGTTTATGTTACACCCCAGTGGCTTATTTATAACCTTGACGGGTGAATTACGAAGCATAAGATCTCAAATTCGAAATTATCTCCATGACAACCCTCCGTAAATTAGAAAATACGCAAAAAATATTTCGTGGGCCTTATGCATTAAGATCCAAAAATGGCCCGATCCATATATGGCTACTGGGTCTCATCCACTTATTTTGACCCAAAACTATCTTCTGGACTATAAAATTTTGCTTATGCAAATAGATCTTCGCCCCGCTTTCTTGCTTACACCTAATCAGCTGTATGGGCTCGCATAATCGACTTGATGAATGGAGTAGTTTTAGATACGACTTTGCCAGTTTCATTAGAAGAAATTAATGATCATCACCCTTCATAAACGTTATTCAAAAATTAAGAGTAAAATAGCCATATAAAGAGTTCATTAACCCCAATTAACATAGTTACTGGCCCAGAAATTTTCCATGACTGGGAGATGTATTTTCCTAGAGATAAGTTTTGGATTGGGCTTCATTCAGAACAGCCCACTTTGTATTTCAGCCCAATTTGGTAAAGACCATAAACAGCCGGTCTCCTTTTATAACTTGTGAAACTCTCTAGATACAATGCATGGCATTGTTGACTTCGGGGGGCAAGATTTTC
Source organism: Eucalyptus polyanthemos subsp. polyanthemos (assembly GCA_017140185.1). Taxonomy (NCBI): domain Eukaryota; kingdom Viridiplantae; phylum Streptophyta; class Magnoliopsida; order Myrtales; family Myrtaceae; genus Eucalyptus; species Eucalyptus polyanthemos. The sequence continues at coordinate 44,189,934 of CM029464.1, read as the reverse complement.
TCCATCCTTGATTGGATTCCTCCAATGAGTTGCTAGATTGGTGGGTTATAGACATGGACATCTTCTATATTTATATTTAGTTAAGTTTGCATATGAATGATGTTTAAAACTTGTAAACCACCAATCAAATTCATGATTGGAGGAATTATAGCTTTTCTCTTTTTCCTTTTCCTTGCATAGCGGGAAATCGTTCTCTTGGATCGAGAAATGTTGACTGACACCTGAGTTGCAAGACTTCCTTCAATTGACACAAATCAGTAGATTACATAAGTCCAAGCGAACTTGTGACGAGAGATACATGACTTTCAATTTTTCTCTATGGTGATGATTCTTGTGATAGTAGTTGAGATGTTACTTATCTAAATACTCACAAGAACTTGTGACGAGAGATACGTGACTTTCAATTTTTCTCTATGGTGATGGTTCTTGTGATAGTAGTTGAGATGTTACTTATCTAAATACTCACCAGAGATTGAAGTGAACAAAAAACCTAAAATCTAATAAACAAATTGTAAAGATCAACAGCAGATGCAATTAGTATAGAGAAAAAGAAGAAATTTACTCTAATCAATCTTCCACTCATCAGGTTACAAATAATGGACAAATATTACATCTATTTTTAGTTAAATTCGCATGTAGATGATATCTACCTTCACAAAGCTCCAACCAAGGTTTGACTGAAAGAAATTGGAGGACTTTTTCTTTGACCAGGGATGAAGGAAATTGCGAATGGCGTCAAAAAAATTTGTTCAATGCGAATTGCGACCGCCAAGTTTGGTGGTACCATGCAAGACATCTCGATAAGCAATTATGCTGGCAATTTGGAAATAATTGGCATTATTGCCCTTTTGTTTGCACACACAGCACCTTTTCACCCTTCTCCACCACACCATTACTACCATCTAGTTTGGAAAAGTTGTCCAAAAAGTCCTAAATATGGTCTAAAATGATTAATTTAGTTATAAAATTTTCAATTGTATTAGTTAAATTCTAAACTTTTTTGACAATTTCCAACGTAATCTCTTCATGCAACAGCCATTATTGAATGCCCAATGACAGTGCGAGCTAACAGGGATGGGTGCATTTGACAATCATTCTATTATTGAGAATAATTTTTTATCAGAAATGATTTTTCTCGTTTTTATTCCCCAGACGAGTTTCTAATTATTTAAAGGCATATGATAACTATACAAAATTTATATTCCCAAAATAGAAATATGTTTGATACAACCCTCAAAATTTCTAGTCCAAACAGTTTTCTTTTAATTATTTAACACTCTTATTACATTTTTCTCTTTTTCTTTTCTTTTTTTCCTTTTTTTCTTCTTCTTGCTTTAGCCAATCATTGGCTATAGCAATGGCCAATGATTGGCTAGACGAGTGTCGATGACCTTGTCGGCCTTGGGGAAGCCTTGCTAGCCCCTGATGAGGTCAAGCCCCGCCTTGGCTTGGCGAGCCGAGCCCAGCCACGACAGAGGATTAACCTCACCCAGCTCTAGCAAGGCTCCAGTGAGGTCATCATACCTCATTTGGCCGATCGCCGACCATCACCATAATTGGCGACTAGTTAGAGGAAGAAGAAGAGGAACAAAAACAGAAAGAAAAGAAAAAAAAAAAAAAAGGTCGGCTTGATTCTAGAATTGTTCCCAAGAACAATAAATAACTATTTTTTATTTATTAATTATGTTTCAAATTATTCTCGGGAAAAAAAATAGATTTTTTTTTTTTTTTTTTTTTCCAGAAAATAAAAGAATAGAATCTGACATTATTTGGCACGTTATCGAGCAGGCCCTAGGTTTACATCAATGGAATATGCAATGACGATCCTAACCAATACACTCATATATGTGGCGGTGCACCTTCATCAAACATACGTCCGCCTCCACCGTCGGGAAGCCCCATCTCCTCTTGTGACAGCCCATGCCGAACGCTCAATGACCGTGCCGGCAAATAGATATGTATTAATGGGAAATGCAATGACGATCCTGGCTTGGGCACTCACATATGCACCGCCCCCTGGCCTGTCCATCGACTGTTCCTCCTCCACCCTCCTCCATCAAGTGGAGAATGTCGATCACCGTGATGCCGAACATGCTTATCAAATCACCATGTCGAAACGACATAGTCAATGGCTCCGATGCCGCACAGAGTGCCTTAGGGCCAGAAAGGATTGTGGGTGAAGAAGACGTGACTTGGTCCATGGCATAAGAGTGATCCGAGTGTTTCATTTCTAGATGAGAGATGAGGCTTTAAGGACTCTATGAATAAAGTCGTCAATTTTTCGTCCCTTTGTGCATCAAGTGCCAGACATCGCCACAACAATCAAGAGAAGAAGGAAAAAGGTGACCTGTCCTGACGCTCTATATTTCATTTTCCTTTCCTTAAGTTTTAATACATCTCTTGTAAATAGATTTCAAGAAAATTTTCTTGAGGAAGCAAAGTATCCACCAACTACATAAGGCGCAAGCCTCAAACCATATACGAGCCTGGCAGTCCAAGCTTAAAGCCTCGGATTAGAGATGCAGACCAACTACTTTCCAAGAGTAAAAGCAAAACCATTCTCTTAAAAGCCACCTCTCTCATGTTTCGTAGAAGCAACCCCCGCTCTTCGCTCCCTATTTCTGTACTATAAAATGCCTCCCAACACAAAAGAAGCATCTCATCACACCCAAACACTTAGAATTTTCAGTCCCGATTCACTATCGTTAACTACAGCAAAATCAGCTCACGTTTTTGCAAGATATGGCTCTCACAAGCTATTTGAAATCCAAGAGTAATGCGTCCAAGCCCCGGGGCATCAGCGGCACGACATTGGCGTCCCTAGGGAACCTCATCAAGCTCCTTCCGACTGGGACGGTCTTCATGTTCCAGTTCCTCAACCCCGTCCTGACCAACAATGGCCAATGCCACACCTTCAACAAATACCTCAGCGGCCTCCTCGTCGGTGCATGCGCCTTCTCGTGCGCCTTCTCTTGCTTCACCGACAGCTTCACCGGCGCTGATGGTATGATCCACTATGGCATTGCCACTGCTAAAGGACTGTGGCCCTCATCAACTGAGTATTCCCGCACGGTTGACTTGTCCAAGTACAAGCTCCGGGTCGGCGACTTTGTGCATGCATTGCTCTCGACGACGGTTTTCGCAGCGGTGACCCTACTGGACCCAAACACTGTGGAGTGCTTCTACCCATCGTTCGAGTCGGAGCAGAAGGTGTTGCTCCAGGCTCTACCTCCGGTGATCGGCGCCATTTCTAGCGCGGTTTTCATGGTATTCCCTAGCAACAGGCATGGGATTGGGTATCCTTTCTCTAGTGACGAGTCCGAAGATCAAAGTGCTTCCGAGGAGGCGGAATGATTCAAAGGGAAAAGAAGGAAAAAGGATGCTTTGATATGTTATTTGCCTGTTTGTGGAGTTGAACCTTGGAGGTGTGTGCTTGTGGTTTCTTGCTCTTGTGTTGGGCGTTTGTCACTTTCTTGCTCTTATTCCTTTTTCATGTAAACTATTTTGATTATGTAAAGAGTGGCATGACAATAGTCTCAATCTTATCATTGTTTTAGTTCATGTTACTCCATATTAGCTTGATCAGCGAACTTGCAACCCTGGCCGGTTAGTTAAAAAGCGCAAGATCTCTGAGTTTGAAATTATTTCAGGGCTAATTATCAAATCAATTCTAACCCTACTATAAGGATGCTAATTTAGGTCTAAACTTTTTAGTTTTACCAATTTAATCTTAAACATGTATGCGGAATTTCAATATTGTTATTCTAGTGAATTTTTATGGGAAATTTCTGACTTGCACACTAAGGCACAAGAAGCCCAATTATCTGCACGTTTCATTAGAACGGTAAAAATGGTTACTCTTAAAAAACATGATCAAAACGTGGGAAGGAAATAGCCATATCAGAAGTTCATCAACCCCAGTTTGCAGGATTACTGGAGAAGCTTCCCATGATTGTGAAACTCTTTACATATAGCATGCAATTATTGACTTTTTGTTTAGGGGGCATGTTTTCCTTCATACCTGATTGATGAATCACAAGCTTAAAATACATCTACACAATATTTAGTTAAGTTTGCATATAAATGATGTTCATAACTTGTCATCCACCAACCAGATGTGTGATTGAGGGAAAATGTAGTATTTTTTAAACAGCAAATCTCTCGGCTTGTGAAATGTTGACTTGGTAAAGGTTTATACTTTTGACTTCGATTGTCAAACACCCAATGTGCAAGGCTTTGTCTGACGGGCACAGGTAAACTAGTTACGTAAGTCATAGAGAATTAGTGACGACAAAAACATAACTTCACAGTTTTCCTCTACGGCGATGTTGCTTGTGGCAGCAGTAGAGTGCGGTATGATGTTACGTATCTCGAGAGTCACGAAATATCGGAATGAAAATAAATAAATAAATCTAATAAAGCAAGGGCAATTAGTATAAAGAGAAAGGAGTTTTAGGGCATATTCTTTCCACTCCCGATTGAAGGAATTTCCTCTAATCAATCTTCCGATCATCAGTTCACAGATACAGACACAGTTCACAGCTATTTCTGGTCAAACTTGCATGAAGACAATATCCACATCAATTGAGCTTGCATTTGAGATGATATTGTGCTCCACAACCATCCTTACCAAATCAACTTCGAATGCCAAATATGAGCTTGATACCATTCTCTCCTTTTTTCCTCGTACCATTGAGCCTTTGCTCGTGTCCCATTCACACCCAACGCCTTCTCATTGTGCGACGGTCCTTGCCATATTTTCAATGACTGTGCGGGCCAAAATGATTTGCGTCAATGGAAAGCGCAATGACGATCCCGACCTACGCACTCACGTATGTGGCGGCGTCGCTCCTTCAACCGTACCTCCGCCTCCACCGTCAGGAAGCCCCATCTCCTCTTGTAACAGCACATGCCGAACGCTCAATGACTGTGCAGGCCAATCGATATGTAGCAATGGGAAATGCAATGACGAACCCGACTCGGGCACTTACATATGGACCGCCCCGTCTCTCCTCCATCGATTGTACCTCCTTCATCAAGCATACGTTCCCCACCTCCTCCGTCAAGCAGAGGATGTCAATCCTCAGGCCCTATGGTTGCAGAGGTGTGTCGTATCCCTAATATAGAGTTCACCCCCGGTTATCTTCGACTCTAGCTATTTTGAGAGATAATGATTTTAGTCAAGGTGGCCACGGGAGGGCTCCGAGCGTGACATGTACCATCAGAAAGTCGAAGCCAATCATCGTGTTATCGACAGGGCATAGCAGTGAATCGCGGTGCAGCAAGATAAAGATTCATCAAAACCGGAAGGACTGGGAAGGCTAAAGTAGTCGACAAGTGCACCCTATAAACGGTTCAAATGCTGAACATGCTTATCAACCACCATGTCGGAACAACATAGTCAATGGCTCCGATGCCGTGTGCAGTGCCCTGGGGCTAGATAAGTATCAGGTTGAAGAAGACGCCACTTGGTCCCTAGCATCAAGAGTGATCGGAGAGTTTTCATTTCTAGATGAGAAATAAAGCTTTAAGAACTCTATGAATAAGTGGTTAAGTTTTAATCCCTTTGTGCGTCAAGTGCTAGACATCGCCAAAACAATTAAGAGAAGAAGGAAAAGGTGATCTGTACCGCGCTCTGTTTCCATGTTTTTTCATATTTTCTATTGAACATAAGCATGCCCCGGCAGCAAATGAATAGGGTATGTAATGGGGGAACTGGATTGCTCGTGAGAAAAGTTAGAGAACTTGATTGAAAAAGAAAGCATGAGGACTTAATTGCACAAGCAAGGCACAAGACTGCGGGACAAAACATATCTAATACTTGGTTCATGCAGAAACTAACATACCTATGCATACAATCAGAAAAGTGAAAACTGCTGAACACTGGAACAGGCTCTTTGCCAGCTCACTCCAAAGAGACATGGATGCATCAAATTTAGCCGCTCGCTTCTTCAGCAAGTAGACATGGATGCATCATGGGTGGTTTGTCCGCATGTCTCTCCTTTTTCCTTTTTTCCTTTTTCTGACCCAAAAAAAAAAACAACACACCTGCAGACCAACCACCCATGACTGTTCTATCACTCCCAAAGGCTTGGGTTGTCAGAATGTCTGAAAGAAAATTCACTCTACTGAAGTCACTGATCATCACTGAACAATCCCTCAAGTAGGTTTGATGACGATTGGGCATTTCCATCTCCATCGAAAAATTCCGAAGCATTTTGCTTTCTAGATTTTCGCTCCTCAATGATAGCATCCACTGTTTCTGCACAAAAATTACGCTTCACTTGCTTTGCTGGCCTCTCGGCCACAACAAACTTATTTCCATCGCGGATTCTTTCGGAGAAGCCTGCCCAAACTGAAGAGAAACCGTGTCTCAGATTTTAGGCGTGGGTCAGAACTTATTCGCGAGTAAAAAGAAACAGGACAATGCAGATTAAGTTTTCACGTGACCAATTCTACATGTGCAGAAGAACATTCGGACCTCATTAAGTCCTGAGATATTTAAGAGAAGCAATTCACAGAAGAAACAACAAAAACACATCCTTCCACAGGACACCAATGCCTATTTTTCCAAATGTAAAAGCAAAGTTGCTAAATTTTGTGTCCCTCTTGATATCATCAACAACTCAACCACAACTTAAGTGATGACAATCCTCTAGTGCCATTTGAACAGTTGATCCATTCAAACCATAAAAATCAAGTATAATTGTCATCAGTCCACTTATAAACATTCAGTATTCATCAAAGGGCTTTGAGCTATCCGCTAATCCAACCTACCAATTAACATCTAAACACCTCAATGCTTGCACTTTTTACAACCCCAAGTGAGCAAGCTGGGCCAAAAATTAAGTATACTAACTAATGATGATGCATGATGCAACCCCAAAAGATATCTTCTAACCTCACTGAGATTAATTACTCGAGACAACGAAGAAAGGAAAAGTCACATAAAGTTGCTTAATGAAAGAAAGGACAAAAAAGTTTGTTTATGCAGTAGGAACTCCACACAAGATCATCACCCCTCCATAGCATGACATACAGTTTCAAATATAATTGTGGAGATGAGAAACATGGCAAAAAAGACAAATCCACAACAATTTGTGACACATGAATTTTGAAGGTCAGTAACCGAACTCGTATGGATGTACATATAACAAACAGACAAAGCAGTAGCTTACGCTGAATGCATATATCAATTAACAATGCAACTCAGATTTCTAACGCAAGAGCATTTACTACCATGTATGCTAGCACAGAAGTATAACTTGGTCTTTTACAGATTCTTTAAAGTAATGGGATTCCCGAGAGATTACCTGCAAAATGATGTAGAACTATGGATGCTGCTACAGTGACATTCAATGAAGCAGTGCCACTGCCGTACTGAGGAATATATACAAAGAAGTCGCATATCTCACATTCTTTGGCAGAAAGGCCCGTTCCCTGTTCTCAGTAAGAATCAATCAGAACCTCCAATCATCCTCTGAGAAGTTTCATTAGAAGAAGATTCATTGTATTGAGACAAGATTTCTCATAGATCGTGACATGCTTCATCTGCTTTGATTAACAAATGAAGTAGGCATAACTTAGAGGATTCTTTCGCCAGCTATATACACACATTTGCCAGCCCCTGAATTCATTGATCAACCAATGAAAACTTGCCATCAACAGCTGCAAGCTGCGAAGCGATGCATAAACATTCATGGGTCGAGTATCCGCAAACTGCTTTCAATTTGACATAATTTAGCACGACCCATTTAGCAAGAAGACTACACTTGACTGAAAATGCAGAGAGAAAAGACAGAAGCGCAGCTTATAGTCATCGGCAATCGAAAAACCAACCGACGGTCACCCCGAATCAATCAAAGTTCGCTCTTTTACGGAGGAAAAAGGTCGAATGGGTAGACAAATTTTACCTCGTTGCCGACGAGGAAAGCGGTGCTCCTCTTGAAAGGATGCTGGTCGACGGCTACGGCATCATCTGTGATTTCCACACCACATATATCACAACCCTTCTCCTAAAGATTACCAAGCAGGCTCGACGTAAATCAAACGAAACACCTCCGACGTCCGGCGTACGGCAAAAACGAGAGAAAGGAAAGAAATTAACGATGCCTACGCAACGGACGGACCTTGAGGAAGGAGCGGGCTTCGAGAAGGGAGTGGAAGTGGCGGAAGGCGAGGTGGGAGGTGGAGCCGTGGCTGCCGAAGGCGTTGAAGTCGCGGCGGCCGACGACGATGAGCTCGGAGACGCCGAAGGCGGTGGCGCTCCGGGCGAGGGTGCCGACGTTGTGGCGCTTCGCGACGTTGTGCACCACCACGTAGCTCTCCATCTCCATCTCCCTCTCTCCTTCGACTCGGATGCAGAGCGAGAGAGAGAGAGAGAGAAGGAACCCTCCGGCGGCTTTGGTCAAAGAGAAAGGGGCGGGTTTATGGTCGTTACGATGTCGTTTGGCAGGACAAAGTGGTACCTTCGTCGCATATTTTTGGTTCGTGTTCATTTTCGAGATAAAAGTGGGGGGTGATCGGTTTCGAGGCAGGCAGTTCTCATTCTGAAACCACCCGCTTCGAAGTTGGGAATTACTCGTTAAGGACCGGCTCCAAAAGATTGAATTAGGAATTGCCCATTGGCCTTATGAATCAAAACCCAAATGTCCCCACTTCCAAAGAGGCGTGAGGCTTGAGACGTGAGAGCGACGAGATCGGAGGTCGAGACAACCAAGAACGAGCAACGAGGCCCTAGGTAGCACTGACACACGACACGGACACATAACATAACACGACACGTCGACACGTCATTTCTTAATGTTGGAAATATGAAGATACTGATTCTAAGTATCAATTCAAGTATTAGTGATTCTGTTAGTGATTAGCTTGGTAAAATAGGAAAATTGAATCATTATGTAATTGGTGTATTTTTTATTTCCCATATTATTTCCTCTCACTAACATTATAAGTGGAGGATCATACTTGTACATTGAATATACAGAAATACACAAAAATTCCTCTCCATTCCTGTTATGGTATCAGAGCGCCTCGTTCTGACCTAGCTTCCACAAATAATCTGAATTGCCTTCAGTAGTTTTCCAATTGTTGTTGCAAAATCTCTTTATGCAAAACAGATTGACACACCGATTAGGAATTCAATTGTTCATATACCCATGGCTAGAAATAAAAGCAACAAGTCAAGCAGCAGCAACGACCAAGAAGTGATCTCACCTGTGGAGGAATCGCTCAACCATCCTACTGAAAATCTGCCACAAGATCAGATTGTTCAGACCCAGATTGATGAAACCCAGAATTTCCAGCCACAACTTTCAGCTCCATTACCGACACCTATTCAACAATGGCCATACATTAGCTAGTATCCAATTCATGGCCAATGACCTGCTGGACCTAGTCATGCATTGGCTCAACAGAGCTTACCTGGAGACAGAAATGAATCGGGATCCAGAATTCGACCCGAAGGAAATAATGCATCACAGGACACTCGTTCCAGTGGTGGATCAGGACTGGGTTTCGGACCCGGATTGACTCCACAGAATCCCTATACGGTTCTTCAACCCAAATCTCAATCCGCTTTCTTATCGTACGGATTTCCCTTCAACAGCGGACGTCCTGAGCCTGGTGACCCCCTCTACACGTCACCAGCCAACGGACTGGAGCTGCGACTCATTAGTATACAACTCACCGGACCAGAAAATTACAACACCTGGGCTCGAGACTTCCGGTGAGCACTTGTGACAAAAGAAAAAGACGGCTTCATAGATGGAATTGTACCTTACCCGACTGATGAACGACAGCAACGCCTCTGGCGAAAATGTAATCAGCTAGTTCGTACCTAGATTGGGAATTGCCTCGCTCTAGACGTCGCGGGAGGGCTTCCACCGACCGAGGACTCAAAAACGATATGGGCGAACATTCGAGAAATGTACGGGCGGCTTGACCCAGCGAAACTCTTCACCATCACTCAAGCCATCTCGAACCTAAAGCAAGGGAACTCGTCAGTCGCTGCCTGCTTCAACCGACTTTCCGCTCTCTGAAACGAGCTAGAAGCGGCCGAAGAACGCCTTGAGGGTCTCGAATCCACGCTACAGCAATACCGAGCAATCAAAGAGAGGGAGAAAGTAACTCATTTCTTACTGACTTTGAACAACACGTACTCATCTTTCCGTTCGCAGATTTTAGCAATGGATCTCATGCCCTCGCTCGGCTGGATCTACTAACTGGCCGTCCAAGAGGAAAGCAAGCGGCAAGCCGCCGCCGAGCACTAAAGAGTGGGCGAAGGAGTCACCCTTGCTGCTTTCCAAAGGGGTCTCAACTCAACGAAGGCGCCACACCGTGGAGGTCGAGGCTTCGCCAAAGGAACAGAGAGCTTTGGGCAAGGAGGAGAATTTGGGGCTGCGGGGAACCGATTTGGGGAAATAAACCCTAACCCTAATTTGCGATCCAACGGCTGGGATGCTGGGAGAAGATCTGACGACTCCTATTCCTCCATTTATCCGCCCGAATCCAACGGCCAGGAACAGAGAAGATCGGACGGTCCTTAATTGTCTGCTCACTCAGCCGAATCAAACGGTCCCTACTTCGCCACGTCATCCACAAAATCTGCTGGGCAAAATTTCAAAAATAAGGGTAAATACTGTGAATATTATAAACGTCCTCATCACACTATTGACACATGCCGGAAGTTACATGGAAAGCCAGGTGATAAAAGGGAAAAAGAAATTGCTGCTTACCAAGTTTCAGCACGAAGGACTGATGGTGCAAATCAGATCATTACCCAAGATCAGTACCAGAATATTATGAAGGCATTAAATCAGTTGTCCATTAATGACAAGACTGCAAGTTTCTCAGGCACTTTCTTATGCAAGACAAATTCAATATCAGTTAATGCATGGATAATTAATTCAGGTGCTAGTGACCACATAGTATGCAATGAACAATTATTTTCTGGTATCCAAGAAAGGCCACATTCCTCAACATCTGTACGTCTGCCCAATGGAAACATTATTCATGTTAGTAAAATTGGAACAGTCTAGCTCAGTCCAAACATTGTTCTCAAAAATGTCCTTTTCATACCCGATTTTGAGTTCAATCTTTTATCAGTCTCAAAAGCTTGCGAAGATAATTCTTGCCAGGCTGTATTCAATTCGAAAAATTGCTTCTTTCAGGATCCTTTGACTGGCAGTCTGATGGGCTTGGGTAGTGTCGCAGAAGGATTGTATTTTTGGACCAGCCTCCAAAAAGATCTTGATTTTACCGGTCAAAGCATTTCTTGTAATGCCATTACTAGTAATAAAGATATTTTTTTTCATCAACGTTTGGGTCATTCTGTGCGTTTTCCTTATCCTTAATGCCCAATATGTCCATTAGCAAAGCAATCTCGAAAACAATTTCCTATCAGTACATCAAGAGCTACCAGTGCTTTTTCCTTACTTCATATGGACATCTGGGGACCCTATCACACTCCACATCGTGATGGGTCTCATTTTTTCTTGACCATCATTGATTATTACACTCGTGCTACTTGGGTTTTCCTTATGCAATTCAAGAGTCAAACTTTTTCTACTTTGTCAAATTTCCTATCTCTCATTAAGAATTCGACAAACCAGTCCAAAGAATTCGTACCAATAATGGACGTGAATTTTTTTCTACGGAATGTATCTCCTTCTTATCTTCTAGAGGAATTCTACATGAGAGTTCGTATACCTACACGCCTCAACAAAATGGGATTGTTGAGCGCAAACATCATCACCTCTTAGAAGTAGCTCAAGCCTTCAAATATCAAGCCTCTATACCAGAAAAATTTTGGGGTGATTATGTGGTCACAGCAACTTACCTAATCAATCACATGCCAACTAGAATACTTGAAGGACAAAGTCCTTTTGAATTGCTTTATGGAAAGCAACCAATGATTGATCATTTTTGAGTATTTGGATGTTTATGCTATGTGGCAGCCCTAGGGCCACGAAGTAAGATGGATCATCGGGCTATGCAGTGTATTTTTATGGGATATCCTTCTTTATAGAAAGGCTATCGAGTCATGGAGATTTCCACAGAGCATTTCTTTGTGAGCAAAGATGTTATTTTTCACAAAGACATCTTCCCATTTCAAGAGGCAACATAGTCATCATCAACATCTGCTCATCAACCTTTCTTGTTAGAAGATGATTTACCTGTTCAACCTCAGTATGTACTCCTTGCACCGGAAAAGCATATTCCGAGCTCAACAGAAGATTCCAACTCAGGTGATGACACACCAATTTTCGCACCTGGAAACAATACCTCATCCAATTCCCAGGTGACCTCATCGCCAACAAATCATCAGAGGCTATCTCCCGCCACAACAACGGAGCCAAGGATTGAGCAGCCTCGGCGTTTTGGACAGTCTACTCAACCTCCTACATGGACAAAAGATTATATATGTCCTACGGTGAATTCTTCAGGTACACAATATCCTGTATCCTCTTATGTTTCGTTCAGTAGGTTATCACCAAAACACATATGTTGCATTAGTAGAATTTCAGAAGAGCAAGAACCGTCTTCCTATTATGAAGCGGCACGTGATCCCAAATGGCAACATGCAATGGAGCTCGAATTACAAGCCCTCCATGAAAATCATACTTGGGATATTGTTTCCCTACCGGCCGGACGAAAACCTATTGGGTGCAAGTGGGTTTATAAGATAAAATTCAAGGCTGATGGTTCCATTGAAAGATATAAAGCTCATTTAGTAGCGAAAGGTTTCACACAACGAGAAGGGTTTGACTATCATGAAACATTCTCTCCTGTAGCTAAGGAAGTGACTGTTCGCTCTGTTTTGTCCGTTGCTGCCTTTCGCAACTAACCATTGCATCAAATGGATGTCCATAATGCATTCTTACATGGGGATCTGGATGAGGAAATTTATATGAAACTTCCACAGGGATTACGCAGCCAAGGGGAGTCTCGTGTATGTCGTCTCCGTAAATCCCTGTATGGACTTAAACAGGCTTCTAGGCAATGGTACGCCAAGTTCACTGCTGCATTGACCGACGCAGGATTTTAGCATTCCAGACATGATTATGCTCTATTCACATGGACTAAAGGTACTTCGTCCATCTTTCCCTTAATATATGTTGATGACATTCTTATCATGGGAAATAATGAGCTAGCTATTGCAAAATCCAAAAACTACTTGAGTGCCACTTTTCACATAAAAGACTTGGGGTCTCCTAAGTATTTCCTCGGCATTGAAATAGCTCGATCTGACAAAGGAATATGTCTCAGCCAACGGAAGTTCATTCTAGAAATAGTCTCTGAAGCAGGATTATCAGGGTGCAAACCAGCTGTTACACCGATTGAACAGAATGCGAAGTTGACGACATATGAGTATGATGAGAGCTTGTCTTCACCTGTTGAGGATGTATTACTCCAAGATCCATCAAGATATCAACGGCTTGTTGGGAAATTGATTTATCTCACAATGACAAGATCAGATATATGCTATGCAGTGCAAATACTCAGCCAATTCATGCACAAGCCGAAGCAGTCACATATGGATGCAGCACTAAAAGTCATGAAATACTTGAAGGGATGCCACGACTCGGTATTTTTTTGTCTCGAGATTGTGACATGAAAATGATAGCATATTGTTACACAGATTATGCTACTTGTCTGATGACAAGAAGGTCCATTACTGGTTTTTGTATCAAATTGGGAAAATCACTCATTTCATGGAAAACAAAGAAGCAATCAACCATGTCTTTGTCATCAGCAAAATAAGAGTATCGAGCTATGGCGAAAACTGTTTGCGAAATAATCTAGATTCGAGGATTACTTTCAGATCTCGGAGTACAAGTCAATGGATCCAACGAATTATTTTGTGATAATGACGCTGCACTCAAATTGGCAGCTAATCCTGTTTTTCATGAAAGGACTAAACATATAGAAGTCGACTGTCATTTCACTCGGGACAAGATTCGGGAAGGAATCATAACAACGAGAGGAATCGGAACTGTTGAGCAACCTACAGACATTTTTTACCAAGCCACTATGCCAAAGACAACATGCATACCTATTAGGCAAGCTAGGTGTCCTTGACATATATAGGCCACCAGCTTGAGGGGGAGTGTTGGAAATATGAAGATACTGATTCTAAGTATCAATTCAAGTATCGGTGATTGAATCAGTCTGTTAGTGATTAGCTTGGTAAAATAGGAAAATAGAATCATTATGTAATCAGTGTATTTTTTATTTCCCATAGTATTTCCTCTCACTAACATTATAAGTGGAGGATCATACTTGTACATTGAATATACATAAATACACAAAAATCCCTTTCCTCTCCATTCCCATTACTTAAAAATAGAGAATTCCGACACGTTCCAACATGTTATTTTTCAATTAATTTAATTTAAATTCACAAATAAATAAATAAATAACTTACAATAAATTTACACTAATAATATTAATAAATATATTCATAGAAAATTTAAAAAAACATATTCATAATTAATAAGTGCCCATATTTGAAAATGTTTTTTTTTTTATTTTAACAAAAATTATTCCCCTAAAACCTCTCTCCTCATTTCTCTCATCCCTTCTTCCCCACGCCACCACCCCAATATCCTGCTCCCTGCGCCCCCCATCAGTCCCCTCCATCCTTGTTCTTCCCCTGCTCTCTCTCCCCTCCCCCTCCCCAAACCCCACGCCACCACTTGCTTGCTGCTCCCCACCCCTATCAATCACCCCCAGTTTCTTCCCTGCTATCTCTCTCTCCCTCCCCTTCCCCCATGCCACAACCAGCTCCCCCGGCCCCCTCAATTTCTTCCTCCTCATCGCACGATCTTCTCAGCTCTTTTTGATCCCCTCATCGTAATTGCTCGCCTCCAGCCCTTCCTCCTTCGCAGCAGCTGCAGTCTCGCCGCTAGCCCTCCATCACAGCATCGCTTCAATTTATGCTCTTTCTCTCACCGTCACGGCCTCACCTCCGCTTCCTCAGCCTCACCTCCACCTACCATCGTCTTCTTCAACAATCTCTCTCTCGGACACGTGTGTCGAAGCGTGTCGAGAAAAGTTCATCACGTGTCGGATTTTCCAACACACATTGACCGCATGTCCAAGCGTGTCCGACACGTTGGCACGTGTCAGACACGACACGGAAGCTTCAGCAACGTGTCTATGCTTCATAGGCGAGGCCGAAGGTGATCTAGAGCAAGAGTGAGAGGAGGCAAGGCCTCAAGATGAGCGAGGTGAGAGACAAAGACTATAAATAAAGTAAAACTTAAAAATTAAAATAAGTTATTTATATATACTGATCCAAATTGGGTGGGCGGTTCCACATCTAGAACGAGAACCAGACCAATGCTTATAGGAACTGTTAGTTTTAGGCCAAACCGATCCCATTCCGAGCAATTCCTAGATCTTTTAAAATGCATGAAATTCTAATATTTATCAAAAGTAAGGGTACATTCAAATCTTAAAATGGTCATTTCATATCCTTATTTGAAATAGAATTCATTTTATGTCATTATTTGAGAAAAAGATGACACCTAGTGCCTTTAGTGGGAATTTTCCCTCAAATTTTTGTGGACATGTGCGATTTTAGCCATAAAAAGTGAGCATTTTTAATATGTTCAAACGGGCATGAATATGAAATAGGAACCCCGGTAATGTCATAGTATCGTTTACATAAGACATTGTAGTGCAACCCCATCCCTTGTCTCTCCCCCTGCTCATGAGATTGATCATATCAGATCTAGTACATGGTACCCCTTTATTCATCTCAGAATCATTATTATGATCGCTTCTTTACATGGACGATGATTATATACAGACAACGCAAAATCATGAATGTGTGAGAGCAATTGCTATCGTCAATCAGGGGACTTCTCTTCGAACTGCGACTTGAGCCGCCGCGAGCCTAGCGATAGGGACCCTGCAACGGCGGAATAAAAAGTGAGAATGCCACTCTTTCGGAAATCGAGAGGATTAAGTCAGAGAGAGTAATGCGGAGCTCGGCAAATTCAGCAAAGAGTAGAGTCTAGAGAGACCTGAAGGCAGAGCACGAAACGTAATCCAGTCCAGCCTCCGCGAAGAAGGCAACCGAAGATGGCTCGCCCCCGTGTTCTCCGCATATACCGACCTGTTTTCAGTCCCACGTCACTTGCACATCTCAAGGATAACAAGTAGATAAAGGAAACTATTGCATCCACCGCTCTGTCGCAGGCTATTCATTGAAGTCCAAGCATGGAACCTATCATTTGGCTGATCATTTTTCATGATATGTAACTTACAAGCTAGGCCTCGCTAATCTTTCAATGACAGCAGTTTTTATGCAGTAAGAAATATCTCGCGAATGATGCTGAGGAAAATCAGCCATGAAAGGTGAATTCATCAAAGCCCTGCTGCAGTGTACTAATGAGCAAGACTTCTCATTCAGTGCTGAATTACCTTTAAGTTAGGCCTAGCTGCTCGGCCTCTCTCGGTTGCAATCTTGATAAGTTGGCCTACGCCTCTCTGATCTAGCACCTGCAAGCAAAAGATTTCAGGTTGTTCTGAAATCTAGCGAGGCTCTCCCCCCACTCCTGGAGGTTATGCCCTCGAAGAGTTGCAAGGTATGGGACTGACCTCAAAAGGATCGGCTTGGAGGATGCCTTTGGACAGGTATACAGGAAGGAATTTGCCGACGTCGTCTCTGCTGTACCCGAATGTCATTTGTGTCAGATCGTTGGTCCCAAAGGAGAAGAACTCTGCCTCCTTTGCAATCTATGATTAATTACACCAAAGTATGAGGAAAGTCAGTAGACACAATGATATGCAATATGCTCCAGCATTAACATTTGTGTTCATTGGATCCATCTTTTTTAGAACAGCAAAAAACAACGAAAGTGCAACTACAGAAAAGAGAATAGGGACACGTTGTACTGTCAGTTAGACCCGACATATGAGGAACAAATGGTGTACGCACCTCATCTGCCACAAGAGCGGCCCTAGGAATCTCGATCATTGTCCCGATCTTATAGCTTATTGATGAACCCACCTCAGAGAATACTTTCTTGGCAATGCTCCGTATCAAACTCACCTGATGTCCTAGTTCCTGGCAATCAAAATCATCAAATTTTCCATGAGGACTGTTTCGGTACTTACAGGTAAAATCAAAATGTCCGAAAAGTTCATTAAACTGCAGTTCATGCACGAGTGGAGGCACTTCCATTGGGACTATTCACTATGAAAGTGAAACCCAGATCAGTTCGAACTCATATTCAACGTGAGCGGTTATTTTTGGGGAGATATTAGCTAAGAGAGTTCTGTCAATGAAAGTTTTGGGAACTCACTCTTAACTGTAAAAGATTTGGACTGGGCATAATGGAACGAATAATTTGGAAGAGGAAAGGAAAGGAAGTCATGCCTGAGGCGTTCCCACTAGTGGAACCATTATCTCTGGAAGAACTGTGAAGCCCTGGCGGCTCATTGTCATCGCGGCCTGGAAAATTGCACGAGCTTGCATTTCAGACAGCTCGGGGTATGATATGCCTAGCCTGTTCACATGCCAAGAAAAGAAAAGGAAATTCATATTGATGCAATCCAACCAGTTGCCTATAATACTGTTGAACAGAAAAGGTTAGTATTGATCCGATAGGGACGCATTCAGCGTTTTTCATAAATTTCATGCGTCACTACGAATACATGAAACTTGAGGAGCATGAGAGTTTACATAAATTCCGGAGTAGTCAGCTAAAGTAAGCATTCCGACAGAGGAAAAAAAAAAGGCTAAAACAAAAACTAGAGGAAGTAGGCAAATCCATTGTTCTTGAACATTAGCATTTAAGAGCTTGCAAATAATCAGAAGAATCAAAAACCTGCAGCCTCGGAATCCAAGCATGGGATTTACTTCAGATAATTTCTCGATCCTAGAGAAAACTTCATCTTCAGTCATGCCGGTGTCTGTGGTTAGTTCGCTAACAATCTGTTCTAGGTCTCCTTCCGGAAGAAACTCGTGAAGTGGCGGATCTAACAGTCGGATGGTCACAGGAAGGCCTGGGATGTCAACAAGCCATTTCATGTAATTACCAAGCACACAAATGGATGCAAAAAAGAACAACGTAAATAATATACAAAGGAAATATAGTCACCATCCATAGCTCGAAATATCCCCTCGAAATCAGATTGTTGATAAGGCAGCAACTGATCCAATGCTGCCTTTCTCTGTTCTGTGGTGACTGCCATTATCATCTTCCTCACTGCTTTTATCCTCTCATCCGAAGCAAAGAACTGAACATGACGAAAAAATACAGATGATAAAAATGGAGTTCAGAGCACCGCATGACACATGACTGCAAGTCACACAAGGAAATTCATGCAGGATGCGAGAAAATAATCCATCCGCAACAACTTCACATGCTGTTGGTACAAATGAGACAGCATGCTAATAGAATTGGGTTCTTCATCAATAACTCAATATGCTACCATTTTGACACCATTAGGAGGCTTTATAATTATGCAATTTCAAGTATATGAGAGATTCCTCTCAACCCTTTGAACAAGGCAAGCATATAAGACTGGAAGAATCTTCATTCTATTGCTTCCATTAAAAGAATGACTGATCAAAGAGGGAAAATGATCTTCACCATGTGTTCTGTCCTGCAAAGTCCAATCCCTTGGGCACCATTGTTTCTGGCTGTAAGGGCATCTTCAGGAGTGTCAGCATTTGCCATAACCTATCAAAGAAGAGGATGATATCACCCAATCACTAAGAGAATAACAAAGAACATACATGTTAAACTGCAAGAACTTTTACCAGACAAAGAAAACACCGGAGAAAAGGAGTTGTACCTTGAGGGATCTTATTTCATCAGCCCAGGACATGAAGGTCTCCATGTCACCGCTCAATGCTGGAGGTGAAAGTGGTTGTTTACCCAAAATCACTTCCCCAGTCGATCCGTTGAGGGAGATCCATTCGCCTTCCTTAATTACCTTGTCTCCAATAGTGACCACCTGCACTATTGGAAAAGAACCCACTGACGTGATCACCTTGTGTCTGAAAATTCAGTGGGTTCATCACAGTCTAAATTTTTTTATAATGGTGATCTAGACAGTAGTTTCGCAATAAGACACGAACTCACAATTGTGGAGTTCAAGATGAAATGTGTCTCCATAACCACACCGAACTTATGTCCTATCTGTCTAGGAATGGGTATGTCAACTCAACAGAAGAGCCAGAGTAACATAGCTGAGAGAGGATTTGCAGGCAAAATTACCTTCTCAGCATCATTCACAAGGATATTGGCGCAGCCAGAGACACAACACTTCCCCCATCCACGTGCCACGACCGCGGCATGAGATGTCATGCCACCTCTAGCTGTTAAAATACCAGCAGCAGCATGCATTCCACCTACATCCTCTGGACTTGTCTCTGTCCTAACCTTTACACACACAGAAAAAGTGTTAATTCGCACATCTTAGAGCTTGGATCCCAAAAGAGATCCTCGCAATTCCAAGAAAAAGGCTGGTTTTTCCATTGCCAGTTTGTCAACTCATGATCAAATTTGTTCAAACCACTTTTCTTCACTCAATACATATCGATCATAGGATATGTCATCCGTTTAGAAGGTTGAAATGCCAGATAGCACACTAAAGAACTCCCTCTCCAGTTACCACGCATATCAAGCATGAGAATTAATGCCTGAACAGCCATACCAGAATGACACTTTTCCCTTGAGCATGCCATACTTCGGCATCATTGGCACTGAACACAACTTGGCCCACGGCAGCTCCTGGTGAAGCAGGCAACCCTGTAGCAACAACTTTATCTTTGTATGCAGCTGCGTTTTCAAACTGAAAACAGAAGCCGGAAACTTCAGCAAGATTTTGGGTAGAAGTAAGTATGAGCATAAATCCATTCGGGATTGCAAATTTTCCATCTCAACCATATTATACAATGAATTTAAGAAAGATAGAGACCCCAGAAAGATACAATGCGGATGCACATTCTATTATACAAGTGGATGCAGGTTGTGTTTGGACTTCTATGATGTCAAATAACTTTTATGGACTTATGAAATTATCCCTTCGGTGAGATTAAATACTTTGAAAATGTTTGTAGTGTCACATATATATGCTAATGAAGAAACACAAAGGCATTAGGTTGGATATAGGACTAAGTGAAATTGTTTACTTCTTCCAAGGAGAGAGAGCTGCTGCCAGATTAAATGGACTAGGATGAAGACACACTTCCTCCTACAGTCTTTCATCGTTATCTGATCACAAAGAGACCCAAGTGCCTGGCAGAATTTTAGCATGTGTACCTGTGGATGAAGAAGTTGATCGAGATGCTGAGGCTCCACCATCTTCACAGAAGAATGAATGTCAACAAGCCCTTCATTCACCATGTCTACCGCAATCTTTATCGCGCCCTTGCCAGTACGCTTTCCAGACCGGCATTGCAACATCCACAGCCTATTTTCTTGAACTGTAAACTCAATATCCTGTTTGCATCAAAGCAAAACATGCAACGACTTTAGTCTCAAATTCTGAGGCCTGCATCTGATAAAGAGGATCCAGTTTATCTCATCGAATTCAGAGCAGGGAACCAACATAGAAAATCAGTCATACGTCGTGCTAAGGTTGAAAGGACAGAGATATTGCTCCAGAACGGTGGTGGAATGATCTATCTAACAATAGAAAGAGATTCCATACCATCATGTCTTTGTAATGCTTCTCTAAAATTTTGCAGTTCTCCACAAGTTCTTTGTAAGCTTCCGGCATACAATTCTTCATCGTGTCCAAATCTTCCGGAGTTCTAATTCCGGCTACCACATCCTCCCCCTGTCATGATATTTAGCAAAAAAACTAGCTTGTCAATAAATATGCCAGCTTGTTTGTGACATTAATGAGTCATCAGAAGCAGCTACACATCAAAGAAGAAAAGACCAGATATATAACCTGAGCATTGACCAAAAACTCGCCGTAGAGCTTCTTCTCGCCCGTGCTCGGGTTTCTGGTGAACAGCACTCCTGTCCCTGAAGTATTTCCCATGTTTCCAAACACCATGCACTGAATATTCACAGCAGTACCCTTCAATCCCATTATTTGATTGATGCTTCGGTACTTAATAGCCCTGGGACTGTTCCATGAGTCAAAAACAGCTTTGACAGCTAACTCTAACTGCTTTCTTGGATCTGCAAAACGGATGCAATTCAAAAGAAATGAATTTGATTCTTATACTTGTTAGAAGAAGCAGCGTTATCATCTTGTCTCCTTTATTGTTATGTTGTGATATGTAAACAGGTTGGTACTTGGTACCTGAAGGGAATTCTTCTCCCTCGGTTTCAAGATAAACATTCTTGTATTGTGCCACAAGCTCTTTAAGATCCGAAGCTGTTAGGTCAGTGTCCAGTTTAACACCTTTTGAGTGTTTCAACTGCTCTAGCTTATCCTCAAATGATGAATGTGGAATGTCCATGACCTGAATTTACGCAGAAAAGAAAGCCCTTTGTAATTATTGGTACAAATGAAAGAGGTGCAAGAAGGAAGTTGAACATTATACTCTAAACAATGCAAGTACCGTTCAGGCTCACTTGCTAGGACCATGATTAGGGCAACTGAGCATTAAGCAAAGAGCTGAAAAGAACAGAGCGTTATCTACTTACAACATTCCCAAACATGTCTAGAAATCGTCTATAAGAGTCATAGGCAAAGCGCTCCCCACTTTTCGCAGCCAGACCAGTGACAACATCATCATTGAGCCCAAGGTTAAGGACAGTGTCCATCATGCCAGGCATGGATATCTGCAAACATAGGAGAATCATAACGCACTGGTAGTCTGACAAATTTAGCTTTGGAGTAGTTAAGGAAGTCCTACCGCTGCACCAGATCGAACAGATAAAAGGAGGGGCTTTGAAGGGTCACCAAGGACCGCCCCCATGTCCTTCTCTACGCTCTCCAAACCTTCCAAAATCTCCTCCCACAGACCATGCGGAAGCTTATTCCCATTCTGCTGGTACTCTTGGCATGCTTCTGTTGATATGGTGAGCCCAGGAGGCACAGATAATCCAATGCTAGCCATCTCTGCTAGGTTTGCTCCTTTTCCTCCCAACTACAAAATTTATTATATGCATAATCTCAAAGGCATGCATCACCTATCATAGGTTTCAAAGTTCATAATTTCAAAAGTGAATGTTTAATTTGACAATGTCATATTGGAAAGCGTATACTAAGTCCCATGATTAAAGTGACATAGGTTTCACTTTCAGTTCTTTTAACACATATTGAATGCTACCTCAATATAAGTAAAACATAAAAAAGGAAATTTCACATTCCATTGGCTGAATTCTTAGGAAAAAAGCCACTTACCAAGGACTTCATGCCCTTATTTCCCTCGCTCTTCCCTTTTCCGAATGTAAAAACTCTCTGCAGAACACACGGATCAGTATAAGACGAACAAACAGAAGAAATTACTACTTGATATGATGTTATTGTTGACATGGATTGCTAGCTTGGTAACTACCTGCGAGTATAGGTAACCAAAGCTAAACTGTACTGTCTAGTTTCCTTGATTGATTGATCATTTGGTAAAGGAATTGTCTAATGCAGCCGCATTAGGGGATCCAACGTTATTGAAATTTGGTAATAAACTTGCTATGGTGATGCATTTCCTGGTTTGCTAGTGTGTCAGAAGCTGAAACAACTTGATTCACCTTTTTTGCCGTAAAGGTTGGGTCTGTGACTGGTGTAAGTATTGCTTGTGTCTTCGTAAGGGATGCCTTGTTGCTCTTGTGATTCGGATTCACAAACCCAGTTCCATCCGATTCTTGACAGCGGATACCACAAAGCCTACGGCCCTGGCTCGCCTGAAGCAAAGAGCGTTTGTTCCTAACTAGGACATCCACTTGCTCCAAATGATGCCCCTTGAACAGACCGTGCTTGAAAGCTTCCGCAGTGGTCCTCATGAGCACGCCTTCCATTATCGAAGGCAATTATCTCCTTACCGATACAACCTGTAATTATCAAACTGTAAAAGAAGGATGACAAACAATTCCGATCAAACATAAGATCTCCAAATCACATGCCACAAAGATACTTATGTTCTATCTGAGACGGATTTCACTCTTGTCATCACAATACCGGATTACTGAAAAGTTCAATGACATGGTGCAGCTGTAACAATCAACAAGCTTTTAAATGATATGATTAAGCTCATAAAGACCTCGCCATATTCCGTCTCTGCATTACACTATACCCGAATATCTAATGCAGCTCTTTTGCATCAGCCAAGAAAACTCACAATATTTGTATCATGAGCCCAGGAACTGAACAAGAAGTTGGACCAAAATTTCACAAGCTAGGTTTGCCCATGAAATGATCCATAGTTAACATGCAGAAAAGTGTTGAAGTTTACCATTTCTGAAGCTGTAACCGTACCTGATTCACCAAGAAACTAAAAGGGATCACTGAAGTTCTTCTTGATGCTTGAGGTTCAGACTCTCAGAGAGCTTCTTGAAAAGAGAAATGGCGGTTGAATTGTTTGTTTCCCTTTTCTCTTTGTTTTTCTAATCTTTTATTTTTTTTCTTTGGTGGTTAATGAACAAGAGAAAAGAGTGACAAGTGACACGAGTGGATGAGGTCTTAAGTCACGCTGGTTACTCAAGCTTTTTTTTTTGGTTGTCTCCAACTCCTTAGGAGTCTGTAATCCTTGAGTTATGTGAAATAACAATAAAACCCTTTGAGATCGAAGTAGATAACAAGTAAAATCTGTACTTAATAATGATTTTGAGTATATAATTCTTATACTTTTCCCTCTTTAAAATTCTAGTAAATTTATTAAAGTTATTCACTTCTTAAGCATGACCAACAGGAAAAGATAAACGGGTCGTGATCTACTTGAGCTATCCATGGCACACATTTCAATGGCCACATCGTTATGTCAACACTGTTTTACAATGCTCTGCTATACAAAGTGGTGAGCACAAGATTTAGATCGAAGGGATGGGATGATGGAGTGATGTAAAATAACTTTAACGCAATGTCAATCTTCACACGTTTTACACCAGAATCAAGAATTGATCAAAGGGAGTAGTGCCATTGCTCTAGTTTTTAACTGGCATATATCTAGGGAGACAAATGGATAAGCTTTAAAGAAAGGTTCGAGCATATGTATGGAACAAATAGTCTGCTCAACTTGTTGTAGTCTTCTGTTATTGTACCTTAGGAAATTTGTTTCGTTGCTATTTCAGCAAAACATCATTGAAACAAGATGTTCGAATATGGGGTTAATTACAATGGATATCTAGTCACCCAGAGAAGAAGGGCTTCTATACACGTTGTTTTGCTCATTCAAATTTGGATCCAAATCACTGCACAGGTACATTTTCTTGAGGTCATCATCATGAGCACATATGTGTTTCCTCCAACAACTACTTAATGTGCCAGGAGAGGATAATGTCACACCTAGTGAGGGATTACTCGATTGCCAGCTCACGTTAGACACCTCAAATGATATAAAAAAAACACATCAATTTTTCTTATCAACACTAATTTCGTTCTTTGCTAAATCGCTTAATATCAAGACTGAGTTATCCATCATAATTGCTTCGGTACAAGTGAGGATTCCATGTGATTTTCTATGAAGGTGCAAAATATCTTTCCATCAAAATTCATGAGGAGGACATTTGTGGGACTTTCAAGTAATTATTATGGTCAACATCTCAAAGATGCCAACGCGCCGGGGAACCCACCAGAAAGGAATATACTTTGCATCCAAAGGGCTTCTGCCACGCGGCTTGCTGTAGGACAGAAATGAACATGTGATCCTGCTCTCTCCTTATCCTCCAACAATTCTGATAAATCGCATTATATGAACCAAGTATATGTTCACATGTGATGTTTCATTGTTTCTCACCAAGAAAAACCATACTAATTTGCCTCTTTCTAGCCAAATAATTTCCCACACCTAACTATGTTAAAGCGTGATCATTATCTCCAATCCTTTTAATCATATCTCTTGCTATAAAATCATTTTCAATCATATCTCATGCTATAAAGATGCCTACTAGGATTTTGTTTTTTTATCTTGTAGAAAATTATTCATATAAACAACTAATCAATCAAGAAGAATCGGATATATATATGATTGTAAAACACCTAGATCAATAAACACAATGGAATAAAAGCATACCTATTTGACCCTTGTTTCACTTGATAAAAAAGAGCCATGCTGCACTTGATGAAAAATAGATCAATCTGAGAATGCCAGATCTTCCTCTCTATGACATATTTCAGTATATTTCAATGGAATTGAAGTAACTGATAGGTATAATCTACCATTTTATAGACTAGAGATGAGACTTAACAAACCCTAATCAATAGAGTATCAACTGGACCATTCCCATTATGGGCTTCAGTTAAACATAATTGCCTACACTTTACTAGTCAACTAGACCCGTTATTAATAGATGTCAATACCCAATTTAATTAGATTACTATGATCACTGTAGGGTTTAACAAATATTGAATTATTTAAAATATAAAATCAATTAATTAATGTAAGCCCATATTATAGAAAATTTCCAACATTCTCCCACTTGGGCTACATTAATTAACATATTTTATTTTGAAAAAGGTTTTATATTGAAAACGACACTATCAAGTTAATAACTGAAAATTTTGTTTTATGTGGCCACAACTTTAAAAAATAATATTGGGATAAATGCTACGAAAATCCTAAAACTTGTCACGAAAATATAATTGAGTCCTAAAACTTGCAAAAAGTGCAATCAAGTCATAAAATTTGTCAAATTGTTTCAATTGAGTTCTAAAATTAACACCGTTAGCATTTTCAATTAAAAATGCTGACATGGCATTTTTAAATAATTTTTTATTTTCCACATAGATTTTTAATTATTTTTTATTCAATTTTTAAAAAAAATTAGATTTAAAAACTAAAAAGAAAAGTTAAAATTTATTTTTAAAAATTTTTAAAAAAAAATCAATGGCTCTTCCCATGTTGCTGCTGCCACCGCCACCCATCACTAGAGGGGCCGGCGACCGTTGTTGACCTTGGGCAAGGGTGGCCGGCCCTCGCCCGGCCAAGACGAGGCCTCACCCAAGGCGAGCGACAGTCACTGGCAAGGCCTCGCCTTGGCTGAATGAGGGCCAGCCACCCCCGCCCAAGGCCGGCGATGGGCGACGTAGCAAGGGAGGAGCCATTGATTTTATTTTTTTTAAATGAATTTTAAATTTTTTTTTAGTTTTTAAATCTAATTTTTTTTTAAAAAAATGAATAAAAATAATTTTAAAAATCCACGTGGAAAATAAAAAATTATTTAAAATGCCACGTCAGCAATTTTAACGAAAAATGTTAATGGTGTTAACTTTAAAACTCAATTAAAATAATTTGACAAGTTTTAAGACTTGATTGCACTTTTTGCAAGTTTTAGGATTCAATTGTATTTTCATGACAAGTTTTAGGACTTTTGCAGAACTTATTCCAATAATATTCCAATAACGGCATATGAAAACCAATCAAATCTTATATAAGCTCAGTATAGAACTATGGAGATCAATGTGCTAAGTAAATACCACAACACATGACATTTCATAATCATATATAATAAGTATTATATTCTCATGGATCATGGGCCTAGAAGTGTAATAAGAAATAATGCCAACATGTGATCAAAATATACACTATTTCTTATCGATTATCAATGCAATTTCTTAACAACATGAAACTACATTAACGCAATTTTTAAATAACATGAAATTGCACAACTACGTCATAATCCAACATAAGATCTCATAATCGTGACATTTAATCATCTTTAAACTTAAATTTGTTTTAAAGATACTGTTTTATATTTTAATTTCTCAATCAACAGAAGAAAGAATAACAATAGAATTAATAATAACAATAATTGAAAATAAATGCTTTAATAGACATCATAAAAACATTATTAGTCTGCATATAACTATAATATCCAGAAATACAAATTATATAACTCCCACTAACAAAAGGAATCAAAAGATTATAAAACACCCATATTCTTTACATGTAAATGGGTCGTAAGTCTTTAATTAGAGGATCAGCCAACATGGACTTAGTTTTGATATTCTCAATCACAATGTCTCCCTTTTTTGCTAAATCCTTAACAGTATAATATTTTATCCAGTTAATATTTTAACCATGGCATTGTTGTTATTTACAGCAAAAGTAATTGTTTGTCAGATATAATGCAATAAGATCAATTATGGGTAATAAGTATTTCAACAAAAATAATTAGTACATTATAAATTTCCCTTTGGGTAAAGTGTATAATGCACCATTATTTTTCACAGCATGAAGTTTATAAAGTAACAACAACAAAGATATAAAGGATCAATACTTTTGGGTAGACAAATCCTTTAAAGTCCATTCGTTTCGCGGAAAATATCATATTTCCGGAAAATATTTTTCTGGAAGTCATTTTCCAAGAAAATGACTCTATTTTCTGGTGTTCGGCTTAAACCTAAATTTTGAGTGAAAATTATTTTCCACCGTTCGTTAGCTAATTTAATTGTTTGAGAAAAATTATCAAAATTTGAATTTTAATATTTTTAATTGACCAAAAAATTAGCTTTATTTTTTTATATTTTTTAAAATGAATTTTTAATTATTTGTATATTTAAAAAATCAAAAAATTTATTCTTTTATTCTTTTATTCTTTTTCTTTTCCTTCCTCCTCCTTCCGCTACCGCCGCCACTTCCTTCCTACCTGACGATGGCCGGCTGCCCAGCGGTTGACCAAGACCTAGTGGCCAGATCCGGCGAGCTCGAGGCTCAGCCGATCTAGCCGTGAGCTCACCGGATCTAGCAGCAGAGCTCGGGCTCACCTGGATCGGGAGCTCGAGCTCCGCTGCCAGATCCGGCGAGCTCGTGGCTCGCCAGAGCCCGGCGAACCTCTAGCGAGCTCGGGCGAGGCTCGAGCCCCACCTAGCTCACTAGATTTGGCAAGCCGCGAGCTTCGCCCCAGGCCGGCGAGAGCTCTACCTCACTCGATCTCGCTTTGCCAAATCGGGCTAGGCATAGCCTCGCCGGCCACCACTAAAGAAAAAAAGAAAAGGAAAAAAGAAAAAAGAAAGCATAAAAATAAAACGAAAATGTATTGGTAAAAAGAAGCAAGATGGAAAAAATTTTGGAAAACGTTTTCCTCACTTTTAAAGGTTTTTTTTTTCCAATGATGGAAAACATTTTCCTTTACTAATTCATTTTCGGAAATGAACGCCGGAAAATCTGGAAAACATTTTCCGGAAGTCATTTTTCGCAAAATGAATGAACCCTCAATTATACATCTCCATAATATCAATATAGAAGTGAATTACATATAATTTTCAAAACATTTATCCCCTTTGAGCAGATAAATCTTTTTCAATTATACATCCCTATCTTTCAAATATGAGAATTAATCTCCATGCTATTTTCCATATTAATATACACAATAACCCCCTTTGGGCGAGTAATTGTATATATTAATCTTTATCAATATGGAACTTCAAACCACCACATTAGTGGTCGCGATGGTTTGGGCTCTCTTCCCCTCATGATGGGGAGTAGTTCGAATCCCCTCACGGTCGCTTGGTCTCTTAAGTGAGACGCCGGGGGTGGTGGGTCCTTCCGCTTACGTGTCCACCCAAGTTTACTCGCCGTTATGCCCAAAATTTATCAAACAATATGAAGCACTTTATAACATGTGCTTCCCGAGATCATATTGCATTTATCAAACAATAATTTTTGCCACAAATTTTATTTTTTTTTTATTTTCTAGCTTTGTTGTGAGAAACCAATGTCCTATAATATAGTGAAGCCCCTAAACGTCAAAGCTTAAGCATAGAGACCTTTGCTCCTTGTTAGCTACATAAAAAAAATGTTGAAGACACGTGATAATTAAAAGAGGAAAGCTAATAATAGGAGCTAGGCTTTCTTAAAATTTAATGAAAAAGGGCCTTGATATATTCTTTTCATGGAGTGGCTTAATCCCAAATAGAAACAAGAGCGAAATCTTTATGTCGGAAGGATCTCTTTCTCTTCGCAATTATATTCAAATGGTCTTTGGATTCCAAGAAGGTACCTTGCCTATGCGATACCTTGGGGTTCCCATCATCTCTTCTAGATTTCGAAAAGTTCACTGTATTGCTCTAATTGATCGGATCACTGCTAGGGCTCGATTTTGGACTCAAAGATTTCTATCATATGCTGGAAGACTGCAGCTCATCAGGTCAGTTCTTCATTCCATTCAATCATATTGGTCGAGTGTGTTTACCTTACCGGCATCGATTCTGATTAGTATTAAAACAATCTTGAGACAATTCTTATGGAAAGGATCTACACTTGGTAAAGGTGGGGCTAAGGTTGCGTGGGATGACATATGCCTCCCAAAAAATGAAGATGGGCTCGGCATAAGGAATTTGAAAGACTGCAATAGAGTGGCCATGCTTAAGTACATATGGATCATTTTCACCGACAAAGAATCGTTGTGGTGTCGATGGATCCATTCTAATTTCTTTAAAAAGGACAATTTCTGGATCGCCTCAACACCTTCTACGTGTTCTTGGGGCTGGAAAAAAATATTGCAATTAAGAACAGAGTTTAGGTCTTGCTTCGCTTGGAAGATTGGTAATGGATTTTTGGTTTCTTTATGGCATGATCAATGGCTCGCTAATGGCCCCCTTGATCTTTTATTTCCGAGATCCATCATTGAATTGTCAAGTCTCCTTAAGCATGTTGTTGTTGCAGATTTATTCTCCCCCCTTGGTCATGCATTTAAGAGTTCACTTGAGAGATGTGGTTTCTCTATCTTGGATCAAACTGATGCACCTGATTGTTTCACCTGGAATCATCACCCATCCGGATCCTTTTCTGTTGCCTCTGCATGGGATTTCATTAAAACAAAGAAGGAAAGAGTTTCTTGGGACTCCTTTATTTGGAACTCTGATATTATCCTTAGAAATCAATTTAACTTGGGGTTGATTACCAAGAACAAATTACCCACCCAGGAAGTCCTAATCCATTATGGCAGAATCGTCTCGGGTACTTGCGCATACTGTAATGCTACTCCGGACTCTATTGATCACTTGTTCTTTAACTATCGTATCTCGGCCACACTTGCTTATTTTTGGGCGACGAGATGCAATTTACCTTGAAAATCGAGGCCATGGATGGACAACCTTGCTTAGGCGATCAAGTTGCTCTCCGGTAAGGATTTCTACCATCGAATTGCGCGGTTCTCTTTCGGTGGCCTTTTTTATTTGATTTGGAAGAAAATGAATGATATTATTTTCCGAGAGGAAGCACCGTTTGTCCCTGCTTTGAAGAACCACCTTATGAAGATAGTCAAAGATAAAGCGACTACGTTCACAAGTGTTCCAGACACTCGGAGAAATAGGCATCTCCAAAGAAGCTGGGATCTTGATCCTTCCATCTTTACAGATCGTCTCGGGCATTAGTCTCCCCGCTTCTTCTCTCGTTTATTGACACCTAAATTTTGACTAATCATTTAGTAATCAATTGCATAAAAATTTAGGGATTAATCTTTAACCCCTAAGAAAAAATAGTAAAATTACATTTTCATGTAGTCGCATTGGCATCGGTACTAAAAGCGCGATAAGAAGCAGGGGCTTGCGGTCGATTGCATGCATAAAAGGATTATCCCTCTTTCGTTGGTCGGAACACGCATAAGAGAAAAAATGAGGAAAGAAGCTCTCGCTCGTCCATTGTCTATTCCTCATTAATGCATATACATGCATACACAAATTCGGTGGAGTGCGGATTCGGGAGAAATCTTTAAAGAAGCAAAAGCAGCCCATAATATATTATATAATATACCCATGTTGTATTATTATAATATGCCCATAATATTATACAATATGTCAACTTTGGTGGCACCAAGAAGAAACCTCCTCATTAATGCATCGCCATACACGCACGAAATGGGATAGGCGCTTGCTAGAAGATTTCCTTGCTGAAGAACGGGGGGAAGAAGAGTGTCAGAGAGAGAGCTAAAAAAATATTCATTGGGAAGGGGCTCCTCCTTCTGACAAGAAAAAATGAAGTCAGGGGAGGATATTTAAAAAAAAAATGAATGGAGAGTTTGTCAGAAGAAAAGAAGATTAAAAAAGGGGCAACGTTCAGCTTAAATTTTGGAAAAGTTGCGGCTGCATCTTGTCACAATAAAGTTGGCTATCTTCAAGAGGCAACGGGCGGCCTATAAATAAGACCACAAGAAGCCGCGTCGAGAGGGGGGGGGAGAACGAAAAATTTCCTTGAGAGGATTGTGAGAGCCATTTAAAAAAGAGAGCCAGTGTGGAGAGAACCTGCAAAAGAAAATATGAAGTCAGGGGGAGGAGATTAAAAAAAGAAAGGGAAAAAGCAGAGAGAGAGAGACTGCAGAGAGTGAGACGTGAGAGAGAGGTGATTTTTTTTTTTTTTTTTTGAACAGAGAGAGAGGTGATTAAAAAAGAAAAAAAAAAGCAAGGACAAGACCCCTACTGTTCATCTTCTCCAGGAGTTCTTCACTGCAAAATTTCCACCGGTTTGTGCTACTCCCCCCGCATCCGCGCCGGAGCACTAGCAGCCGAACAACCCGACGCCCCAGCTGCCCCTTACCGCCGGATCCCCGAACTCTCTCGCCACTGCAGCCCGCACCACCGCGCCAGTTCCGAGCCGGCCACTGCTCCCTCCGCCCGAGATCCAGCCACGACGCCGCGCCGCGCCGCCGCACCCCTACGCGAGCACCCTCCAGCTCACACCCACAGTCGCGCCTCTGACCGCCCGCACCAGCAACCCCCGCGCTCCACCCTGCTCGCCGCGCCTGCAACCCAGCGCCCGACGTCCTCAGCTCCAACCTGCGACGCCCGCGTCTCTGCCCGACGTAACACCCCGACGCCACCGCTCCCTCCGAGCCCCCCTGCCGTTGCTCCGAGCACTGACCCGCAGCGTCCCCGCAGCTCACCTCACTCGAGCGACCACCCGAGCCACTTCCACTGCTCCAGATCCGGACGCCGAGCCACCGCACGTACGTCTGATGCCCCACCTTCGCCGGTGATCCGCTTCAGCCGAACCAGCGCCCGAGCTCCGCCAGGGACGCCCCTCAGCAGCCGAGTTTCGCCTGCCGTTCGTTCCTGCTCGCTCATCCGACGCCTAGCAAATCCGCTCCGAGCCTCCCCCGAGCGAAGTTGCCTGCTGCTCCGCCCGTGCCACTCCGACCAGCGACCCGACGCCTGCAGCACACCACCCGCGACCTGCTGCTGCTGCCGCCGGTCCGCCGCTCCTCGCCGATTCGCCTGTGGCCGGTCCTCGCCGGAGCGCTGCCTTCGGTGACCCACGAGCAAGCCGTGCGTGGGAAAAGAAAAAGAAGAAAACAAAGAAAAAAAGAAAAAGCAAAAGGGGAACATTAGGTAGTTTTTTATTATTATTATTATTATCTTATCTTTATTTTTTATATAGTTTATAGTTTGTTTTTATATAGTTTTTTTTTGTGTGATTACTCATTAATGCATGATTGAGGTTCCAATGTGAAATAACCCTCAAACTAGGGATTAAGAGTCCGATTTTACCGAAATCCGACTCACGATCTCTTTCAAAATCGACAATCCAATCTCATTACCGAGATTCGATTCAGCGATTTAATTTAAAATTGACCAACCCGATCTCACGCTGCGAGATATGGTTTGTCAATTTTGGATATTAATCTCATCTTGATTGGATTGGATATCGGGTTATTTGAATTAACTTTTTGTTTTTGCATAAAAAATTTCAAAAAAATGCAAGTTGGATTAGGGCTAGGGTTAGCGTATTTAGTTATTTCGTTTTTTTAAATGACAAAAATCCAAAAAATGCATTGAGGATATTAGTTTTTCTTAAGAATTGCACTAGTCAATTTAGAATAGGATTTTTGATTTTAAATTTTTATAACAAAAAAATCCCAAAAAAAATTAATTAATTAATTTAGGGTGCTAGTTTTTTTTAGGTTGCATGTTTAATTGTGTGCAATTTTTTTTTAAATTTCGAATTATATATATATAAAAAAAAACAAACAAAAAATCATCATGCATATTAGAATAGAATTGCATGTCTCATAAATTAATTTCAATTTTTAGGATAAATTGCACTTTTAGGAATAGAAACATCATGGGCACATCATGTAGGATTAGGCTCATTTAATTAAAAATTGACCGTCATTATAATTAGGTCATTTTGATTTGCATATTTAATTATTGCATGTTCATTAAGAAAACACAAAAAAAAATATTTTACTCATGTCATGTAGTTTAGAAAACATTGTCATGCCATTCCATGTTAGATTAGTAGCATGCATTGCATATTGCATGATTCTCATTAAATAAGTAAAAACCAAAAAAAAATGGAATTTGCCTTTGTTAATTAGAAATCATATCTATGGTCTGTTGATGTGAATTCGATCTAACAATGCAGATGCTTTCGTTCTTTATGAGGTAAGTCCCGCAATTTATTCATCGCTTTCTTGGGTGTTAATTTGGTAGTTTGTGCATCCGCATGATTACCTCACATGTTAGGAAAGTGAATTAAAATCAATCCAAGCCGCCCGCAAAACATGTTTTTTTAAAAGAGAAAGGTACCGAAAGGGCGTTGAGAAATCTAGCGTAACCAAGTCCCCGAACTCACAATCTCGGTTCGTAGGAGTGAAGTAATTCTCCCGTTACTTTACTTGGGTTTCTAATCGACCCACCAAAAATAGATTAGTGGCGACTCCTAATTGAAAAATCAATTGCATGTTAAGAATTTGAACCTAAGTCGCGAATTGGTATGGGTTTGGAAGAGCCCGAGCTAAGTCTAGGCTTAGCAATCCATTAGTCGAACCCTTAGGTGGTCCAACCCGCTTCGAGGAGGTCGCGACATCGTTCTACTACAAGCTTCATCATCTCTCCGTTTCTTCGTTTTTCGAATGTTTGGTGGAGGTCTGGTGGTTGTACTTGTTTTTGTGTTGTAACTGTGGTTCTTCTCCTTTTGGTCTGCTTGCCTTTGGCTTTTGTCACGGCTCCCTTCCACTCTTCGGTGTTCCTTAGAGTGTAAGCCTTTGGCGATGTCTTTTGTATTTTGTCCAAAGCTATATTATTCTTTACCTTTACCAAAAAAAAAAAAAAACATCGCATGCAGTGAGGTCCTGCAATCCACGCATAAGCAATTGAGTCCAAGTTGAATATGGCATTTCAGTTCATCACTCAAATTCAAACTACATCCAAATTAGCATACTACGCTTGTGTGTGCCTGTGCAGTCCAAAGTAGAGCTAAAGGCGTTCTGCAGTTAAAAACATTAATCAAATAGAATATATTGCCTGGTTATTCTCTACCACTGTCTTCCAAATTAATCATGACACTTCACCAATTTAGATACCGTATCAATCTTATCCTCGAGTGCCATCAATAAAATAAGCACTGATACAGGAGCAAGCTCCCAATGCCAGTGAAGTTTGAACCCATGCCACAAACGCTGCAACTTATCCACCAAATGAAGAAGGGTAGGATAGGGCTGCTAGCACAGCAACCCTTAGTAAGCACGACTGTAATAGTGAAGAACAATTGAGTCAAGAACTAATTCAACTCCAAATCGGTTAGAATTCGTAACCTTTTCTTTTTTTTTTAATACCCAGCCACAAGTACTAGTATCAGCTCATACTTCTTACTCGATTAACTAATAACCAAACCAACACCACCAGTTAGCCAGAAACACTTGCTCTTGAGCAGAACCTTTCAAATTTAAGCATCAAGGCTGCTACTTCATCCTTGTGACCCATTCTATTCTCTAAGCATTAAATTTACCTAGCAAGCGCTATCATACTACAATATCTCTTAAGACTCAAAGTCAGGACCCTTTGCAATTTTCTAATTTAGGGTGCTCAAGCCATGAGCTTTGATAGGCAAGAAGGCATCTTATTTGGAAGATTCCTTCCAATAAACATCTTAAATTAGGGGTTCTAACCATCATTCATGTGCGGCCTTAAATCAACAAAAGGGATTGTGAGCAATAGTGCTCATCCACGAGAAGGTCAAAATATTGCTGCTATCGAGGGTCCAAGGAACCAAAATCAAGAGTCAAAATCAGGACATGAGGATTGATGCTTCTTTGCCCGAAACATATGGTTGCTTGATATGTGTCATAAAGTTTTAGGGCTTGACAGCTCAACAGAGGAGACTCCGATAAAAGACAAGACAATTGGAGCGAACATATCATAGCCCTGCTCTACCACATCACAAGTATATCATCACTAGGGATCTAAAATCACCATCTCAAAATAGCTCCAAAATCCAATCTTGAATTTTATTTTTTTTTAAAAATACAAACTTTATGAGTCCGCAATTCATCCTACGGAACCTCCTCCATTATGCATCGAAACGAGACAGACTCAATTCTACAAGTGAGCGCCATAGCCCCAAAGCTTCAGCGACTCACTAACTACTTAATATAGAAATAACCAGAATCAACGAAAAATAAGGCACAAATCTTGACTCTATAACAGCAAAAACCTCGAAAAAGCACCCCATAAGCGTCTCCCATTGCATACATGAATCAATTGACGTGTGATCTTGGTCCACTAAGTAAAACGGCAAAATGGCAATCAAGGAAAAGGAAAGAGGCACAAGAACCTAATGCGAACGCACACAAAAACCATGTATGCACAATCGCATTGAAGCACAAGGTGGGAGGAAGAGAAGGCAGAAACCCTAACCGCTCGTCAAAAGGGGAACAGGACAATCAGCTACAGTAATCTCTAAACCAATTGTTGCTAACAAAGAACTTGAAATTCTAGAACTTTTTCTATTTATAAACCCTAGAATTTCAAATTTAAAATTCTATCTTAATTCTCAATGAAAATTATGCAAATTATACATGGTTGGAAAGATCTCGACATATATAGAACAAAAGCCCTATGATTTTAGGATCAATCAAGCTTAAAATCCACACAAAAAAATAAAGCCCATATTCGACTCAAAGAGGAAAATTTCGAATTTTTCCATAAAATTTTAAAAAAAAAATTCTACAAGCATATATGATTTGCTCCAATACCACATGTAGAAAATTATTCACATAAACAATTAATCAATTAGGAATAATCGGATCCATATATGATTATAAAGCACTTAGATCAATAAATACAGTTGAATTAAAGTGTACATGTTGAATCATACTTCACTTGATAAAAAAATAGATCAATTTGATAATAGTAATATATCGGAATGACAGATCTTCCACTGACCTATTTTAGTATAGTAACTTTCAATGGGATTGAAAATAACCTACCTTTTATAAGCTAAAAAGGGACCTAACAAACCCTAATCAATAGCGTGTCAACTGGGCCATTCCCATTACGGGATTACGGGCTTTAGTTAAACATAATTGTTTACACTTTATCGCTCAACTAGGCCCGTTATCAATAGATGCCAATACCCAATTTAATCATATCAATGTAAAGTTCAATAAATATTGGAATATCCATTAACTCGATTATTTAAAATAGAAAATCAATTAATTAATATAAGCCTATATTATTGAAAATTTCCAACATATGTTTGTTATGATGGCGATAATCTCAATATCACTTATTGGTATTTTTTTTTTTTTAAGAACACTAATTTTAACAAATTTTGCAACAAATTGTCGAGATGGACATGGCTGCCAAATTATGGCATTAGTACTATTGCACCCATCAACAAGTAAACACGAGTTCCAAACGATACAAGAGATGGCCTGCTTTTATAGGTGCAGGAATTGCCCAAAATTTTTCCAATTAACTCATCGCCGACAATGATCCCCACAACTTTCACGAGTTCAACAACATTGTTGATTACAAAAGGTTCGGTGGCAGAAGCCATCTCTTGAGGAGGAATTGTCGTTGGCAACTCATCACGTTGCAAACAAAATCCTCTCTCTTTCCCCCTCTTCTCGCTAAGATTCAAAACTTACCACCAACCCCTCGAAACTTCGAAGAAAATCAATGCTGCAATGCAACTACAAGCACAAGCAATGCCCCAAAAGAATACTGTAACTGCGATTCAACTACACTAAGAAAAAGAAAAGGGCCAAAAACCAACAAAGAGTCCTCGGTGTCGATTACCATTTGACTCATAGCTTATAAGGTCTTAATCACTGTGCGGCTTATGCTTATTTGTAGAAGACTTGCCCTTAACAATTTCCTCCTAAATGACACAGACATGATAAGAGGAAAAACTTCCAGCCTTATTCAGCTCTTTATGTTGCAGCAGAACCCAACCATAATCACGATGATCAGAAGCGACCGACAGCGGGTCCAAATGAATTATCAAATGAGAGCGCGCATGAAACCAGGGAAAGTTCAGTACACCTACAAGAAAGCTAATGGAAATTGCCTGAGGAAAAGCAAGTAGTAAGGAGGCCAATGGAGGTTTGCTAATGAAAATCTGATTTCTTCCGCATAGAGATCAAAAACCAGATGCCAGGATCCTAGGGAGACAAAACTGTTCGAAAATCACGTCCTCTAAATGGTTGACTTATGTATGAACTACTCTTATTAGCGTTTGTTTTCCAGAAAATCATAAGAAGAACCTGGTAGTTCGCTTAAGCAAAAAGGCCGACCGCCCATATTCATATCCCTATGCGTCTGACTCAATTTCATGCATTACTCATCAACCTTAACAGCAGAAAGCAAATATAGCTCTATCACTTGAAACTCTTTGGAGGAGTAAAATTCAATTCACTTATTCATTTCAGAGGAGTCCGTCAACCCATTATTCAGGAGACTGAGTCTCGCTCGCTTTTAGGAAAATATATTAAGAGCGAGCAGGAGGAAAACGCACAAAGATCCTTTGCTGGATGGGGCTCCTACAAGAAGGGCAATCCTTCATCCCTTGCCTCTCGTGGAGCTCATTGCAATTCGAGCACACCACTTGATGGGCACAAGGAAGGAACACCACAGACATCTCTTCCGAGAGACACATGACGCACTCTCTCTCACGCCGTACACCAAAACCCAAGTACTCTTGGAAAACCACAACCTCCGGCATAAGAGGGTCTTGAGACAAGTTATGAGAGCCCCTTCCTGGGTCTGTAAGCCTGCTGGCATAACTTCCATCAATCCCCCTCCAAAGAGCAGCGATTTTGGAAGAATCTGCCTTCAGCCTCAACTGAGAGATTTCCTTTTCAAGCCTCTGGATATCCTCTTTATTCTTCTGTGAAGTGTTTTCTGCATCCGTTTTAGTGAGCTGTTCCTTGGATTTTGCGGAAGCCTCTATCTGTTCCGTCTCTTTTCTCAACGAAATGACCTGTACCAGTGAATCTTCCTTTGCCTTCTCTTCCTGTTTCAACCTAGCCTGTGACATTTACAATCTCCTATAAAGGCTGGATTATTCCATAGCAATGTTATGTAAAATAAACAGAGATCAGAAATGTTTGTCATCACGGAGTCAACCATGGCGAATTTTTTAAGATGCAGAACCTTAAAATTACAGAGATTAACTGCTTCTTCCATATATTGACTTTCTTCTCTTTTGGTTGTACTATTTAGCAGTATGTTCTAAGGCTCTTGACACATCTAGCCACAATCCCATAACCCAAATTAATACTATATCCTGAATGGTTGCACACATCTATTTGCTTGCACAACAGCAAACATTCTTCAGTTACTTTAACCAAATAAAGAGGAATAAGCTGCAAATACACTCTAGTAGTGTAACATAAAGAATATGTAGGTGGAAAGAAAGTGCTCTCAAAAACCAAGTGATCTATCAGTGCCTCAACCAACCTTTACCTAAGAGAGAAATATTAAGAATTAAAAGGATAGAATTGTGAATATAAAAAATCAAAAAAATCTACTGTTTTAAGAGTATCGATGGTCAATTCTCTGCTGGAGAGGATCATTACCCAGAACCTTTTTCCTGACGACACATGTACTGCACAAAACCCATTTCATGTGTCATGCATGTAAGAACATACCTAAATTAAAACGTAAAGCTTATAACACGAGCATGGTGATGTATAATTCTTCTCCATTGAGACTGTCTGTTGGAATAATTGAAATGGATTCATCTCATACAAAAATCCGTGATAGCATCATCAGAATCATTCAACCGTCTCATGAAATTACCTTAACTAGCCAGGACATTGCCCATAGAATGCAAAAGGCATATTAGATATTGTAAGTTAAACATAATATGGCAAAGCAGCCAGGCAAACAAGGAGGGTATTAATTTATAAAAGGACAACAATATAATCTGGCATGAGACTCTTTTCTGAACCCACCCCCAAAATAAAAGGGAGTCAGACTTCTGCGGTCACTCAGGTTGAGCCAGAGTGACCAAAGTAGGCTTGTGACATCAATCTGTCATAGCCCAATAGCCTAAATGAAATGAAATTTACACAAACCATATCCAATCATAACAATGATGCCTCAAATTTCTCGTAAGATTCTACAGTCAAATCACAGTTGAAATCTTACCTCACGCTGATTATGGACATCTTTAGCCTGATCTACATCCTGTATAAGCTGTGCAAACCTGTGTTTGTCATTCACTAGCTCCTTGTGTAACATGGCTTTCTGCTTCTCCCAGGACTGCATCTTCATTTGCGTCTTCTTCTCCCTTTTAAATACCTCCTGACAGCTTGCAGCTGATTCGGCAGCTCTTAACTTGGCAGTCTCCATCTCTTGCCTTAAAGCAGCATTCTCCACCTCAAGCCTCCGGACAGCAGAATTTGCTCGCTCCACTTGGCCACTAGCCTTGCACAGTGCATTCTCCATTTCAGAGAGCTTTTTCATGGTATTCTCCTCCAAAGCCTGCTTCTCTTTCTTCAGCCGCTCAACTTCTTCTTTCTCTTGCTTCAGTGCCTTGAGCTCTGCCTTATCCTTGCTCAGCCTACGTGCAGCCTGCATAACCTTTTGATTGGCCCATTCGGTCCATTCCTGCAACTGATTTTGCAAATCTTGTAATTTTGGACCAAGCTTCAAGATCAACTCTTCTTTCTTATCCCGAGGTATCCATTGGCCAGAGGTCCTGTCATAGGGTATTCCAGCATAACTGAAATCGGATCTCTTGGCATTACAACTTGTGGAGACAGGGACTGGGTCGTTTTTTGTAGTAAGTGAGAGAGAAAGATCAGGATTGGCAGCCGAAAATGGAGGCGGGTTTGCCAGTGCAGATGCCACAGATGGGCCACCGACGACAGGTGAATTTAACGGGATTTTAGTACGAGAAACTTCCGGGGCGGTGGATATGTTTTCCAAATTGAATACTGCAGAAGAAGGTAATTCTGAACCGTTCGAAAGACTGGCATGACCATTTCCTTGAGCTGCATTAATTACAGCTGCCTTATTTGTTTTCAAGGAAGCACTCTTAGCAGTTGAGTCCGACATGGCTTTAAGTTTCTTATCGTACATCAGTCCACCCAAACCGCCAAGCTTCGCAGCCCTTGAGGACCCTTTAGAACCATATGTTCGGTAGTGTTTCTCTAGATGTAGCGACTTTTGACGAAGCGCATAGTCTCTCTTGCTGCCGCCATGAGCCTTTTTGCTACCAAATTTTTCTTCCAAAGCAGGGGCAAGAGATGTGGCTGCAAAATCCGAAGATTTGTTGACAGTCACAAGTGAACTGGTCACAGTTTCTCCTGATATATTTTGTACTGGCGAACTTTCTGGCTGGGATAAATTTTGATGTACTCCAACAGTAGGTTCATTTGATTGACAATTATGGACGCAAGGAGCAGCAGGGATTGTGTTACAAGGATTTGACAACGTCAATTCTGAACTTTTCACATCCGTCCTAAGCCGGCTTTCGGTGGAGATAGAGGAGCTCACAGCCGAACCTCCATCACCACCAAAACCATTCAAGGGATCAGCATCCATAGCACAAGCATGTGACACATTCATGTCGCATATCAGTAGGCACCACATTGCATCCCCAGTACTGGAGAAAGGCCTTACTTCTCGAAGAACACAAACAAGTTCAGCTAAAACATACATCTCCAGCTGCTTTAGGTCTGTAAAGTATTGTTCCCTTCCAGGATCACTCTCCATGCCTTTTATCAGGTATTGCAAAGTGTTATCCACGATATTCGACACAATATCCTTGCAGCCATAGCAAAGGCCAGACCGCAATACAGCATTTGTAGCAACTTCCTCAGTGTAGCCACAAGCCATAATTTTCTTAATCGCACTCTTAAATATTGTGTCAAGATTGCTCAACACAAGTTCCTCTAACTGGGTTTCTGTAAGATCACTCCAATCAGCGTCCGGCAATTCGTCTGCTTCTACTTCTTCCTTATTTCGGCTGGGCCCAACCTCAGACATAACTGCAGCACTGGACAATTCAAGGTCAAGTTTCAACCCGTCAAGATGATCCTTGTGATTACACGCGCCACAAGGAGCAGCCTGTCCTTGTCCCATCATGGTCTCAAACTTCTCAGCAGAGAACTCATAACTCACACAATCAATTTGAGGCAAGGACAAAGGCTTGCTCGCATCACTCAATGGTGGATCAGCCCTGAACTTTCTCTTGTTCCGACTTGCTTTTTCTTGGACCAATGCCGAAGGTGACACCTGGCAGCAGCTACTGCTGGTACTATTGCAACTCTTAGCGGAAGTCACTGACGCCATTATCGAGCTGCACAAAAACAGTTCCTCTCAAAAGACTAAATCACATTTAATCACATTTAATCACATTTATACCATTTTGCCAATCCTCCATCAACACCAATTTGTATTACTCTGAGCCCTTCGATGATTGCCATAAAAATCAAACGAAAACGACATTGGCGCAGCCATCTAAATAATCGAAGAAGCTCATAACAGCACTATCAAGGCTGACATTGAATCAACTACCCGCGGGCTGGTATCGAGAGCTTATCAATTTGACAAAAGAATTCAAAGCGATACCTTATTACTGATTCAACTGAGAGAATGGACGGACAAAAACTCCCTGCATTAACAATCAAAATCGCCAATCAAAACCACATGAAAACAATAAGAGAAAAAAATAAAAGAAAACGAAACCCACGCAACAGCATCTCAACGATCAATGCTCCTGCCAAAATACCCACTTGGCATCCAGGGCAAATTCTACGCCGTCCTATCGGATTCGACCGCCCCAATCGAGACCCAGAATCGAGCGACAGATCAAGAAACGAACCCAGAAACGGAACGACATCAAGAACCCACCAACACCAGCACCACCCATACGAAAGATCCGCAAAGGAGTGAGGGGAAAAAAAAAAAAATCGATTTTTGCGGGGGAGAGGAAAAAACCCAGCGTGCGGGAACGATCGGAGACGACGTACCGATTATAGCTAGAGTTCAAGGGGGAGTGACGCGCGACATATGAGCAAAATCTCAAGGGAGGAGAAATGGGGAGAGAAAAACAGAGCAATAATATTATGTATCCCAGTCTCCTCCGCCTTCTTTGGATTTTGGGTCATTCCTCTTGTTGGTGCTAAATATTTATAGTCAGCAACACCGGGGAACCTCTTGTTGGTCGGCCCCGCCTCTTCTCAAAACATGTAGGCGTGGCAAATTTTTATGGCTTTGCCCTTTCTTCTTCTTTTCTGTTTTTTTTTTTTTTTTTTTGGGTGACCGAGGATCCGCTTCATTGCTCCGTAAGGTTGACGCTCGAGTATCCATGACTATATCTCGAGAGAGACTAACACATGAATCTACCACCATGACCCCCGACTTAAAGAACGAAACCGAGCTGGGAAGAGTCTAACTCTCGACCTCCCGGCGTTAGAGGGAGGGAATGCCTTCACCAACTCGGCCATGCGCCAATAGGTCCCTTTCTTGTCTTTTTCTCTTTTTATTTTACCCAAAAATTGTTTGGGTAAGTGTGTGTGTTTGGGGGTTATCCTATTTTAATTGTTTTACCTTGTTAATGAGACCAACCTAACCTAGTGGGAGATTAGATCACCACCGTGGTTGGTGGCTACGAGGCAAAGTGCAATTGGCTTCCTAGGGTTTTAAGG
Organism: Eucalyptus polyanthemos subsp. polyanthemos; assembly: GCA_017140185.1. NCBI lineage: Eukaryota > Viridiplantae > Streptophyta > Magnoliopsida > Myrtales > Myrtaceae > Eucalyptus > Eucalyptus polyanthemos. The sequence goes on along the minus strand of CM029464.1, from coordinate 44,146,966 downwards.
GAAGTTGTGTGTGTGTTTTTGTTTTTTCAATGAAAATTCAGAGAAAATTAAAAGTATTCGAGGTTTAAATATCAGTGGATCAAACTCGAAACAGATGAGATGCTAGCGGATGGACCGGCGGTCCAAGTCTATTATGACACCGTCACACATTTACAGGCAATGAGATCGCAAGCCGATATAAATGGAGGAAGCTACTCAATGTTGTAAGAGGTCTTGCATTGACTAGGGTGAGGATCGCGGCCCTCGCCCAAATTCAGCGAGGGCTCACGGGCCCTCGCCGCCTCGCCGCCGCCGCCGGAAGGGTCGTAGTGGGGAGGGTCGGCGGGGTCATTAGGGCCGGCGATGAAGAGAATCTAGGGTGTGGGCTCGCCGCCCTCACCGTCAAATTGTCGTCAATAAATTCAAAGGCAATTGGATCAGAATGCAAGGTGGTTTTGATCGGCGACTACTTGCCAAGTCTTATTAGAGTGACGACAAAGGCGATTATGACCAAGGCTTTATTAAGCTTCACTACTTTGGACCTCCAGAACAAGTTCACAAAGCTCGGAGTCGTGTCTGCTCATGGGATAAGGAGAAGATATGGTCACTATCGACCATTCCAGTAAGCCCACCACGAAATTGCATTATTTTGTAAAATCGACATTGTTGCTCTTGTGTATGAATTTTGTGCAAAATCGCTAATTATATAATAGTTCGAGCTTCCTTAAGCATTACCACAAAGAATTATTATTATTATTATTTCGGTTAAAGCTAAAAAATCAATTGGATTTGTCAATTTGCAATTTTTTGTTGAATTAGATTCATTAGTAGGCGACAATGAGATGCATAGAAATGAATTTTTTTGACAAAATTGCCCCCACCCAATGTCTGGAAATTAGCACAAGACCGTTTACATGTTTTTTGAATGGCAAATTTTAGCATCGGCAACGAGTTGGGTGACCAATTGAAGGCGGTGTTTCGATTTATAGGGTATTTAAAGAAAAGTCCCTCTCTAGAGAGTACTTTAAGAAAAGTCCCCCTCTAGAGAGTGCTTTAAGAAAAGGGCATCCAATCCGGAGGGTCATTTGGACTTTTTCCTTCACATCCAGTTTTTTCTTAAGCATATAAGATTAGTCAAAAAGGAATCCATGTAAAAGAGATACATATTCATAGTCAAATAGCTTATGGCATCATTTTATTGACTACTCAATGCCTTTTTGGAGGCAAAGAAAAAAAAAAAAAAAAAAAAGAACATATTGCCAATGTGAAGACTAAGCAAGATCTTAATGGAGTTACCAAGAAAATACGGATTGCCTTCCTTTTTGTTTTGGCATTGGTTAGGCTTAATTACTGTGGATATGTATTACCTATTCCTTGCTTTTTCCTTTTTTTAAAAACCTTCCAATATTGATGGGTATTATTAATGAGGAGAAGATGAGTTTATTATTTGTAAATGTATCGTAATAGATTAGATCAGATATCCTTCCTTTCTTGGCATCTAATAGGCTTAATTTATAGGATGTCTATTAGACATTTTCCTAAAAAACCAACTTTAGCTATGGCTAGTTGTTGGAGCTAGAAAGGACAATTTCCTGGACGAGGCAAAGCACAACCACCACCCGTCTTTGCTTGCGAGTGCCTTCTATGATCATTGACCGTGTCTATAGGTGTCAAAATGGAATGAAGACCCATTTATCAATTCATATTTCATGAGTTGGGTCATATATGGGTTAGCTAAATTTTGTTTAATGGGTTGATATGGGGATTTGAGTAATAAAGTCCAAAACAACATGGGTTTTAATGGGTTTAAAGCCCAATCCATTTGCAATTTCTCTTGGTTCATTTTCAGATTTAGGTAGAGGGCTTTCGGGTAGGGCAACTGATTTTCTAATTCTATCTTCTACTTACGATTCTTCTCTCTCTCTCTCTCTTTTAATATTGAAAAATAGTGAAAGATTTACGATCTTTCAAGCTTTAGAAAAATTGCAAAAATCAGCACATGATTTTACATTGTCAACATTTATTGACTTTTTGATTCCAAGAGACGTCGGATACTTCATTGCAAAACTTGAAAAAGTCGCAATAAAAAAAAAAAGTCACAAATTAGTAGAAAATTTTGTTGAAAAACCTATAAAACTACTAAAATTTTTACCGTTCGCAGACTACACACAAAACATAACATTTCTTATTTTTAAATATCCACGTGTTTTAGTAAACGTGGGTTGAGCCGGGTGTGGATTGGGTAACGGGCCGGATCGGTCCGGGAGCGGGTCACTCACCCCGAGTCGCGTCCATTCGCAAAGTCGGCCCAGGCCCGGAAAATGGAAGGAGGTCCAAAGCCCACGAGGCCCACCGTCACTCCCCCTTCTCTCCCTCTCCCTTGAAGCGGAGAGACGACGCTGCCAGCAGAGAGGAGGGAAACCGCGGCTGAGATGGCGGAAGCTTGAAAACCACAGCGAGGGAGCTCTCTCGAGGCTGCTCGACATCCTCTCTCGGCGCGCGCGCGCGCGAGCGCGAGCGGTTACAGTCGGTGCGGTAGGGAAGGGAAAGTGGGAGGGGGGCGCTCGACGAGCTTGGCGAAAGAAGGAAGGGTAGGAATCCTCTCGCATGGCGGCTCCCGGATCCGGGTTCGGGCGGGATATGGGTCCGTCGGGTCCCGGCCCGGGGAAATCCGCGACCCCTTTTGGCAGCTTCCGTCGCCCTTCTCCGCCGCGAGCTTCGCTGTCGCCGCCGCCGCCTTCTGCGAATCCTACTTCTCCTCGTCCTCCTCCTCTTTTTGGCGCTTCTCCGGTCCGATCTCCGAGTCCGAGGTATGCGCCCGTTTCTTCTTGTCGCGTCCCGTTTTAGAGCTTCTTTTTTGTTTCCTGTGGTTTTGCGATGATGGGTTAGTGAAAAGTTCCTTTTTTTTTTTTTTTTTTTGGCTGGCTTCTTGACCTACGTGATCGAGAAATCTTGAATTTTGAGTATGTTAACGCGTACGCATCGTTGGAATTTGCAATGGTTGGTTTGTTTTGGATTCTTGGTTATTTGTGTTTTGAGTTTGGAAATGCTGAAAGAGTGTGCTTTTTCTTGGGGATTATATTTGACCTTCTTGGTAAAAGTTTCGGTTTCATTGTATGTTTCGAAGTTGCCGAAAGGCCTCCGAGTAGAATTTTATATATATATAGTGACCGAAAGGATTGAAGTGTAATAGCATGGACAGAGACTACAATGGCTTTTGCATTTTCGGATGATAGAAGTCTCATGTTGATGATCTTAGTTGGCTTTGCTGCCCCGTTATGCAGAAGAGGTGGAAAAGGGTAGTCTTGCAGTGATGGTTCAAAGATTTTCAAAGTACGTTTAACTATATCATGCCTTGTCACTGAAAAATAGTTCCTACGCACAGCGATATTGTTAATCCACTATGTGTGAGATTTTGTGCGATATTACCTCAGTAGTTTGGTTGAATACATTCCCAAACGTCTCCCTGTTCACCAACCTTCTTTTCGTGTGTGAAAAGATGCATTACTTGAGAAGATTTGGCACCATGTTTTTCCATCAAGCAACTGCAGGTGAGGTAATTTCTGTATAGCTTTGTGGATCTTGACATCTTGTTGCATGATACCCACGTCCATAGTTGCGGTTTTGTACTTTGGGGCTGCAGCTTCTGTTGACAGTCACTGTGTATGTATTCTGGCCAGTAGCCCTATTGTGACTCTGATGTGAGGATTTGCTGATCGGACAATGCTTTTGTTTGTCCTTTAATGTTTTGAGCACCATTTACCATACTGCTGGAACTGATGAATTCAAGTTGACAACAGGAGGCCTGGAATTTCTGTGGGCACACAGCTATTGCCTCCATCTTTTGACAATGGCTATCGGGCACCTGCTCGTCCTTACACATCTTCAACTGCTTTCAGGTAATCACTCATACAGATTAACGGTCTTGTTGTGTTGTGTATTTTGCTAAAATGTCTCTTTCCTTTTCAATATTTCTCGTGTGTTACAGGCTAATACTCTCTTTCTGAATATGATTGCTTGTGTAGTGTTATGGTAATCCTACGACTACGAGTACACACTCCGCATTGAATAACTTAAGATGCCATGCATGAAATAATTTAACATTGCAACCACTAGTGGTAACCACACTTTGCGAGTATGCTGCCTGCTATTGAAATAAAACAAGAATCAACAATGCCAATGAGATGTGTTAAGATTCTTGGTATTCAGTAGATGAAGCGCTGAGGAGAGATGAAAGACATTTTCTGTTGAACATACTGGAATTTAATATCCGCTTGTTAAATAGACAGTGCATTTGTGTTAGTAGTCCATCTGTGAGATTGTTGTCTCCTGTCCATATGGTGCATTTTGTTTGGCTATAGCATGCAGGAAAATTTTCATCTGAATTTCAGCTCAGACACCCTTTGCCATTTTGTAGTTTGTGCATCTATGAGATGATACTTCTAGATGGTTGTGCAATAACTCTTAAGATTGTCGCACTCTGTCTCCCTGCAAGCAACTGGTTATCCTGTCACTTGGTAATGTGATGAAAATTCAATATGGAAGTTGGAAGTTTCCCTGTATCATGATGCATGTGCTTCCAGATTTTAGTACTATTTCTAGCACTTATTATTCCTTGTTGTCATAAGTACATTGCATCTCATTTAGTGTTTCTTTTTCTTTTATCTGGAGTCAGCCATAGACATTGATCTTTACCACAATCTTCAGCCACATTTTGACCATAGGGTCTTTTTCTTTTTTGATCGTTTTCCAGGGCAAAACTACATTGGCCAATGTTATGCAATATAAGATATTGATAGCTCCTTTCCTTTTTTCAGGCCAAATGAGTCTTTTCCAAGATTGGGTAGTGGGCAAAACCCTTTGTACAAATATCCTGATACACAAATCAGTCAGAGGCCCTCCTCTGTCACCTCTTTGGTTGCTGCACGTAATCAAGGAAGTGTAACTGCCGGGATTGCCAGATTCCAAGATTCAGGAAGAAGCAACTTGCCAGTAACGTCTCCAGAAAGAGACAATTTGAGGAACTCCAGTAAATATACTTTAACAAGGCAAGTTCTCTGTCAGATGAGTTCCCATTTATCGTATGTTGTTTGTAGTTCTATAAATGGAAACTTTCCTCCGTGACCTTAAATTGCCATTTTTGGCTGTTCAGACTCTTATCAGAGTGTCCTTTTTGGCTCACTAGCTTTCACTCCTGGAGTAGCTCTTCTCATGGCCTATGTTTATTACATGGACGGTTTTTGGTTTGAAAACTGTACATTTGTTGGAGCATCACTGCATTACTTTTTTCATCCTTGGACTTGATTTGTGGAAATGAGGATGTTCTTCTTTTCTCCTTGTCTTCAGTTGTTTTTGTTCAGTTTTCAGCTTATTAAAATTCTGGCTGTGAGTAGGGAAAACGAATTATGTCCATTGTAACTTGATAAAGGGTTTAAGAAATATGGTTGCTAATTTGGATGGTTTGGGTTGTGTTATGGGAATAGGGTATACCGAGTTGTCAATTACATGGTGTGAGAGAAGGAGGTTTAGCTAGTTCACTAGATTGGTCATGCTATAGTTCGGAGCATTAGCTGGAATTATCGGCTGTAATGTGGAAAAGCAATTGTTTTTCTTTTAGCTTCTGTAATTAGAATTCAGGTGCAAATATGGCTAACACTGGAATCTACTGGTGTAACAGTATATTTCATCCTAGTTATTTCTTGTAATTTCTTGAATAACATCACATTTTCCGATGAAGTGATTGGACTGATGAGGCTTCATTTTTTGCCTTTTTGGCCTTGACCTTTCCATTTCTTTAGTTTCATTTATTACTTTTAAAAAAATAAAAATTGTCGATTACCACAATCTTGATCCAAGATGTTGAAAATAAAAGATTGGGACTTTCATTGATTTCTTTAATACTGAAATGTAGTCATAATTTATTATTCCCGAGAAATTTTGAATGATAAGAAACATGCTTTGATCAATCAGAGGTTAGGACTTGAATAACATATGAAAAAATGATTGTTCTCCAGGAGGGATATGAGGGGCTGGATTGCAACACCTTTAGGGGAAGTTATCTTTTGACTTTTGAAATAAAACTTGTCTTTATCGAGTTCTCTGTACTATGATTTAGACTGAGTTTATTATATGCTTGTGAATGAGATCACTGACAGTTATATTTATTTTGGAAAAAGATTACAGTTGAAATCCTGATAATGATGATTGTTAGATTTACCTGTGTTTAGAGAGAATTATTGTGCTTCTGGACATTGAGGCCATATGCATCAGGATGTGCTATATGAAATGCATTGTTCTTGAGTGCAACATCGATATTTGTGGTGTATCTCTGGCTTGTGCACTGATGATGTCTTTTGGATAAATGATGATCTCTTCTGCTATGTTGAGAAACTCTCCATTTTATTGAGTGGGCTTGAGTCTGAAGTATGTGTTGCTCTTGTGTATGTTGTGATAAACTCTGGATTTCATGTTGTGCATCTGGTGCATGTTTTGTGATACCATGAAGCCTTTAACTTGAATCTTCAGTTTGTAATGGATCTAGTGACACTTATTTTTAGCGTATCACTTTTACTTCAAGGAGATTTGGTGCTAGCTACATTCATGTTCTGTTGACTGGCTTTGATTTCAGAAGTTCCCTAATAAATGGCCAAAAGTTTATTTGTCCATGTACCATATTCAATTACTGTTTTGACTTTGAGTGGTGCGCTGACATTGAAGACAATTTATGAGATGTTCTGTTCTTTCCACCTTTGAACTAAATTCATGCCTTTCTTATTGATTGCAGTCATTTTGATGCACAACCACGTTCTCCTGTAGGCTATGAAGACATCTATGATGATTTTCGTCCTCCTCATGGGGAAGGTCAACGGTAGATGTTCACCTTTCTAGCCTCTCTTGTTGGTCGAGTTCCATTGCCCTGCTATATTAGGAGTTCACTTGAAGCATCTTTTGGGATAATATATCTGCTCTGACAAACTTGATTATAATTGCAGTACCGTAATTCCACAAGTAACTCGTTCACCTCAGAGTATCAGGAATAAATACTCACCAGTTCCACAATCAACTCAATCAGCCCTTCCAAGTATCAGGAATAGTTACTCACCACAAGAAATTCCTCGTTTTGAAGAAGCTCAAAGGTGTAGGTTCATCTATTATTCCTCTTTCTGCTTTTACTAATGTATGTTAGCTATATCGTGCTTTTACTAAGACATTCTTTAACTTGTTACACTTCCATGTGGAAAGTTCGCAGCTGCACAAGATCCTGTCTACTTTCTCCTGTAAATTTGATGATTGGAACTGAGGATAATGTTTTTTACTAGTGGTCAACAGAGGATGTATGTAAAAATTATTATAAGCTATAAGTCGATTCTTTTTTCCCTGCCAAACTGGCATTTTCTCAAGATTTTCTCAAGTGACATATTCAGTGTTTGGATATAGGTTGATTATACCTACATTGAGGCAGTTTTCCATGTTCTTAGCTGAGCATTTTGTTCACCTCTTTAGGGATTTATAAGTTCTGGGGAATCACTAGAAGGACACTACTTCATTGGTGTAGTATTATCTACAGTGAAATTAATTTAGACCTCATGTTTACATTTCTAGGCCTACACTTAAGTTGTGTAGTTTTGGTTTTCTCAAGTTATAATCACTATCTCCTTGCATTTGTTTGACAGGCCTGCTACAATTTCCACTGGATGGGGTAATCGACCAAAGTCTCCAAGCAACTATGCCAACGCTGTTCCTCATAATGACCAGAATGGGTTTGACAATTCTAGAAGAGGCATTCCAACTGACATCATAAAAGTTGAAAGAACAAAGAGAACCAGATCTCCGCCTTTGTCACCAATGAATGATCTGCAGGAGAGTTCACCTTTATCGGATGATAACTACAATAGGTGAACAATTCTTCAGTTTGGACTGATACAGTCACATTGTCCATTTTTTTTATCCTGCACTTTTTTCACTGTTTTGAGGGATCTTTTATTAAATGTTAGCTTATGAACCTCCCCCTCAGGTCTTCAGTGTCTCTCCCAGTATCAAGTACAAAAACAGGAATGGCCTTCAGTCGCCCCAATTCTGGTGTTCATCAGAATGTTCCGTCATCTTCTGATATTAGCTTGGAAGCTCCTCCGAACAAGCAAAGTGGCTTTCCAGTTCCTAAAAGAACAAGGTCACCAGCTCCCTCAGATAAGGACATGCAGCAAAATCCCCTGTCTTCTCCTGAGGAAATAGAACGGTAGTATGCTGCATGTGCATTCTCTTGGAATCTCTCTCTAGTATATCGTTATAGCTTGTTTACATGATCAACATGTCGATGCATTTACAGGGAAATGCAGGCCAAGGCTAAGCGTTTAGCTCGATTCAAAGTTGAATTAAGTGAACCTGCGCAGCGCAGCTCCATCATTGCAGAACCAAAATTTTCTTCTGTGCATCATGATTTATCTATGGTGCAGGAAAGAAAGTTCATTGGGGGGACTTTTAATGATGTGACGGGAGATTTTCCACCTGGCAGTTTTGACAATGGAGATGTGGAATCCTCCAGTAACATTGTGGGCTTATGTCCTGATATGTGCCCTGGTATGCTTTTGCAAAAAAATTCTCTTATTAAAATCAGTCTAAAGATAGTCTGCAATAACTTGGGATTCAACCTGACTGTCATTGCAAAAAATAAAAGGAAGGTATCCTTTGGTTAGTTGCTTATTTTCAGAAGGCAAAATGACACAGAGTCAGGAAGAAGCCAATGCATTTTGTTCAGGGATTTTGTTGGTTCTAGTATATATTTGACTGTTAATTATTTGAACACGGAATTGAACTGCCATATTCATTGTATTTCAGAATCGGAAAGGGGTGAGCGAGAAAGAAAGGGGGATCTTGATCAGTATGAACGTTTAGATGGTGATAGAAATCAAACAAGCAAGTCTCTTGCTGTTAAAAAGGTTCCTGGTTCTTTATACTTTTTAAACAGATTTTGAAAATATTATCTTCTCCCCTTTTTTTGAATTAAACTCATCAGCTGAAGCTTGTTAATTTTCTTATGATGATATTTTCCAGTATACTAGGACAGCTGAGAGGGAAGCAGATCTGATTAGGCCGATGCCAGTCCTGCTGAAAACCATTGATTATCTACTGAGTTTGCTAGATCAGCCTTATGACGATAGGCTTCTGGGTCTATACAACTTTCTATGGGATAGGATGAGGGCAGTCAGGATGGACCTCCGGATGCAGCATATTTTTGACGTTGAGGCTGTAAAAATGCTGGAACAAATGGTTTGTTCTCATTACCCTTTCTCTTTGTTCTTCTGAAGTGTGTGGAAGGTGTGCCCTATTGCTTTTCCTGAAAGTGGTCGAACTTATCTATTGACACAGAGATAGTCTGATACTTGTAATTGTGGTTTTTCTCCTGGCTAAGTAGTGTTTCCGTTCTTGCCTTGCCCAGATACGACTTCATGTTATTGCAATGCACGAATTATGTGAATTTACTAAAGGAGAGGGCTTTTCAGAGGGATTTGATGCACACCTCAACATAGAACAGATGAACAAAACATCGGCAGAATTGTTCCAACTGTATGATGATCATAGAAAGAAAGGAATCAGTATACCAACAGAAAAAGAGTTCAGAGGGTATTATGCATTGCTCAAGCTGGATAAACATCCTGGTTATAGAGTAAGTAATAGCAACTTGGTGGTTTCTTCTTTTTTAAGAATGGCAAGATAATTCGGTGGCAGTTCAGTTGAATGAGTCACTGCAGCTTATCTTAAAAATTGTTTTTGTTAGGTTGAACCAGCAGAGCTTTCCCTTGACCTTGCTAAAATGACTCCAGAAATAAGGCAAACGCCAGAAGTGTTATTTGCCCGTGATGTAGCAAGGTCTTTTTACTGCCTTTTGATGAACTTCAGGTTATTATTGACGCATTGAACTGAGATGGGTTCATTTGTTGGCGTTGCAGAGCATGCAGGACGGGCAATTTTATTGCGTTCTTTCGACTTGCAAGAAAAGCTAGTTATCTTCAAGCTTGCCTGATGCATGCTCATTTTGCAAAGGTATGGGAAATGTTTTTGGTTGTGGTGACAGTTGATGAACTATGAATTTCGTGGCTATACATGATGCCTCTTACATGAGCTTATTTGGCCTATGACTAAAATTGTGCTGCCCTTATTAGCGGGCAGGTATGTATGATGTCTTGTGCATCGGTTATTACCACTTGTCTGTGAGCCACTTTTTTCTTTGTGAATTGGTTTGCTAATCTCAGAATGGATAAGTGCTTGGACACTAAATTCTTTTCATTGCCTATTAGAGAGTTACTTCATGTTTTATTAGGTGAATAGATTTATGATGTTAAATTTTTGTATTTGGCTTTAGCCCTTTTTCATACCAAAAAGTTAAAAATAGCTTTTGCTTTCTTTTCTTCTCCCCTGTGGAATGTATGATCCTGGCACAAAGTTTTTGTATGTTAGAATCGAATGACCATGCCAACTATTGTGAGTTTGGTAATTGGAGGTCGTTAAGGTTCTTATGATTATAGAGCTCAGAGCATCGCTAAGATTGGTTCTTTTGAATCCCATTCAACCATAGTAGTTGAGGGAAAAACAGATGGTGTGAGAAACTATTGAGATTATGACAGCAGTCAGTGGCTCCTCTAACTGGAAAATATCTGTAATATTAACAGTTTGTTTGATAAAACTAATAGATAGGTGCTGAAAATTTAAATGCTGAAAATAGATAGAGAACATTATTTTGTAATAACTGAAAATCTAGTTCAAGTAATATTAGTTTCTTTTCAAACATGTGATTAAGGATGATGTTGGTAGGTTTGATCAACATAATGGGTGATTTCAATATCCATCAGACATCTAATCATTGATTGAATTAACTCATTTACTTCAACCAATTAGGTGATTTTTTGGCTTATTTGAATGTTTGAAACTAAAACTGATTAGCATCATGAATTGTGCTTGATCTTAGTAAGTGTGAATCGAAAAAGAAATCCTTATTGGTTCTGCCTCCTCTTTTTTATGAAGAGAACGAATCTTTTTATCGAAGGATCAGAAAAAAATGGGTCCAGATCTCCTGCAGGAATGATTTGGAAGATCCAAAACCAAATCTTAATGGGATTACTAAACTGCCTCTAAGTCTTTCTGTAGTTGCTTAATTTCTGCTGCTACTATTAATTGATTGCTACCCTCAACCTCAACCGCATTAACATTTTGGAACCTTTGGTTAAATGCTGAGAAAAGTCGAATCAAGTTTTGAGTAGTGATATCAAGATTTAACTTTACAGCTTTGCTTGGCTTATTCTCCCTTCTCTTAGTAGTAAATGAGAATGTTCTACTTCGTGCTTGTGTGCATAGACATATGCTGTCTCTAATATTTTCTTATGCAACTAAAGCTCTTTTGACCAGTTACGATCTCAAGCACTTGCTTCGCTACACAGTGGCCTGCAGAGTAATCAAGGTCTCCCTGTTGCTGTTGTTGCTCGGTGGCTGGCAATGGAGGTGCTTATAGTGACATGACATGGCCTAAACATTACTTATTTTGCGTAGTTTATTTCAATATTGTGTCCATAATGATGTTTTGGCAATGGAAATAGGAAGAAGACATAGAAAGCCTTTTGCATTACCATGGTTTTTCTGTGAGGGAATATAAAGAGCCATACATGGTGAAGGAAGGTCCGTTCCTCCATGGTGATAGGGACTTCCCTACGAAGTGTTCAGAGCTTGTTCATCTCAAGAAGTCGACCAGCATAATTAAGGATGTCTTGAATCATGATTCAATTTCCTCACTTTCCAAGGGAGCAACAAAGTTCCAGTTGTCAAATGATCGCAAACATGATATGAAGAATATCCAACCTTTTGAGAAGGATAGTTCCAACTATGTATCTGATCAAGAAATGGCTATTTCTGAAACTACACCATCCCGTTCTATCTATGCACCTGATCAAGATATGGCTATTTCTGAAACTATATCATCTCCAAAAAAATTTAGTCATGTGAACATATCTTTCCGATCCCCAGAAGTTGCTCGGCATGTGGAAGTTGATCATAAAATATCTGGGGCGGGTTTTGTGCCATGGAACTTTCCAGTGGTTCAGAGCTCACCTAAAGCTGCACCGATTAATTTGTTTGCAAAAGCAGACCATGATTTCAGAAATACTCCCAAGCTAGGCAGTCTTTCTGGAAATGAACTTACGCTCTTGCCTTTTTCACCTACTTCGGTCCAGCAAAAGGTGCTTCCGGTTGAATTGGAAAGTAATGGTGCTTTGCAAAGCTCAGTATCTCTGGAGGATGCCATGTATATTGCAAATGAAGAAGTTCCACATGTTCATCAAGAAAATGGAATTGATGAGGTCTATGTAAACGAGGATACTTATATTAATGATGAGGATGAAGAAGTTGCCGAGGCAAAACTCAAGTTGATCTTAAGGTTTGTGATAAGTTGCTTTATCTTTGGATTAAATGGTTCTCAGCAATGTCTAATTGTTCCGGCATGTCTTGCAGGTTATGGAAGCGCCGTTCTGCCAGAAGAAAGGAGTTACGTGAGCAAAGGCAACTAGCAGCCGCTGATGCATTAAGTTCACTGTCTTTGGGACCTCCAGTTCATTGGAAAAGTGATGTTAGTTTCTACTGAGATGAGCTTTATTTCTTGGTTTCTCTTTAAGCCACAAGTCCTTGACTTTCTTTCTATGGCTTGTTCTCTTGGTTTGATTGAAGGAGTTAAAGCCAATAGCATAGTAGTATAGAATTTTCATGCTTTTCTCTGAATTGACTGCGGACAGTTTACAAAATGTTGGTTCTAATAGAAGCATTATCAATTCTAGTTGACAGTGTGGTGGAGATCAGTGCTGTTTGAGTTGGCGCATGCCACCCAACAATGTTGCTTTTGCTATCTCCCTGAGTTAATTCCTCAAACCTGGTCCTTGTTCCTTTACCCCTCCCCTGGTGTTTATGATGCTTCTTTTTATTCAAAAGGGAAAATTAGAGAGAAAATAAGTTGAGGCATCCGTGTCCTCCACCATCCTTTTGCAAACCTGGCCTGTGTTTGTAGCCTTTTGTTTGATCATTGTTGTGATCTAAATAAGGATATGTTTAATGCAGTAACACTTGTTGTCAGTTCTTGTCTCTTGCATTCACGAGTAGTTTTTAAATGGTAGACAGCTATACTTTGTTTCACCAGATTCTCATTCATAACTTTCATGCAGCAACCAAATGGTTTCCACGTGTTTGACATTGACCAAATCACAAGTGAGAGACGTGGAAAGCACAGACAATCATGGTCTAGGCTGAATGTTGCAGACGTGACTGCTTTTGAACTCATCAAGCGCAACCCAAATGCTAAATGCCTGTGCTGGAAAATTATAATTTGTTCACAGGTAGAAAGTTCAGATAGTAAGTTACCAGAGAGAAGTTTCACCCATCAAAGTGCAATCAGGTGGTTGCTTGCCAAGATTCTGGCAGCTGGAACTGAGCATCCCGATCTGATCTTTTCCACCCGTGTCTGTCAATATGGAGAAAATGGGTCCCTTTTCAGTCTAATATGGACTTAATCTGCCACTTGTCTGTGATTGAGCATATAGGTTCAAATAATTCGAGCACAACAATAGAAGGTGCAAGTGCTGCTCTCTTCCTCTTGGCTGAAAGCATCCCTTTGGAGCCTCAAAAGATACAACTTCATCAACTCATAACATCATTCCCTGTCAGCTCCAGATTGCCACTTCTGATCTTAGTTGACTCACGGGCAAAACCAGGATCAGGAGATGCAACTCGTGAAATCATTAACAAGTTGGGCCTCCATGATATCGACCAATCAAGGGTGGGTAGCCTTTCGGTCATCTTCCTTGTAGAAGATAAGAATATGGAGTGCTTGGATGAATTTTTCAGTGACCGGCGACTGAGGGAAGGGCTGCAGTGGCTGGCAAGCACGTCGCCACTTCATTCCCCTGTTCATTGTGTAGAAACACGCGAGCTTGTTCTTAATCATTTGAACTCTTTCTTGGAAAGGCTTGAAAAGAGCGGCTCTGAAGTGGGTCCCAACCAATGTATCATAGCACTCAATGAAGCCTTGGATCAGGCACTGGGGGAAGTTGCCGCTGCTGCCGATACAAATCCCTCTGGTTGGCCTTGCCCTGAGGTTTCTTTGCTCGATGAGCATTGTAAAGAACGCAGAATTGCAGATTTTTACTTGCCGAGTGTTGGGTGGAGTACCTCAGCTAGAATTGAGCCAATTTTGTCCGTTCTAGGAAAATGTAAGCTCCCACTTTTCAATGATGACATTTCGTGGTTGAGAAGAGGTTGTAGAGTAGTAAATGAGGTCGAGAGTCAGAGACTACAACTAGAAGCATGCTTGATCAGATACCTTACCCAGTCAAGTAATGTGATGGGGGATGCACTAGCCAGAAACGAGGTATCTTTATTGCTACAGAAACATTCTCGGCTCGAGCTTCAGGACTCAGCATACTACATGGTACCAAATTGGGTGATGATTTTCCGGAGGATAGTCAATTGGCAGTTGATGATTCTGCAGAGAGAGGAGCTCTCAGTCTGTTATGTTCTAGAACATGTTGCTCCTCAAACTTCAAGTTCTGAGAACACATTAGAAGAAGATTCACATGCTTTCTTGGGGTATCCATCCCTAGATGAAATGCTTGAAGTTGGCTGCGCCGATCTGTCTCATCTCCCATCAAGTTCTCAGCCACAAATTTCGGAGCCTATGACTGGATCACCCATCTACAGTACTCAGCCACAAATTTCAGAGCCTATGAGTAGATCACCCATCTACAGTAGAAACCAAACTTGGGACACTGCACATGTCGACAACCTTCCAGCAGCAGGTAGAGCGAATATTCTTCATGATAATGAACCAGCTTTTGTAGATGACGGTGCATATAGGATCGGTACATTGAGAAGTAACAACGATACACCAGTGAATTTTGCCAAGGGCACTGATGGAAGTGAAAAACTGAATAGGCTATTGCAGCAGTGTGATTTACTCCAGAACGTACTAGATGAAAAGCTATCGGTGTATTTCTGATCGGCTGGCTTTGGTCATTAAGAAGTCTTGGCTGTCGTTGGTCTTTTTCTGTATCTTTTCACTGTTGACAGACGTTAGTGTACAACCAAGCAAGTAAAGAGCAGCTCCCGTTGATGATATTGCACTGACTTACCCCTCCGCCTTGTGCCGAAGTGTTGCACATGTTGAGCTGAGACCAAAATAATTGCCACCTTGTGGAAGATGCGAGCTGGGGCATGGATGTTCAGACTCTGCAGATGCATTAGTAAACGTAAATGCAATGCAGAGCGGGTTGAAATTCAACTTCGACAGCATCGAATAAGTTCTGTACTTCTGAAGTAAGCAAGTGGTTAAACCCAAGAACATCTTGTTGATTAATCATTAATGCGGCTAATTTGATTTAATTATACCATTGACGTGCGTGGTAGTGCGTTTCACCTTAATCTTGGTTTGAATCCTTCTCCTCTTCGATTTGTTGTTGCCCTGTGATTGTTTTGGCTGAATCAACTAACTCCTTTTAATAAACTGCCAAAGAGGAGGAAGCAATGCGGAAAGGGTCGCGACTTAATCCACCAGGTGCATTCTTAGTCTATGTTTGCCATCATTCGAGTCCACTGCCATCATTCGAGTCACCCCTTCTTTTGATAGCTTAATAACTTTTTTGAGTTACCAATTTGCCTATATTTAGGAAGTCTAAAATAACCCTTTCCCTTTATTATCTTGTACAAATACTTAAACTTTGTACGTCTAAAATAACCTTTGATTTTTTTATTATAAAAGTTGGCATTAGTGATCCGAAAGAGTGAGTGGACTGGACTGTCTCACAATGGATAAAAGTTTGCTGAACCCATTATGGGTTTTGATCATTCCACACTAGAGCTCACATCGACGGAAAAATTTAGTACCTCGATGGAGGCCTTCTCCATGCAGTTATTATATCATGTTTCAAGGATTATTTGTCTGTTCAAATGGTAAGGGAACTAGTTTTAGAACGAGACAGTTCGGTATGCATCTGGTATGGATATTAGAGCATCGAGAGGACATTCCCCGGTACGAGAGGATTGGGAAAATTGCTCTTTATGATTTATGCATAACGTGAATTCCACAGCTTGCTAAACCAATCAGCTAGTTATGTATCAAATATCAAAACTGGAATAAAATGATTCGCATATTCCGTAATCAAAGAGAATTTTCTAACATTAATCCTCGACCTCCACCACATTCGCTTGCTTGAGTTTCCATCTTAAAACCAACGCGACTAAAGATTCCTGTCAACAGTCAATTAGATGGAATAGCAACCCAAGGGTGTAACCTCGCTTCTCATCCAACAGAACAAAAGCCAAAGCTCTGCCAAAGGGAGAAAGGCGATTGATTATAAACAGGTGGTTAGTTCATCAGCAACCAGACAGTGCATTCTCAGTTCTCATCCCATCTCTTCTCTGCGCGCAACATCACGTTAGACCCATCGCCAACAGTTCTGTGTAGGGGAAGCTCTGGCCACAGTAAGGTCAGAGAACTTTCGGCTGTACTGCTACGCATAACATTTCTCACTGCCGTCACCTTACAATTCACAGCCCTATTTCGCCACAAGCTAACTAAAATCAGGCTTCTGTTCTTATTTCTCAACTACCTCTTTACATTTTGGACATGCAACCATGCAGGATTCAATCAGCAACGGATTTATTGGCAAAAGTCTGACATAGCCTTGGCCTTCCAACTGCCACCAAATGAAGTTTCTAAATGCAGTCAAATCTCTTTTTGAGCCATCAGTTGGTTAACACTCCGCATGTCTCCTACGACCAAACAAGCACAATTGGTCAAATGAGATGACATTGACATGTAGAAGTCAAGACCATTTTTAAGCGTCGAATGCCCACGTGCTCATAATTGAAAGCTAAGATGAAATATTTACCATGTCATTCTATCTTAGGATATGATGCATCTTGAAGGATGTCCTTTTACAAAAGCTACTGCAGAAAATAAGGGAAGATACTGTTAAGAGAAGCCTCAATATCATTTGGAGGGTGACATGAAGATAGTTTACTCACCGACTGTGGTGACCGTGACGGAGATGGAACAACAATTGCTGGACTTCGGTTGTTAGAAACAGTGCGCTGGTAAGTCTCAAAATCAGAAATCTCACTCCTCATCGATCTATACATTTCTGATGCAGTAGTAAAGGATGAGTTGGAGCTTCCTCTTCCCGTTCTTAAGGATGCCGTCCTTGCAGCATTGGCACCTGCCTAGAGCACAAGAAAGTTAGAAATCTATGAATTCGAATGAAGTATAGGACAAAATAAGCAGCAGCAGGAAAAGAAAAACAAACTTAACATATGAAAAGTCATTGCTTTTCATTCTAGAATCAAGAATTCTCATGAAATGACAAATCCCATTACAAGCATCTTCCTAGATACATGAGCTATCACAACTGCAATAAAGGAAAATATGTGATGGTCATGAATCTAATCATGTGCGAAAGTAATGTTAATGATCTCTTGTTGCCCTAGATACTTCCCATAAAACCAGAAATAGACATTTTAACATTTAGGAATAATCAATCGACAAAAACAGTGAAAAACAACTAAAACAATCTGCCATAACTCAGCCAGATACCAAAAAAGAGGGGAAAAAGAATTTGTACATTGCCCAAGTCTTTAAAATGTACAATAATGATTGTTATATCATCTGTTCGGTTTTCATGCTCCAACCACCGTTTATATGATTCTCCAGCAATGGCAGCGCATGCATCTCTAGGATCAGGATAACTTGCCACCTGTATGGAGAAACATGAATAAAATAAGTTCAGTGGAATATGGAGATATAAGACGCAAAGTAATCCAATGGTCACTACATAACTAGAATATTCCCATGTGAGGAGCTCACACAACAATTTCAGATATTGCACAACTTAAGTTCTGAAAAACACATCGTCTAGATGCTATGAGCAGTGCCTGCTAGGGGGCTGCTTACTTTGTATAAATTTCCATAAAATTAAAGTAGAATGCCTTAGCCTAATTAGTCATCTAGTTTCAACAGCAAAACATATCAAATGCAGAAGCAAATTATGCATGGGAGTGCTGGGTGACAGTGGAAAGAAGAGCTGGACAGTAAGATGTATCATGGTTTTGAGGAAGGCACAGACAACATGGAGAATTGCCTTAGATAAACTGTTACATGAGAGAAGACGTTTAAATGGTAGATAAAAATAGTACAAGGCAAGAATATGAAAGTAGGTGTGTGGTCAAGATGGTCAAGGCATCCATGAAGATCTGATGGTCTAAAAGCTCGAATGGGACCTCCAGGAGATCACAATTGCAATATAAAAGAGAAAGAAATATCAAAAAGAAGAATAGCACAGTGAGTGTCGATGAATTCTTGCTACTTCCTTTACTCAAAAAAATATTGTTGTTCGTAGAAATATGCCCTAGCAAAAGCAAAATGCTACATTCAGAGAATTGAAGGCATCAAGATACATGTAAGATTAGTAAACAATTGAGAAAACATAACGATAGAGATGCAAAACAGATTCATCAGTTTCTTCTTACTGCATTTACCTCTTCCAATTACAAAAATCCTTGAGGAGTATGGCTCTGGTAGTCATCTTAAGTAGATCAAAAATAAAACCAGAAATAGCATCAAAGCACAAAGCAAAGGAGGATGGCAAAGTTTTTTACAGTCACTGGATCATCCATTTTTCTAGTGCAGCAATATACACCCTTTCAGAGAATTATTCAACTTCAACTAGTTGGTGGTGAGGTGAGGAATGAAGACAGCAACGGATTGAAGATATATAGAAAGCCACAAGATGCATTGGGTTGAAAGTGGCTGCCGATCAACTACGAATAGGATGAAAGCCTTACCATATTGACAACGGCTTGGCTAGAGAGAAACTCGAAAACTCCATCACTTGCAACAACGAAGAACACATGATCAGGTGTGAGCTGAACCATAGACACTTCAGGATCGGCAATCACACCAATTCTCTCAGCCGTACTATCTCCTATACTCCTCGTGAATGCTGTGCCAGGATACATTCCATTCTGAACCCACAGCCTCGGAGGATCGCTGCCTTCACTCTCTTCATCACCCCATGTCTGTATATCCGGATCCTTTATCCCTTCCACTTGATCTACGCTCAGAACCCTAGCTCCACAAAGCTTCACTCTCTCACACTCATCTCGCCTAAAGGGGGTTTGATCAGAGGACAAATCCTCAGCTATAATCCTGTTACCAACTTTATGTGCGATCACTGCCCTCGAATCACCCACATTTGCAACAAGAAGCTTATCCCCAACCACGAGAACTGTAATAGCCGTAGTACCACTCATCGTGTCGTCTATCTCGCTATCATGCAACTCATGATTTGTCCTTACAAACGCCGAACTGTATTCGTTAAAGGGATCATCCAACAGTCTAGGGTTATCTGCTAAGATATCCACCAATCTGTCCCTAACGAAATTGGAACACTGGGTACCAAGTTGACCATGCCCATCAAACACACCAAAGAAATGGAGATTTGGGTTACCTTGAAGTTGGGTCCGAATGCAAAAGCTATCTTGGTTTTCCTTGTCAGGGGAATCGGGGTAGTAACCACGCTGCGTCAAAACAGAGTACTCCAAACGAAATTTGTGTGAAGGAACAGGCGCACACTCTATCGACCTCTCGGTGAGTACACGTTTTCCATGGACACTGAATTGACCCACCTCCTGAAACTCCCCAGAATCACAGGCCGAAGACTGTGAGCGGTGCCCACAACACTTCCCATGTGCACAACCCATGACGGAAGAAAGACCGACCCTTCAGGAAGGCCAAAAGCAAGAAGCTCCCAACAGCAGGACACCTGTTCGATAGAACTTCCCGAAAGAACGGAGCACAAAGCTTCGGATTCAGAGTCGCCTTTCCCCGCAATTCCTCCACGAAATCGGAAGATGGGTACTCGCAGGAACAAACTTCGAAGCTCCCCACGTGGTCATGTCGCGCGGGCGGCGATACCCAGGACCGGAAATTTGGAAATGCGGCCCACAAACCCTCGAAAAGAAGACAGCTACACCAGCTTCCGCGAAAGGCGTTGCCTTTCTCGAAGGGTTCCCGAGAAACGACCCCAAGATCGACACGGAACACCCACCAACTCTAACAAGCAAGGAATTCTACCACCTCCGAAAACACAACAAAAGCCGACGAATCCGATCCCAAGAACGAAGAGAGAGAGAGAGAGAGAGAGAGAGGAGGGAAAAAGCGAGGAACTTTTGCGGGCTGAACAGAGGGAGACACCAACGAGAAGGTGAGTTCGGCTGGTGGGTAAGCGGGATTACCGAGGGAGCTGTAGTTGGTGCTGGGGCGCAAGATTCACGGCTCTAGAAGGAGCGGAGCAGAACAGGCTGAAGAAGAGAGGGAGTTACAAAAAGGCAAAAAGGGAGGAGCTTGAGGACGAAATTCGAAAGAGAAACGGAAACGGAGTAAAGGGATTGAATGCGAATTTATGGGCGTCGAAATGGACGAGGAAACGACTCGATCCGAACTGGCGAGCGAGAGAGAGAGAGAGAGAGAGAGAGAGAGAGAGAGGAGAGAGAGAAGGAGGGATGCTGCGCGTTGCGTGCTTGAGTGGGTCTGTGTTGTCCTCCTGCTGCTGCTGCTGGTGCTGCTGCTACCCCCAGAGCCCATGTCCCAAGAACCCACGCCCGCACATGAAAAATTTAAAAAGTATAGAGAGAGAGAGAGAGAGAGAGAGAGAGAGAGAGGAGAGAGGAAAAAAAATGGGAGTTTTTGTTTTTTTTTTTGTTTTTCTTGATTTCTTTGGTGTTGTGTTTGGCTTCTCTGTCTCATTTTCAAATTTCAGTTGCCTGACTTTTTCTTTGTCTTCTTCCTCTCTCTTTTCCATGTTCAAGATTTCTTACTTCGACGAAAGTTCCATATATGACTTGTTGAGCAGCTAATAAAGAATTTTTAGGATTAAAGTTGCAAGGTATTGAATGATTCTGTGAAGGGTTGTATTTTTGCATTTTGAGAATTGAAATTTTCACTACTAAAAATTTTAAATTGATTATTATCTCCAACTCCTAATCACAATTTTTGACAAGACCTCTATGGTTATCTCATGTAGTGACACTTACTTAAATTGGTTCTCATGCACTAAATCAAATTATTATTCATGTTTAGATAGAAATAGATTATTTACACTGATTTTAAGAAAGTATAAACAAACTCAAGAGGATGTAAAGTCTTTGTCATTTTCACCACTTTGATCTTCATTCTAAGATTTTGCCGACATGATTATCACTCAGTGAATCAAGTATCCTCGATTTTTTAAATGTGTCAATAAAACTTTAAAATGGCTTGAATTCTTTAAAGTATGATATATGGAAGAACTCGATTTGCATCTAATGTCATGTTAACATATCGCATGGCTATGCCATTACGTAATATATTTTTTTTCTAAAGAATGGATTATATGAGTATGTAGCTCATAATCAGATACTAAAATGTCGATTCTACCCTTCCAATGAAGGTAGTACTACATCATTTTGGAGAGATCAAATCGACGGAATTATGGAAACTCACATCCTTTCTAATAAGGTACTTTATTATAAATTTGGATCGGGTGAGAGTCATAGTCATCTCTCCAATCATAAAAGCCAAGATGGCCACCTGTGGAGAAGATCAATCTTGATTTGATAGGGTTATAGTCCCAGACAGGTCAATCAGTGCAAGTGCAATGGAAGTACGGACAAAAGCTTCTTTCAAAAGAAAAAAATTCTTCAAAATCCTTTTATGATTTATATATTGGTTAGGCATCTCCAATGATCAACATAGGGCTTTGTAAAAGAGCAACTCCGAAATTTAATTTGAGACCGGCCAGGAACTTATTCAACGTTTGGCAACATCTTCCGAGCCGAATAATTCCAAATATATGCTATGCATACAAGAAATTTGGGAAGGGAAACTAGATTGGATTAAAAAAAATTTTACAATAATTTATCAAGAGCAACATATTCAAATATTGCTCCATCGGGAACTACCACTACAAGAGCCAATCATTGTCACTTCTGACTATCATATGGTCATCGTTGTATCCTTGACTCTTAGTTGATTATCATTATCAACTAGCCAATCATGTTTTGACGATTAAAAGTGAAAATAAAAAGTTATATATCACAAAATCATTATCATCAAAAAACCTCAAATCTCCTAACGAGTGCACAAGGTCTTGGCATTCACAATAGAGGCATCCACTATTCTTACTTGCTACCTAGCATTGTCCACGATGGATCTCTGTCCATCTCCTCTCAGCCCTTCACTACCTCTAGTTCGTCAGCTTTGATGTCAAGCGGCGCTCGAGCTTCGTGTTCAACATCTGCCAACTCGTTGTCATCCTTTACCTCTTCATCGGCCGCTATTGCCTTGCCTACTAGATTGATCGTGCTCACCACCTACCCTAGTCACTTCGTGACGCCCTCGGCAACCCGAGGCTTATCTCTGGTGGTGTTTAGATTGTCTCTGATGTGGTGAAGCTAACCAAGGACTACAGCCTACAGGTGAAAATGGTGGTTGATCTATGCTAGTGGCAAAGGGAGATAGAACCGAGGGCAGCTAAAGAGAACGAGATTGAAGACGCACGTGAGGAAGTTCAAGGGGCAATATTTGGAGATTCAACGGGAGATTAGGCTAGGCTTGCGGGATTTTCATATCTCAATTTGAATCCGAACGACTAAACGTAACCTTATGTATTTGTTAGGATGCAATTGAGGAAATTTGCAATATTGCAAAGTCGAGTCAGCAAACTTTAAATTGGACAATCGAAAGCGCACACAAATATGATGATTGACATGAGATTGCTTGAATCCACTGGCTGACAAAGCAAAAGTAAATTTTCTATGCACAAAATCAGAGGAGCATAGGACTGGCTAAGTCCCTTATGGTGTTAAATTACTAGTGTGTAATTGCCTATGTAACCTTCGCATATAAAGTCGTGATATAGTAAGCTGAATCACTGAAACATAATAATATACTTCTCATATATTATGAAAAGTTCCATTTTCGCATATCACATAAAAGTTAGGTCGCGAAATAATATATTCAGTCAACAAGTATCTTGAACCACAACCAAAGTGACTTAAAAAAAAAAGCTTTATCTTTACAATACAAGAAACCTAGCTTTATCAGTGCCTACAGCGACCGGAATGCTTATATTCTTTCCCCTTCGCCCTTCCTTTTTTCTTTATTCGTTCTTCTTTTGTCCATTTTGACTTTCACTTTTCGCACACGAATCATTTCCAAATACATGCATGCATCCACACGCGTGCGGATGAACAGTCTCGCGCGATGGAATCAGTGAGTTTCCGCGTAAAGAACACGTTCATTACTTGCTACCTAAACGATCATCAGCTAAAGGCTGCCAGCCTGCGAAGGCCTCATCGGCCAGCTCTCACCTGTTCTTCTCCACTTCCCGGGGGACAACAACGACTGCTAACAAGCAGTCTCGTCTCCAGGGAAATTCCATTCGCGAGCTTTTTCTCTCCACAGTTTGCAGAGACGGGAGCGACCCACTTAAGGAAGACGAAAAGGAAAGGTGGTCCACATGCCTGCCTACACGCACTGCATTGCACTCCTCATCATTCCGATCTTTTCGAGTCGGATAGTTCCCCCCGGAAGCTAAAAGTCTGATGCGCTGTTCTTGGATTTTTGTCACTTCCCACTTGGAAGACAGGTTGGCTGCAACTTTTAGCTTGTCTGCCCTCGGGTTTGGAAGCTTTTCATTAACGTGGAATTATACGTAGAAGTATGTAGACACCCCACGTTTGCTTCAGAAGTCTTGCGTGAGGTTTTTTTTTTTTTTTTTTTTTTTGAGAGAGAGAGAGAGAGAGAGACGGAGATTCCACGGAAGGATGTAAAAGAATGGGGAAAACTTGTCCAAAAAGTCAATGGCCAATTCATTTTAAAACTTTTAATTTGATTAATTTAGTCATAATTCTTTCGACAATTTACTAATTTAGTCTTAAACATTTTAATTATGCTAATTTAAGCAAATTTTTTTAATGATTTGTTAATTTATTTCTAAACTTTTTGACAACTTGCCAATTTATTTATTTTTTAATTAATTTTGATGAGAAATCGCTAATGTAGACACTAATCACCTATTAGCCATCCTACATGAAGTGGTGGGCTTGGCTTGGACAAATTTGCATCTTTTCCCATTTTTTCCTTATTACTTTTTTCTTTTTTGTCTCTTTAGATTATGACCAATACTCAACCATTGCCAATGACTAGCCACAAACAAGGGTCACCCTTGCTTGTGGCTAAAGAGGCCAACAAGGTTTGGGCCTTGCCTGTAGTTAGTCGCCAACAATGGCAAGTAAGAAAAGGAAAATAAAAGAAAGAAATTTTTTTTTTGAAAAAAAAAAAAAAAACAAAAAGCAAAATTTGTTTACTTTTAGCGTCGGCCACATCATGTAAGATAGTTGGCGGTCAGATAGTATCCATATCATCAATTTTCAGCCAAAATTAGCCGGAAGGAATAAATAGGCAAGTCATCAAAAAGTTTAGAACTAAATTGATACAATTAAAAGGTATATGTCTAAATTGGTTACCGTACAATAAGTTTATGCTTATTTGGACAATTATCCTAAAAGAACTACTTTTAGATAGGCTTTTTTTGATAACAGAAGTCTTGTTTCACAAGAGCAAAGAGCCCCCCACGATTCTCTCTCTTAACTTTTCTTCTTTTTTAAGCTTTCTGTGGTCCTAATGTATCTCTAACTTCAAAACCCCTGATATAAATGCTTTCCTGTCTCTCTTTTTCTTTCCCTTCTTGCTAGAAAAGCCTTGACATGTTACTATTCATTCTATAATCCAACTTGCCTTTTGGATCTGAGTAGATTTTTAAAAGGCTAAGGGGAAGAAACATGGGGGAAGAACTCTTGAGAGAAATGTGTATACAAGAATCACTCTTAATTTGAACCTAAATGGGCTGATGTGATCTCAAAAGAAAGTATTCATATCGTGATATTTTGTTGTAGATTTCCGCTTGTTGCAACTCCTCTCTCCTTGTGTAGGAATTGGAGTTCTGTATGGTAACTCTGAATCATATACTTTTAGGAGAGCTACTTGAAGAATCTTTTGAGGTGATTGTGAGGATAAATTTCACTACAATTGCCACAGATCCTTGGCTAATCTTGATGCTAAGTGTGTCTTCAAAAAATGCCATTTTACCACAAACGACCCTTTTCATTAGCTAGTATGCCAACATTTCGAAAGTCTAATCTAGTTGGCCTAATCTATCGACTGTTGAAAAAAAAAAGAAAATTGTCAATCACACACCACTTACAAATCCGCTGCCCTACTTGGCATGATTTTAAAAACATGTACTTTAGTTATATGTGCCCTATATTCAAATATGAGCATGCGTGCGGACAACAGTTCAGAGATTAACTTCTGTTTCCAAATTCTTCACCACTTTTACTTGAGATAGATTCATTCCATATTTTCTTTTTCCATTTTTGAAGCTCGACCCACAAGGGGGGGTAAGGAGAAAGAAAAGTGGAATCAAAGGACCTTGATCATGTGTTATTGACACACATATATTACACGATGACTATACGTGAAATTAATAAAGTTTCGTCAAATTCTGCCAGCCTCAATCTAATTTTTCTGACATTCATGTTAATATTAGGATGTTAGGATGTAGACATACAATATATTGCACAAATAGATTGACAAACTATTTTGAATAAAATTGAAAGAGGTACAATGGTACGCAATGATTCACTTTGTGATTGATTGGTTCATACTTGATTTGACATCTTTAAAAATCTATTTCTTCTATAAAATCTTTAAGAGGTCATTGTTGGATGTGGGTCAAGCTGGGTAGCCAAAAAAAAACGATCATACCTTTGAGTTGACCAAATACCAACCGACCTTAATATATATATATATAAGTTTCACTTGGGAGGATTGCATTTCGACGCAAATCTCCTAACTTTTTATCTAAAGCATTATTTATAGATCTAAAGTTGACTATTTGTGTCATTTTCACGAGTGATTACATTGGATTCTCCTAACATGGATCCTAATTGAAGAAACAAATGGGACTTACATGAAGCTGTATGGTCTCCAATATTGTACTCGGTATGCTTAGGTGTAGACAGGGATGGGCTTACCTGAGAGTCAGGAAAAACGGTGTGGAGTGTAACTTTTGTGTTGGCAGGGTTCCCCACAAACCATCCATCTCTTGTCAAACAATTGAATAGGTCGTCCTTCATCTGAGCATTCATTTTCATTTTCATTTGCGTTCAGTCTTGCATTTATTTAGATGTCATTATAGGACTCGACAATCGGAAAAGAGCAGAAACTTTATTTCCTTCTGACAAATACCATAACACGCAAGACAAAATCCAGAGAAGACACAAGTTATCTCATGGACCACCACTAAATAGTCTTATCAAAGTGAAAATTGAAATAAGTCCTCTCATGTGATTTCCATGACATCCGGATTCGAAATTCGAGATGATAAAGGGGCTCGATACCGCCGGTCCAAGAAGCTTCACGGTTCTCGCTATTGAATAACTCATTTTGGTCGAATCTCCTATAACCCACTCGATCGAATTTCTTGTGAGCTTTACGTGAATCTCACACGGTATAACTCTCACCATGGTGTAAAAGATTATCTTGATGTATTTGTTTTCATGTTTCTCAGCTAAATAATGTTGCAATATTGGCTCAAATTTTTGCACATATCGAAGCTTTTCCTTGGCAAATCGATGTCCCCACTCTATATATATATGAAGATCTCTTTTATCAGACCACATGTAATATGGACAAAAGCCGCAGAATCAGAGTCCACTGAGGCAAGAGGTCAGTGATCTACCTCTGTAACCTGAACATTGTTTAATCGAAAGCATGCCATGGATTGATTTTAAAGTCAAATCTCCATTTGTTTATCTCTGATCTGTACGGGTTAGGTTCCATTGGCAGATTCAAAACAGATGGCTTGGAGATGGTTTGCAGCTGGACTCGGAAGGTTCCAATTGAAATTCCTCAGGCCATGACAGTAAGGGTAATTCAGTAGAGAAAAGAATAGGACAAGGGCATCGCTTAATTGTAGAATTACATCCTCGATTCAAAGCCCAGTACATATGCTTGGTCTGACCTGAACTCTTAGGACAATTGGGCTAAACCTGAATGGGCTTTGCTAATAGAGGAGTGACCATCCAAATCCAGGTTGCCCAATCAAACAAATCAATTACCAAGATTAAAGACTAGATGTGTCCATAGACCCATCAAATGGATGGGTCAAATTGGTTTAAGGTCAGATTGAAAAAAGCCTGATCCAAATTGATCTATTTTTATGCAATACATATCTAGGCCCATATACATCTGACTCATATTGTTAAAATATTTTTATATTTGACTTAATTTGGGAAATTCCATACCCAAATTGAGGTAAGAACATGGAGTGAGTGAGCGCAAAATTCGGTGAGGACAAAAGAGAGACATAGAGGTGGGTTTGGTCTAAATCTTATATGAACCCATTTAATATCCCATCCTAAACTCATTTAACTAACTCATATAATAACTTAGCCCATCAAATATAGGTTAATTTTGATAGATCTACATGTCGACATCTTAATCCTATTTGTGTAGGATATTCTTCTTTACATTGCCAACGTACTGAATAGAATTCTTTGTTTGAATCAAAGGAGGAAAGAACTTCGGCAGAGCATGAGATGAATACCGGTAATGCTAGTTGTTTGTAAATCATTGACTGTGTTGACATGAGATCATTAACTTAGGAATGCTGAGAACGTCTAGAATAGGTATTGGCTCGGATTTGGTGAGGGTGCTCGGAGGGGATGCATGGTGTGCTAGGACGAGAACGGGACTCACGTGGATCGAGATCAAACGTGAAAATCATCTCCCCAAATACATATTCGGGTTTGATAGCTCGAACTCAAGACTTATAGATTTGAGAATGGCTAATGGGCTCCAAACACATGATAAAATATGTACGAAATCAAAAGGTGCAGACATCGTAAGTAATCCATGCCACAAGAAAATCAATTACATGATGGAACAAGATACGCTGTCAACACTTTTATCTAGTTTGTCTTGGGAGTGATCAGGAGAGTGGGAATGAGAAGATAAAGAAGAGGGATGAAGCTACACGAGAAAGAAAAACCGGTTGATCTCATAAAGAGCAAGAAAAAGGTTGATGCAAAGCCCAACATCAATGCCATTCCCCACTTATCACTAAACCTCAAAACACTCAGGCGTGACAAACCAAAACTTTAGCATAATTGGGGGGGTGCATAATCATGACGAGCCCACCCCCCTCCTCTCACAACTTTTGCACATCATCCTTCTCTTTCTGGCTCCCTATGTCTCATGTTCTTGTATCTAACGCAAGTCAACTCCACATATATGTTCGCTCAACCCATCCCACCTTTCCCCCACCTAGAAATTCTTTCTTGTCCTCCTTCTAAATTCCTAATATCATGTCCTACACAACCTCTTTTTTTTTTATCCATTTATACCGACCGGTCTGTCGCCATCGTCACACGCGTCTGGCTGTGAACGACTGGAAGACGACCGTTCCGGCTTCTGGGAACTGATCCGTCGCGCAGCTCCGACGCTTCAACCCTAGTGGCTCGAGCGCATTTGCGACTCTCGTCCACACCTGGCTGCTCGCGCTCGTCACCGACACTGACATGGCCCCCGGCCGGAACACCCACGCCACCTTTCTCAGCATCCTCGCAATGTCGTCGCCGTCGTCGTATACGGATCCCACGCACTCGTAACTCGCGTAGCTGAATCCCGCTTCCGGCGTCACGTGTATCGTCGAGTACCGGTCGCCGTCGATCCCATTCATCGAGTACCCACATGGGTCGAAAGCGAAATCGCAGATGAGCGCCCCGGGATTGATCTCCCCTATGCCGGTGAGGGCGGTCATTTCTTTCCCGGCCGAGTCGCCGGTCTTCCCGTCACCCGGCCGCATGAAGAACTTCTGCGCACGCCCTCGGTCGAGCTCGGTCATGCACATCTCGACGGTGTAGAAATCCTCCGGCGCCGGCCCCTTGTCCGTGACGAGATCCGGATCACACGCCGTGAACACGTGCCAGGAATGGGAGGCCGCCATGTGGGCGCGCATGATGGACGCCTTCCTAGAGCAAACGTTAGTGGGCAAGCAACCTTCCAGGTAGGCCACCTCTTCCGGAAAGCTAGTGTGGGGAAAAGGCTGGGCGAGAGGGAAAATGAAGCTGCCCCTGGTGTACCTACACAGGCACAGCGTGAGGCCCAGGTCACGGGCATGGGCCACCAGGGGGCGGACCGATTTGAGCAGCTGCGTGGTCCCGCAGGTCTTGATCACGATCTTGGTCGGGTACACGAAGAGGCTCGACTCCGACAGCACGTAGGCGTCCAAGTGGGCATTCCCGACGGCCGACACGACGGTGCACTGGACCTCATGCAGGACCCGCTCCAGCGACTCGAAGTCGATCCGCCGCAGGCCCATCCGGACCGCCGCCGGCTCGTCGCCGGAGAAGTGGAGCTCCAGTCGTTTCTCGAAGCCCTCGAAACCGGAAGCGGCCATTGATGATGCTGGTAAAGATGTGAGGAAGAAGGGTCGAGAGACTTTGGGTGGTGGTGGTGCGATAAAGGATGGGGACTGTGACTATAGTGATATGGAAGGAGTGGAGTGTATATATAGTGGGGAGAGAGAGAGAGGGAGAGAGAGAGAGAGAGAGAGAGAGGAGCAAGTGAAGAGAGGGCATGCGGGTGTGAGGCAACCAGGAACAATGATTGCCATTAGCATTATGAAGCGATTAAGATGATGTCTGTGTTTTCCCTTTCTCTTTCAAAGTCTTGCAACAGATACACATCTTGGTAGAGGACACAATATGCATACTTTTTAATGAAATAATTCCATAGAAATTAATTGCTAAACCGTAAAGAAATTCGCACTTTTCTTTGTTGGAATCTATTTGGAGAAAAAAGGGGAAGGAGCAAAATCTTGTATTAGAACCCTCTTCTGCCTTTTTCCCTCCTCCTCTTTTCGTGTCTTTTGGCTGAAGTGTTAGTTCTCTGTGCGTACATAATAATGGTGCTGGGTGATCATTTAGGGGCAAAGGAAGATCCACAGGACAGAAACTAGTCATCTTCGTGCCCGTCGAACGTGAATTTCTGGTCTCTATTTCGTGTCTCGGCAAGATCAGGAAACCATCAATTCGCAATGAGCACCGTGGAAGCTCCAAGAAAAGGGTTCATCACAAGGGGGAAAAGAATAACCAAGCAACGCATGTCAAGACATTTCCAATCCGAGCAAGTGTTCGGATCCGTTGTGTTTATTTTTCCGATATTCCACGGGCACTGGCGTAGAGACTCAGATACCTGAAAATTTATAAAACACTTCCAAGCCCCATGAACGGTCAAGTCCAGGCTTGGATTGTACAGGTTTTCTTGATCTAGAGCAATGCGCGCGCAATAGATGGGATTCGAACATGTGACCTCCAGTTCTCGAGCTATAAATCCTTCCCTCCACCCAACCAATCGCGCCAATTCAAGGGATTCAACATTCACTAATAATGCGCTGATATCGCATCAGTGCTAATGTAACGCTTACAAGAAATACTTGCTTGTCTCTCAAAAAAAGGCATATGTTTAGAGAAAAATCCAACGACAACCGGAAAATAGAGCTGTCGAACATGCAAGCACAATTATGGGCTACATGTCCCTAAGAACGCAAACAACATTCATGGCAAGAATAATTTCGCCCCGATCCTAACTGAACTATCTTCCATCTTGTCGAAGGTGCTGTCGACTGGCGAGGCTAACCAAAGGAGACACGCCCACACAAACAGACTAAAGATAGGCGGGAGTTACACTAAGCTCGGCCACTCAATCATCTAATCCTCGAACTAACCTTGATTATTTAGCATGATTAATTGCAAAAGTTTCGTGTTAATGGACAACATTGCGAACTATTCTCAAAATATGTAACTCTGCAGTCATCCCCTCCTAGAATTACATCCATATGTTAATGCGCTTTTACTTGACAATGCCTGCTGATGATCAGCTGATGATCTGCTGTTGAGATGATAAAACCCTAGTATTTGCATTTCTTTATAACGGCCACGGAAGTCTAGCTGATTAAAGCGTGCGAAAGGCAGGACGAGAGCATTCACAATAGAGATTATATTTGACATGCAAATGCCATTTCCACCCCCCAAGAACTTTGAAGTTGTGTAGTAAGTGGACTCTATACCTAGTGCGTGACTTAATATTTTTCCTCTCGCGTGTAATCTCGTGCGTATAAGATGTTTACGTAGGCATATATTGAACAGATGCATCTGAAGCATGAACAAAAGAATGGTGAATAACAAGTAGGGTAAGAATAACTAGGAATTGAAAGGTTTATGATTTGAGTTTTGGAGTGTTATAAGTCGTATTTGGTACAGATAAACTATTCTTTTTACTAAAAAAGAAACCGAGTTATTAGCCTACAGCCCATGCCATATTTGTTATAAAAAAAGATAGTGGGAGATCAAAGTATGCGATAAAGAACTATATAATCTTCATGTATCTCCTAAAAAAAGAATATAAGGATATTGAGAATCTCCTAATCATATCTAACAGTGGAGATAAATTACAGATCCGGCCGACATGTTGAACTTTGACTGCACAGTCATTTTTCTATTTTAACCTTGATAAGCTAGAAGCTTGTTTAGGACAGAGCATGGGCGGATGTATCATGAGAAAAGCAAAGAACCCATTGCGTCAAATGAAAACAACAGGTCGAGAGTTGGGACAACCTTGTCCTTGTTCATTAAGAAAGGATGGACGACGTGCCCAAATATCATCACTGTTTCTGGTGGAAATAAAATAATTGTTTTTTTTTCCAGGGGAAAAGAGAAATGAAGAAAATCATGCGTGGCAGATAGATAATGAGGATTTTTTCCCAAATTAGGGAGGGCATCCATCAGATCACAAGGTTAAAAAGCACATCCACATGATTTTGATTCTCCATGCAAGATGTACAAGAGGGAGGCACAATCATCATCATAACATCCCATTCGTTTTAATAGATAGTCCCTCCTTAAACCATCGATACTCATTTACCATTGAAAATACTCTTAAGCAATGCTGTCCTTTAACTTACTTACTTTTGTGTTGTATTATTGAGTAATGTGACGTGACCAATTGGGTTAAAGGCAAATCATCTGCACTAAAAATAAGAGATTCCAGAAAAATCAAGGCTTATCACAATTTAAGAGATTGCGGTGGCGAACAAATTTCACCAAGAAACCCTAATGGGAGGCAAAGTTTTATTCGCCTCACCAACTTAACCCCAGCCCTCTAAGTTCACATGTCTAAGTCTTCCTTTGCTATCAATTAGATTTCACTAAGCTTACTTTCAATTGGTCCCTCTTTCTTTGTGAGGATTATAGGCATAGTTAGACCAAACAAAAGCACCCTCTTTACTCCAAAAAGAATTTGCTCTTCCACCCTAGCATGATCCTAGCATGATGGACTTCAAGAAATTAATCCCACTGGCAAAAGAGAAAAGGTGAAAAAGAGAAGACTCCATAGATGGTAAGAGTCACAGCCGAGGGCTTGCGTGGCGACAAAAGAAGGAGAGATGAGAAAAGGAAGTGAGAGAGGGTAATGTAATGATGAAAAAATTTTGAGTTCAGAATCAGATTTTGCAATTTTAAGGCATGGAATGATTTAGGAGTGACTCCTTCAACCGAATCAAAGAAAAGTAAGGGAAAAAAAATCCTTTAAATATGCATTAAAATGGTGGCTGTTGTTGGCACCACCACATGATGACCACATACCCACATCTCTCTGCTCGCACGCGCATCCACCAAACGCCAAAGCTTACATGTCTCACACGCAATACACACACATCTCATTATCCGTCTATACTTATGCATAGTTTTGTGTCCAAAGAATATGTACTATTCTTGAATTGCTCTTTCAAAACAAGAGAAAAATGAAAGAATCACATAAAGGGCTTGATGGGTATTACTTAGTGATGATGTATATGAATATTGAGAGATAATATGATGAGTATTACGATATTTTCTACCTACCCAATCATGTCAATTTCAGGTATAGATATCTTTTTATTTAAAGGTTATTTGAGCTTTTTTTAAGAATTGTAGCATGAGTTACTTTAGCATCATAACACCTGATATTTGAATAGGATGTGCTTTTTAGCATTTGAAAATAAATATGGTGATTCATATATTCTTTTGTAGAGGACAAACTCATGTTGGCTTTGGTGAAGGAGTCAAGGGCAGAATATATTGGAAAAATCGATGACCCTAATCTTGATTTGGTCCCCCAAAAAGTCGCCTTTTTAACTTAAGCCTCTCTCAGCTCACTCCTCCCAACAAGGATCATGGAGAGGCCCAAGGGAGAAAGAGGAGAGAGAGAGCTTATGATTGGACCCACTGATGTGTCTCCGACATCCACAATGTCAAGGCCCCACACAACTACGTACATCATCTTGAGAATGTGCCCCAACCCCATGGCACATGTGGTCCATTTCTTGATCTAGGGCTTGAGTGATTCTCGGACACGAAGGCCCCACAAGAATTTTCTTGCTTGAGAAAATATTTGCATTCTTTCGCTTGTAGAACCAAATGCGCTTTTGTAAAATTGTATTTTGTGCATCTGATTTACGACGTGATGGTGACATATGTAGAAATAGGCCGATAAAAAAATGCGATTCTTCATAATTAGGAAGTAAAGTGGGTTGGTATACATATAATGCGAATAAGGTGGTCCGTTGATAATTAAAGTATATTTTTTTTTCAGGGTCCTGTTCTTTAGCCGCCGTACAAGCTTTGCATGCGCACAGGTTGCCCACATGTGGCAAACCTCTAAATCTAATGGGTTGTTTTTGGAGCACTAGTTGAGCAGTATTAACCTTAGTGCTACTGTGCCACGCGCACCATATCTTGCTTGGAATTTCGTTGGAGCCCACCATTTTTTGCCCCTTTATTAATCTTTTCTGGATGGGGGAAATTGTGACCACGACAGCTAGTGCTCTGGTGAAAAGTCCTTAGATGTACCTACATGAAACATCCCTCTGGAAACTTCATTTTTGATCTTTTTGCAATGATCAAGGTCAACCCCACATGCTTCTGTTGGCTTGGGGTGAGATGATTTTCAGTCTAAGATCGATCCGTGGATGACAAATTGTAGCATGAGGCCGAACTACATAATTTCTTCGATTCACTGTTGTATGTGTTGATAGATAAGACTTCTCATTATAAATCTCTTAGGCAAGTGATTTACTAAGTATTGTAGCTCATGTTATTATGACGACTCCCAGAGTGTTCACCCCACACAAATCAAAATAAAAATTCGGTATAGTCCTGATATCGAGGTAATGTTTCCGTATTGAAGAAGTAAGCTAGGGTTGATACACTATTTAGTGACTCCACCCATTAGTGCAAAACATGATAATTGCCTCACAAGTTTTGATTCATAAAGGTCATGGTCCCCTTCCTATAGAGTTGTTCTTAACGCCACACGTCTAATTACATCTAAAATTTTAATTTAAAAGAAAACAGATAAGGGTTATCTCATCCAACTCCTGAAGCCTACACATCAATATTGACGCTTTTTGTTTTTTGTTTTTTTCGCTGGATAAAACTTCATCCTTTTACATGAGAAATATTAACCTGGATTCAAATTATATGATCTCTAATAGGACATATTTCGACCATTAAACTGGGCAAAACATTATATTGTATTTAAGCTAATTCAATTTGATTATCAAAATCACCATTTCATGTCGGGCCTTTTCCCTTCCACCATCGACTTGGATCGACAACATCCTATGTAAGAAAAAAAAAGGAGGAAA
Source organism: Eucalyptus polyanthemos subsp. polyanthemos (assembly GCA_017140185.1). Classification (NCBI taxonomy): domain Eukaryota; kingdom Viridiplantae; phylum Streptophyta; class Magnoliopsida; order Myrtales; family Myrtaceae; genus Eucalyptus; species Eucalyptus polyanthemos. Next base: position 44,112,116 of record CM029464.1, on the reverse strand, counting down.
AAAATCAGACAGAGGACAGTGACCAAATCATGGATATTCTCTCGAGCCCCGGGACAGGGAAGGAGAAGATCAATCTCGATTGGACTAATCTCAATTATATCAAAAAATAAAAAACTGCATGGGCATGCCATGCATATCATTCCTCTCGTGCTCGCATTTTCGACATATAAAAACCCTCTGAAAAAAAATATTGCACTCTGCCTTCTCGATGGGAGTATCAGAGAATCTTGATTGATTGTTCTCTCAGGCAGGCCTTTGATTCTGCTCTGTAGCTTCCTCAACCTCTCTCTCTCTCTCTCTCTCTCTCTCTCTCTCTAGAGCTTGTAAAGCTTCATGATGCCTTTTTTCCCTCTCGTACAATGCAAGTATCTTCCTTGTCTTCTCTCGCCATGATAAAGTTCGGTTCTCACTTTAGCTATCTGATTGACACCAGTAACTCGATCTGGTTGCTTTCGAAAGAGCTTCGTTCGGGTTCAACCAAATTCCTACATTCACATACCGACCTGCCGCTTATATATACCTAGAGGCCCTTTGTCTTGCGGCGGACCGTCTAGTGCACACCGAACGCACTCGAGCCATCATATCTAGTCGGTTCTCAATCTAATCTAGTTAAGAATTAAACACGTACTGTGCACCCAATCTGCATCTCTTGCAGAAGTATCGACTTGACAGGTCGAGATGCATGCACATCTTAACTCATATTTTCTTATAGCTTATGTTTGTGTCCACAACAGGAAATAATTGGCTATTGTAACTTGTTTTTCATTGTATATGTCGGCAGTTTGACTATTGAAAGTGGTATGAATTATGCTTCTTCTGCGAGCTGACTCAACTCTCACTTATTATAAACGACTATGGCATTTTCACCAACTCGGTTCTCCAAGTTGTTGAAAAGCTCCCATCATTTCTCTTAGTCCCATCAATATGTTTATAGAATCAAGTGGCCTATCGAAGGAATAAGAGCATTGCAATTGCTTCATTACTAGGAATTAGGCATTCTAAAGATAAAGCTCCAAATGATCATGTGCATTGCACATGTTAAACCTAGGAGTGACATGAAGATGAGCATGCTTACTCTTAGTTCTCTTCGCCATCCTCAATTATGGAGTTGGTGGATTCTTTTTCTCGAAAACTTGATATCGAAATTGGGCTTAAAAAAGAAGAAGAAGAACCCAATGACAAATTTCTTTCTCTAAGGGGATTACGATAAAAATAGCCTATCAATTTTGATTCAGTATGTAATGTTTGTTTTTGAACTTTTCATATATGTTGAATCTAGTCCATGAACTACATAAAAATGTGTAATGTTGTCTTTGAATATAAAGTAGTTGAATGACAACATTAAACATTTAAACAAATTAAAAATTCAAGACCAAATTGCACATTTGATTAAAGTTCATGGATCACATTGAAAAAAATTAAAAGTTTATATAAATATGTTGCACATTGGACCAAAGTTTAAGGATTATTTGTATTATTATCCATTTTTAAAGATACTGAAGCTGGGGTTTGTGATGTAGAACAATATGTAAATGTATTTATGGAAACATTGGAGCATCATAAGAGCGGGCAGTCCCACAAATCAAAGAGGATTGCGTGATCTTCAAGATTGCAAATGGGTTACAATATTTGATTCATGCGTTTCCCTTTATTTATTATTAGATTTCAGATATTCTGGTTTATCAATATTGTTTCTTTAATTTGTTATTAGATTTTAGATTTCCTAGTTTATCAATATCTTTTCAATTGTGTTACTAGATTTCAGTTATTTGGTTATTTTCTAGATTGCAACCTCCTTATAAATATGCGCCAAAGATATTGTAATCCGCACTTCCTTATTCAAAATAAACACCATCTTTTGGAATTCTTTCCAAGCATCGCTTTCTCTGCGTCATTTGGTATTAGAGCAGGTTTCTCCTGTGACGATGGCTAATAACGTTAATGACAATCTCCCCATAGCTGAAGGTCGTAGAAACGGGCCTATTACACAAGATGAGTTCAACCAATTTGCGGAGCAAACCAAATGGAGGTTTAAAGAATTACTTGTCACCATTTAGCGTTTGTCTACTAACCCCATACTTGGTAATCTTTTGGCTGAACATGCTCAGGTAGCTCGAGATCCGGAAGTAGCTATGGAATGTGGGGCAAATTCTCAACAGGGGCAACAAGCTTATGTCAAGGAGTCTAAAGGAGAAGAAGAGTTCCTAGATCGGCCTGTTCGCGGAGGCCACCGGAACCGGGGATATCGACGAGACCCTGAGCAATATCAACTTAAGGTTGACCTTCCGACCTTTAACGGCAATTTGAATATTGAAGACTTTTTGGATTGGCTTTGGGAAGTTGAGAAATTCTTTGATGCTATGGAGATTGAAGAGGATCACCAAGTAAAATTGGTGGCATACAAATTGAAGGGTGGTGCCTCAGCATGGTGGGAGCAGACACAACTGACCCGACGTCGACAAGGAAAAGTTCCTATTCGAACATAGAATCGGATGAAGGAAATGTTGAAGGTTCGGTTCCTCCCAATCGATTATGAACAATTATTATTTCAACAATTTCATAATTGTAAGCAGTTAAGTCGATCAGTCCAAGCTTACACAGAGGAGTTTCTCTGATTTTCCGCCCATAACAACCTAGCGAAGTCGGAGGCACAACAGACTGCTAGGTACATTAATGGTTTTCGACTTAATATTCAAGACCGTGTTTCTCTACATAGTTTGTTCTTTGTTGAGGATGCTCAAGGGATGGCCCGAAAGGTTGAGATGCAATTAGAGAGAACTAGCCCCATTAATAGGCTAACAATTATTCTGCTCGAGGATCATCTGGAAAGGGGAGACAACTAGATGTTCCAGAATCCTCCAACTAGCAAACCAACACTATGAACCGAACTCCAGGAAGTATTACTGGGGTGCACAAGGAACCAATTATTGCAAACAATCGTAACACCAATCAGAATGCCCAGAACTTGTATGCTAAGCCACCACCAATCAAATGTTACAAGAGTAACGAATTGGGACATCGTTCAAGTGATTGTCCACGGCGGAAGATGGCCAATGTTGTCGAGCACAAGGATGACATATACGAAGATGACTGCATTGATGAGGAAGAAGTGGAGGATGAGAAGGGCGAGCATGTCAACTACGTTGTTAGGAGACTATTGCTCGCTCCGCGAAGAGAAGACATGTAGTGGAATAGTCTTTTTTGTGCCCGTTGTACCATCAACGGTAAAGTTTGCGATGTCATCATCGACAGCGGAAGTTGTGAGAACATAGTGTCCAAGGCTTTGGTGGACCATCTACAACTAAAGACAGAGTTACATCCCTCCCCTTATACAATTGGATGGATTTGTAAAGGGGCCAAACTCAAGATGACACAGGTATGTCATTTACCCATTTCAATTGGAAAGTCCTATAAGTACACCATAATTTGTGATGTAGTGGAGATGGATGCATGCCATGTCCTACTGGGACGACCATGGCAATACGATGTTGATATCACTCATAGGGCTCGAGAGAACACATATTCTTTTGTGTAGAAAAAGACGAAGATTACTTTGAAGCCGATGAGTAACACTCCCCATGCCCCCAAAAAAGCAAAGTGCAGGGATTATGCTAAATGTCCGTAAATGAAAGGGCATGTATATGATTGTGGAGAAAGGCAATCAAGAAGCCATTATTCCCATTTCGGCGGCTCTTCTGCCCTTATTAAGGGCATTCAGCGATGTTATTCTGGAGGATCTACCTGTTGGATTACCACCCTTGAGGGTTATCCAACATGAGATTGATTTTCTTCCAGGAGCGAGCCTCTTTAATTTGCCGTACTACTGGATGAATCCGAAGGAAAACTAGATTTTGCAAGACCAAGTAGGAGAACTTCTTCGAAAGGGCTTCTTGCGCGAAAGCATGAGCCCTTGTGTAGTACCCGCAGTCCTCACTTCGACGAAAAGACGGAAACATGCATATGTGCATTGATAGCCGGGCAATTAATCGGATTATTGTCAAGTACCGATTCCGAATCCCTTGCCTAGATGACATGCTCGACCGACTTGCAGGATCAAAGGTATTTACAAAGATTGATCTACGTAGTGGATATCACCAAGTACGCATCCACCCTGACGATGAATGGAAAATCGCCTTTAAAACAAGTGAAAGTTTGTAGGAATGGCTTGTCATGCCATTTGGCCTCACGAACGCACCTAGCACCTTCATGCGTTTGATGACTCAGGTTCTCAAACCTTTTATTGGCAAGTTTGTGGTGGTCTACTTCGATGACATTCCCATATATAGTCCAGATGGCCAACAGCATATGGAGCATCTAAGGGACGTCTTATCGGCCTTGTAGACGAACCAATTGTACATTAATTTGAAGAAGTGTAGCTTCATGACCGATCGACTCCGCTTATTGGGGTATATTGTCGAAGCAGAAGGCCTTCAAGTTGATGCAGAAAAGGTAGCTATCATCCGCGACTGCCCAACTCTCCAGACCGTTGGAGAGGTGCGTAGCTTCCATGGGCTTGTGACATTCTACCGACGCTTTATTTGAAATTTCAATTCTATTATGGCTTCGATCACCAAGTGCTTGAAGAAAGGGAAAAATTTCATTGGAATGACGAAGGAGAAGCTAGTTTTGCTCTCATCAAGGAAAAACTTTTCATGGCACCAATACTAATGCTCCCAAATTTTGAAAAGGTATTCGAACTAGACTGTGATGCTTCTAGTGTAGCAATCGGTGTTGTTCTCTCCCAAGAAGGTAAGCCTATTGCTTATTTTAGCGAGAAACTTAATGATGTTCGCAAGCAATGGTCTACCTATGAGCATGAGTACTTTGTTGTAGTACGAGCTATTAAGCATTGTTAGCCCTATCTTTATCAACATGAGTTTGTTCTTAACACTAACCATCATGCACTCAAAATATTAAGAGCCAAAGACATCTAAATCGAATGCATGGACATTGGGTCTCCTTTTTGGAGCAATTCAATTTCGTGCTTCGACACGAGGCGGGCCACTTGAACAAAGTCGCTGATGCACTTAGCTGTTGTGCTGCAACACTCATTACCATGCGCACTGACGTTGTGGGCTTTGATCACCTCTATGCTCTTTATGCTGATGATGAAGATTTTCAGGAAATTTGAGAGTAATGTTTTGCGACAGGTTCTCACGGTGACATGATTGTTCAGGACAAATTTTTGTTCTTTGGCAATAGGTTATGCATTCCTCGAAGCTCTTTACGGGAATGACTTATTTGAGAGCTACATGGTGGCTCCCTTGGAGGAAATTGTGGGTGAGATAAAACTGTTGCCTTAGTTGAGGAGCGGTATTATTGGCCTCAATTGAAACGGGACGTTGGACGATTTGTGAAAAAGTGCTACATTTGTTAGATTGTGAAAGGCCATTCTCAGAACACTGGGCTTTACACCCCTCTACTTATTCCTTCTGAACCTTAGATAGACATTTAAATGGATTTTGTGTTGGGGCTTCCCCGAACCCAACAAGGTATGGATTCTATTTTTGTGGTAGTGGACAGGTTTACAAAGATGGCGCACTTTATCCCTTGCAAGAAGACTTCCGATGCTTTTCATGTAGCGAGTTTATTTTTTCGAGAAGTAATTCGTTTGCATGGTGTTCCAAAACTATCACCTCTAATTGTGATACCAAATTCCTTAGTCATTTTTGGTGGACCCTATGGCGTTTGATTTGCAGTATAATAGTTCATTTCATCCTCAAACTGATGGTCAAACTGAAGTTGTCAATCATACTATATGGTCAAATTGAAGTTGTCAATCGTACTATGGCGGATATCATTCGGTGTCTTTGTAGTGACATGCCAAAGTAATGGGATCGGTATCTTGCTCCTGCTGATTTTGCTTTTAACAACACTGTCAACCATTCCATGGGTAAGTCTCCATTTGAGGTTATTTACGGGCGAACACCACAACATACACTAGATCTCGTGCCTTTGCCCAAAGTCCTAGGATATAGTGTTGTGGCTAAAAACTTAGCAACAAAATTACAAGAGATACAAGAGGGTGTGAAGCAACAGCTAGAAGCTTCCACTACTGTTTACAAAGTTGTTGCAGATAAACGTTGTCGCCTCAAGGTACTTGCTGAGGGTGATGAAGTGATGGTCTACTTCCGCAAGGAACGCTTTCCTGTTGGTACATATAACAAGCTGAAGCACAAAAAAGTTGGTCCCTGTCGAATCGTGAAGAAAATTAATGACAATGCCTATGTTGTTGATCTTCCTGGTGACCTCAACATCTCCCTGACATTCAGTGTAGCGGACCTATTTGAGTATCATCCTCCAGATAATCATAACTCAGGGTCGAGTTCTTCTAAAATGGAAGAGACTTATTTAGAACAATATGCAAATGCCTTTATGGAAACATTGGGGCATCATAAGAGCAAGCAGTCCCACAAATCAAAGAGGATTGCGTGATTTTCAAGATTGTAAATGGGTTACAATATTTGATTCACGCGTTTCCCTTTATTTATTATTAGATTTTAGATATTTTGGTTTATCAATATCGTTTCCTTAATTTGTTATTAGAGTTTAGATTTCCTAGTTTATCAATATCTTTTCAATTTTGTTACTAGATTTAAGTTATTTGGTTATTTTCTAAATAATGACCTCCTTATAAATAGGCACCAAAGATGTTGTAATTCGCACTTCCTTATTCAAAATAAACACCATCTTTTGGAATTCTTTTCAAGCATCTCTTTCTCTGCGTTAGTTTGGGATTGCTGGAACACAAGCTTAGATGAAGAAATGACTTTTTTCGGCGATCGTGTCTTCAATAAGATCAAGACATAACTTTTTATTTACACATTCCACACCCTCCGCCATTTGTCAGAAGCATGTCCGGTCCTACATCCGATCACCTATCGAACACAATTCATAGGATAAGATAAAACGTTTTCTCTTAGCCCATCTTTCGTTTCGGACTCAATCTCACCCTTTTCTTATTATATTCCATCTGTTCTCTAAGTTCCTTGAACCTGGTGAAGGAGGGTTAAAATAAGGGAAGGTTGCCACTCCAAGAGGTAACATCATAATGATTACGGAGTCGATGCCCTAATGAGCATGGTGCAATGCCTAGTCCGAGATTAATCATGCCAGCACATTTGATTTGCTGCCAAAGGGGAGATTTTTTCAAAAAAATTGAATCAACTACCAACGAAATTGATGATGGATTAGAGGGGATATTGAGTAAAATAAGCAACGCCCACCTTCTATGCTCATGACATTCTATGGCTACTTACTATAATTCTTGGCAAAAGAGATAGGTTTCATGAGCCAATCTATTTCAAAGGGCTTAATGGATCCGTCAAAATCTTTGATTAATCCCGCTAACGACGATTAATTTATGATGCAGATTATCATGGTGTCTTTCTTTAATTTTCTTTGAGATATGTATTGGTCCATCACTCGATTGGCGGAGGAATGCTCATGGACTTCCACGGCCCTGAGTGAGAGGTGATATCTGTTATGAGTATGATCATAAGTATTGATCCAATCCCAATTTAAAATGGGACACCATTAGGTTTTGTTTCTTTGGGCCGACCAGCCCAATAGAGTTAAATCATTGAGCCCAGGATGATACTACACACCACCTACAAACATTATTGATAATTAATAATGATTTATTATTTTGATTGTGTATACTGATATTAATAAATATTGTCGTTGTTTTTATTTGGAAAATTAACCAATTAAATTGTTTTGTTTCGGCCATTAGCACGACTCATTTATCTCTTGTGACTTACATTTTGCTAAGGTAAACTATACAGGGCATCATTTTGGCCATAGTTACCGCATGCTTCAACAATGCGGGACTTTTAACATTCAATGGAGTTTAAATTGATGGACAATAGTTAACAAAAATGTCTTAATTGTGTTGAAAACGAGCATGGTGCAGCTGAGGTTTGAACTGGTTCTAATGCCGTGTCGAGGGATTTATCACTTAAAATTTTAAGCTATTAAGTAGTTTGAGTATTTGTGTGTAAGGCCCAAGTGTTCTCCTTCTAAGCAATTTTGGTTTTTAAAGCTTTGATTTGTTGTTAGATACGATGGAGGACCTATTTGTTCTTCTTCCGCATCTAGATACAAAAGAAATGGGATGGAGCAGTTTGTTTCTCATACATGGAGGATGCTACCATTTTGCGCTTTCAATTGAATACCCTTTCAACTAACTGTCAATGCTCTCAAGAATTGCAGAAACCATTTTTGAACGTGTTGACACCTAAATTTTGGTTATGCATTTAGGTTACATTTGGTTGTTTGGATTTTTAACTAGGATAAGACTTAATATAATAGGATATGAAATCCATAGATTTTACTATATCCTATTCATCATTTGGTAATTGTAATAATAAAGTCGAATATATTCACATTATATCATATATATTGATTGACATAAACAACAAATTAGTATAAATGAATAAAAATGTTTACAAAAGAAGATGGTAAAAATCTTTCATGACACTCTAGCCTAATTTATTTTCTTTTTTATATTATTTTCCTCTCTTTTTAAAACTACTTATTTATTTATTTTTCCCCCTTCCATCATTCTCTAACAAAATTCTATTAAATAGTAAAATGTACTAGTATACCTAAAGTACTAAAGCACCTAAAATATGTAATAAATATACTTGAAATATGTAATAAATGTGAATATATATATTTGTATTTATAAATTGAATTTATATTATAAAATATAATTAAATTTCAATATATAAATATAAATAAGATTAAATTAAAAAAACTAAATTGCTATTTTGAATTTTTTATATTATAATAAAAATATTATTTCTATTGAAATATAATTTTAATTTTGTTAATTTAAAAATTTTGTTAGTTGAGACAAATTACTTTTCTTATTATAGATGTTAGAAAGTCTATTCATCTTTATCCCACTTCTTTTATGGAATAATTTTATCCTATTTATAGCCTATTTTATTCTGACTTTATACTATTTTGAGTAGGTACCAAATACATGATAAATGTTATCATATCCTAAATTTTATCTCGACAGCCAAATGTAGTCTTAGGGTTTAATTGCAAAGAAAATTAACGATTAATCTTTAACCCCCAAACAAAAATAATTTTCATTAGATTGCATAACATATAGGTATTAAGAACACGTGCATTACTGGTATTAAAATTTAAATAAAAAATTGTATAATTTTTTTTTTAAAATTTAAAAGAATTAAAATTAAATTATTTTTTTTTTTTTTTTTGGGGAGCAGAGCCGGGCCAGGGTTGGGCCTGCCCACTCCACTTTTGTCTATTGGCCCAACCCCTATCTCCTTTCTTTCCCATTTTCCTTCACGCTTCTGTAGAGAACAAAGAATGAGATCGGGAGTGAGAGAGTGAGATAGAGGGAGGAGAAGCCGAGAGGGAGCATTCAAGACGAGGGCCGAAATTCTTCGTCTTGACTAAGTGTCGCCAGGCCATCCCCACGCAAACCGACGATGCTTGGCCGGCGCCATCGAGCCCGCGGCCTCCTTTGCCTTGGCGCCTGAATTTTCCGATGATTGTACTTTGGGTCTGATCCATTTTTATGCCGAGGATCCTGTGTTGGTAGCACCAAGCCGCTGCTCGTATATAGGACCGGACATGTTTTTGTTTCGTACCAGATGGTGGAGGATGTGGAATGTGTAAAATAAAAGTTATGTCTTGATCTTATTTGAGACATGGTTGCCGGAAAAGTTGTGTCTTCATCTAAACTTGTGTTTGAGCAATACCAAAAACCCTACCTTGAGTATCTTTGATAAGGGATAATAGTACAAATAGTTCATGAACTTTAACCAATGTGCAATATGATTCATAAATTTTTAATTTATTCAATATACTTCTTGTACTTTAACTCAATCTGCAATATTATAATTAAAATTTTAGTTTATTCATGTAATTCTTTAATTACATTTTTCTCTAGTAACTGTTGATTTAATGCCATCTTCCTCCAACAAAGCTCCATTTCTTTGTAAAAGATTTCCAAATTTATGGAGATTGACAAATTTAATATGCTTCCACTTTATTGCCTTTTGCTCGGTCAATTTGTCTATTGTTTTCCTAAATCATAATAACCAGGTAAAATAAATGACATTCCATCGATTTTTCGGCACTTGATGTCACGCCCCGATCCTCGAGCATGCACACATCCTTCTCACTTGATCAATTTTATAATGCGATATCCCAGGACTATGTATCACCGACCCTTAATTTATTAAGCACGTGTGGAAGCAGTTAAAATCCCCAGACAATAAAACGATAGGATACAAAAGTAAGGCCATATTTTTCATATTGAAATTTATAACCAAACTTTTATACAAAACACAAACCAATTCATAACTATTCACTTCAAAAGGAATTCTCAAAAGAAGATAGACTCTCAGTCCATCCAGGCCATACTTAAGGCCCCTCTCGGGATTATCTTCTTCTTCCAAAAATCCTTCTCCTCAAGTTTCACCTCCGAGTTTTCCTTCTCAGACTCCTCCTCATCAGCTTCTCATGGGGGTCCTGAAATGTTTTTCCCCAAACCGGGATGAGACTACGTCTCAGCGAGTTCTACCCCACTAAGCCCGATTAGTAAACCATTATACTATAGGCTGCCTATACACGCACAGGGCAGAAGACGTACCTTGGCATCAGTCTCAACCTGCAATTCAAGGTTATATACAGATACTTCAAATATCTCAATGCACAATCAATCAAATTACATATCGAAGTATCGATCAAATCGACCTAGTCGATTATATGCCAACAAGACCACTCATGGTCATTTCCAATCTGTCAATCAATTCACGACATCAAATCAAAACAATGATCAATCGACCTAGTCGATTACATGTCAGTCAGACCATTTCTAGGTCAATTCGATTATTCCATCTCAATCCCCAATTACGAATCACGATCCTCAGATCACATCTTGAGCATAGGTGGAAGACAGTCCCACTTGACAACATTCAATATTTAATGGCTTTACGGTCCCACTCGACCACTTTCGATATTCAATGGCTTTACGGTCCCACTCGACCACTTTTGATATTCAATGGTTTTACGGTCCCACTCGACCACTTTCGATATCGACAATCAATACCCAACAATTTCTCAATTAAATAATTAACAACAACCATTTATGAATATATCCTAAAAATTCATAATTAAATCAATTCCATACAATTTACAACTCAATTAAATAAATGGACCGCGCCACGATGATCAGCACGAGATTTCAGTCGTTGGCCATCTCAATCTTAATTTTCGAAAATTAAATAAAAAATTAATTAATTTCGAAAATTAATTATTAAATATTAAAAATACCGTTTAGCTCAAAATAAGGCCCAATTAAATAAACGGAATGCACCACGGTCATCAGCATAAATTTCCGGTCACGGGCCATCCCAGTTGAATTTTCGAAAAATAAATAATTAAATAATTAATTTGGAAAATTAAATAATTAATATTAAAAATTCAATTTAACTCAAAATAAAGCCCGATTAAATAAACAGACTTCACCACGGTTATCAGCATATATTTCCGGTCCCTGGCCATCCCAGTTGGATTTTCGGAAAATAAATAAATAATTAATTTAATTCCGAAAAATAATATTTAAATGCCAAAAATCCCACTTAGGCCCGAATCGCCAAATTAAAGCCCGATTAGGGGTCGGAAAATTCCCGAGATGCTTCCAATAATTAGTAGATCACGTCTACTTGTTAATTGCGCAATCAATTTATCTAAATCACATCACGATTGACTAATAATTGCTAATTTATTCTACTCTAACAACCTAAACATAATTAATTAAAACTAAACCAACATTAAGCATAATTAGCCAAACTAATCCGGGATTAGTGAGATTACTCACCAAATCGCGTGCAAATCGGATCAACCTGACGGGGGCGACGCGAGGAACGATTCTTCCCCAAGCACGGCTCGAGTTCGGGGCCCGGAAACGGCTTAAAGCGGGCCTTGAACAGTGCTGGAAACCCATTTTTCCAGCCACTGTTCTTGGCTGGACGAAGCTCGTCCGGTGGCTAGGGCGGCGAGGGGAGGCCGGCGGAGGGCAAAGGGGACGCCGGGGAGGTCCGGCGGGGTTGGGCGGTGGCCAAAGCTGGCCGGACGGGGCGGAATGGCGGCTAGGTCGCGCGGGGGAGGCATTGCAGCGAGCGACGGACGCGGGGCGGCGGGCGTGCGGGCGGTTTGGCTTTGGTGCGGCGGCGACGGGCGGCGACGGTGGCTGGTTGCTGTCTCGGCAAGCAGCTGCCTTCCTCTTCCTGGTTCGCTGGTTTGCACAAAGAAGGAAGAAGAAGAAGAAGAAGAAGAAGGTCACGTGGGGGAGAGGAGAAGAGAGAAGAGAGAGAAGAAGAGATAATGGTTGACTAGTCAAAATAAGAAGAGAGAGAAGAAGAGATAATGGTTGACTAGTCAAAATGAGAAGAGAGAGAGAGGTCGGTGGGGGGCTGTCTGCACGGAAGAAAAAGGGAGAGAAGAGAGAGAGAGAAAAGAGAGAAAAAAAAAAGAGAGGAAAAGAGAGAAAAGAAGAGAGAGGGAGAGAGGGAAAAATAAAATAAAAATACTACAATTATTCTTATTTTATTTTATTTTCTCTTTCCCTTTTTATTTTCTTTTGGTCTTCAATTTTCCTTCGATAATTTCTTTCTTGAAATTTTGGACTCGTCAATAAATTGAGCGATGAAACAATGTTCTAGAAAAGAATTATGACGTGTTTAAAATTCGATTCTCGAAATCGAGTTCAATTTTGTGGTTAAAAATCGATCATACGTGATTTTAGTCTAATCCAACAAATTGAGTAGCTTTTAGGGATTTTACTGCAGATACGTTCCTTAATGGCTTCACCCAATATGTTAGTTAACTCATGAGTGATTAGCTCAGAGAAAAAGGACCCTAAGCATGTCGACGAAATGTCAATTTCACTTTATCGAAACGGGATCGAATTTCAGGATGTCACACTTGATAATAGGGAAGAATTTTTTTTCTTTAAAGGGTTGCATTAAGTTCCGTGCTTCCCTTCTCATTTGAATCATTTTTTACTTCAGGTTGCCGATGTCGCGGCAGTATTAGAACGGTTGATCGAGACTTGTTATGCTCAAGGAGTAAAATTAGAAATTCATGTCCTTATTGCAAATTTGCTTCATTAACAATTCCCTTCACACTTCATAGGAACCGCATGGCCGCTCACTCCTTTCTTATAGCCGTCAATCAACCCTTTACAATATGAATCAGGTCATGTTTAAGCCAAAACATTATTGCACGTGTTTTAAGTTACTTCTAAAACGTTAGGGGCGACATTCATGACAATTTTACAAATTTTATTTCATGCATGGCAGCTTCAAAATTTTAAAAAAATTAATGACATGTAATTTGCCATGAAATAATATTTGAGATTTACGAGAATACTTTTGCATATATAATTCATCGTCATGATTCAAGGAAATCACTAGCAAGGCTCATGCCTATGGATTTATTGCACATATAAGGGTGCGTTTGGAACCTGCATTTCCAATGGGCTTTGGACACCTAAAGGCCTTTTGGCCAAATATCAAGTGTTTGGGAAAGAATTTAAAAACCCTATTTAGGAGAAAGCTGGCCTTCTAAAGACTGAAAGCCCAAGGCACCTACCTTGGGCTTTCAACTTTGGCTCTGCCCTTGTTTCTACTGTTCATCTTCTTCATTGAGGTGGATGTTCGAATTGCACAGGATTGCTGAAGGCGGGCAACAAACTAGAGAGAGGCCGATGACAGTTACGGCAACCAAGGCTACTGTTGCCGGTGGGTCATGCGACCTTTGACGAGTATCTAGGCCATGCGATCTGGTCGCACAACCCCCGGTGAGGGTTGAGTGACCTAGGCGAGACCCTCGCTCAAGGTCGCGCGGCATCGGCGAGGGCCACTGGTGGTCAAGCATCCCTTGACGAGACCTCATTGAGGTCGCGTGGCCTCGACGAGGGCGGCTGTGCCAAGGGTCCCCTGACCTCAGGCGACCCTCACCGAGGCTGCGCAACCTCAGGTAAGGGTCTCACCTGTGGTCGACAACCCTCGTCGAGGCTCGCTCGACCGCTAGTGGCACTTGCTGAGGCCATGCGACCTCAGGCAAGGGTCTCACCTGGGTCACCGATAGTCGTTTGACCTCAGGCAAGGGTCTCACTTGTGGTCTTTGGGGGCCGCCTGAGGTCCAACAACCTCAAATGACGACTGTCGACTTCGACGATAGTCACTAGCGGCCATTGCCCTTCACCGGACTTTTTTTTTTTTTTTTTTTGATAATAAAGGTTTTGTAAATATAACTTATCCAAACACTATTTTTTCCAAGGCTACTTCGGAATGGACTTTTAAATTACAATTTACCAAATGCAATTTGCATTTTGAAAAACTCCTTAAATTAAAGTTCTTTGCATTTTCCTAAGGTCTTTTCCCAAAAGTCTAACCAAACGCACCCTAAGTTAGGATTAGTAGTAGGATCCTAGATTATTCCTATCTTAGTGGGATGGTTTAGAGAAATTGGCTTGATGAGCTCGAAGTGAACACGTTAGAAAAGGGCTTAGTGAAGTCTATTCTTGATATTTCCTAATAGGTTTGATGATGGCCCATGTCCTTCCTATGCTTGGTCACCTATCAATTAGGCCCATGTCCTCATGACATGTGAGGGCGCATCATTCGTTGATCTCCATATAATAAGATTGCCGCATGGTAAGATCTTACTCACTTACCTTATAGCCACATCCCTAAAAATACCTGATTGGCTATACAATTCAAGTGAACGCATGTTTTCTTTTTTTTGGTCTTAAAACGTTACCTTTCATTCAAGTATAATGGAAGTTACAACTCGTAGAAAGGGCATCGATACATAGCAAATCCATTAAAATTTGTAGAGGTGACGAAGCCCAATTAGGAGAAAGGGTACCGCGGCCATGGGCCTTGGTGGCCCAATCAGTTGTGGTGTTTGCTTCTCTTCTGCAATGTTGGATTCACAGATGGGGAAAACAGAGGATCAAAACTGCAGCATCAACGACCAACGCTCAGCAGTCCCATGGCGGAAGACTTCGATTGTTGAAGATCTCCACAAGCTTTATACAATCAGACTCGATAATAAGGTGAGCATCATCCTGTCCTCATTCTAGCAAATAACTAAGAGTGGAAATTAGGGCTTGAATCTCACTTTGTAGTGGGGAAGACGCACAAACTGTGCTGGTGAATTCGGTGATCAAAGTACCGGTGTGATCCCTGCAAATGCATGCGATGGCACTCGTATGGTTTGCCATGGGAAAAGCCCCATCTATGTTGACCTTGATGTTGCCTTGATTCGAAGGAATCCACTCCCGATTAGGGTTTAGAAGATCTTGTCCCGTGTCTATCACTGGCTGTACCGTGCTGTTGATCAGCTTTGCATTAACGTGCGCCAGATCCACCAGCTATTCGGGATTGGTACATTGATGTCGGAAAGTGAAGTGATTTCATGCCTAAGTAGCAAAAATTCCCATCCTTCAATGTCAAATGGCATTTTGCTCTCATGTTTGCATTGTTTAGACCTCTTGGCTAACATTAGGTTATGGATATGATTTTCCACCACAAAGTGCACATAATGGAAAATGTAATTAGTCCTAATGGAAAAATAAGGGCTCTGCACCTGGCATGTCGATCCATTGTCCATTGTGACGCATTATGGGAAAAGAAGATAGATAGTCGTTGGGCACAGAGCCATTGGAAAATACTCCCATGGAAACCCACATGCCTTGAGAATGTGCAATCAAAAGAACATGGGTATTGGAAAAAAAATTGGCCGAACTGATAAGTTAAACGAAATTGAGTAAAAAGGAAGATATAGCTTATCTAAATCTTACCTGTGGCTTGAGTCACAAGGAGATGTGGTGCCTGAGGCATAGGAGTAGCATTCGGAGCCTCTGGAATAGCATTTGGAGCAGCAGTTGAAGCCAAAACCTGAAAATCAAGAGGCGAAGGCTCAATCAAAGAAGTTGGAGGTGAAGAGTCGGAGGCAAATGTGGAGGGTCATGATCGGCCATTAACTGAGATCGCAACGACTCAATTGATGAGTGCATCTCAAGGCAACCTGGAATGACCAAGCCCTAAAGCCTATTTCCTGCAATCGGGAAAGAAAATTCCTTATGGAATTATATACATCTTGGAGGAAAAAAATGACCTTAACTCTAAGAAATATTAACTAATGAAAATCCACCCTTCGAAGGCCAATAGATGGGTCAGTCTAATTTACAACTTTTACGTTAATATTGTACGACTTGCATTATTCATTTTACTTCAAAATGTAGGAATGAGTATTTACCAGCCCTTTGTCCTTTTTCTAATGGAAACCCAAGTTGTTACCAAACAAATCATATTAAGTTGTTTTAGCCGATGGGAAGTGCTTATAAACACTTGATTTTCCATTATGACATTAGATTATATATTAAAAAGTTTTGTCCAAGCTACGAAATTTGGAATAGTTCTTTCCTCTTATGACAAAATGCCAAACCTACCGATTTTGATATTTTCAATATGTGCCTCCAATTATGCAAATTCATGTGTTGGGGAGAAATCCAAAATATCTAGATTTGGTAAGTCAACTAAGATAAGGGCTTAAAGGATTGGGGTAAGTTATATTTTGCCCCTCGATTTCGAGAGTTGCAAGATTCCACGTGGGGTTTCAATTTTGGTATTATCTCTTTAATCTCTTAGTAATCCATTGTAATCTCACCTCAACTTCGATAACTTTGCAAATTCATGAGTTGGAGAGAAATCCGAAATATATAGATTTGTTAAGTTAATCAAGATAAGGGCTTAAAGGATTGGGGCAACTAACATTTTGCCCCTCGATTTTCAAGAGCTACAAGTTTCCATAGGAGGTTTTTATTTTGGTATTGTCCTCCCCAATCTCTAAGAAATCCATTGTAATTTCGCCTTAGCTTTGGCCAATATTGCAAATTCATGCGTTGGTGAGAAATTCAGAATATATAGATTTGGTAAGTTAGCTAAGATAAGGGCTTAAAGGATTAGGGCAAGTTACATTTTGTCCCTCGATTTTTGAGAGTTGGAAGTTTCCTCACATGGGGTTTCAATTTTGGAATTGTCCTCCCCAATCTCTTAGCAATCCATTGTAATCTTGCCTCAACTTCAACCAATTTTGCAAATTCATGTGCTGGTGAGAAATCCAAAATTTATGGATTTGGCAAGTCAACCGAGATAAAGGGCTTAAAGGATTGGGGCAAGTTACATTTTGCCCTTCGATTTTCGGAGAGTTTCAAGTTTCCATGTGGGGTTTCAATTTGGGTATTGTCCTCCCCATTCTCTAATTAATCCATTGTAATGTCGCCTCAGCTTCAGCCAAATTTGCAAATTCATATGTTGGTGAGAAATTAAAAATATATAGATTTGGTAAGTCAACCAAGATAAAGACTAAAAAGGTTGGGGCACATTTTGCCGCTCGATTTTCAAGAGTTGCTAAGTTTCCACGTGGGGTTACAGTTTTGGTATTGTCCTATCTAATCTCTTAGTCATCCATTCTAATCTCACGATCAATTTTAGTTAGAGCTCCGGTTAACGTGCACGTAGTGCGACTGATTCACCATTAGTTTTCGAGGGCATGTTCATACCAAAGGAAGGAAAAAGTAGCTTTTAAATGCCAAAATCAAATAAGTCAAAAGTAAGCTACATCATTTCTTTTGCTTGTCGGTGGCCTTTCTCTCTCGCTGAAGGTGAGTTTCCCTCTATCCCTTCCAGTGATAGCTTCCCTGTCTCATTTCCCAGACTGAAGTTTGTGATTGTGCGAAAATGGCTATTCACATAGCATCTCCACCTGATTAACCAGAACCCATCTTCTCTCCTTATGCCATAACAAGGAAAAATCGATTTCTCAAACCCTAATATGGCTGTTCCCACCACTCTAGCGAGCGTTTTTTTTGCAAATTATAGAGCTCCCTTCATTCCCAACTCAATAGATCCTCCCAACCAAATCCCTAACCCTCCTCGACAATCCAATCTCACTTCACTGAGCATTTCTTGTTCTTCGACAAGACTACCATCAGCCATGGAGGGCAACCATGAAAACCAACTCAGATTGCTAGCACTTCGTAAACGGATGGTGGACTGATGGATTGTGGATGATATCATGGAGTTGAATGCCAACATTCCTGAGGTACACAAACAGGCTAATGAGTATCTCTTGTATAGGAAATTATTTTTAAAACCTAATGTCAATTTTCAAGCATTTTGGGCCACAATGAAAATGGCTTGGAAATTAGATGTCAAATGCGAGGCGATAGAACCGGGTCTCTTTGTTTTCATATTTAAATCGGAGGTAGAGTAGAAAAGAGTACTTCAGATAGGCCC
This sequence comes from Eucalyptus polyanthemos subsp. polyanthemos, assembly GCA_017140185.1. Taxonomy (NCBI): domain Eukaryota; kingdom Viridiplantae; phylum Streptophyta; class Magnoliopsida; order Myrtales; family Myrtaceae; genus Eucalyptus; species Eucalyptus polyanthemos. Next base: position 44,093,754 of record CM029464.1, on the reverse strand, counting down.
CTAGTCGTTTGCAAGTAATCTATTAGTTTTACAGGAAGGTGACCCTACTATTCTTGAGCACAACTACGAATTCATATATTGTTCCTTTTGGGTGCATCTTGTGGGGCTCCCACGCGTTGCTTTGTAGGAGGATTGTATTCGGCTGATTGCTGGAAAAATGGGAGAAGTAGAGGAAATTATAATTGAAGCTAAAAACAATAGTTCACGCAAAATAGGAAAAGCAAGAGTGAGGCTGAATTTGCTTCATCCCCTCAAAATTGGCACTATTATTCATGTGGGGGATCAAAATTGGTGGATTGACTTCAAATATGAAAGATTACCACACTATTGCTATTCTTGCGATTACATAGGTCATTATGCAAACTATTGTCCGAGCTTTCCATATGAAGAATCGGGAATCCCTCAGGATAAACCAGGTTGTTATGGTTCTTGGTTGAAGGCAAAGGTGAAGGATCTAAGCCCTTGCTAGAATACTTTCTATGGAGAGATTGACTTTACCTTAGAAGCAGACGATATGGTCCTTGAGACTCCTATTATCCCATCGGGGGATGATTTGAATAGTAATACTTCTACAGATGGTAGTCAGGTCATAGTCCTTTATAACCCTACAACATAGCCAATACCAGAAATATTACTATTATCAGAACATGTTGTAAACAAAAAAGGAAAAAGAATACGGCAGTTTCAGGAATAGCAGGGTGAATCTATACTTCATGATGCAGGGGTGGGGATCTAGGTGGCAACAAAATCTAGCCCAAAAAAACAAGTTTCTAAAAAGTTAAAACGCTTTGCTCCTTATGAGAAAAGGGGTTTATTGACGACTCTTGTTGACATGGAGAAACTCCTGGATACACCAATTTAATTGTGGGAAGGCAGCACAGCAAGGGCTTTGGTGGCTAGCTTTAATAAGCCACCAAGGAAGCCATGAATGCGTTAAGTTGGAACTGTCAAGGTTTAGGCTCTCCCTTGACAGCCCAGCACCTACGGGCCTTAATGGCTCGAGAAAGGCCTAATTTGGTTTTTCTTATGGAAACAAATAATCAATACAGGGTGGTGGAGAATATTAAAATGAGACTTAAGTTTCCTTGTATGTTTGCTATTGATCCAATTGGAACGGCAGGAGGTTTGGCATTATTATGAGATGAGTTGGTGCAAATTACTATTGAATATAGTTGCCAAGAGGTGATTGAACTTTTATGTAGAGATGCTGGAAATGGATTTCAAATGAAGATATCTTTCCTACATGCATCTACTAATTTTCAAGAGAGAGTTTCTCTTTGGAATATACTTCGAGCTAGAAATGGCACTACAACATCACCTTGGCTGTGTATAGGAGATTTTAATGAAGTGTTATACCAGTGGGAGAAGGTGGGGGTCAATGAGTAGTGGAAAGATACTGGATGACGGGGTTTTGAGAATTTGTTGACATGTGCTCTCTAATTGACATTGAAAGCAAGGGTTGTGCCTTTATGTGGACAAATAACAGGGAAGGAGATGAGTTAGTCAAAAAACGCCTTGACCGAGCACTATGTAATCTAAAATGGAGGCTTCTCTTTCCTAATGCTGAAGCATTTGTATATCCAGCCATCGGTTATGATCATGGTCCTCTTTTCCTATGCTTAAATTCAGTTGAACCGAAGAAACATAAGTTATTCAGATTTGAGGCCTACTGATTTGTTCATCCTGAATGTGAAGTAGTAGTGGATAAGGCACCAGGTGGATATGGTTATGAAGACAAAAAAAAGGTTGTGCAAGATTTAAGACAGTGGAGCCGGAAATATTTAAAAAATGCATCAAAATAGATTGACCAACTTAGAAACCAGCTTACTCAGATTATGAATAGGGCAGACACAATAGATATGGGAGAGGAATACAATACTACGATTGAGAAAATTGGGACATTATGGCGCCAAGAAGAAATGTATTGGGGGTATTAGATCCATAATTAATTGGTTAAAGTGGGGGTGATAGGAATACCAAATTCTTCCATGCAACGACTATTCAGAGGAGATAACGAAACAAGATCACAATGTTAAGGCTTGAGAAGAATGTTTGGAGTCGTGATCCTCAAATTATCAAACAACACATCACAGGCTATTATAAAGAATTGTATACAACAGTGGGGTCCCGATTCTATTAGCCAGTCTTAAAGCAGTGTCCTTTGGTTGTTTCTAAGGAGATGAATGAGACCTTAACAAAACAAATTACCAAGGAGGAAGTACAGCAAGCTGTTTTTCAAATGGGAGCAGCCAAAGCCCCTAGACTAGATGGATTGAATGGTCTTTCTATCAAAGTTAGTGGCATATCATTCAAGATGACGTTTTTAAACTGGTGGAATCTTTTTTCAATGAAAAACTTTTGACCCTGAACTGAATGAGACCCATATTACACTTATTCCCAAAGTAGCAAACCCTGAAAGTATAATCGAATTCCGACCAATTAGCCTGTGTAATTTTAGTTATAAAATTATTACAAAGGTCACGGTGAATAGACTTAAACCTTGGCTCCCACTTATTATCTCCCCGGAACAAAATGCATTTGTAGGAGGTTGGCAAATACAAGGCAATATCTTTATAGTTCAAGAAGTCCTCCATCAGCTAAGAGTTAAAAAGAGACGGCAAAAATTTCAAGTTGTGCTGAAACTGGATATACAGAAAGTGTATGACTGAGTTGAGTGGGATTTTTTCTGTGATTGTATGAAGAGAATGGGCTTTTGTGACAAATGGGTGACCATGGTCAGATTTTGCATCTCCTTAGCTAAATTTCGAGTCCTAGTTAATGGCGAATCTAGTGAAGTTTTCAATCCAACCAGAGGTATTAGATAAGGCAATTCCCTCTCACCTTATCTTTTCATTATATTGGCCAATGTATTATCCCATATGGTGAATAATGTTGTTATGGATGAAAGTTGAAAAGGAATCAAGTTCAATCCTCACTGTCCTATTCTATCTCACTTATTCTTTGTGGATGATGCCATCTTATTCTTGGATGGCACAATTAGGGAAGCTCAGAACCTGGCCAACTTACTGAATTGCTATTGTTTTGCGTCTGGCCAGTTAGTTAACCTCAATAAATCTTGTGTGTTTTTTGGGGCAAGCTGTCCACAGGAATTGAGAAGAAATATTGCATCTGAATTGAGGGTTTCTATATTGAAAAAAACCAGAAAATACTTAGGGATACCATCCGATTGGGGCCAAACTAAAAAACAGATGTTTGATTGGATCACAGCAAAGGTCGACAAAAAACTGGAGAGATGGAAAGAGCAATTAATATCGAAGGCGGGTAAAAAAGTGCTAATTAAAATGGTTGTCCAAGCATTACCCCAATATTCCATGAATATCTTTAAAATACCCATTTCTATATGCCGAGCAATTGAAAGAAAAATCTCAGCTTTCTGGTGGAAGCAGAATGCAAAACAAAGAGGAATCCATTAGAAGAGTTGGGATTTCTTAAAGAGGAGGAAGGAACAAGAAGGAATGGGGTTTAAAGACTTAGTGGACTTTAATAAGGCCATGCTGAGGAAACAAGCCTGGAGATTAAGTCAAGCTCCAGAGGCCTTATGGAGCAGAATTTTCAAAGGCCTCTACTTCCCTCATGGTGATCTATGGACGCAACAAGGGGGGCTAGACCATCTTGGGGTTGGCAGAGTATCCTAATAGGCCGAGAGGCCCTAGAATTTGACATGAAATGGGAGGTAGGGGATGGTAAATCTATTAATTTGAAAGAAGATCGTTGGCTAATGTCAGGCAAGGTTGGAGGACCGGCGAATCAAAATGACCCTAAGTTGGTAGCAGATATTATTGACCCAAATGCGCGCATATGGAACGGTAAACTCATTAATGATCTATTTGATAGCAATATTTCAGAGGAAATTCAGGCAAGCCCCCTCAGCATGATTCCCAGACCTGATTGTCTAATCTGGACAGGGCATAACTCGGGGCATTACAAAATCAAAAGTGGATATCATAGGTTACGAGAAGCTAACACAATAACCACATAATATCAGGCATCCTCTTCATACTAGGCTCCAAAACGTTTATGGACATAAATCTGGAATCTGCAGACTTATCCCAGAATTAGGCATTTTATGTGGAGTCTGTGCAATGAAGGCCTTCCCACAAAAACTAATCTATACCGGAGAAAAATCATACTTGAGCCGATATGTCCATTTTGTCATCAACTTCCAAAATCATCTGAGCACTTCTTCATGCTGTGCAAGTGGACAAAAGTATATGGTTGAATTATGGTGACAACATAAATGTCCCCCCAACGTCTATAACTCGAACAGACGAATGGATAAGAGACTACCTTTTATTTGGGATTTCGGCATGCCGAGAGGCGATCTTCATGCATATTCTTTGGCTTATATGGAAGGCCTGCAATGCTCTGCTATTTCAAGGCCGAAAACAACAACAAAATTAGATAATCAGCGAAGCCTTCCACTCACAATAGCTATATGAAAAATGGAGTCTACGAAAGGAAGAGATTACCTCCGAACAAAACACATGGGACCCTAGATCTGGGCTCTTTGAAGCTAAACGTTGACTACTCTTGGCAGGGAGGGAAATTGGAAGGATTGATAGCCAGAATCTGTAGAGGAGCCGACGGGGTGTGCATCGCCGGTTTTGCGCAGAAGATTCGAGCCCAATCGGCTTGTGCAGGCAAAACCCTAGCTATTTTATAAGGGCTTGCGTGGTTGAAGCAGTTTCGAAGTACTCTAACAGGAACAACTTCAGCTACATGAACTGATATGCCTGTGTACATCTCTAGCGATTGTCTTCCAGCTGTGGACTTTATCTTGGGCCGAACAGAAATTCCTTGGGCTTCTCTCCCTCAAGTACTTGACTGCAAACAGATGATGGCCCAAATGGAAAACGTTTACTTGCTATTTGAGCCACGCCAAATGAACCGGGCCGCTAATTGGATTGCGAAAAATCATAAAGACGGATCTCTTCCTCGTAATTGGGTATCAAATCCCCCACATGACCTTTTTTGTATCTTATGTTTAGATTTCCATACTACCTGTAATCCACCATCTTAGTATTAATCAATGAAGTATTTCTGATAAAAAAAGAAGAAGCCAAAATTAGAATATGAAATTAAACAAACGGAACATAGAAGAGAGTGGAAGGGGTACTGTGTAATGTGTATGGCGATGGTGAGGGCTTCAAGCACTACACTGCCGACTAAGACATTAGTGACGTTTGACCATCATCGAAGCAGCTGGGGGAACTTTCGTAGTGTGAGAGAATTGAGGGCTACCCCCGGCGGTCGAATGACCATGGATGGGGGTGCATCTTGCCTTGCCTGGGTCGTTGTTCACTCGAAATAAATTTAGGCTAGGACGTCGCATGCAAACTTGGTGACTCCTAGGTCTATCTTTATCCGATTTCAGGTGGAGAACAACATAGGCAACTTCAACGATGAGGGAGAATTATAAAGAAAATTATAAATTTATTATAATTGTGTTAATTCAGTCTCAAATATTTTTTGTTGCTAATTTAGTCTGGATTTGTGCAAGGTTAGGGGGTCGTGGTTCACAATTGCAATAGATTTACAATTTTTTTTTTGTTTTAATTTCACCCAAGATGACAAGTGTCATTACTATCAACTGGAATACTCTCTATAGAGCACCATCACATATAACTCACTTTTATGAGTGTTCACGACATTATAAAATTTTTATGATAGGCATGACGTACAAATTCGAAAAGTCAGCACGATAAGATATACGATAGGCGTATATTAGAAGTACTCAAGCAGAATTCCTGGAGCACTCTTTTAAGTCATCGGTGAACACCCAAGTCCTAACCCACGGCGCAATGGTAGATAACTAGCTTCAACCCCGGAGGGAGTTTACATGCTGCGACCGCCCTGCAGGCAAGAACAGCGGTTCTTCCCAAGGTCTATGAAAAATTTAACGGGAATAAAAGCTAAAAACGCAAAACCCAAGCCAAATACCTAATGCTTTATTTCATGCATCAAACAAGCCTACACAAGCGCAGTTAGGGATCTCAAATAACCATTGCACATAGCCAATGCACTTTACTAATCCCTCACAGAGGAAGAATTCCTAGACAATGCGAGCGATAGATTAGAAGTCCATGGAAGACCATGACACTGTAGCTACCCCGATACTCGAGCTATGCGCTTATATGAGATGGCATTCAGGAGAGGCTTCAGCGTGCAAGTTCTGCTTCCGAACTAAGTTTTTCGCTGTCAAATCCCATCTTCTTCCAGGAGATCTCATTAATTGGAAGACCTACATCAACAAGACAGTCATATTCATAACGTGGGAGAACAAGGTAGCCGACGAACCAAAAGACAAGACAAGTTTTCAAAAATACAGTTTCAATTGAAAGATTGAAGTGCCATATCTCATCGCAATGCGAAAGCAAGTGCAAGATAAAACATCCTAGAGTAACAATAGCTTTTGGACATAATTTGCCAGCAGAAAATGCAAATAACGAAGATTGCTTTCAATGGAAATCTAGGATCTACAATAACTTGCATGATGGTCCGCTGTCCACTGGCACAAGTTGCTGAGAAGGAATAGAAGAGCACAGTGGGCACGTTGTAAGAGTCATCAGAACACACCCCCATGGAAACACATGTACCATAAGAAAGTGAAGTCCAAAGAACAAGAGTTTAGAAAGAATAGGGCGAGATAGCAAGCTGAACGACATGGAGTAAAAAGCAAAAAGGGAGAGGCACCAGTACATTTGGAGTTCCCAGAATCCAGTCATCGATGTGGTCGCAAGTAACCCAGCCAGTAGCACATGCACTTATATAATCGGTACCATCAAGTCGGTGGAGCCTAGTAGCGAATTCTACATCCAACCTTCAGCAAATAAAGGTTTTTTCAACAAATTCAGAAAGTTCACACCATGATACCAACTAAATCTGTCAACAATGAACGGTTTTTCTCACCATGCATCGTTGTTGATGAGTTCACGCATAGATTTTTCACCGGATGGGATAGTGATTGTAGCACGGTTGACATCTTGATAATGAGTTAACGAGTCACTTCCCTATACCATTAGGTTATGAGGCTATGAAACGCTGACGTTTGAAGCTGCGGGTGGAGTGATCCGACTTAGGTCAACTTGATGTCTTGACTCTTAGACCAATTCCAATTCGTAATCTTATACGGGTCACATTCCAAAATTCCTGAATCAATCAATAATACGTAAAAAAAAAAGATGATGTGTCATAAATGAGAATTCTAGCTGAATTATTAACATTATGATAGAGGAAGATCCGACTTGTATTTTTCGTGTCTGTAATCTTCAGATAGCAATTCAATTAGTGAAAAATTAAAATATATTTGCTCTTAGGTTGTTTATTTAGAGTCGCCATAAGGACTGACACACTTGGAGACTACGTTGGTGAAACGAAGCTCCACAGATTTTCCACTTTCATATTTCAACTTGGCACTTCAAAAGAATCCTCTCCCCCCTTTCCTCCTTCCATGGATTTCTCCAAATCCGTCTAGACCCTGGCCACCCGATCGGCATCTGCGATCGAGCCCTACCACCTCGACCTCAAGGAGTTCGGGTCTAGGCTCAGGAAGGAGACCGTGGTCATCTGCGAGGCCGCCTCCTCCTGTCCCATCAAGGACCCCCTCCACCTTGTCGGTGTCAGTGTCACTGTGCTGAAGTCGATGGCCGAGATCCTTTCGCATGGTGAGGAGGCCAAGTATGGAAAAAAAATGAAGTTCATAGAATCGTGAAGACCACCCCTGGCATATCAATTATCATATTAAATTTGCCGGTCTTTATAAATGCCCGCCTTCTATGCTCATGACATTCTATAGCTACTACCATAATTCCTGGCAAAAGAGATGGATTTCATCAGCCAACCAATTTCAAAGGACTTTCGACGATTAATTTATTATTAATGCAGACGGATCATGGTGGTTTTTTTTTTTTTTAAATTTTCTTTTGAGATGTAGATTGCTTCCAGCTCGACTGAGGTAAGGTATATTCATGGACTTGGACGGCCTAGTGAGAGAAATGATTTTTTTTTCCTTTATGGGCTATGATAGGGATATTCACAGGCTTCAATCCCAATCCCAATCTGAAAATTGGAATAAAGTTAGGTTTTATTTCTCTGGACCGACCAGCCCAATAGGGTAAAATGATCAAGCCCGTTAATTTTGGGTTGATGAGGTTCCTCTTATTTGATACAAAGCACCGATAGCAAGAAGTACATATTAGCTTGGGCTCATATCATCTGGGGTGTGTAAAGGAATTGGGAACCACTTAAGACCAGACCAGATTAGCCTAGAACCGGTGGTTCTCAGGAGAATCGGTTTGGTTTTCTTAAAATTGGTGGGTATCGGTTCAATTTCCGATTCCATATATGAAATCGCCCAACCGTACATCAAGACTAAATCAATATATTGGGCTTATAGTGAAAGTTGAGAGTGGAGGCCCGATCTTGCAATTAAGAACATGGAAGTTCTTTCTTTTTTGCTTACTACATGGCACCAAGTGTGGGAAGTTTGATGGGACTAGTTTCATGAACTCACCCAGGAATTGGACTGGGTTAGGTGATTCTTGATTCTAAGGTGTGAACGGCCTACTCGAATCGTGCTCCCCCTAATATTATCCTTTATATGGAAAATGAACCCACTAAAATAGTCCAGCCAAGCTTCAGACAGGATACATGCTAAAATTTAATAGAATCAGAGAGACATCAACTGAGAGCTCTAATATATTACTCTCGCATCTACGAGCTCTCTCTCTACCCCATGGTAGCGTATTCCCTTTTTCCGCCCAAACCCTAATTTCATTGCCCCTGAGTCTTGCTCGCAATTTCAGGTCCTTCCCCTGTAATTGTTCTCCCCAGAATCCGAGAAAGAAGAACGAAGAGAGGAAAAAAAAAAACTACATATGAAGAATCTGGAGTCTTGAGAACCCTTCGGAAAGGAGGAATGGAGTGGCCGCTCTTTCAGGTGTAGGGCCGATTCACAACACTCAGCACTGATCTAAGCAGAATCGCCACAAATCAGTGAGTTTCTTCAGTCTTATCTTGCCTGTGTGACACACCTGGAGAGGTAGAAGCTGGTAGCCGCGTAAACTCGTAGTTGGATAGAATCGAGAAAGCTGAATATCTGAGCATCCTAGAAGAGGTTATGAGTTAATGACTATGGAGAGTAAAGAAGAGAATGAAATGCGGCTGGCAGCATTATGCAAAAGTCTAGGGCATCTGTGGTTGGAGGAAGATGTAGTCGAAGTATCTGATGAAATACCTCAACAAAAAAGGGAGGAATGTAGGCGCACTCTACTCGAAAAGTTATTCTCCAAACCAAATGTAAACTATCCGGCATTTATAACCACAATGACTAAAGCATGGAAGGCAGAAGGAGTCATATGTTCGCAGAAGGAACCAGGGCTATTCACTTTCATATTTCCTACGGAGGAGGAAAAACAACGAATATTGAGGAACTCACCTTGGTCATACTCAACCAACCTGCTAGTGTTACAGCAGTGTCTACCAGAAATCCTAGAGCATTGTTATGAATTCTCAAAGGCTGCCTTCTGGATCCGCATCGGAGGAGTCCCCCCTGGCTAGAGAATAGAGAAAGTATTCAATGACCTGGGGAAAAGGTTAGGAAAGGTTATTGAAGTTCAACTCGACTCAATAAATCATGCTCAGAACAAAGGAGGCAGAGTAAGAGTTGAGATCGACTTAACATTACCGTTGAAAGCAGGAGCTGTTCTGGATATAGGCAATAAATGTCTCTGGGTGGAGTTTAAATACGAGCGGCTCCCACACTACTGCTTCTCATGCGGAAGGATCGGACACTATGCCACTGACTGTCTCGAATTTCCATATGCAACATCACCCTGGGCATTGAACAAAAAAGGGTCATATGGACCATGGTTGAAGGCAGAAACCAGCGACCACAGCCCTTATTGGGATGCTTTCTACGGGAAAATAGAGGAGTTTGTAGTGGAAGATATTGTACCTGATCCACCAACTGAACCGAGGGCGAAGGATTATACTGAGCAAGAGTTGCCAACTGATATGCAACTTGTAGTCTGCAGCAAAAAGAGATCAGAAAGTAGCTCAGAACAGATAATAAACCCAGCAAACGTTCCTAATGCAGCAGAAGCTGGAGACCGTGGAAAACAGGTAATGAGCAGTGAAACTCAAAATCCATTAGTATTAAAGATTGGCAAAAGCAGCAATAAGACAATGAAAGTTCAAAAGGCAAAAAAACAGAAATGCATGCTAGAGATATCATCCCTCATCCCAGATGATGTAGACCTTCTGGAAACCCCGGTGAATCTGATACAGGAAGGACACGATTGGGCTTTGGTGGCTAGCCCTAATAAGCCACCACAAAAGCCATGAAAATTGTGAGTTGGAATTGTCAGGGGCTGGGTACCCCCCTGACAATCCAGGAGTTAAGAGCTATTAATGCTCGTGAAAGGCCCAACATAGTTTTTCTTATGGAAACGAAAAATAAAACAACCAGGGTGGAAAAGATTTGTAAAAAGCTTAAGTTCCAACAACTTTATCTAATGGATCCGACAGGAACAGCGGGGGGACTGGCAATTATGTGGCATGAGGAACTAAGTTTAAAGGTGCAAAACAGCTCACAACACTTCATTGATGTACAGTGCACATATCTTGAAAGTAAAAAGATAATGCAGATTACCTTTCTCCACGCATCTACTGACTTTGGAGAGAGGATGGAGTTATGGCAACAGTTAGGAACCCTCAAACCTTCAGGCTCCATTCCCTGGATCTACATGGGAGACTTCAATGAGATTCTATATATATGGGAGAAAATTGGGAAAAAGGAGGCAGACAATTGACAAATTGCAGCTTTCAGAAATATGATTAATGATCTATCCCTGATGGATGTAGAAAGCCACGGATGCGCTTTTACGTGGGCTAATAACAGGGAGGGAGATGAGCTGGTAAAAAAGAGACTCGATCGAGTACTATGTAATCTGGAATGGAGGGTTACCTTTCATGAAGCAGAAGTCCAGGCGCTCCCTGCCATAGGATCAGACCACAGTCCCCTCATCCTTCGCCTGTACCCTATAGTATACAAAAGGAAAAAACAGTTCAAATTGGAAACCTTCTGGATGGATCATGCAGAATACCAGGAAGTCATCAAGCAAGTCTGGGAAGACATTACAACTCCACATCATACATTTGCAGAAAAATTAGGGAGAACATCGAAAGAATTAACGAAGTGGAGCAAAGAGAAGTTTGCCAATGCTTATTCTCAGATCAAAGAGCTTAACCAAGTTTTACAAGCAATCACTAATCAAAAAGCTCAGCATACAAGTAGACAGAAAGTGCAGCATATAATTAGCCAAATAGCAGCATTGAGAAGACAGGAAGAACAATTCTGGGGAATGAGGTCACGTATCAAATGGCTACATTGGGGAGACCAAAACACCAGTTTTTTCCATGCCACGACAATCCAAAGGAGACACCAAAATCGTATTACAATGTTGCAATTAGAGGAAAATCGGTGGTGCAGAGAGCCATCAATGATAAAACAACATATTAAAGCTTTCTATGAAAACCTGTATAGCTCTGAGGGGCAACGACACTACCAACTGATCTTAGACCAATGTCCATCACCAATTACAGAGAGGATGAATGCAAATCTGGTGGCAATACCTCTATTGGAAGAAATCAAGGAAACAGTGTACCAATTGGGAGCTCTCAAGGCCCCAGGACCAGATGGCTTCAATAGAGCTTTCTATCAAAAATCATGGGCAACTATAAAAACTGACCTGCTGCAACTTGTGCTGGAGTTTTTTCAAACAGGGGTGCTTGACCACAGGCTAAACCAGACACATTTTGTATTGATCCCGAAAGTAAAAGGCCCTGAAACAATTAGCTAATACAGGCCCATCAGTCTGTGTAACTTCAGCTACAAAGTCATTTAAAAAATATTAGCAAACAGACTCAAAAAGTGGTTGCCACTTATCATTGAACCAGAGCAGGGAGCCTTCGTCTCGGGGCGGCAAATACAGGACAATATCTTTATTGTTCAGGAAATTCTGCATCAGCTGAGAATAACCAAAAGGAAGACAAAACATCAGGCTATTGTAAAGCTTGATATGCAGAAAGCATATGATCGCATAGAATGGGATTTCGTGAGGGATCTAATGTTGCATATGGGATTTGATGCAAAATGGGTCTCCCTAATTATGCAATGCATAACAACAGTCACTTTCAGCTTAAAAATCAATGGTGAACCTACCTCTTTCTTCCATCCATCGAGGGGTCTCAGACAAGGCGATCCCCTCTCACCCTATATCTTCATCCTGATATCCAATGTCTTAACCTGGATGTTGAAGAAAGCATTAGCAGAAGGTACACTCAAAGGAATACAGGTAAATAAACATTGCCCTCAGCTATCACACTTGATGTTTGCCGATGATGTTATCTGTTTTCTAGATAGGACTATTACAGAATGTCAGAACCTTGCTCTCATATTAACCCAATACTACTATGCAACGGGTCAATCAGTAAATTTGAATAAATCAGGGGTTTATTTTAGTGGACATTGCCCAGAAATTTTGAAACACAATCTGGCCACACAATTGCGAGTCCCTATACTAAAGAAAACAGGAAAATACTTGGGCATACCTACTGAATGGGGACAATCCAAAAAAACGATGTTTTCGTGGATCCTGGATAGAGTAAACTCCAAGTTAGCGGGATGGAAAGAAAAAATGCTTACAAAGGCTGGTAAGGAAGTGCTAATAAAGAGTGTGGTGCAATCCCTACCTACCTATGCCATGTCCATATTTCAGCTGCCTGTTTCGATTTGCCGAGCTATAGAACAACGGATTGCATCTTTTTGGTGGCAGAATAGGGATGCGAAAAGAGGCCTGCATTGGAAAAACTGGGAAATGTTAAAAACTCAAAAAGATGCAGGCGGCATGGGCTTTAAGGATTTGATTACCTTCAATGGAGCCATGCTAGGTAAACAGGCCTGGCGTCTAGTTTCCTCTCCTTCAGCTCTATGGAGTAGAATGATTAAAGGGATTTATTTCCCTCATGGAGATCTATGGAATGCGTCCAAAGGAAATCGACCATCATGGGGCTGGCGCAGCTTAATGCTTGGCAGAGATACCATCAAAAGCAATGTTAAATGGTCAGTAGGGGATGGGAAATCAATTCGCATAAGAGAAGACAGGTGGCTATTACAAGGCACAGTAGGTGGGACAGCACACCACACAGAGCCAAAACTTGTGTCTGAATTGATCAATCCAGAATCCAGAGAATGGAAAAAGCAACTGATTTATAATCATTATGAAGAAAAAATTGCAAATGAAATTGTAGCAATTCCCCTACATCAGCAACCAACGCAAGACAAGATTATATGGATAGGCAATGGTTCTGGACAATATTCTGTCAAGAGCGGATATAATGAAGCAAGAAAATCCACTAGCAACACAGATCAGAACCGGCCATCATGTTCTTTTCAACCACCACGTACCTTGTGGACACAAATTTGGAGTCTTGATGTGCCTCCAAAGGTTCGCTTCTTCATCTGGAGTCTATGCCAAAATGCCCTCCCGATGAAGGAAAACCTATATAGAAGAAAAATTGTAAGTGACCCACGATGCCCGGTATGCTGTTCGAGTATGGAAACTACAGAGCACTTGCTGTTTCTTTGCAAATGGACAAAGCGAGTATGGCAAGACCCGAATTTTGAGCAGATCAGGCCAAACAACAGAATCAATCGCACGGATCAGTGGATTTTAAAAGCTTTCCGAAGAGATCAGAACTCACCCGATCGTGAACTCATTAGTCTGATCCTGTGGAACATCTGGAAGGCGAGAAACAACCGGATCTTCCGTGCAAAGGAACCCCAACCAGCAGATCTGCTGATAATCGCAAAGGAACAACAGTATACGCTCAGCACGGGTAGATCGAAAAAAGGCGAGCGAGCTCTCAATCAAAACTCACCCGCTCACTGGAAGCCTCCGGAAGGGCAAAACCTAAAGTTGAACGTAGATGCGTCGTGGAGCCCCAAAGATTTCCTTTGCTCTGTCGCCGGTATCGCACGAGACGCGGCTGGAAGGGTTCTCGACGGCTTCGCGGCCACAGCTAGGGTTTCCTCGGTAGCTGAAGCGGAAACTCAAGCAATTTTTCACGGGATATCGTTTCTGCACGAACTCAAGACGAACCACGTGCGGGATCTTGGAAGTCGAACTGGAAGCTACTTCATAGAAAGCGACTGTTATGCTGCAGTAGAAATGGTCATGGGCCGGGCCGCATATACATGGGACCTTAAAGAAATCGTTCACAGGTGTATGCATGGGCTTCAGCAGAACAACGACTTCACGGTGATTTATAGCCCACGAGGAACCAATGCAGCGGCGGATTGGATTGCTCGACACCATCGACAAAACACCCTACCACGTAATTGGGTGTCTTTCCCCCCTCTTCCCCTATGGAATATATTATGCGCAGATCTTTCCCCTTCTGTGGTTTGTAAGACTTCTCTTTAATTAAGTAATAGTCACTTCTATTTTGACCAAAAAAAAAAAAAAAAACTGAGAGCTCTAATTACTTTGTACTAAATCACCAATATATGAGTTCACGAAAATTTATCAAGTTACTGGTGCATAGTACTTTTGTCCTTGTTGCACGGGACTTCGCTGATTTTTTATTTTTACTTTTTGTTGACGCAATTTTCTAAATTTAAAGGAGAAAAGGTGCTGACGATCTAATCCGTTCTAATTTGCTTTTTCGCATTGCAATATCGACTCCACTGACAAAATGTTAGAATTCCGTGAGACGGGTTTAATTTGAGAGCGATGGATAGTGGGCTTAGGAGGTGTTCCATGGTTGGTCATAGTGGAATTATGAGCTACTTTTCATTGCAAATCCTTGCCTGATTCCACTGCCCTCTCTCAAGATGCGCGTCCTTAATCAATTGATTAAGTCGATGCTGATGCATCGGTACCTAGATAATTATTTAGTCGATTTTTAAATTTATTGAATACATGTCAATTCTATAACACAACTTTTCAAATTTGTCATAAGTCTTAATATACTCCCTCTAGCCAATTGTCGTTGGAAAATTGCTAGCGTGACGTTCAGTCATTGTTGGCCATCTTATATAGCGCACTAAAGTTGATAAATTTTGGGCTTGTCAAGGTGGATAGGTCATGAATTTTTTCACGCGATGAGTCAAGAGAATTACATAGGAGCTGTACAAAAATTTAGAATCACATTGATAAAATTAAAATAAAATTAAAACCGAATCACCGTTCCTACAATAAATTTAAGATTTCAAGGTTACATCACGAGTCACGACATGAAAATTTGCTAAAGAGTTGACCGAGATTGATCATGAAGATCTCAATGAAGCCCTAGCGTCCTTCGCCGGTAAAAAGAACATTCCACCGAGATTTCCCCTCCTTCCGTTATCCCCACGTCATCATCTTCCTCCCGTCGCCACCGATTCTCTCTCTCTCTCTCTCTCTCTCTCTCTCTACAATCCTCCAGATCCGCCCCCTCTCTCTCCTCCCATGGATTTCTTCAAATCCGTCTTCTCCGACGACCCAATTCCCCCCGCCCCGGAACCCCCAAAGCCCCCGCCTTGACCCGGACCCGGAACCCGAACCCGGATCGCCGCCGCCGCCGCCGCCGCCCTCGCCGCCGCCCGCGGCCGGTGGCGGGGCGTGGAGCTTCGGGGGCCTGATCAAGACCCTGGCCACTCGGTCGGAGTCGGTGATCGAGTCCTACCGCCGCGACCTCGAGGAGTTCGGGTCGGGGCTCCGGAAGGAGACCGCGGTCATCCGCGAGGCCGCCTCCCGCGCCGTCAAGGACCTCCCCACCTCGCTCGAGGTCGGCGCCTCCGTCGCCCAGGAGTCGCTCGAGTCGGTCGGGCAGGCCATCGACGACATCGGCGCCACCGTGGTGAAGTCGACGGCCGAGATCCTCTCGCACGGGAAGGAGGCCCTGCTGGATCTCGACTCCGATTCCTCCGATTACGGCAGCGGCAGGCGGCCGAGCAGCGCCGGCGCCGCTCAGAATCCCGATTTCAAGAAGTACAGCAGGTTCGACGCGCAGCTGCGCGCGATCCGGAGCGACGCGGGCGTGTACCGCGAGGAGCCGGAGGGGTCGGAGGAGTATGGGGAGTGGAAATTAGGGTTTTCGTTGGAGGAGAAGAGGGAGGAGATTGAGGGTTTGATTGGGGAGGGTGGGATGATGAGAGAAATGTATGAGAGGGTTGTGCCTGAGGAAGTTGATCATGAGAATTTCTGGACTAGGTACTTTTACAGAGTGCATAAGCTCAAGGTAGCAGAGGATGCCAGGGCTCGGCTGGTGAAGCGGGCGATCTCTGGGGATGAGGAGGAGGATTTGAGGTGGGATTTCGAGGATGAAGATGAGGAAGGAGGAGGAGCAGCATTGGAGGCGAAGAGCGAAAATGTCGAGCTGGTGAAAAATGCGCAGGAGGTGGTGAAAACGGAGGAGGACACTGGTGAGACTTCATCAGCCGGGCTTGTCCAGGCTTGGGAGAAGAGTGTAGCCGGTGAAGAGGAGAAGTCGGATTCAGAGAAGTCGGGTAGTGACGCATTGGAAGTTAAAGCCGATGAGAGAGCGAATATGGAAGGAAGACTGATAAGACTGATAACACCAGCGAGTCGTGCAAGGACAGTGATGTGTCGATCATATCGACCCAGCCCTCAATGCCTGAGGTGGCGGACCTTGGGTGGGACGAGATCGAAGACATGGTTGGCACCGACGAGGGTAAGAGGGACAGTGTTTCCAGCGCGAGCAGGATCGATCTGCGAAAGCGCCTGAGCGGGGCAGAAGAGGAGGATTTAACTTGGGACATCGAGGATGACGATGAGCCTCCCAAATTGTGATGAAGTAAATGGTCTTTCGCAATTGAAAACCTTTAGAAACTGTAAGCATTGAGGTCTAAGTTTCCCCTTGATATCATGTCACTGCACTTGGTCTATCTTAGCTTGCGCAAAGCCATTTATTTGTGTTGTTACAACAGCGTGTCTTGTGGATAGTTTTCTTCGTTTTATATACTCTTCAGAGTTCAGCTGGAAGCTATATAACTGTGCAATTGTCCATTCATGATTACAAATAAAAGCTTGGTCCTTTCTTTTATGCCTTCCTCAAAACAAGACTTGTATTGCTCTTTTGGGAGGAGGCAGCTTTGGCGACAGTAAAATTTCTTGGAAGCATCGGTCAGTGCTCCGGTGGTTTGATCTTGATGTTGTTGATGCTCTTGTGAGCAAGGTTATGGCAGCTTTGGTGGCTTTCTTTTCTTGCTTAGTATAATAGTATAATTTGCCAAAATCAGGGGCTTTGATGAATTTCTGCAGTTTCAGAGATGTTTCTGCTGTTCTCTGCGGTGCCGGCTAGGAGAGCTCTTATCGATCAGACCTTCACTCAGGATTCCAGCATTGTTATTAGTCCATTCCACTAGCCTTGTCTTTGTAATTATCACAGCGGCCGAAGCACCAAACCTCGGGCTTTTCCTGTATTCTAAGTGGAAACCGTTTTCATCTTTGTCTATTCCAAATCAACCGAGTACTAATAACCATAAGGGCATGAGTTGATTCTCTCGACGCAAGAGGCCATTAGAAACACATTCAAAGTAAAGATTCCTACTCTACAGAACAAGATGGCTTCAGTTGTGCCAGTTTTAGGTGGTTGGCAGTTGGCAGGTTGTGCCAACCAGGCTAGGGGTTTCAAAGTTGAGATAGGCTTCTTCATTCTTTGCCTTTTCAGGTGGATTTTAAGGTGCAGGCTGTGCCTCCATTTTTGTAATTCTGGAAGAAGACGCATTGCCAATTAGTCATATTAGGCCCGCTCACTTCGATTTACCCTAAGCATTCCATTGTGTTGGTCCGTGTGTCATATCAGACCATAGTCACTGACTCACCATACACTAGCAGAACAGCAAATCACACTATTTGATAGAGAATAGCAATTTCCAGAGTGCAACATGTACTTTACACAGCTGAAGATAGCAAGCATGTTGATAGTGAATGCGCACATCCATTCTGGTAACGCAGAGTGAACAAGGATATAAAGAAAGGGAGCCAACGATTTAATCCAGTGAGAGACCCCCATAAATCTCAGCTAAAGTAGAACATATAAACAAAAGTACACCCCCACAATTTTTCTCAGCATTTTCAGGGACACATGCATATGGAGTTGGTAATGCATGATAGTTTTGCCGCTTGAGAAATCAAATGTACATCTAGTTGTCTCCCTGCCTCAGCATCCTCAAGATGGTAAGGAACAGGTTCAAGATGTCCAGATATAGAGTGATGGATGCCCAAATGTACTCATCATAGGTAAAGCGCTTGATCAGGTTCTCGGTGTCATAAACAATGTACCCTGAGAAGATGACAGCAGCCATTCCCCCATAGATGGCCACTGATGTAGAGCCAAGTGGGAACATCATCTGCACAGTCATAACAATGAATTTGAATGAGTTCATGAAAACACGCGAGAGGTGATTGTTGTAGGCACATTATATCCGTGGTTAAAAAAACCCAACCTGCATAAAGCTAGTCATGAGGAGAACAATGAGGCCGGTAAAGAGGATTGGACCAAGATAGCTGAAATCCTTGCCCTTCTTAGAAGCCCAGAATGTGTATCCAGTTAAGGCACAAACCACTGATGAGGTCAAAATCAAGGCTTCAAGGACAATTCTTCCTGCAGGCAGACAATATTCAAGAAAATTTCAGACAAAATGGAAACTGCAAGAGGTATTTGCACATGATGCTCCAGGGAAAATCTAAACTACAAGAAGAACCCAGATGAACAAAGGAGTAGGGAATAGATACCAACCCTCGGTATTTGCGCAGCTGACACCAACAGTGAGGCTCAGTGACAAGGTAAAGAGACCGAGGAAGACAAAGTTCAATGGGTGCTTCTGCTGATAAATGTGAAGAGGCCACAACACTGCAGAGATATCACGATTAAAATCTCTTTACAAATGAAATTAAAGCAAACTAATCCTCCACACTTCCACAACCTAAAAAGCCAAAGAGAAAAAGGGCCTCTGCAGGAATTTAAGGTTTAACTTGCCAGCGATCATGAACACTCAATAAAGGAAATGCAGTTCCATTACTTAATGCATGAGGCTACCAAGGAAACATAACAGGGGCAGAAACCACGTGAAACTCCAAGCCAGTATATATGTATAGCCAGTATTTACTGAACAAATAAAGGTGCAGATGATTATTGAACTTGAGAGACAAGAACAGGGCAACAACTCTGGAAGACAAATACTTAATTCAGGAGCTGGCTTGGGTTTTAGATTAGTGGATGGCACCTGAATGACCTGAAAACATTCCCATCATGTCAAGAGAGACAGTTATAATACTTAATGACAAACAGATTCAAACTTCCTTGGTGAACTCTATGTTTGGATAAATAAGATATTTGCTTGTCTTAAAAGTTTCCTCATGGAAGCAGTGCCAAAAGATATTACTTTATCTCAGGTCAGTACTGTGACACTAACATAAGTAACCCAATTGCAATGGTATATAAATTTACTGATCCGTGATAAAAATCACAAGTTTAATTCATTGGCAATTGGATCATCGACCTCAGGCTCGCAACACCTATGCTAAGCAAGTGTATTCTTTACTCTAGTACAATACAAGGGGCTACATCACATGCTTATCAGGAGAGATCTCCAATGAAAGAAGAAAAGAATCAACTGCAAGGAATAGAGTCCACAAGCTGCGCGGCCCAAAGTAAAGCACTCGATCCCTGTCAAATGCCAACATCCACGCCAAATACAAAATTTCGCTAGAAAGACAACACAACCACCTCCACCATCAACAGCAAACCCCATCAAAATTCAATTCCCTGCTCTAAATGAGATCCACCCACGCCGAGCCCAATCAAACAGAGGCAATTCCCCCAAAATCACAAGCGAAACAGAGACAGAGGCATCGAGATCAGAAACCCCAATTCACTATCAGCTAGGTAACCGAATGAAACCCCGACCCCCACCACCACCCACGAATCGCGATGAAATGAATGCAATTTCCCACCGGATCACACACGAGCACGCACAACAAGCAAAATTCAAGCATCGGCGGAAGCAGATACGGCGAGATCTGGAAGGGGATCACGCACAGACGAGGGGGAGGAACATGAGGAAGAGCAGGAGGCCGGAGTTCCCGCGGAGGAGGTCGTTGACGGGGGCGTAGAGGACGGTGACGGAGGAGACGACGGTGGTGAGGACGATCTGCGCGGTGAGGATGCCGTACACCTTGCGGATGAAGCCCCATCGGAGCTGGTTCTCGCCGTAGCTGAGGCCCGGGTACAGCGTCTCCCCTTCCCCGAGCTCGAGGTCCTTCTCCAGCTTGCCCACCCTCGCGTATCCGTCCATCTCTCTCTCTCTCTCTCTCTCTTCCCTCTTTCTCTCTCTAGGCGGTGAGGCTTTTTCTTTCTCTCTCTGTGATTTTCTCGGGAAAATCTGGTGAGAAAGGAAGGAAGGAAGGAGGGAGGAAAGAGGTGGAGGTGGGAGTTGTCGAGGGCCGGGAGAAAATCGGGTGGATCTGGATGGTTGACCGGGACCCGATCTGCACCGTCGGATGTCGTCGGAGGTCGCGAGATAGTTATCAGACGGAGGAAACGTCGTTTCGAGTTTGTTGGCAAGTCAAAGGCGCGTCCATTTACATTATTATTTTTTTTAATTCGGTCCGGCCAAATCTTAATTAATTAAGAAGATATTTTCATTTTTAATAGGATTAATATCACAAAAAATAAATAATTAGTGCCCCATTATTAGTGGGGTGATAACAAAAGCCAACGATGATTGTGGGGTTAGGGAAGGGCTAGTGACCCTCTCTTGAGTGACGACTCTCTTTTAGATTTGGATGAGGGTTGCTCACGGGTGAGGGTCGCTGACTCTTGTGTAGGTCTGGTGGTTCTCACCTAGCACCTTTAAGCCTCACCTTGACGTGTTTTCTTTTTTTCCTAATGAAAAAAAAAAAAATTGAAAATTTAAAAAAATGAAATTATTCCTTCATAGCTAGTAAGTTTTTTATTTTTTTGGATCGGTCTAGCTGGTGAGTTTAAGTCCTTATTTAAGATTGATATGAGCATTTTATATTTTTATTACAACAATATCTACTTTAAATCTTTATTTAAGAAAATGATGATATTTTAGGTCATTATTTGAAATAATGCCCATTTCAAAGCATTTTTGATAAAATGATGGTATTTGGGCTTTTATTTGGAATTTTTCCTTAATTATTTTTATTACAAAAAAATTTAAACTAATACATTTGTAACAATTTTATCTTTAATTAATTTTTAATAAATTTTATCACAAATTATTGAGTTAAATGACAAGTGGTGTACCGATTTGAGATTTTACTTATTTAGTTTGTGATTTTCCCTGGTATTAATATAATTTAATCGAAATTAATAAATGGTAAATACAATGTATCGGTTTAAAGTTTTTTGTTATGGTATTAAGTTTTTAATATAATAATTTCGTAATCCACAAGGTAAGATAATACGTTAAAAATGGCTACTCGTCAAGAAGCGCGCAGTCGATCCTCTGGAACGACAGCTTCTTCCCGGCGACGTCGTAGGCCATGTTGTAGTACTGCTGCGCCATCAGCCCGATGATGGACAGGCCCTCGACGTCGCTCCGGGCCACCGCGATGCAGAACACGTCGTCCTTCGCCTGGTAGAACACGCTCGCCGCTTCCAGCCCGAGGTCGGCCCCGCCCGCAAAGTGGAGCGTCGTGGCCGGGAACCCGACCAGGTCCCGCCCCACCGTGCCCCGGTAGCACAGCGACGACGGACCGCTCGGGACTCGCTCCAGGACCCCGTCCAGCAGGCTCCTCACCTCGCCGTGGACCGCCCGGGCCGCTTTCTCAACCAGCCAAGTCATCGGCGACCCTGAGTCCATGACCACCCCGCCGTGTCGCCTAGTCCTTCGGAAGGCATTGCGGTCGATGTCGAGCCTTTTCTGGCCTATGCTTATGCCCTCGAGCGTGACGTAGTAGAGCCCCTTGACGACTTCGAGCGGGGTCGAATAGCCCTGGAATATCGCTCCTTCGCCTAAGATCAGGTGGTTGTACTCGTAGCTCGGGTCCATCAGATTGCCGATGCAATAAGAAAACCGCGAGCCGAGCCTCGATACCAAGGAGATCATCCGGGCGCCGAGCCCCAAGATGCCTGTGACCCTCCCGTCCCTGAATTTCCCGTTCTCATGGCCGCATCCGAATACCACATCGGGCACGGTGATTGCTCCGTCGTCCCGAGTTTCGAATGTGAGCTGATCCTTGGCAAGCACTCCTCTTGACGAGGGGCCATCGTAGTATGTCTGGTTGTAGATGCACCAGTCGGACCGGTCGCATTTGCTGCCCGGGGCATAACTGCAGTAGGGAGCTCTGCAGGACACGCTTGAGTACGTGGACGACCTGAGCGGGTCGAGCACTGGAGTGGCTTGTGCACGGCAATTCCTGCACGGAGCACATCGGACCCACAAGAGATTGCTTCCCGTGTCCATGACCGCGAGTTGCCGAACGGGAGGATGGCCCAGGGAGAAGTTGACAAAGAGCTCAGGGAAGGACGGGATGAGGTTGAGCTGATGAACGCTCTTCTCGAGGACTTTGGCTTCAAAGTAGGCCAATCTTGCGGTTGAGCTTTGCAGAATTCGTGTGGCGCAATCGGTGATGGTGTCATTCGGGTTGTAGTATGGAGAAAGGAGTGAATCTCGGTGAATAAGCCTAGTGACAATCCGGCGAGGACTCGAACCGTTCGTGGTAGCAGCTAAGGATAGGCGATTTTTCAACACCAAGAAAAGGAGTGAATGAACTAATGCGTGTGCAGATGCCATGGTAACACCTTTGCTGCTGCAATCGCTTTGCTGTTCTTACCAATCAATGTATTTGTGCGAAATTAATATCCACCACCAATGCTCTTTCCATCGATGAGAGCAATTCAGACAAGATCAAGATTGTCTGTTAGAGGTGGCAAAGACCGTTTCAATTAGATAATAAGGAATGGTCAATTGCTATTGTCACAAATTCTAACATGACTCTGCCATGTATTATTAATCTGATGCTTTAAGTTCATGTCAGTTCTAGCTTGTCATTTTTGACATTGATAATGTCTATGATCTGCATGACTAGATTACACTGATGGGGGGAGTTTGGTAGGGAGAGAGGATTCATGTGATCTATTCTTTTGTTGATACATGACCTGAAATTTTATTAGGTGAAGGCGACAAGGACGGCTAAATGGTAAATAATGCAGTGCCCAATAAAATCGGAAGATTGTGAGTATCTGCAGAAATGATAGGAAGCTGCACGGGAGACTTTGGCGCCTTTGAGATTGAGACTCAATTAAACAATGCGGGTACATAAATCTTATGGCAACTCGATGAACTCCATCCTTTTGATGCTGCGACTCATCCTCGTTATAAACATTGCGATTTTAGAAGCACGGGTTTCTTTCTTTATCAGTGATTATGAACATTCACACAGACACACGAGAATACATCAGATCAAGCACTCGCTCCAGATAACCAAACCAGCCCCTTGAGGATTATACAAGAAAGGAGGGTAGGGGGGAGGGGCAAAAAGAATTACAGAACAGAAGGTTGGGACTGAATGACGTTTTCGAAGAAGAGCTTGTTCGAGCAGCTTAGGCCAGACATGGTAGGATCGACTTCAAACTCTTCCAATGCCGTAGGCACTTGGGTCCGCTGTAACTTCTGAAACTCCGGCATGAAGGGCACTGGTGCAGAAGAGCTGGGTTGCGCTCACGAATATCACGAGCACTTCAAGGATTCTCTACACATGAAAGTAACAGCACAGCTCAACTGTTAGAACCCAGAAAAGCAAGAGGTAAAAAAGCAAGACCAAATCCAGTCTAGGGCGATCGGAATTCCCCAAATAAACAACAAAAGATATTCTGGGTTGTCACAAGGAAAAAAAAAAGAGAAAAAGAAAAAGAGGAAAAAGGAGAGAGATATTCTGGGTTAGGTTCAGTTTTTCCATTCAGGATGCTTTGGAACACTGCCTACACTATCTCTGTAGTTTCTTCACACCATTTGACAGAGAAGTTTATGATGTCTTATCCCTTACCAGATTCGTACCAGTCCAGCCGATCTCGATTTCCTTACATGCCAATCTGCAAGAGCACCCCGGTCATGGTGTGAGCTTCATTTAACTGATAGAACTCATATCGCTTTTTTCTTTTCTTAACTCTACATAGCAATTTACAGGTAAAAAATAAGAGCTTAGAGAAGGGTCTCCCTCTCACCCCATAGCCAAAAAAGTTAGGAGCAACGTGATGAGAGAAGAGGCGGCAGCTGCGTGCAAGTTTGAGATACCCCCTTCAGTGATGTTCAGGTAGCCAGTGGCTGAAGTTGTCATGCCCACGATCCCTGCGATCAGTGAGAAGATGACTAGGAATCCAGTCGCCATGTTTCCGACCGGAAAGTATATTGGGAATATACGGGCTGGGATCGTCAAAACTGAAGCTGAAAATGGAGATATTGTTAGATCACTGAATTTATCAAAGATCAGTCAACTATACCCACTCTTCTTGCACATTAAACATTGAATATGTTCATCTTGAAATCCTTTTCAACCAAAATATTTTGGCAAAAACATTTTTTAGGACAGGAAATATGTGCCTTTATAGGCTGAAGGATCAAGGTCGACAGGGTCATAGACTTGGAATATTTACCAGTTTCCCTAGATCTCACGATTGCATGATTCACGGCCCACCCGGCGATGACAATCACAACGAAGTAGATCAGGAGATTGAGGAGTAACAGGACAGATGCCGCTGATTTCATGGATGCTGCAGCCATTATGAGCTTTTGAGGCTTAGAAAGAGAGGAGATAAAAAAAACCTTCAACCAAAGTCTGTCTTATTCAGATAGGTGCACAAGTATATGTTATATATACTCGACTTCAGTGATCAAATCTGCTTCCTTTCTTGACCAGATTGATTCATGATATTCTAATCTGTCTCTGCAAGAATCACTGGACTGTCTTCCGTTGAAAGCAATCTCTCCAATTCGCCCAGCTGGGTTTGCTTCATTCTAGAGGAAAAGGGATATGGTTTTGATGCTATTCTGGTCGTGGAACTTTGTTCCAGAATATTTAAGAATTTAAAGGAAGTGGGTCTTCTTTGTCTGTACAATTACTCAACCTTGGCATCGCCAATCCTCCATCCGGAAGACAACTTCTTTTGGTCCCGATTCGCAAGCAAAGATGGCATAGAGTTTTCCTACCACCGCATTTGTTTCGGATCACTTTGGTTCAAAGCCCCGTAGCCACGGTCAATAAAGCATATGAATCCAACAAGACAAGCAAGAACAGCAGCATCAGTACTGAATTCGCCATCTCGAGCAGAGCTCCTCATGAATCGTTGAATTAATTTTCCCTCGATGCCCTCAAAGTCCTTCACATTTGCGCTTAACATAAAATTTAATTGATCTTTGCACCATATCAAGAGAAATGCCACTTGAGAATGAAATTAGACCCTTCTTTGCCTTCCAATAAGTGACAGCTTCTGCAAATCTTTCCCTTTGTCAGAGAGCTTAAGAAAAGCACAAACTCCCATTCCCATTTTTTAGGCTCACGCAACACAGCACACAATCGGAACAAACCGATGAGCAAAGACAGGATGATCCCTCGAGTCAACCCGATGGGCACAAAGTAAACACAGAGAAAAGTTCAACAGGCTGCGCACATGGCAATCCTTTAATTCGGTTAAGGCAAGCACTTTCTCTTTCAATCGGAACAAACCGGCTGCCATGCTCGAAGGGATCAATTTAATCGGAAATGTGGGATCAGAGGGTTTGGATCTATCCTGAAGATATAATTTGTTAATTTGGTCAAGGCGAGCACTCTCTCTTTTAATGCATGTTTGACTCGTGCAAGGAAAGTGATAGAGGTAGCCTAAATTATTGAGACAAAATTGTCCTGTTTCGTTGCAGATGCTGAGTTCCATTGCTTAATCTGGATTGCAAGTGTGGCTTTATAGAATCTATAATCAGTGAAAGTATAAAGATTTGCATTGATGTCAATCTCAATATATTTCACTGATGAGACGTAATTAAATTTATGTATCTCTGTCTGTGCCACTTTTGAGTGGAAAGCCTCACTCATTTGCATATTATTATGCTTATAAAGTAGTTTGTGTATGTAGCTCTGAAGAAGTTTGGTCACGGCTCGATTAAAACGGAAATGCTGGAGTTATCCTTTTGAAGCACATTCTAAAAGTTTGATATCTCCTTTTCATTATTATATAAAATCAGATCAAGAAAGGTTCTGGCTCAATGAAGAGGCATGAACGGAGATATATGACCTTTAGGAGCAACCGGTCATATTTGGAACAACGTAGTTTTTGGTGGTAGAATAGCGTCTTCAAAGGTTGTGGTTCAATAAAGAGGCATGGAAGGAGATACATGACCTTTAGGAGCAACCGGTCATATATTTGGAAGAATGTGATTTTTGATAGTAGAAAATGTAGTTTTTGGTAGTAGAGTGTGTCTTCAATGAACAATGCTTAAAACGGCGTAAATAAGAATACAAACATCAACACAAGTATATTTTTTTAAGGATGTGACCTGTGTCTTTAGTCCACTCTCTTAAGCCGAGGAACCTATCTGAAGAGAATGGATCTTTATTATTGAATATTTAGAGGGATATGAGGGGAGGGCACCTATTCTTATATTAGAAACTCTTTTGTTATAACTGTTGATTCATATTCAATCTAGTAGACGAAATCATATCTACTCTCTTACCAACTACTGACATTTAAGCTGAGAGAATTAGAGAATTCTAAAACTGACTCAATTACAGTCTCGCCTATTCTTAAGAACATTCCGGAAACCCTAAGAGAAACCTAGGCAATCTCCAACAATCTTCATTTTTTAGCACGATCTTTTGGTCACAGAACCTCAAGACCATAGCACTTGCTCAGCCATAACTCTTCTCTGTTGGACTACATATTTTTCAAGTCACAAATATTTGTAGTGAAGTCCTCAAATACAGTCCTGTGGTTGATGGTCCAGGAAAGCCTTTGCCATATGTGATTTTCCACCATGGGAACAGGTTTATTGTCTATTTGATACATACTGAATGAATTTAGCAAAGTTTGCAAGTTTCAACAGTGTCTTGTAAATGACAGATTGTAAGATCCCCGTGCTCTCAGATTCTTCTTTTGTGCAGCGGGTGCCCAATTGACGCGGGTGAAGCGGCCATAGTTTTGCTTCCTTCAACTATCACTATTTTTACCCTCGATTTCGCTGGATCAAGACTTTCTGGGGGAGAAAGATGTTACTTTGGGGATGGAATGAAATGGGATTCTACTAGGATATTGGAGTAACTATTTTTCTGTGTTTTCTTCCAGGCATTTGTTTTTTTTTTTTTTTTTTTTTTTTTTGGTAAGGTAAGTAATATTAAGGGGAAGGTCAAAAAGTACAGACAATCGGTTTCAAAGAACTGTCACTCAAGATGAACGGGCTCATGATGAGTGAAAGGAAGCCAAAAAAGGCCAATCGGCCGACAACACCAAAACAAGGCAACACGCCAAAGGAAGAACACAAAGCAGCACCAAGTGTCTACCCAGGCAAGGCCAATTAGACGTCGAAGATAGCAGGGTCCACTTCCCAGCAACGTTGCACTCTTCTGTTTCTTGGGGAATCCTCCACATTCTTGAAGGTGCAAGCCTTATCTTTAACAACCTTAAGAAGGTGCTTCTTCCAGGCATTTGTTTATTAAAGACTTTAGCCAAAAAGTATTTCTTGAATTCTTTTGTGGGTCCTTTCTCCTTTTTTACTCTTGACTTGACACACGTAAGTTTTCATTCCCTGGGGAAAGTTTTAGCATATAAGAGGCCGTAGATTGAAGCAACCGTTGGGCTTGCTAAAATTGTGCATATTTATGGTTTGCCCTTCCACCGTTCATTCGTTTTGTGTAATAAATCCTTTGATGTGGACTGTTTAGTTCCGGTGGAGGCTTCTTCGCCACTAAAAGAAGGGTGCAGATCTGTTGTCCCCTTCACCGGATTTTTTATTTTTTTTTTAAAGAGGAATTGAAAAAGGGTTGTTGTAATAAAAGTTAGATGGGAATTTTGTTCCCCAGTCATCAAGTTTATCGCTTAATTTTAGACCTATTGATTACTTCTTTAAAAAATATTTATATTAACGAACAGATGCATAAATTGTAATTTTATTTTATATCTTGCATAATTTCAATTTAAAATTTGAATCTTTTTTCATTTTACGAATAGTCTCACGGAAAAGTTTCTAAATCTTGATTTTTTTTTTCTGTTTCCAATGTGCGATTTCATTATTTAAAGATCCAAATATTTCGTTATAAGGTGATTTTTGTTAAATATTTCAGAATGTTAAAATTTCAAATTCAGGCAATACACAGACATTTTTATTAATATATAATAAAAATCAACTTGTCCGGGTTTTAAACTAGAGGAAGTTGCCCATAACAAAAAAATACAAGGTGAGGAAATAAAATCAAGAAGTTTCTTAGAAATACAGATAATTCAAAGTATCATGGAATCAGAAAATCATGTGCTTAACGAAATCAAATTTTATGACATAATCTTCTGTAAATGATGATAATTTCATGAGTTATAAGATGATATTCTCTCTTCGACAAAAAAAATAAAAATAAGAAGGATGATATTCTCTATCCAATCATGACAAACCAAAGTCGGAAACCAAAAAAAGAAAAAAAAAGAGGAATGTTCTTGAAATTTTGTTACTTGAATTGTGTCGATGGCAGTTTAGGAAAATTCATGTTTCCTATTCGGGATTGACGTTCACTATGCATATATACATGAAGTACCAAACTCATGAACACTTCCGTTGCCATCTCCACGATTTCTCGTAAAGATGCTTTGAGATTATCCATATTTCTAGGAAGTTACTTGATTTTATTTCCTCATCTAGTATTTTTTGTTGGGGAAAATTGTTCAAAAAGTCCCAAACTTATTGTACTATTGCCAATTCAGTTTTAAATTTTTAAATTTTACAAATTGAATCCTAAATCTTTTTACTTTTTGCCAATTGAGTCAATCCAACCACTTTTAGTCAGAAATTGCTGATGTGAGAGCCACCGTGCCATGTAGGATTGTCAACGTTGATGTAGATAAAATTTAATAAAATTTTAATATTTTTAAAAATTTTAAAGTTTTTTTATGATTTTTCTTTCTTTCTTTTTTCTTCTTCTTCTTCCTTTAGCTAGTGGCCAGTCATCGAGGCGGTCGTCGGCAATGTTGGGCCGACTAACCTCCCTTGCCATAGGCGAGGCGTGGTCGAGCAAACCTTGGCTATAGTAACTCTTGCCAGGCTAAGGTGGCCTCGCTAAGCGTTGGGCATGTTGGAGAAATTCTCTTGAAATATTTTGAAGCTCACAAAACATTTCCATCAGTCTAGTCTGAAGGTTTGTAGACTCTGCCATTTAAAGTCTGAAGACCTCCGGACAGCCAAACTCAAGACTCAAAGTCTATCCTCATTGACAGTCTCTAATCCGTTGAAGAAAGGTTACCCAGAACTGGATGTTTTGTTAAGGGCTTGACCTTATCAACTGGAGAAGATCTCGTGGCTGGAATAGACATAACGGAATTCTTTGATTGATCGAGATTGACTCAAAGATTAAGGAATCGATGATTGCCTAAATATTCTTGGAAGGTTCTACTTATGGAAACCGAGATCCTGATTGTATGGGCGAACATGATTGATGGGCTATCGACACGTTCATTTAATAGCCGAATGATCTTCCTAATTGATTCCGTCCAACGGGTAGATTGGAGGAATTCCTTTGGTAAGTGCCAACGGGTGTGATGGCATAAAGGAGTATATAAGGAAGACATTCTAAGTTGTTGAGGTGTGCGCGATAGAAGAATTTCAAAGTCTGAAGCTTCTTGTTGTTTAGACAATTCCTTTGAGCGAATACTTGTATACAAAAGAGAGTCTATATTTGTGAGAAACCTTGAGAAGGTGTGATAAAACATCTACACTGTGGAATCAAGGAAAAGCGAGCTGTAACTTCTCTTTTGTTCATAGTGAAATCCAGCCGGTGGGTCGGTGCGAAAGAGTGGACGTAGGCTTGGATTAAGCCGAACCACTATAAAACCTATGTTCAATCTTCTCTCCCTCACTCTCTTTACTTTGATCGTAAATCATTTTGTGAACTCCTTTCTATCGGGCCGACTAGAATCGCTTCCGTATCTCGATAAAGTGTTTGTGCACCTATTCACCCCTCTAGGTGCTTATACTAGCTATCTCAATTGGTATCAGAGCTCGTGTACTCACTTTGTTTGAAGTATTTTACTTCAGAGAAAAAGATTCATGGCTAGTATGTTGACTCCAGGGCTGGTAAAAGGGCAAAGCAACACCAGACCGCCTTACTTTGATGGAAATGACTACAACATATGGAAGAACAAGATGAAGGCATTCTTAAGATCAAAGGATCCTCTGGAATTGGACGTTGTAGAAAAAGGAATCATTCCTAAAGCTGCATCTGTCTCAGAAAGAGGAAAGGACACTGTTGAGTCCAGCGAAATGAGTCAGGAAGAGATAATCAAGAGACAAGCTCTTGATGCAAAAACAATTGACTCTTTATATTGTGCTTTATCACCTATTGAATATAACAGAATATCTTCTTGTGATACAGCCAAAGAAGTCTGGGATAGATTACACATTATTTATGAAGGAACCGATCGAGTGAAAGAAACAAGAATCAACATTCTTCTCGGTCAATACGAAGCCTTCGGAATGAAACCAGGAGAATTTATAACTGACATGTTTAGTCGTTTTAGAGAAATCGTAAACGGTCTTGAAAATCAAGGTCAACCAATTTCTGATCCCATGAAAGTAAACAAGCTACTGCGTGGACTCTCCAAGGATTGGAATCACATTAAGACTTCAATCAGAGAGACTCAAAGAATCATGCCACTGTCTGTCGATGAGCTGGTTGGGACCCTTCAGTCTTATGAAGTGGAACGAATCAATGAAGACGAAGATCCCAAAGGTAAGAAATCAATTACACTAAAATCTAATGATGATTCTGATGTAATAGATTCTGAAGACGACATGAATGATGAAGAACTTGCTCTCATGATAAGAAGATTCAGAAAGCTGAATAGAAAAGGAAGAATATTCAATTCAAGAAAACAAAATTTTCAAAAGCAACAGACCAAGTCTGCTAAAGATGATGAATCAAATAAAGATGTAGTCTGCTTTGAATGCAAGAAAAAGGGACACATCAGACCCAACTGTCTTCTACTGAGGAAGAAGAAAGGAAAAACTGAAAGGTATCGAAAGGCTCTCAAAGCTGAAACCTGGAGTGATACGGAGTGTGAAGATAGTGATGATGATTATGCCAACATATGTCTAATGGCACAATCAGACTCAGAATCAAACTCTGAGACTGAGGGTGCGTTTGGATGGGCATTTAGAAAGCCCATCCAACCCCCAAAGCCCTTTCACCCAAAAAATGGGTGTTTGGCAACCATTCCCAAGGGGCTTTCAAGTGAAAGTTTCCCCTTGGGAATGCTGAAGGTCCATTTAATGAAAATATTATTTCCTATTTTACCCCCAAAAGTTTTTTGAAAACCCACCGTTGCCCCTGTATTTATTTATTTTTTAAATGAAAAAGAGTAGCCCTTCGCCGGACCTGCGAAGGGCGACGGCCGGCGGCGGCCGTCGGCTCGAGGTTGGGCGACCTCCGGCGAGGGTCGCGCGACCCAGCCGAGGGCCGCCGGAGGTCGCTCGACCTCGGGCGACCGGGGGTCGCTCGACCCGGGGCCGCGCGACCCGGCGACCGCCGCACGGGTCTCGCGGCCGCAGCGGCCCTCGCCCGGGTCTCGCGAGGGTGGCGCGACGGCGAGGGCCGCCTGCGGCCGCGAGACCCAGGCGGCGGTCGCCTGGGTCGCGCGGCCCTTGGGTCGAGCGACCCTGGTCACCCGAGGTCGGGCGACCTCCGGTGGCCCTCGGCTGGGTCGCGCGACCCTCGCCGAGGGTCGCCCGACCTCGGGCGACCTCAACCGACGGCCGCCGGCGCGGATTCGGCTCGCTGACGCCGCCGCAGACCCTTCGCCGGTCCGGCGAAGGGTTTACCTGATTTTTCCAAAAAAAAAAAAAAAAAAAAAAAAAAAGAAAAGAAAATATAATACCCATAAAGCCCTTTCCAAAAGATTTTTTTCCCAAACGCACGTTCAACTCAAAGTCTATTTGCAAAATTTTTTTACCAAACACAACTGCATTTTCCCCAAATAGCTTTGGGCTTTCAGCATTTGCATTGGACTCAAAGCCCATTGCAAATGCTGAACCAAACGCACCCTGATTCAGACTCAGAAACTAAATTCGAGGTAAGTAATTTCAAAATCCCTATTAAAGTTTCAAAATACGTTGATGAATTATGTTTTAGTCTTAAGACTTCTCTTAAAAGAATTTTTGAACTCAAAAAGGAAAATTCTGTTTTAAAACAACAAGAGAACGTTTTGAAAGAAAAAGTGAAATGCTTAGACCGAGATGTTTCTTCTCTCAAAGAAAGTGAAGATAATCTTTTGAAAGAAAATGCATTTCTGAAAAATGATATTTCAAATGTTTCCAAAAGATTTTCTCTAGGATCTGAAAACTGGAGAAAATACTTTACGTTCAAAAACCTTATTTCAATAAATCTAGTTTAGGAATGACTACTGAAACCATTCCTTTAATCGATTTTCCTAAAGTAAAAGAAAGAATTAAACAAAGACCAACAAGGAATGCTTACAAAAACCATTTTGAAAGGACCTTTGTCAAACTAGTAGGTCGCAATACTCTTAGATGTTCAAAATGCAATAGTGCATATCATTTTGAGAAAGAATGTCCTATGGCTTGGAGACCTGTCAATAAAGTCTGGGCAAAAATCGTATATCAGACTAACTCAAAAGGACCCAAGAAAATATGGGTACCAAAGAAAGCTTGAGTTTCTTTCTAAATGCAGGTCACTATCAAGAAAAATGTGAAATGGTACTTGGATAGTGGATGCTCGAGACACATGAAAGGAGATTCAAATTGTTTCATAAAGCTTGTTCAAGTGAATGGTGGAAAAGTCTCATTTGGAGGAAACAGCAAAGGAAAAATAGTGGGATTTAGAACTGTAATGATTGAGAATCTCACAATAAGCAATGTTTCTTTAGTTGAAGGGCTCAATTACAATATGCTCAGTATCAGTCAGCTCTGTGATGCCGGTTTCAAAATCAACTTTCAAGAGGGTATTTGTTCAGGAACCAGTAAAGACTCTACTCAGTCTTTCATGGGTCGAAGACATGGAAATATCTACCTCTTAGACGTGAAACCAAATGAATCACAATGTCTAATCTCAATCCAAGACGAAGCGAACTTATGGCACAAAAAGCTTGGGCATATCAACATGAAGCGGATAGCCAAAATCTCAGCAAAGAAGCTTGTTCGTGGTCTACCTAATTTATCATACCAAAAGCCTGATCTATGTACACCATGTATATTGGGAAAACATGTAAGAAATTCCTTTAAGCCAATAAATCAAGTTTCGACTAACCGTGTACTGCAGCTCTTGCATATGGATCTCTTCGGACTGACAAGAACGCAGAGCATTGGAGGTAAGAAATATTGCCTAGTAATTGTGGATGACTACTCACGATTTATATGGGTATATTTCTTGGCAAGTAAGTCTGAAAATTTTTCTTACTTTGAAAAATTTGCTAAAAAGGTTCAAAATGAAAATGGGTATGTTATTTCAAGTATAAAAACAGACCATGGAGGTGAATTTGAAAATCAAGATTTTGCTAAATTTTGTGACGAATCTGGTTTACAGCATTTGTTCTCTTCTCCATATACTCCAGAGCAAAATGGAGTCGTGGAAAGGAAGAATAGATCTCTTCAAGAAATGGCAAGAACTCTCTTAATTGAAAGCAATATTTCTTTACGGTTTTGGGCTGAAGCAGTTTCAACATCATGTTATATTATCAATAGAGTTTTTCTAAGGCCTATTCTAGAAAAAACCCCCTATGAATTATTCAAATAAAAGAAGCCCATTGTTTCATATTTTCATGTATTTGGATGCAAATGTTTCATATTGAAAAATGCAAATGATCGAGTTGGTAAGTTTGAAGAAAAGTCAGATGAAGGCATCTTCCTTGAATATTCAACCACAAGCAAAGCGTACATAGTCTACAATAAGAAGACTCAAACTGTGGAAGAATCAATGAATGTAAAATTTCAAGATTCTATACAAAATGAATCTATTCAGACTCATTTTGAAGAGACTGAATCTGCTCCAGACTCTATAAAGTCTAATTCTCAAGAAGAAGCTCGGACTTTGAAGGACCAAAGCCAACAAGTGACTTGTTGAAGATTACGGTGAAGGAAGTGACCATCAATCGATAAATTAACCAAGAATCTTGGAAACATAAGTCCAGTCATCCCAAAGATCTTATTATTGGCGACATCAATGAAGAAATCCGCACAAGATCCAAAAGGTGAGAAGAGTCTAGTCTTGTGGCTCTTATTTTTGAAATAGAACCCAGGAGCATAGAAGAAGCTTTATATCGATGAAAATTTGGATTGAAGCTATGCAAGAAGAACTCGAGACAATTCGAGTTAATGATGTCTCGGGAGCGACTCCTAAACCAAAAGGTAAATCAATTGTTGGAGCTAAATGGGTTTTTAGGAACAAGATGGATGAGAAAGGAAAAGTCATAAGAAACAAGGCTAGACTCGTGGCCAAGGGATACACACAAGAAGAAGGGATCGACTATGACGAGACTTATGCACCTGTAGCAAGGTTAGAAGCAATTCGTTTATTACTTGCATTTGCTTGTCATAAAAATTTCAGGTTATTTCAAATGGACGTCAAAAGTGCTTTCTTAAACGGTTTCATCCGTGAGGAAGTCTATGTGGAACAACCACCAGGGTTTGAAGACCTAAAGAAACCAGACTCAGTATTCAGACTCAAAAAGGCCTTGTACGGCTTAAAGCAAGCATCTCGAGCTTAGTACGACAGATTAAGTAAGTTTTTAATTCGAAATGGATTTGTTAAAGGTAAAGTAGACACTACCCTTTTTATTAAAAGAGAAAGCAAAAGCTTTTTACTTGTTCAAATATATGTGGATGATATTATTTTTGGATCTTCTAATGAAAGTCGTGCAAGAAATTCTTTAAGACTATGCGGGATGAATTTGAAATGAGCATGATGGGTGAGTTAACCTTCTTTCTCGGGCTCCAAGTGAAACAAGCTGGAGGAAGGAACTTTCATTCATCAAGAAAAATATGCAAATGATCTTGTCAAAAAGTTTGGATTTGGACAATTGCAAAAAGGCTAACATACCAATGTCAAGTTCCTTAAAGATAGACAAAGATGAAGAAGGAAAGAAAGTCGATCAAAAAAGCTGTACGGGAGTATCATCGGATCACTTCTTTATCTTATCGCTTCTAGACGACATTCTGTTTAGTGTTTGCATTTGTGCCGATTTCAATCGACCCAAAAGAATCTCATTTGAATGCTGCGAAGCGTATTATCAAGTATATCTCATCAACATCAAGCTTTGGTCTACGGTATCCAAAAGGGGAGACTTTACTCTTCTTGGATATTGAGACCTTGCACCTTGCTGGATGCGAGTCGATAGAAAGAGCACCTCGGGTACTTGTCAACTACTTGGAGGCAGGACAGTGTCTTGATTTTCAAGAAAGCAAAGTACAGTAGCTGTCTCTACAGCAGAAGCAGAGTATATAGCTCTCGGAAGTTGTTGTTAACAAATTCTGTGGATAAAACAACAGCTAAGAGACTTTGGAATTGAAGACTCATGCACGAAGATCAATTGCGACAACACCAGCGCTATAAATCTCACCAAAAATCCGATTCTCCACTCAAGAGCAAAGCACATAGAGATTTGACATCACTTTATAAGAGACCATGTTCAAAATGGAGATGTTTCAATTCAATTTGTTGACTCAAAGAATCAACTGGTGGATATATTCACAAAGCCTTTGGAGAAAAATCAATTTGAGTTTATCCGTTCCAGACTCAACATTTTGAGGTATGAGGAAATCAAAGTCTAGAGACGTTCAGACTCAATTATACAAGACTTTAAATTAGTCTTGGTACGATCGTCAGACTGTAAGTCTCTCTTTCTTTCTCTCGAATCTTATCTTGAAGAGGTACGATCGTCAGACTGTGTTTAAATTGTTGCTATATTTAATCGACGAAATTATTGCATCTTTTTCAAAAAGGGAAGTTATTTTTGAAATGACTATTTTCGCGGAAAAAGACAGTTATGTTGAAAAGGCATTTTTTATTTTCCTTTGTGACGCTTCGTTTATCCTTCTTTTTAAACCGATCGTGTACTGTTGATCGCTCTTCACTTTACTCTCAAAAACCCTAGAAAGCATCGATCCTCCATTCCCGTTTTCTTCCCTTGTTTAATCTTCGAAAAAGTTGTCATCTTTCTTGGGAAAGTCATGCAAGGA
The DNA here is from genome assembly GCA_017140185.1 of Eucalyptus polyanthemos subsp. polyanthemos. Lineage (NCBI taxonomy): Eukaryota > Viridiplantae > Streptophyta > Magnoliopsida > Myrtales > Myrtaceae > Eucalyptus > Eucalyptus polyanthemos. The sequence goes on along the minus strand of CM029464.1, from coordinate 44,057,258 downwards.
ATCTTCCAAAAACTAAGAAAGATGTCTTCAAGAAAGTCTTCGAGAATCGCAAGCAGGGGACCACGGCGAATGAGTGAAGGGCTTAAGCACTTCGATCTCACTGAAGAAGATGTGGCTCCAGAACAGCAATCGAGCCCACAACATTCTCAGTAGCGTCACTCTCCTCCATCTAGCCCTCAAGGTGTTGATCATCAACAAGAGGACGAAATCATCGAGGATGCAGACCCTGTAAGAGTTCAAAAACCTGCTTCTATTTATAAGCTGTATCGTGCTTTAAAAGCAACGCGTACTCCCTTGAAATATGTCGATGATTTTATTAAAAAGAAGGGGTATGGAAATGAGTACATCTTTCTGCGAAGAATGGAAAGTTTGGGTATTGCTCGTAAATGGTTGGCTGAGGAAACTCTTGCGAATGTCCCGAATGATCCTCGTGATTGGGGACTGAATCTTGTAGATAGAAATGATGATGACAAATTGTACAGTCAATTTCAACCGAGAATAGGTATTGCGGCTGAAAGTCGAGGAAAAAGAGGAGATTTGTTCAGATCGAAGGAACAAAGGGATTTGTACTCGAAATTGCTGAAGCGTGGGGTAATAAACCCTAGGAGTGTGAATTTTGATTTTCTGGATGCTGTAAATGTGAACTTAAGGGAAAAGTTCGGATATCTTCAACTTGAAAGGTTCTGCTCCAACACTACAGAGGCATATGCTGAACTAACCGCATATTTCTATTCAAATCTTAGCTTTTTAGATGCGAATAGATTTTCCTTCAGTGTCAAAGATCAATACTATGTTGTGGATATGGATATGCTGGCAGATGTGTTGGGAGTCAAGAGGGGAAGATATCAACCGATCAAAGTTTCTATTGCTGGTGCTACATTGGAACTTGTCAAGGACAGGATAACAGAGGAAAAGATTTCCTACTTAAGGATGAATGCATTCAACATCTTGCTGCACAAGATTGTGATCAATTGCCTTCGACCAAAATCAACTTCCAAAACTGATGTTTCAAGTTCAGAGGCAAAGCTGATGTATGCCATTCTCACTGGGAAAAGGTTTTCTCTTCCTCACACTGTTATGTTCCACATGTATAGAGCCATGATGAAGGACATATGCCAACTTCCTTACCCAAGTCTTGTGACAAAGTTATTCAGACATCTGAAGGTTTGCAGACTCTGCCATTTAAAGTCTGAAGACCTCCGGACAGCCAGACTCAAGACTCAAAGTCTATCCTCATTGACAGTCTCTAATCCGTTGAAGAAAGGTTACCCAGAACTGGATGTTTTGTTAAGGGCTTGACCTTATCAACTGGAGAAGATCTCGTGGCTGGAATAGACACAACGGAATTATTTGATTGATTGAGATTGACTCGAAGATTAAGGAATCGATGATTGCCTAAATATTCTTGGAAGGTTCTACTTATGGAAACCGATATCCTGATTGTATGGGCGAACATGATTGATGGGCTATCGACACGTTCATTTAATAGCCGAATGATCTTCCTAATTGATTCCGTCCAACGGGTAGATTGGAGGAATTCCTTTGGTAAGTGCCAACGGGTGTGATGGCATAAAGGAGTATATAAGGAAGACGTTCTAAGTTATTGAGGTGTGCGCGATAGAAGAATTTCAAAGTCTGAAGCTCCTTGTTGTTTAGACAATTCCTTTGAGCGAATACTTGTATACAAAAGAGAGTCTATATTTGTGAGAAACCTTGAGGAGGTGTGATAGAACATCTACATTGTGGAATCAAGGAAAAGCTGAGCTGTAACTTCTCTTTTGTTCATAGTGAAATCCAGCCGGTGGGCTGTCAGTGCGGAAGAGTGGACGTAGGCTTGGATTAAGCCGAACCACTATAAAACCTATGTTCAATCTTCTCTCCCTCACTCTCTTTACTTTGATCGTAAATCATTTTGTGAACTCATTTCTATCGGCTGCCTAGAATCGCTTCCGTATCTCGATAAAGTGTTTGTGCACCTATTCACCCCCCTCTAAGTGTTTATACTAGCTATCTCAGGGCGAGGGTTTGCCTCACCTAATCTAGGTGAGGTCGGCCTTGCTTGGACTCATCGGCAATGCCAGGCGAGGCCACCCTTGCCTGGGCAAGGGTTGGCCTTGCCTGATTTGGCCAAAGGGAGGTCGACCTTCGTGGGGTCTCGCCTGGGTTATGCCGAGGCTTGCCCTCGCCTGGATGTGCCTTGTCTATAGCAAGTGAGGCTAGTCAGCTTGGCATGGCTAATGACTGGCCTTCGGTGGCCAGCCACTGGCAAAAGGAAGGAGAATAAGCAAAAAAGAAAAGATAAAAAAAAAATCAAAAATATTAAAATATTATTAATATATTGTCTACGTTAGTGCCAACTATCCTAGTGGCGCTGTTGGCATTTATGTCAACGATTTCCGACTAAAATAGTCATATTGACTAAATCAGCAAGAAATAAAAATATTTATGACTCAATTGGTAAAGTTGAAAGATTTATGACTGAATTGGCAAAAATGTAATACGTCTAGGACTTTTTGGACAATTTTCCCTTTCTGTTTTGGGCAACTTCCTCTAGTTTGAAATTCGGACGGGTTGATTTTAACTTATATCCAAGTAAAAATGCACATGTATTGCATTAATTCAAAAATTAAATTTATAAGAGATTTAACGATGATCACCTTATAACGAAATATTTGGATCATTAAATAATGAAATTATCAAACGGACAAAAAAGTTTCAAAATGCATAACTTTTTTTTATAAGATTGTTCCTAAGAGAAAAAAAAAGATCAAATTTTAAATTGAAATGATGGCAAGAGATAGAATGAAAATTACTAATCTATGTCTTTTTTCCCGGTCATTGCATATCTTCCTTGTCTTCTCTCACCATGATAAAGTTCAGCTCTCGCCTTTGCTATCTGATCGACACCAGTAACTCGATCAGGTTGCTTTCGGAAGAGCTTCATTCAGGTTCAACCGAATCCCTACATTCACATGCCGACCCGCCGGTTATATATACTTAGAACCCCTTTGCCATGCGGCCGACCGTTTTGAGCATACATTAAATGCACTCGAGCCATCATATCGAGTTGGTTCTTAGTCTGATTGGGAATTGAACATGTAATGTGCGCCCAATCCACATTTCTTGCAGAAACATCGATTTGACAGGGTCAAGACGCGTGCACATCTTTTTTTTTGGTCAAAAGAAGAAATTCATTTATGAAAGGTAAGAGCACAACCGGTAGCCAAAACATCCTAATACAATAAATCCAACAAAGAGGAAGGAGGCGAGACGGACCAATTAAGAGGAAGGGTTCCATTGCTATGGGCCTTTGCAGCCCAATCGGCCACAAAATTAGCCTCCCTTCGACAAAACCTAATTTGTAGGTTTGAGAAGCCGCGAAGAAGAGTAGCCACTTCAGTGAAGATAGGTCACACCTCCCATGGCGTAGATCTGGAAGCAAGGACGGTTTCTACCAAAATCATGGAATCAGATTCGAGCACCATCCGATCATGTGCTTTGCCCCGCTCTAGCAGATGGTTGAGTGTGATTGTGAGAGCCTGAAATTCCGCCTACAGAGCTGAAGATGCCCCAAAATCTTTGGTAGGACCGTCAACCAGTTTCCCATTTTGATCATGACAAATGCACGCCATTGCCCCTGTATTACCCTCTATTTGAAAAGCCCCATTGATATTCACCTTCAGGACTCCAAGATCTGGAGGTCTCCATAAATCACTGGGATTGAGATGGTGGCGTGCAGTGCCTCTTGCGTCTGGGTTGGAAAGCAGCATCGTCCGGACAGAAGCAAAAGCTGTATCAACCACTTGTTTTGGATTAGGATGCTGTCGTTGAAAAATGAAGTTATTCCTAGCCTTCCAAATATGCCACAGGACAGAGGCTACAGTTTCGAAATCAGGTGAGTCTTGTTTCCGTGCAATCCTATCTACCATCCAAGCTTCGAGACTTTGTACATCCTGCATTGCTATGTGAATATTTATCAGTGGATGTGACCAGATGTTTGTTGTCCATGGACAAAGTAGAAAGGTATGTATAGTAGTTGTTAGGACATATTGGACAGACTGGACTGAGGTAATGTGATGATGAAATAGATTGTCTTTAGTTGATAAAGCATTGTGGCATAGGGACCACAAGAAGAGCCATATTTTAGGCGCAATCTTCAGCTTCCAGATTTTCTTCCACAGGACATCTGGGGTTTGAACATAAGTAGATGCACTATTATGAGTACTACTTAGAGCTACTTTTCTGACTGTTTGGTATCCACTCTTGACTGTGTATTAGCCGTCTGTAGAATCGGCCCAAATAAGTTGATCATCTACGAAAGTGGGTCTTACCTTAATGGTAAGAATTTCACGAATAGTCAAGTCATCAAAGTACCTGTTTAAGAGTGGTACGTTCCATGTTTTGTTGTTGGGGTCAATATAATCAGCCACCAGCACAGGTTCATCTCGAAAAGCAGGATTACCCAATATTCCATTTGGTAGCCATCGATCTTCCCTAATTCTTATATTTCAACCATCACCAACTGACCATTGTAGTCTCAGTAAAAGTAAATCTCGTCCTACCAACAGGCTTTGCCAACCCCAAGACGGTCTAATTCCTTTTTCAGCATGTGTAAAATCACGAGAATGAAAATAGATACCTTTGAATAGCATGCTCCAAAGTGATGAAGGTCGGTGGATTAAACGCCAAGCTTGCTTCATGAGCATAGCTTTATTAAAATCCATGAGGTCTCGAAAGCCTAGACCTCCTTTACTCTTATTAGTCTTGAGCTCCTCCCAATTTTTCCAGTGGATACCGGTTTTTCTACTATTATTCTGCCATCAGAATCGAGCAATCTTCTTCTCGATTGATTTACAAATTGAAGTTGGAATCTTAAAGATGGACATAGCATACTGAGGGATCACCTGAACAACAGACTTAATCAGAATTTCTTTGCCGCCCTTCGATATGAACTTTTCTTTCCATCCTTCCAGCTTTGAATTCACTTTCCCCATTATTCAGGCAAACATTTCTCTTTTTGATCAACCCTAGTCGGAGGGAATACCTAGATATTTACCCGTTCTTGTCATCAATGGAACTTTGAATTCATTAGCCAAATTTTGTTGTAGGCCAACGGGGCAATCTTTACTGACAAATATACCTGATTTATTCCTATTTACTTCATGTCCCGTTGCCAAACAGTATTGATTTATAATATTTGCAAGGTTTTGACATTCTTGTATCTTGTCATCTAAGAAAAAAATGGCATCACCTGCAAAGAATAAATGAGACATGACAAGACACCACCTGTTTAGCTTGATACCTCTGATGTTTCCCATGTCAAGAGCTTGATGTATAAGGTTGGACATGACATTTGCCCACAGAATAAACAAATAAGGAGAGAGTGGGTCTCCCTGTCTTAGGCCGTGTGTTGGATGAAAATAGTTTAAATGTTCGCCATTAAATAGGATACTGAAAGAGACTGTTGTGATACATTGCATAACCCATCGGACCCAAGTGGTGTGAAATCCTATCTTTAGGAGATAATCTTCAAGAAAATCCCATTCCACCTGGTCGTATGCTTTTTTCATATCCATTTTCAGAACCGCGTTAAAATTCTTCTTGCATTTCCGAATTTGTAGTTGATGAAGCACCTCTTGGACAATGAGGATATTGTCCTAGATTTGACGACTGCTCACAAAGGCACTTTGTTCGATGGATATTAGATTTGGAAGCCAGGGTTTGAGCCTATTGGCAAGTACCTTGGTTACGATCTTATATGCATAGTTACATAAGCTAATAGGACGGTATTGGTCTAGGTGCTCTAGATGTGGTACCTTGGGAATTAGGGTGATGATGGTCTTGTTAAGCTCAGCTGGCATCACTCCCCTTTTAAAGAAATCCTGCATTGAAAGAAAAAGATCATCCTTTAAAATATCTCAGTGTGTTTGATAAAAGAGCCAATTCATGCCATCTGGTCCCGGGGCTTTAGTTGACTCCAATTGGAAAGCTGCTCTTTGTACCTCTGCTTGAGTGAGCTCAACAGTCAATAGCTCATTCATTTCTGTTGTAACCACTAGCGAGCACTTGTTAAGGATGGGGCCATAGTTTTGGTGACCAACTGATTGGTAAAGATTGGTAAAGAAGCTTACCATCATATCTTTCAAACCATTATCGTCCCGAACCCATTTGTTTTCATCATTTTGAAGCATCCGTATTCAATTCCACTGTCTTCGTTGGAGTGTAGTCGCATGGAAGAATCTAGTGTTTTTATCGCCCCACTTTAGCTAATTTATCCTAGATCTCATTGCCCAAAATTGTTCCTCTTGCTGCCATAATCTTTGTATTTCTGCCTTCAGATAGTGAATTTGTTGAGTATCAGTGTGTCTGTTTGGTTGATTAATAATTGTTTGGAGCTGATGTTGCAAATAGGATATTTGATGATGGGTTGTAGAAAACTTCGATCGACTCCACTTTGTGAGTGCTGTAGAGACTGTCTTTAATTTTTGAGGGAGACCATACCTGGTTGTGTGGGCTGAATTCCAGGACTGAAAAATGACATCACGACACTCCTTATCCTGCAACCAGAAAGCCTCAAAAGTAAAAGTCTTGAGTCAATGTCCTAGTACAGCTTCAATTGTTAGAAATAAAGGGCTGTGATCCAAGCCCACTGTAGGTAAAGCCATAACCTCAGGTTTTTGAAAAGTAACCCGCCATTCCATATTACAGAGCACATGATCTAATCTTTCCTTCACTAGTTCATCACCCTATTGATTATTCATCCAAGTAAAGGCGCAACCCTTGCTATCCATATCCATCAGTGAGCAATCATGTAAAACATCTCTAAAAGATTGCATTTTGTTTGGGTCAGCTAGTCGTTTACCTTCTTTTTCCTAGTGGTAGAGGACTTCATTGAAATTGCCAACACAAACCCAGGGTAATGTGTTAGAAGAGGCCATTTGTCGTAGCTCGTTCCAAAAAAGTTGACGGGCCTGAAAGACTACAGGTGCGTGGATGCATGTAAGATGCATAGAGATTCTATTCCTTGTATCCAAACATAAGGAATCAAAAAAGTTCTAATCCAATCAATTCATCTGTATATTAATGTGAGCATGCCAAAATAAAGACATACCTCCTGCGAGACCAATAGGGTTGAGCACATAAGAATTCTGAAACTTAAGACGATACTGAATTCGGTTTACAACTGCCTCTTGATTTTAAGTCTCCATCAAAAAAACAAGATCAGGCTCTTCTTTTGCCACTAGGGCCTTTAGGGCTCGAATTGTCAAGGCAGAACCCAAGCCTTGATAGTTCCAACTAAGTAGTTTCATTTGTCACTGGGTGGCTGTTGAGGGCCAGCCACCAACGCTCGCTATTCTATCTCTTTAGCCAACAAAATAGGTGTTTCCATGAGCTGTCTGTCATCTAGATTGTCCACAATATTAGTGGGCATATCATAAGGAGTGTACCTTTTTATTTTCTTTAAAATTCCTGCTTTTGTGGATAGTCTGGTGTTCTTCTTCTTTTTGGGATTGAGAGTTACTAGTGTCTGTTCATTGATGTGATGTTGCTTCGCAGGACCTGGATTGAGCTCGCCTTGTGAAAAAGGTAATGAGAGAAGGCCTTCATGAAGTTGAGTCTTGGAAGGTTGAAGAACATAATTAATAAAATGTGTTGTTGGTCATTTCTGAGGTCCTTTGTCTAGCTCGCAACTAGTCTATGCTACATGCTGAATGCCCTTCATTTCTAAAGGTAACTTGGTCATTGCACTTGCTGATGTGTCTGCCCGTTGCATATTCTAAAAGTTGTTGTGCTTAGAAGGTTGATGCAAATCTTCCATATCTTTTTTCAGTGCAAGGGGGAAGTGTAGGGACCAAATGAGTAAAGGAATGTGGCGTCTCTGGTACCACCTCATCAGCTGGTTGGTCCTGTGGCTCATAAAAGGTCAGACAATATGGGCTATTTGCTTTTACCTTTGCACGCAACCACTGGCCATATGCCATTTTTTCTTTTCCTTCCATTTTGGCTTCTGTAAATGGAATATCCTTGCAATACATTGCATAATGGCCTATCTTTCCAAATGAATAGCAAAAATGAGGTAGCCTTTCATATCGGAAATCCAGCCATATTGCCTTTCCTACTATACGTATTATCTGCCCTGTTTTCAATGGCTCTTTTAAGTCAATTTCAACATGTACTTTGCCTGCTTTAATAGTTGAACCTTCTTTTGTGTCAAGTTTGACCTCAAGCACCTTCTCCACATGCTTAACAGCTTTACACAACATATAATCTAAGCACCATTCCAGCGGCAGTCCATACACTTGCACCCAGAAAGCACAAGTTGAGAACTCATAACAATGTAGAGGTGTATTTGGTTTCCAAGGTTTAAATATAATCAAATGACTAGAAAACAACCATGGTCCTCCCTTTAGAACCCGTTGTTTCTCTCCTTCCGATTTGAATTTAGCTACATAGATTCCTGCTTTGTGCTGTGTAATTTCAACTTGATCTGTTCGCCAAGCCCATTTTAATGTATTCTGAAAAGCTTGGAAGTTTATGGAGGGATTTGAGAAGTTTGTACCTTGGAAGTTTGTGGGAGGTTGTGGATTCTTTTGCTCGAAAAAACCCGGTAACAAAATCTGGCCCCCAAAAAAATAAAACCAGTGACAAATTTTAATGACAAAAATAGTCTTTTAATTATGATCTAAGGTACAATGTGGTTTTAAATTTTTAATTTGTTTAATTTGGTCTTTGAACTTTTGGTACATGTTGAATCTAGTCCTTGAATTACATGAAAATATTTAATATTATCTTTGAACTTGAATTAATGGAATGATAATATTGAACATTTTAATCTATTTATGGACTAAATTGATATTGAGACTGCATTGTTTAGGAATGACATTGCATATTGGACTAAAATTAATGAACCATGAATAAATTAAAAAATTTAGAGATCACACTACATGTTGGGTCCAAATTTAGGGATTATTTGTGTGATTATCTCTAATGATAATTAATCACGCTAATTATGATTAGTTTAGTATTAATGCAGATGGATCATAGTGTCTTTCCTGAATTTTCTTTTGAGACATAGATTGGTCCTTCGCTCGATTGGAGGTGGGTATGTTCATGGACTTGACGACCTCGCGAGAGAAATGATCCATTTTTTTTTTCATGGGCTACAATAGGGATTTTCACAAGCATCAATCCCAAACCCAATCAAAATTGGAATGAATTAGGTTTCATTTCGCCTTTAGTAATTTTGCAATATTTTAAAAATAATGTGAAAATATGAATAAGAAATTTTTTTCCATGCGATTGTATAAGAAGATGAACATAGAAGCTTCTATCTCATGGACAACCTTATTAAAAAGATTTCAAATTTTGAAACTTGTTCCTTATTTGTGTGCAATGTCATTGTTTAATTAGTGAAATATTATGTTTTTTTTTTTTTTTTTTTTTTTGCATAAGTGAAATATTATGTTATAAGGTGTTTTTTTGCGTGGGTCCGATACAAGAAGAAGTTGGCCGAAAGATCAAATGAGGAAATAAAATCAGGTAACTGTTGAGAAATACAAGTAACTCAAATCGTGTGTTGAGAAAAGGAAAGTTTTTAGGATAAACGATTCAAAATCTGACATAGGCTCTCTATAATCTGGACAAACCAAAGCTTAAAAGAGGAAACTACACAAATTGTTTCCTGAAATTTCTGTCAATGGCGGTGTCCTATGACTGAGTACATATATATACATACCCAACCCAAGAACGCTTTCACTTGCCATCTCCACAATTCTCGTAAAGATGTCGAATTATTACACTCGAGTCTTCGCAATACCAACGCGCGTTCCAGACGATGACGATGAATCTTTGCCCCAACCCAGTGTGATCTTGTTATGCCATGTCCGAAGCTACTGTTGTAATATTATGCAATAATGTAATATTATGTTAGTGGGCCCCAAAAGAAGAAACTGAAAAAGAAACCGAAAAGTTAGTAAAACAAAAAGGAGAGGGGAGAGGGCTCGGCTAAATAGAAGCTGAGGGGTCCTCTACCAAAAAAAAAAGAAAAGAAAGAAAAGAAGAAGAAGAAGAAGAAGAAGAAGAAGAAGAAGAAGAAAGGGAAGAAAGGAAAATGGGTTTTGGCACGTGCATGCCTTGGATGCCTCGCTAAGCCGACTTGACTCCATAACACAACACCCGGTAAGAGATCAAGCCCTCGTTTGTTTGATTGAAGTAATTTCTGGATTTAGGATTTAAATTCGAAATTTTTGGAAAACTGAGCGGCGAAGTCTAATTTTGGAGTTGTTGAGCCGCGTATTTTTGCAAGAATGGTAATTTAGGGTGTTGTGGAGCCGTGGGATTTTACGGATCGTGATTTGAGCTTATGGTTTGTCCGAAACAAAATTTCAAAGTTTCCCGCGCACAATGAACAGTACGCGTCCAGCAGCTTTGGCCCCGTATTTTGTCATTTTTCGGCTTGATTTTTGGGACGGTCAAGTTGAGATTCTTGTGATATGTTTCAAGGGCTCTCTATTGAATATAAGTACGCTCGGATCGGAGTTCGGAAGAGAAAGTTAAGGCGCAATCAAGTTTTGCACTTAAATTTTGTATTGCGAATGGCTTGAACAATCGCTTTGGTTATGCGAATTGTTAGCGCGTAGAAGTCCTTTTGTTAGAGTTAAGGCGTAATGTAGTTGTTTCGAAGTAGAGACATAGTTTTATTAGATTTTAACATTTTTCTCGGTTATTTGATAGGACCTTGAATTCGACGATACGAGTATCGTTTGTCGTTTGGTCGTCGACGACGCAGGTGAGTGGTACTATATCTTCTTTGGTTTTATAAAATCATGTCTTGAAGTATATATATATTGAATTGAGAAGAGCATTTTTATTGCATAAAAGCTAGATCGAGCAATTGCTACCCTTTGGTTGATTGTGAATCTTTGAAAAGCACGTTATACAAGGTTTGTGGAGAAACATATATGAAATTGCTTTGCGACTGATTTATGAAAAGATTTATGATGATTTGAGAAACGAGTATGAAATGGATGATGGGCTATGTTGCAAAATGTTATTTGTTTGGTTTAAGATATTGATTGTTGGATTGGATTTCTGGTATTGGAGAATGGTTATTTATGCTCAATATGACTGTGAACCCAGTGAGGGGTTTTTGGGGTATGCATACCAGGTTTAGGATATCCTTCTGGGCCTAGCCACCGGCTTTGTAGGTGGAGACCTTACCAAGGGGGGAATCTTGGTCGCCTTGTCACAAGGCGTTGTGTCGTGACCATGGTTAGGTATTGAGCAAAGATTGATCAATGGATAGACCATTGATATGTGTTTTTGATGGAGATTATTCAATGTATTCGACCATTGATACTAAACTTTTGATTGCAATTTAAATGAGTTTTCCATATTAGTATAAAGCTTTGAAGATGAGAAATAGCTTTTATATGATTCGATATGTATTCTATATATTAAATTGACGTTATGAGATTTGGTATTAATTTGTATACAGGCATAGGGGTTGTTCGATCTGCTTAGAAGATATGTACTACTCACTGAGCTGTGGTTGCTCATCCCATTCCTCCTTTAATCTTTTCAGGTTCCTCAGCTAGCGGCGAATAGAGCGAGTGCGTAATCGGTGTAAACTTTTGGGGAGTTCTATTTTGTTTTTGGTATGGTTCAAGGAAGTTGTGCAAATAATACTTACTAGTAGTTGGATCGTCTGAGTTTTAAACATATATCTCTTTTTCTTTTGGTGGATTATAGAAACTCTGATGTTGCAACCAATTTGTTGGTTTATCTGATATATATATATATGGTTTGAGATATATATATAAGTCAATATCAGTTTGTTGGTCGTGTTTGAGGCTGTGTTCTTTGTAAAGAATGACGGCCATGTCATTCCCATTCTTTGTGGTTTTGGGGTGTGACATTTTTGGTATCAGAGCCTAGGTTTTGATCTTTTTGGGTGTAGTTATGGGACGTTGTGAGGTTGTGTGATAGATTTTATTTTTGCGTTAGTCTTCTAGATTCTAAGGTGTAGTTTCATTCTTGGATTCAGGTGATCATGAGTACCGACTCTGAGACACTTGCCTCACTTCGTAGAAGTCGCAGAGGCAAACGAGTCGCTACCCCTGAGGCTAGAGACTTGCCTCAAGCTTCTCGAGGTGCGTCTATGAGAAGGAGACTTGAGGACCACTATGATAGGAGTCCTGACTTGCACGAAGTCGAGAAGAGGATCAAGAGCCAACCCGTTCAACTGAATTTGAACAAGCGATGATCCATTGGTATCGCCAAGCAAAAGAATTAATGGAGATGGAGCGGCGGTTCAGGCACTTTTGCCCATTTTAGAAAGGCGAAACCACCCACTTTTGATGGGAAAGCCGATCCTCTTGCGGCTGAGCGTTGGATTAAAAAGATTGATGGGATCTTTGAAGTGAAGAGGTTCCGAGGATCGGAAAGTTAAATTTGCCACCCAATACCTGGAAGGTGAAGCAGAGTTTTGGTGGGATGGAATGAAGCCAAGTCTTGGAGGTAGGGATGTTATCATATCCTGGGAGGACTTTAAAAAGGCGTTCAATGCTCAATTCTTCCCAAAGTCATTCCAGGCAAAGATGAAGGGTGACTTTGTACATGTATCTCAGGGTGACTCCACAGTTTTGGAGTATTCAGTCCGCTTTAATCAATTGAGTAGATTTGCGGAGCACTTAGTAGCAAATGAGGAAGATAAAGCCGACCATTTCCTAGGAGGGCTCCGACCTGAAATTAATTCTGCACTTGCACCTTTCGTATTAACAACTTATAAGGATGTGCTAGAACGAGCAATCAAGGTGGAACAAAGTATTCTGAAGCACGGCACACAAGGAGCACCTCAGCCCAAAAGGTTTAAGCCCACAAATGTGCAAGGTAGCCATACTGATGATAGTGGAGGGCGAAGAGGCTTCAACCGGCCAGGACAGTTCAAAAATCCAAGTAACCAAGGCCCTTGTAATACATGTGGAAATTATCATCACGGTTAGTGTTATCGGAAAATGGGAGTATGCTTCTCATGTGGGAAAGCGGGACACATGCTACGAGATTGTCCTATACGAAGGAATCCTCCTATTGGCAATAGATCATGCAATCTATGTGGGCGACAAGGGCACCTAGCACACCAGTGTTTCAGACGGAGGAATACCCCTTTTGTTGGTAGGCCCCAAGAGAACCAACAAAGACAAAGTACAAGCGGGAAAGTTTTTGCAATGACGAAGGAGGATGCGGCGGCATCTAACGTAGTGGTTGCAGGTAATATTTCTATTGCCTCGCATTGTGCTTATGCGTTATTTGACCCTGGTGCCACGCACTCCTTCATTTCAACTGAATTTGCGAAGAAGATTGATGTGTTGCCTGACCCTCTTGAATGTGAATTATGCGTTGATACTCCTACTGGCGATTTCTTAGTTGGTCATCATGTGTTCAAGAGATGTGTGATTCGGATTAACAATGTTGAAATGCCTGTGGATCTAGTGGAGTTAAATATTCGAGATTTCGATGTTATTATAGGGATGGATTGGTTATCCACCTATCGTGCTATTGTTGACTGTTTTTCAAAGAAAGTTATATTTAGACTTTTGAATCAACCTGAATTCTCTTTTTCGGGAAGTTCTGAAAACACGTCTCCAAGGTTGATCTCGGCTTTGCAAGCGAGGAAACTTTTGAGAAAAGGTTGTTGTGGTTATTTAGCTTGTGTAAAAGACACAAGTAAGGTTGTAGTAAAGTTGGAAGATGTTCCTGTCGTTAGAGAGTTTCCAAGTGTATTTCCTGAGGATTTACCAGGCTTGCCTCTTGATAGAGAAATTGAGTTTTGTATTGAATTAATGCCCGGTACAGCACCAATCTCTAAGGCACCATATCGGATGGCACCCACTGAATTAAAAGAATTGAAAACGCAGCTACAAGAGCTTTTGGATAAGGGTTTCATCAGACCCAGTGTTTCATCTTGGGGAGCTCCTGTTCTATTTGTGAAAAAGAAGGATGGTAGTATGCGGCTTTGCATAGATTACCGAGAGCTTAACAAGGTAACCGTCAAAAACAAATATCCTTTACCTCGGATTGAGGATTTATTTGATCAACTTCAGGGAGCTAAGGTATTTTCCAAGATCGACCTTCGTTCTGGGTATCATCAGTTGAAGATAAAGATAGATGATGTGCCTAAAACTGCTTTCAGAACAAGGTATGGCCATTATGAATTTCTCGTCATACCTTTTGGATTAACAAATGCGCCTGCTGCCTTCATGGACTTGATGAACAGGGTGTTCAGGGAATATCTAGACAAATTTATTGTAGTGTTCATTGATGACATTCTAGTATATTCTAATAGTTTAGAGGAACACGAACAACACTTGAGATTTGTCTTGCAGACTTTGCATGAAAAGAAGTTGTACGCCAAATTTAGTAAGTGTGACTTCTGGCTTGATCATATAGAATTCTTGGGTCATGTGATCTCGAAAGATGGCATATCAGTGGACCCAAAGAAGGTTGAAGCAGTTGTTAAATGGAATTGTCCAACAAATGTTACAGAAGTGAGAAGTTTTCTTGGGCTAGCCGGCTACTATAGGCGATTTGTAGAGGGGTTCTCAAAAATTGTTGGTCCACTTACTCGTCTAACTCAGAAAAAAGTTAAATTTGAATGGTCAGACCAATGTGAACGTAGTTTTCAAGAGTTGAAGAGACGGCTGGTGTCAGCTCCTATTCTAACTCTACCGTCTGGAAGTGGTGGCTTCGTAATCTACTGTGACGCATCCAAAGAAGGTTTGGGTTGTGTTCTTATGCAAGGTGGCAAGGTTGTTGCCTACGCTTCGAGACAACTGAAATTACATGAGAAGAATTACCCCACTCATGATTTGGAGTTAGCGGCGGTTGTGTTTGCCTTGAAGATATGGCGGCACTATTTGTATGGTGAAAAATGTGAAGTCTTTACCGATCACAAGAGTCTGAAGTATATCTTTACTCGAAAGAACTAAACATGAGGCAAAGAAGATGGCTAGAACTTTTGAAGGATTATGACTTGTCCATTAATTACCATCCGGGTAAAGCTAATGTGGTAGCGGATGCTTTGAGTCGTAAATCATTTGGAAATATGGCAGCTTTGCTCACTTCTCTAAATCTATTCTTGAAGATATGAGGAAGTTAGATTTGGAGGTGTTGGTGCAGCGGCTTGGTGCTAAATTAGCTAATCTTCAAGTACAACCTATGTTGATTGACAGAATTAAGGTTAAACAGAATGAAGATCCACAATTACAAAAAATTAGAGAAGGTGTGGAAGCTGGAAGACAAGCGGATTTTGGTTTACACATAGATGGATCCTTAAGGTTTCGTGGTCGACTATGTGTTCCTGAGGACTCAAATTTGAAAAAGGAGATCCTGCAAGAAGCTCACAGTACTAGATTTTCAATTCATCCGGGAAGCACTAAAATGTACAAAGACTTGAGAGAAAACTTTTGGTGGATCAACATGAAAAATGATATTATAAAATTTGTCGATCAATGTTTAGTTTGCCAGCAAGTGGAAATTGAGCATCAGAAACCAGGTGGGCAGTTGCAACCCCTAGAGATACCTAAATGGAAGTGGGAGCATATTGCCATGGACTTTGTAGTCGGTCTACCGAGGACGCCAAGTGGTAAGAATGCTATATGGGTGATTGTTGATCGATTGACTAAGTCCGCTCACTTTTTGTCATATCGATTTGGCCTTTCAATGGAAGATATGGCAAAGCGATATGTTAATGAGATAGTGAAGCTTCATGGAGTTCCAGTAAGCATTGTTTCTGATAGGGATCCTAGGTTCGTGTCTAACTTTTGGAAGAGTTTGCAAGGAGCATTGGGCACTAAACTCAACTTGAGTACAGCTTTCCATCCACAAACAGATGGACAGTCAGAGAGAACGATCCAGACATTAGAGGATATGTTGAGATCATGCATCATTGACTTCGGCGGTTCTTGGGATGAACATCTACATTTGGCAGAATTTTCTTATAACAACAGTTATCACTCCAGCATTAAGATGGCACCCTTTGAAGCTTTATATGGCCGAAAATGCAGAAGTCCTATTTGTTGGGACGACGTTGGTGAGAAAAGACTAACTGGCGCTGAGTTCATTCAACAGTCAGAAGAGAAAGTTAGGTTGGTTCGGGAACATCTCAGAACGGCTCAAAGTCGTCAGAAAAGTTATGCGGATCTGAAAAGACGCAAGTTAGAATTTAATGTGGGGGATCACGTATTCTTAAAAGTTTCTCCTACGAAGGGTGTAATGAGATTTGACACACGTGGGAAGTTAAGTCCAAGGTACGTGGGACCATTCTTGATCTTAGAGAGAATTGGTGAACTCGCTTATAAATTGGCTTTGCCACCGGCATTATCAGGTGTCCATAATGTGTTCCATGTCTCTTTGTTGCGGAAATATGTTCCAAATCCTGAACATGTGCTAGACTTTACACCACTGAGATTACGGGAGAACTTGACATATGAGGAGCAGCCTATTCGCATTGTCGATAGGAAAGATCAAGTATTGCGGCGACGAACCATTCCTTATGTAAAAATACAATGGCAAAACCATACCGAGAGGGAGGCTACTTGGGAACTCGAGGAGGAGGCAAGACACAAATACCCTCACTTGTTTCATGATTAAAGTACATGTAAATTTCGAGGACGAAATTTTTTTAAGGATGGTAGAATGTAATATTATGCAATAATGTAATATTATGTTAGTGGGCCCCAAAAGAAGAAACTGAAAAAGAAACCGAAAAGTTAGTAAAACAAAAAGGAGAGGGGAGAGGGCTCGGCTAAATAGAAGTTGAGGGGTCCTCCACCAAAAAAAAAAAAGAAAAGAAAGAAAAGAAGAAGAAGAAGAAGAAGAAGAAGAAAGGGAAGAAAGGAAAATGGGTTTTGGCACGTGCATGCCTCGGATGCCTCGTCAAGCCAACTCGACTCCATAACACAGCACCCGGTAAGAGATCAAGCCCTCATTTGTCCGATTGAAGTAATTTTTGGATTTAGGATTTAAATTCGAAATTTTTGGAAAACTGAGCGGCAAAGTCTAATTTTGGAGTCGTTGAGCCGCGTATTTTTGCAAGAATGGTAATTTAGGGTGTTGTGGAGCCGTGGGATTTTACGGATCGTGATTTGAGCTTATGGTTTGTCCGAAACAAAATTTCAAAGTTTCCCGCGCACAATGAACAGTACGCGTCCAGCAGCTTTGGCCCCGTATTTTGTCATTTTTCGGCTTGATTTTGGGATGGTCAAGTTGAGATTCTTGTGATATGTTTCAAGGGCTCTCTATTGAATATAAGTACGCTCGTATCGGAGTTCGGAAGAGAAAGTTAAGGCGCAATCAAGTTTTGCACTTAAATTTTGTGTTGCGAATGGCTTGAACAATCGCTTTGGTTATGCGAATTGTTAGCGCGTAGAAGTCCTTTTGTTAGAGTTAAGGCGTAATGTAGTTGTTTCGAAGTAGAGACATAGTTTTATTAGATTTTAACATTTTTCTCGGTTATTTGATAGGACCTTGAATTCGACGATACGAGTATCGTTTGTCGTTTGGTCGTCGACGACGAGGTGAGTGGTACTATATCTTCTTTGGTTTTATAAAATCATGTCTTGAAGTATATATATATTGAATTGAGAAGAGCATTTTTATTGCATAAAAGCTAGATCGAGCAATTGCTACCCTTTGGTTGATTGTGAATCTTTGAAAAGCACGTTATACAAGGTTTGTGGAGAAACATATATGAAATTGCTTTGCGACTGATTTATGAAAAGATTTATGATGATTTGAGAAACGAGTATGAAATGGATGATGGGCTATGTTGCAAAATGTTATTTGTTTGGTTTAAGATATTGATTTTTGGATTGGATTTTTGGTATTGGAGAATGGTTATTTATGCTCAATATGACTGTGAACCCAGTGAGGGGTTTTTGGGGTATGCATACCAGGTTTAGGATATCCTTCTGGGCCTAGCTACCGGCTTTGTAGGTGGAGACCTTACCAAGGGGGGAATCTTGGTCGCCTTGTCACAAGGCGTTGTGTCGTGACCATGGTTAGTTATTGAGCAAAGATTGATCAATGGATAGACCATTGATATGTGTTTTTGATGGAGATTATTCAATGTATTCGACCATTGATACTAAACTTTTGATAGCAATTTAAATGAGTTTTCCATATTAGTATAAAGCTTTGAAGATGAGAAATAGCTTTTATATGATTCGATATGTATTTTATATATTAAATTGACGTTATGAGATTTGGTATTAATTTGTATACAGGCATAGGGGTTGTTCGATCTGCTTAGAAGATATGTACTACTCACGAGCTGTGGTTGCTCATCCCATTCCTCCTTTAATCTTTCAAGGTTCCTCACTAGCGGCGAATAGAGCGAAAGTGCGTAATCGGTGGAAACTTTTGGGGAGTTCTATTTTGTTTTTGGTATGGTTCAAGGAAGTTGTGCAAATAATACTTACTAGTAGTTGGATCGTCTGAGTTTTAAACATATCTCTTTTTCTTTTGGTGGATTATAGAAACTCACGATGTTGCAACCAATTTGTTGGTTTATCGATATATATATATATATATATATATATATATATATATATATATATATATATATAAGTCAATATCAGTTTGTTGGTTGTGTTTGAGGCTGCGTTCTTTGTAAAGAAAGACGGCCATGTCATTCCCATTCTGTGGTTTTGGGGTGTGACAACTGTAGTCTGTCCAAAGTACAAGGAGGAACAGGAGGCCGAATCTGTGAACGTAGCTTTTCATACCGAGCAGAGCATCCGAGCACACCGTCCGCGTCCCGCGACCACTAGCCGTCCTCGCCGTGGTGGGCAATCGTGTCCTCCATGATGGAGGGCATGCTGCTGCCCTTCCCTTTGGACCGGATACAGTGGCTCGACATGAACGCGGGGAAATACGCGAGCAGGACATGCATGACCCGCGACGAGTTAGTGTCTGAGATCGCGAGGGTGTTGTCCCGCGAGGTGAACGACAAGGGGCGCAAGAGGACGAAGGTGAAGGTGAGAATGACGCACGTGATGGGAGACCAACTGGTTCGGATGCATTGCTCTCATGAATTCCATCAAGGTTGCATCGAAGCTTGGCTGAAGATACACCAAACATGCCCTTTTCTGATTTTTATAGGACATCATGTTGGATTATATTGATGTAAATGAAGTTTCTGCTTGTGAGTTTAATTTTCTCCGATTAGTGGTCGACTCCCAAGCCACTTTATGATTACAACTTTATCATATACTATCTAGTTTCATGTTCTCTTTTTCTTTAAAACATCTTTTGTAATGCTACATCTTTCTTTTGATTTCGTGATGGATGAACAAACAATTGGATTGTGCGTTTCTAGTCATGGATTGTGCTCGTGACGAATAAGTAAGCGATTTTCGGTATGGCTGGAGAATGAAAGTCAAGATTGGAATTGCACGGTCATCTGCAAATTTAAAGCTTTTAGTCTAATTTTTTGTATATATTTTTAGAATTTTTTTCAAAAAATTTTTGTGTATCCTAATTTTCAAGACTCTAAATACAATAATCAAATAACTAACATAAACTCGCTTAATGTTTACAAATTTGATAAAAGAAACGAAATTTGAACCCTTAGTTTTAGCATTACATGAATTTTTTTAATGGCTTTTAAAAGTATAATAGCTACTTTATTATTATTTTTATAACTTTGTTGAGGTTAAATAACGATCCTTTAAATTTTTTTATTTTAATTTTTGCAATTATAGAGATATTTTTTTTCCAAAATATCATCAATAAGTTATTTCAAAGATATTTCATCATTGGACAAATGCGTAAATTAATGATTCTATTTTATCTCTCACATACCTTAATTTAAAATCTAAATCATCTTTCTTTTTTATGAGCGCCCTTATAAAAAAAATATTGAATCTTGAGATTTTTTTTTCCTTTTCTTTGTCTAGTTTCATTATTAATAATTCAAATATCACTTTATGAGGCAATTTTTGTTAAATCTTTTAAATTTCGTTATTCAGCCCTTGTATATGCCTTATTGCAAGTATATTGTAAAAAAAAAAAAAAACCAATCGGTTGGGTTTGATACAAGAGGAGGAAGTTGCCCAAAAGAAAGTACCGAATGAAGAAATAAAATAGGGCAACTTTCGAGAAATACAAGTAATTTAAAGCATCTTTTTTTTTTTTTTGCCGGATATCATGTGTTCGGGAAAGGAAAGTTTTTGGGGACTGACAATTCAAAATATCTCAAGAGTCTATATTTAATAATCAGATGGATTAATACATGAAAAACCTCAAATTGATACACGTGTGGTAAATTTACTTTGAATTAATTTTTTGATCATGAAAAATCCAAAATTGGTATATTTGTGACAAATTTACCTAAATTAATCATAAAAAAACCCACAAACTGGTACACTTGTGATAAATTTATCCAAAAATATTTTATTCGACCGCCAAAAACCCCTAAACTGATTTAATAAGATAAAAAACCACAAACATTATATAATTGTGACAAATTGAGAGTAAAATCTCAAATTAGTACATCATTCAATTGTAGTGTGTCATTCAATTTAATAACAGAAATTAATATAGGATAAATTTGTCACAAGTGTACCGGTTTGGATTAAATTTGTCAAATATATATTAGTTTGGGGTCTTTGGTGGTCATAATATTAGTTTGAGATGTGTATCAATTCGGGGTTTTTCAGGATATCAAATTAATCCACTCGTGGGCAGCGCAGTTGGTTAATATCAACTCCTTCCGGCGCATGGAGGTCAAGAGTTCGAAACTCTGCGTTGCTAGCGATTTAAGTGAGGGCCCTAGCGGTGGGTTATTGGGTTAGCTCTCCCCGAGGTATAGGCACTGTAGGTCCTCCATCGCAAAGGCCTGTGAGACCCCGAATCGGCGGAAGCCGACAAGGGCATGCTCTGGCGAATCCTCAGTCACCAAAAAAAAAAAAAAAAAAAAAAAAAAAAACCCCTAATCAAATTAATTTCTGATGCATAGTCTTCCGTAAATGCTGATGATTTGATTAGATTTTCTCTCCAATCTTGACAAAACAAAGCCAGAAGAAAAAAAAGTTTAGGACTTTAAAGTTTCACTTTGATGATTAAAGAAACTTTAGGAAACGTATTAACGTTGTGTTACTATTTTGGATTGGCAATGTTTCTTGTCTTAGATGAGCAGATTTCTTACAGAATCAGGTCACATTTCACTAAAGATTATTCACTTCATCAGTCTTGAAAACTTCTACATCAAATATGTCGAATTATCAAATTTTAGTTTCTACAAGCCCCGGTTTTATACAAGATGATCGGTCTTTGTCTCATGCTCTTCTAATCATATCGTGCGATGTTAATTGCTACCATATTGAGTCCGATGCACAAGGAACAAACTCTGCGGCGTGTATCTTGGATGACGACCGTAGCATTTCCTTCCAAATCGAGCAGCCAAGCGGGCCTTTTGCATCTGACGACCATTCGCCATCATTGCCGTCATGGGCAACCGTTTCCTCCATGGAGGAAAGCGGGAGAAAGATACGAGCCTTGGACCGGGAATTTTGGTTTGATCTAATGTAACTAGAAGGATAAATGATGCGCTCAAGATGTGTTTGCTTCATGAAAAATGGACAAAAAAAATTCATTGACTACTTATTTCAAGGAATACCAATGATCATTTTAGAAAATATTTTAAAATAATTCATTTCCCGCATAACAAGTAAAGCCCTAATCACTTGTTGGGATTAAATGAGCTAAGGAAGAGAGTGAAGAGGGACTCAACAAATCAATTAGCAAATGGAGAACTACAAAAGAAGTCTTAAACTTGTCGTAATAGTATTAATTCGGTCATAAACTTTTTTGACTAAATGAGTTCTAAACGTTCAATCCATTCATCCAAATTTGGGTGAAGCAAGCTTACCTAGCATGGTCAAGCCTCACTGTCATTGGGCAAGGGGGTGAGGGGCCCTTTGGCTATGTCATTGTGAAGGTCTCTCCCACCAGTCAAAGAAAAAAGGAAGAGGTCAAAAAAGAGAGTGAAAGAAAAGAAAAGAAAAAAGAAAAAAATAATTAAAAATTTAAAAATATTAAAGTATTATTACAAATTGTCCACTTTAGTATCGGCCGGGCTATGTCAACGCCGATCATGCCACATAAGCATTGGTTGGATAGACTGAATTGACACATATACAAAAGATCTCTAATTCATTTGGCCAAAAAAAAAATTTACAACGGAATTGACATGATTATAATATGTTTAAGACTTTTTGGGTAATTATCCCAATTAGCAAGGGTCAACCTAAAGCTGCGTATGAGTCCATGGTCCAATGTTCAAGCTAGTTATCAAGGAGATGAATTAATGAAATTTCAGAAATTCCTTTTTTTTTTTTTTTTTTCTGCTAAGCTAACTGTTCTATCAGTTTGATGATTCTGGTTTTCTTTTAGTTGAACAAATTTATGGTAACTAATGTTGAATGAGTGAAATTAGTAGAGGAGCTATTTTCATTTCCCCATTCATTTGCAATACCAAATAGTTTTTGTTTTCTTTTACTGATTTTTATTTTGGTAATATGTGGAGCCAAACCCGTGTAATAAACCCAGTAATGTTCTTATACAATTCCATCGCATACGAATTAGTGATTTAGGTTAGTTGAGTGTATAGCTCTTCAACTTAAGCTTCGGTAGGTCTTATTGGATATATCCATGGGATCACTTTTGCTGATTTTCGCGTATTAAGATATTGAATTTTAGTTGTGCGGCTTCCACTAGCAAGCTTTCTAGATCAACAGCTCAAAAAAAGTGTTGGAAGTCTATTTAATAATAAGCAGATAAAATTCAGGACACAATTTTTTGTAAATGTTGGTAATTGCATAGGTTATAAGATATATCGACAAGAGGAAAGTACTTGAAACATTTTACTTGTTTGGTTGAATAACTATCAAAATTTTGTTTCCGCAGTGTCGGCATGTATTTCGTAAATTCGGGTGATTTCACGAACTATAAGATAAGACGCTCTCTTCAATTTTGATAAAATAAAGCAAAAAAAGAAAAAAAAATTAATTTTTTACAGGAATCTTGTCAAACGCAGGGTAGGAATCAGTCCTACTTCCTATTCGGATTAGGAATGTTCACTATATATACCCAATCCAAAATTGTTTGGTCTGCCATCTCGACAATCCTTGTTAAGATGTTTTACTATCGTACTTTCGGTTATGCGATGCCAGCGTATATTCCTGACAATCGGTCTTCGCCCCAACCTCGGGTGATCATGTCATGCATCGCCGGCCGCTATATTCAGTCCGAAGTAGGAGATGGAGCTGCATTACCGCCTCGTGCCGATGGTGGCTTTTCGTACTTGGCTGAGTACCCGAGCGGGCCGTTTGCGTCCCACGACAGATCGCCATCATCGCCGTCACGGGCGATTGTGTCCTCCATGTTGGACGACATGCGGCTGCCCTTCCCGTTGGACCAGCTGCGGTGGCTCGACGTGAGTGCGGGGACTCACGTGACCAAGTGCCTGACTCGCGACGAGCTAGTGTCCGAGATCGCGAGGGCCACGTCCCACGCGGTGAACGACACTTGCAGGGAGGGGCGCAAGAGGACCATGATGGTGGTGAGCATTGTGCACATTGCCTTCTCGGAGCGCGAGATGCGAGCCCGATGGCGGAGGCTCCAGTGGCGGATCCTGCATTCGCGGATCCTCGAAGAGGAGGAGAGATGGCGGCGGCTACTTTCGGGGCAGCGATCCACGCTTAGTCAAACGAGGCAAGAAGGAGCAGTCACAACCCCTGATCGCAACACGGAGGGTGTGTTGCGGACGAGGGTCATGAGGGAGTCGATGGATCATACTTTGGTTTTGGTTTTTGCGATGCCAGCGTATATTCCCGACAATCAGTCTTTGCCCCAACCTCATGTGATCATGTCTTGCATGGTTCGACGTGGTTATGTTCAGTCCGAAGTAGGAGGAGGAACTGCATTACCGCCTCGTGCCTCCGATGGTGACTTTTGGTACAGAGCTGAGTACCCGAGCGGGCCGTTTGCGTCTCACGACAGATCGCCATCATCGCAGTCCCGGGCGATTGTGTCCTCCATGTTGGACGACATGCGGCTATCCATTCCGTTGGACCAGCCGTGGTGGCTCGACGTGAGTGTGGGGACGCATGTGGCCAAGAAGTGCCTGACTCGCGACGAGCTAGTGTCCGAGATCACGAGGGCCACGTCCCGCGCGGTGAACAAAACTTGCAGCGAGGGGCGCAAGAGGACGATGACGGTGGTGGGCATTGTGCAGATCATGAGGGAGTCGATGGATCAAGAGAGGATCAACTTCGGAGCCGCACATGAGACAATGATTGAAAGCTTGAACAAAGTGGCGTTTGAGGGTGATCAAGGCTCAACTAGTTCGCATTGTGTGATTTGCATGGAAGAAGTTGCGATCCAAGGCCAACTTATTCCCATGGATTGCTCTCATGAATTTCACAGAGATTGCATCGAAACTTGGTTGGAGATACACCCCACGTGCCCCCTATGTCGGTGCCACTTGTCCCCGAAGAAGTCAAGAGATTTTTAACTTTTCCAATTTCCTTAGGAGACTGAAGATTCACGATTAATTACGTAGATGCAAACAAAGTTTCAAATTAGTCCTTTTTTGGAATTATAGGTTACTCTGATTATTATTTTTAATTAATATACGTCATTTTGAATATTGTGAATACTTGTTATGGCTATATTAAATTTGTCCTTTTTTGTGATTATATAACGTATAATTGAGCTATTTTTATTATCTACCATGGATTTTTTTTTTTTCTGGACTTTTGGACTTCTTTTGCACCCTTACCTTCCTCTGACTGCATGAGCTCCATTACCATGTTCCGGTCTTCTCCTAGTAAATTAAAGTTCTGTAAATTGAACCAAACCTATCTACATCATCGATTTGAAGTTATAGATTGAGAGTTTGTTTGGATTAATTTAAAGAAATTGCACAACTCGCCTCCTTTTTCCTTTTCCAAATCTTAAGAAAGAATTCATTGAAAGCTCCAAAATTTTACGAAATTTATATATGAATTTGCATATCCGTATTTTAATATCTTGAGCCTCGCTTCAAAATAAAAAGTCAACTATCAAATTTCATGAGTCCGAAGATTTGAAAAGAAAATTGTATTTGAAAAGTTATCGCATGTCAATTATCAAGTTTGAAATCTTTTTCCCCAAACATCAAGTTTTTCATAAATTTCACAAAAAATTGCATCGAAACTTGGGAACGCCACATATGTCCTCTGCGTCGGTACAACTTGTCGACCAAGAATATTGAGATCCCAGTTTTTTCTAATTTTCCAAGTGATCGTGATTGATTACGAAAAATATTTGATTTTTGTAACCAAATTCTTTTATTATTTAGCGTGGAAAACTCAAAAGCCTGGACCGAAAATTACTTGGTTCGATCCAGGATGGTTTGGGCATTTAACCCAAAATTATTCGCTTTTTAAATTTTCTTTTAAAAAATGTTATTTATATGATCAAATTTCAAGACTTTAAGATACAATTATCAAATACTTAAACAATAAATTCACCTAAGTAAGCATATGTATCATAATTATGTTTTTTTGTTTACCGTGCATGGTTAACTCTCGCATTCAAGTCTGGCGGTGCTTTTTGAGGAAAATTATGTTATTTTGGGAAAAATGCTTATTGGTATTTAAGTTAGTTTCCGTATTTTTTTTCTTTTTATGGAAATTCTTCTTCACAAAGCTTAACTTGAACCATAAACTTGCTACCCCAACAGGAAGGATGAATTGGGGTTTAAATTACAAACACCACCTAATGCAGAAAGTTAGCTTCTTTAACGGTGGTCAGAGTAGCTAATTTAAAAAATTAACATTATATGAATATTATGTTTTTCTTTTGTATAAGAGTATGTTTATGATCATTAGACTTGGAGTGCTTGAACACACTCATGTATTACAAATATATTTTTGTTTACTGTAAAAAAAAGAGTAAAATATATTTTCTGAACCCAAATAAGATCAAATGTTTAAGGCGGGATTATACAATCGTAAGCTCTAGTATTAGCGCATGTTTGAAATTGGACATTTTATTTAATCTCTATCACCTCAATTTTTTTTTTTTTTCATAAAGCCACGTTTAAGTTATTTGTTTTCGTTTTTATCAAAACAGAACTTTTCACTTCGAATAGCCAAAAATGGTGGCAAATTTATCGCCTCCATTGTTCCAAGAAAAGAGAAAGAAACTGAGTAACTATTTCAGAAATTGATAAGTAAAATAGAGAAAGAAATAAAGGGTAATTCACAAAAATAGAAAGAAAAAAAGAGACAAGATAAATGATGTTTTGGCCGGGACATATATAGTTATTTGACAGTTTTAATTCGCTTTTGTTCTGTCACGTCCTTCCTTCGCTCAACCGTTTCTTCTTCGCTTAGGACCAAAGCAAGTTCATAAAAGGTTCTGACAAGACAAGACCACGTGCCGTGAAATATCATAGTGGGTACTATCGAGAGCAAGACAAGAAAAAGACACTGTATCTACAATGGGAGGGGCCAGGGAGATAATTCAACAAGGCCCCTAAATATTGACCAATCCGAGGTTATCGCAAATTCAATCACAAAAATGTCTCGATTCTCGTAGTTTACGGCCTTAGTTCATTGCCTTTTGTTTTATAGAGTGAGTTGTTCGACTGCAAGTTTCCATTTTTTCTTTGCTTCTTATTTTATCCTATATAGTGCATTTCAGAGAAGCGAATAACTCAGATGATTTATGGATCCATTGTCAGATTTCCTTCCATAGTCAAAGAGTAAGTAATGTGTTCTTTCTTTTCATTTTATTAACTTCAATTGCATGATGAATTGCCTTTTGGGGGTCATGTTCTTGTGTAGTCATTTGAAAATATGTCACGATTGCCTTAGATTATATTATCCTTCAGGTTTTTGATTCGCTGCTAAGTAGAACAAGAAAAATTTGATCTTTTGATATTTGAAGTAGGGACTTAGAATCACCGTATATGCATCTCTCTATCCTCTGATGTTTCGAGATTTCAATTTAAAAATGGAAAAAAAAATGTGTGGGTGTATGTACATGTTTTGCATATGTTTTAGTACATGTGACGTGTCATTAGTCTCTCAAATTCCACATGAATAGATAAAGAAGGTGAAAACTTTTAGGATCATTGGATTAGATTTAAGCCGGCGGAGTTGCTAAAGAAGCAATTTCCCTTTATTTCTTTACATATAGGATTAGAGAATAAAATGTGTAGTGTAGCTTACTTGGACAATTTGGCATCATCACTTGGTCAGTGACCTATTAATTGATCAAAGACTGCTCTTCAGCAGCATAAGCGCGATCTCAACAAGTGAGTGAATGGACGTGCTGTGCCTGCTTAGTCCAATGGTGCTAGAGAAGATATTGAAGCTTTTCTAGCTTTGATGCCGTATGCTCTCCTTCAAACTTGTCCTCCATGCCCTGATCGGTGAAGATCTGCACATTTGTTGATTTGTCCCTCACCGCCCTTTCTGGTAATTGATATATGGCTGAGGTTCACTTTTTGCAAAAGAGAAGTGCACTTACTCTTAGTGAAAAAGGAAAGAGAATAAATAAATGAATACATAATTAAAATATTAAAATATTATTAAAATGTTCATGTTAGTGTTAGTTGTGTCATGTTAGCCTAACTCGTTAAAATTGATCGGACCACAAAAATACAAAAGATTTAAAAATCAATTGATAAAAAAAAAACGTTATGATCGAATTGACATAGTTACAATAGGTTATGACTTTTTAAGTAATTATTCTATGCGGTTTGTCGTCCCCTCTCGTAGGATGTTAGAAGAATTTTTTTTTTTGTAATTAAAAAATAGATTGAAATTTTGCTCCCCAATCATCAAGTTTACCATTTAATTTTGGCACTCTAAATTTTGTAATAAGTTTATTGTTAGATAAAGTAAAGACAATCACAATCCTTTCTTTTTTCCTTTCTCCCAAAATGCCGTTAATTCATTATTTTATAAATATTCTATTGTTGGCTAAATACAATAGGTTATGACAAATGTGCAGATCGGTGAAGATCTCTCGAGGACGACTTAAACTTGGATATCACCCGCCCTTTCTGATAATCGAGGTACCGGCTGAGGTACACTTTTTGCAAAAGAGGTGCACTTACTCTTAGTGAAAAAGGAAAGAGAATAAATAAATAGATAAATAATTTAAAAATTATTAAAAAGATTCACGTTAGTGCTAGCTATGTCACGCCAGCTTAACCCGTTAAAATTGGTCGGATTGCAAAAATACAAAATATTTAAGATTTAATTGACAACAAAAAATGTTATGATCGATTTGTTATAATTATAACAGGTTGAGGACTTTTTGCTTAATTATTCTATGCGATTTGTTGTTTCTTTCACAGGATGTTAGAAGAAACTGGTTTTTTGTAATTAAAAATCAGATTGAAATTTTGCTCCCCAATCATCAAGTTTACCATTTAATGTTGGCACTCTAAATTTTGTAATAAGTTTATTGTTAGATGAAGTAAAGACGATCGCAATCCCTTTTTTTTTTTTTCCATATTCTATCGGCAGCTAAATATATAAATTTATATGTTCATATTTTCTCTGGCATCTTCAATTTCAAATTTGAATTTTTCCATCCCATGAACAAGCTTATCAAAAAGATTTAAATCTTGAATTTTTATCCCTTTCCAACGTGCAACTCCATTATTTAATAAAAAATTTAGTATTTCGTTATAAAACAAATTTCTGAAAAATATATTTAATTATTAATTTTTTTAAATTCACGCAACGTACGTGTATTTTTACTATTATATAAGAAAAAGTCGGCTCGCCTGGGTTAAAACTAGAGGATGTTGCCTAAAATAAAAATACTAGACAAGGAAATAAAAAGGTAACTTCCAAAAAAATACAAGTAATTCAAAGTATCTTGAAATAATAATAATAAAAAAAAAAAATCATTCGTTCTGAAAGGGAAAGTCTTAAGAGATTTTCGTACCGAGCCGAGCACCCGAGCGCGCCATTCGCCTCCCGCGACCACCTGCCGTCGTTGCCGTCCTGGGCAATCGTGTCCTCCATGTTGGACCGGCTATGGTGGCTCGACTTAAGTGCGGGGACGAACGCAACCAAGAAGTGCCTGACCCGTGATGAGCTAGCGTCTGAGATCGCAAGGGTCGCGTCCAGCGCTGTGAATAGCCCTCGCAATGAGGGGCGCAACGAGGGGCGCAACAGGACGGACCCTGACCACGACGGGGAAGATGTGTGGAGGAGAAGGGTCAGGAGAGAATCACTGGACCAAGCGGCTATCAACTATGAAGCTGCTCGTGAGTCGATAATTCAAAGCTTGAACAAAGTGGTGTTTAAGGGTGATGGACGCTCAAGTAGTCAAGAACTAGATTGCGTAATTTGCATGGAAGAAGTTGCAACGGGAGACCAGCTTGTTCGCATGGATTGGGCTCATGAATTTCGTAAAAATTGCATCGAAGCTTCAATTCACTTCCGTTCTTTCCATTTCCTTCCTTCTCCTCTACCATTTCTTGCTTTTCCATCTTACTGATCTCGCTCACCATCAAGACGCTGAATCCTCGGTTGCCTCAACTCCCTGACGTGCATCACAAGAGTGTCGGTTCACGTAGATTACGATCTTAGTTTCATTCGCTTTTGCTTTATGGAGTCAGCTGTTCAACTGCGAGTTCCCATTTTTTCTTTGGTTCTTCGGTTCTCATCCTATTTAAGGGGTTTCAGAGAAGCGTATAGTGCAGATAATTTATGGGTTCATTGCGAGATGTCCTTCTAAAGCCGTCACAAAGTAAGCAATGGGTTCTTTCTTTTTCTTTTTGCCTACTTCTGTCGCATGATGAATTGCCTTCTGGGATTCTTGATCTTGGTGTAGGCGTTTGAAAATATGGAATGACTGCATTGGATTATGCCGTCTTAGGTCTTCGAGTAGCTGCTAAGTTGAAAAAGATTTGGAAGGGGAAGTCCGGTCTTTTAATAGCAGAAGTAGGGAGCTCAGAATCAGGGGATATGCAACACTCGGATGCTAGAATGTTCAAGAGTTGAATCGGAAAGCAAAAATTGCTTGGGCGTATGTATTCATATTCATATGTTATGGTAGTAGTACATGTGGTGCGTCGCACGACACACAAAATAAACATGGTTATAACTTTCAGAAGCATTTCATTGGACTTAAGGGAGTTGCTAAAGAAGCAATTGCCTTTATTCATTTGCTTATGGAATTAGTGAATGAAATGTGTATTCTAGCATCCCTTCATGTTTCCCATTTTTGGATAATTTGACACCATCTTTTGCTCAGTAGCCTATCGGTTGATCAAACCTGTTCTTCAGCAGCATAAGTGCGGTCTCAACAAGTGAGTGAATGGTTGTGCTGTGCCTGCTTAGTCCAATGGTGCCAGAGAAAATATTGAAGCTCTCTAGCTCTGATGTCGTATCCATGACTCCTTCAAGCTCCTCCTCCATGCCCAGATTCCTGAAGATCTGCGCATTTGTTGATTTCTCTCTCATCATCCAAATTGCCAGCTCGATAGCAAACCTTCTCATTCTTGGCACCTTTACATGTGGGTTCCGGTGGCTCCTCAGGATCTCGACCAAAGCGCAAGCTAATTCGGCTTCTCTAAACCCTTCCCGCTTGAACAAGGCGGTCGATTCTTCTGCTGTCATGAACTTGAAAGCATGTACCGCTAACCCAACCATCACCTCTTGTAGTTTGCCTTCTCCTGACAAGATTGCCTTGAGAACCTGAGTTGAGGAAATATGGTTAGGTAGGAACAATTAATATCATTCTCTCCAGGACAACTTAAACTTGTACATAATTGCCGTTTCCAGTTATTGGGATGCCGGCTCAGGTTCAATTTTTGCAAAAAATGCACTTACTGTTGGTGCCACTGCTGTTACTCCCTTTAGCTGGTTGAAGGACTCTGGCCCACTGTAAGTACACAGGTTCCTCAAAATTCTTCCAGCATTGATACGAAGAAGCGGAATCTCCAATGCTTCTAGGAGCCTCTCCACTACATTTAACTTCAAGATGCGACGACAGTTGCTCTTGCTTTCAAACACCAGCATTGCCAGAGCTTCTCCAGCCACAATCCTCACATCCCTTTGTTCTTCCTGCACTCCTTGGAAGAAAATGTTTAACAGTTCTTTCAGAACTCCACCAGTCCCTCCTACACACTCTGTCGCCTCATTGTCCTGTGCTAAACTGGTAAGGATCTCAATCCCTAGTTTCTGCAGTTCTGGTTTTTTCTCTCCATGTCGTAGAATATCTCTTATGTTGCTTATGGTGAAGACTATCTCTGAGATCTCTCTACGGAGATTTTTCCCTGTGGTACCTGTTGTGCTTGCCAGCATCTTTATAACCTTTAAGGATCTTTTAACAGTCAAAACCCGCGATGTGGTAACGGTTGAGTCCTTCAATATTCTCTCGTCAGCATGAGTGAAATCTATGATTTTGGAAAGAAGGCCCCTTGTGTTTCCAATTTTTCCACAGTTATCATGATCACGGGCTAGTTTCTTGAGAATGAGTAGCCCCAAATTAATGAAAGTCCAGTGTCCATAATCCTCTTGGTCAAAGACAATTTTCCTTTCTCCAATTTCGTCTGCTGTAGAACTGAGGCTTCTGTTTGTCTGTAGAAGAGATGATATCGATTCCATTGCTGCGGGTATCCCAGCGACCCGAAGGGAGTTTTCCTTTTTCCCGGCTAATTTGGAAACTATTTCTGCAGCTGATACCCTGATTTCTTTCTCGTGTGGGTCTTTCCAGTTCAAGATCTCCACCAGTCTCTCTATAACTGGCAGAGTTGTTCCCATCTTCTGAAGCGTGTCATCTGAAAACCGTTCTTTTGTAGAAAACTGGCGAAGAATCCTGGCTCCTATGAGCTGCTCTTGCGGCGAGTTTGAAGATAAGAGATCCATGGAAAAAGTCACCATATCCATTCCCAGGCCATCAAAAATGCTCCCATTGATACATCTCGAATAGGAGTCATAGAAAAATCTCAAAGTCGAGTTCATACCTGAAGCCCCCAGATCGCATTCCTCATTCACCCCTTCAAGAAGCTTACAGATGACAACCTTCCACTCCCAGTAAAGTTTCTCTGTCAGGACAACCAGAGCTTCTGCCAAAGCCAAGGCATAAAAGATATACAGAGCAGCCTTCCCGTTACTCTCGTCAGTGTCTCTTTTAGCAATGTCACCAAAATTGCGCTTGATGAGCTTCATCAATGAGAGCACGACGCAGGCTATTGCAGATAAGAGCTGAAGCCAATACAGAATCTTGCTGACGTTTCTTGAAAGGAAAACTCTCCCTGCATAAGGTACAATAGGAACTTCGGAAGAAGTCCAAATCCGGGTTGGCTTCCTTCTCAATTTCTGCTCTGTAATGTTTGTTGCATCTGTAGTTTTGGAAATATTCCTGCTGTGTTGACTTTGCTTCCTCGTAGCAGAGCTTACAGGGCTTAACTTATCCTTCATGGATTCAACTAGAGCTCTAGAGCTAGATCTGAGCGCTCGGAAGCTGCTAATTCCTGCGTCAGCTATTGACCATGTGGACTGGTTTTGCCATTCCAGCTCGTGACTCCTGCTGAAGATTCTAGCTCCTTCAATTAATAAAATGATGGTGATGAACCAGAAGTCCGTTTTGTCTAGGGTACTGGCAAAGCCCCCCAGGAGTACAACCGTCGCCCAGATGAAACCAAGGGTTCCCAGGCCAGTGGCCATTTTTTCAAGAACTGCAAGGTGGAGAGCAAACAGAGTCAGCTTTTTCTCCGGGGCTGAAACAGCTGGCAGCGTGGGAGATACATAGTTTTCGCTGCTAGCACTAGTTTGTGGCTCAAAAATTGTGGCGGGTGAAATGGTGCTTTCATTTTCCTTCGGAAGCTGAGGAATATCCAAATGAATGCTGCTTTGACCTTCAGCAAAGCTCTTGACCGTCATTTCGTGGTCTGGAGTGGCTCAGGAACAGATTCTTCTTTATACGTCAAATCAGCTGAGGAAAACTTCCACCTAGCGGTCTGTTGATAAATTTCCTGGATTGGGATGGGACAGAGCAGCTATGCCTCTGTAAGCAAAGAATGGGTGGGGGGGGGGGGGGGGGGGGGTGTTATAACTGCATCTTGCAGAGGAAAAGGAGGGTTAAGCAGCTTCTATTGCTTACTTTCCTACAAGTTCTCTTGCTCTTGGATCGAATTCCAGTGTCGTTGGATTGTTTTCTTCTAATGTTCCATTGATGAGCTTTCTTGATTGCCCGATGATCTCCTACTCTCTTTCTGCATATCAGAGCGACACGCTTGCTGCTTGGTGACTGTGTTGGCTTGCGGCCGACAAAACTTGTACAAGAGTGACGACAAGTGCGAGACGGTATCGACTCTGTTTGAAGAACATATGCTGAATGTCCTGATGTTATAATGAATTATCAGGGTTCTTAGAGTTCTATAACGCCGTGCACAGCTCCCTGAAAGGTGTGGTCGACTTCAACCTTATCGAAAGGAAGATAAGTCATTAAGTTGAACCTTCAGAGTCTCCTTTTTCTTTGGGCGTCTCTGTCCATGAGAATCATTCGGTCAAGTGTGCTGTTGACATTCATAGCCATTCGGTCCTTGACAGGCGCATCCTCGGATCTCCACGGCCACTTGCTTGCTCCTCGACGATTCTTTGCATGTCGTGTTTAAGTGCAGTTTGGCATTTCGTTTGGAGATTGCTGGAGATATTTTATTGAATGTCTTCGTCTCGAGCTAGAGGACACACAGATGGTCCAAATGGCCACCCAAGACGACATTCCGGAAGCATCATGGACATTACTAATTTCTCATCATGCCATTCAGACTTTCTAATGCTCCGTCCACCATTCAAGCAATAATGAATGGTATTTTTTGACCATACTTACGTCAATTCGTTTTTGTCTTTTTTGACAACATTTTGATCTACAGTAAGGATGCAATGACCCACGCCGAGCACGTGAAATTCGTATTTGATCTAGTCAAAATACACGGGCTGCACATCAAGCACATTAAGTGCGTCTTTGGGCAACCTCAGATAAATTATTTAGGTCACGTCAGACTGAATTATGGTTAGCATAGAGCAAGACAAGGTCAAGACCATCCTTGATCGGCCTCGCCCCCTGAATATCATATCAGTCCGTGGATTTTTGAGCCTCACCGGCTATTACCGCAAATTCATTAGGGGATATGGGCAAATCGCAGCGGCTCTTACGGCCCTGCTCAAAAAAGATGTCTTCAAGTTGGGGGATGCCACTAATCAAACCTTTGAAAATCTCTGATTTGCTATGACACATGCATCGATTCTCAGTCTACCCATTTTTTCCGAACTGTTCGTGGTCGAATGCGATACATTCGAGGTTGGCGAGCATAACTTTTGGGAAGATGATTCATAGTGCGCACCGACTATTGTAGTCTCAAATATCTTTGGGATCAACGGATTAACACGGACGGGCAGCAAAGATGGCTTGTAAAGTTCATAGGGTACGACCTTTTCATTCAATATAAAAAGGGAAATGAGAATGGTGCGGCCGACGCCTTATCTCACAAAAACGAAGGAAGTCCATCCTCTATCTCTCGGCCAATTTTGCAATTGCTGGACACAATCAAAGAGGAAAATGGATGGCTAGCCTTATCTCACAAAACCGAATAAATTGTCTATCCTCTATCCTCTATGATGATTTCTTCTTCAAATTTATTTCCCACAATCAAAGAGGAAAATGGATTTTGGACGGCTAGCCGAAAAAGAAACATAAATTTTATCAGCCAAGTTACAGGAGCTGCATCGATCAGGGGAAATAATTGGTCTGTGGGAAAATAAAGACGGCGTGCTATTCTATAAGGACCAAATTTATATCGGATAAGACTTGGAATTAATTCCCATCATCACCAAAGAGACACATGACATCGGGCATGAGAAATTTCACAAAACCCTCCAACGTTTCAAGTTGAATCTCTTTTGGAAAGGCATGATAATAGTTGTTGACACCTAATTTTTGACAATCCAATCATTTACTTATTGCATTAAGATTATGGATTAATTTTAACCATTAAATAAAAATATTAGAATTAAATTACATAACATATAGTTTTAGCAGCATTTTTTTTTATTGCATTTGCATTGGACTAGTGATAAATGAGTTTGACTTGATGGTTCTAAACTTTAATTAGACGAGTTGGATTAAGCCTACGATGAGAGGGAATTGACCCAAGTCCATTGTTCTCTGATGACCGACAATTGACTTATGAGGAATGATGATTTGATATTTTCCAAAAAGATTCGTAATATTCCTTTAATATTCAGTAAATATTTTATATATTTATGTGACATATACATTGAGTGACATATTTCGCGGCAAATTGCAATATTTAGAAGGAAATATCAAAATAATCAAAGAGAATATTGCACTTGGGGGATATACTGAACGATATATATTTTTTTTGTCTCAAAACGAGAGAGATTGCATGGTCATTAGAGATTTCGTGCGGAAACTTTCTTTCCCTAATGGGTGTCGATGCACTTGAGAGAGAATACATGCATGACAAGTATTTAGAGTATGGGTAGAGATATACTTACCTGTAATATCTTTGATTCTTGGGAATGTGACTCCTGAAACTTAGTCATAGGAGAGAAAAGAAGGTTAATTTGCAAGGTCTCTCACTTCCTGGTAGAAAGAAATTGGATTATCGCGGACGGCAGCCGTGCAGGAATGCATCCGAAATTGTGAAGTTTGCCAACAAAATAAATCGGAGTATTGCAAGCCCACGGGATTGCTCCACCCATTACCGATCCCAAAGCAAAATTGGGAGGACAATTCAATGGATTTCATAGAGGGATTACTAGCTTCCAACGGTAAGACTATTATGTTCATCGTCTTTGACCGTTTATCAAAGATGGCCTACTTCACCATACTTAGCCACCCCTACACGGCCCTAACGGTGGGAAGGGCATTTTTAAAAATGTCTTTCGGCTCCATGGGATGCCTAAATCCATGGTTTGTGACCGGAACCCCGCTCTCACAAGTGCCTTTTGGCGGGAATTATTTGTACTACAAGGGACTAAATTCAACATGAATTCAGCCTACCACTCACAAACGGACAATTCCGAAACGGTCAACTGGATCCTTGAAATGTATTTGAGATGCTTTACTGGTGCCATGGACGGAGTTTTGCTACAACACTAGTACCCACACCACCGCCTGTAAGACTCCATTCAAATTGGTGTATGGGAGGCCCGTACCAAACCTCCTTACCTACGTGCCCGGGACGGCACAAAGCGCTACCATCGCTTAGCGATTTGGAAGCTTGTGACCGGCTGCTCACGGCCATTAGACAGCAGATTGCGGATGCATAAGCACGGATGAAAGTCTACTATGACCGTAGACACCGCAAGTTGAAATTCCAGGTTGGGGATAAGGTTTTCGCTCGCTTACAACCTTATCACTAAATGATAGCTCGAATTGGTAAACACCAAAAGCCATCTCCTCTGTTTTGTGGTCCGTTTGAAGTCATCGGTCGCATTGGCTTGGTTGCGTACCGCCTCAGGCTTCCCGCAAATGCCCAAATCCATTCTGGTTTTCGTGTCCCCATATTGAGGCCCCACCTTGGAGCACACGACACGCTCGAGGCCGAGCTACCAAACACAGAGGCCGAAGATTGACTGCTAGAAGTTGAGCCGGAGGCCGTGATTGCCGATAGAATCCACCGAGGTTGAAAAAAAGTTCGCATTCAATGGAAGGGATTGGACGAAGCTAACGCCACATGGAAGACTATGACACAATCTCGGGCCAATTCCCGAACCTCTTCGTCCTTGAGGACGAGGACGATTTTGGCGCCGGGGGGTGAAGATGTCACGATCAAGATACATAACAAAAATGAAAAGCAAGAATCTGGGATAGAGGGATAGAGAGTGAAGATTTTGGGGCCACAATTGAAAGGGGATAATTTCTTGGGATGGAAGCAAAAATAAGGAAAGCTTAAAATGGAATCTGGGACGGTAAATGAAGATTTTTAGACCAAAATTGAAGGGATGATGATTTATCAGGATGGAAGTAAGAATTGAGGGAAGCTTAAAATGGAAGAGAAATAGTAGCTGAATCAATTATCATTATAGCCGGGTCAATTTGCATTATTAGTATTCCCACTTCCTTTTATGATAAAATTCCTTGGTTGTACGGAAACTATAAATTGCACCTCTTACGGCATTCAATATATGAAACAAAATCAAAGCCTTTGAGATTCCGCTTGAATCTTTGGTAGAAACTTCTCATAGATGTTTCAAAATTACGTGTCCACGTAGGTGAAGAAACCACATTAGGAATTCTGTTCCTAACATAGAACGGTAGACTATGAGTTACTTGATGGTCATCCATGTGGTCCCCATGTTCCGACCTCAATGGACGATAGCCGAATTCCGGGAATACGAACTCAATGACTTAAAAGGTTTCCGATGCAATACAGAAGAGGAAGACATGGTGTATCATTTACTTTTAAAATCCTTCTATGCATTACTCGAGTGTTGACATTGATCAACTACATCAGATGTCCATGCAAGATGTCAGAGGCATTACACGATCGAGAGATGCATCGCCGCCGTAACGATGAAGCATATCTTGATGACAGCTCGACGAGTATATCCAAGTCTTCACATGCAGGCGATCTTGAAAGTTTTATAGTCGCAAACAGTTGCGAAGTTTCGGAAACAGAATCATCCTACCCTTCATTCACTAGAGCACGCAGTTCAACATCAGAAGTTAAACATCCACCTCCTGATACAAGCATGTCATCGGCATTTAAAACTCCATCCATGGATTCGAGTAAAGAGTTGCTTCAGAAAAGGCCTCGCTTGCATTACATTCCATGTCTCAGTCTTTTCTGGTTTTTGTAGGACACCACCTGATGTAAATGAAGTTTCTGCTTGTGGGTCTAATTCTTTTCCGATCAGCAGTCGATTCCCAAGCCACTTTGTAATTACACTTTATCATATATTATCCAATTTCCTTTTCTCTTTCTTCTTTGAAACGTCTCTTGTAAGGCTACATCTTGCTTTCGATTCGGTGAAAGAAAGCCAAGATTGGAATTATGCAGTCTTGTGCCAATTCAAAGCTTTTAGTCTAATTTTTTTACATATTTTTATAAGTTTCTTAAAAAAGTTGTGTATCGTCAATTTTCAAGACTCTAAATACAATCATCAAATAACTAACATAAACTCGCTTAAAGTTCACAAATTTGATCAAAAGAAACGAAATTTGGTCCCTCAGTTTTAGCATTACATGACTTTTTTCAATGGCCTTTTTATAGTCGGATAGCTACTTTATTATTTTTTATAACGTAATTGAGGTATATAAACAATAAATAACGATCCTTTAAATTTTTTACTTTATTTTTTCCAATTATGGAAATATTTTCTTTTCCAAAATATCAGCAATAAGTTATTTCATAGATATTTCATCGTTGGAGAAATGTGTAAATTAGTAATTCTATATTATCTCTCACATACCTTAATTTAAAATTTAAATCAACACCCTTATCAAAAAAACGTTTTGAATCTCAAGATTTTTTTCCTTTTCTTTGTCTAGTTTCACTATTTAATAAATAAAATATCACGTTATAAAGAAATTTTTGTTAAATCTTTTAAATTTCATTATCCCCCCCCCAAATATGCCTTTTTGCTAGTATATTGAAAAAAAAAAAACAATTACTTGGGGTTCGATACTAGAGGAGGATGTTGCCCAAAAGGAAGAAATGGATGAAAAAATAAAAGTGGGCAACTTTAGAGGAATACAAGTGACTTAAAGCATCTTTAATTCAGATATCATGTGTTTGGAAAAGGAAAGTTTTTGGAAACTGACTATTCAAAATATCTCGAGAATATATATCTAATAATCAGATTAATTTCTAACACATAATCTTCCGTAAATGCTGATGATTTGATCAGATTTTCTCTCCAATCTTGACAAACCAAAGCCAGAAGAAAAAAAAAGTTTAGGACTTAAAATTTCACTTCAATGATTAAATAGACTTTAGGAAACATATTAATGTTGTGTTTCCTATTTTGGATTGGCAATGTTTCTTGTCCAAGATGAGCCGATTTCTAGCAGAATCAGGTCACGTTTCACTAAAGAATATTCACTTCATTATTCTTGAAAAAAATTTCATCTAATATGTCAAATTATCAAATTTTTGTTTCTGCAAGCCCCGCGTTTATACGAGATGATCGATCTTTGTCTCATGCTCTTCGAATCATATCGTGCTATGTCAATTGCTACCATATTGAGTCCGATATACAAGGACCAAACTCTCTGGATGACGACCGTAGCTTTTCCTTCCAATTCGAGCAGCCAACCGGGCCCTTTGCATCTGACGACCACTCGCCATCGTTGCCGTCATGGGCAACCGTGTCCTCCATGGAGGAAAGCGGGAGAAAGATATGAGCCTTGGACCGGGAATTTTGGTTTGATCTAATGTAACTAGAAGGATAAATGGTGCGCCCAATGAAAAATGGAAAAAAAAATGAAAATAAAGATTTTCCATTGACCAATTTTTTCAAGGGATATAGATGATCATCTTAGAAAATAATTTTAAAATAATTTATTTCCTGCATTACAAGTAAAGCCCTTGGAATTAGATGAGCTAAGGAAGAGAGTGAAGAGGGAGTCAACAAATCAATTAGCAAGGGGATAATTACAAAAGAAGTTTTAAACTTATTATGATAATATCAATTCAATCATAAACTTTTTTTTTGGATCAAATGAGTTCTAAACCTTTTATATTTGTGCAAATTCAATCAATTCATCCAAATTTGGCTAGCTTGCGCTAATGTGACACAACCGGTGCTAACGTTAATAATTTTTAATAATATTTTAATATTTTTCAAAAAAATTAACTAATTTTCCTTCTTCTTTTTTTTTTGTTTGTTGTCCTCTTTCTTCTTCCTCTACCTAGTCACCGGACTAATTGTTGGCCACTAGCGTGGCTCGTCTTGCTGTCGCTGGGCAAGGGCGACCTCACCTAGCCATAAGCGAAATGAGCCCTCGTCGTTGCTGGGTGAAGGGAGCTTAATCGGATCCGGCGCAAGATGGGCAAGAGTCTTCCTCACTGGTCAGAGAAAGAAGGGAGAGGGGGGAAAATAATTAAACAATTTGGAAAATATTAACATTGTTATTAAAAATTGTTCATGTTAGTGTCGGCTAGGTTATGTCAGCACAAGTTGTGCCATGTCAATATTGGTTAGATAGAGTAAATTGAAACATATATAAAAGGTCCATGACTCATCTAGCCAAAAAAAGTTTAGAACATAATTTGTATGATCGCAATATGATTAAGACTTTTTTGGTAATTATCCCAATTAGCAAGGGTCAACTCCGAAGCAGCCCATGAGTCCATGATCCAATGTTGAAGCTAGTTAGTAAGGAGATGAATTAATGAAATTTCAGAAAATCCTTTCTTTTTTTTTTTTCCGCTAACTAACTGTTCTATCAGTTTGACGATTCTGGTTTTCTATCAGTTGAACAAATTTATGCTAACTAATGTTGAATGCATGAAATTAGTATATAAGCTATTTTCATTTCCCCATTCATTTACAATACCAAATAGTTTTTGTTTTCTTTTACTGATTTTTATTTTGGTAATACGTGAAGCCAAACCCGTGCAGTAAACCTAGTAATGTTTTTATACATTTTCATTACATACAAATTAGTGATGTAGGTTAGTTGATTAATCAAGTATAATCATGCATAGCTCTTTAACTTAAACTTAGGTAGGTCCAATTGGATATATTGATGGGATCTCTCTTGCTGATCTCCACGTATTAAGATATTGAATTTTA
The DNA here is from genome assembly GCA_017140185.1 of Eucalyptus polyanthemos subsp. polyanthemos. Classification (NCBI taxonomy): domain Eukaryota; kingdom Viridiplantae; phylum Streptophyta; class Magnoliopsida; order Myrtales; family Myrtaceae; genus Eucalyptus; species Eucalyptus polyanthemos. The sequence continues at coordinate 44,016,402 of CM029464.1, read as the reverse complement.
GTTGCGGCTTTGAATAGCAAGTTTTCCGGATCAACGGCTCAAAAAAATCTTGGAAGTCTATTTAATAATAAGCAGAGAAAATCCCACAAATACAATTTTTCGTAAATGTTGGTAATTGCATAGGTTATAAGATATCTCAACAAGAGGAAAGTACGCAAAACATTTTACTTGAATGGTTAAATAACTATCAAAGTTCTGTTTCTGCAGTGCCAGCGTTGTGTTTCAAAAATTTTGGTGAGTTCACGTGTTATAAGATAAGACACTCTTCAATCTTGATAAAACAAAGAAAAAAATAAAAAAATAATTAATTAATTAATTTTTCACAGGAATCTTGTCAAAGGCATTGTAGGAAACAGTGCTCTTTCCTATTCGGATTAGTAATGTTCACTATATATACCCAATCCAACCAATCCAAGATTGTTTAGCTTGCCATCTCGACGATCCTTTTTAAGATGTCGAATGTTCGTACTTTGGTTTTTGCGATGCCAGCTTATATTCCCGACAATCAGTCTTTGCCCCAGCCTCGGGTGATCATGTCATGCATCGTCCGACGTCGCTATATTCAGTCCGAAGTAGGAGGAGGAATTGCATTACCACCTCGTGCCTCCGATGGTGGCTTTTGGTACAGAGCTGAGTACCCGAGCGGGCCGTTTGCGTCCCACGACAGATTGCCATCATCGCCGTCGCGGGCGATTGTGTCCTCCCTGTTGGACGACATGCGGCTTCCCTTCCCATTGGACCAGCTGCGGTGGCTCGACGTGAGTGCGGGGATGCACGTGACCGAGAAGTGCCTGACTCGCGACGAGCTAGTGTCCGAGATAGCGAGGGCCACGTCCCGCGCGGTGAACGACACTTGCAGCGAGGGGCGCAAGAGGACGAAGATGGTGGTGAGCATTGTGCACAAGGTCACCATCTCGGAGCACGAGATGCGAGCCCGATGGCGGAGGCTCCAGTGGCGGATCCTGCATTCGCGGATCCTCGAAGAGGAGGAGAGATGGCGGCGGCTACTTTCGGGGCAGCGATCCGCGCTTAATCTTACGAGGCAAGAAGGAGCAGTCACAACCCCTGATCGCAACACGGAGGGCGTGTTGCGGATAAGGGTCATGAGGGAGTCGGTGGACCGAGAGAGGATCAACTTCGGAGCCGCACATGAGTCGATGATTGAAAGCTTGAACAAAGTGGCGTTTGAGGGTGATCAAGGCTCAACTAGTTCGCATTGTGTGATTTGCATGGAAGAAGTTGCGATCCAAGGCCAACTTATTCGCATGGATTGCTCTCACGAATTTCACAGAGATTGCATCGAAACTTGGTTGAAGATACACCCCACATACCCCCTATGTCGGTGTCACTTGTCCCCCAATAGGTCAAGAGATTTTTAACTTTTCTGATTTCCTTAGGAGACTGGAGATTCACGATTAATTATGTGGATGCAAATAAAGTTTCAAATAAGTCATTTTTCAGAATTATAGGTTACTATATTTTTTTTTTTTATTACTGCACATCACTTTGAGCTATATTTATTATCTACCATGGATTTATTTTTTCTTTTTCTGGACTTTTGGACTTCTTTTGCACCCTTACCTTCCTCTGACTGCATGAGCTCCATTACCATGTTCCGGTCTTCTCCTAGTAAATTAAAATTCTGTAACTTGAAGCAAACCTATCTATATCATCAATTTGAAGTTATAGATTGAGAGTTTGTTTGGATTAATTTAGAGAAATTGCACAACTCGCCTCTTTTTTTCTTTTCCAAATCTTAAGAAAGAATTCATTGAAAGCTCCAAAATATTATGAAATTTATTTATGAATTTGCATATCCGTATTTTAATATCTTGAGCCTCACTTCAAAATCAAAAGTCAACTATCAAATTTTATGAGTCCGAAGATTTGAAAAGAAAATTGTATTTGAAAAGTTATCGCATGTCAATGATCAAGTTTGAAAACTTTTTCCCCAAACATCAAGTTTATCATAAATTTCACAAAAAATTGCATTGAAACTTGGGAACACCACATATGTCCTCTGCGTCGGTGCAACTGTCGACCAAGAATATTGAGATCCAAGTGATCATGATTTGATTACGAAAAATATTTGATTTTTGTAATCAAATTCTTTTATTATTTAGTATGGAAAACTTCGAAAGCCTGGACCGAAAATTACCTGGTTCGATCCAGGATGGTTTGGGCATTTAACCCAAAATTATTCGTTTTTTAAATTTTCTTTTAAAAAATGTTATTTATATGATCAAATTTTGAGACTTTAAAATACAATTATCTAGGGGTGACCATGGTTCGGGTTGGTTTGGTCCACCCCCTGATCCTAGGACCAACCCGCACAGTGTTGGTCCTCAATTTTTGGGACCGAGAACCAACCCTATTAAGTTTGGGATCGAGGATCGGACCAACCCAATGAGTTCAGTCTAATTCTTGGGTCAATCCGAGACCAATCGATAATTTTTTATTTCATTTTTTGTACTTCTTAAAAAAAAATTGATTGAGGACCAGATTGACCCAATGTGTTTGGTTTGGTTTCCAAGTCGACATAGGATTAACCAATAATTTTTTTTTTCATTTTTTTGTATTCTTTGAAAGGGCAACCAAGGACCGTACCGACCCAATGGGTTTGATGATGAGTGAGGTCGGTTAAGAAAGGCAAGCGGTAAGGATCAAGTGGGGTGAGCATCGATTAGCATGAGCATTGAATGCCGAGTAGGGAGCAACAAGCCAAGCGAGCATCGAGCGGCGAGCGGCACGAATGACCCAAAGCGAGCGAGGCGAGTGTCGAGTGGTGAGCGGAGAAGTTGTTTCTTTCAATTTTGGCAAATTGAATACTAAGAAGACAAATAAGACAAAAGAGAACGAATACTATAGAAGGATGCCGTAAGGAGCTGTTTATACCTTTTTGGATGCCGTGAGAATTCCTCACAAAAACATTTTTCTCATTCATAAATTATGACTATTGACACTATAGAAGACATTAAAAATCTAAGTTATTAAAGGATAATGTAAAATTACTTGAACTCCTCGCTAAAAAAGTTTTTAATATTGTTGATGCTATTTATTTTAAGATTTTCTCTATATAAAAAAATTATAATATATATATACGGGTTGGACCGACTCGAAACTTTCAGGATTAAAGACCGACATGCACAGTGCCAGTTTAGGAATTCTAGGACCAATGACTGACCCAGTCTTCTTGGGAACCAGACCAGGACAGTCAGGGTTGGGCTGGTCTAAGGTCGGTCCTGGGTTGACCCTAGACCGATACTCACCCCTACAATTATCAAATACTTAAACAATAAATTCACCTAAGTAAGCATATGTTATGTTTTTTGTTTACCGTGCATGGTTAACTCTCGTATTCAAGTCTGGCGGTGCTTTTTGAGAAAAATTATGTTTTTTTGGGAAAAATGCTTATTGGTATTTAAGTTAGTTTCAGGAATTTTTTTTTCTTTTTATGGAAATTCTTCTTCTCAAAGCTTTCGGATGACTTGGACGTCATCTTTACGTCAGTTGAATGTTGTTGAAACTTGCAAAATAATTTATGTACAACCACACGGGAGCCACGTAATGTTCATCTTCGAAACAAATAGATATCGACACATGCATTTAAAGTTAGAGTACGTAATATTCTATTCCAAAAGTTAAAGATGTTGGATATAAATGACCGAAATGAATTGTATCTTAATATTTAGTCATTTATAATTTTTCTCTAATAATTCAGAAACTAAAATTTTATCAAATTTGCTTTTTCTCTACCTGGACAAAGAAATCTTTTGGAAAAGCTTGAACCATAAACTTGTTACCCCCAACAGAAAGGATGAATTGGAGCTTCAAATTACAAACACCACCTAATGCAGAAAGTTAGCTTCTTTAACGGTGATTAGAGCAGCTAATTTCAAAAATTAACATTATATGAATATTATGTGTTTCTTTTGTATAAGAGTATATTTACATCGTTAGACTTGGAGTGCTTGAACACACACTTATGTATTACAAATATATTTTTGTTTACTGTAAAAAAAGAGTAAAATATATTTTCTGAACCTAAATAAGATCAAATGTTTAAGGTGGGATTATACAATCGTAAGCTCTACCATTATCTCTATCATCTCAATATATATATATATATATATATATATATATATATATATATATATATATATATATATATATATATTATTTAATAAAGCCTCTATAGAAATCGACGTTTAAGTTATGTGTTTTTGTTTTCATCAAAACAGAACTTTTCACTTCGAATAGCCAAAAATGGTGGCAAACTTTATTGCCTCTAATGTTCCGAGAAAAGAGAAAGAAACTAAGTGCCTATTTCAGAAATTGATAAGTAAAATAGAAAAAAGAAATAAAGGGTAATTCACAAAAATAGAAGAAAAAAAAAACTAGATAAATGATGTTTTGGCCGGGACATATATAGTTATTTGATAGTTTTAATTCACTTTTGTTCTTTCACGTCTTTCCTTCCCTCCACCATTTCTTCTTCACTTAGGACCAAAGCAAGTTCATGAAAGGTTCTGACAAGACAAGACCACGTGCCGTGAAATATCATAGTGGATACCATCTAGACCAAGACAAGAAAAAGACACTGTATCAACAAGTGGAGGGGCTAGGGAGATAATTCAACAAGGCCCCTCAATATTGACCAATAACGAGGTTACTGTGAATTCAATCACAAAAACATAGACTCGTTCAACAGTATGTACATGTTTTGCATATGTTTTAGTACATGTGATGTGTCATCAATCTCTCAAATTCTGCACAAATAGATAAAAGGTGATAACTTTTAGAATAATTGGATTATATTTAAGCCGGTAGAGTTGCTAAAGAAGCAATTCCCCTTTATTTCTTTACATATAGGATTAGAGAATGAAACGTGTAGTGCAGCATACTTGGACAATTTGGCATCATCACTTGGTCAGTGACCTATTAATTGATCAAAGACCGCTCTTCAACAACATAAGCTCGGTCTCAACAAGTGAGTGAATGGGCGTACTATGCCTTCTTAGACCAATGGTTCCAGAGAAGATATTGAAGCTTTTCTAGCTTTGATGCCGTATGCTCTCATTCAAACTCGTCCTCCATGCGAAATCGATGAAGATCTGCACATTTGTCGATTTGTCCCTCACCGACCTTTCTGGTAATCGAGATGCTGGCTGAGGTTCACTTTTTGCAAAAGAGGTGCACTTAGTGAAAAAAGAAAGAGAATAAATAAATGAATAAATAATTAAAATATTATTAAAAATGTTAACGTCAATGCTGGCTGTGTCATATCAGCCTAACCCATTAAAATTGACCGGACTACAAAAATACAAAAAGGTTTAAGAATTAATTGACAAAAAAAGCGTTACGATCGAATTAGTACAATTACAATAAGTTTATGAGTTTTTAAGTAATTCTTCTATTCAGTTTGTTGTCCCCCTGATAGGGTGTTAGAAGAAAATGGTTTTTTGTAATTAAAAAATAGATTGAAATTTTGCTCCCCAATCATCAAGTTTACCATTTAATTTTGGCACTCTAAATTTTGTAATAAGTTTATTGTTAGATAAAGTAAAGACGATCACAATCCTTTCTTTTTTCCTTTCTCCCAAAATGCTGTTAATTCATTATTTTATAAATATTCTATTGGTGGCTAAATATATAAATTTATATGTTCATATTTTCTCTGGCATCTTCAATTTCAACTTTGAATTTTTCTATCCTACGAACAAGCTTATCAAAAAAGATTCCCTTTCCAATGTGCAACTCCATTATTTAATAAAATAAATTTAAGTATTTTGTTATAAAACAATTTCTTGATTTTTTGTTTTAAATTCATGCAACATACGTGTATTTTTACTATTATGTAAGAAAAAGTCGGCTCGCCTGGTTTAAAACTAGAGGAAGTTGCCTAAAATATAAAAATACTAGACAAGGAAATAAAAAAGGTAACTTCCAAAAAAAAAAAAAAATACAAGTAATTCAAAGGATCTTGAAATAAAAAAAAAAAAATATATCATGTGTTCAGAAAAGGAAAGTTTTAGTGATCTTCGCAATGTATATATATACAATGCCCAATTCAAGAACACTCCACTTACCATCTCAACGATTTCTCGAAAAGATGTCGAATTATCAAACTTTAGTCTCTGCAATGCCAACGCCTGTTCCAGACGATCAGTCCTTGCCCGGGCCTCGTGTGATCGTGTCATTCCACGTCCAACTCTGCTATCTTCAGTCCGAGGTACGAGGAGGCACTGAATTCCCGCCTCGCATCCTCGACCACCGTTCCTTTTCGTACCGAGCCGAGCACCCCAGGGCGCCCTTCGCCTCCTGCGACCACGTGCCGCTGTCGCCGTCCTGGGCGATCGTGTCCTCCATGTTGGACGACATGCGGCTGCCCTTCCTGCTGGACCGGCTATGGTGGCTCGACTTAAGTGCGGGGACGAAGGCAACGAAGAAGTGCCTGACCCGTGATGAGCTAGCGTCTGAGATCGCGAGGGTCGCGTCCAGCGCCGTGAGCAACCCTTGCAACGAGGGGCGCAAGAGGACGGAGGTGGCGGTGAGCATGATTCACAAGGTCACGATCTCGGAGCACGAGTCCGCGAGATGCGAGCCCAACTGCGGAGACTCGAATTGCGCTACCTGCATTCTCGGGTGCTCGAAGAGGAGGAGAGAGGGCGGCGGTTCCTGCTGAATCTAATGAGGCAAGAAGGGTTGGTGGCAAACCCTTATCACGACAGGGAAGATGTGGTGAGGAGGAGGAGGAGAAGGGTCAGGAGAGAGTCACTGGACCAAGCGGCGATCAACTTTGAAGCTGCACGGGAGTCCATAATTCAAAGCTTGAACAAAGTGGTGTTTAAGGGTGATGGACGCCCAAGCGGTCAAGAATTAGATTGCGCAATTTGCATGGAAGAAATTGCAACGGGAGACCAGCTTGTTAGCATGGATTGCGCTCATGAATTTCATAAAGATTGCATTGAAGCTTGGCTGAGGATACACCACACTTGCCCTTTGTGTCGCTGCAAGTTGCCCTCCAAGAAGTCATGACATCCAAGTTTGAAATTATGTTTGATTTGTAAATGAAGTCTTTGCTTACAAGTCTTTTTTTTATATCCAAAACAGGATTTAAATCAAAGTGGATTATGAAGGCACTTTTTAATTACACTTAATCAAGTACAATCCGGTTTCTTGGTCTCTTTCTTGTTTGAAACATCAACGAACTTCCTCTCTCTGTATGTGCTGGTTTTTACCGCTCTGTTGTTTTCACCGTACGCTGCAGGCTGTGCGCAGAGAGAGAAAGGATGTTGGTCTTCATTTGAATTCTGAAATCTATGGAGCAGTTCATCAACTTTGTCATCCGGCCTTCCAAGTAATGTATCTAAAGGCTATATCTCGCATCTGATTCGTTGATGAACAGATGAGCAAACAGGCTTTGTGATTCTAATCATAGACCGTGCTTATGATTTCGAAATATATGAGTGGTTTTGATGATTTATGGGTTCATTGATTTCCTTCCACAGTTGCAGAGTAAGCAATGAGTTATCTATTTTCTTTCATTTAACTTCAGTTGCCTGATGAATTGCCTTTCAGAGTGCTTGTTCTTGCGTAGTCATGTGAAAATATGTGTTGATGGCCCTGAATCATATCATCCTCAAGTCTTAGATTCGCTGCTAAGTAGAACAAGATTTGGAAGGAAAGATCTCATCTTATAATAGCACAAGTTGTGAGCTCAGAATCACGGTATATGTGACACTTGGATGCTTGAATGTACAGGAGTTGAAATGAAAATTATAAGAATGTGGTCTATCTACACATTGTGCACATTTTGCATCTGTTTTGGTAGCAGTTCTTGTGGTGTGCTGTTAATCGCACAAAACCTGTGCAAACAAATAAGGAAGGTGCTAACTTTCGGAAGCATTTCATCATACTTATGCCGGGCAGTGTTGCTAAAGAAACAATTACCTTTATTTCTTTACATCTGGGATTGGAGAATGAACTGACATGCCGTCATGTTTTCCATTTGTTGGATAATTTGGCATCATCACTGGGTCAGTAATCTTTTGTTTGATCGATCATGTTGTTCTTCAGCAGCATAAGTGCGGTCTCAATGAGTGAGTGAATGGTCATGCTGTGCCTGCCTAGTCAAATGGTGCCAGAGAAAATATTGAAGTTCTTTAGCTCTGATGTTGTATTTATGACTCCTTCAAGTTCCTCTTCCATGCCCAGATCCCTGAAGATCTGCACATTTGTTGATTTCTCTCTCATCATCCAGATTGCCAGCTTGATTGCAAACCTTCTCATTCTCGGCACCTTCATATGTGGGTTCCGGTGGCTTCTCAGGATCTCGGCCAAAGCATACGCCAATTTGGCTTCACTAAACCCTGCCCTCTTGAAGATGACAGTCGATTCTTCTGCTATCATGAACTTGAAAGCATGTACCGCTAACCCAACCATCACCTCTTGTGGTTTGCCTTCTCCTGACAAGATTGCCTTGAGAACCTGAGTTGAGGAATTATGGTTAAGTGGGAACAATTAATATCGTTCTCTCCTGGACAACTTAAACTTGTACATAACTGCCCTTTCCAGTTATTGAGATGCCGGCTCAGGTTCAATTTTGCAAAATAATGCACTTACTGTTGGTGCCGCTGCTGTTACTCCCTTTAGCTGGTTGAAGGACTCTGGCCCACTGTAAGTGCACAGATTCCTCAAAATTCTTCCAGCATTAACATGAAGAAGCGGAATCTCCAACGCTTTTAGGAGCTTTCCCACTACATTTAATGCGACGACAGTTGCTCTTGGTCTCGAAAGCCAGCATTGCCAGGGCTTCTCCGGCCACAATCCTCACATCCCTTTGATTTTCCGGCACTCCTTGGAAGAGAACTTTTAACAGTTCTTTCAGAACTCCACCAGTCCCACCTATACACTCTGTCGCATTGTTGTCCTGTGCTAAACTGGTAAGAATCTCAATCCCTAGTTTCTGCAGTTCTGGTTGTTTCTCTCCATGTCATAGAATGTCTCTTATGTTGCTTATGGTGTAGACTATCTCTGAGATCTCTCTCCGGAGATTTTTTCCTATGGTACCTGTTGTGCTTGCCAGCATCTTTATAACCTGAAGGGATCTTTTAACGGTCAAAACCTGCGATGTGGTAATGGTTGAGTCCTTAAATATTCTTTTGTCAGCACGAGTGAAATCTATGATTTTGGAAAGAAGGCCCCTTGTGTTTCCAATTTTTCTGCAGTTACCCTGATCATGGGCTAGTTTCTTTCGAATGAGAAGTCCCAAATTATTGGAAGTCCAGTATCCATAGTCTTCATGGTCAAAGACGATTTTCTTTTCGCCAATTTTGTCTGCTGCAGAACTGGGGCTTCCGTTTGTCGAGAGAAGAGATAATATTGATTCTATTGCCCCAGGAATTCCAGCAACGCAAAGGGAGTTTTGCTTTTCCCCGGCTAATTTGGAAACTATTTCTGCAGCTGATAGCCTGATTTCTTCCTCTTGTGGGTCTTTCCAGTTCAAGAATTCCACCAGTCTCTGTATGACTGGCAGAGTTGTTCTGATCTTCCAAAGCATGTCATCTGAAAACCGTTCTTTTGTAGAAAACCGGTAAAGAATCCTGGCTCCTATCAGCTGCTCATCCAGCGAGTTTGAAGATAAGAGATCCATAGCAAAAGTGACCGAATCCATTCCCAGGCCATCAAAAATGCTCCCATTAATACATTTTCAATAGGAGTCATAGAAAAATCTCTGAGCCGAGATCATACCCGAAGTGCCCAGATTGCATTCCTCGTTCACCCGTTCAAGAAGCTTACAGATGACAACCTTCCACTGCCAGTAAATTTTCTCTGTCAAGACGACCAGAGCATCTGCCAAAGCGATGGCATAAAAGGTACGCAGAGCAGCTTCTTGGTGCCTCTCGACAGTGTCTCCTTCAGCCACCTCACCAAAATTGTGCTCGAGGAGCTTCATCAATGAGAGCATAACGCAGGCTGTCGCAGATAAGAGCTGTGACGGCCCGAGCGGCGGTGCGCGGGGAGGAGGGATGGTGGTGCGTCCGCGCCTCGGTCCCCGGACGTGCGCAAGGAAGGGATCCTCTCCCTCTTGTCCCACATCGCTTAGGGGGGAGTCCTGGGCCTTGTTTATAAGGCTTGGGTCCCTTTAATTGTGAGACGCGTTTTAAAGCCGTGAGGACTCAGTGTCCAAAGCGGACAATATCACACAAGTGGGACCCAGGATGTTACAAGAGCTGAAGCCAATACAGAATCTTACTGTTATTTCTCGAAACGAAAACCCACCCTGCATAAGGTACGATGGGAACTTCCGAAGAAATCCAAATCCAGGTCAGCTTTGTATGCAATTTCCTCTCTCTAACATATGTCGCATCTTTAGTTTTGGAAATTTCCCTGCTTTGTTGACTTAACTTCCTCGGAGCAGTGCTGGTGGGGCTGAGCATATCCTTCATGGATTCAATTAGATCTCTAGAGCTTGATCTCTGTCCTCAGAAGCTGCTAATTCCGGCATCTGCTATTGACCATGTGGATTGGCGTTGCCATTCCAGCTCGTGACTCCTTTTTAATAATCTTGCTCCTTCAATTAATAAAATGATGGCGATGAACCAGAAGTCGGTTTTGTCTAGGGCATTGGCAAAGCCCCCCAGGATTACAACCGTCGGCCAGATAAAACCAAGGGTTCCCAGGCCAGTGGCCGCGTTTTCGAGAACTGCACGGCGAAGAGCAAACAATGTCAGCTTTTTCTCGGGGGCCAGAACAGCCGGCAGAGTGGGGGAAACAGAGTTTCTTCTGTTTCTGTCTCTCATACCAGCACTAGTTTGCGGCTCAAAGATTGTGGCAGGTGAAATGATGGTATCATTTTTCTTCTGAACTGGAGGAATATCCAGATGAATGCTGCTTCGACCTTCAGCGGAGTTCTTCACCTTCATTTTGCAGTCTGGAGTGGCTCAAGAACGGACGCCTTTTTATACGTCATATTTGCTGAGGAAAACTTATATTTAGCGGCGTTCAGTAAAACATGAATTCAATTTCTGAACTTTCTGTTTATGACTTTCCTGGATTGGGATGAGAAAGAGCAGAGACATCTATTGCCAACTTTCCTGGAAGTTCTCTTGCGCTTGGACCAAATTCCAATATCGTTGGATTGCTTACTTCTGAAGTTCCATCAACGAGCTTTCTTGATTGCCCGATGAAGGTCTTGTGCTCTCTTTCCGCATGCTGGAGCTACGCCATTTGCTGCTTGGCGATTGCTTTGGCTTGTAATCAACAAAACTTGTACGAGAGAGAAGACAAGTTCGAGACAATAGCAACTCTGCTTGAGATGTACTCAAGGTCCTGATATTATACAACGAATGATCTGGGTTCTTGAGTTGTACATCGCCATGCACAGCTCCTTGTAAGGCACTGGCGCCGACCTCAATGAAAGGAAGATCAGTCATGAAGTTGAACCTTTGGAGGTTTCCTTCTTTGGGTCTCTCTGCGCACCAGGGTCATTGGGTCAACTGTACTATTGCAAGTGTTAAAATAATAGTTATTTCTTTTTGTACGTTTTGCTGATTTGATTTTTCAGTTATTGGAGTTAGTGAAATCACGTTTAGCTAATTTGTGTGTTAGTTGTCCTAGTTTTTAGGTGTTAGTGGAGTAAGTGCTTTATGTAGAACATGGATACTTATTGGTCCTATTTTAGTGGTGTTTTTACGTTATGTATTTATTTTTTTATAAAAATACTTCGTGGTTTTGAAAAAAGAGGAAGTTTCAGCCTCATCTCTCCTCCCCTTTAGCTTTTCTACAGTGGTATCAGAGCCTTGAGAAGAGTGAGAGAGTTAAAAAAAAAAAAAAAAAGAGAGAAGATAAAGAAGGTTTATAGGTGTGAAATACTTTCGTGAGATAATTGCAGCAACAATATCTCCAATGGCTATCAACAATTTTGTTCAGCCGGTAATTTCACACTTTGATGGTCACTATGACTATTGGAGCATGCTAATGGAGAATTTTTTACGGTCAAAGGAATATTGGTCGGTTGTTGAATCTGGAATTCAAGAGCCACCAGCAGGCACAGGCTTTGACAGGTCCCCATAAAGCAAAATTGGAAGCTAGAAAGTTGAAGGATCTAATTGCAAAAAATTATCTCTTTTAGGTATTGATTGTCCCTACTTGAAGACTATTCTTTGCAAAGAAACTTCAAAAGATATTTGGAATTCTATGAAGAAGAAATGTTAAAGCTCTGTTAGGGTGAAGTGTGCACAGCTTAAAGCCTTGAAAAGAGATTTTGAGACTCTAGTGGTGAAGGATTGAGAGTATGTCACTAGTTATTGTGCCAGAACAATGGAGATCAGCAACAAGATCCGATTCCATGGCGAGAAGATAGATGACATCACCATTGTGGAGAAGATTTTACGTTCCCTAACATTAAAGTTTAATTATGTTATCTGCTCAATTGAATAGTCGAAAGACATAGATGTGCTCTCTCTTGATGAATTGCAAAGCTCCTTATTAGTCCATGAACAGAAGATGAACAAAAGTTCAACAGTAGAGGAGTAAGCATTGAAGGCTTCTACCAATACTCATTCCAACAATTTCAGAGGAATGGATAGAGGTAGAGGTAGAGGAAATGGAGATCGAGGAAATAGAAATGTTAGCAGGAATTTCAAAGCCAATAATGACCAATTTCAAGGCAATGGCAAAGAATGAGATTCTAACAAATCCAAAATAAAGTGTTTTCGATGTCATAAATTTGGTCATTATGCATTTGAATGTTATACTAGGCTGCCTAATAAGAAAAGACAAATAATTCAAATTTTGTTGAAGAAAAAGAAGTAGAAATGTTGTTAATGGCTATTCAAGATGAAAAGAAGTCTGAGTCAGATATTTGGTATGTGGATATAGGCTGTAGTAACCACATGAGTGGAGGTAAGTCTTCTTTTTCTTATCTAAATGAAGATTTTCATTACACTGTGAGTTTTGGAGATCATTTTACTGTGAAAGTGATGAGAAAATGTGATATTAAGATAAGAACTAAGAATGGTTTTGTGAAAACGATATCTAATGTGTTATATGTTCCTGACTTAAAAAGTAACCTATTGAGTGCTGGCCAATTACAAGAAAATGGTTATGTAATCACCATTCAGAGGGGTGTCTGTGAAATTTATGATTCTGTTAGAGGTGCAATTGCAGTTGTTGCTATGAGTTCATATAAATTGTTTCCATTAAAGATTGAAAATATTCAATCTTGTTTGATGACTGAAAAGAAAGATCCCTCATGGTTGTGGCATTTTCGCTATGGTCACTTGAATTTTGGTGGATTGAAGACTTTCCAATAGAAAAACATGGTGACATGTCTTTCTCAAATTACTATTTCTTCCAAAGTCTGCAAAAAATGTATTGTTAGCAAACAATATCGTTCTCAATTTTTAAAAGAGAAGTCATGGAGAGCAAATGATGTTTTGCAACTGATGCATTCGAACATTTGCGGTCCTATAAACTCATCTTCTAATGGAGGTAAAAGATACTTAATTACCTTCATTGATGATTTTTTTCAGAAAAACTTGGGTTTATTTTTTACAGGAAAAATCAAAAGCTTTCTCCGCATTTAAAAGCTTCAAAGCTCGTGTGGAAAATGAAGTAGGAAAGACCATTAAGACCCTTCAAATAGATCGTTGTGGTGAATATTGTTCAAAAGAATTTGAAACTTTTTGTGCAGAGCATGTCATTCAAAGAGAGCTTATTGCTGCATATACACCACAACATAATAGTTTATTTGAGAGGAATAATAGAACCATTCTCAACATGGTGAGAAGTTTATTGGCAAGATGAAGAGTTCCAATGACTTTCTGGCCACAAGCAGTAAATTGGAGTATTCATGTTTTGAACAAAAGTTCAACTTTTGCTGTTCAAAATATGACATAGAAGAGACTTGGAGTGGGAGAAGATCGACTGTAAATCACTTCAGAATCTTTGGATGCATCGCATATACCCATGTTCCAAATGAGAAAAGAAAAAAGCTTGATGACAAGGTTGAAAAATGTTTCTTTCTTGGTTTAAATGAAGCATCCAAAGCATATAAATTATTTAATCCACTAACAAAGAAGATTATGACTAGCAGTGATATTGTTTTTGATGAAGAAAATACTTGAGATTGAAATAGGCAGCAACCTACCCAAGTCTTTTATGACAATGATGCTGAACAGGAGCAGATTTCAGCATCTTGTATGCCCAAAAATTCATCAAATATGACTTCTATAGCTGCTGGAATTGAACCAACAGTTGCTGAAGTCAATGAAGAAGAAGCTCAATCTCTTTGTTTCGTTAGAAGAAGGCCTACTCGGATGGAATATTATGAGGTAACTAAAATTGGAGATTTAATTATTCACTTTGCCTTGTTTTCAGATTATGATCCTACAACTTTTGAGAGTGCTATCAAAGAAAAAAAAATGGCAAAAAGCAATGGATGATGAAATTAATTTTATTGAAAGAAATTATACTTGGCAGCTATCCGATCTTCTGGATGGACAAAAAACCATTAGTATAAAGTAGGTCTTTAAAACAAAACCGAAAGAAAATGGTGAAGTTGACAAATATAAAGCACGTTTGGTAACCAAGGGATACAAGTAGCAATATGGGATAGACAATACATAAGTTTTCTCTCTAGTTGCGAGACATAACATGATCAGATTGCTGGTTGCATTAGCGATACAGAATTCTTTGCCTATTTTTCTAGCTATATGTCAAACCGGCATTTTTTCATAGGTACTTGGAGGAACAGGTATTTGTCGAGCAATCCCATTGTTATGTCAAGATTGGAAATGAGCATAAAATTTATAGATTAAAAAAAAAAACTATTTATGGGCTAAAACAAGCCCATTGAGCTTGGTATAGTCGTATTGAAACTTATTTTCTTAAAATTGATTTTTCAAAATGTCCTTATGAGCATACATTTTTTTTTATCAAGATTAGAGATAAAGGGAAAATGCTTATTATCTGTTTGTATGTTGACGATCTTATATTTACTAGAAATTGTGATGTCATGTTTAAAGAATTCAAGAAATCTATGATGGATGAATTTGAAATGTCTGATCTTGATATGATGCATTACTTCCTTAGCATAGAAGTGGTACAATCGGATGATGGGATTTTTATTTCTCCAAAGAAATATATGGGAGAAATTTTGGATAGGTTTCGGATGAAGGATTGTAATCCCATAAACACTTTAATTGAGTTTGACTTAAAGCTATACAAAGATTATGAAGGGAGGAAGGTTGACAGCACAATTTATAAACAAATTGTGGGTAGTTTGATGTATCTAATTGCAACAAGACTAGACATAATGTATTCTATGAATTTAATTAGTAGATATATGGACAATCCTACAGAAAAGCATTTGTTAGCTATCAAGAGAATTCTTTGTTACTTGCGATGAACTAGAGATTTTGGGCTATTTTACAAGAATGGTTAAAAGTCCAATTTATTGGGATTTACTAATAGTGACTATATAGGAGATCAATATGATAGAAGGAGCACTTCGGGTTATATTTTTATGTTTAGAACATAAGCTATTTCGTGGTCATCCAAGAAGCAATCAATTGTTACATTGTCAAGTACAGAAACTGAATTTGTTGTTACAACAGTTAATGCTTATCAAGCTATTTGACTAAGAAGAATTCTTGAGGAGCTGTAATTTAAGCAACTAGGAGCTACTAAAATTTTTCGTAACAACCGTTACAAAAAAAAAAAAAAAATTGTAACAACTTAACAATCAAACTCTCTAAGAATACTGTGCTACATGGACGAAGCAAGCACATTGATGTGAAGTTTTATTTCTTGAGAGATCTTAGTAATGATGGAACAATTGATCTAATCTATTGCAAGAGTGAAGATCAAGTTGCTAATATATTCACCAAGGCCCTCAAGATGGAGTCATTTGTGAAGCTTAGAAGGTTACTAAGTGTTTACACATTGAAAATAGTCAAGGCTTTAAACTGAATATTACTAAATATTAGTTTAAGGGAGAGATAGTTGAAATAATAGTTATTTCTTTTTGCACGTTTTGTTAATATGGTTTTTCAGTTATTGGAGTTAGTGGAGTCGCGTTTAGCTAATTTGTGTGTTAGTTGTCCTAATTTTTAGGTGTTAATAGAGTAAGTACTTTATGTAGAATATAAATAGTTATGGGTTCTACTTTAGTGGTGTTTTTACGTTATGGTATAAAAGACTTCCTAGTTATGAAAAAAGATGAAATTTTCGGCCTCATCTCTCCTCCCCTTTAGCTTTTCTACAAAGTCATCATCATTCGGTCCAGTCTGGAAATCTTGCAGCAGTTCTTTACGTCAGAATATGTCAAATCTGTGTTGCATCCGTGTTCATGCATTGAATAATATTGTAAACTCTCGCGTGACAGGTGCATTCTTGGGTTTCCGCGGCCACTTGCTTGCTTGCTCCTTGACGATTCTTGCAGTGTCATGGAAAAAGCAATTTGGCATTTTAGTCTGTAGCTTGCTGGAGATGTGCAAAAATTCGAAAACCTTTGAAACGTTTATCTAAGGCTATGGCAATTTTTATTGACCTCGGGATCTTTTAATATGCAATTAAGGTTATGGCGGGTGTAGCAGCTACTGGCGCTCGCGCACGCATAATAAAGTAATTATGCATAGAAAGAAAATGAATATGTACGCATAGTAGGTGAGCTCAAGAGAGAGAAAGTAGGGACAATTCTGAAAATTTAATAGTGAGGAAAAAGAAGGGAGTGGTCAACTGAAGAGTGAAAGAATGGAAGGGGGTAATATATATATATATAATTTATAGTGTAATTTCTTGTGCAGGGTCGACAGTTTCAATTCACTTCCGTTCTTTCCATTTACTTCCTTCCCCTCCACCATTTCTTGCTTTTCCATCTTCGCAATTCACATCGACTGATCTCTTTCACCGTCGAGACACTGAATCCTCGGTTGCCTCAGCTCCAAAACTCACCTGATGTGCATCACAAGAGTATGGGTTTAAGTAGATTACGATCTTAGTTTCATTCGCTTTTGCTTTATGGAGTCAGCTGTTCAACTGCGAATTCCCATTTTTTCTTTGGTTCTTCGGTTCTCATCCTATTTAAGGGGTTTCAGAGAAGCGTATAGTGCAGATAATTTATGGGTTCATTTCGAGATGTCCTTCTAAAGCCGTCACAAAGCAAGCAATGGGTTCTTTCTTTTTCTTTTTGCCTACTTCTGTCGCATGATGAATTGCCTTCTGGGATTCTTCATCTAGGAGTTTGAAAATATGGAATGACTGCATTGGATTATGCCGTCTTAGGTCTTCGAGTAGCTGCTAAGTTGAAAAAGATTTGGAAGGGAAAGTCCGGTCTTTTAATAGCAGAAGTAGGGAGCTCAGAATCAGGGGATATGCAAAACTCGGATGTTTGAATGTTCAAGAGTTGAATCGGAAAGCAATAATTGCTTGGGTGTATGTATTCATAGTCATATGTTATGGTAGTAGTACATGTGGTGCGTCGCATGGCACACAAACTCCGTGCGAAACAAATAAACATGGTTGTAACTTTCAGAAGCATTTCATCGGACTTAAGGGAGTTGCCAAAGAAGCAATTACCTTTATTCATTTGCTTCTGGAATTAGTGAATGAAATGTGTATTCTAGCATGCCTTCATCGGTTGATCAAACCTGTTCTTCAGCAGCATAAGTGCGGTCTCAACAAGTGAGTGAATGGTTGTGCTGTGCCTGCTTAGTCCAATGGTGCCAGAGAACATATTGAAGCTCTCTAGCTCTGATGTAGTATCCATGACTCCTTCAAGCTCCTCCTCCATGCCCAGATCCCTGAAGATCTGCACATTTGTTGATTTCTCTCTCATCATCCAAATTGCCAGCTCGATAGCAAACCTTCTCATTCTTGGCACCTTTACATGTGGGTTCCGGTGGTTCCTCAGGATCTTGACCAAAGTGCAAGCTAAGTTGGCTTCTCTAAACCCCACCTGCTCGAAAAAGGCGGTCGATTCTTCTGCTGTCATGAACTTGAAAGCATGTACCGCTAACCCAACCATCACCTCTTGTAGTTTGCCTTCTCCTGACAAGATTGCCTTGAGAACCTGAGTTGAGGAAATATGGTTAGGTTGGAACAATTAATATCATTCTCTTCAGGACAACTCAAACTTGTACATAATTGCCATTTCCAGTTATTGAGATGCCAGGTCAGGTTCAATTTTTGCAAAAAATGCACTTACTGTTGGTGCCGCTGCTGTTACTCCCTTTAGCTGGTTGAAGGACTCTGGCCCACTGTAAGTGCACAGGTTCCTCAAAATTCTTCCAGCATTGACATGAAGAAGCGGAATCTCCAATGCTTCTAGGAGCCTCTCCACTACATTTAACTTCAAGATGCGACGACAGTTGCTTTTGCTTTCAAACACCAGCATTGCCAGAGCTTCTCCAGCCACAATCCTCACATCCCTTTGTTCTTCCTGCACTCCTTGGAAGAAAATGTTTAACAGTTCTTTCAGAACTCCACCAGTCCCTCCTATACACTCTGTCGCCTCATTGTCCTGTGCTAAACTGGTAAGGATCTCAATCCCTAGTTTCTGCAGTTCTGGTTGTTTCTCTCCATGTCGTAGAATATCTCTTATGTTGCTTATGGTAAAGACTATCTCTGAGATCTCTCTACGGAGATTTTTCCCTGTGGTACCTGTTGTGCTTGCCAGCATCTTTATAACCTTTAGGGATCTTTTAACAATCAAAACCTGCGATGTGGTAACGGTTGAGTCCTTCAATATTCTCTCGTCAGCATGAGTGAAATCTATGATTTTGGAAAGAAGGCCCCTTGTGTTTCCAATTTTTCCACAGTTATCATGATCATGGGCTAGTTTCTTCAGAATGAGTAGCCCCAAATTAATGAAAGTCCAGTCTCCATAATCCTCATGGTCAAAGACAATTTTCCTTTCTCCAATTTCGTCTGCTGTAGAACTGAGGCTTCTGTTTGTCTGTAGAAGAGATGATATCGATTCCATTGCCGCGGGTATCCCAGCGACCCGGAGGGAGTTTTGCTTTTTCCCAGCTAATTTGGAGACTATTTCTGCAGCTGATAGCCTGATTTCTTCCTCATGTGGGTGTTTCCAGTTCAAGATCTCCACCAGTCTCTCTATAACTGGCAGAGTTGTTCCCATCTTCTGAAGCACGTCATCTGAAAACTGTTCTTTCGTAGAAAACTGGCGAAGAATCCTGGCTCCTATGAGCTGCTCTTGCGGCGAGTTTGAAGATAAGAGATCCATGGCAAAAGTCACCATATCCATTCCCAGGCCATCAAAAATGCTCCCATTAATACATCTCGAATAGGAGTCATAGAAAAATCTTCGAGTCGAGTTCATACCTGAAGCCCCCAGATTGCATTCCTCATTCACCCCTTCAAGAAGCTTACAGATGACAACCTTCCACTCCCAGTAAAGTTTCTCTGTCAGGACAACCAGAGCTTCTGCCAAAGCCAAGGCATAAAAGATATACAGAGCAGCCTTCCTGTTCCTCTCCTCAGTGTCTCTTTTAGCAATGTCACCAAAATTGTGCTTGATGAGCTTCATCAATGAGAGCACGACACAGGCTATTGCAGATAAGAGCTGAAGCCAATACAGAATCTTGCTGACATTTCTCGAAAGGAAAACTCTCCCTGCATAAGGTACAATAGGAACTTCGGAAGAAGTCCAAATCCGGGTTGGCTTCCTTCTCAATTTCTGCTCTGTAATGTTTGTTGCATTTGTAGTTTTGGAAATATTCCTGCTGTGTTGACTTTGCTTCCTCGTAGCAGAGCTTACAGGGCTTAATATATCCTTCACGGATTCAACTAGAGCTCTAGAGCTCGATCTGAGCGCTCGGAAGCTGCTAATTCCTGCGTCAGCTATTGACCATGTGGACTGGTGTTGCCATTCCAGCTCGTGACTCCTGCTGAAGATTCTAGCTCCTTCAATTAATAAAATGGTGGTGATGAACCAGAAGTCCGTTTTGTCTAGGGTACTGGCAAAGCCCCCCAGGAGTACAACCGTCGCCCAGATGAAACCAAGGGTTCCCAGGCCAGTGGCCACTTTTTCAAGAACTGCAAGGTGGACAGCAAACAGAGTCAGCTTTTTCTCCGGGGCTGAAACAGCCGGC
Source organism: Eucalyptus polyanthemos subsp. polyanthemos (assembly GCA_017140185.1). Taxonomy (NCBI): domain Eukaryota; kingdom Viridiplantae; phylum Streptophyta; class Magnoliopsida; order Myrtales; family Myrtaceae; genus Eucalyptus; species Eucalyptus polyanthemos. The sequence continues at coordinate 43,996,282 of CM029464.1, read as the reverse complement.
AGCGTGGAAGATACATAGTTTCTGCTGCTAGGATTAGTTTGTGGCTCAAAAATTGTGGCGGGTGAAATGGTGCTTTCATTTTCCTTCGGAAGCTGAGGAATATCCAAATGAATGCTGCTTTGACCTTCAGCAAAGCTCTTGACCGTCATTTCACGGTCTGGAGTGGCTCAGGAGCAGATTCTTCTTTATACGTCAAATCAGCTGAGGAAAACTTCTTAGCAGTCTGTTGATAAATTCCCTGGATTGGGATGGGACAGAACTGCTATGCCTCTGTAAGCAAAGAAAGGGTGGGGGAGAGGGGGGGGGGGGGGTGTTGTTATAACTGCATCTTGCAGAGGAAAAGGAAGGTTAAGCAGCTTCTATTGCCTACTTTCCTGCAAGTTCTCTTGCTCTTGGATCGAATTCCAGTATCGTTGGATTGTTTTCTTCTAATGTTCCATTGACGAGCTTTCTTGATTGCCTGATGATCTCCTACTCTCTTTCTGCATATCGGAGTGACACGCTTGCTGCTTGGTGACTGCGTTGGCTTGCAGCCGACAAAACTTGTACAAGAGTGACGACAAGTGTGAGATGGTGTCGACTCTGTTTGAAGAACATATGCTTAATGTCCTGATGTTATAATGAATTATCAGGGTTCTTAGAGCTCTATAACGCCGCGCACAGCTCCCTGAAAGGTGTGGTCGACGTGAACCTTATCGAAAGGAAGATTAGTTATTGAGTTGAACCTTCAAAGTCTCCTTTTTCTTTAGGCGTCTCTGTCCATGAGAATCATTTAGTCAAGTGTGCTGTTAAAATTCGTAGTCATTCGGTCCATGATAGGCGCATTCTCGGATCTCCACGGCCACTTGCTTGCTCCTCGACGATTCTTTCCATGTCGTGTTTAAGAGTTTGGCATTTCGTTTGGAGATTGCTGGAGATATTTTATCGAATGTCTTCGTCTCGAGCTAGAGGACACACAGATGGTCCACCTGCTTTGTGTCGAAGGTCCAGACGGGTGGCTATTGCATGAGGAGAAATTACTTCTATTTACTCGCCTAAGTTCGAAAACCCATTAACCATTTATCTGAAAAGAAAAATTATTATGTGTGGCGTCATCAAAACGAAGAAAAAGGCACAACTTTTATTGTCCCGGTTATTCCTTAATATTCAATCATGGGAAGGCGTCGCAACTGGCGTTTGCGGGTGCTTACTTAAGTAATTACACTTAGAAAGGAATTGAATAATTATGTATAGTAGGTTAGCACAAGGTAAAGAAAGTTTGGACAATTCAGAAAATTTTGGCAAAAAAAAGAAAAAAGTCGACGGTGGTTCGAAAAATGGATGAAGACAAGCGAAAGAAACAAAGGCTAATTTCTTACCTTAAAAAAAAAAAAAAAAAAAAAAAAAAAGAAAAAAAAAGAAAGGGTAATTTAACAAAAATGCGTATGTTTTTCTTTTTAAATATATGGTGAATTTGTGCAACTATCATTTTTGAAATTGTTTTGAGTAGGGATAATGATATAAATGGTCTTTAAATTTTAACTCACTATACAACATGGTTTTTGAACTTTTAACTTGTTCGATATGATCCTTAAATTATACCTCAATGTGTAATGTGGTTCATAAAAAGCTTGTCTTATGAAATTTTGAGACAATGACATGCACGACGAGGAGCTGGCCTTATGAAAAAGAAATTCAGAAAATGAATATGTATGCATAGTAGGTGAGCCGAAGAGAGAGAAAGTTGGGACAATTCTGAAAATTTAGTAGTGAGGGAAAAAAAGGGAGTGGTCAACTGAAGAGTGAAAGAATGGAAGGGGGTGAAAATCTATGTGTATGTGTAATTTCTTGTGCAGGGTGAACAGTTTCAATTCACTTTCGTTCTTTCCGTTTCCTTCCTTCCCCTCCACCATTTCTTGCTTTTCCATCTTCGCAATTCACATCGACTGATCTCGCTCACCGTCGAGACACTGAATCCTCGTTTGTCTCAGCTCCAAAACTCTTTGATGTGCATCACAAGAATGTTGGTTCGCGTAAATTACGATCTTAGTTTCATTCGCTTTTGCTACCTAATTGGTTGGGTTGGGCTAAAATCACGTATGATCCATTTTTAGCCACAAAATTGAACTCGATTTCGAGAATCGAATTTTAAGCGCGTCATAATTCTTATTTTTAGGATCTTGTCTCATTGTCCGTCAAATTGTTGACGAGTCTGAAATTTCAATAAAGAAATTATTGAAAAAAAAATTGAAGCCCGAAAGAAAATAGAAAGGGAAAGAGAAAAGAAAAGAAAAAAAGATTAAGGCTATTTAGGGCCTGTTTGGTTGTGTTTATTTTTTTGTTTTTAAACACTTTTTCTGTTTTTTTGTTCTTTTGTTCCAGGAACAAAAAAACAAAACGAAAAAACAAAACACAAAATTTGTGTTTTTGTTTCGGAACACAAATCGAAACACTTTTTTTTTCTTTTTTTCTTATTTTCTTGTTCTTCTTTCTTTTGGCCGGTCGCCGGCCTCGGCCATGGCCGGCGACCGGCCGACGAGGGCCGGCGGCCTCGCCCAACCACGGCGAGGCTCGCCGGCCCCCGGCGAGGCCGACCTCGCGCCGGCCTGGGCGAGCTCGATCTCGCCCAGATCCGGCGAGGCCGAGCTCACCCAGCGGCCGGCGAGCCTCGGCCTCGCCGGATCAAGCGAGGCCGACCTCGCGCCGGCCCGGGCGAGCTCAATCTCGCCCGAGATCCGGCCTCGAGCTCGCCCGAGCCGGCGAGGCCGAGCTCGCCCGGCGGCCGGCGAGCCTCGGCCTCGCTGGCGGTGGCCGGCGAGGCCGCGCCTCGCCCGCCGGCGGGCGAGCTCGGCCCTCGCCGGCCGTCGCCGGCCAAGGCCTTGGCCGGCGACCGGCCAAAAGAAGAAAAAAATGAAAAAGAAAAAAAGAAAAAAAGGAAAAATAAGAAAAAAATAGAAAAAATAAAAGAAATAAAAAAATTATCCAAATTTACCAAACGTGTTTCTGTTTATTTTTTATTAGAACAAGTTTACCAAACGCGTATTTTTGTTCAAAAATTGTTCCCGGAACGTAAATACTTTTTTCTATTTCGTTCCCATAACAATTTTTAAAACGTAAAAACACAACCAAACGCGCCTTTATTTTCTCTCTCTCCCTCTCTTTTCTTTTCTTTCTTTTCTCTCTCCTCCCTCCCCTATCCCTTTTTCCCCTCGTGCGGATTACCCCACCGCCTGACCTCTCTCTCTCTTTCTTTTGCCCTTTTTGACTAGTCAAAACCCCACACGCTTATCTTCTCTCTCTCCCTTTCTCTCTCATCCCTCCTCTCTCGACACCCTCTCCCTCTCCTCTGTTACAAGTGAAACCAGAAGCAGAAATCGAAGACAGCAGCTCGCCGTCACTGCTTGTCCTGCCACTGCACCGCCGCCCGCGACGCCCGCCCGAGCACGCCGCATGCCCGTCGTTCGCCGCCCGTGCGCCGCCCGCGCTTGCCGTCCCTACCACGCGACCCAGCCTCTGTTCGGCCTCTGTTCAGCCACCGAGAGCGGCTGAGCAGGCCGCCGGAGCTGCCGTCCGGCCTCACCGGAGCTCCGCCCGCTCTCCCGACCTCTTGCCGCCCCTAACCCTCTCTCTTTCTCTCTGTTTTGCAGCTGATCCAGCAAACCCGCGAGTGGGTTTCCAGCCGGTTCGTGGGCTGTTTTGGGCCGTTTCCGGGCCCCGAACCCAAGCCGTGCTTTGGAGTTTGTTGTTCCACGTCGCCCCGTCGGATTGATTCGATTTGTGCGCGATTTGGTGAGTAATTTCACTAATCCAAGATTAGTTGGCTAATTATGCTTAAGGTTGGTTTAATTTTAATTAAATATGTTTAGGTTGTTTGATTAGAATAAATTAGCAATTATTAGTCAATTGTGATGCGATTTAGATAAATTGATTGCGCAATTAGCAAGTAGACGTGGTCCACTAATTATTGGAAGTGCCTCAGGATTTTTCCCGACCCTTAGTGGGCTCCAATTAGGCTTTTCGAGCCTAAGTGGAATTTTTAGTATTTAAATATTAAATTTCGGAATTAAATTAAATAATTATTTATTTTTCGAAAATTCAACTGAGATGGTTCGGAACCGGAAAATTATGCTGATGACCGTGGTGAAGTCCGTTTATTTAATCGAGCTTTATTTTGAGCTAAATTGAATTTTTAATATTAATTATTTAATTTTCGAAATAAATAAATTAATTAATTATTTTTCGGAAATTAAGATTTTGATTGCCGACGACCGAAATCTCATGCTGATCGTCGTGGCGTAGTCCGTTTATTTATTTGAGCTCCACGTTGTATGGTATTGAATAAATTGTGATATTTTAAGGATTTACCCTAAATTGATTGAAATTGATTGAGATTGAATTGTTGATTGATAAATGGCCAAGTATGTTATTCAGCATTTATAATGTTTTGTTGAGTTGATTTAATTATTTGATTGAGAAATCGTTGGGCATCGGTTGTCGGTATTGAAAGTAGATTGGTAATCACTTGAAAGAGGACACGTGGGCTCGGTGAATTGGAATATCACCTGGAGAATGCACGTGAATTCAGTGGTTGAATATGTCACTTTGGCGAAAATGTTGCCTGAGAAAATGCACGTGGTTCGGAGACTCGGTATGTTATCCTGGAGAATGCACGTGGCTCGGTGACAGAGTTTGGCATCTAAAAGGACATGTTGGCTCGGTGAATTGATGCATCACTTTGGTGAGATAACACCTAAGAGAATGCATGTGGGCCCAGGCATCTAAAAGGGCACGTGGGCTCAGTGAATTGATGCATCACTTTGGTGAGATAACACTTAAGGCTGCATTTGGCAGTCGGGATAAAATTCGGGATAGGATATAATTTATCATATCCTACGTTTGGTACTCACTCGGGATAGGATAAAGTCGGATATAAGGGGGATATAGACAGGATAAAATTATCCCATAAAGTGGGATAAAGATGGATAGGATTTCTAACGTCCATAATAGGAAAGTTATTTTTTTTAAATAACAAATTTATTAAATTAACAAAATTGAAATTATATTTCAATATAAATAATATTTGAATTCTAATTTAAAAAAATAAAAATAAAAAATTATTTTTAATTAATCTTATTTTAATTATATTTTATAATAAACATTCAATCTATAAATTAAGTATTTATATTTATTATATATTTTAGGTATTTTTGTATTTTAAATATGTTAGTACAGTTTACTATTTGATAAATTTTTATTAAAGAATGATGAAAGGGAAAAAAATAATAATGAAAATAATATAAAAAAAGAGGAAAAATATAATAAATAATAAATAATAAATAAATTAAGGAATAGTGTTACGATATATTTTCACCATCTTCATTTATGAACATTTATGTTCATTTATAATGATATGTCGTTTATATAAAAAAAACAAATGTACATGATGTGAACATATCCGATTTTAATCTGTGATTCATCAAATATTGGACGGGACATAAAAAAATCCTAGGATTTCATATCCTATCCTATCCAATCCTTTCCCGATTAGAAATTCGGACGACCAAACGTAGCCTAAGAGAATGCACGTGGGCTCAGGCATTTAAAATGGCACGTGGGCTCAGTGACTTGATGTATCACTTTGGCGAAGAGGTTGCCTTAGAGAATACACGTGGCCCAAGGTTCGAGGCACATGAACTCGGAGACCTGGAATATCGTTCTGGAGAATGCACGTGGCCTAGCTTTTAAATATCCTACAGTGGGGATTAAATTGTATGACATGTAATCGACTGGTTCGATTTGTGTTTAGTAAATGAGTGCCTATTGTGAATTGTACTGACTTGTAGGTGGGATCTAAGGCCAAGGTAAGTCATCTGCCCTGTGCGTGTTTAGGCAGTATATGATATAATGATTTACTAATCGGGCTTAGTGGGGTAGAACTCGCTGAGACGTAGTCTCATCCCAATTTAGGGCAAACATTTCAGGACTCCACTGAGGAGCTGAGAAGAAGGAGTCTAAGGAAGATTATCTTCTTCCGAGAGGACCCTTGAGTACGGCTTGGATGGATTGAGATCCTATCTTCTTTTAAGATCTCTATTTTGATGTAAATAGAGTTTAGAGTAAAAGTTGTGAAGTGCTCTGGTTGGTATTTTGTATAAAAGTTTGGTTATAAGTTTCAATATGAAAAATATGGCCCTGCTTTTCTATCCCATCGTTTTATTGTCTGGGATTTTAACAGCTTCCGCATGTGCTTAATAACTAAAAGGGTCGGCGATACATTATCCTGGAATATCGCATTATAAAGTCGACCAAGTGAGAAGGATGTGTGTGTGCCCGAGGATCGGGGTGTGACATGCTCTCCAATCTTGACAAACCAAAACCAGAAGAAAAAAAAGTTTAGGACTTAAAATTTCACTTCAATGATTAAAGAGACTTTAGGAAACATATTACTATTGTGTTTCCTATTTTGGATTGGCAATGTTTCTTGTCCGAGACGAGCCGATTTCTAGCAGAATCAGGTCACGATTCACTAAAGAATATTCACTTCATCAGTCTTGAAAAAGTTTTCATCTAATATGTTGAATTGTCAAATTTTAGTTTCTGCAAGCCCCACGTTTATACGAGATGATCGATCTTTGTCTCATGCTCTTCGAATCATATCGTGCAATGTCAATTGCTACCATATTGAGTCCGATATACAAGGACCAAACTCTCTGGATGACGACCACAGCTTTTCCTTCCAATTCGAGCAGCCGAGCGGGCCCTTTGCATCTGACGACCACTCGCCATCGTTGGGGTCATGGGCAACCGTTTCCTCCATGGAGGAAAGCGGGAGAAAGATACGAGCCTCGAACCGGGAATTTTGGTTTGATCTAATGTAACTAGAAGGATAAATGGTGCGCCTAATGAAAAATGGAAAAAAAAAAATGAAAATAAAGATTTTCCATTGACAAATTTTTTTAAGGGATACAGATGTTCATTTTAGAAAATATTTTTAAAATAATTTATTTCCTGCATAACAAGTAAAGCCCAAATCACAAGTTGGAATTAGATGAGCTAAGGAAGAGAGTGAAGAGGGAGTCGGCAAATCAATTAGCAATGGGAGAATTACAAAAGAAGTTTTGAACTTATTATGATAGTATCAATTCAATCATAATTTTTTTTTTTTTTGGGATCAAATGAGCTCTAAAACCATTTATATTTGTGCAAATTCAATCAATTCATCCAAATTTGGTTAGTTTGCGCTAACGTGGTACGGCCGAGTCTTTGACGTTGATAATTTTTAATAACAAAAAAATTAACTATTTTTCCTTTTTTCTTTTATTTTCGCTCTCTTTTTTTGTCCACTTTCTTCTTCCTCTACCCAGTCACCGGACTAATTGTTGGCTACTAGCGAGGCTCGCCTTGCTGTTGCTAGGCTAGGGGGACCTCACCCAGCCATAAGTGAAATGAGCCCTCGCCGTTGCTTGGTGAAGGGAGCTTTTCGCTCTCTTTTTTTGTCCACTTTCTTCTTCCTCTACCCAGTCACCGGACTAATTGTTGGCTACTAGCGAGGCTCGCCTTGTTGTTGCTAGGCTAGGGGGACCTCACCCAGCCATAAGTGAAATGAGCCCTCGCCGTTGCTTGGTGAAGGGAGCTTAACCAGCGAGGTTGAGCCTTGCTAGATCCGGTGCCGGGTGGGTAAGGGTCTCCCCCACTAGTTAGAGAAAGAAGGAAGGGGGAAAAAATAATTAAAAATTTTGAAAAATATTAAAATATTATTAAAAATTATCAACATTAGTGTTGGCTGGGTTATATTAGCACAAATCGTGCCATGTCAGCATTTGCTAGATAGAGTGAATTGACACAAATATAAAGGTCTATGACTCATCTGGCCAAAAAAAGTTTAGAACTGAATTTGTACGACCGCAATAGAATTAAGACTTTTTGGGTAATTATCCCAATTAGCAAGGGTCAACCCCGAAGCAACCCATGAGTCCATGATCCAATGTTGAAGCTAGTTAGTAAGGAGATGAATTAATGAAATTTCTGAAATTCCTTTTTTTTTTCCGCTAAGCTAACTGTTCTATCAGTTTGATGATTCTGGTTTTCTTTCAGTTGAACAAATTTATGGTAACTAATGTTGAATGCATGAAATTAGTATAGAAGCTATTTTCATTTCCCCATTCATTTACAATACCAAATAGTTTTTGTTTTCTTTTACTGATTTTTATTTTGGTAATACGCGAAGCCAAACCCGTGCAGTAAACCTAGTAATGTTTTTATACATTTTCATCATATATGAATTAGTGATTTAGGTTAGTTGATTAATCAAATATACTTGTGCATAGCTATTTAACTTAAGCTTAGGTAGGTCCAATTGGATATATCGATGGGATCTCTTCTGCTGATCTCCATGTATTAAGATATTGAATTTTAGTCGCCGCTTTCAATAGCAAGTTTTACGGATCAACAGCTCAAAGAAATCTTGGAAGTCTATTTAATAATAAGCAGAGAAAATCTCACAGATACAATTTTTCATAAATGTTGGTAATTGCATAGGTTATAAGATATCTCAACAAGAGGAAAGTACTCGAAACACTTTACTTGAATAGTTAAATAACTATCAAAGTTTCTGTTTTTGCAGTGCTAGCGTTGGGTTTCATAAATTTCGGTGATTTCACGAGTTATAAGATAAGACACCCTCTTCAATCTTAATAAAACAAAGCCTAAAATAAAATAAAAAAATTAATTTTTCACAGGAATCTTGTCAAAGGCAGTGTAGGAAACAGTGCTGTTTCCTATTCGGATTAGTAATGTTACCTATATATACCCAATCCAACCAATCCAAGATTGTTTGGCTTGCCATCTCGACGATCTCATCTCGACGATCTTTTTAAGATGTCGAGCGATCATACTTTGGTTTTTGCGATGCCAGCGTATATTCCCGACAATCAGTCTTTGCCCCAACCTCAGGTAATCATGTCATGCATCGTCCGACGTTGCTATATTCAGTCCGAAGTAGGAGGCGGAACTGCATTACCGCCCCGTGCATCCGATGGTGGCTTTTGGTACAGAGCTGAGTAGCCGAGCGGACCGTTTGTGTCCCACGACAGATCGCCATCATCGCAGTCGCGGGCGATTGTGTCCTCCATGTTGGACGACATGCGGCTGCCCTTCCCATTGGACTGGCTGCGGTGGCTCGACGTGAGTGCGGGGATGCACGTGACCGAGAAGTATATGACTCGCGACGAGCTAGTGTCCGAGATAGCGAGGGCCACGTCCCGCGCGGTGAACGACACTTGCAGAGAGGGGCGCAAGAGGACGAAGATGGTGGTGAGCATTGTGCACAAGGTCACCATCTCGGAGCACGAGATGCGAGCCCGGTGACGGAGGCTCCAGTGGCGGATCCTGCATTCACGAATCCTCGAAGAGGAGGAGAGATGGCGGCGGCTACTTTCGGGGCAGCGATCCGCGCTTGATCTTACGAGGCAAGAAGGAGTAGTCACAACCCATGATCGCAACACGGAGGGTGTGTTGCGGATAAGGGTCATGAGGGACTCGATGGATCAAGAGAGGATCAACTTCGGTGCGGCACATGAGTCAATGATTGGAAGCTTAAACAAAGTGGCGTTTGAGGGTGATCAAGGCTCAAATAGTTCGCATTGTGTGATTTGCATGGAAGAAGTTGCGATCGGAGGCCAACTAATTCGCATGGATTGCTCTCATGAATTTCACAGAGATTGCATCGAAACTTGGCTGAAGATACACCCCACACGCCCCCTATGTCGGTGCCACTTGTCCCCCAAGAAGTCGAGATTTTTAACTTTTATGATTTCCTTAGGAGACTGGAGATTCACGATTAATTACATTGATGCATATAAAGTTTCAAACAAGTCATTTTTTGGAATTATAGGTTATTATGATTATTTTTTTATTACTACACATCCAGTTTGAATATTGTGAATACTTGTTATGGCTATATTAAAATTTGTCCTTCTTTGCGATTATATAACCTGTAAACGAGCTATTTTATTATCTCGAGACCTGAAAAACGTCCTTTTATTATCTACCATGGATTTTTTTTTCCTGGACTTTTGGACTTCTTTTGCACCCTTACCTTCCTCTGACTGCATAAGCTCCATTACCATGTTCCGGTCTTCTCCTAGTAAATTAAAATTCTGTAACTTGAACCAAACCTATCTATATCATCAATTTGAAGTTGTAGATTGAGAGTTTGTTTGGAATAATTTAAAGAAATTGCACAACTTGCCTCTATTTTTCTTTTCTAAATCTTAAGAAAGAATTCATTGAAAGCTCCAAAATATTGTGAAATTTATATATGAATTTGCATATCCGTATTTTAATGTCTTGAGCCTCACTTCAAAATCAAAAGTCAACTATCAAATATTATGAGTCCGAAATTGAAAAGAAAATTGTATTTGAAAAGTTATCGCACGTGGATTATCAAGTTTGAGAACTTTTTCCCCAAACATTAAGTTTATCATAAATTTCACAAAAAATTGCATCGAAGCTTGGGAAAACCACACATGTTCTTTGTGTCGGTACAACTTGTCGACCAAGAAAATTGAGATCCAAGTTTTTTCTAATTTTCCAAGTGATTATGATTGATTAAAAAAAATATTTGATTTTTGTAACCAAATCCTTTTATTATTTAGTATGGAAAACTTGAAAGCTAGCCCGAAAATTACTCAGTTCAAACCCAGACGGTTTAGCCATCTAACCCAAAATTATTCGCTTTTTAAATTTTCTTTTAAAAAATGTATTTATATGATCAAATTTCAAGACTTTAAAATATAATTATCAAATACTTAAACAATAAATTCACCTATGTAAGCATATGTATCATAATTATGTTTTTTGTTTACGGTGCATGGTTAACTCTCGTATTCAAGTCTGGCGGTGCTTTTTGAGGAAAATTATGTTTTTTTTGGAAAAAATGCTTATTGGTATTTAAGTTAGTTTCTGGAAATTAGTTTTTTTTTTTCTTTTTATGGAAATTCTTCTTCACAGAGCTTTCGGATGACTTAGACGTCATCTTTACGTCAGTTGAATGTTGTTGAAACTTGCAAAATAATCTTATGTGCAAACACAAGGAACCATGTAATGCTCATCTTCGAAACAAATAGATATCGACACACATGCATTTGAAGTTAAAGTACGTGATATTCTATTTCAAAAGTTAAAGATGTTGGGTATCGATGACCTAAATGAATTGTATTTTAATATTTAGTCATTTATAATTTTTCTCTAATAATTCAAAAACTAAAACTTTATCGAATTTGCTTTTTCTCTACCTAGACAAAGAAATCTTTTAGAAAAGCTTGAACCATAAACTTGCTAGCCCAACAGAAAGGATGAATTAGGGCTTAAATTACAAACACCACCTAATGCAGAAAGTTAGGTTCTTTAACGGTGATTAGAGCAGCTAATTTCAAAAATTAACATTATATGAATATTATGTGTTTCTTTTGTATAAGAGTATGTTTTCGACCATTGGACTTGGAGTGCTTGAGCACACACTCGTGTATTACAAATATATTTTTGTTTACTGTAAAAAAAGAGTAAAATATATTTTCTGAACCTAAATAAGATCAAATGTTTGAGGTGTGATTATAGAATCGTAAGCTCTACTATTAGCGTGTGTTTGAAATTGGACATTTTATTTAATATCTATCACCTCAATTTTTATTTTTTATTTTTATAAAGCCTCTATAGATATCAACGTTTAGGTTATGTGTTCTGTTTTTATCAATCAGAACTTTTCATTTCAAATAGCTAAAAATGGTGGCAAATTTTATTGCCTCCAATGTTCCAAGATAAGAGAAAGAAATTGAGTGATTATTTCGGAAATTGTTAAGTAAAACAGAGAAAGAAATAAAGGGTAATTTACAAAAATAGAAAGAAAAACAAGATAAATGATGTTTTGGCCAGGACATATATAGTTATTTGACAGTTTTAATTCAATTTTGTTCTTTCACGTCCTTCCTTCCCTCCACCATTTCTTCTTCACTTAGGACCGAAGCAAGTTCTTAAAAGGTTCTGACAAAACAAGACCACATGTCGTAAAATATCACAGTGGCCTAGTGGGCGCTATAAGGTGCAAGACAAGAAAAAGATATTGAATCAACAAGGGGAGGGCCTAGGGAAATAACTCAACAGAGGCCCCTTAATATTGACCGGTAATGAGGTTACTGCGAATCCAATCACAAAAATGTCTCCATTCTCTTAGTTCATTGCCTTTTGTTTTATAGAGTGAGTTGTTTAACTATAAGTTATTCTATCCTGGATAGGAGTTTCAGAAAAGTGAATATCTCAGATGATTTATGGATTCATTGTGAGATTTCCCTCCATAGTCAAAGAGTAAGTAATGTGTTCTTTCTTTTCATTTTATTAAACTTTAGTTGCATGATGAATTGCCTTTTGGGGGTCATGTTCTAGTGTAGTCATTTGAAAATATGTCATGATTTCCTTAGATTATATTGTCCTTCAGTTTTCGATTCGTTGCTAAGTAGAACAAGATTTTGGATGGCAAAAATTTGATCTTTTGATATTTGAAGTAATGACTCAGAATCACCGTATATGCATCTCTCATATGCTTGAATGTTCTAGGATTTCACTTAAAAAATGAAAAAAAAAATGTTTGGGTGTATGTACATGTTTTGCATATGTTTTAGTACATGTGATGTGTTATCAATCTCTTAAATTCCACACAAACAAATAGAGAATGTGATAGCTTTTAGAATAATTGGATTAGATTTAAGCTAGTGGAGTTGCTAAAGAAGCAATTCCCCTTCATTTCTTTACATATAGGATTAGAGAATGAAACGTGTAGTGCAACGTGCTTGGACAATTTGGCATCAGCACTTAGTTGGTGACCTATTAATTGATCAAATACTGCTCTTTAGTAGCGTAAGCGCGGTCTCAACAAGTGAGTGAATGGACGTGCTACGCCTACTTAGTCCAATGGTGCTAGAGAAGCTACTGAAGCTTTTCTAGCTCTAATGCCATACTCTCTCCATCAAGTTCGTCCTCCATGCCTAGATCGGTGAAGATCTACACATTTGTCAATTTATCCCTCACTGCCCTTTCTAGTAATCGAGATACTGGCTGAGATTCACTTTTTGCAAAAGAGGTGCACACTCTAAAAAAGGAAAGAGAACAAATAAATGAATAAATAATTTTTAAAAAATTAAAATATTATTAAAAATGTCAACATTAGTATTAGCCGTCATGTTAGCCTAACCCGTTAAAATTGATTAGATTGCAAAAATATAAAATATTTAAGTCTTAATTGACAAAAAAATGTTATAATCGAATTGGCACAATTGTGATAAGTTTAGGACTTTTTTTGGTAATTCTTCTATATGATTTGTTGTCCCCTTCACAAGATGTTAGAAGAAAATGGTTTTTTGTAATTAAAAATCAGATTGAAATTTTGCTCCCTAATCATCAGGTTTACCATTTAATGTTGGCACTCTAAATTTTGTAAAAAATTTTATTGTTAGATGAAGTAAAGACGATCACAATCCTTTTTTTTTTCCATATTCTTTCGGTGGCTAAATATATAAATTTATATGTTCATATTTTTCTCAGGCATCTTCAATTTCAAATTTAAAATTTTCAATCCGATGAACGAGCTTATCAAAAAAGATTTAAATCTTGAATTTTTATTCCTTTCCAATGTTCAACTCCATTATTTAATAAAAATTTTAGTATTTCATTATAATTTTTTTGAAAATATTTAATTATTAATTTTTTAAAAAAATTCACGCAACATACGTGTATTTTTACTATTATATAAAGAAAAGTCGGCTCACCTGGGTTTAAACTAGAGGAAGTTGCCTAAAATAAAAATACTAGAATGGAAATAAAAATCTTGAATTTTTATCCCTTTCCAAGGTGCAACTCCATTATTTAATAAAACTTTTAGTATTTCGTTATAAATTAAGTCAAAAAAAAGTATTTCGTTATAAATAATTTTTTTTGAAAAATATTTAATTATTAATTTAAAAAAAAATCACGCAACATACGTGTATTTTTACTATTATATAAAGAAAAGTCGGCTCGCCTGGGTTTAAACTGGAGGAAGTAGCCTAAAATAAAAATACTAGACAAGGAAATATAAAAAGTAACTTCCAAAAAAAAATACAAGTAATTCAAAGTATCATGCGTTCAGAAAAGGAAAGTTTTAGAGATCTTCGCTATGTATATATATACAATGCCCAATTCAAGAACACTCCACTTACCATCTCAACGATTTCTCGAAAAGATGTCGAATTATCAAACTTTAGTCTCTGCAATGCCAACGCCTGTTCCAGACGATCAGTCCTTGCCCGGACCTCGTGTGATCGTGTCATTCCATGTCCAACTCTGCTATCTTCAGTCCGAGGTACGAGGAGGCACTGAATTCCCGCCTCGCATCCTCGACCACCGTACCTTCTCGTACCGAGCCGACCACCCGAGCGCGCCATTCGCCTCCTGCGACCACCTGCCCCTGTCGCCGTCCTGGGCGATCGTGTCCTCCATGTTGGACGACATGCGGCTGCCCTTCCTGCTGGACCGGCTATGGTGGCTCGACTTAAGTGCGGGGACGAAGGCAAAGAAGAAGTGCCTGACCCGTGATGAGCTAGCGTCTGAGATCGCGAGGGTCGCGTCCAGCGCCGTGAGCAACCCTTGCAACGAGGGGCGCAAGAGGACGGAGGTGGCGGTGAGCATGATTCACAAGGTCGCGATCTCGGAGCACGAGTTCCGCGAGATGCGAGCCCAACTGCGGAGACTCGAATTGCGCTACCTGCATTCTCGGATGCTCGAAGAGGAGGAGAGAGGCCGGCGGTTTCCTATTCTGGAGCGGCGGTTCCTGCTCAATCTAATGAGGCAAGAAGGGTTGGTGGCAAACCCTGATCGCGACAGGGAAGATGTGGCGAGGAGGGGGAGGAGAAGGGTCAGGAGAGAGTCACTGGACCAAGCGGCGATCAACTTTGAAGCTGCACGGGAGTCGATAATTCAAAGCTTGAACAAAGAGGTGTCTGAGGGTGATGGACGCTCAAGTAGTCGAGAATTAGATTGCGTAATTTGCATGGAAGAAATTGCAACGGGAGACCAGCTTGTTAGCATGGATTGCGCTCATGAATTTCATAAAGATTAAATTGAAGCTTGGCTGAGGATACACCACACTTGCCCTTTGTGTCGCTGCAAGTTGCCCTCCAAGAAGTCATGACATCCAAGTTTGAAATTAAGTTTGATTTGTAAATGAAGTCTTTGCTTACAAGTCTTTTTTTTTTTTTTTAATCCAAAACAGGATTTAAATCAAAGTGGATTATGAAGACACTTTTTAATTACACTTAATCAAGTACAATCCGGTTTCTTGGTCTCTTTCTTGTTCGAAACATCAACGAACTTCCTCTCTCTGTATGAGCTGGTTTTTACCGCTCTGTTGTTTTCACCGTACGCTGCAGGCTGTGTGCAGAGAGAGAAAGGATGTTGGTCTTCATTTGAATTCTGAAATCTATGGAGCAATTCATCAACTTTGTCATCCGGCCTTCCAGGTAATGTATCTAAAGGCTATATCTCGCATCTGATTCGTTGATGAACAGATGAGCAAACAGGCTTTGTGATTATACCGTGCTTATGATTTCGAAATATATGAGTGGTTTTGGTGATTTATGGGTTCATAGATTTCCTTCCACAGTCGCAGAGTAAGCAATGAGTTATCTATTTTCTTTCAATTAACTTCACTTGTCTGATGAATTTGCCTTTCAGAGTGCTTGTTCTTGCGTAGTCATGTGAAAATATGTGTTGATGGCCCTGAATTATATCATCCTCAAGTCTTAGATTCACTGCTAAGTAGAACAAGATTTGGAAGGAAAGATCTCATCTTATAATAGCAGAAGTTGTGAGCTCAGAATCACAGTATATGCAACACTTGGATGCTTGAATGTACAGGAGTTGAAATGAAAATGATAAGAATGTGGTCTATGTACACATTTTGCATATGTTTTAGTAGCAGTACTTGTGGTGTGCTGTTAATCGCACAAAACCTGTGCGAACAAATAAGGAAGGTGCTAACTTCGGAAGCATTTCATCATACTTATGCCGGGCAGCGTTGCTAAAGAAGCAACTACCTTTATTTCTTTACATCTGGGATTGGAGAATGAACTGGCATGCCTTCATGTTTTCCATTTGTTGGATAATTTGGCATCATCACTGGGTCAGTAATCTTTTGTTTGATCAATCATGTTGTTCTTCAGCAGCATAAGTGCGGTCTCAACGAGTGAGTGAATGGTCATGCTGTGCCTGCTTAGTCCTTTGGTGCCAGAGAAAATATTGAAGCTTTCTAGCACTGATGTCGTATCCATGACTCCTTCAAGTTCCTCCTCCATGCCCAGATCCCTGAAAATCTGCTCATTTGTTGATGTCACTCTCATCATCCAGATTGCCAGCTCGATTGCAAACCCTCTCATTCTCGGTACCTTTATATGTGGGTTCCGGTGGCTTCTCAGGATCTCGACCAAAGTGCACGCTAATTTGGCTTCACTAAACCCTGCCCTCTTGAAGAAGGCAGTCGATTCTTCTGCTGTCATGAACTTGAAAGCATGTACCGCTAACCCAACCATCAACTCTTGTAGTTTGCCTTCTCCTGACAAGATTGCCTTGAGAACCTGAGCTGAGGAAATACGTTTAGGTGGGAACAATTAATATCGTTCTCTCCAGGACAACTTAAACTTGTACATAACTGCCCCTTCTGGTTATTGAGATGCTGGCTCAGGTTCAATTTTTGCAAAATAATGCACTTACTGTTGGTGCTGCTGCTGTTACTCCCTTTAGCTGGTTGAAGGACTCTGGCCCACTGTAAGTGCACAGATTCCTCAAAATTCTTCCAGCAGTAACATGAAGAAGCGGAATCTCCAACGCTTTTAGGAGCTTCTCCACTACGTTTAACTTCAAGATGCGATGACAGTTACTCTTGCTCTCGAAAGCCAGCATTGCCAGTGCTTCTCCGGCCACAATCCTCACATCCCTTTGATTTTCCAGCACTCCCTGGAAGAAAATCTTTAACAGTTCTTTCAGAACTCCACCAGTCCCTCCTACATGCTCTGTCGCATTGTTGTCTTGTGCTAAAGTGGTAAGGATCTCAATCCCCAGTTTCTGCAGTTCTGGTTGTTTCTCTCCATGTCGTAGAATATCTCTTATATTGCTTATGGTGTAGACTATCTCTGACATCTCTCTCCGCAGATTTTTTCCTATGGTACCTGTTGTGCTTGCCAGCATCGTTATAACCTGAGGGGATCTTTTAACAGTCAAAACCTGCGATGTGGTAATGGTTGAGTCCTTCAATATTCTTTTGTCAGCATGAGTGAAATCTATGATTTTGGAAAGAAGGCTCCTTGTGTTTCCAATTTTTCCGCAGTTACCATAATCATGGGCTAGTTTCTTCAGAATGAGAAGTCCCAAATTATTGGAAGTCCAGTATCCATAGTCTTCATGGTCAAAGATGATTTTCTGTTCACCAATTTTGTCTGCTGCAGAACTGGGTCTTCTGTTTGTCAAGAGAAGAGATGATATTGATTCCATTGCCCTGGGAATTCCAGCAACGCGAAGGGAGTTTTGCTTTTCCCCGGCTAATTTGGAAACTATTTCTGTAGCCGATAGCCTGATTTCTTCCTCTTGTGGCTCTTTCCAGTTCAAGAACTCCACCAGTCCCTGTATGACTGGCAGAGTTGTTCCGATCTTCCGAAGCGTGTCATCTGAAATCTATTCTTTCGTAGAGAACCAGTGAAGAATCCTGGCTCCTATCAGCTTCTCATCCAGCGAGTTTGAACATAAGAGATCTATAGCAAAAGTGACCAAATCCATTCCCAGGCCATAAACAATGCTCCCATTAATACATTTTGAATAGGAGTCATAGAAAAATCTCCAAGTCGAGATCATACCTGAAGCCCCCAGATCGCATTCCTCGTTCACCTGTTTGAGAAGCTTACAGATGACAACCTTCCACTGCCAGTAAATTTTCTCTGTCAAGACGACCAGAGCGTCTGCCAAAGCCAAGGCATAAAAGGTACCCAGAGCAGCTTTTCGGTGCCTCTTGACAGTGTCTCCTTCAGCCACCTCACCAAAATTGTGCTCAAGGAGCTTCATCGATGAGAGCATAACGCAGGCTATCACAGATAAGAGTTGAAGCTGATACAGAATCTTGCTGATATTTCTCGAAACGAAAACCCACCCTGCATAAGGTACGATGGAAACTTCCGGAGAAATCCAAATCTGGGTCAGCTTTGTATGCAATTTCCTCTCTCTAACATATGTCACATCTTTAGTTTCAGAAATTTCCCTGCCTTGTTGATTTAACTTCCTCGGAGCAGTGCTGATGGGGCTAAGCATATCCTTCACGGGTTCAATTAGATCTCTAGAGCTTGATCTCTGTCCTCAGAAGCTGCTAATTCTGGCATCAGCTATTGACTATGTGGATTGGCGTTGCCATTCCAGCTCATGACTCCTGCTTAATAATCTTGCTCCTTCAATTAATAAAATGATGGCGATGAACCAGAAGTCGGTTTTGTCTAGGGCATTGGCAAAGCCCCCCAGGATTACAACTGTCGCCCAGATAAAACCAAGGGTTCCCAGGCCAGTGGCCGCGTTTTTGAGAACTGCACGGCGAAGAGCAAACAATGTCAGCTTTTTCTTGGGGGGCAGAACAGCCGGCAGAGTGGGGAAAACAGAGTTTCTTCTGTTTCTGTCTCTCATACCAGCACTAGTTTGCGGCTCAAAGATTGTGGCAGGTGAAATGATGGTATCATTTTTCTTCTGAACAGGAGGAATATCCAGATGAATGCTGCTTCGACCTTCAGCGGAGTTCTTCACCTTCATTTTGCAGTCTGGAGTGGCTTAAGAATGGACGCCTTTTTCTACGTCATATTGGCTGAGGAAAACTTATATTTAGCCACGTTCAGTAAAACCTGAATTCAATTTCCAAACTTTCTGTTTATGACTTTCCTGGATTGGGATGAGAAAGAGCAGCCACATCTATTGCCAACTTTCCTGGAAGTTCTTTTGTGCTTGGACCAAATTCCAATATCATTGGCTTGCTTACTTCTGAAGTTCCATCGACTAGCTTTCTTGATTGCCCGATGAAGGTCTTGTGCTCTCTTTCCGCATGCTGGAGTTATGCCATTTGCTGCTTGGTGACTGCTTTGGCTTGTCATCAACAAAACTTGTACAAGAGATAAGACAAGTTCGAGACAGTATCAACTCTGCTTGAGATGTATTCAAGGTCCTGATATTATACAATGAATGATCTGGGTTCTTGATTTGTACATTGCCATGCACAGCTCCGTGTGAGGCACTGGCGCCAACCTCAATGAAAGGAAGATCAGTTGTGAAGTTGAACCTTTCAAGGTTTCCTTCTTCGGGTTTCTCTGCGCACCAGGGTCATTGGGTCAACTGTACCATTGCAAGTTATCATCATTCGGTCCAGTCTGGAAATCGCCACATTACTTGCAGCAGTTCTTTATGTCAGAATCTGTCAATGTGTTTTGCATCCGTGTTCATGCGTTGAGTAATAGTGTAATCTCTCACTTGACAGGTGCATTCTCGGGTTTCCGCGGCCGCTTGCTTGCTTGCAACTCAACGATTCTTGCAGTGTCATGGAAAGAGCAGTTTGGCATTTTAGTCTGTAGCTTGCTGGAGATGTCGTTACTTGCAAAAATTCAAAAACCTTTGAAACGTTTGTCTAAGGTTATGGCAATTTATATTGACCTTAGTATCTTTTAATATGCAACTAAGGTTATGGCGGGTGTTGCAGCTACCGTCGCTTGCACGTGCATAATAAAGTAATTATGCATAGAAAGAAAATGAATATGTATGCATAGTAGGTGAGCTGAAGAGAGAGAAAGTTGGGACAATTCTAAAAGTTTAATAGTGAGGGGGAAAAGGGAGTGGTCAACTGAAGAGTGAAAGAATGGAAGGGGGTAATCTATGTGTTTGTGTGTGTGTGTGTAATTTATATTGCAATTTCTTGTGCAGGGTCAACAGTTTCAATTCACTTTCGTTCTTTCCGTTTCCTTCCTTCCCCTCCACCATTTCTTGCTTTTCCATGTTCGCAATTCACAGCGACTGATCTCGCTCACCATCGAGACGCTGAATCCTCGCTTGTCTCAGCTCCAGAACTCCCTGATGTGCATCACGAGAATGTCGGTTTGCATAGATTATGATTTTAGTTTCATTCGCTTTTGCTTTATGGAGTCAGCTGTTCAACTGCAAGTTCCCATTTTTCTTTGGTTCTTCGGTTCTCATCCTATTTAAGGGGTTTCAGAGAAGCGTGTAGTGCAGATAATATATGGGTTCATTGCGAGATGTCCTCCTAAAGCCGTCACAAAGTAAGCAATGGGTTCTTTCTTTTTCTTTTTGTCTACTTCTGTTGCCTGATGAATTGCCTTCTGGGATTCTTGATCTTGGTGTAGGCGTTTGAAATTATGGAATGACTGCACTGGATTATGTCGTCTTTCGTCTTAAGTCTTCGAGTAGCTGCTAAGTTGAAAAAGATTTGGAAGGGGAAATCCAGTCTTTTAATAGCAGAAGTAGGGAGCTCGGAATCAGGGGATATGCAACACTCGGATGCTTGAATGTTCAAGAGTTGAATCGGAAAGCAAAAATTGCTTGGGTGTATGTATTCATATTCATAAGTTTTGGTAGTAGTACATATGGTGTGTCGCATGACACACAAACTCCGTGCGAAACAAATAAACATGGTTATAACTTTCAGAAGCATTTCATCGGACTTAAGGGAGTTGCTAAAGAAGCAATTACCTTTATTTCTTCTCTTCATGTTTCTCATTTGTTGGATAATTTGACATGGTCACTTGCTCAGTAACCTATCGGTTGATCAAACCTGTAATTCAGCAGCATAAGTGCGGTCTCAACAAGTGAGTGAATGGTCGTGCTGTGCCTGCTTAGTCCAATGTTGCCAGAGAAATTGTTATAGCTCTCTAGCTCTGATGTTGTATCCATGACTCCTTCAAGCTCCTCCTCCATGCCCAGATCCCTGAAGATCTGCACATTTGTTGATTTCTCTCTCATCATCCAGATTGCCAGCTCGATAGCAAACCTTCTCATTCTCGGCACCTTTATATGTGGGTTCCGGTGGCTCCTCAGGATCTCGACCAAAGCACAAGCTAATTTGGCTTCTCTAAACCCTGCCTGCTCAAAGAAGGCGGTCGATTCTTCTGCCGTCATGAACTTGAAAGCATGCACTGCTAACCCAACCATCACCTCTTGTAGTTTGCCTTCTCCTGACAAGATTGCCTTGAGAACCTGAGTTGAAGAAATGTGGTTAGGTAGGAACAATTAATGTCATTCTCTCCAGGACAACTTAAAACTTCTACATAACTGCCCTTTCCAGTTATTGAGATGCCGGCTCAGGTTCAATTTTTGAAAAATAATGCACTTACTGTTGGTGCCGCTGCTGTTACTTCCTTTAGCTGGTTGAAGGACTCTGGGCCACTGTAAGTGCACATATTCCTCAAAATTCTTCCAGCACTAACATCAAGAACTGGAATCTCCAACACTTTTAGGAGCCTTTCCACTACATTTAACTTCAAGATGCGATGACAGTTGCTCTTGCTTTCAAAAGCCAGCATTGCCAGGGCTTCTCCGGCCACAATCCTCACATCCCTTTGATTTTCCAGCACTCCTTCTTGGAAGAAAATCTTTAACAGTTCTTTCAGAACTCCACCAGTCCCTCCTATACGCTCTGTCGCATCATTATCCTGTGCTAAACTGGTAAGGATCTCAATTCCTAGTTTCTGCAGCTCTGGTCGTTTCTCTCCGTGTCGTAGAATATCTCTTATGTTGCTTATGGTGAAGACTATCTCTGAGATCTCTCTCCGCAGATTTTTCCCTGTGGGACCTGTTGTGCTTGCCAGCATCTTTATAACCTGAAGGGATCTTTTGACGGTTAGAACTTGCGATGTGGTAACAGTTTCCTTCAATATTCTTTCATCAGCATGAGTGAAATCTATGATTTTGGAAAGAAGGCCCCTTGTGTTTCCAATTTTTCCACAGTTATCATGATCACGGGCTAGTTTCTTCAGAATGAGTAGCCCCAAATTAGTGAAAGTCCAGTGTCCATAGTCCTCATGGTCAAAGACGATTTTCTTTTCTCTAATTTCATCTGCTGTGGAACTGGGGCTTCTGTTTGTCCGTAGAAGAGATGATATTGATTCCATTGCCCCAGGTATCCCAGCGACCCGAAGGGAGTTTTGCTTTTTCCCGGCTAATTTGGAAACTATTTCTGCAGCTGATACCCTGATTTCTTCCTCTTGTGGGTCTTCCCAGTTTAAGATCTCCACCAGTCTCTCTATAACTGGCAGAGTTGTTCCTATCTTCTGAAGCGTGTCATCTGAAAACCATTCTTTCGTAGAAAACTGGTGAAGAATCCTGGCTCCTATGAGCTGCTCATGCGGCGAGTTTGAAGATAACAGATCCATAGCAAAAGTCACCATATCCATTCCCAGGCCATCAAAAATGCTACCATTAATACATCTTGAATAGGAGTCGTAGAAAAATCTCTGAGTCGAGTTCATACCTGAAGCCCCCAGATCGCATTCCTCGTTCACTTGTTCGAGAAGCTTACAGATGACAACCTTCCACTCCCAGTAAAGTTTCTCTGTCAGGACGACCAAAGCTTCTGCCAAAGCTAAGCCATAAAAGATATACAGAGCAGCTTTCGCGTTCCTCTCGTCAGTGTCTTTTTCAGCAATGTCACCAAAATTGCGCTTGATGAGCTTCATCAATGAAAGCACAACGCAGGCTATTGCAGATAAGAGCTGAAGCCAATAGAGAATCTTGCTCACATTTCTCGAAAGGAAAACTCTCCCTGCATAAGGTACAATAGGAACTTCGGAAGAAGTCCATATCCGGGTCAGCTTCCATCTCAATTTCTGCTCTCTAACGTTTGTTGCATCTGTAGTTTCGGAAATTTCCCTGCTCTGTTGACTTTGCTTCATTGTAGCAGAGCTTACAGGGCTTAACATATCCTTCACGGATTCAACTAGAGCTCTAGGGCTCAATCTGAGCATTCGGAAGCTGCTAACCCCGGCTTCAGCTATTGACCTTGTGGACTGGTGTTGCCATTCCAGCTCATGACTTCTGCTGAATATTCGAGCTCCTTCAATTAATAAAATGATGGTGATGAACCAGAAGTCGGTTTTGTCTAGGGCATCGGCCAAGCCCCCAGAAGTACAACCGTCGCCCAGATGAAACCAAGGGTTCCCAGGCCAGTGGCCATTTTTTCAAGAACTGCAAGGCGGAGAGCAAACAGTGTCAGCTTTTTCTCCGGGGCAGAAACAGCTGGCAGCGTGGGGGAAACGGAGTTTCCGCTACTTCTGTCCCTCGTACCAGCATTATTTTGTGGCTCAAACATTGTGGCAGGTGAAATGACGGTGTCATTTTTCTTCTGAAGCTGAGGAATATCCAAATGAATGCTGCTTTGACCTTCAGTGGAGCTCTTGACCGTCATTTTGCAGTCTGCAGTGGCTCAAGAACAGACTCTTCTTCATACATCAAATCAGCCAACGAAAACTTCCATCTAGTTGTTCCATGGAACCTGAATTCAATTTCCAAATGTTCTGTTCATGAATTTCCTGGATTGGGATGACACAGAGCAGCTATGCGCTCTGTGGGGGAAGGGGGGGGGGGGTGGGGAAGGAATAAGATGATCTAGCAGAGGAAAAGGAAGGTTAAGCAGCTTCTATTGCCAACTTTCCTGCAAGTTCTCTTGCTCTTGGACCAAATTCCAGTATCGTTGGATTGTTTACTTCTAAAGCTCCATTGACGAGCTTTCTTGTTTGCCTGATGGAGATGCGGAACTCTCTTTCTGCGTATTGGAGTGATGTGCTTGCTGCTTGGCAACTGCTTTGGCTCGTAGTCAACAGAACTTGTACAGGAGAGAAGACAAGTGCAAGACGATATCGACTCTGTTTGAGGAACATATGCTTAAGGTCCTGATGTTATAATGAATGATCAGGGTTCTTGAGTTATATTGCCGTGCACAGCTCCTCGAAAGGCATCATCGATGTCAACCTCATCGAAAGGAGGATTAGTCGGGAAGTTGAACCTTCAAAGTCTTCTTTTTCTTCGGGCGTCCCTTTCCATGAGAGTCATTTGGTCAAGGGTGCTGTCGAAATTCATGGTCATTCGGTCCAGTTTGGAAATCGCCACATCACTTGGAACAACAACTGGGTCTTCCCTCCCTATTACAGCAGTTCTTTTCGTCGAAATCTAGTAATGCGCTTTCGTATCCGCATGAACATGCAAGGAATCGTATCGTAATATCTTTCATGAGAGGCGCATTCTCGGATCTCCACAGCCACTTGCTTGCTCCTCGACGATTCTTTCCGTGTCGTGTTAAGTGCAGTTTGGCATTTCGTTTGTGGCTAGCTGGAGATGTCTTCGCCTCGAGATAGAGGACACACAAGTGGTCCCCTGCTTTCAGGTAGCTATTGCATGAGGATAAATTACTTCTATTTTCTCGCCAAAGTTCGGAGACCCATTAACCATTTATCTGAGAAGAAGAATTATTATGCGTGGCGTCATCAAAATGAAGAAAGAAGGCGCAACTTTTATTGGCCCTATTGGCCCTGTATTCCTTCATATTCAATCAGGGTTGTGGCACGCGTTGCAGCTGGCCTTTGCGTGTGCTTAATTAAGTAATTACGCATAAAAGAAATTGAATAATTATGTGTAGTAGATGAGCATGAAAGTTTGGATAATTCAGAAAATTTAATAGTGAAAAAAAAAAAAAAAAGTGATCGGTCCTTCCAAAATGGATGAAGACGAGCAAAAGAAACAAAGGGTAATTTTAATTTTTTTTGAAAAAGATAAAGATGTGTTTTTCTAGTTTGAATATATGGTGAATTTGTGCAACTATGACTTAAAATTGTTTTAAGTAAGGATAATGACAAAAATGGTTCTTAGACTTTGGCTGGATGTGCAATATGGTCTGTGGACTTTTAATTTATTCGATATGATCCTTTAACTATAGTCCAATATGCAATGTAATTCATAAGCTTTCAATTTATTATATGCGATCTTTAGATTTTCTATACATATTCAATTTAGTCTCTAAATAATATGAAAATGTTCACTATTCTCCCAAAACATGTACAAATGTTTAAATTCCACATTGAACAAATTAAAAATTTAAAAATCATGGAGATCATTTGTATCGTTTTTCGTTTTGATTAATATTTCTTTTTCAATTTCTTGTTCGGGGTCAACAGTTTTTAACTAATTTTCGTTCTTTCAATTTCTCACCTTTCCCTCCACCATTTGTTCTTCATTTTGGCAATTCGCAGCGACTGAGCTCGCTCGCTCTCAAGACACTCAATCCTCACTCATCTCAGCTCTGAAACTCCCTGATCTTGACGGGTAACAAGTTTCCCGACGAATTCAATCGCAATAACGTCTCGTTTTTCATAGTTATGAGCTTAGTTCATTGTTGCGTTTTATAGAGTGAAGTGTTCAACTGCAAGTTCCCCTTTTTTTCTTTGGTTCTTATCTCGTTCTGTTCAGGGGTGGTTCAGAGAAGCGATGGTCAGATTTCCTTCTGTCGTCACAAAGTAAGCAATAAGTTCTTTCTCTTTATCAACTTCGGTAGCACGATGAATTGCCTTTTGGAATTCTCGTTCTTGTGTAGTCATTTGAAAATTATGGGATGATTGCCTCGGACTCTATCGTCCTTAACCCTTGATTCGCTGCTAAGTGGAGCGAGATTTGGATGGAAAAATCTTATCCTTTAGTAGCGGAAGCGGTGAGCTCAGAATCACAGTATATGGAACTCTCGGATGCTTCCATTTTCAGGAGTTAGATTGTGAAATGAAAGAATGTGTGGGTGTTGTAAGCAATAATGTAATTCTTTTATGCAGAAATTCAAAACAGGAATCTTTGATCTTCATGATATTTCACAATGAAAGGAATGAAAACATACCAAAGAAGCAATTACCTTCATTTCTTTGCTTCTGGAATTAGAGAATGAAATGTGTAGTCTAGCATACCTTCATGTTTCCCATTTGTCGGATAATTTGGCAACTTCGCTTGCTCAGTGACCTATCGGTTGATCAAACCTATCCTTCAGCAGCATGAGTGCGGTCTCAACAAGTGAGTGAATGGTCGTGCTGTGTCTGCGAAGTCCGATGCTGCCAGAGAAAATATTGAAGCTCTCTAGCTCTGATGTCGTATCCAAAACTCCTTCAAGCTCCTCCTCCATACCCAGATCCCTGAAGATCTGGACATTCTTCAATTTGTCTCTCATCATCCAGATTGCCAGCTCGATAGCAAACCTTCTCATTCTTGGCACCTTTATATCTGGATACCTATAGCTCCTCAGGATCTTGACCAAAGCGCAAGCTAATTTTGTTTCTTTGAACCCTGCCCTCTCGAAGACAGCAGTCGATTCTTCTGCTGTCATGAACTTGAAAGCATGTGCCGCTAACCCAACCATCACCTCTTGCAGTTTGCCTTCTCCTGACAAGATTGCCTTGAGCACCTGAGTTGAGGAAATTTGGTTAGGTAGGAACAATTAATATCATTCTCTCTGAGATATCTTAAACTTGTACATAACTGCCTTTTCCGGTTTTGGAGATGTCGGCTTAGGTTCAGTTTTTGCAAAATAATGCACTTACTGTTGGTGCCGCTGCTGTTACTCCCTTTAGCTGGTTGAAGGACTCTGGCCCACTGTAAGTGCACATATTCCTCAAAATTCTTCCAGCATTGACATGAAGAAGCGGAATCTCCAATGCTTTTATGAGCCTCTCCACTACATTTAACTTCAAGATGCGATGACAGTTGCTCTTGCTCCCGAAAGCCAGCTTTGCCAAGGCTTCTCCGGCCACAATTCTCACATCCTTGTGATCTTTTGGCACTCCTTCTTGGAAGAAAATCTTTAACAGTTCTTTCAGGACTGCACCGGTCCCTCCTATTCGCTCTGTCGCATCGTCATCCTGCGCCAAATTGGTAAGGATCTCAATCCCTCGTTTCTGCAGTTTTGGTTGTTTCTCTCCGTATCGTAGAATATCTCTTATGTTGCTTATGGTGAAGACTCTCTCCGAGATGTCTCTCCGGAGTTTTCTCCCTGTGGTACCCGTTGTGCTTGCCAGCATCTTAATAACCTTTAGGGATCTCTCAACAGTCAAAACCTGCAATGTGGCGACAGTTGAGTCCTTCAATATTGTTTCATCAGCATGAGTGAAATCTATGATTTTGGAAAGAAGGCCCCTCGTGTTTCCAATTTTTCCGCAGTTATCGTGATCACGGGCTAGTTCCTTCAGAATGAGTAGCCCCAAACTATTGAAAGTCCAGTATCCATAGGCTTCATGGTCAAAAGTTTTCTTTTCGCCAATTTTGTCTGCTTTAGAACGGGGGCTTCTGTTTGTCTGTAGAAGAGATGATATTGATTCCATTGCCCCAGTTATTCCAACGACCCGAAGGGAGTTTTGCTTTTTCCCAGCTAATTTGGAAATTATGTTTGCAGCTGATAGCCTGATTTCTTCCTCTTGCGGGTCTTCCCAGTTCAAGATCTCCACCAATCTCTCTATAACTGGCGGAGTTGTACCGATCTTCTGAAGCGTGTCATCTGAAAATGGTTTTGTGAAAGAAAATCGGTGAAGAATCCTGGCTCCTATGAGCTGCTCATCTGGCGAGTTTGAACATATGAGATCCATTGCAAAAGTCACCATATCCATTCCCAGGCCATCAAAAATGCTCCCATTAATACATCTCGAGTAGGAATCATAGAAAAATCTCCGAGTTGAGATCATACCTGAAGCCTCCAGATTGCATTCCTCATTCACCCCTTCAAGAAGCTTACAGATGACTACCGTCCACTGCCAGTAAACTTTCTCTGTCAGGAAGACCAGAGCTTCTGCCAAAGCCAAGGCATAAAAGATAATCAGAGAAGTTTTCTGGTTCCTACTCTCTCCTTTAGCTACCTCACCATAATTGTGCTCGATGAGCTTCATCAATGAGAGCACGACGCAGGCTATCGCAGATAAGAGCTGAAGCAAATAGAAAATCTTGCTGATATTTCTCGAAAGGAAAACCCACCCTCCATAAGGTAGAATAGGAACTTCTGAAGGCGTCCATTTCCGGGTTGGCTTCCTTTGCAATTTCTGCTCTCTGACATTTGTCGCATCTGTAGTTTCGAAAACTTCCCTGCTGTGTTGACTTGGCTTCCTTGTACCAGAGCTTACGGGACTCAACATATCCTTCACGGATTCAGCTAGAGCTCTAGAGCTCGATCTGAGCTTTCGGAAGCTGCTAATTCCGGCATCACCAATTGACGAAGTGGACAGGTGTTGCCATTCCAGCTCATGACTCCTGCTGAATATTCGAGTTCCTTCACTTAATAAAATGATGGTGATGAACCAGAAGTTGTTTTCGTTTAAGGAAATGGCAAAGCCCCCCAGGAGTACAACTGTCGCCCAGATGAAACCAAGGGCTCCCAGGCCAGTGGCAGCTTTTTCAAGAACTGCAAGGCGGAGAGCAAACAGAGTCAGCTTTTTCTCCGGGGCAGGAACAGCCTGTAATGAGGGGGAAACGGAGTTTCCAGTGCTTCCATCTCTCGTAACAGCACTAATGGGTGAAATGATGATTTCATTTTTCTTCTGAAGCTGAGGAATATCCAGATGAATGCTGCTTGGGCCTTCAGCACTGTTCTCGACCTTCATTTTGCAGTCTGGAGAAGCTAAAAAACAGACGCTTCTTTGCACAGCAAATCAGCTGAGGAGAACTTCTAGCGGTTCAATGGAACCTGAATTCGATTTCTAAAATTTCTGCTCATGAATAGCCTGGATTGGGATGAGAGCGAGCAGAAATGCCTGTATGAAAGGTGGGGAGAATAAGTGGATCTAGCAGAGGATAAGGTAAGGTTATAGCAGCTTCTATCGCCAACTTTCCTGGGAGTTTTCTTGCTCTTGGACAATTCGTACATCGTCCGCTCGTTCACTTCTAGAGTTCCATTGAGGAGCTTTCTCGATTGCCCGATGAAGATCTTGTACTCTCTTTCTGCATATCGAACTGACGCGTTGCTGCATGGTTACGACTTTGCTTTGGCTTGCCTTGAAGAAACCTTGTACAAAAGAGAGGGCAAATTGAGACAATGTTGACTCCGTCAGACGAATATGTACCTAGGGTTCTGATGTCGTAATGAATGATCTGGCTCTGAGCTCTATACCACCATGCACAGCTCCTTGGCGAGGCATTGACTTCAATATCAATGAAAGGAAGATTTATCTCTTTCTACATACCGGAGTGATGCGTTGCTGCTTGGTTACGACTTTGCTTTGGCTTGTCTTGGGAAAACCTTGTACTAAAGAGTGGACAAGTTGAGACGATGTTGACTTTGTCAGAGGAACCTGTGCCTGAGGTTCTGATGTTGTAACAATGATCTGGCTCTGAGTTCTATATTGCCATGCCCAGCTCCTTGGGAGGCATTGACTTCACCATGAATGAAAGGAAGATTCATCTCTTTCTGCAAATTGAAGTGACGCGTTGCTGCTTGGTTACGACTTTGCTGTGGCTTGTCTTAAATAGACCTTGTATAAAAGAGAGGAGTAGTTGAGACGATGTTGACTCGGTCAGACGGACATGTGCCTAAGGTTCTGATGTCGTAATGAATGATCTGGCTCTGAGTTCTATGTTGCCGTGCACGGCTCCTTGGAGGCATTGACTTGAACATCGATGACTTGAAAGATTCCTCATGAAGTTGAACCCTTAAAATTTCCCTTTTCTTCTCGTCTCTATGCATGAGAGTCATTGGCCAACTGTATTAACGCCGTGTCCTATCAGCATGATCCTGCGAGTGATATTATAATCTCTTATGTGGAGGCACAATTTTGGGATTTCCACGGCGACTTGCTTGATCCTTGACGATTTCTTGCGCCCCGACGATTAGGTCAATGTCATGCGCCCTTGACGATTTCTTGCGCCCCGACGATTAGTTCAATGTCATACAATGCGCGGCTGAGGCATTTCTTTTGTACCTTAAAGGCGGCATCTCTTCACTGTGTTTTCTTTTGCTTGATGCGATTGTGAAACACAGAACTTTATGTATTTTTTTCTTTGATGTTTCCTGTTTTAGGAGAGTCCCTCAGCGGATAGCAAGTTCCAAGCGTTGAACTTACGATTAGCGCAAGATGCTGACTTTTCCTTGCCAACTCATTGCTCGGGAAAATTATCAAAAAAGTCATAAACCTATTACAATTATGCTAATTCAATTCTGAACTTATTTTGTTGACCAATTGAGTTTTAAACCTTTTACAATTATTCCCGATCAGTCCATTCAACTAAAATTAGTCGGCCCGGTGAGCTTTTTTTAATAATATTTTATTTTTTGGAATATTTTATTAATTTATTTTATCTTTTTTTTTTTCCTTTTTCCTTTTTTTTTTCTCCTCCCTCCTCCCTCCTCCTTCCTTTAGCTCCGGCAACCGGCGAGGCTAGCTCGCGACTAAGGATGAGCAATGATGGCAGGGCGAGCCCCCGCCGGATCTGGCGAGGAGGGCCTCGCCAGGCGTGTCCAGCGAGGGCTCACCTTGCCCGGTGACCGCGAGGGGAGCCCGCTGGATTGCCTCAATCCGGCGACCGGCCAGCCTAGCCGGTCGTCAGAGCCGGAGGAAGGAGGAGGAGGAGGGAGGAGGGAAAAAAAGGAAAAAAAGATAAAAAAATTAATAAAATATTTCATAAAATAAAATACTATTAAAAAAGCTCGCTAGCATGCCGACTCAGCTGCCACGTCAGCGCTCGCCGAGGCCGGCCAACTGCCACGTCAACGCTGATTGGCTAATTTTAGCTGAATGGATTGATCGGGAATAATTGTAAAAGGTTTAGGACTCAATTGGTCAAAAAAATAAGTTTAGGACTGAATTGGCACAATTACAATAGGTTTATAACTTTTTTGTAATTTTCCCCATTGCTCTGCTAACACCACAAACCTTGGCAAATAATTTTCTAAATCTAGTGATGAAAATCTTTTAAATGTGCGGTTGCTAAGCAACTGGACCTCAAGACAAGCAAAACTGAATTTGCACCCACCTCAAAAATCTAAAGTTTTGAAAGCTTTCGAGTATGAATGCTGAATGAAGAGGCCTTGAGGGTCATAATGCATTGTAGATATAGCTGTTTAATAATATGTTAAGCGTGAATTCATCCTCTCTTCACATGGAAGCAGACGGAAAAAAACTCAGTATAAGTTCATCCTAAGCACATTACCAAGTCATCATAAATAGAATACAAGCATCGATCGGGAGAGATTCTACTTCATCTAATCTTTATGGCAGGACTCCAAGTTGAGATGCAGAAACAGAACAAAATCCCCACTAGCCTTCTCCATTTTCTTGGCAATCGCAGAATGCAGAAAGTAAACAGCCTCAACTTTATTACACAACAAGTTGTCACATGCCAGAGAGTAGGTTTTCAACTGATGTCAGAGACTACCCTCAATTGATAAACTTTGCAAACCATTCTAGCATATCCCAATTCGCCTCGGCAAACTTCACCACTGCTTCATCAGCAACATCATACTTGACAGTCCACCCATGGGAAACTTTTGGAAATATCTTTACTCCCGCATCAACCTGCGAAACAGTCTCATATTCATACAAAATCTCTACTACCATGAGGCAAAGCAAAGCTCACTGAGTGGCTCACATATGTAACTTCCCAATTGAAAAGTAAATAGAAATGCATGAACTCAAGAACCATAGGTTATATGCCAAATGTAAAAATCGAATAATAAATCAGAACCATCACCCCTGAAATTGTTCTCCATAAAAATTCTGATAAGCGATCATGAATGGACACCATTGATATAACGAAACCAAATTAAAAACTGTGGAAAATAGATATGACCAAAGCAATCCATCCTTAGAACATGCAAACATAGACTTAGGATCAGGAAAGGTTGAGTATCCCAATCTCACCTCAGATGTGGCAGTTAGAATCTCTTCAAACTGCTTCAGGAGTTTCAGTGGTGACATACAGTCTATCTCAGAAAATAATATGGCTATTGGAGCCCATACTCCTGCAAAAATTTGCATGTAACTCTAAGGATCTGTTTGTTTCGCAAAAAATATTTTCATGGAAGTCATTGAAAATAACTTCATTTTCCGGTGTTTGGCCGAAACCTAAATTTTGAGTGGAAAATATTTTCCATCATTCGTTAGCTAATTTAATTGTTTGAGAAAAATTATCAAAAATTGAATTTTAATATTTTTAATTGACCAAAAAATTAGTTTTATTTTTTTTATATTTTTAAATGACTTTTTAATTATTTGTATTTTTAAAAAATCAAAAAATTTATTTTTATTCTTTTTTCTTTCTTTTTTTTTTTCCTTTTCTTTTCCTTCCTCCTTCCTCCTCCTTCCTCCTCCTTCTTCCTCCTCCTTCCTCCGCCGCCACATGCCTAATGATGGCCAGCTACTCGACGGCTGACCAAGACCCGATGGCTAGATCCGACAAGCTCGAAGGCTCGGCCGATCTCGCCCGAGCTTGCCAGAGTTTCGCCGGGCCGCGGCGAGCTCACGACTTCGCTAGAGCTCGGCGACCTCTAGCGAGCTCTACCCCAAGCCGGTGAGAACTCCGCCTAGCCCGATCTGGCGAGGCCCAAGCTCGGCTTCACCAGATCGGGCTAGGCGGAGCCTCGTCACCTAGGGCGAGGCTCGAGCTAGCTTGCAGCTAATTGCCGAACGCCGCCAAAGGAGAAGATGAAAAGGAAAAAAAAATTAAAAACTCGATTTTTTAAAGAAAAAGAAAAAAGAAAGCATAAAAGTAAAATGAAAATGTATAATTAAAAAGAAGTAAGATGGAAGAAGTTATGGAAAATGTTTTCTACTTTTCGAAAGTGGAAAATATTTTCCTTGACTAGTTCATTTTCCATGAAACGAATACTGGAAAATCTTAAAAACGTTTTCCCAGAGATCATTTTCCGCGAAACGAACGGACCCTAAGGTGTAAAATTGATGAAGCTGATATATTATAGTGATGTGTTGTTAACATAGGTTCATCAAATATTGCAATAGCTGCCATGGAAATGTGTCGAGGTAAATAAAACATCACACCGTTAATGAGTTGTGGGCAGAGTAAACGGATTGTCTTCACAAGCGTTATAAGGAGCAGAGAAAAATGTCATATCTTACACGCGATGTGAACATTCCAACTTTCCAAGCCATCAGGAGATGCTTTTTCTTCTTTATGCAAACCATACGCAATATATTCGTGTGCATGACAGTGAAAATGTAGAAAGGTAGGTTCCTACAGCTACTTCAAGTAATTATTGGCTTTGAATATTTGCAAACCAAGAGCCTAATAAACCAATAAAGATGACCATACCCTCGATGTCATCCACAGAAACTAACGTCGGATGTAGTAATGCAGCAGCTTTGACGACCCCTGTCTTTGCCAGCTCAACCACCACCTTAGCTGAAGAAATGAAGATCCCATGAGCACTGCAAGATATTACAAGCTTGTAAAGCACATCCTTTAAGACATGAAAAGAGACCTTTCAAAGAATCCACAGCACAAGGTTGCTTACAAGCCAGCAGCCCTAATCGCAGACACACCTTTACCTTTTACAGCTTCAACTATTCGCTTTGCATCTTCATAACACTTATCCTGCAAAAAAAATTCTTTTGGCATCAGCAATCACAATTACTAATGGATGCATAATTATGAGTCGTAGCCTAAGCAACTAATCAATAATGGGAAAACAGTGAGCATCCTGAGATAGGCAATTCTGGATCAATTTATGAATAATACTAGCGCAGTTTCTAAGGAAAAAACATCAAGTGTCTATGAATTAAAGATCGAGAACCCACACTTCCATGATACTTAGCTATTCCATGGCCTTTCAGCATTTTCAGGCACAGAAGGATCCTCAACAAAAAAATCAGGCTCAACCACACCAGCAGCTGTGACCAAATCCGCAAGATTTTGAGGAGATTGATCACCATATGGGAATTCTTAAGCATTACGTAGAGTAAGCTTTCATCAGTATGGAAGATTGGAAGGTCCTTGACTAATGACAGTTCAATAATACCAATGAAAAGACATATCACATTGCATGACAAGGGCTGCTTTTTTGGCAGAGATCTCCATGCTCATACTCTTGAGACACTCAAGTCAAGATAGAAGAATCTCAGCCCCAATTGGACATTCTGAATACCACAGCTTCTCTCATATCCACTATCCAAAGTACTCTAGAGAATCTCAAGATCTATCTCGAAAGAGCACCCAAAGTCACAGACCTTGAGGATTTTCATCATATGCGAACAACCTGACTGTAATATTGGATAAGCTGCCAAAGAAGTGGTTCCTTTGACTTCTCTAGTGTTCAAGGGAAATAAACACATCATTACCTTATGTAGACCTTAGCAATCTTCTGTTAATTTTAACGCATAAAGCTAGAGGAAAGTCATAACATAATGAACTGTGAAGCAATTGAAAATGCGATAAAAAGGCAAAATTAAATGAACAATAGAAAGACAAGAAGGGAAGTCTCATTCATGCATAACCTCCTCCACTGCCCCCAACAGAGACACGCACAGAGATGGTCTGGGAAGAATAAAACCAAGCAAGTTGCAAGAAAGGATTATATGGGAATCGTCTATACCTCAAGCTTGGAACTTCACATCCTGCACAATGAATACAACCACCCAAATTATGGTTAGTTCTGAGAAGAGGAAAAACAGATGAAATGGTAGAAATGAAACCATATAAATAGGTTTTCCTTCTTTATGCTCCTATTTCAGTAACCTCCAATTGCTAAATCACATGCCACCATGAAACAACTCTCAATATAAACTTCCAAGAAACAGCCTACTCCGTAAACATAGCCACTCGCATCAAAGCAAGAATCGGATAGTTTCATCAGATTACAACCTAAAAAAACGGGACTTAAAGGTTGACCAAGAGATTATGACAAAATACAACTCAAATCACTGACCCACGTTTCAGATTGAACCAGAAACACCGACTATGAACCCATAATGCAAACTTGATCAATAAAAAAGGAAGTACAGAGTAGATCAGGGTCAGATGAGCCAGAGACGTAGCTCTTGACTCCACCCAGCTCCTCGACATGGCCTTGTCCGCGGGTTGGGTCAGGGTTGGAGGGTTCTCGCAGCATTGAGGTCCTGACATTCTCTGTGATTTTGCCCCTCGTGTGCTGCTCGCTGAATGCTTCAGAGGTAAGAACAGAGCCAATGAGACGTCAGAAAAAGCAAGCTGATGAAGGGAAGATTTTGACCCAATAGAGTATTTCTTATGCTGACATGGAGGAAAGGAAAAGGGTGGAATAAAAAAACAGATGACAAATGAACAAGATGTGTAGTCTATATTGGAATTTGTTTGGGGAAGTCTGTCACCTATTTTTAGCCCGACTAAAACATGCATCCTTTCATGAAAAACATTATTTGGTCCAAACCTAAATTCGTTTGATGAGTAATAGCAGTTTTGGTCCAAACTATTTGATGACTATCTAATTTTGATTTTCAAAGATCTCGATTTATTATCAAATTGATTTGAATTTCCCTTTTGTTTTCCCAAATCCAAACCAAACAAACTGTTGAGATTAATGCTTTACCAAAAAAAAAACTGTTGAGATTAATAATACAACCTAAATGGATGAATAGATGGATTCAAAAGCTTGACAAATTTTCACAATTTGATTTAAGTTTAAACTTGATAGATGCAAGAACAATTTGATAGTATCATATGCAAAGGGTTCTATCAATAGATGTTGAAAAACTAACCAAATAGAATATATTCCAAAACTAGTTTTAAAGTGATTTGACTTATATCAAAGTTGCGTCCACTCTTCTATACTAACATTTTCTTATAATAATAATTACCAACAAGTTTGGATAGGAGGCTACAACGTTCTTGGGATATCGACCCCATCGTTTTCTCTTCTGGGACCTTCTACTGGCTAGTTAATTTTTGGGTGTGGTGGTTGCAAGCGCTGCTCCGTCACGTTTGGTGTTAGTTTTCCTCAACCTTCCTACCTGGCTGGGGGTTATTTTTTGCTTGTTTTTCTGGTGTGGCTTTCTGCTGCCCTAGCTGTGTGACGGCTTTCTATTTGCCGTGCTTGTTTTGTTGGTTGTGCCGCTCTTGCAATTGGTCATTTTAAGTCCCGGTATCCTTCCACTTAGGTTGTTTTTCTTCTTGAGTGTAAGTTTCGGTGCCGGGATTTTCTGTACATTTGCCTGTCCTCAATATAATTATTACCCTTTCTAAAATAAAAAAAAAAAAGTTTGGAATACACTAATTATCTCAAAAGATGTTACGATATGACAAATGCTATTTTATCTCATTTTCATTAAAAAAAAAAAAAAACTGCTATTACATTTTCATGTTTCTCAAATCACATATTACAACACTACGATAAGATATTATGATAGAAAGATTCACAAGTGAATAGAATCAGGATATAGTAATAAGAATGAATGAGATAATATAAGAGTTATAGCTTTCTCAATTTTCACCTAATCGTTCAACTTGTTGGAAGATATGATACTGATCTGGTGTATATCTTGAAGAGATGCTGATCATTTATTTTAGTCAATTTAGGATTAGATCTGATACACATAGATTAAAGGAATATAATCTTTCTTTCTTTATTATTAGACAAATTGTATTATATAGAGATCGACTTTGTACATCAATGAATATAGAAGAGAATACACAAAATTTCCCACGTCTCCTTCTTACAGTTCTTCGCATTCATCTTCTACCTCAGTTTCTGACATGGTATCAGAGCAACCTTTTTCCGCTTCCGCTCCGATTACCTCGTAAGCCACTCCAAATTCCAGACAAAGTGTTGCCGAAGGAATCACAGTGTTGATTACCTAAATTGAGGAACCTCATCTGCAAAAGGAGTTAACAGAGGAATCGGTTTTTTCTTTTCAACATGACAAAACCAGAAGATCTTACCTCGTTTTCAGCCGACCAGTCTGCAACAGAAGCACCGATGCAACCCATTGGAAATCAAGATTCATCTATTGTCATCTCTGCACCAGAACAACAAATCCAGCAACCGCACGTGCAATGGCAGCATCAGGCTCAGGCTAATACAGGACAACCCTTCGCGGGCTATCCCTACCAATGGATGCCGTATCCATGGTATCATGGGTCAATTCCCAATGCATCATCGCCTGGCTACCAAAGCAGCGTGCGAGCCGACGGAGATCTACCAACCAGTGATGGGGCAAATCCTGCCATCGGCCCGGAGCAGACGGGCGGTTCAATTGGACCGGGTATGGGAACGAATCCCTACCCGGGATTTCAAAATGCGAGTCACGTTTTTGGCTTGGGCGGTTCGAGTCAAGGCGCAAATCCCTACCCGATTCCTACACCGAGTCCCTTTCCATATCAGATCTTCGCCAACAGTGGCAAGCCGGAACCCGGCGATCCACTTTACACCACAACGGCCGACGGGCCAGAGCTACGGCTCATCACCCAGCAACTCACCGGGGCCGACAACTATTCAAGCTGGTCGCGTGAATTCTGGCGTGCATTGGTAACCAAAGAAAAAGATGAGTTTATTGATGGAACGATTCCAATCCCATCCGACGAGCGGCAGGCACGACTATGGAGGAAGTGTAACTAGTTGGTACGGACATGGATCGGAAACTGTGTTACTTCCGAAGTCGCGGCCGGATTACCGCCGACAGAAGACCCAAAACAGATGTGGGAAAATATAAAAGAAATGTACGGGAAATTGGATCGGGTTCGAGTTTTTTCACTAACCCAACAGCTTTCGGAATTGAAACAGGGAAACATGAGCGTAGCCACCATTTACAACAAGATCTCAGCGTTATGGAATGAATTAGACGCGGTGGAAGAAAAATTAGAAGGACCTGAGTCGACGCTTCAACAATATCGAACCATCCGGGAACGAGAAAAAGTCACCAGATTTCTCCTTGCCCTAAATGAATCGTACCTCTCTTTCCGGACGCAGATACTCACCATGGATCCAACGCCAACCCTCGCTCGGATCTATCAACTTGCAACGCAGGAGGAAAGCCAGTGTCTTGTTGTGCTCGACAATCCCAAAGAAGGAATCGCACTTGCTGTACACGGCAGTGCTCTGGAGAGAGGAGCAGCAAAAAGGGGGAGAATCAGGCAAAACTTAGGGTTTGTTGAAGATTCTCGAACCCTAAGGAAAGGAGGAGCGAACGGCCACGATTCTTCAAGGCGATCCGATGGCTCACGTGGCTCGCACCCACTAATCAAATCCGACGGTCTCCGAGGATTCTTCTCAGCAGCATCGGACGGCTCGCATGCGATCTCGCTCCCCACAGGATCCGACGGCCCGCGCTCTTTCTTCGCATCCGACGGTCCACAAGAAGCAGCGAGCTCGCCCTGTTTAAAAGGTCTAATTGGACCGCCATATGCTGCAACATTAAAGGGAAATTTCAAGGGCAAAGGTAAATTATACTGCGATTATTATAAGCGCCCTCATCACACAATTGATAATTGCTGGAAACTACATGGCAAGCCTGGAGAGAAAGGAAAGAAGGATTTTTCAACTGTCTTTCAGGTTACAAGACAACATCAGCCAATTAACCAAGAGCAATATCAACTTATGAAGGCTTTCAAAAAATTGGACACATCTGACAAGACTGGAAGCTTCACAGGTACTTCATATTGTTTGGCGAATTCAATTTCCAATGATAAGTGGATAATTGATTCTGGGGTCAGTGATCATATTGCCTATGATAAAAAAAATTTCTCAAAAATCCAGAAATTGCCTATTCCAACTTCAGTACAGCTTCCCAATGGTAATTCCACACTTGTGTTGATGATTGGCACCATAAATCTTAGCCCACTCATAACTCTCAAGAACGTATTATATGTTCCTGATTTCAATTTCAATCTAATATCAGTGTCTCGAGTTTGTGAAGAAAATTCGTGCCGAGTCATATTTGATTCTGATCAATGTATATTTCAGGCCCTTTCGACTGGCAGACTGATGGGCTTGGGTAGTATCTCTCAAGGGCTATATTTTTGGATCAAATTTTCCTGCAGTACACATTTATCATGTGTTGAATTGAATAATTTGTCATTGCGTAATTCTGCTACCAATGATAAAATTCTTGTTAGTCATCAAAGATTGGGCCATAGCGCCTCTATTCCTTGTTCTCATTGTCCCATTTGTCCATTGGCAAAGCAAACTCGTACACCCTTTCCAAATAGTGTCTCTCGTGCAAAAGATCTTTTTTCTCTAATCCATGCTGATATTTGGGGACCTTATCACACACCAAATCGTGATGGTTCCCGATTTTTTTTGACAATTGTGGATGATTTTTCAAGAGCCACGTGGATATTTCTGATGCAGTCCAAGGGCCAAGTTTTTCATTATCTGAAAACTTTCTTCTCCCTGTCCAAGAATCAATTTGGGAAGTCTATTCAGCGCATTCGCACTGATAATGGAAGGGAATTCTTCAGCAATGAATGTGAGATTTTTTTCTCCTCAAATGGAATTCTGCATGAAAGCTCATGTATCTACACTCCACAACAAAATGGCATTGTTGAGCGCAAGCACCGGCATTTATTAGAGGTATCGCGTGCTCTAAAATTTCAAGCCTCGATTCTTGAAAATTTTTGGGGAGACTGCATAATTACAGCTGCTTATCTAATTAATCGTATGCCGAGTCGGGTGCTTGCTGGTAAAACTCCATATTAGATGCTTTATAGAAAAAAACCGGAAACACATCATTTAAGAGTTTTTGGTTGTCTATGCTATGTAACAACGGTAGGACCTCGAGACAAGATGAGTCCTAGAGCCCGCCAGTGCATCTTTATGGGGTATGCCACCTTACAAAAGGGATATAGAGTCTTTGAGCCATCCACTGGAGAATTTTTTATAAGCAGGGACGTCGTCTTTCATGAGGAAATATTTCCCTTCCGCGATAAATCAGAACCGACTGTAGATTCCGACAGGGACACCGATCATACTCGGTTTGTATCAGATGAAGAATCATCTCCTGGCCAAACATATTCTCACAAGTCCAAAACATACATCGGGCATTACAGCACCATCTCCAAATTCTAATGCACATTCCATGGATAACTCTATTGGAAACACAGAAGAAGTTGATATGACGTCCCTAGGACATGACAAAAATGAAGAAGTATCACACAATGAGGAGATATCTTCTAGTCCACAGCCCCAAATGCCCAGGCAATCAGGACGCAATACTCGTCCACCTACATGGACAAAGGATTATATTTGCACGGCTTCCAAATTATCAAGTACACATTATCCTATCTCCGCATATGTATCTTTCCAAAGATTATCAACCGATCATATGTGTTGCATTAGCCGAGTATCTGAGGAACAAGAACCATCTCATTACAATGAGGCTGTCAAAGACCCTCGTTGGCAAGAAGCCAGGGAGAAAGAATTGCATGCCTTGTTAGAAAATCATACATGGGATATCGTCTCATTACCACCAAATCGCAAGCCAATTGGTTGCAAGTGGGTCTACAAGATCAAATATAGAGCCGACGGATCCATCGAAAGATACAAGGCTCGATTAGTGGCTAAAGGGTTCACTCAGAAAGCAGGTTTTGACTATCACGAAACTTTCTCTCCAGTAGCAAAGGATGTTACAGT
Source organism: Eucalyptus polyanthemos subsp. polyanthemos (assembly GCA_017140185.1). Taxonomy (NCBI): domain Eukaryota; kingdom Viridiplantae; phylum Streptophyta; class Magnoliopsida; order Myrtales; family Myrtaceae; genus Eucalyptus; species Eucalyptus polyanthemos. The sequence goes on along the minus strand of CM029464.1, from coordinate 43,955,637 downwards.
TCGTACATTTTTATCCATTGCTGCATTTCGTGATTGGTCATTAGATCAAATGGATGTTCATAATGCATTTCTTCTTGGAGATTTAGATGAAGAAATTTATATGGATCTTCCACCGGGTTTACGGAGACAGGGGGAGTCCAATGTGTGTCATCTCCGTAAATCCCTTTATGGTCTCAAGCAGGCTTCGCGACAGTGGTATGCCAAGTTCACAAGTGCACTCACAGATGTGGGCTTCCAACAATCGAAGCATGATTATGCACTTTTCTCATGGACAAAAGGTACGTCATCCGTCTACTTAATGATATACGTTGATGACATACTTATCATGGGCAATGATGAGCTTGCTGTGAAGAACCTTAAAGAAAATCTCAATTCCAAGTTTCATATCAAAGATTTGGGGTCACCGAAATATTTTCTTGGAATTGAGATAGCCCGTTCAGAGCAAGGTATCTCTCTTAGTCAGCGAAAATATGTACTGGAGATTATATCAGAAGCGGGATTATCAGGATGCAAGCTAGCAGTCATCCCTATCGAGCAAAATGTCAAGTTAACCACTGCAGAATATGATGCAGGGCTCCAGTCCACAGAAAATGATCCACTGCTCAAGGACCCGTCAAGCTATCAGAGGCTAGTTGGGAAACTCATCTATCTCACTATGACGAGACCTGACATTTGTTATGCTGTTTAGACACTCAGTCAATTCATGCATAGCCCAAAACAGTCTCACATGAATGCTGCCTTGAAAGTGGTGAAATATTTGAAGAAATGTCCGGGACTAGGAATCCTCCTTTCCCGCAATTGCAACATGAAAATGACAGCTTATTGCGATGCGGATTATGCAACTTGTCCTATGAGTCGAAGATCCATCACTGGTTTTTGCATCAAACTTGGGGAATCCCTACTCTCATGGAAGACAAAGAAACAATCAGTATCATTGTCATCGCCAGAAGCCGAGTATCGATCCATGGCGAAGGCTGTTTGTGAAGTAGTTTGGCTACGGGGCTTGCTTCTAGACCTAGGAGTAAAGGTCGAGGGACCAACTTTGTTATTTTGTGACAATGATTCTGCACTTAAGCTTGCTGCAAATCCTGTTTTACATGAAAGGACAAAGCACATAGAAGTCGATTGTCACTTCACTCGAGAGAAGATTCAAGAAGGGATAATCGAAGCAAGAGGAATCAGAACCATTGAACAGCCTGCTGATATATTTACCAAGCCTTTATGTCAGAGACAACATTCATATCTTCTAGGCAAGCTTGGTGTCTTAGATATATACAAGCCACCAGCTTGAGGGGGAGTGTTGGAAGATATGATACGATCTGGTGTATATCTTAAGAGATGCGAGATCATTTATTTTAGTCAATTTAGGATTAGATCGATACACATAGATTAAAGGAATATAATCTTTCTTTATTTATTATTAGACAAATTGTATTATATAGAGATCGACTTTGTACATCAATATACAGAATAGAATACACAGAAAATTTCCCACGTCTCCTTCTTACAGTTCTTTGCATTCATCTTCTACCTCAGTTTCTGACACAACTTGCTTTGATCTTCTTAGTCTTTTAATTAGCCATTGGAGAACCTTTAAGAAGATCAAATAGCTATAGGAGTTGATACATGCAATCCCTAGAAATCCGGCTATTCATGCAGGATGCTTTTCCTAATAAGAGTGAGGTTTCCCAATATAGAGTTAGTTGCCTTTGTCAATTGTTTGTTCCTCTAGCTGCTTGAACAAAATAGTTAAGAACAGCTTTGATTCGATTCCACTGAACTCCAAGTCTTGAACATAGCCATTAACCTTTAGTTTAATTTCCAAATCAAATGAAAAGATGTCTAGGTCTTCTTATCCTGATAATAAAAAAAATACAATGAACATCTCCTACCCAATTGATATAGGAAAAGATGAGTTTGTCCGAGCTTTCTGCTAAAAATTAACTTGCAATTTGCTATCTATTAATTGTTCTTGTTCACCTTCTGTGAAAGGTTCATTCAGCTTGTCTATTTTATTCATTGAATATGGTGACAAAGCATTCCTCATATCAACTTCTCCTGATATCAACAATCTTTGCAATGATCAGATAATAATTGAAATGAATAGTTTAGTTATCTTCAAAATATCATAAGAGAATTTTCCCAACACAAACAAGCACTTCGCTTTGGTCACACATTCTTCGATGGTTGTGTTACCAGTTTGAAATATACTTTTATGGTATATTTTGCATACGAGTCTTGTCCATTTCCCCACTTCCATCTCTTTTTCCTCCGCAAATGGTAGTTTCGAGACCTGGGATCTTTAGGAAAGTCTTCTATACAAAATTTGACACGTATCTCGATAGATAAAAGAAGATGATTTGTAGGAAGAATTGTTTTTATTTTTTGTGATTAGACGTTAGATGTATTGATTCATGCATTCAATCTCAATTTAAAATCAAAGTCAAATCAGAAATATGTCGATAACAACTGTGCGTGATAGATTTAATGTTAAGTTTTTTTTTTTCGTTTTTTTTAATTCTATAATCCGAGGTGTTTGAATTGTTTTATTTTTATCTAGTATACACCTACGAAATGGCATAGGGAAAATTTTCAAAATACTCTCCTGTTCTCATTTGACACGTATGTCGATAGATAAAAGAAGATAATTTGTAGGAAGAATTGTTTTTTTTTTGTGATTAGACGTTAGATGTATTGATTCATGCATTCAATCTCAATTTAAAATCAAAGTCAAATCAGAAAGATGTCGATAGCAATTGCGCGTGATGGATATAATGTTAAGTTTTTTTTCTTTTCGTTTTGTTTTAATTCTATAATCCGAGGTGTTTAAATTGTTTTATTTTTATCTAGTATACACCTACGAAATGGCATAGGGAAAATTTTCAAAATACTCTCTTGTTCTCATTTGACTTTATGGCATGGGAGTTCGACGAGGGCACGCAGACTTCTCCCCCTACAAGCTACGACGATGGCTGCTGCTCACCAGTTCCATTTCTCTTGAATCTGAACGCGGCTAACTTTGTCATAGTAGAAGTTGAATGACAACAATTATCTTCTCCGGGAGATTCGACTCTTGTCCCCAGTCGAAAGTCCAGATATTCAAGGATTTCTCATCAGCGAAACAGCCGCTCCTCCACCATACACTTGATCAAGAAGATGGGTAGCAGATTGCCAATCCCAATTACAATGCCGAGGTATGTTACAGATGATCAGTCTTTGCCCCAACCTCATGCGATCATGTCGTGTAATGTCCAATGCTGCTATATTCAGTCCATAAGAACAAGGAGGAAGTAGATTCCCGCCTCGCTTCCCGCATGGCCATAGCTTTTTGTAGCAAGCTGAGCATCCGAGTGGGCCTTACGCATCCCACGACCACCTGCCATTATCGTGGTCATGGGCAACATGGCATACGGCTGGCCTCCCATGTTGGACGTCGTATGGCTAGGGTGGCTCAACCTAGGCACGCGGAAGAATGCAACCTAGACATGCCTGACCAGCGACGAGCTAGTGTCCAAAAACTGAGACATTTTTACAATGCTTCACAATCACTGTATTGATAGCTAAAGTTACACAAAAATCTGCTGCATTTATTTGTCCGATGACTTTCTGCACTTGAAGGCAAGTGCAAGCTGCTTGGGGAATTTATTAAGGCTACGACTAGTTTTTCTTCAAGACAGACGAAGCCAACACTATTTTATTTCGGAGGCCGAATCTGCTTCAACGCCCGCATGATCTTCTCTTTCTTTTGTCTGCCCCTGCCTTCTTGTCTTTTATGCTTCATGGAGGTTGGTTTTGTCACGAAAATCTATTTTATCATTGTTTCAACAATATATTCTTATGGTTTCTTCTTCATTTTCGCAATTCACAGCGACTGAGCTTGCTTAACGTCAAGGCGCTCAATCCTCACTCATCTCAGTTCCGAAAGTCCCTGATATGGCAGGAAACGAGGTTCTTGCGAATTCAATCTCACAAATGTCTCAGTTCTCGTAGTTTATGAGCTTAGTTCATTGCCTACTGTTTTATAGAGTGAAGTGTTACCGCAAGTCCCCATGTTTTGTTTTTCTGGGTCTTATCTCATCCCGTTCATGGATCCTTTGTGAGATTTCCTTGCGTAGTCAGAGTAAGCAATATGTTCTTTCTTTTCTTTCTTCTAACATCAATTGGATGATGTAATGATTGCCTCTGGGATTTTGTTCTTTTGTAGTGAAAAATATGCAACGATTGCCTTGGATTATGTCATCCTCGATTCATAGATTTGCTGCTAAGTAGAACAAGATTTGGAAGGGAAAATCTGATCTTTTAGTAGCAGAAGTAGGGAGCTCAGATTCACGGTACATGCAATTCTTGGACGCTTGAATGTTCACGTGTCACGTGGAAAAATAAAAGAACCTGCAGGTTTGTGTTCATATTCACACAAGTGCAAAACATATAAAGAAGCCAATAACTTCCCAAAGAATCTCATCAGAAAGCCGGGAGGAGTTCCTACAGAAGCAACTACCTTTATTTCTTTATTTCTGGGATTACAGAATGAAATGTGTAGTCCAGCATACTTTCATGTTTCCATTTGTTGGAAACATGGAGGCATCATCACTTAGTCCGTACCTATTGTTTGATCAAACCTGTTCTTCAGCAGCATAATTGCGGTCTCAACAAGTGAGTGAATGGATGAGCTGTGCCTGCTTAGTCCAATGGTGCCAGAGAATATATTGAAGCTTTCTAGCTCTGATGTCGTATCCAAGACTCCTTCAAGTTCCTCCTCCATGCCCAGATCCCGGAAGATCTGCACATTTGTTGATTTCTCTCTCATCATCCAGATTGCTAACTCGATAGCAAACCTTCTCATTCTTGGCACCTTTATATGTGGGTTCTGGTGGCTCCTCAGGATCTCGACCAAAGTGCAAGCTAATTTGGCTTCTCTAAACTCCGCCTTCTTGAAGATGGCGGTCAATTCTTCTGCTGTCATTAACCTGAAAGCATGCGTCGCTAGCCCAACCATCACCTCTTGAAGTTTGCCTTTTTCTGACACGATTGCTTTGAGAACCTGAGTTCAGGAAATAGGGTTAGGAAGGAACAATTATTTTCATTCTTTCTAAAACATCTTAAACTTGTACATAACTGCCCTTTCCGGTTATCGAGATGCCAGCTCAAGTTCATTTTTAGCAAAAGAATGCACTTACTATCGGTGCCGCTGCTGCCACTCCCTTTAGCTGGTTGAAGGCCTCTGATCCGCTGTAGCTGCACAGATTCCTCAAAATTCTTCCAGCACTAACATGAAGAAGCGGAACCTCCAATGCTTGTACGAACCTCTCCACAACATTCAACTTCAAAATTCGATGACAGTTGCTCTTGCTTTCGAATGCCAGCATTGCCAGGGCTTCTCCGGCCACCATCCTTACATCCCTTTGATCTTCCACTACTCCTCCTTGGAAGAAAATCTTTAACAGTTCGTTCAGAACTCCACCGGTCTCTCCTATTCGCTCTGATACATTGACTTCTTGTGCCAAACTGGTAAGGATCTCAATCCCTAGTTTCTGCAGTTCTGGTCGCTTCTCTCCACACCGTAGAATATCTCTTATGTTGCTTATAGTGAAGACTATTTCAGAGATCTCTCTCCGGAGGATATTCCCTGTGGTGCCCGTTGTGCTTGCCAGCCTCTTCGTAAGCTGTAAGGACCTCTTAACATTCAAAACCTGCGATGTGGTGACACTTGAGTCCCTCAACATTGTTTCATCAGCATGAGTGAAATCTATGATTTTAGGGAGAAGGCCCCTTGTGTTTCCAATTTTTCCACAGTTATCATGATCACGGGCCAGTTTCTTCAGAATGAGAAGTCCCAAATTATTGAAAGTCCAGTATCCGTAGTCTTCCTGGTCAAAGATGATTTTCTTTTCACCAATTTCGTCTGCTGCAGAACTGGGGCTTCTGTTTGTCTGGAGAAGAGATGATATCGACTCCACAGCCCCAGGTATTCCAGTGACCCGAAGGGAGTTTTGCTTTTTCCCAGCTAATTTCGAAACTATTTCTGCAGCTGCTAGCCTGATTTCTTCCTCTCGTGGGTCTTTCCAGTTTAAGATCTCCACCAGTCTCTCTATAACTGGCGGAGTTGTTCCGATCTTCTGAAGCGTGTCATTTGAAAACCGTTCTTTCATAGAGAACTGGTGAAGAATCCTGGCTCCAATGAGCTGCTCATCCAGCGAGTTTGAAGATAACAGATCCATTGCAAAAGTGACCATATCCATTCCCAGGCCATCAAAAATGCTCCCATTAATACATCTCGAGTAGGAGTCATAGAAAAATCTCCGAGTTGAGATCATACCTGACGCCCCCAGATCGCAATCCTCGTTCACCTCTTCGAGAAGCTTACAGATGACTATCTTCCACTCCCAGTAAAGTTTCTCTGTCAGGACGACTAGAGCTTCTGCCAAAGCCGAGGCATAAAAGATAGTCAGAGAAGCTTTCCGGTTTCTCTTGTCCGTCTCTTCTTCAGATACTGGGCCATAGTTGTGCTCGATGAGCTTCACCAATGAGAGCACAACGCAGGCTATCGCAGATAAGAGCTGGAGCCAATAGAGAATCTTGCTGACGTTTTCAGAAATGAAAACCCACCCTGCATAAGGTACAATAGGAACTTCAGAAGAAGTCCAAATCCGGGTCGGCCTCCTTTGCAATTTCTGCACTCTAGCGTTTATTGCCTCTGTAGTTTCGGAAATTTCCCTGCCGTGTTGAGTTGGCTTACTCGTACCAGAGCTTTCCGGACTCAACATATCCTTCACGGATTCAACTAGAGCTCTAGAGCTCAATCTGAGCTTTCGGAAGCTGCTAATTCCGGCATCAGCTATTGACCAAGTGGATTGGTGTTGCCATACCAGCTCATGACTCCTGCTGAATATTCGAGCTCCTTCAATTAATAAAATGATGGTGATGAACCAGAAGTCGGTATAGTCTAGGGCAATTGCAAAGCCCCCTAGGAGTACAACCGTGGCCCAGATGAAACCAAGGGTTCCCAGGCCAGTGGCTGCTTTTTCGAGAACCGCAAGGCGGAGAGCAAACAGAGTCAGCTTCTTCTCCGGGGCTGGAGCTGCCGGCAGTTTGGGGGCAATGGAGTTTCCGCTGCTTCCGTCTCTCCTAACAGCACTAGTTTGCGGCTCAAAGATTGTCGCGGGTGAAACGGTGGCTTCATTTTTCATCTGAAGCGAAGGAATATCCAGATGAATGCTTCTTTGACCTTCAGCGGAATTCTTGAACTTCATTTCGCAGTCTGGAGTGGCTCAGTAACAGGCGCTTCCCTGCACATCAAAGAAGCTGAGGAAAAACTTCTATCTAGCGGTTCGATGGAACCTGTATTTGATTTGCAAAATTTCTGCTTATGAATTTCCTGGACCGGGATGAGAAACAGCAGCTATGGCTCTATAATGGGGGCAGGGGGAAGGAAATTAGTGGATCTAGCAAAAGAAAGGTGAAGCAGCTTCTATTGCCAACTTTCCTGGAAGTTTCTCTTGCTCAAAATGCCTATTTCGTCCGCTAATTTACTTCTAAAAGTTCACTCAACGAGCTTTCTTGATTGCCCGACGAAGATCTTGTACTCTCTTCCTGCACGCCGAAGCATTGTGGATGTGGCTTGGCGAGTTGGCAACTGCCTTTGTGTTGAACAGAAACTCGTTTGACAGAGAAGACAAGACGAGATGATATCAAGTCTGGTTAAGGAATACATGCTTAAGGTCCTGATATTTATAATGAAATGATCTCTGTCTCCTTAGTTCTAGATAAGCCACATTTTACTTGTGTGCAACCGGGTCTTGCCTCTTTGGACAAGCAGTTCGTTACGTCTAATTCTAGTTAATATGTTCCGTATCCGCATGATTATGCGAGGTGTAATAATATCATAATCCCTTACCTGACACGCCCGTTTTCGGATTTCCACGACACGTCGCTGGCTCCTCGTCGATTCTTTCGACGTCATGTAAAGCGCAGTTCGGCATTTAGCACTCAGAGCTTTGCCGGAATTACCTAATTGTCTAGAGCTACAGGACAACCCAGATGGTCCCCTGCTATTTGTTGAAGGTCCAGTCATCAGTCAGATGGCTATTGCGTGATGAGAAATTGTTGGCGTGTACTGGCAAAAATTTGAAATGCCCAAGACCCTATTACCTGGAAAGAAAAATGTCGCAATTTTTATTGACTCCAATATCCCTTAATATTCAATCAGGGTCATGGCGCGTGTCGCAGCTAGCTCTAGCGTGCGCATGAAGTAATTATGCACAAAAAGAACATGGATAATTTGGATGATTTCGAAAATTTAATAGAGAAGGGAAAAAAAGAAGTGTGTGGTCACTTGAAAAAAAAAATTAGGAGCGAAAGATTGGAAGGGTGATCAAGAAAATTCATAAAGGAGACAAAAATGTATTTTTGGCCTAAATATCAAAGGTAATCAATTCCCAATCTAATCCGATTCTATTTAGAAATTGGGAATTAAATCGGGAGGACTCATTCCCATTTTTTGGATCAAGGATGGATTGGATGGTCCTAAAACCAAACCAAGAATAGTTCTGTCTAATCCAATAGAATTGACCACTTAACAAAAAAAATTAAAAAATTAAAAAAAAAAAGTTAAAAATATTAGAATTATTATAATTTTAGGATTTATGATTGTTTTTAAGAAATTTAAAAATATTCTTTAAAAAAAAAAAGAGTTAGTCCAGAATCAAAAATTGAATCGAAAATTACTAATTTCATTTTTATAGAACTAGAAACTATACCGATGTCTTAGGAACCGGATCAAACCAATCGATTCGATTCTGGGCCCTACTGAATTCTTTAGAGTAAATATTTCATTCTTAATTTCTTGTTTAAGGGTTAAATAGTTTTGCTCCCCTTTCGTTCTTTTCGTTTCCCCTCTTCACCCCCCAAAAACCATTTGTCGCTCACCTCCGAAATTCACGGCGACTGAGCTCGCTCATCGTCAAGATGCTCCATTTTCACTCACGTCAGCTCCGAAACTCCTTGACGTTGGCGGGTCACGAGGTTCTCGCGAAATTCAATCGCAAAAGTGTCTGGTTTGTCGGAGCTTATGAGCTTAATTCATTGCCCTTTTGTTTTGCAGAGTGAATTGTTCAACCGCAAGTTCGCTATTTTTTCCTTTTTTTTTGGTTCTTATCTCGTCCTATTTAATGGGTTTTCAGAGAAGCGAATGATGCAGACAACTTGTGGGTTCATTATGAGATTTCCTTTCAAAGTCGGCACAAGGTATGCAATGTGTTCTTTCTTCAGTTGCATGGTGAATTGCCCTTTGAGATTCTTGTTCTAGTGGAGTCATTTGACAAATATGTACAGATTGCCTAAGATTAAATCGTCCTTAAGTCTTCGATTCGCAGCTAAGTAGAACAAGATTTGGAAGGAAAAATCAGGTCTTTTTAATTGCAGAAGGAGTGAGCTCAAAATCATGGCGTATGCAGCTCTTGGATGGTTGAACGTTCGGGTTTTAAATCGGAAAACAAAAGAATGCGGGGTTGTATTCACACATTTTGCATATGTTTTGGTAGTAGTACATGTGGTGTGTTGCAAATGCACAAATTCCAAGCAAAACAAATAAAGAAGGTGATAACTTTCGGAAGCATTTCATCACACTTAAGCGGGGCTGAGTTGCTAAAGAAGCAATTACTTTTATCCCGTTGCTTCTGGGATCAGAGAATGAAGTATGTAGTCTAGCACACCTTCATGTTTCCTTTTGTAGGTTAATTTGGTATCATCATTTGCTCATTAACCCGCTGGTTGATCAAACCTGTTCTTCAGCAGCATAAGTGTGGTTTCGACAAGTGAGTGAATGGTCGTGCTGTGCCTGCTTAGTCCAGTGGTGCCAGAGAAAATATTGAAGCTCTCTAGCTCTGATGTTGTATCCAGGACTCCTTCAAGCTCCTCCTCCAAGCCCAGATCCCTGAAGATCTGCACATTCCTCAATTTGTCTCTCATCATCCAGATTGCCAGCTCGATAGCAAATCTTCTCATTCTTGGCACCTTTATAATTGGGCTCCGGTGCCTTCTCAGGATGTCAACCAAAGTGCAAGCTAATTTGGCTTCTTCAAACCCTGCACTCTTGAAGATGGCCGTTGATTCTTCTGCTGTCATGAACTTGAAAGCATGTGCCGCTAACCCAACCATCACCTCTTGTAGTTTTCCTTCTCCTGACAAGATTGCCTTGAGAACCTGAGTTGAGAAATGTGGTTAGGTAGAAACAATTAATATCATTCTCTCTAGGATAACTTTAACTTGTACATAACTGCCCTTTCCGGTTATTGAGATGCCGGCTCAGGTTCAATTTTTGCAAAATAATGCACTTACCATTGGTGCGCTGCTGTTACTCCCTTTAGCTGGTTGAAGGACTCTGGCCCACTATAAGTGCACAGATTCCTCAAAATTCTTCCAGCATTAACACAAAGAAGTTCTTTCTCCAATGCTTCTAGGAGCCTCTCCACTACATTTAACTTCAAGATGCAATGACAGTTGCTCTTGCTCTCAAAAGCCAGCATTGCCAGGGCTTCTCCTGCCACAATCCTCACATCCCTTTGATCTTCTGGCACTCCTCCTTGGAAGAAAATCTTTAAAAGTTCTTTCAGAACTCCCCGGTCCCTCCTATTCGCTCCGTTGCATCATCATCCTGTGCTAAACTGGTAAGGATCTCAATCCCTAGTTTTTGAAGTTCCGGTTTTTTCTCTCCATATCGTAGAATATCTCTTATGTTGCTTATGGTGAAGACTATCTCTGAGATCTCTCTCCGGAGATTTTTCCCTGCAGTACCTGTTGTGCTTGCCAGCATCTTAATAATCTGTAGGGATCTTTTAACAGTCAAAACCTGTGATGTGGTGACTGTTGAGTCCTTTAATATTCTTTCATCAGCATGAGTGAAATCTATGATTTTGGACAGAAGGCCCCTTGTGTTTCCAATTTTTCCGCAGTTATCGTGATCACGGGCTAGTTTCTTTAGAATGAGTAGCCCCAAACTATTGATAGTCCAGTATCCATAGGCTTCATGGTCAAAGATGATTTTCTTTTCACCAATTTCATCCGCTGTAGAACTGGGGCTTCTATTTGTCTGTAGAAGAGATGATATCGATTCCATTGCCCCGGGTACTCCAGCGACCCGGAGAGAGTTTTGCTTTCTCCCGGCTAATTTGGAAACTATTTCTGCGGCTGATAACCTGATTTCTTCCTCCTGTGGGTCTTTCCAGTTTAAGATCTCTACCAGTCTGTCTATAACCGTTAGAGTTGTTCCGATCTTCTGAAGTGTCTCGTCTGAAAACCGTTCTGTCGTAGAAAACTGGTGAAGAATCCTGGCTCCTATGAGCTGCTCATCTGGCGAGTTTGAAGATAAGAGATCCATGGCAAAAGTGACCATATCCATTCCCAGGCCATCAAAAATGCTCCCATTAATACATCTCGAGTAGGAGTCGTAGAAAAATCTCCTAGTTGAGATCATACCCGAAGGCCCCAGATTGCATTCATTGTTCACCCCTTCGAGAAGCTTACGGATGACTACCTTCCACTCCCAGTAAAGTTTCTCTGTCAGGAAGACCAGAGCTTCTGCCAAAGCCAAGGCATAAAAGATAATCAGAGCAGCTTTGCGGTTTCTCTTGTCTGTGTCTCCTTTAGCTACCTCACCATAATTGTGCTCAATGAGCTTCATCAATGAGAGCACGACACAGGCTATCGCAGATAAGAGCTGAAGCCAATAGAGAATTTTGCTGATATTTCTCGAAATGAAAAACCACCCTCCATAAGGTAGAATAGGGACTTCGGAAGAAGTCCATATCCGGGTTGGCTTCCTTTGCAATTTCTGCTCTCTGACATCTTTTGCATCTGTAGTTTCAGAAATTTCCCTGCTGTATTGACTTTGCTTCCTCATTCCAGAGCTCACGGGACTCAATATATCCTTCACGGATTCAACTAAAGCTCTAGAGCTCAATCTGAGCTTTCGGATGCTGCTAATTCCAACATCAGCTATTGAACAAGTGGACTGGTGTTGCCATTCCAGCTCATGACTCCTGCTGAATATTCGAGCTCCTTCAATCAATAAAATGATGGTGATGAACCAGAAATCAGTGTTCTCCAAGGCAATGGCAAAGCCCCCCAGGAGAACAACCGTTGCCCATATGAAACCAAGGGCTCCAAGGCCAGTGGCAGCTTTTTCGAGAATTGCAAGGCGGAGAGCAAAGAGAGTCAGCTTTTTCTCAGGGGCTGGAACAGCCGGTGATGTGGGGGAAACAGAGTTTCCGCTCTTTCCATCTCTCCCATCAGCATTAGTTTGTGGCTCAAAGATTGTGGTGGGTGAAATGATTTCATTTTTCTTCTGAAGCTGAGGAATATCCAGATGAACACTGCTTTGACCTTCAGCACCGTTCTTGACAGTCATTTTGCAGTCTGGAGAAGCTCAAGAACAGACGCTCCTTTGCACATCAAATCAGCTGAGGAAAACTTCTATTAGTGTTTCAATGGAACCTGAAATCAATTTCCAAAATTTGTGTTTATGAATAGCCTGGATTGGGATGGGAGTCAGCAGCTATGCCTTTATAAAAGGTAGGGAGAATAAGTGGATCTAGCAGAACAAAAGGTAAGGTGAAGCTGCTTCTATTGCCAACTTTCCAGGAAGCTCGTGTTTGGACGAAATTCCTAGATGAGCTTTGTTGACTGCTCGATGAAGATCTTTCACAATCTTTCCGCATAGACGAGCTTTGGCTTGTGCTTAACAAAACTTGTGCAAAAGAGAAGACAAGTTGAGATCAATGTTGACCCTGTCAGAGGAATATGTGGCCTAAGGTTCTGATATTTTAATGAATGATCTGGTTCTAAGTTCAAAGTTGCCATGCACGGCTCCTTGGGAGGCATTGACTTCAACATCAATGAAAGGAAGATTCCTCATGAAGTTGAACCTTTAAAGTCTCCTTTTTCTTCTGGTCTCTCCGTGCATGAATCATTGGCCGACTGTAATATCATAAGCTATAATCGGTCGGTCCCATTGGGAAATCTCCACATTGCTTCTAAGCAACTGGGTCATGCCTCCTTATTAAAGCAGTTGGTCAAGGAACCGACCATTTTAAAATTCCAAACACTTGTCCCTCATAATTTAGTAACGTTTCTCGTATCGGCACGATCATGCAAGGAGTGATATTGTAATCTCTTACATGACGGCACATTTTTGGATTTTCATGGCAACTTTGCTTGCTTCTCGACAATTATTTCAATGTCATGCAAGCACGGTTGGGCATCTCTTTTGTATCTTGCTGGAAACATTTTATCGAATGTCTTGGTCTTAAGCTAGAGGACACCCAAATGGTCTTCCACTTTATGTTCAAAGTCCGGTCAGGTGGCTATTACATTATAATTATTGTCCCTTATTGACCAGAAAATTCGAAAATCTATGAAAGAGTTGTTATGTGTGATCTCATTAAAATGAAGAAAAACATAATCACAACGACGCATTATTCACCTAATCTTTTCCTAAAAGGCGGCTACTCATCACCATGTTTTCTTTTGCTTTTTGTGACAGAACTTTCGTGTCCTTTTACTTTGATCCTCTTACTTTGATCCTCTTTTGGGAGTGTTCCTTAGCGGGTAAGAAGTCCCAAGCGTTGAACTTAGGATTAGTTCAAGATGCTGACTTTTCTTTGCCAACTCATTGCTCTGCTAACATGACAATCCTTGGCGGATAATTTTCTGAATTTAGTGATATAAATCTTCTAAATGTGCAGTTGCTATCCAAATGGACTACAAGACAAGCAAAACTGAATTTGTACCCACTTCAGAAAAGTTTTAAAAGCTTTCAAAAAAGATGATGAGTGAAGAGGCCTTGAGGGTCATAATGCATTGTAAATATTGAGTTCTTGAATTTAGTATTGAAATGAGCTTGAATTCATCCTCTTTTCACATGGAAGCAGAACCGGAAAAAAAAAAAACTCCGTATATGTTCATCCTAAGTCCTCCTCAAACTTTACCAAATCATCATGCATCTAATACAAGCGCTGATCGGGAGAGATTCTATTGCGTCTAATCTCTGTGGCAGAACTTTAGTTGATATGCAGAAACAGAAAACAAAATCCCCACTAGCTTTCTCCATGTTCTTGGCGATCACAGAATGTAGAAAGTAGACAGCATCCACTTTATTACACAAGTAGTCACATGCAAGAGATTAGGCGTTCAACGGATACCAGAGATTTCCCTCACTTCACAAACTTTGCAAACCACTCCAGCATATCTGAATGCGCCTCCTCGGCACACTTCCCCGCTTCTTCATCAGCGACATCGTACCTGACAGTCCACCCATGCGAAACTTTCAGAAATATCTTCACTTGTGCATCAACCTGTGAAACAGTCTTATATTCATAAAAAATCTCTACTACCATGTGGCAAAGCAAACTCTCTGCGTGGCTTGCAGAAATCGAACCTCCCAATTGGGAAGTAAATACAAGTGCATGAACTCGAGAAACATTACTAAATTATCTCAATCTCACCTCAGATTAGGCAGATAGAATCTCTTCAAATTGCTTCAGGAGTTCCGGTGGTCACATACGGTCTATCACAGCTCCTAATATGGCTATTGGAGCCTTAACTCCTGCGAACTTGCATATAACTCTTAAGGGGCAAAACTGACGAAGCTGACAAATTATCGCAATGCCTTGTTAACGTAGGCTCATCAAATCTTGCAATAGTTGTCCTCAAAAGGCGTCGAGGTAAATAAAACATCACATCTTTAGTGTCTAGTGGGCTGCATAAATATTTATTTCACAGAGGTTATAAAGAGCTGAGAAAATTGTCATATCTGTATAGTCATACGATGTGTATGTTCCAACTTTCCTAGCCATCAGGAGAAACTTTTTCTTTGTTATGCAAGCCATATGTAGTATATTCAATTGTGTAATAATGAAAATGTGCACAGGTAGGTTCCTGCAGCTACTTTAAGAGATTCCTGGCATTGAAAATATGCAAACCAAGAGGCTAATAAATTACCAAAAACAAAGATGAACATACCCTTGACGCATCCACAGAGACAAATGACGGATGTAATAACATAGCAGCTTCGATGGCCCCTGTCTTTGCCAGCTCAACCCCAACCTTAGCTGAAGAAACGAAGATCCCAAGAGCATTGCACGATATTACGAGCTTGTAAATCATATCCAAGACATGAAAAGAGATCTTTTAAAGAATATTCAGAACAAAGCTACTCACCTCCCCAACAAAAGCCAGCAGCCCCAATTGCAGATGCACCTTTACCTTTCACAGCTTCAACTATTCGCTTTGCATCTTCATATCCCTTACCTGCAAAAAGATTCTTTTGGCATCAGCAATCACAATTACCGATGTACACATAACGTGAGTTGTAGCTTAAGCGACCAATCGATAATGGGAAAACAGTGAGCATAATGAGATGGGCAATTCTGGACCAACTTATGAATATTGCTAGTGCAATTTCTAACGAAAAAACTAGCAAGTGTTTATCTATTAAAGATCGAGAACCCACAGTTCCATGATCCTTTAGCCATTCCATAATGGGCCTTTCGGCATTTTCACGTACAAAAGGATCCCCACCAAAAAACCCCACCAAAAAAATCAGGAACAACCACATAAAACCCAGCAGCAGCGACCTTGTCGGCAAGCTTCCTATCAATAAGAATGAACAGCTGATTATTAAGTTACGAAAGAGGTGATCAAAAGATGACCAAACCCGACACATACACACACACATTTATAACTTACAGCGCTTACAAACCTGTATGGCAAAAGTATATGCTCTTCACCGAAAATTTAAAAAAAAAACTCGAAAATTTACTTTTGACCCTAATTGCTTAGAATTTCGATCGTCGATCGTGTTTTAGAATTTGAATTTGATGAGTAAATATTGCAAATTGAATGTTGATTATGAAAAAATAGAATTTTATTAAAAAAATTCCCACGTGTTGGGTTTGGCACTGAAATCGAAATTTGAAGGGTTAATATTGAAATTGGAGTATGTGAGTGACATGTAAAGTGTACAGGAGTCGATTTTTGAATTGTCGTGGTGCTTTGGTTGAAAGGCTTGGTCGCTTGATAGTGGCGAGACCGACTGGACCTTTACTTTCTAGAAAATGTTGTCGATAGAACGACATGGCTTGGTTGCGAAGAGTGGCGAAACCGACCGGACCTTTACTTTTCTAGAAATGCTGTCGATAGAACGATGTGGCTTGGTCGCGTTAGTGGCGAGACCGGACTCGACCTTTACTTTTCTAGAAATGCTGTCGATAGAATGACGTGGCTTGGTCAAAGAGGGCGAGACCGACTTGACCTTTACGGAAGAAAATAAGAGAAGATTATAGAGGATTTTAACAAAAAATTTATGCCTCTTACTTCACAAGCATGAGTCGGATAGCTTATATTATATTTTACAAGAAAAACTATGAACTTCAAGGTTGACCAAGAGATTACGACAAATTTGCAACTTAATCACTGAGCCAGATCACATGTAGAGCCAGAACCACCGACTATGAACCCAAAATACAAACTTTATCGATGAAAGGGAGTGCTGGGCAAGTACCAAACACATCAGAGACGAGGACGATGGCGAGGTTGGAGTCGGAGGAACCAGAGACGTAGCTTTTGAGGCCACCCAGCTCCTCAACATGGCCTTGGCCGCTGGCTGGGTTGAGAGTCGGAGGGTTCTCGCAGCATTGAGGTCCTGACATTCTCTGGGATCTTGCCTCTGTTATGTGATCGCTGACTGCTTCTGAGGTAAGAACAGAGCCAACGAGACGAGAGAGAGAGAGAGAGAATGCAGGTTTAGAATTTGGACGACAAGAATCTGCAGGAGGCAATGTCACAACGTAGCTCGCCAAGATTGCCTTCTGAGAATCACTGACTCATCCATGATGTAATATCGCAATGTCTGAGAAAATATTTTTGTAAACTCCTTTCACGGGTGATCTTATGGTTCGGATTGGTCACCAAAAAATATTGTGGTTTGGATTGATGTCACCTCACGATGTCTATGTCCATATTAGGATATGTTATCCTAGGGCCCTATATCGGTTGCACCATTTCTTCATTTTGATCCTCAAAATGTTGGTATATTTGTATCTCTTTGGCTGGCATGAAATGAACAGAAATGAATAGGGTGTGCAACGATCCGGTTCAATTTAGGAAACGGACCAAATCAGCTTAGACCAAAGTTGATTCCAAAGGAATTGATTCAGTTTCTAATTCGAGAACTGGAAAAATTAGTTGTACTATCCGGCCAACATATGTTTTTACAGTAAAATGGTGTTCGGTTTTATTCATAATATAAAAGTGGACTGGTTTTCAAGTAGAATGGAGAATCAGTTATTAGGAAGCAAGACACGTTGGGTTTCTCGGGAACAATTTCTGATAAGAATTTTTTTTTTTAATTTTGTTCTCAAAAACAATTATTAATTATTATAAGCTGTTTGGTAAATGTGTAAAAGTTTTATCCTCAAAATAAAATTGCGTTGGTACCATTCAGAAAATTTCTAATCCAAATTATTTTCTTTTAATTTTTAATAAATTTATTACTTTTTTCTTTTTTCTTCTTTACTTTTTTTTTCTTTTATTCTCTTCTTCTTTTTCAAGGTTTGTTGGTCACCGGCCTTAGGACGACCGATGACCGATGGCAACGACGATCGCAACGATTGAAGAAGAAGAGAGAGAAGAACAAGAACAAGAAGAAAGAAGAGAAAAAAGAAAAATTAAATTGGCTTGATTTTGAAATTATTGTCAGGAATAAAGAATCAACTTTTTTTCTATTTCTCAATTCTGTTCCAAATCTATTTCCGAGAACAAAACAATAGAAAATTGTTTTCGAAAACAAAAATTTTACCAAACGATTTCTATTCCAAATCTGCTCTCAAGAACAAAAGAATAGAAATTTTCATTGTTTGGCCGGTTGCCAAATGAGTCCTAAGTGGAATTGGCCAATCAAGAACAGGTGGTTTTAGAATTACAACCAATTTGGTTCTTGGTTCAAATATTTTAGAACCAAAAGTCTCATAATAGGTTTTTGGTTTTAGTTGGAACCAACCTACTCAGAAAGTGATTACTCCTAGAAATATACAAGACGAATAGGTTTTTGTGTAACAAATTTAAATGGTTGATTCGTTCTCCATGTGCTTACTTCCATCTCTTTTTCCTTCTCGACTAATATAATGTTGAGATCGTGTATATTTAATAGAGTTTCTATTCAAAATTTGACGCATGAGTTTGAGTTGGAGCGGTCCTGTATCACCTAGATATCGCCCACTTTTGCTGATACCATTGTGGAACTCCGTATCCTTCTAAAATAAAAAAGGAAAGTGGAAAATGAACAAAGAATGTGCTATTCTATATTCCCCTTGTGGTCCTCGTCTAGTTGACAGCGAACACCTCCAGTCAATTTGAACAAGAAATGCATCCAAATCAGCACGATACAACTCGACACGACATATTATATTTTCAATCTTCAAAGTTTGAGGGACGAAACTGCTTATTTTATTTCTCTACGTAACGACAGTACAGTATGCCGTTTCCTCGCCAAATATTACGGTAGATTACTAGTCCTAAACAGATGACCAGTCCTCAACTTGTTCATCTCTCACACAATGCAGTCGTCTATTGCTTCCCTCACTATATTCTTCTAAAATGCCTTCTCTTCACTTGACATGCTTCAAAAACCAATTCAACATGTCCTCTTGGGCCTCTTCGGCGCTCTTGACAGCAAATTCGCTGTTGTCATCATACCTCACACTCCATCCATGACTAACACTAGGGAATATTTTCACGTAACTCTCAAACTGCAAAACCGAGGTCTCTGAATTAGTGATGTGTAGAAATAACTGGAGAGAAGTGCTTTGAGAGCAAACTGATAGGAATGTGGAATAACGATTGCACTCTCTGACAATTCGTTCGCAACAAATGCACAAAACAGCCTAAGACACTTACTTCAGTTTTAGCTGACATGATCTCCCCAAACTTTTTCAGTTCTTCAGGCGGGGAAGCATGGTCAATCTCGGCTCCCAATATGGCAGTTGGAATCTTGACAGCTGAACAAAGAACAGACAAATTGGATTCAGTTGAAGGAACACTTCTAAAGTCAGACAATGCACTATCGATTTCTTCTATCTGACCAGAGTTCTCATAGCAGGTTTCCTCATTCCTCTTGGCTGCATTTGCAGATTCTCTCCAGAATTCACAAACTTAATCATTCATAAGCATATTGCTGTGGTTGAAAAGAAAATTAGCCCCAAAAGCCTCCCGTACCCAGTACCAAGTCTAACACCCACATGAAGAAATTATATTGTTGGGGCTGAAAAGAAAATGGCTAGTGTTTACTGGCATAGCTTTACCTTGGATTTCATCTTCAGTCATATGACCAGGGTGCAGAATAACTGCTGCTTGAATGTCTTCAGTGCCCGCTAATTTCACTAGTACCTTTCCTGAAAAGTATAGGCAATCTCTTTCTAAAGACTTGAAAGAACTTTTTTTCAAGTGGACAGAACGAGATTTTCAATGGTGAATGTAGAACAAACTTCTCATTGCTAAACCTTATAACGTCCTCAAAACTGTGAAAGTGAATTCAGAAAATTTCACCTCCCCAACAAAATCCTGCAGCCCCAATGGTGGACACGCCTTTACTCCTAAGTGCAGAAATCACTGGCTTCACATCTTCATACCCTTTATCCTAAAGAAGCAAATAAGGTAACGGTTCACAAAATGACAGCTAAAAAACTGGTGACATGAAAATTCATGAGGCTTTCATTCTACTGATGCTGTCTCATTTATCGCATTTAGAATTTGGTAAAATACAGATCCAGATGGGCGCCCAAAACTTTTCAAATGGCCAGCAAACTCCAACCAGGTCTAGCTACTAATGCAAGTTACTGCATTTGATATGAGTCAAGAAATCAAGTTTGCACATAGGAAAGCCCTTGTTTCCACTGAATTCTAAATGTACTTCAATACTTTCACAGCCTGAAGGAATGAAAAACTCACTGTGCTATGAATTTTCTTCCAAGCTTCTCTATCAAAATTAGGATTACTGAGATCAATGGGATCTCCATACAAGAAATCAGGTACAACCACCAAGAATCCGGCAGATGCAACCTTATCTGCGAGTTTTCTTTACAATGAAAGCAGCATGCAAGTAAGTATGACAATTTGATAAGGTAACTCTATCATTTTCAATCTTGTGAACACACAGAATGCCATGACTGCTAACAAGGCGATCCCAGCTTATGTTGAATCTGAAGCTCACTCTATCTCAAGATGAAACCGCATCGTATGAACAGCCAAGCCGTAGCGAATTTTACTAGAACAAGAAATTGTAACTTATGTTGAATCAAGCAATGTCTACCACATGTCAGTGGAATGTGCCACAAAGTCACGAGTATATGCACTTCAATTGATGATGTTTTAACTCAGAGACGGAAAACTCCGAACACACTCATACCAAATGAATTGACCTCACCCTTATGTGCTGTGTAATACTTGTCAGAGCATCACAGGTGAAAGGTGAACAAAAAGTCGAGCTTTCAAATGTATGCTCTAAGGACAAGACACAGTTATTCATTTCAAAAGATAGCACTAAAAAACAACATATACATAGAACAACCCAAGAAAGATTCTATGCAAGTAACCACACCATACCTCAGCTTAGGAGCCTCATACCCTGCACAAACAGATGAGCAAACGATCAATCAAGCAGCCATTCAATGGACCAATCGAAAAGCACGAGAACGACAAAGAACCAAGAAGAGGTACGTAATTGACCAAAAGAAAGATCCAACTAAGAGAAGGAACACAAAATCAGAATCCAAGAAATGGATCAATACCAAAAACGTCGGCGATGAGAATAACAGCACGCTTGGAATCGGAAGGGCCCGTGATGTAAGTCTTGAGCCCTGCAAGCTCTTCAACACGGCCCGCTCCGCAAGTCGAGCTCAGGTCCGGTGGGTTCTCAAAACACTGAGAACTCGACATCTTCCTCTCTTCCCCAGAAATCCGGCAAATGCGGGACGCACTAGGAGTGAGGAATCAGTAGAAGAATGTGACGACCTGTGAAAGGCAACATGGGAAAAGAACGAATTTTTATAAGGGAAAGATTGGAGTCTTGCGGGCGTCATTACTTACGTCACTCGGACAATGAAATTTATTCCAGGTCGGAAGAGAAAGTTGCGGTGTTGACTTCGCTCGACTCGAAGGCGTTTGCAATCAAGAATTGTCAAGAAGTGACAAAAGCTTTTGGCAGTATCCTCAAAGATTCTCTCCGACGAGGAGTGAAGACCACAATGTGAACGACAACGTGTCGGGGGCAACCTTAGGATCGCCGTCGGTTTTTGGGCATCTGTCTTTTCGGCTGTCCGAACACTGCAAGAGAAGTCCATTTGCAAAGCCCGGCAAATCGTGTGCAAAAGACCGGAGACCTGATTTCTCAAGTTCGAAACTTGGGATAAGCGAAAAGGAAATGGTCTTTGCAGATGGTCATGTCGACGGTCTCTTCGCACAAAGAGCTCGAGTTTAGCAAAGCCTAGACTCGTCCTTACCAAGACAACATGATTGATGGTGATGATTATTGACACTAAGGGCGAGATGAACACCCCACCATCAGCTGGAAAGCAAATTAGGCAGAGGTGTTTGTGTTTCTAGAGACTCCATAGAGGAAAAGGAAACCTTAATCAACTAAAAAAAATTTAGCTGTTTTCAAAACATTAGTTTCAATCCGTCCAAGTCGATAGCACTTATCAAGTTACGATGGATTTGGATAATTGACCACATCGTCTTTCTTTCTTAGACACTTCTTGGTTTTTTTTACTGAGAATCCAGCCTAACTCACCTTACGAGAGCACAACACCGACTATACCTTGGGGGAGACTAGCCCAGCAACCTACTATCGAGGCCTCCCACTTAAATCACGGAGCATATATGGGGGTTCAAACTCCTAACCTCTTGGTTCGGGGGGCAAGCCCCCACCAACGCAGGCATGCATGGGTAGGTATACTCATCACCATGTTTTCTTTTGCTTTTTGTGACAGAACTTTGTGTTCTTCTACTTTGATGGGAGTGTTCCTTAGCAGATAAGAAGTCTCAAGCGTTAAACTTGAGAAAATATTCAGTGGTTAATAACTACCACGTCATCAGCTGACCTGACGTATATGCTCCACTGAAAAAGCGACATATGTCCAATGACCTGGAATATGTTGGAATTGAAAAATTAAAACCGAAAGGGCTCGGATGCTCTTTTCTCTCTCCTCTAGTGAGCCACTGACACAAGGAATAATAAATGCATTGTCCCCACTGAAAACCCTCTCTCATATTTTCAATTTTTCAAGGGTTGTATACCCAGCGCTTTATCTCCCCCATTCCTCTTTCTATCTCTCTCATCTTTTCAATTTTTCAAGCTATGGCTTCGTTACCAGCTCTCTCTCTCCTCTTTTCAGAGAAAATGTTTGCTGGTTTCTCACCGATCAACAAGAAGACAGACATTTTTCTTCGTCCATCTTCTCTAGAAAATCGAATGTTGTAGCGATTTCCATTAACGCAAATCAAGCAACAGGTCTAACCTTAGATGACCAGCGCCCGGAGAGTGGGAGATTATTCACAGTCTCCAAAAAGAATTTAGTTGGAAGCTTAAGGTTGCTGACTTGAGCTGTCAAAGCCAGAATGAAAAAACGGTAATGAACTTGTGAAAAGTTTTGTTCTGAAAGAAATTTTGGGAGATTATTTGCAATCTCCAAAAAGAATGGGGTGCACACTGCTGGTCCTCTCTGATGTTGTTCATCTGGCTTCTCTTGCTGCTTGACTGTGCAGGCCCACTATATTCATAGAGATCATACAAAGAGTGGGGTGCAGGCTTACGAACGATCACGGGAAATAGTATAAGAAGGGCGGGTGCGGAGGGTTTGGGAAGGGCAACTTCTCGGAGTTCAAGTCCATCGATAGTACGAGAAGACGCTTGAAGCCCGACGAGTCTCTGCATACCACCATTTGTTACCTAGTGTGGTTTCTAGTGGAAGCATAGTCCGTTGCCGTATATTTGAGTACTAAATATGGTTGAATAAACACTCCTTGCCAGTGAAATTGGGTGCGTTTGTGCTTCTTTGATGAACAATAATGGAGAAAAGTCAGATGATAGATTGCGCGTCACGGCATGAACCAGCAAAGAAGGATTGAACTTTGTGCACAAATTGAGAACAGTTCCTTGTTCGTCACCTCTTAGACCATATATGATTGGCCTTTTGACATTACAATAGCAAACTCTAATCATTGATGCTCTAAAATCATGAATAATTGAATGTCTCGGAGGACGTTGGAAAGGATAACATTTTACGATCGCTCATGGCATTTTGTTACTAATGTACATTTGTAGATCCAATTAGATTGGCTAATTAGGCTGTCCCTACCAAGTCTTGATACTAGAGTTCTGTTGCTGCTAAAAAAATTCTGCTTGATGGAATTCTCAATGTGGCAAAGCTTAAATGCAATAACAATGTGTATATATAGTTGGCCAAAAAAATAAAGTATAGAATGGTGAGAGACCAAAAAAAGGAAGGCATGATAAGTAATGAAGAAGCAGGCATGCAATTTCTCTTTTGCATTATAAAAAATATCTCTATCTTTCAAAGGATCCCAAAAAATGCATGAAAGTTCACCTAAGTGGTCCCGAAACACATAGAGCCATTAGTTGATTTCCATCATAGAGATGGGGCAATGCGTCTGCATATTGCTTGAAATGTCTGCCCACCGTTCCTGGCAACATTCTGGCCTTCCTCGGTCGCACTGGTCAATAGCTTCACCACCGGATCGTTCTTGAGTTCTTCATCTGTTAGTGCTTCGAACATGGGATGGTTTTCTGAACAGTCCTTCATCCATTCACCCAATTCTTCAACATCTTTAATGGTGTAATTTATGTCCCCAAAAGCTAGAGTATATGCATACTCGTTTAGCAAGTGAGGGCTAATCATCCTATGACAGTGATTTTTCTCTTTAAAATGAGGATCTGGAAATAGGAAGAACATCTTTGTCAGTTGGCCTTGTCTAGCACCGTTTCTTAGACAAATTCTTGGTAGTCACCTTCTTGGCATCTTAGGGCGCGTTTGTTTGTATTTCTGTTAAAAAAGTGTTCTAGAAAATAGAAATAGAAAAAACTATTTCGTTCCGAAAAACAATTTTTAACCAAAAAAACATTTGATAAACTTATTCCGGGAATAAAAAAAAATAGAAATATGTTTGGTAAATTTGTGTTCTTTTTTTGTTTCTTTTAATTTTTTAATTTTTTAATTTTATTTTCCTTTTTTTCTTTATTTTCTTTATTTTTCCTTTTTTTCTTCTTTTTGTTAGTCGGCGGCCTCGACCATGGCCGACGAGGGCCTGGTGGCCTCGCCCGGCCACCGGTCGCCGCGGGCGGTGGCCGGTGAGGCCAAGCCTCATCGGTGGTTGGGCAAGCTCGGCCTTGCCAAGGGGCCGATGACGCTGCAACTAGTTCACCAGCCCTTGACGGTGTCGCCGCCCTCAATGGCAAGCCGGCGACCGGCCAAGAAAAAAGAAAAAGAAAAGAAGAAGAAAAAAAAATGAGAAAAAAAGAAATGAGAGAGAAAATTTATTCTTAAAAATTGTTCCATAAACAATAAACAAGCTTTTTTTTGTTTCTTGTTTGTTCCAATTTTGTTCCCAGGAACAAAAAAATAAATTTGGAACAAAAATGCAAATAAAACGCGTTTGCGTTTTTTTTATTCCCGAGAACAAAAAAACAGAAAATCTGTTCATGAACAAAAAATAAAAGTGCAACCACACGCCCTTAGCTTCACTTCAAAAGAAAATATTTGGAGAATCGAGCCTTCCCATTCCCAAAATTTCTTTCAAAACAAAATTTTTCACAAGTTTATTACTGTTTTTCATTCCGACTTTGACAGCTCAAGTCAACAACCTAAAGCTTCCAACCAAATTTATTTTGGAGACTATGAGTAATCTCCCACTCTCTGGGCACTGGTCATCCAAGGTTACGCCTGTTGCTTGATCTGCATTAACGGAAATCGCTACAACGTTCGATTTTCTAGAGATGATGGATGAAGAAAAATGTCATCTTTTGTTGATAGGTGAGAAACCCTGCAAACATTTTCTCTTAAAAGAGGAGAGAGAGAGAAAGAGCTCGTGACGAAGTGATAGCTTGAAAAATTGAAAAGATGAGAGAGAGAAAGAGGAATGGGGGGAGATAAAACACCGGGGTATACAACCCTTGAAAAATTGAAAAGATGAAATGGAGGGTTTTGAGCGGGGACAATGCGTTTATTATTTCTTGTGTCAGTGGCTCGCCAGAGGAGAGAGAAAAGAGCTTTGAGCCCTTTCGGTTTTAATTTTTCAATTCCTACATATTCCAAGTCACTGGACAGATGTCGCTTTTTTAGTGGAGCATATACGCCAGGTCAGCCGATAACGTGGTAGTTGCTAACCACTGAATATTTTTTCATTGAAATTTGGATTAGTGCAATATGTTGACTTTTCTTTGCCAACTCATTGCTCTGCTAAGATGACAATCCTTGGCGGATAATTTTCTGAATTTAGTGATATAAATCTTCTAAATGTGCAGTTGCTAGACAAATGGACTACAAGACAAGCAAAACTGAATTTGTACCCACGTCAGAAAAGTTTTAAAAGCTTTCAAGTAAGATGATGAATGAAGAGGCCTTGAGGGTCATACTCATTGTAAATATTGAGTTCTTGACTTTAGTATTGAGTTGAGCGTGAATTCATCCTCTTTTCACATGGAAGCAGAACGGGAAAAAAAAAAAACTCGGTATATGTTCATCCTAAGTCCTCCTCAAGCATTGCCAAATCATCATGAATCTAATACAAGTGCTGATCGGGAGAGATTCATTGCGTCTAATCTCTGTGGCAGAACTTGAGTTGAGATGCAGAAACAGAAAACAAAATCCCCACTAGCTTTCTCCATTTTCTTGGCGATCACAGAATGTAGAAAGTAAACAGCATCCACTTTATTACACAAGTAGTCACATGCAAGAGATTAGGCGTTCAACAATGTCACACTCCGAACCTCGAGCGCGTGCGCACCTAAAGGTGGTCAAGAAAATTTGCGATATCCCAAGAAATGTTGCTGTCGCGACCTAAATTTCGAGTG
The DNA here is from genome assembly GCA_017140185.1 of Eucalyptus polyanthemos subsp. polyanthemos. NCBI lineage: Eukaryota > Viridiplantae > Streptophyta > Magnoliopsida > Myrtales > Myrtaceae > Eucalyptus > Eucalyptus polyanthemos. The sequence goes on along the minus strand of CM029464.1, from coordinate 43,929,500 downwards.
CATTACCTAAGACTAGGTTAATAGACTACTAAATTTTTAAATTTAGCTCGGGCTCTCCCAAGCCCATATCAATTGCGACTTAGGATTCAAATAATTAACATGCAAAAGATTATTAACTATGAATCGCCACTAATCGGTTTATAGTAGGTTGATTAGACAACTAAGTAAAATAATTTACTCCTGCGAACTAGAGACAATGGATACGGAGACTTTGTTACACTAGATTTCTTTAATGCTTTTTTAGTATCATTTCTTTTTATTTTTTAAAAATATTTTTACAGGCAGCTTAGATTTATTTTAACCTAAATTGCCATAATATTAAAAGGTGATCACATGGGTGCTCAACCATTATTAAACATTCAATAAATAAAAATAAATTGCATCACACAAAACAAACAATTTTTTTTTTTTGGGTTTTCTTGAAATTAAAATTCTTTTTCTAGAAAAATGCATTCTTAACTACATGACCTAATTTTACTAAAATATTCTAATTAAATGAGCCTATAATGCAAACTAGTTAATATGCACCTAGTATTTTTGTATTTTTATTGAAATTCGCAATTATTAAAAACCCTAATTAAACTATCTAAAAAAATAATTTTCTAATTTATTTTAGGGATTAATTTGACTTAAACCCTATCCTATCTTAGAATAATTTTTTTATTTTTTATTTTTAAAAAAGAATGAGATTATAAAAATATGCCAACGTTATCTAAGACCCTATTTTTTTTTTTTAAGATTACTTAGGTACAACCCTAACCTATTTCAAACAAAAAAAAAAATCTAAAAATATAATCCTAAAAATGTAGTCCTAGAAAAGAATCAAATTCACTAAACTTATATGTCTAATTTACTAAACTTATATGTTCATGCAAGCTTTTTAATTTTAATTTTTTTTTATTTTTTTAATTTTTAGTGTTTTTCCAAGACAAGTAATTATCAAATAAACATTAAATCTAAATTAATCAAGAAATTCATCAAATAAAGAATTAAAATAATCAAAAAAATAATCCATTATCTCACGAGTTAAATTAACGATTATTCTAACCCTAAACATCATGACACATAACAAGGGTTCAAAATAATTAAAAACCTGATCCGAAGTTTTACAGATCAAATTAATAATTATAATGATTTAAGAATTAAAATACTATTAAAAAAGCCCAAAAAACTAATATAATTAAAAAATGATCCAATATCTTACTGATCAAATTAATAATTATAATAATATTGGGCAAAACATGCCTACGATATTCATAAAATGAACAAACATCCAATGCTTCAATTTAAGTAATTACAACTAAACATGATAAAAAAATTAAAGAAAATAACAAAAGTAATAAAAATAAACTACCTTTTTTTTTTTTTTTTTTTTAAAAGGGGGTCTGGAGCGCGAGCGTTGGGCAGAGACGATGCTGGTGCTTGGAGGTGCTGCAGGTGCCACGGACGGGCGGAGGCGCGGCTTGCTGAACGGCAGGGGCGCGGGACCGTGGCGGCGCGGGGCCGGTGTAGGCGCGGGAGGTCAGGAGCGGCGGGCTTCAGGGCTCCGGCGAGGGCTGGGCAACAGCAGGTTGCGGGCGCAAAGGCGCGGCGGCGTCGGGCTCCGAGCGGCGGTGATGGCGTTGCTGGTGCGGAGTCGCGGACTACTGGGCGCTGGCAGAGGTGTCGTAGGTAGAAAGCTGCAGGCGCGGCGGAGCGGATCGGTCAGGCGGTGGGTGACGCGGGCGCGGTGACGGCGGCGTCGGACGGAGGCTCCGCAGGGGCGTCGGGTTGGAAGGGGCAGCAGTCCGGCTCGGGTCCAGCTCTGGTGGAGACGCAGCGACGGTGATTGGCGGAGCGACGGGCAGTGAAAGCTTCGGGCCGAGCAGATCACGGCTAGAGCAGGGAGGGCAGCGCAGTTCGCAGCTGCAGGCGCCGGGTCGCGCGGCGTTGCTGACGTCGGGTTGCGCGGCGTTGCAGGAGTGGCGTCGCGGGTGATGGCGAGCTGCTCCGGGAATGGGTTGAGGCGCAGAGGCACAGGGACTAGCGGAGGTAGTCTGGGCGGTGGCCGGCGCAGAGGACAGCAGGCGGCTGCTGCGGGCGTCGAGCAGCAGCGGACACCGGATGAGGAGCCCGTGGAGAAGAAGAACCGTTATTTTTTTCTACTTTTTCTTTCTCTCTCCTCTATTCACTCACACGTCCCCTTTGCAGGCAGGTCTTCTCTCCCTCTGCTGGTGTCCTTTATGCAGAAGTCAAATCCCTCTTTTATCTTCTATTTTTTTACTCGAGAAAAAAAAAACGAAGAAGCCCCCTTTTTGCACAAATTTTCTCTCCAATTTTTTTAATTCCCCCTCCCCCTTTGCTCGAAAATTTTTCGTCTCCTTTTATAGTGGTTTTGAAAGCCTCAATTCATGGTAATTTTCAAGCTTCCTTTCTCTATTGACTTAATCATGGTTTGTAAATCAGAGTCTGATTTTACGATCAGCTCAATTTTTCCTCAAATTATTTCGATTCCTTCTCTTTTATCAAATTTCTTGCTCTTTATTTGCCTGATTCCCTAAATTTTGATCCTCAATTGGAAATTGCTTCTACATTTACCAAGGTCAGAATTTTTAATTTCCATGCATAATCAATCATATTGATTTTCCCCCTTTTTTTCTTTTTGTTTGTGATTTTTATTTTTATTTTCTTAGTGTTGTCAAAGTTAGGTGTCAACAGTCATCGATCCATTTATTTTATTGCACATCTAGAAACATAATAATAATCCTTAGACAACACGAAGTGGGATGGAAACGTAGGGTGAAATTTTCATAAAATACATTTATCATACAACAACGTTTATATACAAAAAAAGTCTAACACAACATGGGTATATTTAAAAAAAAAAAAAAAAAAAAAAAAAAGAGCTACCAAGCTATCTACACACTAAACTCCTCATCCATGGGACCAGAGTCCCCTACGATCCTGTTAAACTTCTCGATATCCATAGTTGTCACCCTTAGTCCAGTCCCAACGAAAGGCTCATGAAAATTCAGTAGGGGATATAATTACACCTAAAATTCACTCTCTACAGAACTCCATACCTCACCTAGCGATCCTCCATCTAGAGACTTGAAAAATTTAGCTCACAACGGAATGAGATGACGTCTTAGCGAGTTCACTCCCTAAATTTTAATTATGAGAGAAATACACCCACGGGTCATCTAACCATATATCCTTGAAAACTCACCTTGCACCAATGCTCTCTTACACGTCAATACAATTCAATTTACATATAATTGCATTGAAATCATTCATTGGGACGTCTTAACACATATATCACCACAATTACACAAGTCCCGATTACCAAACCAAATTGTTATAGTATGTCTTATATCGCATCATACAATTCCGTCTCCTAATCAGGCCTCTCACTTTTTATTATTCATGCATCCCAATTAATCATGACCCATCGGCCACGGCCGACTTAACAATCAGCAATCTTTCGGCGTAGTCGGGCATTATCTCGCACCATCGAATACGGACAACGTCTACATTTAGACATCATTCCTCATAGGATCATCGATCCATCCTTCATTACGACTGGCATCCGTTGACTTGGAGCATTCCCAAAGGAGCATAGTCCGATCCCATAGGTTCGTGACGGGTTCTCATATCATTCACACATTCACCCAATTTCGACCAAGAACACTGTGTTTTGCACTCAAATACCTCAATTAAAATAGTGGTCATAACCTTTTTTTTTTATATTAAAATATATTGTAAAATAGTTGTGTGTGGATACACGGTCAAATCGAACTAGAAAATTGGTATCATTTCTTTTAAAATCCCAATTTTTACTATATTATCTAAACACAGTTTTCGGTGTCAAAATTCAACACTCGGTATTTTCTAATTAAATATCGAAATTTCACTTTTTGGAATAATTGCTCAAAATTTACAATCATCACTCAATTGCACAATTTAATAGTTGATTGCATAAATTGAACACACCATTGCAATCAGCATGAAATTCCGATTACCGATTATCCTGGCATAATTTCCGAAAAATATTAAATAATTAATTAAATTATAATTAAATCATTTAAATTAATTATTTAATTAATCAATGGTGGTGAAATTAAACCACCAATTTAAGTTGATCATAGTCCCAATAAATTATTTAGATACCTAACTAAATTAATCTACTAAGCTAACTCCCTAAACTAGCCATTTTAACTAATAACTAAATTCCTAACTAAATAGCCTAACTAAATTAACTAACTAGTCTAACCACCTAGTTCTCTCACAATGAATCTAGCTAACTAATGCTTACTCCAACTAGACTAATTACTAAACCTTCTTAAGCCTAATCTACCTCTTAACAAGTGCAATTAACCCCCAATCAAAACTTAGGAGGTTAACTCACCTAATTTAGGAATTAAGGAATTCCCGGCGACGGTGGAGTGACGGCAAGCGAGCCTTGGCTCCTGGTGACGCCGGAGGAGGTTCGGTTGGTCCGGAGCAAGCTAGCCAAGCTCTTGGCTCACTGCCGAGAGGCAGCTCCCCTTGCTGGTCGCAGCTGGACAAACGCCGCACCGCAACCACGAAGGCGAGGCGGCGGCACAACTGGGCTAGCTGACCAACTGGTGGGCTGGATCGATGCCGCTGGAATCCCTAAGACGGGGCAGCAGCAAAGGCGAAGGGGCTGTGGTTTCCAGTGAGGCTAGTAAACCAAAACAGAGGAAGGATGGGCGAAGGAATGGCTGTAGCAGCCGGGTATAGAGGAGCGAAGCTTCTGGCAGAGGGATGCAGGGAGCACGCCGGACCTGGAGGGGCGACGGGCTGACGGTGGAGGGGAGTGAGCGACGGTGTGGTGCCACAATAGCAAGAACCAAAACATAAAGGGCAAGGCTGGTCGGTGGGGCTGTGCTGGTCCGAAAATCAGCGGCACAAAACAGAGGCCTTGCTCTGTTTTTGTGCTGCTGTTCGGTCGGCAAAGCGGAAGCGGAACCAAGCAGCTCGAAGAAGACAAGGACAAGGAAGTTGGCAGAAGAAAAAGGAAAAGGAAAGGAAAGGAAAGAGAGAGAGAGAGAGTCGGTCGAGCAAGCAAAAAGGGGATACGCACGGATGGGCGGAGAAAAAGAAGAAAGCAAGGCTACGGAGGTTCCCCCTTCAATTCCACACCACTTAGTCCATATTTCTTGGAATTCTTGGGCCACTCTCATTGCCAAGGGTCCTACCACTCGAAAGTAATCCTATCTTCCCCGAATGGGACTCAAATGAAGGTGAAATCCCCTTCGGCACATGGTCATCCGAATTTATAGCCCTTGCACTAGCTTTTCCCTTTAATCCTTTGCAATTTAATGGCCTTATGTAGCAATGGTAAGGTCTCACTTAATCACTTACATTTCCCTTCACCAATTGTTAAACATTGTAGACCAAAAATTCATTTTAAAGCGCCCTTCCAATACTCAACTTAAATCGTTGCATTTGAATTTTCCGCCAAAATTCAAACTCACTAAAAAGTCTAGAAATGATGCATCAATGTTCTTAGAATTAATCGTGACACTAGAGAATTTTTAATTTTTGAAATCGGATTAAATTTCACAATTAATTTCAATCTGACACAATTTTAGCGTGACCCAACTTACCGGATAGCTTTTAGGAATTTTTAGTGCAAATGACCCATGTCGATTATTTTCGAGCCACAATGTGCATCTTTGACTCAATGACGACTTTTGTCGTGAAAATCTCGAGATTTCAAATACGGGCACAGAGTACCAAAACAACAGAAAAATCAGTTTAGTGTTGATCGACGGGAATTTTGCAATTAGGTGGAATCACCCACACTTAATCACACGCCTCAGTCAAATCAATCTATCTTCGGTCTTTGATAGATTTTCGACTGTGCCATAATGACCCTTGCAGATTAACACAGTCTTGTAATCGATTCCTGGTCGAATTCTCAAGTCTATTACGTTAAAATTCCTTAATGACTTCTCCAAATAACCTAGTTATCTCATGAGTGATCGGCTCAGAGAATAGCATTATCGACATGTCGATGAAAAGCCCGACTTACTCAATTCAAAACAGAAGTGAAAAATTAGGCTGTCACACTCACTTCACAAACTTTGCAAACCACTCTAGCATATCTGAATGCCCCTCCTCGGCACACTTCACCGCTTCTTCACCAGCGACATCGTACCTGACGGTCCACCCATGGGAAACTTTCGCAAATATCTTCACTTGTGCATCAACCTGTGAAACAGTCTTCTATTCATAAAAAATCTCTACTACCATGTGGTAAAGCAAACTCTCTGCGTGGCTCGCAGAAATAGAACCTCCCAATTGGGAAGTAAATACAAGTGCATGAACTCGAGAACCATAGATGAATTTTCTCAATCTCACCTCAGATTTGGCAGCTAGAATCTCTTCAAATTGCTTCAGGAGTTCCGGTGGTGACATACGGTCTATCTCAGCTCCTAATATGGCTATTGGAGCCTTAACTCCTGCAAAATTGCATATAGCTCTTAAGGGGCAAAACTGATGATGCTGACAAATTATCGTGATGACCTGTTAACGTAGGCTCATCAAATCTTGCAACAGTTGTCCTCAAAAGGCATCGAGGTAACTAAAACATATCACATCTTTAGTGTCTAGTAGGTTGCGTAAATATTTATTTCACAGAGGTTATAGAGAGCAGAGAAAATTGTCATATCTGTATGGTCATACAGTGTGTGTGTTCCAATTTTCCAAGCCATTAGGAGAATATGTTCCAACTTTCCAAGCCATCAGGAGAAACTTTTTCTTTGTTATGCAAGCCGTATGTAGTATATTCAAGTGTGTAACAATGAAAATATGCACAGGTAGGTTCCTGCAGTTACTTTAAGAGATTCCTGGCATTGAAAATATGCAAACCAAGAGGCTAATAAATTACAAGAAACAAAGATGAACATACCCTTGATGTCATCTACAGAGACGAATGACTGATGTAATAACACAGAAGCTTCGATGGCCCATCTTTGCCAGCTCAACCGCAACCTTAGCTGAAGAAACGAAGATCCCAAGAGCATTGCACGATATTACGAGCTTGTAAATCATATCTATGAAAAGAGATCTTTTAAAGAATCATTCAGAACAGAGCTCCTCACCTCCCCAACAAAAGCCAGCAGCCCCAATTGCAGATGCACCTTTGCCTTTCACAGCATCAACTATTCGATTTGCATCTTCATATCCCTTATCCTGCAAAAAGATTCTTTTGGCATCAGCAATCACAATTATGATGTACACATAATGTGAGATGTAGCTTAAGCGACCAATTGATAATGGGAAAACAGTGAGCATAATGAGATGGCAATTCTGGACCAATTTATGGATATTGCTAGTGCAATTTCTAACGAAAAAACTAGCGAATGTTTATCAATTAAAGATCGAGAACCCACAGTTCCATGATCCTTCAGCCATTCCATAATGGGCCTTTCGCCATTTTCACGTACAAAAGGATCCCCACCAAAAAACCCCACCAAAAAAATCAGGAACAACCACATAAAACCCAGCAGCAGCGACCTTGTCGGCAAGCTTCCTATCAATAAGAATGAACAGCTGATTATTTAGTTACGAAAGAGGTGATCAAAAGATGACCAAACCCGACACATACACACACACTTTTATAACTTACAGCACTTACAAACCTGTATGGCAAAAGTATATGCTCTTCAGAAGAAAATAAGAGAAGATTATAGAGGATTTTAACAAAAAATTTATGCCGTGAATTATGAGTTGCAGAAAAGTTATTCAGCTTCTGAGATCTTGACTGGAGCTGGTAACTCTCAAACATCAACTTTATTCCCCAGAAGGATTCATGGTTTACAACGAAGAGTCGGTGAAGACTACAAAAAGACTGCTTAATAAATGTTTGCAAAATGAAAGGAGCTATATGGTAATTAACTAAAGGGACAGCCAAACCTGAAGTTAAATCATTTTGAGTAAAGATGTCGCAGAGATCTATCACCACATGGAAATTCCAAGGGATTACATACAGTACGCTTTCATCAGAAAGAAAGATTAGAAGGTCCTTGACCATTAGCAATTCGATAATACTAAGGAAAAGGCATATCTAGCTGCAGGGCAAGTCCTGCTTTTTAGGTAGAGATCTCCATGCTCATGCACTTGAGACACTTAAGTCAGATTTAGAAGACTCAAACCCAGTTGGACATTTTAAAGACCTGAGCTTCTCTAAAAGCCACCATACATAACACTATTGAGATTTTCAAGACCTAAAGCGGGCAGAGTCACAGACCTCAAGTATTTTCGTCATAAGAGAACAACCTAACCGCAATATTGAATGACCTGCCATTGAAGTAGTTCCTCTTGTCTCTAGTTTTAAGGTAAAATACGCACATCATCGCCTTATCTAGACCTTAGCAATTCATGTTGATTTTAAAGCATAAAGCTAGAGGAAAGTAATAACCAAGTCAACTGTGAGGCATTTGGAAAAGAGATAAAAAGGACAAATTAAAAGAAAATACAGAGAAGAGAAGGAAAGTCTTGATTCCTGCACAACCTCTTCCACTAACACACCCACGGAGATGGTCTGACAATAATAAAAAAAAAAAAAAATCAACTAGCAAGTAGCAAGAAAGAGTTATAGAGGAATCGTCCATACCTCAAGTTTGGAGCTTCATATCCTGCACAATCAACCCGACCAACCAAATCATGTGATTAGCTTTGAGAGGAGGAAAAACAGATTAAACGGCAGAAAATGAAACCATATAAAGAGGTTTTCCTTCTTCATGCTCCTATTCAGTAACCTCCAATTGATAACTCACATGCCATCATGAATCAACCATCAATGAACTTCAAAGAAACCGCCAACTCCATAAACACAGCCTCTTACTTCACAAGCTTGAGTCGTATAGTTTTCATTATATTACAAGAGAAACTCTGAACTTCAAGGTTTGACCAATAGATAGTGACAAATTTGCAACTTAATCACTGACCCAGATCACATGTAGAGCCAGAAGCACCGACTATGAACCCAAAATACAGACTTTATCGATAAAAGGAAGTGTTGGGCAAGGTACCAAACACATCAGAGACGAGGACGATGGCGAGGTTGGAGTCGGAAGAACCAGAGACGTAGCTTTTGAGGCCACCCAGCTCCTCAACATGGCCTTGGCCGCTGGCTGGGTTGAGAGTCGGAGGGTTCTCGCAGCATTGAGGTCCTGACATTCTCTGGGATCTTGCCTCTGTTATGTGATCGCTGACTGCTTCTGAGGTAAGGACAGAGCCAATGAGACGAGAGAGAGAGAGAGAGAGAGAGAGAATGCAGGTTTAGAATTTGGACGACAAGAATCTGCAGGAGGCAATGTCACAACGTAGCTCGCCAAGATTGCCTTCTGAGAATCATTGACTCATCCATGATGTAATATCGCAATGTCTGAGAAAATATTTTTGTGAACTCCTTTCACGGGTGATCTTATGGTTCGGATTGGTCACCAAAAAATATTGTGGTTTGGATTGATGTCGCCTCACGATGTCTATGTCCATATTAGGATATGTTATCCTAGGGCCCTATATCGGTTGCACCATTCCTTCATTTTGATCCTTAAAAAGTTGGTATATTCGTATCTCTTTGGTTGGCATGAAATGAACAGAAATGAATAGCGTGTGCAACGATCCGGTTCAATTTGGGAAACGGACCAAATCAGCTTTGACCAAAGTTGGTTCCAAAAAGAATTGATTTGGTTCTCGGTTTTGCAAATCTAGAATTGATTTAGTTTCTAATTTCAGAACTAGAAAAATTAGTTGTACTATCCGGCCAACATATGTTTTTACAGTAAAATGGTGTTTGGTTTTATTCATAATATAAAAGTGGACCAGTTTTCAAGTAGAATGGAGAATCAGTTATCGGGAAGTAAGACCCATTTGGTAACTATTTTGTTGACGGAGAACAATTTTAGATGAGAAATTATTTTTATTTTATTTTATTTTCAAAAACAATTCTTAAGCATTTTAAGCGGTTTGGTAATTGTGCAAAATTTTATTCCCAAAATAAAATTGCATTTGATAAAATTCTTAATTTTTTTTAATCCAAATCATTTTCTTTTAATTTTTTTAAATAATTTTATTACTTTTTTATTTTTTCTTTTCTTTTCTTTCTCTTATTCTTCTTCAAGGTTTGGGGTTGTCAGCCTTGGGATGATTGGTGACCAGCTAGACGAGGGCCATCAACCTCACCATAGCGTCGTTGGCCTCGGCGAGTCCACATCTCGTTGGCCAAGCCTTGGCTCGATGAGCGGCCTCGCCTAGATCTGGTGAGGTTGAGCTTGCCCAACCACCGGCAGGGCTCGACCTCACTTGGCCATCGTGAGGTTGGCCTCGCCCAGCTAAGCGAGTCTCATTGGTGGCTAGGCAAGCCTAATTTGGCTAGGCGAGGCTCGCCGATGGTCGGGGGAGGCCTAGGCAAGGCCATCTGGTGGCTAGGTAAGCCTTTGGCGAGCTCGTCGGACCTCACCTAACCAATTGCTAGCAATTGGCAATGGCCATAGTGGCAGCGGTTGAAGAAGAAGAAGAACAAGAATAAAAAGAAGAAGAGAAAAAAATTAGCTTGATTTTGAAATTATTTCCATAAATAAAGAATCAACTTTTTTTTTTTTTTACTTTTCAATTATGTTCCAAATCTACTTCCGAAAACAAAATAATAGAAATTTGTTTCTAGAAATAAAAAATTTACCAAACGAATTTCTGTTTCAAATTTACTTCCGGAAACAAAAGAATATAAATTTTCACCGTTTAGCTGCTTGCCAAACGCGTCCTAAATGGAATTGGCCAATCAAGAACAGACAGTTTTAGAATTACAACCAGTTTGGTTCTGGGTTCAAATCTTTTGGAACCAAAAGTCTCAGAATAGGTTTTTGATTTTAGTTGGAACCAACCTACTCAGAAAGTGATTATCCTCGAAATATACAAGACGAATAGGTTTTTGTGTAACAAATTTGAATGGTTGATTCGTTCTCCATGTGCTTACTTCCATCTCTTTTTCCTTCTCGACTAATATAATGTTGAGATCGTGTATCTTTAAAAGAGTTTCTATTCAAAATTTGACGCATGAATTTGAGTTGGAGCGGTCCTGTATCACCTAGATATCGCCCACTTTTGCTGATACCATTGTGGAACTCCGTATCCTTCTAAAATGAAAAAGGAAAATGGAAAATGAACAAAGAATATGCTATTCTATATTCCCCTAGCAGTCCTCGTCTAGTTGACAGCGAACACCTCCAGTCAATTTGAACAAGAAATGCATCCAAATTGGCAGGATACAACTTGACATGACATATATTTTCAATCTTCAAAGTTTGAGGGACAAAACCGCCTATCTTATTTCTCTACGTAACGACAGTACAGTATGCCGTTTCCTCGCCAAATATTACAGTAAATTACTAGTCCTGAACAGATGACCAGTCCTCAACTTGTTCATCTCTCACACAATGCAGTCGTCTACTGCTTCCCTCACTATATTCTTCCAAAATGCCTTCTCTTCACTTGACATGCTTCAAAAACCAATTCAACATGTCCTCTTGGGCCTCTTCGGCACTCTTGACAGCAAAATCGTTGTTGTCGTCATACCTCACACTCCATCCATGACTAACACTAGGGAATATTTTCACGTAACTCTCAAACTGCAAAACCGAGGTCTCTGAATTAGTGATGTGTAGAAATAACTGGAGAGAAGTGCTTTGAGAGCAAACTGACAGGAATGTGGAATAACAATTGCATTCTCTGACAATTCGTTTGCAACAAATGCACATAACAGCCTAAGACACTTACTTCAGTTTTAGCCGACATGATCTCCCCAAACTTTTTCAGTTCTTCAGGCGGGGAAGCATGGTCAATCTCGGCTCCCAATATGGCAGTTGGAATCTTGACAGCTGAACAAAGAACAGAAAAATCAGATTCAGTTGAAGGAACACTTCTCAAGTCAGACAATGCACGATCATTTCTTCTATTTGACCACAGTTCTCATAGCATGTTTCCTCATCCATCTTGGCTGCATTTGCAGATTCTCTCCAGAAATCACAAACTTAATCATTCATAAGCATATTGCTGTGGTTGAAAAGAAAATTAGCCCAAAAAGCCTCCCGTACCCAGCACCAAGTCTAACACCCTCATGAAGAAATTATATTGCTGGGGCCGAAAAGAAAATGGCAAGTGTTTACTGGCATAGCTTTACCTTGGATTTCATCTTCAGTCATATGACCAGGGTGCAGAATAACTGCTGCTTGAATGTCTTCAGTGCCCGCTAATTTCACTAGTACCTTTCCTGAAAAGTATAGGCAAGCTCTTTTTAAAGACTTGAAAGAACTTCTTTTCAAGTGGACAGAACAAGTTTTTCAATGGTGAATGTAGAACAAACTTCCCATTGCTAAACCTTATAACCTCCTCAAAACTATGAAAGTGAATTCAGAAAATTTCACCTCCCCAACAAAATCCTGCAGCCCCAATGACGGACACGCCTTTACTCCTAAGTGCAGAAATCACTGACTTCACATCTTCATACCCTTTATCCTAAAGAAGTAAATAAGGTGACGGTTCACAAAAACACAGTTAAAAAACTGGTGACATGAAAATTCATGAGGCTTTCATTCTATTGATGCTGTCTCATTTATCATGTTTAGAATTTGGTAAAATACAGATCCAGATGGGCGCCCAGAACTTTTCAAATGACCAGCAAACTCCAACCAGGTCTAGCTACTAATGCAAGTTACTGCATGTGATATGAGTCAAGAAATCAAGTTTGCACATAGAAAAGCCCTTGTTTCCACTGAATTCTAAATGTACTTCAATACTTTCACAGCCTGAAGGAGTGAAAAACTCACCGTGCTATGAATTTTCTTCCAAGCTTCTCTATCAAAATTAGGATTACTGTAATCCATGGGATATGGATCTCCATACAAGAAATCAGGTACAACCACCAAGAATCCGGCAGATGCGACCTTATCTGCAAGTTTTCTTTACAATGAAAGCAGCACGCAAGTAAGTATGACAATTTGATAAGGTAACTCTATCATTTTCAATCTTGTGAACACATAGAATGCCATGACTGCTAACAAGGCGATACTAGCATATACAACATTAGTGTTGAAACTGAAGCTCACTCTATCTCAAGATGAAACCGCATCATATGAACAGCTGGGCCATAGCAAATTTTACTAGAACCAGAAATTGTAACTTATGTTGAATCAAGCAATGTCTACCACACGTCAGTGGAATGTGCCACAAAGTCACGAGTATATGCACTTCAATTGATGATGTTTTAACTCAGAGACGGAAAAACACCGAACACACTCATACCAAATGAATTGGCCTCACCCTCATGTGCTGTGTAATGCTTGTCAGAGCATCACAGGTGAAAGGTGAACAAAAAGTCAAGAGCTTTCAAATGTATGCTCTCAGGACAAGACAGAGTTGTTCACTTCAAAAGATGGCACTAAAAAACAACATATACATAGAACAACCCAAGAAAGATTCTATGCAAGTAACCACACCATACCTCAGCTTAGGAGCCTCATACCCTGCACAAACAGATAAGCAAACGATCAATCAAGCAGCCATTTAATGGACCGAAAAGCACAAGAACGACAAAGAACCAAGAAGAAGTACGTAATTGACCAAAAGAAAGATCCAACTAAGAGAAGGAACACAAAATCAGAATCCAAGAAATGGGTTCAATACCAAAAACGTCGGCGATGAGAATAATGGCACGCTTGGAATCGGAAGGGCCAGTGACGTAAGTCTTGAGCCCTGCAAGCTCTTCCACACGGCCTGCTCCGCAAGTCGAGTTCAGGTCCGGTGGGTTCTCAAAACACTGCGAACTCGACATCTTCCTCTCTTCCCCAGAAATCCGGCAAATGCGGGACGCACTAGGAGTGAGGAATCAGTGGAAGAATGTAACGATTTGTGGAAGGCAACATGGGAAAAGAACGAATTTTAATAAGGTAAAGATTGGAGTCTTGCGGGCGTCATTACTTACGTCACTCGGACAATGAAATTTGTTACAGGTCGGAAGAGAAAGTTGCGGTGTTGACTTCGCTGGACTCGATGGCGTTTGCAATCAAGAATTATCAAGAAGCGACAAAAGGTTTTGGCAGTATCTTCATAGATTCTCTTTGACGAGGAGTGACGACCACTATGTGAACGACAACGCGTCGAGGGAAACCTTAGGATCGCCGTCGGTTTTTGGGCATCTTTCTTTTCGCCTGTCCGAACACTGCAAGAGAAGCCCATTTGCAGAGCCCGGCAACTCGTGTGCAAAAGACCGGAGACCTGATTTCTCAAGTTCGAAACTTGGGATAAGCAAAAAGGAAATGGTCTTTGCAGATGGTCTTGTCGACGGTCTTCGCACAAAGAGCTCGAGTTTAGCAGGCCTAGACTCGTCCTTACCAAGACAACATGATTGCGGTGATGATTATCGACACTACGGGCGAGATGAACACCCCCACCATCAGCTGGAAAGCAAATTAGGCAGAAGTGTTTGTGTTTCTAGAGACTCCATAGAGGAAAAGGAAACTTTAATCAACTAAAAAAAATTTGGGTGCTTTCAAAACATTACATTTCAATCCATCCAAGTTGATAGCACTTATCAAGTTACGATGGATTTGGATAATTGACCACATCGTCTACTCTCTTAGGCACATCTTAGTTGATTGTGCTTAAGTGAAACTGTTTGAGATGAAGATGGTCAAGCGATGTTATATCCCTAACATGCTGAATTTTCAATCAATGAAGTAAGTTCACATCAGGCCGTCCATGACTAGTGATGGGGGCAATCATTTTGTCGTGTGCACAATTTAGGCATTTTTATCTATTCCCTATAGAGGTTGTCGCAATCAATATGGTAAATTTTTATCTTGCCTAATGTTATGATTATGAATTTATAATTAGGGTATCTCCAAGGGGCGTCTATATTTCATCTTTCCATTTTGCACTTTGGTGTTGTCCCTTCCTTGGTTGTATCAGGCCAAGGTTCCAATTCAACTTTCTTTTTTTTTGGTGAAATTCCTTGTAAATGCCAATAGAAATCCATCTCCTAGTAAGATTTTGTTTTATTTTCAATAAATTGGAGAATTTAAAGAAGCAAATTAGTATGATTACAAAATTAAAAAACCGGGTTCATCCAAATTGAATTAGTATATGCTAGCTATGGAGCAAAGAGAATTGAACAGATACTTCAAGACCCAATGAAGATGTCATATCATTAATCAGGATTATAATTTGGAGCAAAGCCCTAACCATAGAGACTTCTTTTGATGTGCCTTATGTTGTTGGTGACTATTATTTTCAACATTTCTCAATTAGAAAGAACTTTATAGTTCAGTGACCATTATTTATCAAGTTCATAGGAGAACAAAACTTCGTGTGCACAAACAAGTGTGAGCTCTTAAATTTAGTTCAGGATCAACAATCAATGCACCTATTAAGGGAGAAATTTAACGATGATCCAGTCAGCCAAGCTAGTCATCGTCTATGCAGTTTTTTTTTTTTTTTTTTTTTTTTTCATTTTAAAAGAAAATAAGGCAATTTACAATAATCAACATGTGGTGATTAATTTGAATGAATAGGAATGTCTCATTCATTGAGGCGTAGAAGAATCTATCTTCAAGCTAGGCAAAGGAAAAGTCACTTTTTTAAAATTCCTTTAATTCTTTTGTCGTAGCAACGGATTTCTAGGACTTTTTGCGTGCCCAACTAATCCCATCCCTATCCGATGTGTAAGTCCCCCCATCCCTTGTGCACTTGATAATTGCTTTTTTTTTTTTTTTTTTTTATCAGCAAACATCATTGCTTGATTTACTATTTCATATGAGGGAAAATAACATTCAGAACATCAGTGCATAGAAGATCAAATAAAGCAGGAGAGGTTAGAAATCCAGTTCAAGGGTAAGGAATTGTTTCGGCATGCCTTCGCAATCTAGTCCGCAGGGCGGTTTGTGCTCCGGGGCCAGTGGGCCAGAGAGAGGCCCGGGAGATGGCCGAGTTTAGCTTGGGCCTAGTCCACAATCGGTTGCAGTTCCCAACTCAGTTCAGTTGAAGTCTTCAGCATGTGCACTAGAGATAAACAGTCAGAGTGTACTTGAGGAGAGAGAAAGCTACGGCTCTCGATGAAATTTAGGGTTTCTTCCATTGTAATCGCCTCTGCCTGAGAAGCCGAAGCAGCATCGACTGGCTTCGCAAAACTGTCCACCAGGAAGCCTCGGTGATCTCGACAAACACAAGCGATGGCAGCTCTGTGTCGAGGAGGTTCTCTCACATTGGTGGGTATTGCGTTATTAGCCAGATCGGGAGCAAAAGATGCATCTATATTGATGCAAATCGTACCTGGAGGAGGTGGAAGCCAGGATTCAGATAAGTGTTCGGTGTTCCTCTTGCTGTTCGGTTTGTCGATTAGATCTCTGTAGCTTTCTGT
Source organism: Eucalyptus polyanthemos subsp. polyanthemos (assembly GCA_017140185.1). Classification (NCBI taxonomy): domain Eukaryota; kingdom Viridiplantae; phylum Streptophyta; class Magnoliopsida; order Myrtales; family Myrtaceae; genus Eucalyptus; species Eucalyptus polyanthemos. The sequence continues at coordinate 43,913,074 of CM029464.1, read as the reverse complement.
GAACGCCTCTGCTCTGTCTATTGTTGATTGCGGCCTTGGTTTTTGATGACTGAAAATAAACCAATTTCTTTCCTTCCAAATGCTCCATAGTACCACCGCTATGTGGTTAAATTTGCCCGAGATAACTGGATTCTATTTTATGCTGCAGATCTAGTCTTCGAACCGGGTAAGGCCGAATCTGGAGATCTGTAGATGCAGGGGGGCCGAATTCCAGACCTTGGCAGTCCATGGGCAGAGAAGAAATGTGTGCTCAAGTGTTTATGCTTCCTGCTTGCAGAGGGGGCATAAAGGAGTCGGAATTCTAGGTGGGGTTGTGACTGCCAAATATATTTCCAGAGGTTGGGATTGGCTTTATAAGACGAGGTTGCTTGTGTGTCCTGTGATATATCAGAGACATTCCTGAATATAAAATAGCCGCTTTTTACTGAATAATCTCATGATTTTGTGTGCATCCATACCAGTTTATCTTCTTCATCAAGTAAGCCAATTGGTGTGGCTAAAATTTCCTGTACTCTGCTTTCATCAAACATAGAGTGTAGAATAGGTTCATTCTATGTGCCTGTACTTGGATTTATGAGATCTGAGACTTTTCCTGGTTCTTGATTTGTTGTCGGGCCTCCTATGGGGCCACTTTTTAGCCATATATCTGTTCTAATTGATGTGTTCATTCCATTGCCTATCATGTGCATGATCTGAGGAGCAACCGAGTCCTTTGCCTTGATGATACTCTGCCAACCCCACGAGGGCCGTGAACCTCTGCCAGCATTCCAGAAGTCACCATGTGAGTAATACAACCCTTTCAATAATTTGGTTAACAGAGAGTGTGGATTTTTAATTATACACCACATCTGCTTTGGTAGCATTGCTGTGTTGAATGTCTGTAAATCTTTAAAACCCAAACCCACTTCACTCTTCCTGGTTTTCAACAAATCCCACTTCTTCCAGTGAATGCCAGCCTTTTTCTCATTGCTTTTCCACCAAAATGATGCAACCTTTCTCTCAATTGCTTTGCAAATCGATATAGGAATTTTGAATATTGACATAGCATATTGAGGGATAACTTGTATTACTGCTTTCAGGAGTATTTCCTTTCTTGCTTTGATAGCAATTTTTCCTTCCAGCTGTCCAGTTTGGAATTGACCCGAGCTAAGATCCATGCGAACATGTCCTTCTTAGATTGCCCCCAGTCTGAAGGTATGCCCAAATACTTGCCTGTCTTTGTGATTTCTGGAACTCTAAGAGCTGATGCCATGTTTCTCTTTAAAGCTGTAGGACATCCTTTGCTAAAGTAGATGCCTGATTTGTTTAGATTGATGGCCTGACCAGAGGCAAAGCAGTATTGATTTAAGATACCAGCCAAGTTTTGACATTCTACAATTGTTCCATGCAGGAAGAAGATGGAATCATCAACAAAGAGTAGATGGGACAGAGTAGGGCAGTGGTTGTTCAATTTGATTCCAGTAAGCGAACCCTCCTGAATAGCTTTCTTCATCAGGATGGACAGCACATTGGCGACTATGATAAAGAGATAAGGTGAGAGTGGGTCTCCTTGGCATAATCCACGGGTGGGTTTAAAGAAAGGTAAGGGCTCTCCATTGAAATTTATGCTGAAAGATACTGTGCTCACACATTACATGATCTGCTATACCCATAGATCACAGAAACCTAATTTGTTAGACAGGCCTTAAGAAAATCCCACTCAATGCGATCGTACGCCTTTTGCATGTCTAGTTTTAAAACTGCCTGAAATTTCTTTTTCCTGTTACTGGTTCGTAATCTATGTAGCACCTCCTGAACCATCAATATATTGTCCTGAATCTGCTTGCCTCCCACAAAAGCACTCTGTTCCTTTGCAATAATGTGTGGTAGAATTGGTTTGAACCTGTTTGTAAGTACTTTGAAGATTATTTTGTATAGGAAATTGCAGAGACTAATAAGGTGATACTAGTTTTTCAGGCTGTGGGATTTTGGGTATCGGTGTGATGAGTGTCCTGTTTAATTCAAGATCTAGATGACCCAAGGTGAAAAAGAGCTGCATTTCTTGATAGATATCCTTGGAGATTGCTGACCAGTGCTCTTTATAGAAGATGCCATGAAACCTATCGGGACCAGGTGCCTTGAAGGCTCCTAGCTGCTGCATAGCTGTGGTGATTTCCTCCTCGGCGAGTGGAGCCATCAAGGTAAGATTCATCTGGTCATCTACTAAAGTAGGAATGAGTTGTATGATAGGTTGCTAGTTGCGGAAGCCCACTGATGTGTATAGACTTTTGTAATATTGTTCTATCATCCCCTGTAACTGCTTATCCCCTCGAACCCATGCACCACTCTCATTTTTCAGCATTGTTATCTGGTTTCGACATCTCCTCTGAATTGTCATGGCATGAAAAAATCGAGTGTTTTCATTACCCCACTTTAGCCAGCTTATCCTCGACCTCATATCCCAATACATCTCCTCCTGTCGCCATAGTTGGTCAATTTCTTTAGTTATCTCTTTCTCTTGAGCTGATTCTCCATTAATTTGTGTGTTGTTCATCAGGTTTTGGAGTTCACCTTTCAGCCAGGTGATCCTCTTCTTTGCATGGCTGAATTTGCTCTTACTCCACTGCATTAACTTCTGTTGTACTTGCTGCAATTTGTCCACCAGGTTAAGATCCTGTGCGGCAGGGTCATTTCAGGTGTCTATGACTATGTTTCTATTTTCTGCATCATCAATCCAGTATGCTTCATATTTAAACTGCTTTCGTTTTCTACTCTTTGGTTTAGCCAGGGATATGAGGAGAGGAGTATGATCCGGTCCTATTGCCGAGAGTGCAATGCATTCAGCCTCTGGGTAAGTAATTCTCCACTGAAGTGAGCAGAAAGCCCTGTCAAGTCTCTTTTTCACCAGATTCTCTCCCTCATGTTTATTTGACCAGGTGAAGGAGCACCCCTTACATTCCAAGTCCATCAAGGAGCACTGATTGACAAAGTCTCTAAAAGCTGTTAACCTGTAAGTTTCAACTCTGTACTTACCTACTTTCTCCTAGTGATTTAGTATTTCATTGAAATCACCCAAGCATAGCCATGGTAGTCGGTAATGCATACTAACTGAAAAAAATATGTTCCCATAATTGGATTCTTTCTCTGAATACATTTGGAACGTGGAGAAAATTGATTTTCATTTCCTGATTTCTGTCTTTCAGGTGACATTGGGTAAAGATTGATGTGGCTGAGGAGGAGTCAATAGATAAATGCAGTTGATCATCCCAGAATAAAGCTAAGCCCCCTGCTGTACCTTCCGGATTAACTATATAACTGTTTTGAAACTTGAGTCTCCTTTTTATTCTGAGCACTTTTTGTTCTGAGTTTTTTGTTTCCATAATGAAAACAAGGTTGGGCCGTTCTTGAGTCACAGTGACTCGCAAGGCCTGGATTATCAGGGGATTGCCTAGCCCCTAACACTTCTAGCTTAAGAGTTTCATGGGTAATTTGGTGGCTTATTAGGGCTAGCCACCATAGCCCATTGATTTGACTTTTCTGCCACCCTAATAGGTGTTTCCACTAACTGAGTACTGTTCTATGCATGTTGAGATGATGGTTGTGCTCCATATGGACAGAATCGTATAACTTTTTTTGAATTAGTCAACTTCACACATTTCTCTTTCGACTTTGCAGGAGGGGTCATCTCCAGCCCAACTTCAGCTTCCTTCATCTGTTCCTCGTGGAGTATCAAGATTGATTCCTCATCGATGCAACAATTTCCCCTCTTCTGGGGGCTTTTCGCTTCAACCAGAATTAGTTCCCGAGGTGAGGAAGGCTTGTAAGTTTCCTTTCCTTTTAGTTGAGTATTACAAACCTGGGTTTGCTGGGATGATGGTGGACTGTTCTGCTCTATTGTAGGTACAGGAGATAGTGGGGTTTCAAGCACTACATCCACTTCTTCAGGAGGAAGCTCTTTCTTTCCATAAAATATTTTACCATAGGGGCTTAGTTCCCTCACCTCAGCTCGCAGCCAATCACCACATCTGGCCGGTAAGTTCTGTTCCAGCCCTGACTCCTTGTAAGGTATTTCAGCACACTCCGTTGCATAATGGCCAATTCTGCCACATGAATAATCGTAGTAGGGCAGTCGTTCGTATTTAAATTCCACCTAAAGCTTTTTATTATCAAGATTCACAATCACACCAATCTTCAGAGGGTTTTCTAATGGCAATGTCACTCTGGCTTTACCCACTTTATAGGTGCTATTTCCTTTTTCCTCCAGTTTCACTTCAACAACTGCTCCTAGTTTGGAGCCAATTTCCGCGATCACATCGTAGGTAACTCTCCCATATGGTAAGCCAACGAACTTTACCCAGAAATCACAGTGATTAAAATCATAACAGAACTCAGGTGTATCAGGTTCGCACTGCCTAAGAATGAGAAGATTGTTGGAGAATGACCAAGGCCCCGATTGGAGTACTCACTGTGCCTCAACTTCCGAATGGAAGGAGAAAGAGAAAAAACCAGGTTCCAGCGTCGCACAGGTAAAGTTTTCCATCTTCCAAGCTTTCCTCATCAAGTTTTAAAATGCATTATAGTTCAAAGCTGGGTTTGTGTAGAATCGGCCGAATAGGGTTTTGCGACACTCAAGTAATTTTTCAGGAGAAATAGCACTTGGGATATCGACGACCTCGACTGCATTCCAGAGTTTTCCCATGCTTTTACAGAGAGCCGCAAGTCTTCTATCTTCGTTGTTCTGAACTGCCATATTTGTTTGCAGGGGAATGTGGTTTTGGATAAATCGTGGATTTAAGGGTTGAAGGGAGCTCAGATGAGTGAAGATGGGAGCGGTACCTTGCTGTGGAGGAAAGGGGCAGAAATTAGGATTTCCAAAACTTTCACAAGGGGGTTTAGGGTTAGGAGTCACACCACCACAAGAACAACAAGGAAAAGAGACGAAGAAAACGAAGCAAGCAGAGGCTCCGAGATCAGAGACGAGTAATGCAACAGGAACTACCCAGCTGGTAGAGGGGGACTACACAATCGGTAGAGGGAAAACTCCATGGCGGAGAACTTTTACATAGTACCCTTGTATCATCACGCACGTTGCACTTGATAATTGCTGGAGACCTAGAAATATGTGCTTCCACAGGTAAGTCCAAAAGAACGCGAAGGTGCGGCGATTAAGCGTGATTGGATTCTGCCTAATTCGACCAATCAAGTCGAATAACGCTTGCTGCAACAACAGCCAAAAGAGATTTGAGTAATTGATGGAAACACCCTATGCCAACTTCAAGACGATTGATACAGAAAAATTCCCCTTTTCAATGGTCAAAACTCTAAATCTCATTGAAGCTCACTTTCCCAATACGCTTGATCGATTGATCTTTGTAAAAAGTCTGGAACGGATCTGCTTTGAGAACGGACCATAAAAAATCAAGTGATCCTTTTGTCTCGGGGAGCTTCTGCACAATGAATTACGTTTGAGCCGTTTGTCTTGTCGGAAATTAGCTGGTAAAATACCTGCTTCATCTTTTGCCTTTTGACACCGGTTAGAAACATGAGTTGATATAGAACTTTTTTAATCCATTAGAAATCTTCACTTCGATTTTGGAAATAAATTTCCGCCGCTTAAAAGGACTTAACATTTTCTAGAGTCTGATTTGACTTCCACCACCACCGACCATTCCCATATTCAGGACTCAAGATATCGAGGAAAGAACTCAAGATGTTGATAACCTACTCTTCGAACCCGATACCCGAAGGGCTGGGCTTCACATCTTAAGGTCGAATTTGAGACATCGGTGCTCAAAGGCCGGACCCGTTTAATGTAACATAAAAGAGTGATTGTACAAGTGGAAATTCGCCAACACGAGTGAACACTCGCACTACACATGATGGCGCACACGCATGAATGCAGCAGAGGAAAACTCTCAATATTTTATATAACGAGAAAACTTAACATATTTGAAGAACTAATGAAATTCTAATTAAATTACAAAGAAATTCTATCCTACCATATGTTAAATATCAAGGAAATTAGTAAAAAGTTAATAATATTTAAAATACACGCCCGTGTCATCGACCCTTGAACTTGGGACCCCAATCCCCATGCGCTTGACCTAGGGCTAAACCAAGACCAAATCATCTGAATTCGATAACCCGATCACCTCATCTACGGAGATAGGGAACTTCAGCTGCCAAACATAGGACCTTGGGGTTGGACTTAGGCCCTGCATGGAAACGTTCCAAAAAAATATTCTAGAACACTTTTGTACTTTTTCTGTTTCTGGGAACAAAAAAAGAACATAAAGGCGTTTGATTGCGTTTCTGTTCTTCTTTTGTTTTTTTGTCCTCGGAATACAAAAAGAATAGAAACGAGAAACAAAAAAAAGTTGTTTCTTGTTCCAGAAACGATTTTAAAGAAACGCTTCTCTTTTCTTCTTCTTTTTTTCTTCTTTTTTCTTTCGCCGGTCGCCGGCCTCGGCCATGGCCGGCGACCGGCCGTCGAGGGCTGGCGACGCCGTCGAGGGTCGACGACCTCGGCCTCGCCCAAATCCGGCGAGGCCAAGCCTCGCCCGCGCTGGCGAGGCCGAGCCTCGCCTTGGCTGGGCGAGCTCGGCCTCTCCTAGATCCGGCGAGGCTCGACCTCGCCGGGGGCCGGCGAGCCTCACTGTGTCTGGGCGAGGCTACCGGCCCTGTCGGCCGGTTGTCGGAGGCTCGGCCTCGCCGAGGGCCGGCGAGCCGGCCCCTGTCGCGTCGGCGGAGGCCGGCGACCGGCCGAAAGAAGAAAAAAATAAAAAAGAAACAAAAAAATTAAAAGAAACAAAAAAAGAATAAAATTTACCAAACGTGTTTTATTCATTTTTTATTTTAACAAACGTTACCAAACGCGTTCTTTTGTTCAAAAACTGTTCTCCCGAACGCAAACGTTTTTTTTTGTTTACGTTCTCAAAACAAAAAAAACGTAAAAACATTACCACGCGGACTTAGGAACCAAGTGCTCGGACCCGATATCTTGGGTGCTTGTGGGTCAAATTTGAGACCACGATGCTTAATCCTGAGACTTTAGTAGCTGGACTCGGGACGTTGGTGCGTTGAACCAGGGACTCCAACGCTCGCCACTCCGCAACAAAGCAAGATGGGACCTCGGTCCCCTACTTCCGATGCTTCGTACCTAAGCCTCGGGAGTGCGTAGATTCCAGTGCTTGAACTTGGGAAACCTGCCCCCTCGATCCTGAATCTTGGACCCGAGGAACCACTCCAGAGTCTCGAGGAAGGGATCGTCTGATGTGCGCTAAACTCGAGTCTTTTTCTTTAGAAATTTGTTTTAGAAACTTTTAAAAGCAAACATCTCAAAACGATTTTTTATTTTTTTTTTTATCTCATTTGAAAATCTGAACTAGTAAAAGTTAAACAATTTTGTGGATATGGAGAACTTCGAAAACTCCAATAGAAAGATCTTTGAAAGCATTTTTCAGCAATGTCCAATTTCCAAGAGAGAAAGGCCCATCGTATGCTTTGCTTTTGTCTGAAGTTTGTACAGCCAATACTAACCAGTTACCGTATACTATGCATGGATCTTTCTTACAAACCCAGATAATTGCCGGCTGTTGAGTCCTGACAGGCTAATGCAATTGATAAGTGGACTAATCCAATTTCAGCCTGGATCAACCAATATAGTTTTAGGCCTGGGTTTGATAGACTTTAATTCAAAGGCCGGTTCCTAGATGACCCAAATCAACCAATTTCCACCAATCTAGGTTTTTTCATTAGGTTATTTCAACAATTGTGGTACAGATACTAAATTCATGTCCAGGTTCAGCAATATGGAAGTTGCCGGATTGGAGACAAAGCAGTTTTCTCTGTCCCGACGAGGCGAAAAAAGCATCGCCTAATTCACCATAGGACAAAAAATAAATACCTAAACCAGAAAACGATTACGTAACCTTCAAATGAAATTCAACCTTCATAATAAGAAAAGCATAGAGCTTATGCGTCCATGAATTAGAATTATGACTTACTTAAGATGGGAAAAACTACCCAAAAGCCGTGAACAAATTGTACAAGTTCCAATTTCGTAATAAACTGTCCAATTCGACTAGGGTAGTCATAAACCTTTCAACAATTTTGTAATATAGTCTATCCAACTAATTTATGTCAGGAAATTCTGATGTAGAGGTGCAAATCAATGCTTGTCATCTTACGTGACAAGGGTTAGTGATATTGGCGTGTACAACTCCACTCAAAATGACGTCATTTTGAAAAATTTTATGGATATTTTGATCTTTTCTTCTCTTTACTTTCATTGTTTACTGTTCATGGTCTTTTTCTTCGTTTCTTTATTCTTTCCGAGGTAAGAACAGAGCCAAGAGACGAGAGATGATACGGTGATTCTCTGGTCGCTATGTGGAATCGTGCTTTGCCTTCTAAAAACCATTGGCTTATCCGCGATACAATATCATAGCGTCTGAAAAAGTTACTCTTGCAGACACCTTGCACGTGTAATCTTATGGTTCGGATTAGTCATCAAAGGTCTCATGGTTCGTATTAACGTCACTACTGACGTCAAACAAGAAAGAGGGCCGGTGAGAAACAGACGAGAAACGAACAAATACGAAACCATAATATATTTAGCCCGATAGAGACATGCGTCCTCTCACTAAAAAACACCATCTGGCCAAAAGCTGAAATTTTTGGTCAGTATACAAATGCACATTGCGAAAATATATACCATATACATGAAGGACGAATTTTGCCATGTCTATCTGGTTTAGTTTCGAAAAATCTTGACCAACTATCATATAGACTTGACCAAAAACAAACGCTTCGCTTTTGTCATAAGTTTGAATAGTTGGTTTCTCATATATTTTGGATACTATTCTTCTCCATATCCTTACTTTCATCTCTTTTTCTTTTTTTTTAATTCTTGGGGCATGTGATTTTGAGGTCGTGTATCTTTTAATGAAATCTTAATTGCTCGCATACTTGTCAAGTTATAACTTATAATATAATGGATGCATTCAAAATCAAGTGGTCTAGAGATTACTTTAGATATTAGCCACTTTGGCTGATGACTTGGTGGTAACCATGCAAATAACATATCCTTCAAAAAGGGGATTGGGAAACGAATATGCTGTTTCATATTCCATTGTGTGGTCCTCACTCCTCATCCAGTGGACAGTGAACACCTCTAATCGATTCGAATAACAAATGCATCAAAATCGCCAGTATACAACTCTACGCGATATATTTCGTTTTCAATCTTCCAAGTTTAAGCGATGAAACCAATATCTTTATTTCTCTAAGTATCAACAGCACAGTACATCGTTCCCTCGCCATATATTAAAATAGATAGACTAGTCCCCAAACTGTTCGTCTCACACAATACAGTCATCTACTGCTTCCGTCAGAATGTTCTGCTTCAATGCCTTCTGTTCTCTTCACTTGACATGCTTCAAGAACCAATTCAAAGTATCCTCTTGGGCCTCTTCAGCGCTCTTGACCACAAATTCATTGTCGTCATCGTACCTCACACTCCATCCATGACTAACACCAGGGAATATCTTCACATAGCTCTCAAACTGCAAAACCGGGGTCTTTGAATTAGCGATGTGCATAAATAACCAGGAAGGGAAAGTGCTTTGCAAGCGAAATGACGGGAACGTGGAAAAACGATTGCATTTTCTGACAATTGGTTTGCAACCAACGCAAAGCATCCTAAGAAGCTTACTTCAGTTTTAGCCGACATGATCTCCCCAAACTTTTTCATTTGTTCTGGCGGGGAATGCTGGTCGATCTCAGCTCCCAATATAGCAGTTGGAATCTTGACAGCTGAACAAAGAACAGAAGAAAATAAGGTCTTTTAAGGCTTCCAGTTTAAGGAACACTTCTCAAGCAGACAAAAGTTGTGCCGTTGATTTCTTGTAATTGCCCGGACATGTTATAGCGAGTTTCTTTGTCACTCTTGGCTGCATTGCAGACTCCCATCAGAATTCATAAATTTAATCGTTCATGAGCATTTCATAATAGGCAATAAAGGCTCCCGTGCCAATACCAAGTCTAACACCCTTATGAAGAAATTGTATCGCTGCGGCTGAAAAGAAAATAGCATGTCCAGGTTTACTGGCATAGCTTTACCTTTGATTTGATCTTCCGTCATAGGACCGGGGTGCAGAACAACTGCTGCTTGAATGTCTTCAGTGCCTGCTAATTTCACCAGCACTATTCCTGAAAAGAATAGGCAAGCTCTTTTTAACAACTTGAAAGAACTTTTCTGCAAGTCAACAAAACTAGTTTCTCAATGGTCAATGTAGAACAAATTTTCCCATTTCTTAACCCAACAACCCCCTCAGAACTGGGAAAGTGAATTCAGAAAATTTTACCTCCCCAACAAAATCCTGCAGCCCCAATGGCAGACACACCTTTGCTCTTAAGAGCAGCAATCACTGGCTTGGCATCTTCATACCCTTTATCCTAAAGAAGCAAATGAAGTAAACGTTTATAAAAAGACTGTCTAAAAGTCGGTAACATCAAAATTCATGAGGCTTTTATTCTACTTATGCTGTTTCATGCTTTGCATTTGGAATTTTATATAATAAAGATCTTGCTGGGCGTTGAAAATCTTTGAAATGACCAGCAATCTCCAACCAGGTCTAAATACCAATGCAACTTACTGCGTGTGATTCGAGTCTACAAATCAAGTTTGCACAGTAGAAAGCCCCTTGTTTCCTCTGAACTTCTAAATGTACTGTCACACTTTCACAGCCTGAAGGAGTGAAAAACTCACCGTGCCGTGATTCTTAAACCAAGCTTCAAAATTGAAATTAGGACTAGTGATATCAATAATGGGATCTCCATAAAAGAAATCAGGTACAACCACCAAGAATCCTGCGGATGCAATTTTATCTGCGAGTTTCCTACACAACGAAACCATTCCGCAAATAAGTATGACCATTTGAAAAGGTAACTCTTATCATTCTCAATCTTGTTAAAACGTAGAATCATGCCGGGACTGTCAAGAAGGCAACCCCAGCTTATGTGATTTTGGTGTTGCAACTAAGGATAACTCTATCTCAAGATGAAACCGAATTACATAACCAGCTGAGCCATATTAGTAGCAGAAATCATTAGAAGAAAGAAAACTGTGATTCATATTGAATCAAGCGATGTATATCAAATGTCAGCTGAACTATGCCATGAAGTCCCGCGTGTATATACAATTCAACAAATGATGTTTTAACTTGGAACAGAAGAACGCCAAACACACTCATCCAGAATGAACTGGCTTCGCCCTCAAGTGCCATCTAATGCTCTTCGTCACCACAGGTGAAAGGTGAACGGAAAAGCAAAGCTTTCAAATGTATGCTATCCGGAGAATACAGAGTTTATTCACTATGAAACTTCAAAAGATGGCACTACAGAACAGCATATACATAGAACAACTTGAGAAAGATTCCATACCTCAGCTTAGGAGCCTCATACCCTGCACAAACAGATGAGGAAAGATCATCAATCAAGCAGCAATATCATGGACCAATCGAAAAGCACAAGAACGACAGAACCAAGAAGATATACATAATTGACCAAAAGAAAAGACCCGACTGAGAGAAACACCACAAAATCAAAATTAAAGAAATGGGCCAGTACCGAAAACATCGGCGATGAGAAGAACAGCACGCTTGGAATCGGAAGGGCCGGTGACGTAAGTCTTGAGACCTGCAAGCTCTTCAACGTGTCCTGCTCCGCAAGTGGAGCTCAGGTTTGGTGGGTTCTCAAAACACTGAGAGCTCGACATTTTCCTTTCTTCCTCAGAAATCTGGTGAACGTGGGACGCACTAGGAGTGAGGAATCGGTGCAAGAACGGGACAAGTTGTGAGAGGCAACTGGGGAAAAGAACGAGTATTTTATAAGGAAAAGATGGAGGGCCTCAAGGCGTCATTACATGCGTCACTCGGGCAATAATAACTTCCTCACGTCGAGACGAAGAAGATGGTAGGGGCGACATTGACTTGCCGAATTCTTTGTTACCCAGGTGGGGCCCAAAAGTCAACACACGCACACACGTATAAAACTTCTTTCTAAAAGCAAGGAGCGGCAGTAGTCCTCTGAACGTAAAAAGACAAAGAGGTGGGCCCAGGTCAAAGTTTGACCTGGGCACACAAGTATAGAAGGAGAAATAATTGTCGCTGGTCTTTCACCCACCCGAAAGAAGCGCACAGCTGTAACCCTACGAAGCAGCGGAAGCCCGACGTAAAAGAAGCCGCAAGGAGCCGCACGTCAAGTCGAAGAGAGAGTCGCGTGTGTTATACTTTGAGCTTGTGCGTGTAGTAATTTTGTCATGAGTTTATATTCAAGTGAGTTGTTAATTTATAAATACTTTGAGATAGGAGTTAAATTTAGATGTGGAAAACACTTGAGTGTTTGAACGATTGTAAACTCTGATACTCCGATTATAATGAATTATTTGCTACTTGTTTCTTATGGGCGTGAACGTAGATACCGATATTCAGACCGAACTACGTAAATTTCTGGTATCCTTATTTTCTCGTTTATTCATTAACGTAAATTACAAGATTCCATCGTTTCCCCGTATTATATCCCAATAATTGGTATCAGAGCTTGGGTTTGGATTTCTTTATTGTGATTTGGAGCTTTTACATGTCTGATTATTATATGGAAATTATATTATTGCAATTATGTCTAAGAGAAAATCTGAAATTGAGAAGTTTAACGGGAGCAACGACTTTGTATTATGAAGCATTAAGATGCGAGCTTTATTGACAACACAATATTTGGCCAAGACATTAGATGGTGAAGATGAGTTGCCTATCATAATAAAATACAATGAGAGGATAGAGCTAATGGAAAAAGTAAATAGCATAATCTTGTTAAATTTGTCAAATGAGGTCTTAATAGACATTGCTAAGGAGAAGGATGCCTGTAGCATTATGGAGAAAATTTCAAGCACTCTATGTGAAGAAAGGTTTGAACAATCGCTTATACATGTTGAAGAAGATGTTTCAGTTTAGATATACTAAAGGTGCATCTATTAGAACACATCTAGATAAATTTAATAAACTCATGATAACGTTGGTAAGATATTTGATGATGAAGAACATGGCATGATGTTGTTAGCTTCTTTACTAGAGTCATGGAAACACTTTACCGATTCACTGTTGCAGGGGTGTACTACTATTACCTTATGAAGAGGTAAAGTCCTCCTTATTCTTTAAGAAGTGATAGCAAAAGTTGCAAGATGATGGCCTAGTGAAAAGAGCAATGCAAGCATTAACGATTCGGGGTATAGAAAATAACATCAAGAGCTTAGTAGCAATAGAGATAAAAGCATATCAAAATCACACCATAGGAAATTTCAAGGGACGTGTGGAGTGCTTTGAATGTCACGAGGAGGGACATATCAAAAGAGATTATCCAAAGCGGAAAAATAAAGTTGATAGGCAGAATGCCACAAACAGTGTGGCAAACATTGCTAAGGGGAGCACTAGTGATACAGAAACTATTTTATGTGTGACTGATACTTCATCAAGAGATGAATAGGTGCTAGATTCGGGATGTTCTTATCATATGATGCCTCATAAGAATTGATTTACTACTTACCAAGCCACAGATGGTGGTATGGTTCTTTTAGGGAATAATGCAGTTTGTAAGGCTGTGGGGATAGGGACAATTCGGATCCGGATGCACGATGGAGTAATGCGCACATTAACAGATGTGAGGCATGTACCGGAGCTCAAGAAGAATCTTATTTCTTTAGGGACATTCGATGACATCGGGTGTAGATACACCGTTGAAGGTAGAATACTGAAGATCTCTCTAGGTGTCATGACAGTGATGGAAAGGAAGAAAGTGAATACTCTCTATCATCTATTGGGACAGACCATGATCAAAACTCTGCAGTTTCATCAGGTGAGTCAAATTCTAACTTGACTCAATTATGACATATGCGTTTGGGGCACATAAGTAAGGTAGATATGACAAAGCTGAGTGAAATGGGGTTGTTGAATGGTCAAAAGACAAGCTAGACTTATGTGAGCACTAAATTAAGTTTACTACAACTATTCATTCGATCAAACGACCGATTGAATATATTCATTTAGACATCTAGGGCCCGTCTTAGTTCTTTCAAAAGCAGGTGCTCAATATATGCTGACATTTATTGACTATTATTCGAAGAATGTATGAGTTTACTTTTTGAAGCATAAATATAAAGTGTTTAATTGGTTCAAGAAATTTAAGGCATTGATTGAGGAGCAGTTAGATAAACAAATCAAGTGCCTGAAAACCAATAATGGCATGGAGTTCTGTGGTAAAGATTTTACCGAGTCTTGCGAGAAAGAAAGTATTGTAAGACACACACAATACCCGAGATACCACAATAGAATGGCATGGCAGAACGGAAGAACAGAACTTTGCTTAAGCAAGCTCGATGCATGCTTTCGCATGTAGGACTTGGCAAGAAATTTTGGGCCGAAGCAATGAACATGTCATGTTACCTGATTAATCGATCTCCATCATCTGCTATCGAGTAAAAGACTCTTAAGGAAGTATGGTCGGGGAAACCTGTTGATTACGTATATTCGGATGTCCTGTGTATGTTCATGCAAGTGATGGTAAGCTTGAGCCGAAGGCAAAAAAATGCATATTTCTAGGTTATGCACATGAGATGAAAGGCTACCAGCTGTGATGTACTGATCTCAGATCACTCGGTTTTCTAATCAGTAAAGATGTGATTTTCAATGAGATTGCAATGCTTCAATGGAGGAATTTTGAGAAACAACCAGCAAAGAAGATAGATCATGATGTCATTAGTGAGGTGGAGCTTCATGTGGAGACTCCGAAAACCTCGAAGGTAACAAAAGTTGAGATTGCAAATGAAGCCACAGTTCCTTAAAGTTGGTGATAATGAACAACTAGCAAAACCGTGGCACACTATAGTCACAGATAGACAAATAAGGCTGATTAAATTACCGGTATGTTATGGTTATACAAATATTGCTTATGCATTAACTATAGGTGATGAGGTGGAGACAGATGAGCCTTCGTCTTACTCTGAGGTAATGACTAATTCGAAGTCGTTGCAGTGGCTAGGGGCTATGAGTGAAGAAATGGAATCACTCCATTGAAATCAGACATGAGAGCTGGTCAAAGTACGCAAGAGCTAAAAGATTGTCGGAAAAAAATGGGTCTTTAAACGAAAAGAGGGCATTCCCGGTGTTGAGGCAACAAGGTATAAGACAAGACTTGTGACGAAGGAGTATACACATCACAAGAGCATTGACTACAATGAGGTGTTCTCTCCTATGGTAAGACATACTTCTATTCTTATTTTATTTGCTTTAATTGCTTCATAGGATCTCTAGTTAGAGCAGCTAGATGTGAAAACTGCATTTATTCACTGTGAGTTGGAGGAGTAGATTTACATGAAGCAACTAGAGGGATTTGTTATTCCACGTAATAAAGATCATATTTGCTTATTAAAGAAATCTTTGTATGTGCTGAAATAGTCTTATAGACAGTGGTATAAACATTTTGATGCTTTTATGGCTGGTCAAGACTACACGAAAAGTCAAATGGATAGCGGCGTTACTATAGGAGATTGGAGAATGGTTATTTGATTCATCTACACTTATATGTTGATAATATACTGATAGCAGTTGATAATATATTTTATATTGATGTGTTGAAGAGGCAGTTAAATGTTGAATTTGAGATGAAAATTTAGGTGATACAAAAAAAAAAATGGGTATGGAGATTTTGTGACAGAACTGCAAGAGTTTTACTTCTATCTCAAAAGAAATATATTAAGAAAATCGTTGCACATTTTAATATGCAGTGAACAAACTTTGAATATACAAGACAAATAGGTTTTTGTGTAACAAATTTGAATGGTTGATTCGTTCTCCATGTGCTTACTTCCATCTATTTTTCCTTCTCGACTAATATAATGTTGAGATCTTGTATCTTTAATAGAGTTTCTATTCAAAATTTGACGCGTGAATTTGAGTTGGAGCGGTCCTATATCACCTAGATATCGCCCACTTTTGCTGATACCATTGTGGAACTCCGTATCCTTCTAAAATGAAAAAGGAAAATGGAAAATGAACAAAGAATATGCTATTCTATATTCCCCAAGCGGTACTTGTCTAGTTAAAACGAACACCTCCAGTCAATTTGAACAAGAAATGCATCCAAATTGGCACGATACAACTCGACATGACATATATTTTCAATCTTCAAAGTTTGAGGGATGAAACCGCCTATCTTATTTCTTTACATAACGACAGTACAGTATGCCGTTTCCTCACCAAATATACAGTAGATTACTAGTCCTGAACAGATGACCAGTCCTCAACTTGTTCATCTCTCACATAATGCAATCGTCTACTGCTTCCCTCACTATATTCTTCTAAAATGCCTTCTCTTCACTTGACATGCTTCAAAAACCAATTCAACATGTCCTCTTGAGCCCTCTTTGGCGCACTTGACAGCAAATTCGTTGTTGTCGTCATACCTCACACTCCATCCATGACTAACACTAGGGAATATTTTCACATAACTCTCAAACTGCAAAACCGAGGTCTTTGAATTAGCGATGTGTAGAAATAACTAGAGAGAAGTGCTTTGAGAGAAAACTGACAGGAATGTGGAATAACGATTGCACTCTCTGACAATTCGTTTACAACAAATGCACAAAACAGCTTAAGACACTTACTTCAGTTTTAGCAGACACGATCTCCCCAAACTTTTTTAGTTCTTCAGGCGGGGAAGCATGGTCAATCTCGGCTCCTAATATGGCATTTGGAATCTTGACGGCTAAACAAAGAATAGAACAATCAGATTCAGTTGAAGGAACACTTCTCAAGTCAAACAATGCGCTATCGATTTCTTCTATTTGACCAGAGTTCTCATAGCATATTTCCTCATCCCTCTTGGTTGCATTTGCAGATTCTCTCCAGAATTCACAAACTTAATCATTCATAAGCATATTGTTGTGGTTGAAAAGAAAATTAGCCCAAAAAGCCTCCCGTACCCAGCACCAAGTCTAACACCTTCATGAAGAAATTATATTGTTGGGGTTGAAAAGAAAATGGCAAGTGTTTACTGGCATAGCTTTACCTTGGATTTCATCTTCAGTCATATGATCGGGGTGCAAAATAATTGCTGCTTGAATGTCTTCAATGCCCGCTAATTTCACTAGTACCTTTCCTGAAAAGTATAGGCAAGCTCTTTTTAACTTGAAAGAACTTTCTTTCAAGTGGATAGAACAAGTTTTTCAATGGTGAATGTAGAACAAACTTCCCATTGCTAAACCTTATAACTTTTTCAAAACTATGAAAGTGAATTCAGAAAATTTCACCTCCCTAACAAAATCCTGCAGCCCCAATGGTGGACACACCTCTACTCCTAAGTGCAAAATCATTGTTTTCACATCTTCATACCCTTTATCCTAAAGAAGCAAATAAGGTAACGGTTCACAAAAAGACAGTTAAAAAACTGGTGACATGAAAATTCATGAGGCTTTCATTCTATTGATGCTATCTCATTTATCGCATTTAGAATTTGGTAAAGTACAGATCCAGATGGGCGCCCAGAAATTTTCAAATGACCAACAAACTCCAACCAGGTCTAGCTACTAATGCAAGTTACTGCATGTGATATGAGTCAAGAAATCAAGTTTGCACATAGGAAAGCCCTTGTTTCCACTTAATTCTAAATGTACTTCAATACTTTCACAGCCTGAAGGAGTGAAAAACTCACCATGCTATGAATTTTCTTCCAAGCTTCTCTATCAAAATTAGGATTATTGTAATCCATGGGAAATGGATCTCCATACAAGAAATCAGGTACAACCACCAAGAATTCGGCAGATGCGACCTTATCTGCAAGTTTTCTTTACAATGAAAGCAGCATGCAAGTAAGTATGACAATTTGATAAGGTAACTCTATCATTTTCAATCTTGTGAACACATAGATTCCCGTGACTACTAACAAGGTGATCCTAGCTTATACAACATTAGTGTGGAAACTGAAGCTCACTCTATCTCAAGATGAAACCGCATCATATGAACAGTTGGGCCGTGGCAAATTTTCCATGCTACAAAAGGTGGCATAGGGTGATGATCAGAGCCTAGGTTTCCATCTGCAGGGGCGAAGACGCAGCTACAGTCCTAGTAAAGCCTTCTTGCATTTTCCCCGAGTGATCCCTACAAATAAAGGCAGCAAGATCCTTCTATATTACTTGAAATGTAAGCCCCATCAATATTTATTTTTAGAGTGCCCGGATCAGGGGGTTTCCAAAAGTCACCATGGCTTTCATGATTCTTTCATGTTCCTATCGAAGACAACGCATAGTTCTTAGCATATTTAACTTGGGCAAGAGTAGCTTGGACAACATAGTTCGGATCCGATGGATGTTGAGAGAAGATGGCCCTGTTTCGAGCCTTCCACACCTACCAGAACACTGCTACAACTGTCTCTAAATCAAGTGAGGTTTTCTTTTGTATTATACAATCTGCTATCCATTTGTCCATGCGGTGAACTTCTGTTGTGTTAATTTGGATGCGAATGTTAGGGTGGGACCATATTGAGTTGGTCCATGGGCAGAGCAGTAAGAGATGTTCAATCGACTCAGGTTGTTGATTTAGGCATAAAGTACATATGGGATCATTGCTAATTCGACAACGGAAATAGATTATCTTTCGTGGGCAATGCATTGTGACAAATAGACCGAGAAAAATCCTGACCTTTGGTGCAAGTTAAAGCTTCCAAATGTTCTTCCAAAGTTGTGGGGGCTGTTGATAGGAGGAAGATGCTTGATGCATGATTGTACTTGTTTCTTCTTTCCGATTGAGTGATAACCACTTTTAACTAAGTACTGTCCGTTGGTTGCTATTGTCCATACCAGTCGGTCTGTTGCAAAGTTAGCTCACACTGGAATTATGAGAATCTCTTGTGTTGTTTGTTCATCATAAAATTTATTCAGAATAGTCACATTCCCAGTTGTTTGAATTTTGTACCTAGGTCAGCCACCAATTCCGGTTCTTCTCTTTATGCTGGACCACCGAGAATTCCCTAAGAAGCCATCTATCCTTGCGGATTTTGATCTTAGATCCGTTGCCAACCGACCAAAGAAGATTAGATAAGATGACATCCCTTCCTGACAAAAGGCTATGCCAACCCCAGGAAGGGCGGGCACCTCTATCCGCATAATGAAAGTCTTTTGATGGAAAATAGAGGGCCTTGAACAATTTACTCCACATGGAGGAAGGTTGTTGAACTAGTCGCCATGCTTGTTTTCCAAGCATGGCCTTGTTGAAAGCAATGAGATCTCGAAAACCCAATCCTCCCTTTGCCTTTGTGCTTTTTAAACATCCCATTATTTCCAATGAATCCCTAATTTCCGACAATCATTCTGCAACCATAAACGGGCAATCTTCTTTTCAATAGATTTACAAATGGATATAGGTATTTTAAAAACGAACATTGCATACTGGGGTATGACTTGCACAACGGTCTTTATTAAGACTTCATTTCCACCCTTAGAAATTAGATTCTCCTTCCAACCTTCCATCTTTGTAGTCACTCTACCCAAAAGCCAAGCAAACATCTCTCCTTTGGATCGCCCCCAATCAGATGGGATGCCTAGGTATTTGCCTATTCTTTCCAACACAGGAATTCTTAGTTCGCTAGCCAGGTTTTCCTTGAGACACCTTAGACAATCCTTACTCAGGAAAATACCAGACTTATTCCTATTTATAGACTGCCCCGTGGCTAGGCAGTATTGATTTAGAATATTGGCCAGATTCTGACTTTCTCTAATTGTACCATTTAGAAAGAATATAGCATCATCAGCGAAAAACAGATGGGAAAGAATAGGACTCCACCTGTTAAGTTTGATGCCCTTCAGGTGTCCCATATCAATGGCTTGATGGATGAGGGTTGAAAGGAGATTTGCCAATGAGAATGAACAAATAAGGGGACAAAGTTTGATGCCCTTGCCATTGAATTTTGAGATAAGTGTTGTCCCATGCATCTAAAATGGCTTGTCAAAATGTTTCATTTGGATGAGGGTTGAAAGGAGATTTTGCTAGTTTTTAAAATAATTTTTTATTCGATTTTTAAGAAAAAATTATATTTAAAAACTAAAATGAACAAATAAGGGGACAAAGGGTCGCCTTGTCGAAGTCCTCACGTCGGGTGAAAATATTCCAATTGCTTGCCATTGAATTTTATACTAATAGATACTATTGATATGCACTGAAAGACCCACTAAACCCATGTAGGATGGAAGCCTAACCTGAGTAGATAAGCCAGTTTTTAAAAATTGAATTTTAGTTTTTAAATATATATATATATATATATATATATATATAATTGAATAAAAATTTATTTAGAAAATCACATTCCACTCAATTGAACTATTTTGACAAGTTTTGTATGCCTTTTGCATGTCCGTGACAAGTTTTTTTGGGATTGCTATTGATAAGAAATTTAAACCCATGTAGGATGGAAGCCTAACGCCATTTCCGTATTCTTATGTCCATTTTTAAGATGGAGAATCTCCTATATGATGGAGGACCATAAGGATGTTATCTTGGATTTGTTGCCCACTTACAAAGGCAGTTTGTTTAGTGGAAATTAGGTGAGGTATAAAGGCTTCAGCCGATTTGCAAGGACCTTGGAGATGATTTTATAGGCATAATTACAGAGGCTGATAGGACGGTAATGGTCCCAACTTTCAGGAAGGGGTATCTTCGGTATCAAAGACATAGTAGTCTTATTAAGGTATGGGGGCATCAATCTTGAATGAAAAAGTTTTGAACCAAAAGAAATAGCTCATCATGTAGAGTGTCCCAATTTGATTGGTAAAATAGCCCATTCAAACCATCTGGGCCCAAGGCCTTGTTCGCACCTAGTTGAAAGGTAGCAATGCGGACCTCTTCCTTTGTTACCGTGGCTGTGAGGGAGGCGTTCATGTCATTGGTAACAATGCTAGGGCATTGAGCAAGTATAGGGTCGAAGTCGTAGTAGCCCCTTGTTTTGTAAAGGTTGGAAAAGAAAGCATGTGTCATCTCTTTCAGTGTGGCCTCATCTCTCACTCATCTCTGGTCGGCATCCAGTAGCATCATAATTCGATTCCATTGTCTTCTCTGGATGGTGGTTGCAAAAAAGAATTTTGTGTTTTTTTCGCCCCATTTTAGCCAACTGATCCGTGACCTCATAGCCCAAAACTGCTCCTCTTGCTACCGACGCTGCTAAATTTCTATCTTTATTTTTGTTGATGTCGCTTTATCGTAGTGACTATCAGATTGATTTGTAATCTATTCAAGCAGTTGCTGCAGTTCGCCGATTCTTTTATTTGCGTTGGAGAAAGTCTAGCAACTCCACAGGGCAAGTGTTGAACTAACCAGTTTTAATTTATGTGGCAGGTCAAAACCAGAGCTAGCAACTTGTTTCCAAGCATTGGTGATGATCTTCCTGCAGTCCGGATGTTGTAACCAAAATGCTTCAAAAATGAAAGGTCTGCGTCTTCTGACTATATGCGCTTCAGTATTTAAGAGTAGAGGACTATGGTCCGATCCCACTGCTGGTAAAGCATACACCTCAGCTTCCGGAAGGCGATTCTCCAATCCAGATTGCAAAGAACCCTATCTAAACGCTCTTTGATAATTTCTTCTCCCGCACGGTTATTCATCTAGGTAAACTCGCATCCCTTACTCTCCATGTCAAGTAAGGAACAGTCATGTAACACCTCTCGGAAGGAATTCATACGGTGAAAATTAGCTAGCCTCTTCCCTATTTTTTCCCAGTGATAGGTTATCTCATTGAAATCACCAACACATATCCACGGTGAAGAATTAGAGCTTGCAATTTGTCGAAGGACATTCCATAGCTATTGTCAAAGCCGAAACACCGCAGGTGCATGGACACAAGTCACACGTGTAGGTATGTTATTCCTTGAATCAGTACATATCGTGTCTATGAAGTCCTGATGTGACTGAACCACTCTGAGAGAGATGTGTGCCAAAACATAGCCATACCTCCCTGTTAAGCCGATAGGATTAACCAAATAGGAGTTTGTGTATTTGAGCCGTCGCTAAATTTTTGTGATCATTTCTGGTCTATTTTTAGTCTCCATCAAAAACACCAGATCCGGTCTTTCTTTGGCCACAAGGGCCTTAAGGGCTTGAACTGTCAGGGAAGACCCCATACCCGACAGTTCCAACTCAGGAGCTTTATTTTACTGTTGGTGGCTTTTGAGGGCAAGCCACCTCAGCCCTTTTGTTGTTCTCTTCAGCCATTAGTACCGGAGTATCCATTAATTGAGTCTCATCTATATGATATGAGTTCTCAACTCATATGGGTTATATCTCTTCAACTTCTTTGCTATTCCTGCTTTTGTTGAAACTCGTGATTGCTTCATTTTTTTTTTTTTTTTTTTGTTTTGGTATTGGAACATCCATGTGCTAAACCTAGATCCATTTCATCTGTGAAGGTGTAGTGATCAGATCCCCCATGGAAATAGTTGGGCACATAGAACTCAGGTGAAGTTGTCGTTGTTGTTGCTGGTGTTGTGTATGTTGTTGAACCTCATCAGCTAACTGAGGAATGACTGGTTCCTGCGTGATCCCAACTCTCTTCTCTTTATCAGTCATGTAAGGAACAAGGATACCCTTCTGTTTTTGTGCTACAGAGGTTGTGTCACCTTTAGATGATTGCCCTGCTGTCTTGCCATCCAGCTCAAATGGCATTGTAGGAAAATTGATGCCTTCAGCAGCGTTATTCTTAGTGTGGGGAAGTGCTGGAGCCTTAGTTGTCAAAAAGGGAGGAGTTTCTAGGACCACTTCCTCTGTCTCGGTGGGTCTTCCCTGGTCACCATAAAAAGGTTAGCCAATATGGGCTATGTTCTTTTACTTCTGCATGAAGCCATTGGCCGAAGGCCATTTTTTCTTTGTCGGCCATTTTTGCTTCTGTGAAGGTATTTCCTGACAATATGTGGCATAGTGGCATAACCTACCACATGAATAGCAGAAAATGTGGTAGTCTTTCAAATCAAAAGTCTAAACATATAGTTTTTCCATTTAGGCGGATTAGGTGTCCTGTCTTTAAAGGCATCTGTATGTCAATTTCCACCCTACCTCTGCCTGATCTGAAGTTGGTACCTTCCTTTGTATCTACTTTGACTTCAATTACTCGCCCCACATGTTTAACAGCCTTACTCAGCATCTGGTTAGAACACCATTCGAGTGCTAGACTGAAAATTTGGACCCAAAAGGAGCATGTCGAAAAATCATAACATTGTAAGGGCATATTAGGTATCCAAGGCTTGAAAATAACCAGGTGACTAGAGAATAACCATGGTCCTCCCTCTAGGATTCTCTGTTTATCCCCTTCGGATTTAAATTTGGCTACGTATAATCCAACTTCCCGTTGTGTGATTTCTACCTGTTCTGTCCTCCATGCTCGTTTTAGAGTATTTTGTAAAGCCTGGAAGTTAATCAAAGGGTTTGAGGGAATTTTACCTACTAAAATGAGCTTACATTCCTTGATCTTCTCCCATGGCGGCAGGTCATCCCATACTTCAAGTTCGTGAGCAGAGCAAAGTTGGCCCAACCTGGAGCAGAGAATAGCTAGGCCAGAATCTTCCTCCAAGTCCCTTGTGTCCATAGTTGAAGACGCCGGACAACATACCAATTGGTCGCAAGTGGAATCATTGTTGCATGCAATGGAACAGGGGTGGGCAGGAATTGCGACTAGAGAAAGGATAAGTACAGTCGGAAATTGACCCAGACGAGAAGGAATCAAAGCCAACCAACCCCAAACGCAAGGTCGATAGACCCTGAAGCTGAAAACAGACAGAAGCTGTGGCGGTGAAGAATGAAAGCTCGATGGAAATAAGTCCGAGTGAACTAGGGGGGAATTGGCTAAGTGATGGCGGAAAGGAGGAAAGGAATTGCGGAAACATTGTAAATTTAGGGTTGCTTAGGACAAACTACCATGGTGGTAGAATCTGTACTCTACATGTTGAGAGAGAGAAGAGTTTGTCTCCAAGGAGAGGCCTCATTGCACCAAAGTGTCCGAGGAGCTTGATCGGGGTGCAAAAACAAAGATTAACCCCAACTTGCGAAAATCAAAGAAACGCCAGGCTTTGCAGTTGATTGTGCTTAAGTGAAACTATTTGAGATGAAAATGGTCAAGTGATGTTATATCCCTAACATGCTGAATTTTCAATCAATGGTGCTGGTGATGAATGAAGTAAGTTCATATCGGGCCGTCCAAGACTAAAGATGGAGGCAATCATTTTGTCGTGTGTACAATTTGGGCATTTTTATCTATTCCCTATAGAGGTTGTCACAATCAATATGGTAAATTTTTATCTTGCCTAATGTTATAGAATTTATAATTAGGCTATCTCCAAGGGGCGTCTATATTTCATCTTTCCATTTGCACTTTGGTGTTGTCCTTTCCTTGTTTGTATCAAGCCAGGGTTCCAATTAAACATTTTTTTTTTTGTTGAAATTGCTTGTAAATGCCAACAGAAATCCATCTCCTACTAAGATTTTATTTCCTTTTCAATAAACTGGAGAATTTAAAGAAGCAAATTAGTGTGATTACAAAATTAAAAAACCGGGTTGATCCAAATTGAATTAGTATATGCTAGCTATGGAGCAAAGAGAATTAAACAGACACTTCAAGACCCAATGAAGATGTCACATCATTAATCAGGATTAGAATTTGGAATAAAGCCCTAACCTTTCCATAGAGACTTCTTTTGATGTGCCTATTGTTGTTGGCGACTATTATTTTCAACACCTCTCAATTAGAAAGAACTTTATTGTTCAATGACCCTTATTTATCAAGTTCATAAGAGATCAAAACTCTGTGTGCACAAACAAGTGTAAGCTCTTAAGTTTAGTTCAGGATCAACAATCAATGCATCTATTAAGGGAGAAATTTAACGATGATCCGGTCAGCCAATCTAGTCACATTCATGAGGCATAGAAGAATCTCTCTTCAAGCTAGATAAAGGAAAAGTCACTTTTTTAAAATTCCTCGAATTCTTTTGTCGTAGCAATGGATTTCTAGGACTTTTTGCGTGCCCAACTAATCCCATCCCTATCAGATGTGTAAGTCCCCCCATCCCTTGTGCACTTGATAATTGCTGGAGACGTAGAAATATGTGCTTCCACAGGTAAGTCCAAAAGAACGCGAAGGTGCGGCGATTAAGCGTGATTGGATTCTGCCTAATTCGACCAATCAAGTCGAATAACGCTTGCTGCAACAACAGCCAAAAGAGATTTGAGTAATTGATGGAAACACCCTATGCCAACTTCAAGACGATTGATACAGAAAAATTCCCCTTTTCAATGGTCAAAACTCTAAAGCTCATTGAAGCTCACTTTCCCAATACGCTTGATCGATTGATCTTTGTAAAAAGTCTGGAACGAATCGGCTTTGAGAACGGACCATAAAAAATCAAGTGATCCCTTTGTCTTGAGGAGCTTCTGCACAATGAATTACGTTTGAGCCGTTTGTCTTGCCGGAAATTAGCTGGTAAAATACCTGCTTCATCTTTTGCCTTTTGACGCCGGTTAGAAACATGAGTTAATATAGAACTTTTTTTATCCATTAGAAATCTTCACTTCGATTTTGGAAATAAATTTCCGCCGCTTGAAAGGACTCAACATTTTCTAGAATCTGATTTGACTTCCACCACCACCAAGACCATTCCCATATCCAGGACTCAAGATATCGAGGAAAGAACTCAAGATCCTGATAACCTACTCTTCGAACCCGATACCCGAAGGGCCGGGCTTTGCAACTTAAGGTCGAATTTGAGACATCGGTGCTCAAAGGCCGGACCCGTTTAATGTAACATAAAAAGAGTGATTGCACAAGTGGCAATTCGCCAACACGAGTAAACGCTCGCACTACACACGATGGCGCACACGCATGAATGCAGCAGAGAACTCTCAATATTTTATATAACAAGAAAACTTGAAATATTTGAAGAACTAATGAAATTCTAATTAAATTACAAAGAAATTCTATCCTACCATATGTTAAATATCAAGGAAATTAGTAAAAAGTTATAATATTTAAAAGTAATGATATCACAGCGCCTGAAAAAGTTACTCTTGCAGACACCTTACACGTGTAATCTTATGATTTGGATTAGTCATCAAAGGTCTCGTGGTTCGTATTAACGTCACTGCTGACGTCAAACAAGGAAGAGGGCCGGTGAGAAACAGACGAGAAACGAACAAAGACGAAACCATAATATATTTAGACCGATAGAGACATGCGTCCTCTCACAAAAAAAAAACACCATCTGGCCAAAAGCTGAAATTTTTTGGTCAGTATACAAATGCACATCGCAAAAATATATACCATATACATGAAGGACGAATTTTGCCATGTCTATCCGGCTTAGTTTCGAAAAATCTTGACCTACTATCATATAGACTTGACCAAAAACAAACACTTCGCTTTTGTCGTAAGTTCGAATAGTTGGTTTCTCATATATATTGGATACTATTCTTCTCCATATCCATGGAGAAAGTTTTAGGTGCTCCCAAAGCATGGCATTTTGGTCCACTTAAATCAATTGCCCATGGAAAAGCACTATCATTTACTGCAAATAAAGAAAATAAAAATGTTCGTGACTCTTGCCACCCTATGATTGATTTGGATATATAAGTACGTCATGTATCAATGGTAACTATGAGATTTTTCAAACTAGTTATCTGCATTACAGAAGGCATAAAATTGTCTTGTGATGTTGAATTCAATATTTGACGTAGTTTTGAGCATCAGGATTATTTGTCGTCAGATATATTTCAACATGATCGATATATTTCAACATGATTCTATCGATCGAATCAGACCGAATCATTCCGCATAAGAAAATTTATCAAAACCAAGCAGGGGAAAAAGAAAGCCCATGGACTCCATTTTTGGATTTAGAAAACTGAACTTACTCTCCTCCGCAGAAATACTTTCCTTTGAATAAACGAATACGCTATCTGATATTCCCCTTGAGGTCTTCATCTAGATGATAGACAACACATCCAATCAATTTGAACAGAGAATTCAACCCAGATGGCACGATACAACTCTACATGACATACTTCACTCTCAATCTGCAAAGTTCGATCTACGAAACCGATGTCTTATTTATTAAAGTCACAACAGAACATTATAGATGACTAATCCAAAACAGATGACTAGTCCTGAAATTCCTCACTATATTCTGCTTCAATGCCTTACTTTTCACTTGACATGCTTCAAGAACCAATTCAACATGTCCTCTTGGGCCTCTTTGGCACTCTTGACGGCGGACTCGTCATCGTCATTATACCTCACACTCCATCCATGTCTAACACCAGGGAATATTTTGACATAACTCTCGAACTGCAAAACCGGGATCTTTGAATTGGTGATGCATAGAAATAACCAGAGAGAAGAAGTGCTTTGCGAGCTCACTGACGGGAATGTGGGAAAACAGTAGGATTGTCCAACGTTTTTTCTTGCAACAAATGCACAAAATCACAAAATATGCTAAGTCGCTTACTTCAGTTTTAGCCGACATGATCTCCCCTAACTTTTTCAGTTCGTCTGCAGGGAAAATGTGGTCATTCTCGGCTCCCAATATAGCAGTTGGAATCTTGACGGCTGAACAAAGAATAGACAAAAATGAGATTTTTGCGGCTTCCAGCTTAAGGAACTCTTCTCAAAGAGACAAATGTTGGGTGATCGATTTTCTTGTAATTGACCAGACGCATAGCAGGTTTCTTCATCACTCTTGGCTGCATTTGCAGACTCTTTTCAGAATTCATAAACTTAAGCGCATCATATTAGTCCACAAAGCTTCCCATGCCAAGTACCCAGTCTAATACCCTCATGAAGAAATTATGTTGCTATGGTTGAAATGAAAATAAGAAATTCCATGTTCACTGGCATAGCTTTACCTCTGATTTCATCTTCCGTGATACGACCAGGGTGCAGAATAACTGCTGCTTGAATGTCTTCGGTGCCTGCTAATTTCACTAGCACCATTCCTGAAAAGGATAGGCAAGCTCTTTTTAACAAACTTTGAAAGAACTTTTCCGCAAGTGGACAGAAATAATTTTTCTATGATGTTTTGGAGAACAAATTTTCCCTATTTAACCCAATAACCTCCTCAGAACTGTGAAAGTGAATTCAGAAAATTTTACCTCCCCAACAAAATCCTGCAACCCCAATGGCAGACACACCTTTACTTTTAAGAGCGGCAATCACTGGCTTGGCATCTTCATACCCTTTATCCTAAAGAAGTAAATGAGGTGAAAGTTTATGAAAAGACAACTAAAAAACTGGTGACATGAAAATTCATGGTGCTCTCATTCTACTGATACGGCATCATGTTTCACGTCTGGAATTTGGTAAAATACAGACCTAGATGGGTGTCGAAAATCTTTGAAATGACCAGCACTCTCCAACCAGATCTAGCTATTAATGCAACTTACTGCATGGGATATGAGTGTAGAAGTCAAGTTTGCAATTTGGAGATCCCTTGCTTCCTCTAAACTTCTAAATGTGCTATAATACTTTCACAACCTGAAGGAGTGGAAAACTCACTGGGCTATGATTTTTTAGCCAAACTTCTCTATTAAAATTAGGATCATTGACATCAATAACAGGATCTCCATAATAGAAATCAGGTACAACCACGAAGAATTCCGCTGATGCAACCTTATCTGCAAGTTTCCTTCACAACAAAAGCAGTCCGCAAATAAGTATGACAATTTGAAAAGGTAACTCTTATCATTTTCAATCTTGTGAACGCATAGAATGCCATGACCCTTAACAGGGCGATCCCAGCTTATGCGATGTCGGAGTTGAAACTAAGGCTATCTTTATCTCAAGATGAAACCGCATCACATAAACAGCTGAGCCATATAAGTAGCAGAATTTATTAGAACAAACAAAACTGTCATTTATGTTGAGTTACGCAATGTGCATCAAATGCCAGTTGAACTATGCCGCAAAATCAAGCGTATATGCATTTCAACAGATGATGTGTAAACTCGGAAAAGAAAAACACCAAACCCCCTCATCCAGAATGAATTGGCCTCACCCTCATGTGCTATCTAATGCTCTTCAGCATCACAGGGGAAAGGTGATCGGAAAGGCAGAGATTTCAGATACTGGGAGACTATAAGAAAGATTCTATGCAAGTAATCACGCCATACCTCAGCTTAGGAGCCTCATACCCTGCACAAACAGATGAGCAAAGGATCCATCAAGCAGCAATTTCATGGATCAATCGAAAAAGCACAAGAACGACCAAGAACCAAGAAAAAGTAACACAATCAACCAAAAAAGAAAGACCCATCAGAGAAACAACACAGAAAATCGGAATCAAAGAAATGGGCCATTACCAAAAGCATCAGGGATGAAAAGAAGAGCACGCTTGGAATCAGAAGGGCCGGTGACGTAAGTCTTGAGGCCTGCGAGCACTTCAACACGCCCTGCTCCACAAGTCGAGCTCGGGTTCGGTGGGTTCTCAAAGCACTGAGAGCTCAACATTTTCCTGTTCTTTCACCAAAAAATCTGCCGAATGCTGGACGCACCAAGAGCGAGGAATGAGTGAAAGAATGAGACGATTTATGAAGGGAACGTTGGAAAAAGATCGAAGTTCTGCAGGAAAAGATGGGACGGTGGCGGCTTCATCGCATGCGTCACTAACTCGGACACTGAATTCTAAAGAAAGCGGCGGCTTTGACTAAAGGTTTTGGTGGTATTCTCAAACCACTCCGACCTCAACATTGTCCTGTTCTTTCACCAAAAAATCTGGTGAACGCTGGACGCGCCAAGAGCGAGGAATGAGTGAAAGAATGAGACAATTTACGAACGGAACATTGGAAAAAGATCGAAGTTCTGCAGGAAAAGATGGAAGTTGGCGACCTCATGGCATGCGTCACTCACTCGGACACTGAATTCTAAGGAATGCGGGGGCTTTGACCACAGGTTTTGACGGGTATTCTCCAAAGATATTTTCTCCCGTGAAGAGTGAAGACCGCCTTATCTCGATCCACCAATCTATTTGTCGAGAGTGTCCATTTGATAGAGCCCATCAAGTCATCTGCAAAAGTCCAGAGACCGTTTCCCAAGATCGAAACTTGCAATGAGCAAGACGCGAAAACAAGACAGACCATTTCCAAAAGATCAGATTTTGCAGTGCTCGAGCTTGTCACGTGAATTTTTTTTTTTTTTATATGAACAGGGAGGGCATTTCCATTTACGACGGATTGAGGTGAACCGATGCGCACTTAGCTAGTCCAGGTCGATAGTTAGGACAAACTTGGACGATAAACATGGCTTGGGGATGAGACCAAGTAGGTCCACAAAATACATGCGTTAAGATTACAAATATACAAAACTCAGGATCACGTCGACGGTCTCTTCACATTATAGGCTCGTGTCGAAGGTCTTTATGTGATTTGGAGCTCGTTTTGGGCACCTCACAAAGAGCTTAAGTATAGCAAACTTAGACTGATCTTAATTAAGACGATCTAGTTGATATTGATGATGATTTGGCATTTACAACAAGATCAACAGTCCAATCATTAGCTGGAAAGCATATCAGGTAGCGGCACTCGTATTTCTATATTAGAATGCAGACAAAAGAATGAATGAAATATCGATTTCCTAATAAGTTTTTATGTGCTCTCAAAGCATGACGTTTCAATTCATCCAAGTGAATCATCAAGTAAAAAAAATACTATCATTAATTTTGAAAGAAAATAAGGAAATTTGTAACACTTGTCATGCTATGATTGATTTAGATAAATGAGAACCTCCCATCTCAAAAGTAATTATATAATTCTCAGACCTCGTTATTTGCATCGTGCTGGAAAGAAAATTGTCTTGTGACATTGAATTTTATTGTTGATCGTTGATGTAGCTTAGGAGAGCAACTGAATAGTGTTTAACAAGGCCCATCAGCCACCCCATGGGCCTGTCCAGGCTAGACCCATCACAATCTGGGCTGCTGGACATGGGCCGAGTCTTGGACAAAGTTTGTCCACAAAATTTGGTAATGTCTCCTCTTGTTGTTAAGACAAATGGTGCTCTGTTTTTCGAAAGCAAAAAAAAATCGTTAATTTTGCAATATTCCAACTCTTTTGAAATTGTCTAAACGGAAAAATTTAGTTTGTGTTTTGTAAAATCTCGAACTTAGCATGAAGATCCTTCGGGCGACGAACTCGTCAGACAATCGCCTTTTGTACATGTTACATTGATTTAATAGAAAAAAAAATCACAAAATGAATGTACTTTACATATATACATATATGTATGGAATGATTTGAGTCATAGTGGTCCGGTTTATATATGATGATTTTCACCAAAGTTGATGCATAAACACGTACATAGGTGATAAATAATATGGTGACAAAGTAAATAAATTCTTGTAGGTATTTTATGACTCGAGGCATGAGAGGCCCTGCCTTTGAAGTGATGGGAGAACGGTAATAATTCAAACAATATCGAATCAATGCAGCGGAATAAAATAATCTCCCCTCTTGTGTAAATCTAATAGGAATCGATATAGTAGAGTAAAAATAAATACCAAGCACGCGAACACAAGATGATTTTTACGTGGAAAACCTCCTCGATGTGAGGAGATAAAAAACCACGAACAGAGTCCACCTGAAAATCTTTACTATCAATAAAATTGTTCTTCTCTAGCAAATACTAGAGGTACATAGCAGCAAACACCTCAAGAACATAATTCTTGGCAATACACATGAACTTCACAAGAGATCAAGGATAAATCTGACCAAAAACGCAGGTTTTGATTAATCCACGAAAAACCTGATGTATGGAGCTTCAAACGAAAATCAAACCGTTCAAATTCAATTAAATTGCGCCACGAACATGCTGACAAAATTTCAGCTCAATCGGACCACGAATCGACCTCCGACGCTAGCTTGATGTAAATCAGATATTGCCCCAAACCCCAAATTTTCTGCTTTCTCTTTTTTCTCTTGTTACTATTTCCTTTTCTGCTGTTATCTCTTTATATAGATAGTGAGAAACCATATTTCCTCATATAATTTATTATATGGGCTCAAGTCTTTTTTGAGCTTGCAACTCATTGGGTCTCCTCCACATAGGAGTGAACCCAGCTAACAAATCTCCCCATCACGACAATGTGGAGGGATTCACCATCCCTGCTATCAAACGGCAATGTTCAAGCTTCTCTCTTGGTAGAGTATTCGTCATCATATCGAAGCCATTATGATCCGTATGAATTTTCTCAAGTTCCAACAACTTTTCATCTAGAACATCCCTTATCCAATGATATCTAACATCAATATGTTTCGATTTAGAATGAAAAGATGAATTCTTACCAAGATGAATTGCGCTTTGATTATCACAAAATAGCACATACCTCTTTTGCTTGAACCCAAGTTCTTCTAAGAACTTCTTCATCCATAGCATCTATTTACTAGCTTCAATCACCGCAATAAATTCAGCTTCAGTTGTAGAAAGTGCAACACACTTCTGCAATCTTGACTTCCATGACACAGCTCTACCCGCAAAAGAAATCAAATAACCAGAAGAAGATTTACGAGTATCAATATCTCCTGCCAAGTTGGAATCTGTGTATCCAACTAACTCAAGTTTCTCGGTCTCGAAACTGAGTTTCAAATTTGAAATTCCCCGAAAATACCTCATAATCCACTTCACTGCATTCCAGTGCTCTATGCCTGGATTTGACAAATAGCGACTAACAACACCAACTGCGTGCGCCAAGTCTAGGCATGTACATACAATCGCATACATTATGCTTCCTACAGCTAAAGCATATGGAACACTTTCTATATCTTTCTTTTCTTTATCAATCGTAGGACTTTGCATCATATTTAACTTAAAGTGGGCAGCAAGAGGAGTACTAACCACTTTAGCCTTGTCCATGTAAAATTTCTGAAGGATCTTCTCGATATATTTCTCTTGCGACAAAAATAACTTCTTAGCATCTCTATCTCGGGTAATTCTAATGCCAAGAATTTGCTTCGCTGAGCCCAAGTCTTTCATTGCAAAAGACTTGCTCAACTATTTCTTCAATAACTCAATTCTTGAAACATTCCTGCCAATAATCAGCATATCATCGACATAAAGTAAGAGAATAATAAAGTCACTATCAGAAAATTTTTGGACAAACACGCAGTTATCCGAAGAAGTCTTCTTATAACCATGTTCTGTCATAACTGACGTAAATTTCTTATACCACTGCCTCGGTGCTTGTTTTAGGCCATAGAGACTTTTCTTCAATTTGCACACATAATCCTCTTTCCCTTTCACTTTGAAACCCTCAGGTTGTTCCGTGTATATCTCTTCCTCCAAGTCACCATGTAGGAAGGCTGTTTTAACATCCATTTGCTCAATTTCTAAATCTAGGCTAGCTGTCGAGCCTAGTACCACACGGATAGAAGACATTTTTACTACCGGAGAAAATATATCATCAAAATCAATACCCTTTCTCTGACCGAATCCCTTAACAACCAATCTAACGCTGTACCGTGGTTGTAAAGTATGTTCATCTTGCTTCAACCTATATACCCATTTGTTCTTCAAAGCTCTTTTACCTTTAGGTAACTTCACCAATTCAAAAGTATGATTATCATAAAGTGACTGCATCTCATCTTGCATAGCATCGAACCAATTGCTTTTGTACTAATCTTCTATTGCTTCTGCATAACACTCTAGTTCACCTGCATCAGTCAATAATACATACTCATCTTCAAAATATCTGGTGGAAGGTTGTTGGTCTCTAACGGATCTCCAGACTAGAACATCCAGTGGAAAATCTAATTGAACCTCTAGTTCATGAATAGTATTATCTATTTCAACATGTTCAGGAACATATGCGTTATTTGGAACATTGACTTCCTGCTGCTCTTCATCAACCTGTGTAGGAATATTTGTAAGAGGAACTGGATCTAAATCAACCAGATTATCACTAACCTGTGGTGCTGAAATCATCTTCGATTGCCCAATATCCTCTATTGTTTGATCTTCCATAAACACAACATCTCTGCTTCTTACAATTTTCTTTTCAAGTGGATCATAAAATTTGTAGCCAAGCATATCCTGTTAATAACCAATAAATATGTATTGTCGTGTTTTCACATCAAGTTTAGACCTCTTATCTTTGGGAACATGCACAAATGCTTTGCACTTAAATACACGCAAATAATCATAAGAAACTTCTTTGCATGTCTAAACTCTATTAGGAACATCAAACTCTAAAGGAACGCATGGAGTAAGATTTAATATATGCACAACTGTACTTAAAGCCTCACCCCAAAAGGATCCAGGTAGTTTTGACTGTAAAAGTAAGCATATTACCCTTTCAACCAATGTTCTGTTCATTCTCTCAGCTAAGCCATTTAACTAAGACGTCTTGGGAGGTGTCTTTTGATGTCGAATACCTTGTTGTCTGCAGTATTCATCAAAAGGTCCAATATACTCTCCCCCGTTATCAGTTCTGAAGCATTTCAATTTCTTTCTAGTTTGTCTCTCAACTGAAGCTTGAAATTGCTTAAAAGTATCTAACACTTGATTTTTAGTTTTCAAGGTATAAATCCAAATTTTCCTTGAAAAATAATCTATAAAGGTAACAAAATAAAGAGAGCCACCAAGTGATTTTGTTTTCATAGGACCGCAAACATCATAATGCACTAAATCCAATATACTTGACTTTCTTGAAGGAGGGAAGCTTTTAAATGCAACTCTGTTCTGTTTTCCTACTAAACAGTGAGCACACTTCTTTAACGCTGAACTTTTCAATCCTGAAAGGAGCTTCTTCTTGGCCAATATTGACAAACCCTTCTCACTAATGTGACTGAGCCTCTTATGCCATAACTCAGCTGCATCTTCGCTATCTACTGCATTAATTTTGTCTGTGGACAACTTTGCCTGCATAATGTATAACGAAGAATATTTTTCACTTCTAGCCACAACAAGAGAACCTTTGGTGAGCTTCCATTGACCATTACTGAAGGTGCTGCAATACCCTTCATCATCCAACTTGCCTGTAGAAATCAAATTCAAGCGAATATCAGGTATATGTTTAACATTATTCAATACTAACCTTATGCCATTGCTGGTTTCTAGGCACACATCACCGATGCCTACAGCTTGAGCTAGTCCATTGTTTCCATCTTCACAGATCCGAAGTCACCTGACCTATATGATGTAAAGAAATCCCTACGAGATGTAGCATGAACGGATGCACCACTATCAATTACCCAACTAGTTTCATGAGAAACAAAATTCACCACATCACCATCAAAAATAGTGAGAAAGTCTTCTTTAAGTACAGCAACACAATTGCATCACTATCATTATCACTTATCTTCTCTTTACCTTTCTCCTTTTGTTTCTCCCTTTTTAACTGGCGACAAAACCTCTGAATATGTCACTTCTGATGACAATAATGGCACTCAACATTAACAAATTTATTATACTTACCTCTGCTTTTGTCTCGACTTTTATCTCTATTTCTTGGACCTCAAGACTCACTTCTCCCCCTTTTCTCAACAACCAAGGCATCAAAATGTGAAGAGGACGATCCATGTGTCTTCCTTCTCATCTCTTCATTCAAAATACTACTCTTGGCCAAATCCATGGTAATTGTACCATCCGGGGCAGAATTAGACAAAGATGTTCGGAACGTCTCCCATGAGTCTGGCAAAGTACCAAGCAACCATAGTGCTTGTATCTCATCATCAAACTTGATTCCCATCACAGCCAACTGATTTATAATTCCTTCAAAAGAATTTAAATGATCAGTCAAACGAGTACCATCATGATATCTCAAAGCCATCATCTGTTTTATCAAAAATAACTTATTATTCACAGTCTTTCGAGCATATAACTATTCAAGCTTATCCCATAAACTGCGTGCGTGTGTTTCCTCAATAATATGGTTCAAAACATTATCATCTACCCACTGCTTGATATAACCACACACTTGACGATGAAATATAGATTATTCAACATCAGTTTTATTCTCTGGTTTCTCCTCAGCAAATACAAGCAAATAAAAATCTTTCACATATAAAAGATCTTCCATCTTCCCTTTCCAGATATGATAATTCGAACCATTCAGCATAACCATTCTACTCATATTCGTTTCCATTGTTTAACACAAGGCAGAAAAATCAAGCAATAACTTAATGCTCTGATACCACTCTGATGGGAGAACGGTAATAATTCGAACAATATCGAATCAACGCAGCAGAATAAAATAATCTCCCCTCTTGTGTAAACCTAATAGGAATCGATATAGTAGAGTAAAATAAATACCAAGCACGCGAACACAAGACGATTTTTCACGTGGAAAACCTCCTCGATGTGAGGAGATAAAAAACCACGAGACCGGAGTCCACCTGAAAATCTTCACTATCAATAAAATTGTTCTTTTCTAGCAAATACTAGAGATACATAGTAGCAAACACCTCAAGAAAATAATTATTGGCAATACACATGAACTTCACAAGAGATCTAGGATAAATCTGACCAAAAACGCAGGTTTTGATCAATCCATGAAAAACCTGATATATGGAGCTTCAAACGAAAAGCAAACCGTTCAAATTCAATTAAATTCCGCCACGAACATGCTGACAAAATTTCAGCTCAATCGGACCACGAATCGACCTCCGACACTAGCTTGATGTAAATTAGATATTGCCCCAAACCCCAGATTTTCTGCTTTCTCTTTTTCTCTTGTTACTATTTCCTTTTCTGTTGTTATCTCTTTATATAGATAGTGAGGAACCCTATTTCCTTATATAACTTATTATATGAGCTCAAGCCCTTTTTGGGCTTGCAACTCATTGGGTTTCCTCCACATAGGAGTGAACCCAGCTAACATGGAGCACGTGAACGGTTGATGTGGGGAGAAGTATAATATTGGTGCCATAAGTTGTGTACGACGCTTACTTTGTTGCAAAAAGTTTTAGTTGGATCACTTAAGTGCCAAAAATTTTGAAAAACACTCACTTTAATGCCAACTCCGATCTAGTTGGCCGAAAATCTGACATGGCATATTTTTATTAATATTTGAAGCCGATGTGGATTGTCAAAGAATACAATCAGCATGCAAACAACAAAATGACGCCGTTTAGCATCTTTTCCCCCAAATAAGAAACCCTTAATTTCCAAATTCGAGTAGAATCAGAAATTGAAAACCATAAATCACTAATTCGACCAATTCGAGTGCATACTTCAAATTTTCTCTCGAAATTATCAGCTTGCTCTTGTGAATGGAAGGCAAAAACTTCAACAATGGCTCACATTCTTAAAAAAAAAAAAAAAAAGTGAATTAGATGGTGAGTGTTACTGTTATTGTGGGTTATCGAGTCCGAGAAGAACGTCTGGGACTCGGTTGAATCACATGAGAAGATTTCATGGATGCAGCAGATATAGAGAAGGCTTGAAATGCAAATATTTTAAATGGATTGATAGGTTATTATCTGATCGAGCAACAGAGATGATCCTGGAGTTACTTGAAGACCGAAATCGACCTCCACCTGCGTTAATGGACAAGTTGGAGGATGTCGACTCAATGTAAGCTCAAATGAAAGGTTTAACATCTCTGGTTAACCATTTAAAGAGTGAGGCTTCAATAGTGAAAATTGAAAGAAACTTTTAACAATTGAAAATTGGCTATAGTTTTCGGAACAAAGGTTCGGAAAATGATCACAGTGTTTCTTCCGAAAACAATAAGTATATATATAAAATAGTCTTACATGCAACTCTTCGTAAAAAAAAATTTCCAAAAAAGAACAAATACGTTTTTCGAAAATTGTTTAGATTAACAAATGCGTTCCTTCGAAAGAAGTCGAAAACCGAACAATTGCAATCCTTCGGAAAAAGTTGCAAACCAAATAAGTAATTTTTTCCAAAAGTTATCAAGAAAAGACACAAACAAAATTTGGAATAATATTTTTTTAAAATAAATAAAATTTTGAATTTATATTTATTTCCGAAAATTCTCAAAATCAAAAGGCAACCTTTGAATTGATTAAAAATTAATAACATTAAAATAAATAACTAAGTGCTAAGTGTGCCAAATAATTACGCAATTATTTGTGCACCCGCATGGTATAGTGGGGTCTAGCCCCATCCAATCATTCCTTGAGGTACATAAGGAAACTTCACACTTTTAAATTGTCCCACTTCCTCCCATTTTTTTCTATGTGGGACAATGAAAACGCACTGAGCTTGTTTTAACAGACAAACCTCCAACAATCCCCTATTTTGTTTGTAAAACAAAGATTTCAAAATTAAAATTTTAAAAAACCATACAGCCAAAACTTGAGTAAGATTAATATACATATATAAAGATCTCTTTTGAGTTAAACCTTTACTTAATGCACGTATATCAAGTTCTATCAAAGTGACAAATAGCTCGGCTTTAAACTTGTGCTTTTATGTAATAGAACCGGACATACCATACATATACTAACCTCTTATTTCAGCGAGAAGTTTTATATTACTCTACACTATTATGGCCTTGTACTTGATCGTGTTTCATGAGCTTTCTAAAAAGCAACCCTAACTTTCATAAGAAGCGGCACCACTTCTAAGCTCATATAGGTGAAGTATCTACCATGTGTTTCTATTACTATCAACACACTACAAATTTGTATCATACTTCATTAAAAATTCAATTCAACATACAAAACATAACAGACGATATTGACTTCTCATATCAGGGCTACGTCAGTATTAAACAATCACATTCAATAATTTGTCCTTACCCATTAAACCTTGTAATTAGTGATGTTCTAGAAAAAAGTTGGGTTATCATTATTGGTGATTTCAATTAAAGGGTTTCAGCCCCATTTCTTGTGAGGTCATTATTACCATATGTCTTGGTAAAGCCTTTGTCAAATGATCAGCAAAATTATTACTTAACCTCACATAGACAATTGTTATTCTACCATCTTTAATCAATTGTCTCATATATTCATATTTTAAACTAATATGTCTAGACTTACCATTATAGGTGCTACTATAGACTCTTGCCAAAATGGCCTAACTATCACAGTGGATAGAAATAGGAGGCATAGGACTAAGCCATAATTTGATATCTAACAATAAATTTCTAATCCATTCAACCTCTTTCCCAACTATCGCCAAAGCAATAAATTCATATTCCATTGTTGAGTGAGTTATACATGTCTGTTTCTTGCTCACCCAAGATACAGCACCTCCAGCTAGTGTGAAGATCCATCCAGAAGTGGAACACTCATCTCCCACACTTGTAATCCAACTAGCATCATTGTATCATTCTAATACAACCAAATAATTATTGTAGAACAATCCTAAATCTTTATTTCTCTTAAGATAATCAAAAATTCTAGTAATAGCTCTCCAATGTCATGTATTTGGATTACTAGTATACCTACTTAACTTGCATATAGCATAAGCAATATCAGGTCCGGAACAATACATCGTATAGATTAAAGACCCTATAACATTTGCATATTCTAGTTGTGACACCGCTCTACCAATATTATAATTTAATTTAATACTGTAATCAAATGGAGTACTTATTTCTTTAAAACTAAGATGTTGACATTTATTTAATAATTTTTCAACATAACTACATTGGCTTAAAAAATAACCCTCACTATGTTTATTTACTTTAATACCTAAGATAGTATCTACTTCACCCAAATCCTTCATTTTAGACATGGAAGTTAGATATTTCTTAGTCTCATTAATTCCAGTCATATTCGTTCCAAAGATAAGCATATCATCAATATACAAGCACACTAAGACACCATAGTCTTTAGTAAATTTAGAGTATATACAACTATTGGCACTACTATTGATGAAACCATTTGACAATATGACCGAATTAAACTTTTCATGACACTACTTAAGAGCTTGCTTGAGTCCATAAATTGACTTAATCAATTTACATATTTTTCTTTCATTTCTAGGAAGAACAAAACCCCCGGTTATTCCATGTAAATCTCCTTATTTAAGTCTCCATTTAAGAATGTAGTCTTAACATCCATTTAATGAACACAAAGATCATAAATGGAAGCTAAAACAAAAAGAACTCGAATAGAAGTTATACGTGCAACAGGAGCATATGTATCAAAATAATTTATTCCTTCTTTTTATCTAAAAATCCATTGACTACAAGCCTAGCTTTAAAAGCTTGAATAGAACCATCATAATGATATTTTCTTCTAAAAACCCATTTGCACCCGATAGGTTTTGATCCTTTCAGTAAATCTACTAATACCCAAGTATTATTGGACATAATTGAGTCAATTTCATCATTCACAGTTTATTTTCAAAAAGAAGCATCTCTAGAAGACATAGCATCATCAAAGCTTCTATGATCATCTTCTAAATTTAATAATAAAGGGTATTTATTTATCACATTATTATCTCAATCTCCTTCAATAAGAAAAACATGAATAATAAAATCAGGACATAAGTCTTTTATTTTCCTTACTCTGGTACTTTTCCTTAGTTCAATCATGTCTTTAGAATCATTGGTTTCTTTCTCTTGAGAATCTTTTTGATTTTCCATAGATCTTGAATTATTTTCAATAATTTCAAAACTTGTAAAACATTTATTCTCAAAGAATTTAACATCTCTCAATTCTACAATGACATTGGACTCTAAATCAAGAAGCCTATAAGCTTTACTATTTTCAGCATACCTAACGAAAACATTTGATAGCTCTAGGACCAAGCTTTGTTCTCTTAAGATTTGGAGCTCGGTAGTATACCAAACACCCACATACTTTAAAATATGATAAATTTGGCTTTCTACCTTTTCATATTTCATAAGGGGCTATGTCATTTTTCTTGAAAAATATTCTGTTATGAATATAGCATGCAATAAGTAATGCTTCTCCCTAAAGATTAATTGGTAGTTTTGAATTTGAAAGCATACAATTAACCATTTCTCCAAGAGATCAATTTTTTCTTTCAGCTAAATCATTTTGTTGTAGAGTATATGGTGCCAAAACTTGATGAATAATACCATGTTCTTCATAAAATAAAGAGAATTCATTTAAGAAATATTCTCCATTTCTATCTAATCGTAGAACTTTAATTTTCTTTTCTAATTGATTATCTACTTCAGCCTTATATTTCTTAAATATGGTAAATGCTTCATCTTTCGATCTCATAAGATAAACATATAAGAACATACTGCAATTATCCACAAAGGTAATAAAATACCTTTTACATCCACTTGTTAGCATATCATTGAATTCATATATATCACTATGAACCAAATCCAATAAATTCGAATTTCTTTTAACACTAGAAAATGGCTTCTTAGTAAGTTTAGACTTAGCACATATTTCTACGTGCGGACCCTTCAAGTGCCATAACTTTGGCCAAATTGACACTTAAGTGCCATAACTTTGGCCAAATTGACACTTAAGTGCCATAACTTACA
The DNA here is from genome assembly GCA_017140185.1 of Eucalyptus polyanthemos subsp. polyanthemos. Classification (NCBI taxonomy): domain Eukaryota; kingdom Viridiplantae; phylum Streptophyta; class Magnoliopsida; order Myrtales; family Myrtaceae; genus Eucalyptus; species Eucalyptus polyanthemos. Next base: position 43,871,589 of record CM029464.1, on the reverse strand, counting down.
AAATATACACTTAAGTGCCAAAATTGAAGTAAAATTGATCACTTGAATGCCAATCCGGCCAAAGTCCGGACAAAGTCCGGCTAAAATGCCGACATTGCATTTTTCTGGCAAAGCACACCCAAAACAACGCTGTTTTGCACACTAACGTGGCAAAATAATGCAAAAACGGCGTCGTTTTGGATTGACATGGTAAAAAAATAATTAATTAATTAAATTTAAAATAATAATTTTAAAATTAAAAATGTTAAAATATCAAAAAATAATTATAAAAAAAAAAAAAAAAGGAACGACGGGAGGCAACTAAGGGATCAGCCCTTAGCCGCCGCCACCGTCACCCCGCCGTCGCTAGGAAGGGCCGACGACGGCGGGGGGAGGGTCGGTCGGGGTTGCCGAGCCCTAGCCAAGGGCCAACGACCCCGGCCGATCAGCGGCGAGGGCTTGTGAGCCCTCGCCACTGGATCTGGGGGGGCTCGTGGCCCTCACCCAGATCCGGTGAGGGTCGGCGGTCCTTGGCCCAGCCGAGCAAGGGCCATCGACCCTCACCCCAGATTGGGGCGAGGGCTCGTGAGTCCTCGCCGCCAGTCGGCCGGGGTCGCTAGGCCTTGGGCCGGGCGACCCGGCCGACTCCTCCTTCCCCCGTCGCCGACCCTTCCGACGGTGGCAGGGGTGACAACGGCGGCGGGCGGGCCGATCCTCAACCGCCTCCTCCCGTTCCTTTTTTTTTTTTTTTTAAGTTTTTTAAAAAAATTTAAAATTTTTAAATTATTACTTTTAAAAATATTTTAACTAAAATTAATTTTAAAATTATTATCTTTTAATATTTAATTAATTTTTTTACCACGTCAACCGAAAACAACGCTATTTTTGCATTATTTCGCTACATCAATGTGCAAAACGGTGTCATTTTGGGCGTGCTTCGCCAGAAATATGCCACATCGGCGTTTTGGCCGGACTTTAGCTGGAGTGGCACTCAAGTGATCTGTTTTTCTTCGAATGTGGCACTTAAGTGTACATTTCATAAGTTATGGCACTTAAGTGTCATTTTGGCCAAAGTTATGACACTTGAAGCGTTGTTTTGCCCACATATTTCACATTTATCAAGTTCGCCATTAAAATTTATCAAGTCTATTTTTCTCATATTCTTCAAATAACGAATATTTATATATGCCAACCTACTATGCCATAAAATTGAAGACTCGATAATAAAAGCAGAACTAGAAATATTATTATTAATACTCAGTTGATACATGCCATCATTGGCATAACCCTTCCCAACAAACAACCCATTTTTTGACAGAATACCTTGTCAGATTCAAATAAAACCCGAAACCCTTTCTTACAAAGTAAATCAATAGAAACTAGGTTCTTCCTAATTTTAAGTATAAATAACACATTAAGAAGAGTTATCTTCTTTATAGAAGTGAAGTCTATCTCCACCGTACCTTTTCCATCAACCTTTGCAAAAGCATTATATGCCATAAGAACCTCTTGAACATTCGAGTCAACATTTTTTTCAAATTGCTTGAACATTCGAGCACACATGAATTATTGCTCCAGAATCTAACCACCAACCAAATTGGACAGTGGTAGAATTGATTTAAGAAATCATAGTCATCGCATTATTGATTTCAGACATTTTCATGTTCGAAAACATGTTTGAAATCATGGCTACATAATTTTCTTCAACTGGATTTGCATCTACCTTCACCGTCAGAATGTTCTTGTCCTTTGAAATGCTTTTGCGGTTAATGCAATCCTTGGCATAGTGTCACTATTTGCCACAAACAAAACAGCAACCCTTTTTTCTTCTTTTATGTTCTCTTAAATTTATGCCCATTTTTTACTTTGAAGTTTTGGCCGATTTTCTGTTTTTTATCCACAGCATTTACCTTGGAATTGTACCAAACAGAATTATCACGTAAACATAACTCTTCCTCATTGCAAAAATGTTTCTGTATTTGCTCCAAAGTAAAGTCCTCCGACTTGTGAATCAGCCTTTTTCCATAGTCTTCCCAACTTTGAGACAATTCACAATAATTGCTCCAACTTGAAAAGCTTCTGAATTATTGATCTTGAGTGCACAAATCTTATTCACAATCACTTGCAATTCATGGACTTGTTCCAGCAAGGGTTTAGTATCAATAAACTTGAAATCAAAATACTTTGCGATTAGATATTTGTTGGTACATTACTCCTCCGCTTTGTACTTGAATTCCAGTGCATTCCAAATTTCTCTAGCCAACTTCATTTCAATGAATAAGTCATACAAACGATCAGATAGTGTATTCAGAATATGTCCTCGACAAAGTAATTCATCATCCACACGCTTCTTCTTCTCCTTATTAACACTCTCAATGGCTTCTGCACTTGGTTGTCCTCAATTGGAAGTAGGCTCAAGATCTTTTATAGGCGCCAAGTTAAGATCCAGTATGTAGGAGATCTTCAGAGCAGTGAGTAAGAACATCATCTTGTCCCTTCAGCGAGCAAAGTTATTCCCATTGAACCGGTCCAGTTTGACCATATCTTGATTCATAACTTTGATCGTCTCCGACTCCATTGTAGCAAAATAAATCCTTAAAATTGTTGGGAAAATATAGCTTCAAATTAGGAAAACAATGAAGACGGATATTCAAAGTACTCAAGTCGGACTTTGAGACGTGATATTATTTTCTTTAAGGATTTATTTGCCCCCACAAAGTTGCTAATGATCACTGGCAAAAATCTTTCAGGATACAACAATGTCTCAAAATGAGAATACTATATATCAATTCTAGTATTACTCCAAGATCTCTTTAAGAAACAATCAAAAAATTGGCTATAGTTTTCGGAATGAAGGTTCGGAAAATGATCACACTGTTTCTTCCAAAAACGACAAGTATATATATAAAACAGTCTTACATGCAACTCTTCGTAAAAAAATTTTCTAAAAAATGAACAAACACATCCTTTCGAAAATTGTTCAATTAACAAATGCGTCCCTTCGGAAGAAGTCGAAAGCCGAACAATTGCAATCCTTCGAGAAAAGTTGTAAACCGAATAAATAATTTTTTCCAAAAGTTTTCTTGAAAAGACACAAACAAAATTTGGAATAATATTTTTTAAAATAAATAAAAAAATTATTTATATTTATTTCAAAAATTCTCAAAAACAAAAGGCAACCTTTGAATTGATTAAAAATTAATAACATTAAAATAAATAACTAAATGCATGCGCCAAATAATCGCACAATTATTTGCGCACTTGCACGATGGTGGAGTCTAGCTCCACCCAATCATTCCTTGAGGTACACAAGGAAACTTCACACTTTTAAATTGGCTCACTTCTTTCCATTTCCTCCCCATTTTCCTATGTGAGACAATGAAAACGCACTTAACTTGTTTTAACAAACAAACCTCCAATATCATATGTGTCAATTCTCCCATCCTTTGTGCACTAGATAATTGCTGGAGACGTAGAAATATGTGCTTCCACGAGTAAGTCCAAAAGAAAGCGAAGGTGCGGTGACTAAGCGTGATTGGATTTTGCCTAATTCGACCAATCAAGTCGAATAATGCTTGTTGCAACAACAGCCAAAAGAGATTTGAGTAATTGATAGAAACACCCTATGCCAACTTCAAGATGATTGATACAGAAAAATTCCTCTTTTCAATGGTCAAAACTCTGTTAAAAAAAAATGGTCAAAACTCTAAAGCTCATTGAAGCTCACTTTCCCAATATGCTTGATCGATTGATCTTTGTAAAAAGTCTGGAACGGATCTGCTTTGAGAATGGACCATAAAAAATAAGCGATCCCTTTGTCTCGGGGAGCTTCTGCACAATGAATTATGTTTGAGCCGTTTGTCTTGCCGGAAATTAGCTGGTAAAATGCCTGCTTCATCTTTTGCCTTTTGACGCCGGTTAGAAACATGAGTTAATATGGAACTTTTTTAATCCATTAGAAATATTCACTTAGGTTTTGGAAATAAATTTCCGCCGCTTAAAAGGACTTAACATTTTCTAGAATCTGATTTGACTTTCACCACCACCAAGACCATTCCCATATCCAGGACTCAAGATATCGAGGAAAGAACTCAAGATCCTGATAACCTACTCTTCGAACCCGATACCCGAAGGGCCGGGCTTTGCAACTTAAGGTCGAATTTGAGACATCGGTGCTCAAATGCCGGACCCATTTAATGTAACATAAAAGAGTGATTGCACAAGTGGCAATTCGCCAACACGAGTAAACACACTACACACGATGGCGCACACGCATGAATGCAGCAGAGGAGAACTCTCAATATTTTATATAACAAGAAAACTTAACATATTTGAGGAACTAATGAAATTCTAATTAAATTACAAACAAATTATATCCTACCATATGTTAAATATCAAGGAAATTAGTAAAAAGTTATAATATTTAAAATACACACCCGTGTCACCGATCCTTGAACTTGGGACCCCAATCCCCATGCGCTTTACCTAGGGCTAAACCAAGACCAAATAATCTAAATTTGAGAACCCAATCGCCTCATCTACAGAGATGGGGACTACAGCTGCCAAACGTAGACCTGGGGTCGGACTGAGGAACCAAGTGCTCGGACCCATCAAATTCGAGACCACGATGCTTAGTCTTGAGACTTCAGAACTGGACTCGGAACGTCGTTGCCTTGAACCTGGGACCCCGCTCGCTACTAGGCAACAAAGCAAGATGGGACGTCGGTCCTCTGCTCCCAATGCCTCGTACCGAGCCTCGGGAGTGCAAAGAATCCGGATCTTGAACTTGGGAAACCTTTCCCCTCGACCCCGAATCTTGGACCCGTGGAACACAGTCCACGGTCTCGAGGAATGGATCGTCTGATGTGCGCTGATCTCGAGTCTTTTTCTTTAGAAAGTTGTTTTAGAACCTTTTGAAAGCAAATATCTCAAAATGATTTTTTTTTTCAATCTCATTTGAAAATATGAACTAGTAAAAAGTTGAACAATTTTTTTGTGGATATAGATAACTTCGAAAGCTCCAATAGATAAATCTTTGATAAAAAAAAAATTCAAAAACGTCCAATTTCCAAGTGACAAATGGCCCATCAACTGCTCTGCTTTTGTTTGAAGTTTGTCCAGCCATTACTAATCAGTTACCATATACTATGCATGGATCTTTCTTAAAAATGTATATAATTGCCGGCTGTTGAGTCCTGACGTGCTAATGCAATTGATAAGTGGACTAATCCACTTTCAGCCTGGATTGACTAATATAGTTTTAGGCCTGGGTTTGATAGACTTTAATTCAAAGGCCGGTTCCTAGATGACCCAAATCAACCAATTTCCACCAATCTAGGTTTTTTCATTAGGTTATTTCAACAATTGTGGTACAGATACTAAATTCATGTCCAGGTTCAGCAATATGGAAGTTGCCGGATTGGAGACAAAGCAGTTTTCTCCGTCCCGACGAGGCAAAAAAAGCATCACCTAATTCACCATAGGACAAAAAATAAATACCTAAACCAGAAAACGATTACGCAACCTTCAAATGAAATTCAACCTTCATAATAACAAAAGCATAGAGCTTATGCGTCCATGTATTAGAATTACGACTTACTTAAGATGGGAAAAACTACCCAAAAGCCATGAACAAATAGTACAAGTTCCAATATCGTAATAAACTGTCCAATTCGGCTAGTGTAGTCATGAACCTTTCAACAATTTTGTAATATAGTCTATCCAACTAATTTATGTCAGGAAATTCTGATGTTGTGGTGCAAATCAATGCTTGTCATCTTATGTGGTAAGGGTTAGTGATATTAACGTGTACAACTCTACTCAAAACGACGTCATTTTGAAAAATTTTATAGATATTTTGATCTTTTCTTCTCTTTTCTTTCATTGTTTACTGTTCACGGTCTTTTTCTTCGTTTCTTTATTCTTTCTGAGGTAAGAACAGAGCCAAGAGACGAGAGATGATACGATGATTCTCTGGTCGCTAAGTGGAATCGTGCTTTGCCTTCTGAAAATCATTGGCTTATCCGCAATACAATATCACAGCTTTTGAAACCACTGCATTGGTGGCCGCAATGGTTTGGGCTCTCTCCCCCTCACGAAAGAGAGGAGTTCGAATCCCCTCACAATCGCTTGGGGTCTTAAGTGAGACGTCAGGGGATGGTGGATCCTTCCGTTTACGTGTCCCTTCAAGTTTACTTACAGACACCTTGCGTGTGTAATCTTATGGTTTGGATTAGTCATCAAAGGTCTCGTGGTTCGTACTAACGTCACTGCTGATGTCAAACAAGAAAGAGGGCCGGTGAGAAATAGACCAGAAACAAACAAAGACGAAATAACCAAATAAGGGAAACCCCCAAGCTTGATCTCCGTGAAGCCTTCCCCAGGTTGCCTAAACCATAATATATTTAGCCCGATAGAGACATGTGTCCTCTCACAAAAAAACACCATCTGGCCAAAAGCTGAAATTTTTTGGTCAGTATACAAATGCACATTGCGAAAATATATACCATATACACGAAGGACGAATTTTGCCATGTCTATCCGGTTTAGTTTCGAAAAATCTTGACCTACTATCATATAGACTTGACCAAAAACAAACGCTTCGCTTTTGTCATAAGTTCGAATAGTTGGTTTCTCATATATTTTGGATACTATTCTTCTCCATATCCTTATTTTCATCTCTCTCTTTTTTTTTTCTTTTTTATTCTTGGGGCATGTGATTTTGAGGTCGTGTATCCTTTAATGAAATCTTAATTGCTCGCATACTTGTCAAAGTTATAACTTATAATATAATGGATGCATTCAAAATCAAGTGGTCAAGAGATTATCTTAGATATTAGCCATTTTAGCTGATGACATGGTAACCGTGCAAATAACGTATCCTTCAAAAAGGGGATTGGGAAACGAATATGCTGTTTCATATTCCATTGTGTGGTCCTCATCCAATGGACAGTGAACACCTCTGATCGATTCGTATAGAAAATGGAACCAAATCGCCACGATACAACTCTACGCGATATATTTCGTTTTCAATCTTCCAAGTTTAAGCGATGAAACCAATGTCTTTATTTCCCTAAGGATCAACAGCACAGTACATCGTTCCCTCGCCAGATATTACAAAAGATGACTAGTCCTCGAACTGTTCGTCTCACACAATACAGTCATCTACTGCTTCCGTCAGAATTTTCTGCTTCAATGCCTTCTGTTCTCTTTACTTGACATGCTTCAAGAACCAATTCAAAGTGTCCTCTTGGGCCTCTTTGGCGCTCTTGACCACCAATTCATTGTCGTCGTCGTACCTCACACTCCATCCATGACTAACACCAGGGAATATCTTCACGTAGCTCTCAAACTGCAAAACCGGGGTCTTTGAATTAGCGATGTGTATAAGTAACCAGGCAGGGAAAGTGCTTTGCAAGCGACATGACGGGAACGTGGAAAAACGATTGCATTTTCCGACAATTGGTTGGCAACCAACGCAAAGCATCCTAAGAAGCTTACTTCAGTTTTAGCCGACATGATCTCCCCGAACTTTTTCAGTTGTTCCGGTGGGGAAGAATGGTCGATCTCAGCTCCCAATATAGCAGTTGGAATCTTGATAGCTGAACAAAGAACAGAAGAAAATAAGGTCTTATAAGGCTTCCAGTTTAAGGAACACTTCTCAAGCAGACAAAAGCTGTGCCATCGATTTTTTGTAATTGACCGGACATGTTATAGCAAGTTTCTTCGTCACTCTTGGCTGCATTGCAGACTCCCATCAGAATTCATAAATTTAATTGTTCATGAGCATTTCATAATAGGCGATAAAGGTTCCCGTGCCAAGTACCAAGTCTAATACCCTCATGAAGAAATTATATAGCTGTGGCTGAAAAGAAAATAGCAAGTCCATGTTTATTGGCATAGCTTTACCTTTGATTTGATCTTCGGTCATAGGACTGGGGTGCAGAATAACTGCTGCCTGAATGTCTTCAGTGCCTGCTAATTTCACCAGCACCACTCCTGAAAAGAATAGGCAAGCTCTTTTTAACAACTTGAAAGAACTTTTCTGCAAGTCAACAAAACTAGTTTCTCAACGGTCAATGTAGAACAAATTCCCATTTCTTAACCCAACAACCCCCTCAGAACTGGGAAAGTAAATTCAGAAAATTTTACCTCCCCAACAAAATCCTGCAGCCCCAATGGCAGACACACCTTTGCTCTTAAGAGCAGCAATCACTGGCTTGGCATCTTCATGCCCTTTATCCTAAAGAAGCAAATGAAGTAAACATTTATAAAAAGACTGTCTAAAAGTCGGTAACATCGAAATTCATGAGGCTTTTATTCTACTTATGCTGTTTCATGTTTTGCATTTGGAATTTTATATAATAAAGATCTTGATGGGTGTCGAAAATCTTTGAAATGACCAGCAATCTCCAACCAGGTCTAAATACCAATGCAACTTACAGCGTGTGATATGAGTCTACAAATCAAGTTTGCACAGTAGAAAGCCCTTTGTTTCCTCTGAACTTCTAAATGTACTGTCACACTTTCACAGCCTGAAGTAGTGAAAAACTCACCGTGCCATGATTCTTAAACCAAGCTTCTCTATTGAAATTAGGACTAGTGAAATCAATAATGGGATCTCCGTAAAAGAAATCAGGTACAACCACCAAGAATCCCGCGGATGCAATTTTATCTGCGAGTTTCCTACACAATGAAAGCATTCAGCAAATAAGTATGACCATTTGAAAAGGTAACTCTTATCATTCTCAATCTTGTTAAAACATAGAATCATGCCGGGACTGTCAAGAAGGCAACCCCAGCTTATGTGATTTTGGTGTTGCAACTAAGGATAACTCTATCTCAAGATGAAACCGAATTACATAACCAGCTGAGCCATATTAGTAGCAGAAATCATTAGAACAAAGAAAACTGTGATTCATATTGAATCAAGCGATGTATATCAAATGTCAGCTGAACTATGCCACGAAGTCCCGCATGTATATACAATTCAACAAATGATGTTTTAACTTGGAACAGAAGAACGCCAAACACACTCATCCAGAACGAACTGGCTTCGCCCTCATGTGCCATCTAATGCTCTTCGTCATCACAGGTGAAAGGTGAACGGAAAAGCAAAGCTTTCAAATGTATGCTATCCGGAGAATACAGAGTTTATTCACTATGAAACTTCAAAAGATGGCACTACAGAACAACATATACATAGAACAACTTGAGAAAGATTCCATACCTCAGCTTAGGAGCCTCATACCCTGCACAAACAGATGAGGAAAGATCATCAATCAAGCAGCAATATCATGGACCAATCGAAAAGCACAAGAACGACAAAGAACCAAGAAGATATACATAATTGACCAAAAGAAAAGACCCAACTGAGAGAAACACCACAAAATCAAAATTAAAGAAATGGGCCAGTACCGAAAACATCGGCGATGAGAAGAACAGCACGCTTGGAATCGGAAGGGCCGGTGACGTAAGTCTTGAGACCTGCCAGCTCTTTAACGTGTCCTGCTCCGCAAGTGGAGCTCAGGTTTGGTGGGTTCTCAAAACACTGAGAGCTCGACATTTTCCTTTCTTCCTCAGAAATCTGGTGAACGTGGGACGTACTAGGGGTGAGGAATCAGTGCAAGAACGGGACAAGTTGCGAGAGGCAACAAAGGAAAAGAACGAGTATTTTATAAGGAAGAGATGGAGGGCCTCAAGGCGTCATCACATGCGTCACTCGGGCAATGATTACTTTCCTCACGTCGAGGCATTGAAGATGAAGGAGAAAATATTGGGTGGTCCGGGACCTCCACGTCAGCGTGGTCCCCGGCCACTCACGAGGTGCCATGTGGATGGTGTGGGCCCACTTGGTGTCTTCTGCCCTCTTCCCCTCTCTCTCTCCTCTTCCCAGCCTGTCGACGCCCTCTCTCCTCTTAGCCTGCACGCTCTCTCTCCTGTCAGAGCATTTATTGCGGGGAAAAACTTTCCTCTTTCCTTCGTTCGAGAAAGAAAACGGCCGTTCGTTCCTGTCGTTCCTCTGTCCCTCTCTCCATTTGTTTCCTTTCGAAATTTTGAATCTGAACTTTTCTCCCTCTCTCCGCGCTCGTTGCTGCTCCGCCGTGCATCAAGCGGCTGTTCCCCTCCCATCGCTGACGGGCCGCCCCTACTCCGATGCTCGCTCGCTTCTCTCTTCGGGCTCGTTGCTGCTCCATCGTTCGTTCCGGCGTTCCCAGGATCGCAGATGCAGCACGCGGAGGAGAAGCAGGCCTCTTCGAGCTCCCCTCAACGTCGGCGAGCGTCGCCCGCAGAGCGAGAGCCCCACACACGGGAGGCTCAGAGGCGAGGTTGCTGGAGAAGTTGGTGTTCCGGAGGACGGCCTCCCCAACCGGCGACGCGGTCGAGGGAGCTGAGAAGGAGGCCGCGGTGGAGTAGTCGAGGGACTTGACGTCGACGTGGCGAAGCCTGAGCTCGGGACTCTTGACGCGGACGGTGAGGGCAAACCCGAGGAAGGCGGCGCGGAGGATGACGATCGGGGCAAGGGCGTAGACGAAGCACTTGCTGCTGCTGCGCCTCTGGTTGCGGCAAGGCGGCGGCTTGGCGAAGTGGGCGAGCTCCAGGTCGTCGCTACGGAGGCAGGGTCCGGAGGGCACGATTGGGCTGGTTGGATCTTCTTTAGGCATCACGAAAGTCAGAGTTCAAGTGAATGCGAGAGAGCACGGTACCGAAATCTCTTCGACATGATGGTCGACGCGGTGATCACGGCCATGGCGGTTGCGGGGCATGAGAACATCCCGGTGATTGTGGCCGAGACAGGGTGGCCAAACTCGAGCCCCGATGCAGCAAAGATCGACGCCAACGAGCTCTACTCCGAAATGTACGTGAAGGGCCTGTTGGGACACCTGAGGTCGGGGCAAGGGACGCCATTGAGGAAGGAAGGCGTTGCGGAGGCTTACGTTTACGAGCTGGTCGATGAGGAAGCAAATGAGACGACGAGCAGCCAAGCTCGCGCGAGGAACTGGGGGATCTTGTATGCGAATTTGAGCGAGAAGTATGAGGTCCAGTTCTCTTGTGCCGCCCGCTATTGTGGGTCGTTGGAGGAGCTGTTGATTGGGTTCGTGTTGATGCTGCTGATTTTGGTCTGGTTGATATGGTATATACCGAATTCCCCATGGTGATTCCATTTCGACTGGGGTTTGATTTCGTTCTTGCTCTTTCTCTTCGATGGAGCGGGTCCCTCTCGAAGAAGATGATTTCTTCACGTCTGCGTTCTGGGTTTGAATCTTTGATGGTCTAAAGCACTTGCAGCCAGCTGATTCTGCTGTTTCGTTTTTTCTCTGTTCTTATGATACGATATTGATCTTGATCTTGATGTAGTTCTTTTGTTCTTTTATGGGGGTTCTGGATGTGTTAGAGATGGATTTGAAATCAGTGGTAATCGGATGAGAAGTGGAGTGATCTGGAATCTTGCTCGATCAAGCAAATTCTTTTTGTCTTTCTTTTCTTTCGCTAGCGAGCCAGAGGATTTATCTTGTTCTTTTCCCTACTGTTGTTTAGCTCGGAGCAAGGAGTTTCTGCAAATTTTAATTGAATGCCATGGCTCTGCCGCTGTTACTGGTTTCCTGAATGCGAAATGGGTGGAGTCAAATCGAATTTTTCGTAGCAGTACTTGAACTCAAGGTGGGAATTCGGAAGATTTATGCATGCTATCGAGAGTGTGTGGTAAACTGCAATGCCACACAAAGCTCCAATCTTTTTAGGTAGAAGAAGAGTTGTCTGCGCAGGCGAAGCATATAATAAAAACCGGGCATTGCTTTGTGCTCAGCGTGATAGATCGGCAGCCCCAATTTGAATTTGATTGAAGATAACCCAGGCTCGATGCAGCATAATGCAAAAGAGGAGATCGATTAGAGTTTTTGCTAACCACAGGGCAATGATCTGAGAATCTTTGATCTTTCACTTTTATAAAACAAAACAAAGTCAGAATGGAATTCGGAAAATCATGACAAAGAAGGGAAATTGCTTTTGGTGCGGTTATCAATCCCGACGATATTCACAACACCTCAGAAGAACAGAAATTCACTTGTCACTTTTAACAGTTTCTTTCCCTCTCTTGCAAAAACACTTTGATGGAGTGACGGGAATGGTGGTTTTGTAAATTGTCCACTTGCTAGTCAGAATTCGGTTCGTCATCACCCCAAATATCTAACTGGGACACGCGAAAGAAGACATAAGAGAGACAAAATATGCCAAGAAATCATCGGATAAGGCCTCGAGATTTCTTCAAACGATGAAAATTAGCTTTCACCGAGTACAGTGAATCAACTTGAGCAAGCATAACCTAGCAAACTATCATTCTAGTTCGCAAAACTAGGATTTTTGTACAACACTGCTATTTCCTACTAAAGTTGCGCATGAAACCCAAAACAAGCCAGCTGATCTTTCCTCATTGCACACCCCAACATATTCATACAAGCACATAGATATGCACCCCTATTCACACGCGCAAGAGATTATGCCGCTTCCGCCTCCCTCGCATCCCCTACATCAGCGACAAGGACGGCGACTGGGAGAGGAAGAGCCCGGTCGCCGTTGAAGACGGAGGAGAATGTAGATGCGGAGGTGGCAGACGAGGCGGATGCGTAAGTGCGGCGGCGTGGTTTGTCGGACGGCGGGCTCCGTCGTTCGCCGGAGGAGCAACGCGATGAAGGGGCAGAACGAACGAGAAAATATTAGCTGTAGCTCAGATTCAGCGGCAGCCGACGAGGTGGATGCGGAAGCGGGGGCGGTGGCGTGATTCGTCGGACGGCGGCTCCGTCGTCCGATTGGAGAAGAAGCGGAGGGCAGAGCAACCGGGTGCGAGTCAAACGAAAATATGGAGAGAGAGAGAGAATTTGTAAGAGAGAAGGATTGCTTTTATTTTCTTGGGAGGAGAGAGAGAGAGAGAGCCGAATTTTTCAAATTTCCCGAGAGGGAAAAGTTTCTGGTGGGCCCAGAATAGCTCGTTGAAAGGTCAGAGAAGGCTAGCGTAGGCTAGTGAGAGAAAAAAGAAAAAGAAAAATGCAAAAGACAGCAAGCGGGCCACGCTTCCACGTGGCGCCATCTGAGTGGTGCGGGACCACGCTGATGTGGAGGTCCCGGACCACCCAATATTTTCTCAGATGGAAGGGGCGACATTGACTTGACTCGGTGGGAAGGCGTTTCCGATCACTCAATTACTACTGAGAAGTCACAAAAGGTGAGGTTCGGGGGCATTTCCAAATATTTTCTCCAGTGCATCACTTGAGATTTACTTGCATTTATCCCAGCTCATAATTTACTCACGACCGACTGAAGCGAATTGATGTGTGCTTACCTAGTCTAGGTCGACAGCTATGACAAACTTGGATATGGTGACATTCCATTGAACATGATAGAACCCAAGCATATGGGATGAGACCAAGTAGGTCCACAAAATACATATAGTAAGATAACAAAAATCTGAAATTTGGGATTGTGTGGACAGTTTATCCGCATTATAGGCTTATAACAAAGGTGTTTGCATGATTTCGAGTTCGTTTGAGGCACCCCACAAAGCACTCGAGTATAGCAAAACTAGACGCCTCGTTATTAAAATGACACGATCGATGGCGATCATTATCGACATCCAAAACAAGATCAACACCCCAACCATTGGCTTGAAAGCACATTAGGTTGTGGGATTCATGTTTCTAGCGTAGACTGTGGACAGAAAATAAAATAAAATCTCAGTCCATGGAGAAAGTTAGGTGCTCTCGAAACATGACATTGTGGTCCACTGAAATCAATTGCCCATGGAAAAGCACTATCATTTAGTGCGAATAAAGAAAGTAAAAAATGTCCATAACATTTTTACCAAAAAAATAAAAAAATGTTCATAACACTTGCCACCCTATGATTGATTTGGATATATAAGTAGATCATGTCTTAGTGGTAACCTTGAGATTTTCCAAACTAGTTATCTGCATTACATGAGGCATAAAATTGTCTTGTGATGTTTGAATTCAATCTCTGATGTAGTTTTGAGCATCAGGATTATTTGTCGTCAGATATTTCAACATGATTCTATCGATTGAATCAGACCGAATCCTTCCGCATAAGAAAATTTATCAAAACCAAGCATGGCAAAAGAAAGCCCACGGACTCCATTTTTGGATTTAGAAAACTGAACTTACTCTCCTCCGCAGAAATACTTTCCTTTGAATAAACGAATACGCTATCTGATATTCCTCCCCTTGAGGTCCTCATCTAGATGATAGAGAACACATCCAATCAATTTGAACAGAGAATTCAACCCAGATGGCACGGTACAACTCTACATGACATACTTCACTCTCAATCTGCAAAGTTCGATCTACGAAACCGATGTCTTATTCATTAAAGTTGCAACAGAACATTATAAATGACTAGTCCAAAACAGATGACTAGTCCTGAAATTGTTCATAACTCAACAATGCAGTCATCTGCTGCTTCCTCACTATATTCTGCTTCAATGCCCTACTTTTCACTTGACATGCTTCAAGAACCAATTCAACATGTCCTCTTGGGCCTCTTTGGCACTCTTGACGGCGGACTCGTCATCGTCATTATACCTCACACTCCATCCATGTCTAACACCAGGGAATATTTTGACATAACTCTCGAACTGCAAAACCAGGATCTTTGAATTGGTGATGCATAGAAATAACCAGAGAGAAGAAGTGCTTTGCGAGCTCACTGACGGGAATGTGATAAAACAGTAGGATTTTCCAACATTTTTTCTTGCAACAAATGCACAAAATATCCTAAGTCGCTTACTTCAGTTTTAGCCGACATGATCTCCCCTAACTTTTTCAGTTCGTCTGCAGGGAAAATGTGGTCATTCTCGGCTCCCAATATAGCAGTTGGAATCTTGACGGCTGAACAAAGAACAGACAAAAATAAGATTTTTGCGGCTTCCAGTTTAAGGAACTCTTCTCAAACAGACAAATGTTGTGCGATCGATTTTCTTGTAATTGACCAGACGCATGGCAGGTTTCTTCATCACTCTTGGCTGCATTTGCAGCCTCTTTTCAGAATTCATAAACTTATACATAAGCGCATCATATTAGTCCACAAAGCCTCCCATGCCAAGTACCCAGCCTAATACCCTCATGAAAAATTATGTTGCTATGGTTGAAATGAAAATAAGAAGAAATTCCATGTTCACTGGCATAGCTTTACCTCTGATTTCATCTTCGGTGATACGACCAGGGTGCAGAATAACTGCTGCTTGAATGTCTTCGGTGCCTGCTAATTTCACTAGCACCATTCCTGAAAAGGATAGGCAAGCTCTTTTTAACAAACTTTGAAAGAACTTTTCCGTAAGTGACCAGAACTAATTTTTCTATGATGTTTTGGGGAACAATTTTTCCCTATTTAACCCAATAACCTCCTCAGAACTGTGAAAGTGAATTCAGAAAATTTTACCTCCCCAACAAAATCCTGCAACCCCAATGGCAGACACACCTTTACTTTTAAGAGCGGCAATCACTGGCTTGGCATCTTCATACCCTTTATCCTAAAGAAGTAAATGAGGTGAAAGTTCACGAAAAGACAACTAAAAAACTGGTGACATGAAAATTCATGGTGCTCTCATTCTACTGATACCGCATCATGTTTCACATCTTGAATTTGGTAAAATACAGACCTAGATGGGTGTCGAAAATCTTTGAAATGACCAGCACTCTCCAACCAGATCTAGCTATTAATGCAACTTATTGCATGTGATATGAGTGTAGAAGTCAAGTTTGCAATTTGGAGATCCCTTGTTTCCTCTAAACTTCTAAAGGAGTGGAAAACTCACCGGGCTATGATTTTTTAGCCAAGCTTCTCCATTAAAATTAGGATCATTGACATCAATAACGGGATCTCCGTAATAGAAATCAGGTACTATCACAAAGAATCCCGCTGATGCAACCTTATCTGCAAGTTTCCTTTACAACAAAAGCAGTCCGCTAATAAGTATGACAATTTGAAAAGGTAACTCTATCATTTTCAATCTTGTCAACGCATAGAATGCCATGACCCTTAACAGGGAGATCCCAGCTTATGTGATGTCGGAGTTGAAACTAAGGCTATCTTTATCTCAAGATGAAACTGTTGAAAAAGCACCGCCTCTCTCTCTCTCTCTCTCTCTCTCTAGAGCTCTCTAGATCCCTTTCTCTAGATTTGTCTCTTGTCCTCTAGAAGTCGCAGAGTCAAAAGAAAACATGCAGCCCACAATTGTTGACTATTTAAAGTCGGCAAGTTGAGAGCTTGAAGGACTCCACCGACTTTGCAGCCTATAAATAGGAGGAAGTGTGTCTTGTATGAGAGAGTTGAGAGGTAGGTGATAGGGGTCTTGTGTGTGTGTAAGAAGTGTGAGGAGTGTGTGTACGTGGGAAGTGTGTACGTGAGTGTGTGAGTGGGTGGGAGTAGGTGGCGTGAAGTGTGTACGTGAGTGTGTGAGTGGGTGGAAGTAGGTGGCGTGAAGTGTAGAGTGAGAAAGAGTGAGTGGGTGTGTGCAAGAATTGTGTTTGTGTGAGGTGTGAGAGGTGTATGAGAGTGGTGTGTGTAAAGAGTTTGCAATATTGCTTATATAAAATAAAGTAATTATTTTACTTGCACATCCACTTGATTTCTCAACAGAAACCGCATCACATAAACAGCTGAGCCATATAAGTAGCAGAATTTATTAGAACAAACAAAACTGTCATATATGTTGAGTTAAGCAATGTGCATCAAATGTCAGTTGAACTATGCCGCAAAATCACGTGTATATGCATTTCAACAGATGATGTGTAAACTTGGAAAAGAAAAACACCAAACACCCTCATCCAGAATGAATTGGCCTCACCCTCATGTGCTATCTAATGCTCTTCAGCATCACAGGGGAAAGGTGATCGAAAAGGCAGAGCTTTCAGATACAGGGAGAATACAGAGTCATTCACTTGCAAACTTTAAAAATTGGCACTATAAGAAAGATTCTATGCAATTAATCACGCCATACCTCAGCTTAGGAGCCTCATACCCTGCACAAACAGATGAGCAAAGGATCCATCAAGCGGTAATTTCATGGATCAATCGAAAAAGCACGAGAACGACCAAGAACCAAGAAGAAGTAACACAATCAACCAAAAAAGAAAGACCCATCAGTGAAACAACACAGAAAATCAGAATCAAAGAAATGGGCCATTACCAAAAGCATCAGGGATGAAAAGAAGAGCACGCTTGGAATCAGAAGGGCCGGTGACGTAAGTCTTGAGGCCTGCGAGCTCTTCGACACGCCCTGCTCCACAAGTCGAGCTCAGGTTCGGTGGGTTCTCAAAGCACTGAGAGCTCAACATTTTCCTGTTCTTTCATAAAAAAAATCTGCCGAATGCTGGACGCACCAAGAGCGAGGTCTGAGTGAAAGAATGAGACGATTTATGAAGGGAACGTTGGAAAAAGATCGAAGTTCTGCAGGAAAAGATGGGACGTTGGCGGCTTTGACTAAAGGTTTTGGTGGTATTCTCAAACCACTCCGAGCTCAACATTTTCCTGTTCTTTCACCAAAAAAATCCGGTGAATGCTGGACGCGCCAAGAGCGAGGTATGAGTGAAAAATGAGACAATTTATGAACGGAACATTGGAAAAAGATCGAAGTTCTGCAGGAAAAGATGGGACGTTGGCGGCCTCATCGCATGCGTCAACAACTCAGACACTGAATTCTAAAGAGAGTGGCGGCTTTGACTAAAGGTTTTCGTGGTATTCTTCAAAGATTTTTCTCCCGTGAAGAGTGAAGACCGCCTTATCTCAATCCACCAATCAATTTGTCGAGAGTGTCCATTTGATAGAGCCCAGCAAGTCATCTGCAAAAGTCCAGAGACCGTTTCCCAAGATCGAAACTTGCAATGAGCAAGACGCGAAAACAAGACCAGATCATTTCCAAAAGATCAGATTTTGCAGTGCTCAAGCTTGTCACGTGAATTTTTTTTTTTTTTTTAATATGAAAGGGAGGGCGTTTCCATTTACGACGGATTGAGGTGAACCGATGGGCACTTAGCTAGTCCAGGTCGATAGTTGTGACAAACTTGGACGATAAACATGGCTTGGGGATGAGACCAAGTGGGTCCACAAAATTAATGCATTAAGATTACAAATATACAAAACTCGAGATCATGTCGGCGGTCTCTTGACATTACAGGCTTGTGTCGAAGGTCTTTATGCAATTTGGAGCTCGTTTTGGGCACCTCACAAAGAGCTTAAGTATGGCAAACTTCGACTGATCTTTATTAAGACAATCTAGTTGATGATCTAACGTTTAAAACAAGATCAATGCTCCAATCATTAGCTGGAAATCATATTGGGTAGCAGCATTCGTATTTTTATATTAGAATGCAAATGGGAGAAGGAATGAAATATTAATCTACTAAGAAATTATTATGTGTTCTCAAAGTATAACGTTTCAATCTATCCAAATGAATCATCAAGTAAAAAAATACTATTATTGATCTTGAAATAAGATAAAGGAAGTTTGTAACACTTGCCATGCTATGATTGATTTAGATAAATGAGAACCTCGCGTCTCAAAAGTAATTATATAATTCTCAGACCTCGTTATATGCATCGTGCCGGACAGAAAATTGTCTTGTGACATTGAATTTTATCGTTGATGGTTGATGTAGCTTAGGAGAGCAACTGAATAGTGTTCGACAAGGCCCATCAGCCACCCCATGGGCCTGTCCAGGCTGGACCCATCAAAATCTGGGCTTCTGGACATGGACCAGGTCTCGGACAAAGCATGTCCACAAAATTTGGTAATGTCTCCTCTTGTTGTGCGGACAAATGGTGTTCTGTTTTTCGAAAGTAAAAAAAAAAAAAAAATTCGTTAAGTTTGCAATATTCCAACTCTTTTGAAATTGACTAGAGGGAACAATTTAGCTTGTATTTTGTAAAATCTCAAACTCATCAGACGATCACCGTTTGTACATGTTACATTAACTTAATAGAACAAAAATCACGAAACAAACATACTTTACATATATGCATATATATATGGAATGATTTGAGTCATAGTGGTTCGGTTTATATATGATGATTTTCACCTAAGTTGATGCATAAATACATACATAGGTGATAAATAATATAATGACAAAGCAAATAAATTCTTGTGGGTATTTCATGACTCGGAGCATGAGAGGCCCCGCCTTTGGAGTACGTGAACGGTTGATGTGTGTGGTATGAAAAAATCCGTCAAATCAAGGTACCAACTTTTTCTATGGCGATGTCTCCTCATTCTCTGTGTTTGGCCCGGCCACCCTAGGCATCAAATAATGATTAATCCTTTGCTTTAAAAAAAAAAAAAAAGAATCATTTGACTCTTTATAAAAACGCGTTAAACTTAATCAACATCAAGATAAAGACTCATTGTGGCGACAATCATTTCTGGATGCGCAGACCTACACCAATCCCACCATTGAAAATGTTACTCGCGCGCGTAAAATGTCATTGTCGATGCGAATATATGCTTTTTTTTTCCCCAAACCCAATCAGACTCGATTTCTTAGGCCAACGTTGTCTTGATGATAATCAAGATGATTTCTTATCAATTAAGCCGTTCTGGCCCTAGAGATGTTGACATTGGGGCGCTCCGTAACTTGTGATGGGCGCAATCATTTTGTGGAGTGCACAAGTTGTGCGAAGCTTATCTATTTTCCGATAGTGGTTGTCGCAATCGATGGGGTTCCTTCCTTTTTTCCATCTTTTGGCTGGATGCTATGATGGTGAATCTATAATTGGGTTTTCTTTAAGGTGGAGTCTATATTTCAACTTTTCTGTCTTGCCCTTTGTGGGTAATCCTTTCCTTGTTTGTGTCGGTTCAAGGTTTCTCAATTAAACAGACTTTTGGGTGAAATTGCTCACTAGTGGCAATACAAATCCAGCTCCCACCAGAGATGATATTAAATTTTTATTTTCCCTAATTATTAGGCATGGATTTTCTTTTTTTGACCTTTCGATAAATTGGTGAATTTAAGAAGCAAATTTGTATGGTTAAGAAATAAAAACCCAATGATGATCCAAATCGAATTAGTATATATGCAAGCTATGGAGCAACAAGTGTTGAACAAGCACTACTGCTAGACAAGTGATGCCTTGACAACACCTACGATAGCCCAACGTAACCTAAATGAGTGATAGCGTACATGGGAATTCCTTAACACAAGTAAACACTCATGATATGCATTTGATGCACATGCATGAAATGCTATGAAGAAAACCTCACTATTTTTTCATTAATTTATGGGAAAATTCCAAATAAGAGCTTAAAGTGCTCTTCTTTTTTTCCTCATATAATGGCCTAAAGTAGACTTTATTTTAAATAAAGACTTGAATTGCTATAATTTTCTCAAATAAAAACTTGAAGTAGAATTGTTTCATATAAATACCTAAAGTAGCCATATCAGTCTAGAGGCTAACCTTGCTAATCGTAAGGCATTTTCTTCTTTAAAAAAATGTCCTTTTTGTCCTTTTTTTTGTTCTTTTGTTTTTCTTTTTTCCCCATCTTCCATCAAGTTGCTGGACTCAAGCAACGGCTCCTCCTCCTCGGCATTGGGCAAGTGTCACCTCACTTGGGCTAGCAAAGGCAACCTTCACCCTCACCCCAACGCCAGCAAAGGCAACCCTCACTTGAGACATGGCAAGAAGGAAAGGAGAAAACTAAAAAATATATACTTAGATTTTTCTTTTAAAACTAAATTACCCCTTCTCAAATGGCAGAATAGTCAACGGCCAACCAAAAGTCCTTATTTGAGAGAATTTGGTCAATTCATGTTTTCTCTAGCCCTTATTTAAAATAACGTTTACTTCGGACTCTTATTTGAGAAAATGAGCGCACCATATGCCATCATTTGAAATTTTCCCTTAATTCATCAATAAATAAGCTAAATTACAAGAAAATGCATATTTATATCTAAAACACTTAGGAAATTCTAATTTTATAATATGAAATATGTAAACTAATAAGAAATTCTATCCCACAATATCTTAAATATGTAAATGATAACTATTGAAACAAATCATTCAGTATTCTAAAATAATTTCTAAAATAAAGAAAGACAAGAGAATAAATAAAAATCATAATATTTAAAAACACGCATCCCATGTCATCAACTTGGGAACAACGGGCACCGTCCCTGGCACCTAGGGTTGAACCAAGCCTTCAATATCTAACTCAAAACTCAAACCGTTGAACTCACGAAGAGATGAGACTTTGGCTACCAAACATAGAACCTTGTGGCTGGACTTAGGAACTAGTTGCCCAGACCCATGACCTTGGGTGTTTGCTTAGGTCATGTTTGATAACTGGCCAAATAGTAAAAAAATTTATTCTTTTATTTCTGGGAGCAGTTTTGAAATAGAATCGTGTTTAGTAAAATTTTTGTTCCCAGGAACAAATTTCTATTTTTTTGTTTCCGAAAGTAGATTTAGAACAAAATCAAGAATAAAAAAAAAAAAAGTCTATTTTTGTTCTCGAGAACAATTCTAGAATCAATTTCTCTTTTTATTTTCTTTTTTCTTGCTCTTCTTCCCTTTTCTTCTTCTTCATCTACTGCCACCGCCGTGGTTGCCATCCACCGTTCGTCGCTTGCCGCCGTCAATCACCGGCAACCAGTCCGACGAGGCTTGGAGGGGTTGGGCGAGCCTCATCAGTGGCCAAGTGGGCCTCACCCAACCCCACCGAGGCTCGGCCGACGAGGGCCAACCTCGTCGAGGGCGTCGGCGATGTTTTGGTGAGGTTTCCGACCCTCGTATGGCCGGTCGCCAACCAACCTACCAGCAATTGGCCACTTGAAGAAGAAGAAGAATATGAGAAAGAAAGGGAAACCAGAATAGAAGAAAAAATAAAAAGGAAAAAAGTAATAAAAATATTTAAAAATTAAAAGAAAATGATTTAGGATAGAAATTTTGAACAATGTACCAAACGCAATTTTATTCCGAGAATTGAAATTTTGGATAGTTATTAAACGGCTTAAAATGTTTATAAATTATTCCCAGGAACAAACACGTAATCAAACGCACTCTTATGGATCAAATTCGAGACTATTGATTAGTCTCAAGACCTCTTGGATTCAAAACGTCAGTGCCTTGAACATGAGATCCCAATGCACGCCACTAGAAGACAAGGCAAGACAAGACCTCGGTGTCCTACTTAGTGCCTCATATACAATCTCGGGAGCCTAGAGATTCCAATACATGGATGATGTAAATTGACCCTGGATCATCGACATAAGCATCCTAGTCCACAGCCAATACCCCACTCTCATTGGTTCTTGGCACAAGGATCAAGGTCTATAGATATGGTTCATTCGATGTGTGCTAAACTTGGATCTCAAAAAATAGTTTGGAAATACAAAGGTCTCAAAATGACTTTTACTTATTTGAAAAGCTGAATTAAGAAATGCTAAACAAATATTCTGAAAATTAACAACTTCGAAATCTCCAACATAAAGATCTTATCAAAAAAAAAAAAAAAATTCAGCAATGTCCAATCCCCAAGAGACAAATGGCCCATCATATGCTTTGCTTTTGTTTGGAAGTTCGTTGAGCCATTATCAACCAGTCACAATATGCTGCTGGATCTTTCTTAGGAATCCAGCTAATCGCCGGCTGTTGGAGTCCTGACATGCTAATGCAATTGATGAACGGGACACTTCAATTTCAGCTTGGATCGACTAATATAAGTCTACGCCTGGGGTTGATAGACTTTGATTCTGGGGCTGGCTCCTCGAGAAGCCAAATCAATCAATTCGGACCAATCCAGGTTCTTGTCATTAGACTATTCCACCAACTACTGTAAGGGTGCCAAAGTTCACATCCAAGTTCAGGGATATGGAAGTCGCCGGATTGGAGACAAATCAGTTGTCCCTGTCATGACGTTAACGTGTGCATATTATATCCCGACGAGGCGGAGAAAAGCATCAGCTAATTCGCCATTAGGGCAATAATAAGTACCTAAACCAGGAGATGATAATGTAATCTTTTAAGGAAGTTCAACCTTGATGACGAGGAAAGCATAAAGCTTACGCGTCCGTGGATCGGAACAACAACCCAACCAAGATGCAAGTGCTTCTCTCTTCTCTTTGGCTTAAAAAGGAGCCACGTATGTGAGTGGAATTGGGTGATTGTTTGTACGCACCGTGCGCACGCGTGCTTAATAATCATTATGCTTATTTTGATTTGAATTTTGTAATATACATGAGTAATATTTGTAAGTTGATAAAATTTCAGTCATAGAGTGAATTTCGTCGTTAAAAATAATGGAGAGAATGATGATAAGAAGCGGAGATCATATGAAGAGAATTCCATGTGACTGTCAAATGTGCAGACAGTGGGTGAAAGAGATGGTGCCTTTTGGTACAACGTAACTTTCTTGTCAGTCCATATAAGAGTAGGTGCAAATGGGTAGTTACATGAGGAACCAAATGAAGGTGGGATATTATCAAAAATTTCCACAATCAGTATTGCGTACAACAATGTGTTGTACTATTTCAATAAGTCTGTGCGTAACCATCTGATTTGATTCGTTCTCAATAGCCATGAGATGATTATCTTAGGGTGATCCTTTTGTTGACAAATGCTCCTATTACAGTCGTAGTCTTTGAAGGATGAGAACCAACTATGTAGCATCTACATTGAAAATTCAAATATTATATACGTCATCAAAAAAGAAAGAAGATGAGTTCTTCTTTCTTTTATCACTTAGGAGCCGTGCAAGATGAAAGTCTTATGCATGGTTTTGAATGAGAGAAAAAAGTGAAGAATCCTCTTTTTGACTCTGACTTTCCCACTCTAGTCGTTGCTTTTCTTTCTATTACTTCGAAAGTAGCTGATTTAGTTTCAACCACTCGAATTTTCGATATTCCTTTTTATTTCTTATCAAAAAATGTATTTTTGTTCAAAAATGAAATCTTATGGGAACTGTGCATATCCAGTTCATCCTTCGAAACCATATCACATTTCATATCTAATGAAATAGGATGAATTGAGATGGTATTTTGTAAATACATAATTATGTTGAATATATAAACTATTTCTTTATTTTCTGATCCATAGAAGTTTGTCGCTAGGTATTTGACCAAATAGGATCGTCCAATTCCTATAGAACCTATCACTAAAATACCCCTAGAAGGGGATAGGGCTAAGCTATTCATTATTAGCTATTCATAATGAATATGATGAATATGATTTCATATGAATTGAATATTGAATATAGAAAAGTAGAATATCCAATAAATATTGGATAGTATAGAAGATAAGGATTCACATAGTGATATAGAATTTTGATCTATTTCTCAATTATATGCTTATCAATACTTAATATTTTAAACCACCCGTGGTGGTGGCGTAGGTGGTTGGGCAAGGGAACTTTTCACGAGAGGTCCCGAGTTTGATTCACGGTGTGTCAAGCGATTTACCCGGCAAGCAAGGGTGGTGGTGACTCTACCTATCCCCAGGGTTTACTTCGCCGTGAAGCGACGCACGAGATTCCCTTGGTCACAAAAAAAAATTAATATTTTAATATTAATTAGATAATAAGAAATAAGATTCTCTCCTATGCACTATTCATGGTGCTACTGTAGAAAATACTTTATTTGAAGATGGTGATGGTGCAAATACATTCCATGCTTTTAACCCAACTCAAATTGAAGAACAAGTAAACATATTAATGATGAGGAATGCATTTTTGCTATGCTACTAATTAATATTTTGACTTGCTCTGCTATTTTGACCAAGCCCGCTTGAGGAAGAGTTACGGGCATTAAAAAAAAAATGCCGGGGCATACTCTATTTCATTTTTCAGCCCTTAATGAGAAATAATGAATAAAAAGAAAAAAGGAAGGTCATTTAATTTAGAAAACCAGTAAAATTGAGACAAAAGCCACTATTTGACTTAATTACGTGGATATTCAATTGATTATACTCTTTTTTTTTTGGTCAAATTGATTGTACTTTGCATTGTCAAGTTTCAAACATTCCTTCTATGTTTGTTCATTTTCCTCAATCCCCAAGTAAGGGACTTGGATAGATTGATGCTATGTTGTTAGACCTAAGATAACGAATTACGGGGCATGAGCCAGACAAACTCCTCTCCATAGGATGTAAACAATCCCATGTTCATATACCTTCAATCTTTGAATTAGGCCGTAGCCTGCCACATCCGTCAACCGGCCATTTACAAATGACCTGAGTACTATTTTTGAAAATAGCAAAGCTTAGAGTACAATTAAATAGCACTGCAGTCCCCCTTATAATCCCCACTAAAATATGTTTGATTTGGGGGCATTTTGGGGCATGGAATTGAGGCATGCGGGACCGCCCCAGATTCGTGTCCAGCCGTCGACTGTTGAATATTCCCTAGGAGTCAACTCTTAATTGATTGCGTGCCATTCTGTGCAAAACACTCTTTGAGGTATTATACCTGGACGAAGGGGAGAAAAGCATCAGCTAATTCACCAATAGGGCAATTATAAGCACCTAAACCAGGGAAGGATAATGTAATCTTTAATGAAGTTCAACCTTCATAAGAGAAAAGCATAAAACTTGCGCATCCATGTATCGAAATAACAAATTAACCAAGATGCAAGTGTTTTTCTCTTCTTTTTGACTTAAAACGTGCTAGGGAGCATGGTTCCAAGGTATATACTAAAACCTAAGAATCGAATAGAGGGAAACTTGTCTAGTTCCAGGTTCCAAAGAATGTAGAGGAGATTTCATCTTCTAAAAATTAGAGACTCCATCTCGATGGATAGGTTAGAATCTAGAACTTGGAATAAATTCTTGTGTTTTTCTTAATCTATGTGTTTGAGCAATCTTATGGTATTTCATGACATTTGACGATAAGTGTATAATCTAAAATTACTAATTTAAGTTTCTATTTTATGACTAAGATTTTGACTTTGTTAATATTTCCTTTTCATGTGTCTACATAAAAATTATGATTAATGAATTGTAACAACAAATGGTTGTTATTACATATGATAATTCACTCCAATTGTTTAATTAATAATGAATGTGAAACTTAAATAGACCTTAAAACCTATGACAATGTAGATTTTTAGGTTTTAGAGTATACATGGTAAGTTCTAAATTTCAGAAAATGAGAAATCTATTCTAACAAGCAAGTTCCAAATTTCAAGTAAACCCATATGGAATTTGAAATTGCTCACCTTTAATATATGCCATGTATGTGCATGAAATTGGTGATTGTTTAAACGCTTCATACGTGTGCTTAGTAATCATTATGCTTATTTTAATTTGAATTTTGTAACTTAACATTATTTATATTTTAAATTTGATGAATTAGGTTGTCCAATGAATTCTATTGTTAAAAAATAATAAGAGAATGATAATAAGAAGCAGAGATCATTTCAAGAGAATTCTATGTAATTGCCAAAGATGTGGGGTCCGTCAATTGGTTAAAGAGACGATGCTTTTCACTTTACTTTCTTGTCATTTATTATAAAAACAAGGAAATGGGTGGTTACGTAAGGAACCGGATGAAAGTGGGAAGTTATTAGAAATGTAACTTATAGCCTTTTTTGTCCTTTTAATATTTCATATATGGTTTATTTAGGAAAGCCGCTAAAAGTAAGACCAAAGCCACTGTTTGACTTAATTACGTGGATATACGTTGCGTTATCAAGTTTCAAACATTCCTTTTATGTTTGTTCATGTCCCTCAATCCCCAAGTGAGGGACTTAAATAGATCAATGCTATGTTGTTAGACCTAAGATAGCAAATTACAAAATACAGGCAAGACAAACTTCGATCCCAAAAATGTAAACAATCCCATGTTCATGCACCCTCGATCTTTGAATTAGGACATAACTTGCCACATCCGCCGATCAGCCATTTACAAATGATCTAAGTATCTTGTTTTAAATGGAAATGCTTAGAGCACAATTGAATTGTACTTTAGTCATCCTTATAATCCACACTAAAGTATGTTGATTTCGGGGCATTTTGGGGCATGGAATTGAGGCATGCGGGGACACCCCCAAATTCGTGCTCCAGCTGTTGACTCTTCACTATTCACAAGAGTCAACTCTAATTGATTGTGTGCCACTTTGTGCAAAACACCTTTTGATTTTGATTTTTTCTTTAGCAATTGATTCGCCCTCTGCCAGCCTATGTATGAATTAAAGATCAGATGTCAGGTTCACCAAAAGGTGAATAAACCATTTTACCTAACTCCTTCTTATCATGTCTAATTCTTCCATCTTTAGCAACCTACCAATGACACTGAGTACTTTGCTTTTTAGCCAAAAACAAGGGGACTACAAATAATATTATAGAATAAAAGAGGGCGAATTAGCAAAACCATGGGGATTGGATCATTCTAACAATGGTAGCTAGCTTTCTTGTTGGAAATTGGTGGGAGGGCCGGTAAAGAAATTTTCTTTTGACTTAGTAACTAATTTGGCTAAGATAATAACCCTTGTTTTCTACGCGGCCACATGCACATGCAATCTCTACATTTAAAGTATGTGTATCTAGAGTGTTTCTAGGCGGTGTTCGGGCCAGTTTTTCCATACCTCGACCAGTCAAAAGGCTCAAAAGGCTCGTACCCATGACCAAAGAAAAGGAGGAGCACAAATTCCCTTGCCGTTTAGGCTAAAAAGCCTATTTAGTCACAGACAAAAGCACACATAATCATGTTAAGTTTGATAAGACGAGGAAGATCCAGATCTAATCCGATTGTTTTTTTTTTTGTTCTCTCCATGCAAAGTTCATATGACAATTTTTTTTAACATAAATTTCTGCTTCATGTGGGAGAATGAGAGGTTGAACCATATCTATATATATATTATGAAATTTGGGAAATTGAGATGGTGTGGGTCCTGTGGGTCCCATTGCATGTTTGGTATTCCCATCCAATCGAACTGATCAAGTGGGGGTGAACTGATGACCATTCCACAACGAGCCCATCAATCTCACTAGTGCTCACCTACCACTGACTATCACCCAACTTCAAGAACCCAAAAGGACCGCAAAAGGGTATAAAAACAGGAAAAAAGCTGCATTGAAGAGGTTGGTGACGACAGAGAGACTTCTCTCTCTATTTAAAATATATATTTATATGTTAATTTTAATATAAATATATATTTTTGTTTCATTGCCCGAAGTGATGCGTGCCCATGTCATCCGGCTCGGAGTTGGACCAACCGTGATTGAGACGTCGCAACCTGTCATCATCTCCACCTACCCCTAACCACTAAGTTTTTCTGCGCCCACTCTACACAAAAAAGGGGAAACGAAAGGTTCTATCCAGTAAAAATTTTGGGAAATTAATTTAAAAAATTGGGAATTTCAGGAGTAGACTTGGGGGAAACTCAATCTAAATATCTAATTTATAATAAAAATATTAATAATTAAGTCAATTTAGTGAAGTAGCCAACCTACGGGATATAAGATTAGTGATTGCTGGTGGGGGCCATGGCCTTGGGTGCCATTTGAGTGATGCCTGCCTTCGGAATCCATCTTGAATCGCATGATTTCCCCCCCTCCATATTAAATTAATCTAAACAAAACAAATATATATAAAGATAAATGAAAATTTGGACTTTCGATTTATTTTTCATAATAAACCATGTTAGTTTTGACAATTTCAATGGTCTAATAATCATCGATGGTTGGTTGGTGATTTTTTTAATATACTATATACATTAACCTATCTTGACAAGAAATTATTACTCTTTGATGGATGCAGAATGGGAACTCGGTCCATATGCCCCGTCTCCCATCCATACATAACTAAATAATTCCTAAATCAATGCACGTTAATTTCATTTTCCCCAATTTTCCAATTTAAATGCAAAGAAGTCTTTTCACAAGTGAAATTTTGAAACATGTTATTTTTTCCTCTTTATTTTTTTTTTTTACTTTAAAAAAAAAAAGATTTCACGACCAATCAATGTGTTTTCTAGGAGGGTTTTTTTTTTTTTTGGGGGGGGGGGGGGGGGGGGCTTACATAGCGATTATTATAGTGTCATGAAAACGCGCGTCGGACGTGCCGGCTGCTAATTACTTTATTTTTAGTATGATCTGAAGATTAATATATGTGATTTTTTTAACCCCACTCCTGCTGGACCCAATTCCTGTCCAACACCTTAAAAAATATATAGTAAATAAAACAGATAAATAAATAACATTCTCAACTAGAAAACGAAAAACGACCAGCCTCCAAGAGCTAGAGTCAAGAAGCAGCACCTCCGCTTCCATCACCTCCTCCACCACCGCCACCAGGTTGGCTCACCCACTTGGTATCGGAGAAGAATTCTGAACTTCCGGCGATCTGGATCCGGCCCCATGGCGGCTTCCGTCCACGGCGGGATCCTCGACATGACCAGGGTGGCTCAGGAGAAGGGCAGCGATCCCCTGCGGTGGGCGATGCAGATGTGCTCGAGCTTGAACTCGGCCGGCGCCAGCTTGCCTTCGACCGAGCTGGCGCACGCGCTGGTTTCTCACATTTGCTGGGACAACAACGTCCCGATCGCGTGGAAGTTCCTGGAGAAGGCCCTGGTGGTCGGGATTGTGCCTCCTCTGCTCGTGATTGCTCTGCTCTCTACCAGGTTGGTGTTTCTTGTTTTTGTTTTTGTTCTTTTTTTTTGGTTCGTTCCGTTTGTTTCCTCTTACTTTCTTTCCTCGATGTTGGAGATGGTTTTTGCATCGTTTTTCGGAGCGTCGGTTAATGTCGAGTAATGCGGTAAATTCGTTGAGATGGGTTCGAAGTCAACGAAGTCTGAAGGTGTTCTTTTCTTGTTTTTCTTCTTTCATCTCTGTTCTTTTTTCTTTTTTTTTTGTCTGGGAAAAGTGGATATTGATTCATTCCTTGTTTACTGTTGAATCTGATTAAAGTCGATGCTTTTGAGGATCTTTAGTGAGGCCTTTTGGCATTGCTGAGTATCTCTCCTTTCGGGATCCTGTTGGTTGAGATTTTCGAAATTTGCGGGGAAGAGTCGAAAGAAGAAAAGCGGGGTGTTGTCCGATCCTAAAGGGTTCTGCTTTCACCAAGGTTTATCATCCCATTAACAGCTAACCATTGACAATACTGATTTCTTTGACCCTGTTGGGATAGAGCATGCATTTGATATTTTTAGTATTCCTTTTCATTGAAAATTTCCCCCGAAATGGTTTCCATTGACCTCTTTCTTTTCTGCAATCTGTTTGGTAGAATGATTTCAAGATGCACATTTTGATTTCTCCAACATAATTTTGGTCTAATTATGGTTCGGACTCAGTAAAGGATGAAGGTTTTTTTTTTTTTTAAAAGAAATTTTCGTGTTCTTCTCATATCGGTGGGTTAATTGATATTTCTTACATTTTGTTTCCGGTTCTTGAGAAAATGGAAAACAAGTGGGCATACGGAATTCATTTTCACATATTGGCTGGTAAAGTCTATTGGCAGCGGTGCAAAGTATGGTTGGATCCCTCCTCTGTCCTATATTGAATTGGTTTTGGATAGAGGAGGGCTTCCATATGTTGTACGGTGACCATTTAGACCGAGAAGACACCATTCAACTGAGTTCTGTACTTTTTGGGAGGTGATTATGGTGGCAGTTTCTCTACAAAAATGAAGTGTTAGAAATCTATGCAGTTCCATATCAGTGCTTTTTTTTCCTTTTGATAATCAAACAGCCTACTTTATTGTCTTCTGTGCAGGGTCATTCCATGTAGGCAATCTAGACCAGCTCCATACAGGCTTTACATGGAACTGCTCAAGAGACACGCTTTTAACCTTAAATCCCATATAGATGGGTCAAACCATCAAACGTGAGGAGCTTATCTTGTGTTTTTGTTTTTTGAAACATCATATAGGTTGCAATCTTCTTGCTCGCAAATCTTTGTTGTATAATAAACATCTTTTCACTTACATTTTTCATTCTTGTGCCTGCAAGGTCATAAACTTCTTGTTTATTCAGATGGCTCAAAAAATCATGATCATTGAAACCTCTTGACTTAGGATGCTAGCCGAATCTTGTTGTCTGTTTCAAAGTTTTATGATGCCAGACAAAATCAGTTATTATTCATCTTGGCCTTTCACTAGAGTCAATCACTTATCTGTTCCTACAAGAGCCAAAATCTACTATTGAACTTAACAGTTTACTGCATATAATTCTATTACCCACATGCATTGCAGATAGTTTAAGTTTCTGGTGATTGTCTTGTTATGAATGGAAACTCTTTCGCATTTGCAGGGTTATGGAATCAATTGATGCTGCTATGCAGCTTTCCAAGATATTTGGTTTGCCAGAAAGTGAAGCTGGGATTCTTGTGGTTGAGTTCATCTTTTCCATTGTGTGGCAGTTACTTGATGCGTCTTTAGATGATGAAGGATTGTTGGAACTCACTCCAGAAGCGAATTCCAGATGGAGCATCAAGTCTCAAGAAATGGATATAGACAGTTACGGTAGTTTTGATGAGAAGTCCACTGAAAGTCATGGGATATTACAGAATGCAAATACTACAATGGCAATTGAAATAATTGGACAGTTTCTGCAAGACAAAGTAACCTCCAGAATTCTTTACTTGGCACGCCAGAACTTGTATGTGCTTCTTTTAGCTTTTCTTATATATATAATCTGAATGATTTTTTGCATTGCTTCTCCATTCAGTTTTCTCCTGTCGATATACATCTTGGAAGCTTTCAATCCATATGGAGCTCCTTTTTCTGAGCCACCTCCTGAATGGAGGCTTGAATGCTGCTACTCGGTTTCAAAGTTATTGTTCATTTGGTAATCGCTATCTGTGTTGGTACTACTTATAACATGGCATGAGCCATATCCAGTCCGTATTTCCCAAGGCCATCTCAGGAAATTTAACATGGCGTGAAATATGACTTTTCTCACATTTTAGAAATCTAGTACCTACTATAGAAGATTTGACTCTCATGTCTCATCTGTAAATTGGTTCATGATCAGTCATATAATTTCTTGGTCACGATAGCATGACATGCCTTGACTGAAGATAATTTGCTAAACTGATTTCAGGCCTGTGCACTGGGAATCTTTCATTCAGAGATTACAGTTGCTCGTTACAGGCTCAGCAGCACTAAGAAATTCAAAAAGCCTAACTCCTGAGGCACTTCAGCTGTTGACTTCAGAAGCTTGCGTAGTCTTTTCTCGAGAATGCAAGACAAGTTCACATCAGAAGTTCCATGCTATTATGGCATTTGGCTCCCGTGCTTCTTCCGCCCATTGTTCTGACCTGTGGCTCCCTCTTGATGTGGCTTTGGAAGATGCCATGGATGGATATGATGTCAATCCAACAAGTGCAATTGAAATAATCACTGGTAATGACCGAAATTTTTCTTTACTACTGGAACACAGTTTCAGCTGCACCTAGTAACATCAGAGTACTTAAGAGATGTTAATGGCAATAAAAGTATAGGGTTTATGCAGGTTTGACAAAATCTCTTCAAGCAATAAATGGAACTACCTGGCACGACACCTTTTTGGGTCTCTGGATTGCAGCTCTTCGCCTTGTTCAAAGGGTTAGCTTCTCTTTGTCCTCTTGGTATTGAATGGTTTCAACTTTTATCTCTATCATTGCTGCTTGTAGATTTTCCAGTGCCAAATATGCCACTTTCCGAAGCCATCCAGCCCCACCTTATTTTCTCTCTAAGCTTGGAAGACAGTGCTTAAATTTTCTTCAACTAGTATTTTTCTGGTGGAGTTCATTCCTGAAATGATCAGGATCCCTAATATAATGAGAAATTCAAGTGAGGCTAAACTTTAGCTGCCAACCTAAGAGTTGATTATCATTAATCTAAATCCATTTGCTGAAACTGCAAGGTTCAACACTATGTTTCAGTTGTCTGATCTCTCTAAAATACTGTCACAAAACAGGGTTAAAGTTTAAACTATCATCTCTCAGTTGAGCATATAGCATAGCAAGAAAATTAAGACAGATCAAATAGACCTAAAATGTTGTTTATCCTGTATGTTGGTTGGCTTTGAATGTGGTTATATGTTCCCATTGTTTTGAACTTATTCTTCATTATTTAACAGGAGAGGAATCCTATAGAGGGCCCCATGCCTCATTTAGATACCCGCTTGTCCATGTTATTCTCTATCATACCTCTAGTGATTGCTGATCTTATTGAGGATGAAATCCTAGCATCTGATGATAAAGAATGTGCTGGCAATGATCACTGGAAGGAGAAAAAGTGTCCTGGAGATCGCTGCAATGACCTTGTCTCAAGCCTAAGGATACTGGGTGATTATCAAGGCCTGCTGACTCCACCTCACTCTGTTGTTTCTGCGGCTAATCAGGCTGCCACAAAGGCAATGCTGTTTCTTTCAGGGATTAATGTGGGGAGTGCATATTTCGAGTGCACAAGTGTCAAAGACATGCCATTAAACTGCTGTACGTAGTTCATTGTTCAGTATCTTTACCTTTTGATAAGCTGCTCAATATTGTATGTCAAGAACTAAAAGCTTTTCTTAGGTTATGGTCATCACAAGGATAGTTTTTCCAGATTTTCCTTTATGGTAGTTAAGCCTGGTGTTATTGGTAGGCTACTTGTTTTGTGCATGCTGGAAAAGAAAACAAAGGCTAAAAGATTCTTGTCTACTCTATATGGAATACATACCAAAAGAGACAGAAAATACTATCATATGGAGACTAAAGTGATGTTCAGCCATGTGCCAACTTCTTGGATTGGCTTTTGACAATTTGTAGAGCTGTAGTGTAGATAGGCAGCTGAGAAAGGGGGAAGCCTAATGCTTGAAGAAGCTCTTTAATCTGATATACACTGTTTTGTGGTGTGGTGGAGTGATCTTTAACTCATAGACGTGCATTAGGCCTGTAGAACGGACAGCAGGAGAAGATTTACTTGAGGCAGTTATAAACTATTTCTGCAGTGAAGCAAAGTTGTGCTGTAGTCTGGCATTACCTTTGATTTTGGTTGATACCTTTGTCAGTTTGTGGACTTTGTCGTGTGCATTTTGACATGTGCTTATATTTATTTTCCATGTCTATTTTTGAGAGTTCTATTCTGTCATTTGTCAGTGCCAATTTAAATTAGTGGTACGTGCTCATCTGAGTGATGTGTGCTTATATGCAGCTGGAAACATGCGTCACCTGATAGTTGAGGCTTGTATAGCCAGAAATTTGCTAGACACATCAGCATATTTCTGGCCAGGCTATGTCAATGGCCAGATCAGCCCAATGCCTCATAGCATTCCTGCTCAACTGCCAAGCTGGTCTACATTCATGAAGGGGGCTCCGCTGACTCCTGCACTGATAGGTGCTTTGGTTTCAAGTCCAGCATCGAGGTACATTTGCACATCCTCTGAAGATAATATCTGCTGATGTTGCCCTGACTCTTTTCCTGTTGATCTTGATGAACAATTTTTTCTTCGCTTTGGCCTGATTACAATCGATCTTTTCTAAGGTTGGTCTCTGGCCATGACATCGAAAGTTGAAATGGGCTTCTCATTGGTTTGATGTGTCTTCTGATTAAGAAGTGGTTAGACTAATGTATTGTCTTCGAGTCACTTTGGTCAACCATATATTTCTCAAGACGTGGTTCCAGCCAACTAGTTCATGATAAGACAGCTGTTCTGATATTATTTGCATGAGCCAATGGAATATCCCTTGATAATGGATAGTCCAACATAAGGGCTTCATTATGTGATTTACTAGTGCCTTTCATACTTTTAGCGCTGTCTACTCTTCTGTCCATTCTTGTTTATTCATAGCACTGAATTTTAGCTCATGGTTTTAATGGAAGTTTAGCAGAGCTCAAGAAAGTGTATGAGATTGCTCTCAAAGGATGCGATGAAGAGAAGATATCAGCTGCTACCATTCTTTGTGGTGCATCCTTACTTCGAGGTTGGAATATACAGGTGTGCAGATATAAAAAGACGCATCTCTTCAGTACCAAGATTACTAAAATAGAATCTAATTTTTTCCTTTTTTATATTATATTGTTATCTTATTTGTTCTGCTTTACTAAGCACACCGTATCATGATTCAATCTGCGCAGGAGCACACTGTGTTTTTCATTACTAGACTGCTTTCTCCTCCAGTACCAGCTGATTATGAAGGCGATGGCAGTCATTTGATAAAATATGCTCCAATGCTGAATGTGCTTATCGTTGGAATAGGATCCGTTGATTGTGTTCAGATTTTCTCCTTGCATGGTTTGGTAAGTTTTGGTTAATTGACTTGATGCCCTCCATCTATATAAGTGAAGCAAGAAGCTGATTACCTTGATTGTATCTTCTTAAGGAGTGATTAGACCTTGAAGTGGTCGATTGTCTGCTCATTTCTTCTGCTAGTGGAAACATTCATAAGTCTACTTAAGAGTGTTTGCACCGTAACATTTTGTCAGGTACCTCAACTGGCATGTTCCTTGATGCCCATTTGCGAGGTCTTTGGCTCATTTGTGCCCAATTGTCCTTGGGCTCTCCCCACCGGAGAAGAAATCTCTGCACATGCCGTGTTCTCAAATGCATTTGCTCTTCTTCTAAAGCTATGGAGGTTTAATCGTCCTCCTCTTGAACATGGAGTCGGAGATGTACCCACAGTTCGGTCCCAACTGACCCCCGAGTACCTCCTTTTGGTGAGAAATTCCCATCTAGTCCCTTCCGGAAATGTGCACAAGGATAGGATCAAAAGCAGACTAGCAGAAGTTGCATCTTCATCATCTCCGAAACCCGTGTTTATGGATGCTTTCCCAAAATTGAAAATCTGGTACCGGCAGCATCAGGCCTGTATAGCTTCAACCCTTTCTGGTCTAGTCGGCACACCCGTTTGTGAAATTGTCGATGAGCTTCTAACTATGATCTTCCGCAAACTCAAAGAAGGAAGCCAATCTTTAACTACTGTTAATTCTGTGAGTAGTAGTTCATCAGGACCCCGAAATGAGGATGCCTACATAAGACCAAAACTGCCTGCATGGGACATCCTTGAAGCCGTGCCTTTTGTGGTGGATGCAGCTTTAACAGCTTGTGCTCATGGACGTCTTTCTCCCAGGGAATTGGCTACAGGTATTGTTGGTGATCTCGTCCGAGAAAAAGAGAGACAAAATAGTCTTGAAGTTTCAGTTATTTGTATGTCTTCCAGAGTGCTAAAAAGAAAAATTTGTCTTTTGATGTGCAGGGCTTAAAGATTTGGCTGATTTTCTTCCTGCATCTTTGCCTACCATTGTGAGCTACTTCTCAGCGGAAGTTACTCGTAGTTTTTGGAAACCGGTGTTTATGAATGGAACGGATTGGCCGAGCCCTGCTGCAAATCTAGCTAACGTGGAGGGACATATTAGGCGGATTTTGGCTATTACTGGAGTTGACATACCGAGGATTGCTGCAGGTAATTTATCATCGCACGAAGACTACTGCCATACTTTTATATAGTGGAATAGTGGCTTATTCATAATTGCTGGGGTACATCTGATAGTAGAAACAGCTATTTTTTTAGAAATATTTTGTCATGAGATTTATGGTTTGACGCTTCACGACAATTGATTTTTACTTGAGCGTTGATCTTGCAGGGGGAAGCTCTTCAGCCACTCTTCCTCTGCCCCTGGCTGCATTTGTGAGCCTCACCATAACCTATAAAATCGACAAGGCATCGGAGCGTTTCCTTAATTTGGCAGGGCCAGCCCTGGAGTCCCTAGCAGCAGGTTGCCCATGGCCTTGCATGCCTATCGTGGCATCCCTCTGGACTCAGAAGGCGAGGCGCTGGAGCGATTTCCTCGTCTTTTCTGCATCTCGCACGGTCTTCCTCCAGAACACCGATGCTGTGGTTCAGCTCCTGAAAAGCTGCTTCACCGCAACACTTGGGCTTAACACCACTTCCATGACAAGCAATGGGGGTGTTGGAGGTCTTCTTGGTCATGGATTCGGGTCCCACTTCTATGGTGGTATAACTCCGGTTGCTCCAGGAATTCTCTACTTACGCGTCTACCGCTCCATCAGGGACATTATGTTCGTCACAGGGGAGATCATCTCCATTTTGATGCAGTCGGTTAGAGAAATAGCATGTAGTGGCCTTTCCTCGGAGAGGCTGGAGAAGCTGAAGGCTAACACTAAGATCAGGAAAAGATATGGGCAGGTTTCGCTCACTGCAGCGATGACTCAGATGAAGCTAGCGTCTTCTCTGGCGGCTTCTCTCGTATGGTCATCTGGCAGGCACTGCCTGGTTCAGTCGCTCATAAAAGAAACACTACCTTCATGGTTTATATCCGTCCAACGGTCTGGGAAGGAGGAAGGGTCGGACGGGGTGGTGGCCATGCTAGGAGGATATGCGCTAGCATACTTCACTGTTCTCTGCGGAACCTTCGCTTGGGGGGTCGATTCGGCATCTTCCGCATCGAAGCGGAGACCGAAGATCCTTGGGACTCACATGGAGTTCCTAGCGAGTGCTCTGGATGGGAAGATCTCGCTCGGTTGCGATTGGACCACTTGGCGGGCGTATGTGTCGGGATTCGTGAGCTTGATGGTGGCCTGTACTCCAAATTGGGTTTTGGAGGTGGATGTTGATGTGCTCCAGAGGTTGAGTAGGGGTTTAAGGCAGTGGAATGAAGAGGAGCTTGCTCTTGCTTTGCTCGGGGTGGGTGGAATTGGTACGATGGGTGCGGCAGCTGAATTGATTATCAGAAACGAGCTATAGTTTTTTCCAGTACCCTTTTCACCCTCTTCAGTTTTTCCTCTTCTCATTCTGAAGAGCCTGTAGATGCATTGTGAATATCGCTTG
This sequence comes from Eucalyptus polyanthemos subsp. polyanthemos, assembly GCA_017140185.1. Taxonomy (NCBI): domain Eukaryota; kingdom Viridiplantae; phylum Streptophyta; class Magnoliopsida; order Myrtales; family Myrtaceae; genus Eucalyptus; species Eucalyptus polyanthemos. Next base: position 43,833,867 of record CM029464.1, on the reverse strand, counting down.
TAGGCCTCAGGAAAAGTTGTACAAGAATAAGTTTAATTCATAGTCAAGGCTTTTTACAGTTCCACGCAGAGCGAAATTTTCTCAAGATAGGAAGTTACGTGCTTATACAACCAAATTCTGATGACACTGATTCCCTGCTTAATCTAATTCCATCTTGCATGCAGAAGCTGATGATCATGGTGTTCGAATAATCTTTTTCATGCACAACCTCATAATCATGGAGATCACACAAATCTCCGTTACCACGATTTCTTCATGAGTTCCATGAGGGACTAATTCAGAAATTAAATCAAAGCAATCCCAGCAAAGACAACAGAGCCCTGGACTAAAGAAGATGAATGCATAACAGCACATGTGGCGTGATCGTCAGGAAATAATTGAGGATATTTACATTGAACTGATCAAGAGAAATTGCAATAGTACCTGGCACACATCAGCATCGGGCAGATTTATGTTTTATACTCTCCTCATAAGTACAACAATCGGCCCGATTTCTAGTATACCTTGTTCGTTTCGTTTCCACCACATCATAACCCAGTGAGAACCAATCTTGCAGGAAAGACTGTAAAACTGGAAAAGGATACAAATACGAATAACAGAGAGAACAGATGCAGGCAGACCTAGGCTCCTATCAAGTCACTAAAACCCATCTTATTCCACTGCAAGGTCCTCCCCAAAACAAAAACACTTCACCAATTCTAATTACACTATGGAAACTTTGACAACAGGAAACTCAGAAGAACTCGCGATCAGGAAGAATCAATGGGGCCACAAGGGTCCAGATATAGAGACCAGATGTGACCCACTCAGTAGCAATGCGGACCCAAACAGATGTCCAACCCACATCGACCAGATCCGAGCTATCAGAAGAGCTGGTCCAGTCTGAAAGAAGCATAGCTGAGTACATACTAGCCAGAGCGAAAATCAGGTGGAAGAAAGAGTAGGAATAAGTAACTGGCTGTGGTTCTGCTTCCTTCTTATCCTTCTTATCTTTGCCTTCTTCGACATCATCTCCATCAAGAAGAGGCTGTTTTGCACCTGCAACATGAGTTTAATAACGTACTGAGCAAAGAAGAATAATAATCTTAGCTATCCTTGTGAGTTGAAAGAAGTCTCAGGTCTAAATTCCTAGTTTGCACTCAATCTGTGCACACTCAAAGGACAACTATCTGGATTGGGAAACAAATTCCCCAAAATCAGCAATTCAGTCAGAACCACTCGCTTCAATGATTCTTGAGCAGAATCTTCTCAAGCTCTGGACAATTTCCTTAAATTTTAGTTCTGGAAACCAAAAACCTGGACAGTTTATGAATTACCTGACTTGGGGGAAGACGGAGGGGACAAGAATGTTGTTGATGATCCAGCACGGCAAGCGGAATATAGTACGGAAAGAACGGTCGTAAGCATTCCAAGAATGAGGGTGCTGGTGGAGACTGCTTGAGACTTGTTATGTAGACCATTGCAAACATAATTTCGAGGTTCACAAGAGAGAGCAGTGTAGCACACATAAGCGCCATAAACTGATACCACCGAAGCAGGCAAGAGACTGCCATTTACCTGCCAGAATCCCAGAAAAATCAGTCTCAGTAACTTCAACACGTTTCCTGGCACATTGGTAAAAGAAGATTCCCAGCTCTTTGCCGACAAAAACCTCCCACAGTTATCGAAACATCAATATTTGTAATACTGGGACAACATACATCCAGAAGGAAGAAAATAAGCAACTATTGGTACTTTCCATGGTTCCTGAAAAAATTCACAACTAGAATGGAGCCAAAGTCAAAAGAGGAAAGTTTCCTCAGCAGATAGAGATTCCTTGGAGGGCTGACTACACATGAGAAAGCTCTAGTAAGAAAAGAAACAAAAGGATATTTCTGTTAGACAATGAATTCCATGGCCTCGCAGAGAATGCCATTTGATAAGCATTGTAATCCATGCAAGTGCATGACATTGCAAGAATACGATTATTCAAATATCATTATTCAAAAGGTCTACAAATCTAATACGCAAATATTCAAGAGCACACTTTTCTTACCGCAGGGTGAAGTGCAACAATTCCATTTACAAAGCCAAGGATCATTGTCATAACAAGGAAGAAGACATTGAGGCCGCAGTCGTGACCAGAAGGATTAAACCATATGAACAAAATCCCAGAGAGAGTGTACGCTGCAATATAACACCCAACTGATATCACCAGCAAAGCAACATACCTAAACAAGTCCAATGAGCAATCAGAACTCGATGATGACAGAAGCCAAACATGCAAAGGAAGGAAGAACGATTGAATAGAACATTCAAAGAATCGAACTGACCATTTCTGTTCATCTTTTGCAACCCATGCATCATTCCACGAATGAGTGCAATCTAGCAGGATAATCACTTGAACCAACAGAAACAGTCCTGCTCCAAATTTTGATAGAGTTTCTGCAGATCCAAGGCATATTCTTGGGTCAATTACAAATTGTGGCTATGTCAATCAATGAAAATTCAGTAAGCGAGGTCAAGATTCCAAATTAAGCAACCCTTTCCTCCTTCCCTCCAACCCTTACACTAGCCACCTGTTGAGAAAATTCACTAAACTTATCCAACTGGCGAGAAAATTACACAAAGGGAAGAAAAAAAATTTCAATTAAAATTTAAAATAGATATTAAGCAGACAGAATACAGCGCTAGCAAAGTGAGCTGCTCCTTGCTTAGCTGTAATTTGATTGATTCTGTTCTAAAGACTCTTTTTAAAGGATTTAAGAAACAGTGAATGTGGAATGCCTGCTTAGCCAAATCTACATTCAGAAGGATCCTTGCTAACAACTGTAGCACAAGAAGCTCTTTCCTTTCTTAAGTCAAATTTTTTGGTTCAAAGAACCATTCAGTTGAAACTTAAGATGCGCAAATGGAGTACCTCAAAATCCTCTAGTGACATAAATACACAAGTAAGCATAAAACTCCTCACAGCTGTACTCTATTTCCTACACTACTTGAGATCAGCAGCTTATCCAGAAGAAGCTTGTGCGACTCCACTTCCATTCACCAAACTAATCATGACATAAAGATGAGTTAAATTTGGATTCAAATTTGACTCAGGGTTCAGGGGAGAGAAAGGGATTTTAAATGAGACATTAAATGCGATGTCTCGTTTGGATGGATAGAAAGAGATGGAGGGAGAAGAAAGGAAGGGATTAGGAATGATTGGGAGAGAATGACCTAGCTTTTGTGTAGTCCTTCAAATCCCTCCGAATCTGTTTCACCATAAAACGTAAACAGTTCTTTTCTTCTTCTCACTTGTACCCTTATTTTATTTCCATATCTACATACATAAAATGATATTACTTCATGCATTTCTCGATTCATTTCCCTTGCAAACATCCAAAGAAGATACATTTCCTTTGTCTTCTCATCTCCCCTAATTATTTAAATCCTCTCTTATCCCTTCTAATTACTTTTACCGAACACATGGTAGAGAAACAAATAGGTGGATTGATGGAACCATTAGTTGCTGCACATTTCTTAGATGCAGACGTGTAAATAGAATGACATCATAGATGAAAACAGGATTCAGAACATTATAAAGAAAAAAAAAACAAAAGCCTATGGATACAAACCGTAAATTGTGATGACCTCATTTGGCAGGAAAAACATGAGAACGACGAGCAAGAGCCAGATAATCATCTTTGCAATCCATCCACCGTGTTGCCACGAATCCCGTCTGTCGTTCTGGTCTTTCACCCCAATCATTATGAGAGCGAGTGTCCCGAAAAAAAGGAAATTCCCCAAGCTCACCCGGAGAACTGCTTGCATTTGATACCATGCTTTCGTATGGGAGCCAGTGTTTATCCCTACAGTCAGATATCATCGACATTGTCACACCGCAATCGAAACTAGCCTACAGGGCGAAATGGCAACACTAGAACTAGAATAACGCGCCCTCACACGCACATATGTATTTAAAAAAAAAAAAAAAAAAAAAGAACATCAATTGGAATCCTAGGACAAATCGTCGCCCGGGTTCGCCAGAATTCGAATCGACAACAGATAGCCACCATCTCCTACGCCCAGGACCGACAATTCCGGACACGACTCACACGAAATGAACAAGAGCCGCAATTTGAGAACAAAATACGGTATCGGGCGCGATATACACATAGCTAGCTCCTAGCATTCCGTAAATTCGCCAATCTCTCCAGCGGCGTCAATCCATCTACCAACAATTCATCGCTCCTACCGCCACGCGGACGTCGCGAACTACAGCGAAATCGCATCAAATGAAGTACAGGAGCGAGAGAGAGAGAGAGAGGGAGTACAGGAGATTTTCTCGAGGAGAGGGGCGGCGACTTCTCGGAGGACCCAGGAGACGATCAGGGAGAGGCCGAAGAGGCCGCAGTAGGCGAGCCTGGCGGAGCGCTTGGAGATCCCGCCGGCCACCGACGAGCAGAGGCCGCACGTCGCCGCCGCGCAGCACGACGCCAGGCACGACATCTCTCGCTCGCTCTGGAGAATTCCTGGGACTGAGACTGGTGGGTGGCGGTAGAGGTTGAATTTCGGACGAGTTTTGATTTGCTCGGACAAGTTTCTTGGTAAAAGTGCTTACGTTTTCTCTCGTTTATTATTATTAATTTTTTTTTTTTTTTGGTCAGCTCATCCGGATTGCTCTGTTTGAAAAATGACTTCCACTGTTGGAATTCCAAGGTGGCAATTTCTGACACAACTTCGTACTTCTTCTTTTTTCACTCACAACTTCGTACTTAATCATTTGTGGTGGGAAACATTTCGAGGATGCGTTTTTCGGACACGAGATCCATCGTCTATTTTTCCAGTTACATATCATCGACATTACGATGATGAACAAAAGACATAAGTCCAATGGAGCATAACGGGGGAGTATATTCTCGGTATATTTTGTTTAGGACTATCATACATTGACATGCTCGATTGTCTTTTAATGCGTGAATAATAATCATTCTGATTAGAAATTGATTTTTGATTTTTGATTTCTAGACGAATTTTTAATTAAAAATAACCATTTGATAATGACACAAAAATTCTACTCTAAAAATATAAATTTATTTGATAACAACACAAAATTTATTCCTTTCGAATGGCGGCAAGTTAGCGATCGGCGACGTTGCAAGTGGCGGTGCAAAGAATCGGCAGCAATGACGGCATCCCGAAAACAATGGTCGGCTAGCGAACAATAAGAAGAATTTTTATTTCTTATTTTTGTTTTAAAGAGAGAAGTAGAAAATTTGTAGTTTTGATTTCTATTCCAAACCTAATTCTTGAACAAAAATTTATTTCAAAAATAGAAAAATGGAATAATTTATCGAATGTGATTTCTATTTCGAAATAAGTCTGCGGAATAAAAAAATTGTTTCGAAATAAAAATTGATGGTTTTCATGCACCCCTGTCGGAATTCCAAGGTGGCAATTTCTGACACAACTTCGTATTTAATCATTTGTGGTGGGAAACATTTCGAGAATGTGTTTTTCGGACACGAGATCCATCATCTATTTTTCCAATTACATAGCATGTGGAGCCTTCGGAAGACTCGAGGGGAAACCTAGGCCACCGAGGAAGTACACATCGACACTACGATGATGAACAAAAGACGTAAGTCACCATCGACCATTGCAGCATAGAGGGTAGATCATTTGCTCTCCCCGGTGGAGGCCAAGGTTTGAAGCCCCTGCGAAATAGGGAGGCTGAAGCACTGTGTGGTGACTTAAGCGTGGCGTCGGGGTGGTGGTTTCCCCGCTAGCGGCACCTGGAGGTTTACGTGGCGGCTGTCAGTCAAAGCAGTTCCTCCAGCATTAAAAAAAAAAAAAAAAAAAAGCGTAAATCCAATGGAGCATAACGGGGAGTATATTCTCGGTATAGTTTGCACTTCTTCTTCGAGCAGAGATTTGTGGGCCATTTCTCCGTCTTTTGCAATTAAAAGATTTCACTCGCAAAGGATGTCGGATAGAATAATACCCACAAGAATTTTAGGACTATCGTACATTGATATACTCGATTGTCTTTATTTCAAGGAAAAATTTCATGATAAAAGAATGCATTTTGAGAAATTAATTTTTAGAAAAATATTTTCCTCTTTTTCAGCTTAGAAATTTTGTTTTCCTAACTTTAACCAAACGACCCCCACGACGAAGGATCCAGGGATCAACCTTCCGCTGCAATGGACATCAAGGTCAAAGCGTCATTATCATGGTTCCTCCTAATGCGGCTAGTCTTGAATAATTTTAAAAGAAAGGCCCCACCTTTCAATGATTGCCATCTCGTGTGATTACTTGAATAGTACTCCTTTTGAGGGCTCTCTTGTGGATGATATTAGAGACAAGTTTCCTTCAATTTGACGTGTAGTTCGAGGGCCGACTAAGCCCGTGCCAATTCGACGATGCTGCGAGCTAATCCTTAGGTGCAAATGGTCCCTCTCAAAAGCCAAGTTCGAGGTCGAGGATCGGTCCACAAGTCACTTCCGAACTAAAAGCTTTTGGGCTCACATGTATCCCTAAAGAGATCCCTGGCCTCTCGTGACCCAGATTGCGATAAGGCTGAAGGAATTTCCAATCAATTTGAGATGACTCTCTAACTGCAGAAGATTCACATCCAGATACGAAGGTCTGGCCATGTTTCAATTCTCTCTTCCTCCTTCTATGAGAGGGATATTGTAACCTTCTTCCCTCAAGATTTGGTTTGGCCATGCTGATGGATTGTCTCTCCTTTGAAAATAATTTTTGGGTGCCGATAATAGTCGAATGAGAAACTGGCCCGCAACTTGATCTAACTCGCCTGAAGTTTCGCGATCACCTAACTCTTCGCTCTACCACCCCACGCGCACGACAAAGAAGATAGTCCCCAGAGAGAGGATTTTTAGGGACCCGCCAACGCTCAAGTTTTTTTTTTTTTTGGTCAGAAAAAACAACTAATATTAATCAGAAAGAGTTAATATTAAAATGTGCAGCCATAGCATCTGCATAAAAGATATCTAACAAAGCAGAAGGAGGCGAGGAGGCCCAGTTAGAGGGAAGAGAACCGGATTTATGAGCCTTGGCAGCCCACTCTACCCCAAAATTCGCCCCTCTTCTACAAAACCTAATTCGCAAATTGGAGAAATCACGAAGGAGGGCCACAGCTTCAGCACAGAGCGATCAAACCTCCCATGGTGGATCAGTTAAGTTTGTCACCGAATCGATTAGGGTTTTTGAATCTGATTCGATCACAAGCAGATCAAAGGCTCTGTTCTTCTCCAACAGGTAGCAAAGAGTGATTGTGAAATTCGGCTTGCAAAGCTGACGAAGCTGCAAAACTTCTAGTAAGTCCATGGATAAACTTCCCATTATGATCACGGTAGATGCAGGCCATAGTCCCTTCAATACCACCCGGTTGAAACGCACCATCTATGTTCACTTTCAAGACTCCAGGCTCTGGGGGTCACCAGAATTCTTCTAGGCTAAGATGGGTTCTAGTCGCGATACTACCTGCTATGGAGGACAATTGCACCACCCGAACAGTAGCGAGAGACAGATCAACGACCCTAAGTGGATCTGGACGGTGATGCCGGAAGATAAAATTATTTCTGGCTTTCCAGATATTCCACAAGAGTGCAGCAACCACTTCGAAAACTAGTGAGTTCTGATTCTGTGACAGCATATTTCCAAGCCAATCTCGGAGATGTTGTATGTGTGGTGTAGGAACTTGAATATTGATTAGGGGATGAGACCAGATAGCTGCTGTCCATTGGCAATATAAAAAAGTATGTGCTGTTGTTTCTGCTGTGCGTGTAGAACAGAGAGGGCATATGCTGTTCGGGATGATGTGGCGATGGAATAGGTTAGTCTTGATAGGTAGAGCATCATGGCTAAGAGACCACAGAAATAGTCGTATTTTTGGGGGTAGCTGCAGCTTCCATATATGTTTCCATAGCATCTCCCAAGCATGAGTCGAATCAATGGCTATATTGAGAGAAACGCCACTTAGGGCTGTCTGGCTTTGTCTTATGGATTGGTAACCCTTTTTGACACTATATTTGCCATCAATAGATGCAGCCCAGATAAGTTGATCCGAAATATAGTTAGGTCTGACCGGTATGGTCAGAATTTCAGCCACAATAGAATCATCAAAAAATCTTCGCAATAGAGGAGCATTCCATGTATTGTGACTGAAATCCATGTAATCCGCTAACAACGGGGGTTCATCTCTTTGAGCTAGACCACCTAATATTCCTCTTGGTAACCAAGGATCAGTCCTCGGTTTGATTGTGCAGCCATCCCCTACTGCCCATCGAAGATTGGGTAGAATAACAGCTTGTCCTGCTAATAGGCTTTGCCAACCCCAGGACGGTCGACGGCCTGTCTTAGCTTGTGCAAAGGCACATGATGGAAAATAGAGACCTTTAAATAGCCTACTCCACAGGGACGAAGGTCCCTGAATTAGACACCATGCCTGCTTTCCAAGTAAGGCTCTATTAAAATCCATAAGGTCCCTAAAGCCAAGACCACCTTTAGTTTTACTCTTTTTAAGCTCTGCCTAGTTCGTCTAGTGAATGCCAGGTTTAGTGCTATTGTTTTGCCACTAGAAGCGTGCAATTTTCTGTTCAACAGATTTACAGATAGAAGTAGGGATTTTAAATATAGCCATAGCATACTGAGGAATTGCTTGAACAACAGCCTTGATCAAAACTTCCTTACCGCCCTTGGAGATAAGCTTTTCTTTCCAACCATTTAACTTAGAATCAACTTTAGCCAATATCTAGGCAAACATCTCTCTTCTTGATCTCCCCCAGTCTGAGGGTATGCCTAAGTATTTGCCTGTTCTAAGCATCAAAGGCACTCTAAATTCATTGGCCAAATTTTCCTGTAGGATCATGGGGCAATCTCTGCTAAAGAATATTCCAGATTTGTTTCTATTTACTTCATGTCCAGTGGCCAGATAATATTGATTGATAATATTGGATAGATTTTGACATTAATTAGCTTGGCATCTAAGAAAAATATAGCATCATCCGCAAAAAATAAGTGAGAAAGTGTAGGGCAAAACCTGTTTAACTTGATGCCTTTGAGATGCTCCATATTAAGTGCTTGATGAATAAGAGTGGACAGTACATTCGCCATCAGAATAAATAAATAAGGAGAAAGAGGATCCCCCTGTCTGATTCCGCAAATTGGTTGGAAATAGCTTAAAAGTTCCCCATTAAATTTGATACTAAAAGAGACTGTTGTTACACATTCCATCACCCAATTCACCCAAAGGGGATGAAATCCAATTTTTAGGAGATAAGCTTTAAGAAAATCCCATTCCACTCGATGGTATGCTCTTTTCATATCCATTTTCAAAATGGCCTTGAAATCCCGTTTTCGCTTCCGTGTTCTTAGCTGGTGAAGCACTTCCTGGACGATAAGAATATTATCCTGGATTTGACGACCACTAACGAAGGCACTTTGCTCAGTGGAAATTAAGGTCTCAAGCCAGGGTTTGAGCCTATTAGCAAGGATCTTTGAGATAATCTTTTAGGCAAAATTACACAAGCTGATAGGGCGATAGTGATCTAACCGTTCTGGATGTGGAATCTTAGGAATGAGAGTAATGATCGTTTTATTAAGCTCTGTTGGCATGATTCCCCTCTTGAAGAAATCCTATACCGCAAGAAAAAGGTCGTCCTTTAAAATATCCCAATAGGATTGGTAGAAGAGTCCATTCAAGCCATCGGGTCCGGGGGCCTTAGTTGATCCCAATTGAAATACTGCACATTGAACTTCTTCTTGTGTAAGTTCCGCTATTAAATGCTCATTCATTTATGTTGTTACCATGGGCATGCATTGATGAAGGATAGACTCATAGTTTCGAGGACCTATTGATTGATAAATGGTGGAATAGTAGGTAACCAGCATATTCTTTAAATCATTCTCATCGCTAACCCAGTTGTTATCATCAGACTGTAACATCCTTATTCTGTTTCTTTGGTGACGTTGAAGTGTAGTTGCATGGAAGAATTTAGTATTCTTGTCGCCCCACTTGAGCCAATTGATGTGAGATCTCATAGCCCAGAATCTTTCCTCTTGCTCCCATAACTTGTGAATCTCTGCCTTAAGGTGCTGAATTTGTGGCGTAGCATTGTTGCAATTCGGTCTATTAGTTAGAGATTGAAGCTGGTGTTGGAGATGGGAAATTTGCTATCGGGGAATTGAAAATTCAGCTTTACTCCATCTCGAGAGTGCTACAAAAACCTTGAGTAGCCGTTAAGGAAGCTTGTGGCTTGGTAGATGTATTGAAGTCCAAGCCTTAGAAATAACCTCACGACATTCTGATTCCTGCAACCAAAACGCCTCAAAATAAAAGGATTTATGACTATGCTTTGGAAGGCCTGCCATAGATAAAAGTAATGGACTGTGATCGGAGACTAAAGCAGGAAGGGCTACAACCTCAGTGTCTGGATAAATCTCTTGCCATTCCAAATTACATAGAGCTCGGTCTAACCTTTCCTTGACCAATTCCTCACCCTCCCTATTGTTCATCCAAGTATATGCACAACCCTTACTAATTATGTCCACCAGTGAACAATCATAAAGTACCTCTCGAAATGCTTGCATTCTGTTCGGATCAGCTAGTCGTTTGCCATCCTTTTCCCAAGGGTATAGCACTTAAAGTCCCCGATACAAATCCAGGGCAGTGTATTGGAGAGTGCTAGCTGTCTGAGTTCATTCCAAAAAAGAAAACGGGCTTGATAAACTAAAGGGGCATGGAGACATGTAAAATGCATCGACCTACCAGAACGATTGTCAATTCAAAGGAAATCAAACAAATGCTGATCTGTACGGTGGAAAGTAATACTTATATAAGTATGCCAAAAAAGGGCCAGTCCTCCTACAAGGCCAATAGGATCAAGGACAATGGATTGCTGGAATTTAAGTCGAGTCTACGGACTCAAAAGACCGGCTCTTAAAATGAATTGGAGAAGAACGGGATGAGAGTTCATTCCAAAAAGAAAAACGGGCTTGATAAACTCAACCACGTACAATTATGATAACCAAACAACCATGGGAACAATTCAATCGATTTTTAGTCTCCATCAAACAAAGATAAAGTCAAGAAAATTAATTAAATAATAATATCCTCTCTTTACCACTAGGGATCAAGGACTTTGGAGTTAAATTTAAGACCAAAACGATGAGGACGACGCGAGGATCGACTTCCTCAAAGCGGGCCGAGCATCCGAGTCGGGAAGGCGACCGAAACGGGCCACGAAGGGGACTCATTCGGCGCCGGAATGGGCGAGGACGGCGAGAAGAACTTCGGTCCGTCGATTTTTAGTCTCCATCAAAAAGATAAAGTCAAGCTCTTCTTTACCACTAGGGCCTTTAGGGCGCGAACTGTCAGGGCTAAGCCCAAGCCCTAGCAATTCCAACTTATGAGCTTCATTTGTCGATTGGTGGTTGTTGAGGGCCAGCCACCAAAGCCCGTTGTTGTAGCTCGTCAAATAGCATAACAGGCGTTTCCATCAACTGCTATTCATCCAACTTTTCCACTATAGAAGACAGCTGATAATGAGTATGGCGTTTCTGTTTCTTAGAAATAGTTGCCTTGGTCAATAGCTTGAGATGTTTTTTCTTCTTATGATTAATATCAACTCCTGACGATGGTATGAGTGCTTGTTGCTGTGCATATTTAGATCTAAGATTGCCATGTGGTAGAGGTAAGATGATATTTCCAGTTGACGGTTGAGGTATGGTAGGTGGGAGAGTAGAACAGGTTTTATTAGTTCCTGTTTGGTGCTGAAAACGTGCCCCTTGCTCTGTATACTGAATTGCCTGGAGCTGAGTATCCTTCATTATTAACAAAGACTAATCATGTGCAGATTCTGATATGGTTGTGGAGGTCTGGAGTGATGCGCCTTCACCTGCGAAATTGGATGAGTGCCGATTAACCCTTATCGGTAAGATTTTTGCTGATTCTCCTGTAAATTTCCCGGCATTTCAGAGTTTTTTGCAACGGGTTTGGCGAGCAGAACAGGTGGACATCTCTCAAAGAGAGGATGGTCTCTATGTGACGAAATTCAAATTACAAAAAGATAAACATAGGATTTTAGATGGGGAACCTTGGGTTTTTTTCTGGTCGTCTAGTTGTTTTTAAGGATTGGATTCCCAATACACCGCTTCACTACTATGACTTCTCCTCTTGAATAAGGGTGATATGTTCAATATATGTTTTTTTTTTTTGTTAGAGATATATTTAGAATTGCTATTGTAATTGGGTCCGTTCGTTTCGCGGAAAATTGGCCAATTCTGGAAAATATTTTCCTGGAAGTCATTTTCCAAGAAAATGACAATATTTTCCGGTGTTCGGTTAAAACTTGAAATTGTTTCGGAAAATATTTTCCGGTGTTCGGCTAAAACTTGAAAATGTTTCGGAAAATGTTTTCCGGTGTTCGGTAAAGAAAATATTTTCTAACCATTATGCTTGGGAATAGTTTAACATGGTTTGGATTCATGTTTCGCATCTATTGCCATTTTAGATAAAAGGATTCAGCCCCTACATCGAGTTTGAAGATTCGATGAGTAGGATTTTACTTCAAACCATTTGTAAATTAAAATATTATGTCCTCAGATTTGAGGTAATTTTAGAGTTTGAGCAAATCGGAAAGTTGGAACGGTGTTTCACTCTTGCAAAGTAGGGTTCTTTGTGCCAATCAAAACTAGGGGTCGAAATCATAGATTCAAAGCAAATCGAGTAAATAATCCCTTGTAAGATAAGCAAAATGGCATCATTCTGGCTCAACAAACATGTAACTTCATCGTCATTGTTCACATCGGATCCCAAATAAGCTTTCTTTGAATGAAAGAGTTAACAATAAACATTTTCTGTCCTTCAAGTAAAGGTTTGTCTCTACATTTTTTTTTTTTTTCATTCGACCGAAAATTTTTATATGAAATTTAACGATATATTACAATACATTTATCAATAATACTCACGTTAAGGGGCGGCGGTTCCCATTGCTCATAGATAATGTCAATGCCCCGTCGACACGAACCGGATCTTGTTTCTCTTCTGATCAAAGTTGTGGGAACTCATGCGATTCAACACTCGAGATTTACTGGGCTTGTACGCACCCGGAGCCCACCGATAATTTTTTTTTTCTTTTTCTTTTTGGGGACTTGGGTTAGTTGGGGGGTGGGTTTGGTTCTCATGGATAGTCGTTTCTTGGTCTTCTTGCCACTATCTGTTTCTTACCCATGCTAAAAGGTAGTTCCAAAATCTTCCACAATATTTGTGGAACCCATCCTGGTAATCATAAGTGGAATATTAGCAAGTAAATAGTGGCGAATTCTCCATATGAATCCATAAGAGCATCATAGATAAATTAGGCAAGCAGAGGGTCAATTACAAAACACTGCTATTTGACTACAGGTGTTAAATGTCTAAATCCAAAAGACAATAATAACTACCCAGTTGACCTATGGATTTCATAAAGGCAAAAGCACCCCTGCTTTAAGCAGCTCATTCAGTTCATACTCTTTTGACCAGCAAACTCATCAGATCAAGCTATCAAAAATCTTGTGTTACCTCTATTACCTTGACACTTCTACTGAGCACCTTGCATAAAATTACACATCAGTGCAATTTTGGCAGCCATAATATGTCTACACACCTATCTCTTCATCTACTTTGCAGTAGGTTGTCTAGCCAAAAATGCTTGTTGATGCAGTCAACAGAGCATCAAAAATCAGTTCTCGATCACCATCACAATCACAATCACCAACCATACACCTAGAGACAAGTATATCACTAATGATGATCTCCTTTGCTTAGAAATTTATCAACCCATACTTTGCGAAGAGTCGCACTCTTCACCATGAATGCTTTTCCAATTTTTTCATTTTCAATTAGATGGTCAAAAATTGATCCAAGGGTAATTTCATCGTATCCATCCACTTGCATCACCTCATTGTAGAGTTGAGAGTAATAGACTTGAGAGTGATCCACATCCGTATGAGCCAATGACTTAATTGCTGAGGCCATCTCTCCAAGTTGTGTTGAAAGTGCAACATACTTGTCTTCATTGTTGGAACCTTTTCGCCTTTTGCAAGACCTTTTTTCTAAATGCACAGTAGAGGAACATGTTTTCGAGCCCTTCATCAACTCATCAAAGTCATCGAAGTCATCACCTAAGTCGACAGGTGAGGAGTCAACATTCGTTGCATTGATGTCCCCGAATTGCTTAGCAAAGCTTCCGGTGGCTATATCTCTCCCAACCACCACAGCCATCTCATCATACATGTCAATCATTTTATTCAAATACTTTTCATGAGAAGGATGGATCTGTAAATGCACAATATTCATTCAATTATTAGTTCCACGGTTAGATATGAAAAAGAAGCTATTAAGCAGACAACACTTAGGCTTCAAGCTATGACAAAAACACATTTGAAGCCCTTCATTTGTTTGTTCTTTTAGTCATTTCCCTTCACAATTACGCCAAAATAGAAATTGCATTGTCAATCCATCTTTGCAAGAGATGCAAGATCAATAAGATCTAAAGCACGAGGTTTCGAAAACGCCTATCAATGTCAGAATTAGCACCTCATTTGTGAACACCTAAATTGCAGAAGACATGGTGCCTTCTTAGTCTCTCACCACCTAAATTGCAGAGGATAAAGAGAAAAGAAGCAAACTTTACCAACCCTAGTCGCATTCCAAATATACCCAACAATCAAAATCAAAATCGCAGTAGCAAAAGACATTGAGAAAATTTCCAGACATATAAATTGCTCTAATGACAATTAATATTAAATTATGCATTACACTTGTAACAAAAACAGAAACAACACCAACACGATAACCTATGGCTTCAGTGAAACAGGGGTGACTAACAAGTTAATAATCTGCTCTTTTTTTTTTCTTTTCTTTTTTTTCTTTTTCAGTCCAGCATGTTAGCAAACGCATTAAAGTTTAAAAATCTTGACTGAGATGGTTAGGAAATTATCCCTTATATGCTGAGTAAATATATAAAGACACATAAAACTGCTTATGTGAAACATTGGCTAAAAGAATGTATTGAGCAAGTGATGAGAAAAATTACCGCCACATATTGATCAAATTCATTTTTCCCAGCTATGACCATTTTCAACTTGTCATCCCAACTGAATCCACTCTTGCCACGCACAGTTTGAATCGTCTTCCAATTGTTTTTGACTGTCTTCAAATGGTTCTCAACATGGTCGGGCTCACAACAAACACTAAACTTCTCATTTATTGTATTGACAACTCGAGTAATTGAAGAGGGTTTGAATGTACTTGAAGGCTTGTTTCCTTTACTAGCTTCATCAGCGAGAATTTCAAGTAAAACACATTCCATAGGCTTTGACTATCTAAATTGCTTGACCTTCTCATCGTTTGCCTTACTTTTACTCATCATGATAACTACGTAACAGCTTTAAACATTAGAATAAGAAAAAATATGACGAAGATGGACACATAATAAATATTTAGAGATGATTATCATTAAAGAAATGAAAAGCACATGTTCAAAATAAAGCACTCAAAAGAAATAAAAGTAAAACTATTGGCTTCTTCTAATATTTTGATAACTAATCCACATTGCATGTGCAATACTATCCCTCTTTGATGCCCATATCCTATTTTCCTCCCTTTCCTCCCTTTGAGAAAGTTGGATTCTTGGATTTTCTCTTTGAGATTCCATTTCTCTATTCATCTCTTCCATGATAGAGTCATTGGGTCAGCTTTCATAATAAAATTGTGAATGATACAACAAGCTAAGACAACATCGACTTGTTTTCTAAATGACCAAAAAGGTTTTGAACCCAATACTCGAAAACGCTTCTTTAGAACTCCAAATGCTCTCTCAATAGTAGTTCTTAGAGATGAATGCCGCAAATTGAATAATTCCTTCTCGTTTTCAGGAGGGCAATCACTAAACTCCTTCAAATGGTATCTAACACCACGATAGGGAGAGATGATGCCATTTTGGATTCCATAACCAGCATCAGCAAGATAATATTTTCCTACAAGTTATAAATAAGTTTATTATCAAGTTACTAATCTCAATTCACATAATGTGTGTAGATTCAATTTTCTTACCTCTAGGAATGTTCAATCCATTCGGCCTTGAAAGTGCATCAGACAAAATACGTGAATCATGAGATGTGCCTTCTCAACCAGCTAATACATAAGAAAATCTCAAGTCAAATGTAACAGCGGCTAATATATTTTGTGTTGTTCCATCCTTCCGACCATGAAATCTTCCTTGAATTTCAAGAGGAACCGATGCACATACATGAGTTCCATCTATTGCTCCAACACAATCCTAAAATAATCAATATAGTTACCAACCAAATACTAATGAAACTTCTCAAGCAATTTATAGACTTGTTTTTTCAAATTCCATACCTTAAAATATGGATAAAACCTTCGACTGTTACTTATCTCAGGAGGAGTGGAATTGCTTGGTTCTTTCACCACATGCTTGTATAATTTCAAAATCGCTTGCAGGACGATTTTGAAATATCTATGAACGGTGTCTATTGATCTATGAAATCTTCCCCCAATGACTCTAAACCTCACATTATGTCCAATGATATGACAAAAATACCATAACTTGCTCCATACTAGAAACATTTACAGTAGAACGCAACAAGTTACTTGCACCAAGTATCTTACAAAGGTCTAAAAAAGCATTCGGCGTCATCCGTATTTGATCTACACAATGAGTATCACCACTGTATAACACACGATTCATATATAACTCTCTCTCATAATCTCAATTCACATGAGGCTCTCTCAGTATGCGATTCTCCGAATGATCATAATCACCCATAACTAATGTGATAACTGTCATAACCGTTGCAGCTGCACCCGTTACCACTGCTTGAATTTTGTTATCCATCTATATTGGAACATAATTATCATGAAACACAAATTCATATGAAATACAAGAATAGCAATACTAAAAGAACCAGAAAAATAGGGGACGGCAGATGATTGTAAGAATGTATTACCTTACTTTGCCCGTGTCAATGTGGATGTCTAGCTCAATCAATTTCCCTTTGTAGATATCTGTAATGTTATCAAGTTTAAAGTGAGAAATATATCATCTTCAAAGAAATATGATTTAACTTATGTATTAATCATGTAAATGAGTATAGTTGCTGAAATATCCACCAATTCTCGAAATGTTAAAGTGAGAAGACATACGATCTTACTGATTATTCATAATATTATAGGACCCATCATCATATAAAAGAATGACAGAAAAGAAGAAAGTTGATGAAGAATCAGAAAACCACACATGGCTGACACCACATGAAGGACATGTACATATACATGGCGAGAGCGACAAATCTTCAGTTTTTACTCAGCTAATCATTGTAAAGTTCTATTTAGAAATCATACATTAAGGCTTACCATAATATATACCCGATCATAATTATGACAGTAATATGTTAGTCTACAAATATAGGCATATATCCATGAATTCCGCAGAAAGAGACATGGACTGAGGAGGAGGATAAGTTCAAGCACACGCGGAGATTGGTAATAAATGGTCCGAAATAGCGAAGAGACTCCCCAACAGGACCCAGAACTCGATCAAGAATCACTGGAATGCCACCAAAAGAAGGCAATACACTAATTCATCTACATCTGCATCAGACTTGGACTCTCTACATCAAGCTTTAATGTTGTCGCCAAGATTGGTAAGCTTTTCTATAGCATTAGCGTCCTCCTTCATGAGAGCCTTACAACCGGGCAATAGTCCTATAGTACATGTCTCCATTGTCCTTCCCACTGGTTCTTTGAATCACGTCCTATTTCACATTTTTCACCTAATCTATCGTCTTCAGTATATATTATTGAAAGAGAAAGCATAATATTAAGAACGTTTGGTAGCAGAAGAACAACTCAACTTCGATGACTCGACGAGATAGGTTTTGACCCAGAAGAATTTAAGGTTCTCACTGTTGAGGTAAAAAGCATCAAGAGAGCTTGTTATACTGGAGCAAAGCGAGATGTAAGAAAGAACAGAAATTGATTAGGCGGATATGGTTGAGAATTTTTTTCTTGGCACAGAGCAGGCCAAAGATCTCTGATTCGTAACTCTTTCACATTGATGAGGCTGTGTCCATGGCCTCATCCCACAATGGAAGAAAAATCATACAATAACGAATATAGGGAAAAGAAAATGAAACCTACCATAAAAGAGCATCCGAGAGCCTCTCTCTTGCAAGAATACATTCAGAGCTTGAACTTAAGAGCATTCGAGGGGGAAATGAGTAACCAATTTGATCTAACCATCTGCAGAGGCTGCTGCATCTTCGCTGGGTCTCGTCTTACTCCTCCTCCTCCTCCTCCCCAATGCACATTCAATCGAAGGATCGATGGAATCCTCCCCCAAAAACCCTCTATGCATGCAAACAAGAGGAGAGAGATCTATTAGGACGCTTCAATCCGTGCATACGCTGCTTGAAGACAACTACGCATGGAAGAGTATGAACTGACCAGCAGTGAAGAGGAAGCAGGGCAGGTCGCGGAGATCGAGCACCACTGGACGAGGGGGAGGCTCCGCTACTGCTAATCATCGGCGTCGAAGGAGGAGGACGAGATCACAAGGCTTCGTGAGGGCGGAGATCTAGCACCGCCGGCCCTACTGCTGCTAATTGTCGGCGTCGAAGGAGGAGGACGAGATCAGAAACCTAGGGCTTCGTGAGGGCGGAGATCCAGCACTACCGGCCCCGCTGCTGCTAATTGTCGGCGTCGAAGGAGGAGGAGGACGAGATCAAAAGCCCTAGGTTTTGTGAGAAAGAGGGCAGAACAAATGAGTAATGAAAGATGAGAGCACAC
The DNA here is from genome assembly GCA_017140185.1 of Eucalyptus polyanthemos subsp. polyanthemos. Lineage (NCBI taxonomy): Eukaryota > Viridiplantae > Streptophyta > Magnoliopsida > Myrtales > Myrtaceae > Eucalyptus > Eucalyptus polyanthemos. The sequence continues at coordinate 43,815,023 of CM029464.1, read as the reverse complement.
GATGGGAAAAGATTTCCTCCGGAAAATGATTTCCTCTTTTCAAAAGAGGAAATCATTTTCCAAGATTTGATGGGCAAATTTTCCTTTGACCGGAAATATTTTCCTTGACCATTTATTTTCCGCCATCCGAACACCGGAAATTCCGGAAAATATTTTCTCGAAAGTTATTTTCCGCGAAACGAACGGAGCATAAGTCTAATTGCATTTTCCCTCTCTCTCTATAAGGGTCTTGCACTCTTAATTTAGTAATGTACAAAATGTTTTTTTTTCTATTTTATCACAACTTTCAACTTGATATCGAAACCCTTATTGTAATCTGATAAAGCTTTCATCGAATTTATTTCATGAAAACGCTAGCCACACTGGCCATGTTTCTCTACCAATCCGAAGACTTCCATAATCTCAAAAAATGAATAACACCACTAGACTTGTAAGCCTCAAAATGAGGTACGAACACCTGAAGTGCCAAAACTTGACACAAATGGACATTTAAGTGCCAAAAATTTGAAAAGTGATACTCAAGTGTCAAAATTGGAGCAAAATGGATCACTTATAAGGCTACTCCGACCAAAATCCAGCTAAAATGTCGACGTGGCGATTTTCTTGCAAAGGAAGTGTAAACGATGCCATTTTGCACGCTAACGTCTAAATAATACAAAAACAACGTCGTTTTGGTGCCGACTCGTAAAAAATTAATATAAAAATTAATTAAATTAAACTTAAAACTAAACTTATTGAAAACGTTTAAAAATTAAATAAAATATTAAAAACTAAAAAAACTAAAAAATTTAACAAATATTAAAAATAAAAATAAAAATATTTAAAAACTAAAAATTTAAAACATTTAAAAACCAAACTTATTTAAAAAATTTAAAAATAAAATAAAAATATGAAAAAAAAACTAAAATTAAAAGAGGGGGTGGGCCCTTCCGGCGGCGGCGAGTAGGGGTGTGCAACTAGACCGGGTTTACCCGGTTCTCGATCCGGCCCACCCAGAAAATAGGGTCGGGAACCGATTCCAATTAAAACTGGTCCAAGAAGCAGTTCCCAAAACTTAGACCCTATTTAAACCGGTCCAGGAACCGATTCCGAGGGATTACCCACCCAGGAACCGGATCGACCGGACCGGTTTAGGAACCGATTGGAGAACCGGTTTTAAGCCACCCCCAAAACCAACAAGACCAAAACGCAAAACCCTAGTTTTTATTTTCTATCTTTACCTCTCCCGAAATCGCGACCGGCCAGCCTTGCTCCGAGCTCCCCTCTTGAAATCGCAAAGCCGATGCCATCTTTGCTGCTCTCGTCGCACCCCTCGCGCTTGCACCACCGCCGCCGTTTCGCCGGTCATCTGAAGCTTCGCTCCACTGATTCTGCCCGCGAGCCACTGACCCCGCCGAGCTCGCACCCGAGCGCCGACGCCACCTCCGTTCGATCTCGCCGTTCCACCTACTACTATTGCCTCGCCGACTCCCCTGACCCGCAGATCTCGCGTCCACAAGCCCACCTTGTCGCATCTTCGAGTATCCCATAGTAGCCCTCCGCTAATCTTGTTCTCACCGCACGCTATTTCCCGAGCTCCTCTGCTGCCGATCTACCATAGCCCAAATGATGCCCCCCTGCTTTGTTCGCAATCTAGCCTAGACCCCTCGCTGACGCCCGCTGAAGCCGTGTCGATCCTTGCCGCCCTCACCAGCCACAATACCAGCAGCCCGTTGAAGCCGGCGAGCTGCTACTGTGTTGATTCGCGTCGACCTGACGTCGCTGCATCCCACCGAGCCCCCTGCTGCAGTGCCTCGCCTGCGCTGCCCTCCCCTACGAAGCTGCTGCTAGGTCCTCCTCTGCTCAACACCAGACAGATCTGCTTCGACGCCCAACAGATATATAGTTCTCTTGATAGTTGTTGATGAATTCCATTAAGTCTCGAGTCTTGCTACTAATTGATGGATCTTCTAATTGAATCTCTTTGTGGTTTTGAAATAGAACAGTGCTCGCATGGTTGATGGAGAGTCTAGAATTTGCTTTTAACTTATAGATTTTGAGATATATTGTTCGCTTAAGATTTGAATTTTTCCATTGAATCATTAGGCTTGAAGATCCCGACAATGAAGAAACAAAGGAGTTCGTGCAAAATCAGGTGGAATTGATGCATATCATTTTGAAGACGTGTGACGCGAGGGATAAATTGAATGAAAAGATAACAAAGCTATTTGATCATCCTCGGTATGAAGCACCATTCTAGGCGAGGGAATAAATACTTTTATTTTCACAATACAGGGCTCCAAGCACAAAACGTCCTCTACATGCAGGTTCCTTTGTTGAAATCTGGAATTGAGTTGAAAGAGAATTTTGTTTATGCCTCTTTCTTGGCCCTCGAATTAAGATTCGCATTACGGATACATGTTTGGTGTTGGAACTCTTTTCGTTTCTTACAAGAAGATTGTTGAAAAAGCATATTTTGCAATTCGGTGTGAGTTGGAAGAGTTCAGTTTGATCCTAAACGCCATTCTAATTTTACTTTGCTATTAGACGCTATTTAGTGCAACTGGAGTAGTTCTATGTGTTGTATCAAAGCACGTGTTTGGCGACGCATCTTTGACAGGTATTGTGGCTATGAACAACTAATGCATTTGGCAAAATTTGTGGGGCAATTTATGCGATTATCTAAATAACGGTTGGCTAAAATTGGGGACTATTTATCAGTGTGGATGTGCTTATACTGATCGAGATTGTAAATGCTTTATATATGAGTGTTGTACAAAATTTTTATGCAAAACAAGTTCCAATATAAATAGGGTTAACCCTGTTTTTGGACTAGAAAAACAGGGTGGGTCGGGAACAGAGTCCAATGCAAATAGGGTAGGGAACAAGGTCTAAAAAAAGAGAACCGATTATAACAGGGTCGGGAACAGGGTCCAGATCTAGACTCTACCCACCTTGGACCTGATCACCCCTAGCGGTGAAGGCTCAGCCCTCAACCGCTTGCCTTTTTAAAAAATATATATATAGTTTTTTTAATATTTTTATTTTATTTTTAAAAATTTTAAATAAGTTTACTTTTTTAATGTTTTAAATTTTTAGTTTTTTTAATATATATTTTTTTCATTTTTAGTTTTTTAAATAGGTTTATTTTATGTTTAAATGTTTCAAATAAATTTAGTTTTTAATTTAATTTAATTAATTCTTATATTAATTTTTTTAACACGTCAACACCAAAACGATGTCGTTTTTATAATGTCTAGCCACGTTAACGTGTAAAACGACGTCGTTTTGCATTTCCTTCGCCGGAAAATCGCCACGTCGGCATTTTGGCCGGTGGCATGATCAATTTTGCTTTGATTTTGGCATTTAAATGTCACTTTCCAAACTTTTAGCACTTACGTATCATTCTATGTCAAGTTTTGGCACTTGGGGTATACTTCTCCCGCCTCAAAAGACTGAATCTTGCAATTTCACTTTAAATGGCCACCGCAAGCCACCTTACGTGCCACCAGGGTGCCACTGCATCTCAGATTAACCAAGGTTTTGCTAATGTCGAGTGCTATCTAGACGCCTTAAGGTGCTTCTTTTGGAAAATAAGCACCATCATAATCGGCGCCAGCCATGTATAGTGACGTCATCAGTAATGTCGTCAAATCACGCCATGTCAGCTTGCACATTTGCTCTACCAGGTCATCAGTCCACATTATTCACTAACCGTTAACTATTGACCAAACGTTGATCAACGATTGACCGGTCGTGACTAGCCATTTACCATTGTTGATCGGTGCGCCAAAATTTTTGACTGATTCAACCAGATATCAAAGCTTTTCATATCAATCCATGGAATAAGAGACACAAAATTTGCTAGGATTCATTGGGCACAAAGGGTAAAGATGTTGGGATCATATCTCTTATAGTTTATGTGTGTCTCGTCATATTACTTTTGGGAAATACAAGGTGTCCTCATCTCTTCATCCCTTCAAATCCTCTACTCATATTGTTTTCTTTACTAATTCTTCAGTGGATTATTCTCATAAGACCCCATGCTTTTGTCCACTGGTGAATCATCCTCTTATGAATTGTCTTCTTCTAGTCGTGATGTAGGTCCTTCTAGCAATACCACCTTGGTAGCTTTTGACAAGTTTGCCCCATTTGCAGGTGCTCCACTACTAGACATCAATCATCCTTAGTCCATCGATCCACCAGAGTAAGCCAACTTCCCGTTCGACTTCATAATAACCATTATTACTCTACCATTGTGCCCCATTGTAAACCTTGCACATATAGAAAATGTAGTATTAATCCTCTTTAGTAGAAAGTAATAGCAAATGAGTTGCAGACTTTACAGAAACCTCATACATGGGATTTGGTTGAATTGCCTCCTTGTAAGTCTAACTGTCACTTGTAAATGAGTGTATGAGATTAATAGAAAAGCAAATGGTAGTGTGGACTGTTATAAATCTTGGCTAGTAGCAAAAGGCTTTACTCAGGAATACATAATTGACTATAAAGAGAATTTTGCTCCTATTGTACGTCTTATTTCTATTTGTAGTCTTCTTGCTATTGCCATTGCTAAGCATCAATCTCAAGTCTAAATGGAATCTTAAAAATGTTTTTTTAGATGACGATCTCACTAAGGAAGTCTATATATTGCCTCCTCTTGGATATAATAGTCATCTTTCCAACAAAGTTGATCAATTCTTCGAGCATCAAGGGTGCGTTTGGGAACTACTTTTGGGGAATGTCTTTAGGAAAATGCAAATACCTTTGACTTAAAGGTGTTTTCTAAAATGCAACCGTGTTTGGTAAATTGCACTTTGAAAGCTCTTTGTAAAGTATTTTGAGCAAAATAGCGTTTGGGAAATTACACTTGCAAAAGATCTTTGTGGTAAAAAAAAAATTATCAAAAGAAAAATTAAAAAAAATTGACCAAAAGTGCATAGTGGCCGCCGGCGACCTCCGGCGACCTCCGGCGACGCCGGATCTGGGGCAGCGAGGTCGCGGGAGGACCTCGCCGCCCCGGATCTGGGTCGCGGCGGGGTCGCGCGACCGCGCCGCCCTCGGAACTGGGGCGGCGAGGTCGCGGAGGTCGCGCGACGCCGCCGCGACCCGCATCCGAGGGCCGCGAGGTCGCGCGACCCAGATCGGGGCGGCAAGGTCCTCCCGTGACCGCCGCCCCCGGATCTAGGTCGCGGTGACCCGACTTGCCGTGGGTCGCGGCGGTGGCGCGACCGCCTAGCGTCGCTCGTACGGGCGACGGCCGCCGCGACCGCTCGCGGAAGAAGAAGCTCGCGGAAGGAGAAGACCGTCTCGCCGCCCCGGATCCGGGTTTGCGGTGACCCGGCCCTCGGTCGCGCCACCTCCGACGTCGGTTGCGCCACCTCCGGCGTTGGTCGCACCACCCCCCGACGATCGTCGGCGTCCCTCTAGCAATCGCCGGCCGCTCACGGCCGGCCGGAACCGAACCCCGGAGAAGATGAACGGTGGCGACACAAGGGCAAGAACCGGAAAAACAAAACATTCGTGAGGACAATTTCGGAAAAAAAAAAAAAAAAAGTTATGAACAGTGCCCGCGTGGGCATGCCGAAAAAGCCGAAAGCCCAAGGCAGGTCCCCCCCTGCCTTGGGCTTTCGGCTTCACACATGCTGGCATTCCCTGAATGCGGGCTCAAAAATTTTTCCCAAACGGCCTAGCATTTGGCCAAGTACCTTTAGCCTTCAAAGGGGCTTTGGGAAGTGGTTCCCAAACGCACCCCAAATGGATTTAAATAGGCTCCTTGTGCATATTATTTCAAGCTTAGCTCAATAGTGGAACTGTTAATTTTCAATCCAATCCCTATGACCATGCTCTTTTTATTTGACACACTTGCCATGGGTCTATTATGATGCTCTTATATATGGATGGGATTGCTCTAACTAGCAATTATCATACCGGCATTTCAAAACTCTAGCAATATCTTAGTCAATAGTTTGAAATGGAAAATATTGGGCAACTCAGCTACCTTTTAGGCTTAGACGTTACTTCAAATTTCCTTGATTTTATCTTTCTAGAGCCAAATATGTCACTAATCTTTTTACCTCAGGTGGTACTCACTACAGCAAGGTTGTTACAACTCCTATTGAGGTCAATGCCAAATTTGATGCAAATATGAGACTTCACTTTCAAATCACACACTTTATCGATAATTAACCAAGCCCATGTGACTCATTTTGTGGCATTCAAACTCTTGATATCTTCACCAACAAACATTCACCCGGATATTTGTATGATCTTTTCTCCAAGTCAACTTGAGTTTGGAGGGTTAGAGATATAATTAGGATTACTATTATAATTAAGTCAAATTGCATTATCTCCTTATATATAGATGTCTTGTAATATTGATTTGGCAATTTACAGAATATCAAATTTTTCTCATTTTACCACCCGTGGTGGTGGCGTAGGTGGTTGGGCAAGGGTACTTTTCACGAGAGGTCCCAAGTTCGATCCACGGCGTCATCGTTGCTTAAGTGCTAGCCATGTCTTAAGTGGGTTGTCGGGGGTGGTGGGTCCTCCCGCTTACGCAGCCCCCCAGGTTTACTCCTCCGGCTGCCAGCCGTGCGGGGGGTTCCTGGGTCACCAAAAAAAAAAAAAATTTCTCATTTTCATCACAATTCTCTATTTGATTATAAATTCTACCTAAAAGTTTAAGGTAAAAAGTGAAAAGAGACTACAAGTATATAAGGACATATAAACCCCATTATCAAGGGATGTGGGATGTTTCAACAAGATGGATTATAAGTCCTATTGTCAAGGATATGAGATATTTCAGCAAGCTGGATTAGGAGTGGCATGTTGAATTTGACTAACGAGGATTGACGCACACACGAAAGGGGGCAAGCCTAACTTTGATACAATCCAAATAAAAAGCTTAAACTGATAGATAGATAGAGATCACAAACACACACACACACATATATATATATATATATGGCATATAAATCTCATTGTCAAACAATGTGGGATATTCCAACACTTTTCATAGCGCAAATGGTTGATTCAGGATTATATATACTTACTTTGATAGCTTAGAGTTCCCCAGTGTCGGAGATGTGGCATTATGGGGTTGTCGTCCAAGAATGTTGATGTATTAATTGGTCTGTTGCCCACTTTTCAACCCTTTTTCGCCGAATAGTGAAAATCGTGGCTGATAGTCCGGACCAACTTCCCTTTTTGCTCCTCTTCCGGATTCTCCATCTTACTTTTCTTCCGAACTGCAGCGGTCGTAGGTGTAATTACTGGACTTCCTCACTTGATGGCTTTAAATGGGGCCCTGTCAATGGGCTTGTCTCTTTTACTGTCATTTGGTTTTGTACAGAACTGATATCAACAAGTACAAACCAATTTCGATCAATAAAATATCATGAACTATTTATTGAAGCTCGCACAAATTTAATCCCCAATATTTGCGGGATATTGTTGCTGATATCTGCAAACTAAAGTTGTCTAAATTCCACAGGATGATATGTTTTCTGTCCCTCAGAATAAGATCGGATAAGCATGGTGCTTTAGAAGTAGACCCAATGGAGGATTTCTTGTCCTCCTCTCGGTTGGGCACAGTACTCACTCAAAGGTCGTTGTGACGGATTGTCCCCTGCAAGTCCCTTCTCTCTCTTTGTCTCACGCTTCGTACCATCATGCACGTGTGTACCCTGTTACGTTGGGTGAGGCCTCAACTGCCCCTGGATTGTCGATGCATCGTGCACCGTTGTTGGTGAATGGGGAAGGTCTGGCCTTAGGTGGGTCAAAATCTCCTCTTGGCCATCAATTTCCATCAACTGTAGGACCCTCAAGTTAGCTGGACATTATCCAGTTAATGTGGCTTTCGTTGATGTAATAACGTGGGTGTGTTTAAGATAAGGTTTGAGGACCCCTCTTCTTGTCATTCTTTAGCATGGCAACTGGACATGATCGGAGAAAGTTTTGTGGTCAGCATTCTTTTTTCTTTGTTCAAAGTGAGAATGGGTCCCTCGCAACCAAGGAACCATGTGCTTACTATAATCTCACCTAATATGGTGAGATGAGACAACGTCGTGTGATTCGAGAGAAATTTTATATGTGCCGCTCAAATATCCTCCGTATTAACCAGAAAAAACAATTGACAGACCAAGACTAAAGCCGCACCAAATAGGTTGTATTTGGGTCATATAAAAACGTACACATTGTTGTCCTTTTGCTGGGGCCCGTCAGCTCTATGTCTTCAGATTAGAGAACCAACCTGTTTCTCTGCTTGGAGAGGGGACAAAAAAGGATGATGTCCAAATAGAGAAAAATGCTGATGAGGATGTATCTATGTACGTACTGTAAGTACACACCTAAATACGTATCAGAAATGGTATTATAACTTGAATTTCGATAGGGACTAACTGTTGGATTATAATGTCTCAGTTGCTGTTTTCTGTTTTGTTTTTACTCTGTTTTCTGCTGTTTTCTGTTCTGTTTTATGCTCTATTTTACTCTGTTTTTTTATTTAAAAAACAGCCAAGTTCAATTTAGTTATTTATTTAGTGTTTTTGTTATTTTTTAGGAAGTTAATAGCACGTTTGTGTGAAGTTATATGTTGCACGTATATGAGCAGTTTTTTGCTTTGTTTAAGTTGTTCTGTACTTAACAGTTTCCTTTAGAACAGACGTATGCAAGCTTGTGTTCTGTTTCTCTGTGCTTCTCTTCCTCATCTGAAAAATATAGCTTCTGGTTTTCTATTTTCTTGTTTACTGTTTTGATCAGTAACAACAGTGGTATCAGAGCATGAATGATCTTGAGGGACTGTGAAGTGAAGCAAGTATTGAAGTGTAAAGAAGTTAAAGGCTGATGGAGACAGGGTCGAGTGGTTTCTCTGCGATGGCTTCTCCAATATTTACTGGAGAGAATTATCAAGCATGGGCTATTAAGATGATAGCATTTTTGGAGGGTTGATCTGTGGGAAGCTGTGGAGGATGATTATGAAGTTGCTCCACTTCCAGATAATCCGACCATGAATCAAATCAAACTTCATAAAGAGAGAACCACAAGAAAAGCCAAGGTAAAATCTTGCATGTATGCTGCTGTCTTGCCTACCATCTTTACCAGAATTATGAAGTGTGACTCTGCAAAGGCCATATGGGATTTCTTGAAGGATGAATACGAGGGAGATGAGAAGATAAGAGGCATGAAGGTGCTGAATCTCTTGAGGGAGTTTGAGAGACAGCAGATGAAGGATTCAGAGTCAGTGAAGGAGTACTCTGATAGGTTGGTTGGGATAGCTAATAAAATCAAAGTTTTAGGGATTGACTTGAAGAATGAAAGGCTTGTTCAGAAGATCTTGGTGTCTCTTCCAGAGAAGTTCGAAGCCACCATAGCGTCTCTGGAAAACACAAGAGATTTTCCTGATATAAAGCTTGCAGAATTGTTAAATGCTCTGCAGGCACAGGAGCACAGAAGACTGATGAGAAGAGAAGAGTTTGTAGAGGGTGTGCTGCAAGCTAGAGTGAAGTCAAATGATGGAGGCATGGATTCAGTCTAGAGAAAATGCCGGTGACTCCAAGTTTGTAGCGAAAGAAGGAAATTCTGGTGGGTCTAGCAAATGGAAGATGAATAAAAAGCTTTGTCAATACTGTGGTGGAACTAATCATCAGTTTTTTAGATGTTGGAGAAAGCCTGATGCTAGATGCAGAAGATGTAACAAGTTGGGTCACATGGAAGCCATTTGCAAAGAAAAAAATTACCAGCAAGCAGGAAAAGCACAAGTAGCAGTGAATGAAACCGAGGAAGAGCACTTGTTTGTAGCTTCTTTTTCTGAATCTTCTGTTGGGAATGATGCATGGCTGGTGGATAGTGGTTGTACCAACCTTATGACTGGCAATTCAAAGCTGTTTAGGAGTTTAGACAAGTCAGTCAGGTCCAGAGTCAGAATTGGCAACGGACAGTACATCGAAGTGCAAGGGAAGGGTACAGTGGCTATTGAAGAAAATCAGGAGATGAAGCTGATCAGTGATGTTCTCTTTGTACCAAATATTGACCATAATCTGTTAAGTCTTGGTCAATTAGTTGAGAAGGGCTATAAAGTGAAGTTCGAAGGGAATGAATGTCTTATTAATAATGCAGATAGCAAAGAAGTGCTAAGAATTCCAATGGAGGACAAGAGTTTCATGTTCAAGCCACAAGAGATGCAGCAAATGGCTTTAAAGTGCAAAGAAGAAAATGCAAAGATATGGCATAAAAGACTTGGGCATGTTCACAGGAAGAGCATGTCGTTTATGCAGAGAAATAGCTTGGCAGATGACTTGCCAAGTTTGGAGGAGGAATTTCCATAGTGCAAAACTTGTCTTCTTGGCAAGCAAACCAGATTTCCTTTCAAAGGAGGAGGCTAGAGAGCATGTGAGAAGCTGCAATTAGTCCACACAGATTTATGTGGACCTATGTCTGAGTCTTCTCTCAATGGTAGCAGGTATTTCATTACCTTCACTGATGATATGACTAGGATGAGTTGGATTTATTTTCTGCAAGCCAAGTCTGAAGTTGCTGATGTGTTTGTGAAGTTTAAAGCCTTAGTTGAGAATCAGAGTGGGAAGAAAATTAAAATGCTCAAGTTTGATAATGGTTCTGAGTATACTGCTCACAAGTTTAAGTTGAATTGTGAGCAAGTAGAAATTGTGCAGCAGTTCACTGCTCCCTATTCACCTCAACATAATGGGGTCAGTGAGAGGAAAAAGAAGTATTATGGAGATGGCCGGATGTATGATGCAGGAGAAGATGTTGCCTAAGAAGTTCTAGGTGAGGCAGCCTATATCTTGCAGTGTTCTTGTTGAACAAATTGCCCACAAAGGCCTTAGAGAGGTCAACACCTTTTGAAGTCTAGTATGGTGTTAAACCTTCTGTGAAAAATTTGAAGGTTTTTGGGTGTTTGTGTTACACTCATGTTCCTGAGGTCAAGAGGGACAAGCTGGATAAGAAAGCAGAATTTGGAATCTTCATCGGGTACAGTCTCCAATCAAAGGCTTACAGAATTTTTCACCCTATGACAGGGAATGTGACTGTAAGCAGAGATGTTGTTTTTCTAGAGGAAGATGAATGGAATTGGATGGAAGGAAAGAGTGCAGAACAGCAATAGTTTGAAAAACAACCTGCAACAAATGTAGAGGTTGATGAAGTTATAGATGGATTAGAAGACAGTGTGGATGATTTATCAGTGAGAGGCACAAGGTCACTTGCTGAAATCTATGAAAGAAGCAATGTGGCAATGCTCGAACCATCTAACTTTGTGAAAGCTAAGGAGGATCAGAGGTGGATTGCAGCAATGCAGGAGGAGATTGCAATGATCCAGAAAAACCACACATGGGAGCTTATTGACAGACTATCTGATAAGAATGTAATTAAGGTTAAGTGGGTGTTTAGAACAAAACTTAATCTTGATGGTTTTGTCAATAAACACAAAGCTAGACTAGTGGTGAAAAGCTATGCACAAATATGGGGAGTAGACTATTTTGAAACATTTGCTCCTGTTGCACGACTTGATACAATAAGGTTACTGTTAGCTATTGCAGCAGAGAAGGGGTGGCCTATATTTCAGTTAGATGTCAAGTCTGCATTTATGAATGGAGAGCTTGAGGAGGAGATTTTTGTTGAACAACCTGAAGGTTTCAGTATCAAAGGGCAAGAAGAGAGTGTATACAGGTTGAAGAAAGCTCTATATGGACTGAAGGAGGCTCCAAGATAGATCGATATTTGCAGGATTTTGGCTTCGTAAAAAGCTTAAGTGAGTTCACTCTTTATGTCAAGAAGGTGAATCACAGTGTTGTAATTCTGTCACTTTATGTAGATGATCTTTTAGTGACGGGGAATGATATGGAATTGATAGAGAAGGTGAAGCAAGATTTATTTGCAGTTTTTGAGATGTCAGACTTGGGAAAGATGTCTTATTTTTTGGGTTTGGAAGTCAAACGGGTTTCATATGAGATCTTCATCTCGGAAAAAAATACATGAAGGAAATTCTAAAGAAGTTTCAAATGGAAGATTGTCAAAGTGTAAGCACTCCTATGGCTGCTAAAGAAAAGCTACGTAAGAATGATGGAACAGATGAAGAGATGCTTCTATGTATAGAAGTCTAATTGGGTGTCTTATGTATCTTACAGCAACCAGACCAGATATTCTATTTGCTGTGAGTGTTTTATCCAGGTTTATGACTAGTCCTAGTTAGTTACATTTGATTGCAGCAAAAAGGGTATTGAGATATCTCAAATGAACATTATTCTTTGGTGTGAAGTTTAAGAAAGGTCAGAAGTTTAATTTGCAAGGATTTTCTGATAGTGACTGGGCTGGTTCAGTAGATGACATGAAAAGTACGTCTGGATATTGTTTCAGTTTTGGTTCTGCTTGTTTCTCTTGGTGTTCTAAAAAGCAAGAGATTGTAGCTCAGTCCACTACAGAGGCTGAGTTTATAGCAACTACTATAGCTGCAAATCAAGCTTTGTGGCTGAAGAAGATAATGAAAGATTTGTGGTTGAATTCTAGTGATTGCATTGAAGTTAATGTGGATAATCAGGCTGCGTTAGCAATATCTCAGAATTCAGTTTTCCATGGCAAAACCAAGCATTTCAAAGTCAAATTTTTCTTTCTGCGTGAGGTGCAACAAAGTGGCGAAGTTAAGTTGGTCTATTGCAGATCTGAAGATTAACTTGCAGACATGTTCACAAAACCACTTCAAGCTGGAAGATTTGAAGTATTAAGAAAGAAAATTGGAGTATGCAGCAGCAACTGATCCAAGGAGGAGTTTGTTGGATTATAATGTCTCAGTTGCTGTTTTCTGTTTTGTTTTTACTCTGTTTTCTGTTCTGTTTTCTGCTCTGTTTTACTCTGTTTTTTTATTAAAAAATAGCCAAGTTTAATTTAGTTATTTATTTAGTGTTTTTGCTATTTTCTAGGAAGTTAATAGCACGTTTGTGTGCAGTTATGTGTTGCACATACGTGAGCAGTTTTTTTGTTTTGTTTAAGTTGTTCTGTACTTGACAGTTTCCTTTAGAACAGACGTATGTAAGTTTGTGTTCTGTTTCTCTGCGCTTCTCTTCCTCATCTGAAAAATATGGCTTCTGGTTTTCTATTTTCTTGTTTACTGTTTTGATCAGTAACAACACTAACTCATTCCAAATGATTTTAACATGTTAAAGTAAATATCCATGTTTTTAATTAGCACAACTTGAAGAGAAGCTTGATTGTTCCCATTAACCATTCAAGTATGCCAGACTCAAGGTCGGTCCAAAGCTACGGACATATCTCAAAACCTGTTCACACTGGGGACACTCGTGTCAAGCATCTCTTCAAGACATTTAAAAGAAATATCATGAGCAGGGCAACCCATTCTGACAGGTGATCATGAGTGGATTGATGGTTGAAGGCGATGGAAAGAGAGCAAGTGCACGTGAAACAAGCTAGCCATGGAGGGTACAAGTGGACCCGCGGAGGAGGACTCACTGATGTTCCAATATGTCTATATATGCCTGAAAGTTGGAACACACAGATGCATATATAAATATATATAGGCACATTGAAGTGTGTGCCTTGAGATGCATGCTTAGAATAGTCATGGGGAGATCAAGAAGGATGTATGCGAAGTTGAAGAGAATGGTGAGGCAACAGAGGGGAAAGTTGTTCATCATGAGGGTTTGCATCTCTATGCTTCTGAGTCGGCGCAAACATTCTTAACCTCTTGTACTGTTGATGTGGTTTTTGCATATACATGAAACTAAGTGACCTTGTTCCTCCCAAAAGCATGCTCTCTCTCTCTCTCTCTCTCTCTCTCTCTCTCTCTCTCTCTCTCTCTCTCTCTCTCTCTCTCATGTTAAAAGCATCTTGTGGACGTGGATGGTTTTTTGTGAAGCCATGCGATATAAAGGCCTCGCCAAGATGCCCGGGAAGGGCTTGGCTAGTCGTCTATCTACTTGCATGCACGTTCAGATCGACACCCCATAATTTCTTGAGGCTGAGACGATCATTATTGCAGCGGAGAAACCTTTGGATGATGTAGACTTCGGAATTTGCTCAGGGTTTTTCCCATCGGTACGCCATTCATATAAGCTAATCTGGATGGGGCAACTTGTATGGCAAGACGGTAAGTATTGAATTGAGTGTACGTGTGAGGTGTAAAACTTAAGAAAAAAACCCCTTAAATTGTACTACATAAGGCACTGCTCATTGGTTTATGCCTTTAAATTGAGGTGGGTGGGTCGACCATTTCAAGTTTTGGGCTCCCTTGTTGATCTTCCCTTATGAAGGCAATCGGTCGAGGTTGCACCCCCAAAAAATAGGTTGATTATTTTTTAGTACTCATTTGGTTGAGTTTCAACTCCATATCGAATAACTTGCCTATCTGATCCGATAAGTTTAGAGGATACTTTATAATGTAAGTATAGAGAGATAAAACAAACAAATAGCAAGATCAATTTGTAAATTTGCTGTAATTTTAGAGGTTGAATTCGAGCACTAGCTTGAGGTTGAGTCTTAACTCTTGCTATCCGAGTCAAGCCGGGTCTATATAATCAAGCTGATTGAGCTCAAGTTAGTTAATGCTGTATACCATTAGGCTCATCATCATAATTTGCTTTTAATCAAACTCTGATTGATAAAAGCAAGTACTATGTATGTTTCTGGACATGTTCCCTGCCACTTATAAGCTCAAGGTTTTTGTGACTTTCTTTGCTCCTTCTCTCATCGAACATAGAACATTGCCCATTAGCTAAGTTAATCAACAAGTCAATATCGTACATCAGTTCAAGAATCCAAGTAATCAGACCTTCCTGCAATGAAGATATGATAGCAGTAACAGATGCAATTTTGGGGGTTAGATTCCCCCATTTACCCAAACTAACATGAACCCTTTCCCCACATTTGTTCTTAATAGTAAATTTAGAGGAACCAGAATAGATTACGCACAAATCTTGCACTCCCAACCACTTCGGAACTACGAAGTCACCTTAAAAACGTCTTACGCATATTAGGATTACAGCATGAATTTGCTTATATGTAGTATCTGTTTCAAGTGCTCATAAATTGGGGTCTATAGTTTTCTTAGTGACAATTGAATTGATAAAGCTCTTAATCTTAAAAGTTCCTATGTACACTGAACCCCGATTTTGGCTATCTAATTATATCAGTTGATTGGGTTTGGTGACCAACAGTTTGAATAATGTAAAATAAGAACTGATACAAATGATTTTTCAGCGAACTTGCCAAGCAAGGCTGATTTGAGGTGAACAATGAGTGGACTTTTAGATAGGGCTTGGAACTCTGTAAGCCCGCTGGTCTGTTTGTGCCGAAAGATCCAGGAATTGCCCAAAACTATCAAAAACACTCGCTTTCTAACTTAGACAATCCGTCAAACCCCGGCCTAGATGGTTTTGAACCCAGAAGCATATTTTAGCTCAGTACATTATGGGCCCACGGCTCATGCACCACGCACTTGTACGATTGCTTTTGCATTGTTTGCCTTAATAAACTAACATACATGGAAAAATAACTTGGAAAAGTTTAATTGTAATCATTTTTTATCAGATGATAAGTTAACCAAGAATTCGTGCCAAAGACCTCAAGAAGTTCAATAATAAAGGAGTTTTTTTTCCTCTCTCCTCTGTCTCCTCAACCTCCTCTTCTTCTTCGGTAGGCACGGTTTAACCACGCAACAAGTCATGTCCTATCTCCGGTGCCTTGCCACTCTATTCTTTTTCAACTCTTTTACCTCAGGTGACGTCGGTCCCCACCAATAAAGCATTCTCCAACTAGGAGTGGAGGAAAATATACTCTATAAAGAATGACAACATACACATATATCAATTTTGAACATTTCAAACCAAGTTTGAGATCTTAGTGTTAATGCCTTGAGGGGAGTCACTATCGAACATCTTCATCTTTTTACTGATAGAAGGTTAACTGTGTCTCAATAAGTCGTAATACACCTCTTGCCTTTACAAACGCTAGAGATACAAAATCCATAATCTCATATATATGTCGTTCTATCTTATACTTATTATCTTCAAATCAAGTAAAACGTTTATGTTAGACAGTGACACTTGACACAAGATAAGCTCAAAGCCCTTCTATTCCTTGAATCAAGATAGTACGAAACGGCCAAAATATGATTTGATCTCGAGTTGCGACACGATCTGCAAAAGAACATAATAGCTCGAGACGAAAACATTCGAATCAGAGCAAACCCTGGAATCTTTTGACCAAAGCCATTCCGTGAATGAGGCATGCAGACCGAGATTATGGGAAAAATCATCTGCTTCCACGAAAATGAGCGGGGGGAAAAGAACAATGTGATCGAAATCAAAGTAGCCATTGACCCACTTTTTATCTCTTCTCTCTCATGACTTTACGTGCACAAACCATTGAATCGAGAGAGCAAATGATTGTCCTGTAACTTTCCTTCGTGGTGGGCTGGATAAGATGATATGGTCGGTCAACGTTCATATCAGGACCGCATAAAACAGGTTCACGTGTACAACGACTTCATTGGAAGCACTTCCGGAGAAGTGATTGATGGTTGCATCTGTTTGATTCTTCTGTTGTCGTATTTGAACTGAAATTATATAGAATTTGGTAGACGGGACTGATTTTATGAACGTTAGACATGAATGCGCGTATGCTAGTCAACCCTAAGTTGCGGTTTCTTGAACTCAGTAGGATAATAATTCAGTCATAACGGAGCCAGGAGGGGAACGACGACGCAGATCGCTTTGTCCTGTCTCGTTCTGTAATCTTGATTGGAAAATGATGCGGACGAAGAGCACTTAATAATTCAGTGGACGACCTGATGAATCGCAAATTGACTTGTTCTGTCCCATCAATCATCTTTCTTCAGCAAAAATCAATCATCTCGTGTATAGAGTCAATTGTTACAAGGTTTTTCATTATAGCATGATTACAGGCCCGATCGGTTTTCAAAGTTTATTGGATAGTTCTCTCTTTTGCTTTGATATATCACTGATGATTCATTTATAATTAGTTTAGATAATCATATCCAAATTCTCAATATTACATTCTATTTGCAGAAAGAGAAAAGGGTGTGCTAATGTAATTCGATGAGCAAAAGTCGGTCTTTTTATATATAAAATAGAAAGAAACGTCGATTGTACAATGGACAAAATTCAGTTTTCCTATATGTACTAGATATATTACCCATGCTTCGCACGATTTTCTTTTAAAATTTTAAATTTACAAGGAAACTACGAAAGCTTATAATTGTTTGAGTAAAACATCAATGGAAAAGGCCAAGTAAGGTTTACAAATATATTAATTATCTTATGATTAAAAGCATATAATTTTCCATAAGCGTTTGGTTTTATTTGCTAAGATGACAAGAGACTATCCGTTTCTAATTATATTAGAGCAGATGTCTACGAAAAAATAAAGAGAACCACACACACACACACACACACACACAAGCATATATATGTGTACAAAATAAGATGAAAATAAGGGAGAATCATACAGTAGGGAATGGCCATTTATTACACTTAAGTATGGGAGTAGATGATTGTTATTTAAATGAACATCGACATTCATTCGCAGATCATCTTTTGTTGCAAGAAAGATGTCATGGGTATGGGTTGCTTAATGAGACAACAGAGTACTAGCAGCAGGGCGGTGGCGGCCACCGTGGCGGAGGCGGTCAACTCACCAAAACGCGTGTGATTCCTACGGACTTCCGTGTGTAGCGGGTCATCGGAGTTGCAGCTGTCCTGCCCCCTCCCCACTCCCTTTCGGTTTTCACTCTTTTCCCACTTTGTCAAGCCCACACTCACAAAAATGACGTGAAAATTCGAAGACAAAAACAAGAAGCAGGTCGAACAAAATCGTAGGATGGGACTATACACGTGTGGAAATTCAGGAACCAACGATGGAAGCATCTCAAGAGGAAAAAACAAAAGAAATAAAGTAAGATGCATCGACTCTCACACTAGAAATATAGCAGATGAAACTAAAATGATTTATTCTGTAAAGTATTATATTTGTCTGTGTTCTTTATGCTGTCCTTGTCTCGCGCGGAATGAAATTGGACGGATTGATCTCGAATCGTACACGAAGCGCATTATGCATCTAGAAGGAAAACAACATAGAAAAGGAAACAAAATGAAGAGGAGTTAAAGAGAAAAAGATGGACACACATGCCAGATAATACTCATGTTCTTGTCCGTTGAAGGTTGCGGACAAAGGGTCATGGAAGCTTTAGAAAATGATTGCCATGGATCTTTTCAATTTCGTTCAGATGCAAAGCCTTAAAGCTGATTTTGACTGATGGTTCCACATTTTTTTTTCCAAATTAAGTTGAGGCTTAAAAGAGGGCCAAGAGAGGAGTCTTTTGGTGGGACCTTGAGCCATTTTGATGCGTGGAGACTGTAGTTAAGTGGGTATAAAGAAGCCACGAAATATGATGTTTTTGGAATCATTTGGCATGAAGATAAATCAATTATGGACAATAGTTGATTCTTTGGGCCTACCAACACAAATTGTTCTCTCCTTTTAGTCTTTGTTTAATGAAAGGTTAGGGTCAAGCAAATTGCACCAAAAAAAAAAAAATAATAATGTAGTTATCAAAGGAATCTTTAGAATCAAATGATTTTAAGGCAATGTAAGTGTCGTCCATCAAACTAGTAGGTTGGATCGGGTTTGGGTTGGAATGACTTATTTGACCTATACTTATTTTTATTCAATACAATTTTGGCAATCAAGGCCCAATTCGATCTTGACCAAACCTATGACAGCCCGAGCCTCGGTCCTCAAACATGCGTAAGAAATGGGTCTCTCTTGTCTCACATCACCTAGGAAGGGAGTCTTGGGCTAGCTTATAAGATTTGGGTCCCATCTAACTGTACATACACATTTTTCCGGGGTAGTATGAGCTACCCCGAGAGGAACAAAATCGTGAGGACGTAGTGTTCAAAGTGGACAAGATGTGTACAGTGGAGACCCGAGATGTTACAAGTAGTATAGAGCTGACTCCTCGACCAAGTGTGGGACCACAGCAAGAATGTTGTTCTAACTCCCGACCTTGTGTTGGGCCACAACAAGGACGTTGTTTTGTTAAGAGGTGAAGAGTGTGATAGCTCGAGCCTCGGTCCTCGGACGTGCGCAAGGAAGGGGTCCATCTCTTATCCCATATCACCTAGGGAGGGAGTCCTAGGCTAGCTTATAAGGCTTGGGTCCCCTCTAACTATACATACGCGTTTTCCCAAGATAGTATGAGCTGCCCCAAGAGGAACAAAACCGTGAGAACTTAGTGTCCAAAGCGGACAATATGTGTACAATGGAGACCCGAGATGTTACAAAACCCATATTTGACCTAACTTGAGCTCCAATTTTCAGCAATTTTTCTCCTAAAATTGTTGCCTATCAAAGAATGGGCGGATTTATGAACAAGCTCACCGAGTCAATGAGGGAACTTGGATGCTCATGTTCGGTTGTGGGCTAGGACTTTGTGTGGCACATGAGCAACATGAATACATGGCTGAGCATCACATTAACAGACAAGAACAAGTAGACTTTAGAACCTAGAACCAGTTGGTTCCAATTCAATTACTAGTTCTACTTGGAACCGATTCATTTTATGTTTTTAGGTAAGAAATTCAAATTCTTATACTACAAAATTTAAGTTACACTATTTCATTACCAAAAAAAAAAAAATGTATTTGTCAAGTGGTCAGGTTGTTTGTTCATATTGAAGACCATGCTTTGGTTATTAATGCGTGCAAAAGTATTTTTTTCTTATAAAAAAAAAAGGCTTTACAACCAATCTCAAAGGACGTGGACACAAGCATCTAGGTTCCAATCCATCCTCGAGGGACTCTAGCCAAACCTCCATGGACTCAAGGACAAGCACTAAAGTCTCAAGGCTAGCCTCAATGGACACGTCTGTAAACCAGAGCATAGGCATTGAGGTCTTGTACTTGGCTTTGGCCTTGAGGTAATTGGGCCTACTTTCTTTCGACCCAAGCTTGGCCACCGAGAACTAGGTCAAGCCCTGATGGACTCAGGTTGGGTGATTATGACTTAGGCAAGGAGTTAAGTACCAAAGCATTGTCGTTGTAGATTAGGTCATGAGCATCGAGACCCAAGCATGGCCTTCATGAACTCAAGCACTGAGTACTAGGGTCTTAGGCCTAACCTTGAGGGACCTAGGTGTTAGGATGCATGTGTGAGTGAGTTGTATTAGAGAAATCTCACATCAAATAATTGATGTAGCATGGACTATTTAATATATTTTAGTTGGCTTATAACTCATTGACTTAAATTTCTGAGTAAAAGTGGATCTACTGCATGCTCCTAATAAATTGGTATAAGAACCGATGTTGCGATTTTCAAGTAGGTGGGCATTGTGGTGTAGTAACGTAGGCCCAGAAGTTATTGCAAAAAGATACCTAAATTAAAGGGGAAGGGGCCTAATACTAAGATCATAGGTGAGGAGGAAATTATTAGAATGTATGTGTGAGTGAGTTGTGTTAGAGAAATCCCACATCGAAGAATTGATATGGTGGACAACAGTTAATATATCATAATTGGCCCATAACTCATAGGATTAAGTTTTTGAGTGAAGTGGGTCTAATTAGATATACTAATATGCTTAGATTTGTGTTTGCTCTTGGCAATCTTCTTAGGAGAAGGTATCAAACTTCTGTTATGCTCTCCCAACAAACAGTGTTGGGTGGTCTCAAGCCCATCTCATTGCAAAAGCTATCTCAAGGGGTGAGGTTTTCTCTCACACTTATAAACCAATCACCAGCTTCTTCCACAACCGATGTGGGACAACCTCAATAATCTTCGCTTCACACATTGAGCTTGAGTTGGAGCAAGAACAATCTGTAACTCTCCCTTGTGACTATTGGGTCCAAGCTTGATGGCAACTTGAGCTCTAATACTAGTGTTATATAATCTAAGGTGTCTCTCTTCCAAAATATTAGCTCAAAAGGTGAGATTTTCCCTTCTACTTATAAACTAACCACCAACTCTTTCCACAATCGATGTGAAACAATCTCAACATTAGGCCCCCTTCTCTCTATGGACAAAGGCTAGGCAGTCGAGGAACGAGCTCAACCATAGTGGACTTAGGTGAGTGCTAGTGAGTTTGGCTTGGAACTAAGTACTTGAGTGAAGCTATAAGGGACTTGAGCTCGTCCTTTATGAACTCGACCATTGAGGAACTAAGCCTAGCTCAAGTGTAAGTAGGCATGAAAGTTGGAAATGTAAGCATAGCCATTAAGGACTTGGGCTCGACTTCCATTTAACTAGACACAAGCACTAGGTCTTAGGCCTCACCTTGAGGAACCTAAGCCTATCCATTATGGACATGGGCTAGACTATTAAGGAAATGAGCACGGCTACACTAGATTTGGGCCGAACACTAGTGACTTTAGCATGGGAGCTAGGTACCCGAGCATGACCACTAAGGACCTAGGCATGACGTTCCAAGCCTCGATCTCCATGGCCTGGGCCCATCACCATGGAATTGAGCTCGGCATTGAAGCACCCAAGCATGGTCACTAAGGTCTCGGTCTCAACTTGAGGGAGCGGAGCCCCGCCTCTATCGATCCAAGCTTGATCGTTCAGGAACTATTTCCAACCTCAATAGACCTAGGCCAAAAGCCGATAACTTTGGCATGGGAGCTAAATACCCAAGCATGACCATTGGGGACTCAAGCACAAGCATAAAGGTCCCTACTCGGCCTTCGTGGACCCAAAAATCGATACCAAAGTCTTAAGCCTGCTCTTGAGGGTCCTAGGCGCAACCTTTGTGGACTCTAACCTAGCCTCAACAAACCCAAGCTAGATGTTAAAGACTTGGGCATAGGAGTCGAGGTGCCCAAGCATGGCCACTAGAGACCTAAGCATGAAATATGTGGACCCTAGGGGGCACATCGAGGGCATTGCTCTTTGCAAACCCATTAGGTTCATCATTAATTGGGGTTTGCTTTATTAGATCTATTTTAACCATATCTTAAATATTGGGTAATTTGTTTGTCACCCAACTTAATAAATGAGAGTTAAAATATTTGCATAAGACTTGCCACCTCCATATGGTGAACCAATTTAGCACAAGGAAAATGTTTGTTCAAATGAAAAAAGTAAAATGGAAACAACAAGGTCTATTTGTCAAGATAATTTTTAGTTTTAAGCACAATATTACTTTAAATTTGTGCTCTAACTAATTTAATCCTTTAAATTTATGCATGTGTGAGTTTTGATCATCTAAATTTTATATTGTGCAGTCAAGTCATTTAACTTTTTCTAATTTGTGAGATTGGTTCCTCTAATTTTTATTTTTATTTTTTTGTAGTCAAGTCCTCAAATTTACTTGACTTATGCAATCCAGTGCATCTTCTACTCCCTATAATTAATACTGCTAAATTAAATTTTCTTTTCTTCTTTTTTCCCAAATCCTTCTCTTTTTTTAGCTAATGTGGCAACGTATTAGCATCTAATTTCATCAACAACATAATGGTCTAATGAAAGTGGTTCTCCGACAAATTTAATTAGACAAGTCAAGGAAGTCAGAGAACTTGATTGCATAAAATAAATTTAGATGACTAAATTGCACAAAACAATAAATTAAAAGGATTTAAATGAAAAAAAATAAAGTTTAGGGGGAAATTATCCAAAAAGTCCTAAACTTATTACACATTGGCCAATTCAGTAGTAAACTTTTCAATTATGCCAATTTAGTTATAAAATTTTCAACAATTTATCAATTTAGCTCTAAACTTTTCAATTATACCAATTTAGTCATAAACCCATTGTCAATTTATTAATTTAGTTCTAAACCTTTTTTACGAGTTACCAATTTAGCCATCCCAACCAATTTTGGATGGAAATCATTGATGTGAAAGAAAGCTATGTTACATGGCACAACCATAGGATGACTAACGTTGAAATGGAAATTTTTTACATTTATATTTATTTTTTATTTTTTCCTTCTCTTTCTTTTTATTTTTCCTTCAACCTCTTGCTAATCACCAAGCCTCGGCAATGGCTAGCAAGGGTCAAGCCTCGCTGGCCACTTATAAGGTTAAACTCACCAGCCTAGCAAAGCCATGCCTTGCCTACCCTTGGAGAGGCTTGACCTTGTTGTCATTGGGCAAGGGTCAACCTTGCCAACCTAACAAGGTTCAACTGTCCCTTGATCCTAGCAAGGTTAAGCCTCAAGTGAGGGTGAGCCTTGCTCAAGGCCAACAAGGAACCTCACCAACCCTTACTTAGTGATTGGCCAAAGGAAGAATGAAATAAGAAAATAAAAAAAAAATTCAAAATACTAATAAAAATTTTCAATTTTTTTTAAATGTAAAATATTATTCACATTAGCGCCAATTATGTTACATAGTATGGCCGATGCTAACTAAATTGTCACGTCAACGATTTTCAACTAAAATGACTAAATTGACACATTGTCAAAAGGTTTAAAACTAAATTAACATAACTATAAGATTTAGGATTAAATTGGCAAATCGTCAAAATATTTAGGACTCAATTGGCAAATTATCAAAAAATTGAGGACTAAATTGGCACAATTAAAATATCTATGACTGAATTAGTAGTCGTACAATAAGTTAAGAACTTTTTGGATATTTTTCATAATAGTTAATATATCAAATTGCACAAATGCTAGAACTTAGAGAATTAAATTTAATACATCAATTAATTTGGACTGGTAGTATTAGCAAGCATAATTTTATTGATTGGCTTGTTTGTAGAGATAGACTACCGACAGTAGTACCTATATCATGATGGTCATCTTCAATAGATACTGAGGGCCTATTTGGCAACGTGCCAAACAGTGCCAGATTCTGATTTTTTGTTCCCAGAATCAGTTTGGGAAGAGAATCGCGTTTGCTAAAATTTTTGTTTCCAGGAACAATTTTGGACAAGATTTGAGAATAAAAAAAAATTTGATTTTCCGTCCGAGAATCAGAAAAAGAATCAAAACGGTAGAACCTCGCTTTTCCCTTTCGCCATCCCGGTTGCCGTCTGCCACCGCCCGCCATCGTCCGCCGCCGCTCGCCGCCGCCGATCGCCGGTCCGGCGAGGTCGCCGGAGGCTCGCCAGGCCAGGGCGAGGTCCGGCAAGCTCGCCGGAGGCAAGCCCAGCCACCGGCGAGGCTCAACCTCGCCCAGCCCCAGCGAGGTCGACCTGGCCACCGGCGGGGCTAGGTGAGCCTCGCCAGCAGCTGGGCGAGGCTCGGCCTCGCCAGATCGGGCGAGGTCGAGCCTCGCCCGCCCGCCGGTGAGGCTCGCGGCCACCGGTGAGGCTCGGCCTCACTAGATCTAGCGAGGCCGAGCCTCGACAGGGCTGGGCGAGCCTCGCCCAGCTGCCAGCGAGGCTCGGCCGACGAAGGCCGACCTCGTCGAGGGCCGGTGACGCTCCGGTGAGCGTCGCCGGCTCTCGTCTAGCGGGTCGCCGGACCGGCGACCAGCCAGATGAAGAAGAAGAAGAAGAATAATAATAATAGGAAAAAAGGGAAAAAAAAAAAAAAAAAATTATTTAAAATTTATTTAAAAATCAAAAGAAATTAATTTGGAACATAATCAATTAACACGGTATCAAACACAATTCTATTGCAGAATAAAAAATTTTGGACGGTTACCAAACGCACTTTTTTTTACTCGAATCGGTTCCGGTAACATAATAAAAAATAATTATTTCTAGTCAAAATCGCTCTCGAACAGTAATCGTTACCAAATGCGCCTTAAGTGTAACTTTTGCATGACTAGTACAAAAGATAGAAACCACTTATCATTTGAGTGCACCTAAACAAGTAGTGTATGGCATAGTATTTTGGCACAAAATAGAATTTGGCATTATGTAGGAGATTGGAACTTAGAACTTTAATGGATGATTGGGGCCACCAAGGCAAAAACTTGGAGGCAAGACTTCGAAAGTTGTATTTCTTAACGACAATATATTATATCTGGATGGAACATTACCGCAAATGATTTCAAAACACGTTGACTAAGCCTCAT
The DNA here is from genome assembly GCA_017140185.1 of Eucalyptus polyanthemos subsp. polyanthemos. Lineage (NCBI taxonomy): Eukaryota > Viridiplantae > Streptophyta > Magnoliopsida > Myrtales > Myrtaceae > Eucalyptus > Eucalyptus polyanthemos. Next base: position 43,790,031 of record CM029464.1, on the reverse strand, counting down.
CTTTTGTCGGCTAGGATCGTAAGGTTGTAAGAGGGAGAGCATCACTCTACCAAAAGTGTAGGTCTTCCCAAGCAAATGTTTTATTGGCTATTATATAGAGGCTTCCTTCTTCCATCTTCTCACATAATTAGTTTTTGTGGAATGCTAGGGGATTCCCCAAAGCTTTTCTTCATTATCTGCTTAATGATATTCACATATTTACACCCATAAAAGTTTTATTTGTGTAGGGAGAAATTACAAAGTTCATGGTTTTGTGATATACAATTGTGTCAAACATTTCCTCGAAAGAAATTTGTGGAGGGATGTCATTCACAAGATTTGAATGCTTATGAAACTATGACATTAATAAATTAGCTATGCAATCGAAAGAGAACACGTCCTTTCGATTTATGTTGGCTCGTGGTGCCATATCATACTCTAGTGGCTGCTGCGGCAAGGACTATCATCGGAATCGAAATCGAAATTGGCTTGACAATCGTTAGATCATGAGACGTATCGGTTGAGAGTATAGCAGCCATGGGATCTTGACCGTAAAGGAACTTGCACAGGATTCCAGTGCATGGCCCTGCCACGAGCCCGGCCCAGGCTTCGTCAGCCTCTTTGCCCTCTTTTTGGAACACTTCCGTGGCATCAATTCGGTTCATTTCCCCATCCCAATTGCTCTTAAGTCTCTCTATCTTTTCCAATTGGCGGCAAGCCAAAGCGCATGTGTTCGCTTTGATTCTCTCGACCGCTTCCTTCAAAAGCTTCACTCTGGTCCTGTCGTCGGCCGTGTTTTCGGAGCTGAGGTACTTTTCCATTTCACTCACTCCGATCGCACGCCTGATGCCCTTGGAATTGTCCGCTCCCGGACGGTACACGCTCCTCACCTCGTCCACCAGCCCGGCCTCCACCATCCTGTCAACCCGCCTCACCGCGAACGAGTGGAGCACCGGCATCGAGACGTCGACCCAGAAGAAGCAGCAGTCATACCTTGATCGGAATTCGGGGCCTCCGTTCACGAGGGCATCGATGAAAGAATTCGAGCCCCCAGCGATTATGGGCAGCCGGCCCCGCGCAAGGATGGAATCGATCTCGAGCAACGCGTGGCACCGGAAATCGTTCGCCGTGAACTCCGAGTCCGGCGCCGCAATCCCTAGCAAGTGGTGGGGCACCCCCCGACACTCCTCCTCGGTGACCTTGTTGGTGATGATGTCGAGGCCCTTGTAAACTTGGATCTTGTCCGAGTTCACGACCTCGCCCCTGAAGCGGTCCGCCAGGTCGATGGCCAGCCGGGACTTGCCCGTCCCAGTCGCGCCCACCACGAACACGATCTTGTCCCTACGGTGGTAGAAACTCTCCGCGTTGAGTCCACCTCGGAAATTCATGAGCGGCTGGACCTGGGCTTGCTTGCAGGCCACCGTTGACATGGATGTCATTTTTGCACGGAACCTACAAAAAGACGATGAAACCCGACATGAAGATGGACATTCCAACTAAGGAAGAAAGAGAAGAAACATCGAATTTGCTATGATTGGAATCGTATAGGACCGCCGACCTTACCTTTATAACCAGAAGAAACTTCAGCTCTCCCTTATGATTGAACTAGGGGTCTTTTGGAAGTAAAAGGAATGTTTTGCTTCTTTTTGGCTAGGTGTCAGAAGTAGACCATGCGACTGACAAAGAGACAACAACGTTAATGGTGGCTTTCTTGTGTCCTTTTATGTGCTGTGTAAGAGAGGGATCGAGACGCGAAGAGACGCTTACCTCCTTCTTCTTTTGCTTCCCACCTCGATGTGCGCCAGAATCCACACCGGTTGGGTTCCTATTTATAGTGCTCCGGTGAGAACGACCCTCGTGTACGGACCCATAGTTCTTCAGCAAAAAGTATGATTTAATATTTAAAAATTTAGAGATGAATATATTGGAAATTCTAAAACTTATCACCAATATATAATTGAGTCCTAAAAATTTTGAAAAGTACAATCAAGTCATAAAACTCGTTGTGAAAATATAATCGAGTTCTAAAACTTACTACGAAAATATAATGAAGTCCTAAAACTTTTAAAAATGCAATCAACAGAAAGACTTGATTAAATGAATATGGCAAATTTTAGAACTTGATTGATTTCACTTTTGGAAACTTTTAGGACTTGATTTTAATTTCGTGACAAATTTTGAGATTTTTAATACACTTGTCCCAAATATTTATAAAGAGTGCTATTCTGCATGTGTACGTAAAAATTTGGCTCAAGATTACAATATGGAATCAGTCATGAAAATGGAGAGGCAAACAGAGATTCTGACAGGGACTTTTGTAAAGACAATAAGGCGCCTACCTTGCCACCTCTCAACCATAAGAGCTTTAATTAGTACACTTTCAAGACATGTTTGGTAATCATTATGTCCTTGAGAACAATATCTGCTCAAGAATAATTTTATTTTTTTAATTCTATTCCCTAAATGAAATTTTGAGCATTCAAATGCATTTAGTAATTGTATAAAATTTATATTTCTAGAATAGAAAAAGATCAAGATTACATTTGCTAAGATCCTCAAAATTTTTTTTTTGTGACATAGAATTTTTTTTTTTTAATTTTTTAATAATTTTTTGATTTTTTTAATTTCCTTCTTCTTCATCCTCTCAACGATGGCCAACAAGGCTTTGACGAGGTTGCTAGACCTATCTATGGCTAGTCACCACCATGACCGAGCCTAACAATTGGTTATAGGAGAAAGAAGAATAGAAAGAGAAGAAAAGGAAAAAAAAGAAAGAAAGAAAATGACTTGATTTTAAAATTATTCCTAAGAATAAAAGACTTGATTTTAAAATTATTCCTAGGAATAGAAATATTATTTGACATTATTAAATAGATTTCCATTTTTTTTTTTCGTTTGTTACAAGGAACAAAAAAATATAAATAGCTAAAAATTGGCCGGTTATCAAACAAAGTCTTAGGGACCCAAAGGAGCACTATCAAAAGAGGGAATTGTCCCACGGGTTTGCACTGTTCAGAATAGGAAATCTTACCAATTTTGGTGTCTTTTGTCTAGACAAGCCAATGCTATAGACAAATCAGCAGGAGAAAACGCACTTAATACACCGAATAACAATACCCAAATGCCATAATCAATCAACTAAATCATTGACAAAACCATTTTTTCTAATACCCATTAGTCAACTCGAATTTGGTGTCTATGGTTGATGAGTAGTTTTCAAGAAGCAGTGGGCTGAGGAACCTCCTGCTTCAGCCGGTTTTGAGCTTTGGATGCATCGTGGTTGGTATAGACAAAACGAACGTAACGTGGACAAGCTAATGCAAGTATTATGTTCATTCCAACCCTCGTGCTTTAAAGATGATTGGCTTGGAACCTAGGGGCTTCCCTTGATGGAAGAAGAGGGTCCATATTCAGAGAGGCCCTTCATTAATCTCCGGCTATGTATACGGAATCTTAACGACGGTGCCTTCGAGATTTTTTATTCCTCCCGATTCGTGCCCGTGGGATCGCGAATGCGTCGTGATCTTAAGCGAGGCAAATGCGAACTCGATTACTTAAAGAACAGCTTTCGTTTTATATTGAATCTAGTTAGTTTGTATCATTGGCATGGAAAAGTCTTATCCTATTGGAATGGCAAGTAACATTGGGGTCTTTGACACATGTAGACACATGAGTCGAAGCATGTCCTGAGGAAGGGGATAGTTGTCCAAAAAGCCCTAAACCTATTGTACGGCAACCAATTTAGTCATAAATCTTTCAATTATGTCGATTTAATCATAAACCTATTGTACATCGACCAATTTAGTCTTTAATCTTTCAACTAGAACAATTTAGTCCTAAACCTTTTAACGATTTGCTTATATAGTCATTCCAAGTAATTTAGGCCAAATTGCCAAAGGACTAACATTAGCCACTATACAATAGGTTTGGACAAACTTAGTATAATTAAAAGGATTATAACTAAATTGGTTGCCATACAATAGATTTAAGACTCAAGTTAAAAAGGTCTAGAGAGATGTGGGTAAGCCGCCAAGAACTCAATTCACCATTTTAGTTGGTGTTGCGTCAAATATTTTATGTGAGATTATTCAAGTATTTCCATGGCCCAATTCTATACATCCAAAGGTGGCGGGCCTGGCCATAACATGGCTATTCATTTAAAAATAGGATGTCTCCAATAATGATATGCTTATGGCGCATTTAGTAACGTCTCTATATGGCTCCATACAGCCTAAGAGGGGATTAGATCTAAACAAATTTCAATCAAACAAGGTGGGGTTTGGAGTTTTGCGACGAGTGCAGCGAACTGAAAAGTTCGTGGGCCGTATTAGAATCAAAAAGAGAGGTCGGGCCGACGTTGATTAGGGACCGTCCAAAAGAACGGAGGGCGGGGGAAGGAGGAAGAATATGTCTCCTAGAAGAATTTTTTTTTTCAATACATGGCCCTACCCTATGCATAGTGTCAAATATTATTGTTAAATTTCAATTTTGGTACATTTTATAAAGGCCATGCAAATTAAATATATGTAAGGATGCGGATTCTGATGGGGATCGTCGTGTTTTAAATAGGCCATTGACTTGGGGCATGAATTTATGTGATTAATGCAAAGGGGGGTGGTGTTATTCCGTGTTGCTTTCGGCTCAATACTTAGCCGAAGTGGCAATTATGCGTTCTAGAAAAGGTTTTTAAGAGATGACATTTGTACTCTATGCTTCATGGTTAGGGAAAAGATGCGGACTTGTATTCCGTGATAATAGCTTGATAACCTACCAAAGAAAAAAAAAAAGAAAAAGAAGAAAGGAGTTTAATATATTCTTGAATCATCTCGACTCTAAGAAACCGTACCAAGTTAGAATCGAGCTCAATGCCTTGTTCTCTTGACGGAAAAGAAAATTTTTTAGTCAAGTCACGAACTTAGCTAATTGATGAAACACGATATTGAAGTTTGATTATTTTTTGGGGGATGATTGGAATTAACAAATTTTTTCGATTTTAATTTTGGATAGATGACCCTTCTTCAAAGTTGAAATAATTATTTAGAATAGGAGAAGAATATGAAGACTTTTTCTTCCTCGACGGAACTCTTTAGAACCCCACTTTCTCCGATCAAGAGCAGCAGAAAAATCCTTTTCGTTCAAAGCTTGATTCATATGTATAGAATCTTTGTTTCCTCTCTCTCTTTTTTTTTTTTTTGCAAAAATATTTTCTCATCATTTACACCGCTTAAGAAAATCAATTTATAAAACAATTTCATTATCGAAAAATAATTTGAGACATAATATGTAATCAAAGATGTCATTATTTTTCATCTTATTTTTCAAAGCGATATGAACAATTAAAATAATGAAAATATTTTTTTATGATTGTTCTTATCACTGAGAAAAATTAAATTAAAAAAAATAAAAGGACAAATGAGCATATGAACATCTAAATATAAGACTTAGGTTGCATAAAAAGAAAATTGATAAAGTTCTCTATCATAGATTTTGGTTTTAAGAATTGATATAAGTGATGGACGGGCCTGGATGGATCCAAGCCCGGCCCGGCGGAGGTTTCAGCTCTAATGAAAAGACCCAATTGCCCAGCTGTGTAAGAGAATTGGGCCAAACCCGCCCACTTGTGGGTTAGGTTCTTTGATAACGTTGTTCTAGTTTTGTTTTGTTTTCTTGTTTTTTTTTTTTTTCTCATTTCCTGACATAAAGCATTTCTATGTGGATTGGCAAAGCTTTAGGGTGTATGATGATTCTTGAGTAATAGGCAAATCTAAAATTCAAATGATCTATCAATTTACATGAAATAGCGATTGATTGACACCGCTAAGAAGTAACTTTACAGTCATATCGATCGTTCATTCAATCTTTTTGTCAAGACTCAAGAAATCATACATTTAGGGTTTAGTAACATTTCTGTTATGGGGAAAAAATTTTAAACAGAAATAGTTTTTTTTCTTTTTGTTCCCATGAACAATTTTTCAACTCACTCTGACTTGTTGTCTTATTGAGTGTAAGTTTTGTAGCGCCGGATCTTGTGTAATTATTGGTTAAAGTTCAATACAATATTACCCTTTTACCAAAAAAAAAAAATAATTTCTAAGTATAAAAAACGCACTTGGTAACTTGTAAAAAAATGTATATTCCGGGAATAAAAATGTGTTTGGTAAAATTATATAATTTTGTTGTTTCTTTTAATTTTTCAATATTTTTATTATATTTTTTCATTTTTTCATTTTTTTCCTTCTTTCTCTTTGTGGCCGGTCGCCGGCCATTGCAAGGCTAAGCCTCACCGGTGGCCTCAATGGCCAAGTGAGCCTTGAGTCGGGTGAGGCTCGGCCTCACCTAGGCTAGGTAGCTCGCCCAGCCACCGTCAGAACAATGTCGCCTGGCGGTGGCTCGGCGTCTCTAGGAGCCGATGACGCTCCGACAAGGTCAGCGACCCTCATCTAGCCGATGGTTAGCGACCGGCCAAAAAGAAGAAGAAGAAAAAAAAATAAGAGAGAGAAAAATTGTTTCTCGGAATTGTTCCCAAGAACAATCAATAATTTTTTTCCACTTCTTATTTCTAATTCAAAATATGTTCCTAAGAACAAAAAAATATATTTTTATTTCGGGAACAAAAGTTTTACCAAACGCGATTCCATTTTTTTTTTTTTTTGTTCCCTAAAACAAAATAAAAGAATAAAAAAATTTTTGTTCTGGGGAACATAACAAAATTTGCCAAACAGAGGCCCTTATTTGCTATCATAATATTAGTTTCCTTCTGGGTACTATCTATTGTCGATTGAGGTCAACGGATAATTTCTGCGCATAAGACAAAATCACTCTCTTTGACCCGGTTCAGAATAAGATGATTCACGCTAACTACATGACGGCCACGTCCTCAAGCAAATTTGTCACGAAATATACCGAAATGAAACTTAAAGTATTACATTGATATCTTTAACGCGTGAAGGCTGAGTCATTTGACCAAATGAGAGCAAGATCAAGACCAGCCTTCCATATCTTTCTCTCTCTCTTTCTCACTTGGTGGAAAAGGACCGGTTTCTCTAGTAGAAAAATGCCATTTGAACGGCACAAAACGGGGCTTCAATGGGTTTGGTCTAGACCATGCAATCATCAACCCATCTTTCCTTCCGAGCAGTTCTAAGTGGAGAATACATCAAGGGTCAAAACGAGCAATTCGTCCACTAATCCCTCATGATGAAGAGCTGCTTATGCTGACATTCGGCGAGGCACAACATAAACCAATCTCTTCCTGAGCGAACAAATCAAAGGAAAAAGTGGTGTGAAAGAGAGGGGAAAAGTACAAGGTGGAAGTAGGGTTTCTCGATTTTCTTTGGGTTAGGTGGGGCTGGTTTCCCATTTCTTCAGCCTTCTCAGGCGCTCCTTGCTTTAGGGTGAGGTTTAGATCTTGGCGATATGTTGGTTTATCTATGTGAGACTTAACTTTGTGTCAAAGCACCTTTCCCTAAAGATGAAGGATGACGCCTCGATCCATTAAGTTGCTTTTCAAGCTCAGCCTCGGCCAAAACCCTAGCGACAGTAATGCATGTCTCCTTCAATAAATAGCTGTCTCGCATTTATCACCAAAAGAAGCCACCCGCTCTCTTTACGCATCTCGAGGTACGGTGCACAAAATTTCCCCATTTCATTCGGTGATCACCTCCACGGAAAGGATACATAATGATGCCCGCGAATGCAAAGTTATTCCGAGTCGGTTAGCTTGTAGATTACATATGTAGGTTTTCGCCTGAAATTTTCTTGTCCCAGCATTAGATTTTCTAGCAAGATATTAATACATAATGGTTCTTTTTTATCCCGGAACTAGTAGTTAGCATAAGACATGAGTATGTAGTTTCGGTAAGGATAGTGTATGTAGTATAATATAACTTGAATATATCTAAGCCACCAAATTTCAAGCTCAAACAAGAATTACTGTGCTTAATCATGTTTTAAAGTACAAAATATTAGCATTAAAGTATATTTTAGGTAAATAAAGTGATTATTTGTATCGAAACAGTCATAACTCTTATTTTAGTGTCCAAAATCATTGATGTACTATAAAATGGAACGTGTGGATCAAAACACAAATCTCTAGCATAATTATTTTTTTTCGGTGTCGAGAAAAGAATCACCCTTGGATTTATCAACTCTGTTATACATGCTCTATTTATTAGGGTTGATTGGTTCTAGCAGTAGGTCTATTCCAACTTTAAAACTTGGAACATACCGAATTGGGGTCGATTCCCCATTTGTGGAACCGAAAATTGGCCCACCCAATATTGGAGCCAAATTGGACTGGACACAACCAATTTAGTCCGATTTTAGGGTCAATCTCAAAAGTGATTTCTTCTTCTTCTTTTGGTTTCTTCTATTCCCGACAAGTGGGAGTTCTTTCCAACATTAAAAAAAGATATACTAATTATAGTTTGCTTAATAATAAAAAATTTGAAAAAAAATTAAGAAATCTTGGCCAATTTGGGAATCACCCAAAACCAATCAGTTTGATTTGATCTAGTTTCTAGGGTCAATTGAGATCAATGCACACCCTTACTATCCATGAATAGCAAAAATTACACATAAAATTTTAGGGGGAATCACAATTTTCAATCCCTATATTTTGATAAAGCTCGCTTTTGATTGTTATACTCTATTTAGTTGTAATTCTAATCCTCGTGTACTATGTTGCGGCGACTATTAAAGTACTTCTTACACGAAATTTCCATTCAAAATGTCTAAAACTGTTAAATCGGCACCGCAAATTGACATAGTGGCTCCTACTTGTACAAGCTTCTAAGAGGGAACTACTCTTTCAATCCTAGTACATTATGGAGTGATAATATCTATTTTGTTTTTACAGCAACATTAGTCCTCCAACCGTCAATTAAAGAGATTTTAAGTATGATTTTTCGCATTAATGGCACCGCCTATTATTTAATGTACACGTCTATAGGTAACATCGGTAGCATTATTAGTTATAAGTGAAATCACCCGTTTTTGGGGCCACTCAATATTAAAGAGTTGACATTGACCCTTTATGCTAATAGCCTGCGCACCATAATAAATGTGATGGGAACGTGTTGGCACTACTAGAATCATAGGAGTTTTTTGTAAATTGTTAAAATATTTTGATTGTTATACAGTAAATAAAAGCTGCGGTAAAAGGTCAAAAGCTATTCATGTTTTTTACCCCTTGTAAGCCTTCGACTCTTTTTTTTAATAATAAAATAAATAATATCTAAATTTTAATTCATTATCTAATGTCATCCCCATATTTTTAATTTATATAATTTAATCTTTGAACTTTAACTTAATACGTAATTTTTTAATTTTTTTCAATTTATTCAACACAACCTCTAAATTAGCGGTAAACGTTCAAAAGAGAATATTTAAAACTCTGAGCATCACATCGAACGATCAATCAAATTTCAGAGATTTTGCGAAAGTAATTCAGTTTTTTTCTCAGGCAGGAAAATGAATCCAAGGAGATAAAATAAATAAATAAATAAACAAAGAACGGCAACAGCAAGAACAGGTGGCATCATCTAGTGGCCCACCGCCCCGGCGGGCCCCCCAAAGCACCACCGCGACGACCACCACCACCACCACCACCCACCCCTGGATCCAGCCTTTCATCGAACAGCTCATGTGCGTGTCGGTGCCATGCATCATCATGTCGCCGCTCCTCCCTCGACGAGGAGAAGAGGATCCGAAGGCCGCTTACGTCCGTACGCTGAGCTGGATTTCCTCAGTCTTTGCCACGACATGAAATTAACGTACAATTTCCGATTGTAGTCCGCACATGATTTCATACATCAATACACGGACCCACCTCGATATTCTTAATTTATACTTCACATCCGAATTAAAAACCCATTTGATGTATAATCCAAGAACATAGACGACTTAGCAAAGTGATTTCCGTCTGTCGGTCTCCTTTCCCCATAATTACCAAACTAACCATCTATATGGTACTGTAGTTCGCATAACGCTTGTTCGAGATGCCACAACTTTAAACATGTACAATATCGAGCATGTGAAATCCTAGTCATAAATCGAATCATGACTCTATTGGATAAGTTCCTTCGATTTGTAAAACAACTAAGCATGCATTTGAGGTATTGATTCGGATTGCTTTTACCTGATTTATGTAATTATCATAGTTGGTTCTCAGGTTAAGATTTGTCCACCTAATATTTCCCGTCTTCATCCGTTAATTCACATGGAAAAGTGACTCTGATATTAGAATTTCTTAAATTAAATTAATTATGCTCACGAGTATTTTCGTAAATCTAGATTTGCAGTCGCAAATTCCGGAATAATTTGTTTGTCCTATTCGGGAAAATCTCGAGGGCACAACCTTTTTTTCCCCCAAAATGCAAATTCTTTTGCGTAACTAATTTCATGTAGCCGACCGTTAAATGCGTCGTTGTCACGGGAAGATTGGAGCACCCCGTTTTCCATGTAAGGAGACTTGCAATTATTATTTCACCGACAGTCCGTTTTTTCTTTTTACCGCCATGAACAAAATCAAGAAATAATATTATAGCGTCATACATTAACTTGTGGAATATTAATCACTGCTGTTTTTATTTTTATCGGGTTGCATTATAAGATTCCGAAGCAAACAATTATGCGTCAAAATCTAAGGATTCAGAATACTGAAAACCCCGAAATTCCCTTCGGCGTCTTGTCGTTTTGCTATTTTAAAACAGCGGAATCTCTCTAGAGAGAGAGAAAGTTCAAGGTTCGTCTCTTCTAGCTAGATTGCCTTGGACGGACAGCGAAGGGAGACGACGAACGAGAGGCTGCATTTTCACCCGAGCGGAAGGCCTGCATTACCCTCTCTCTCTCTCTTGTTCGCTCGTTCCCTGGGCGTTTTCTTGGGCAGGTTCGGTCTCGGCAAGAAGCGGGAGCTCCACCTTGCGGGCATTGGGAAGAACGAGAGGACTCAAGTGAGTTGGAATGACTGAGCACCCGTCTCCCCCCATTTTCTATTCGCGCGGTGTATTCTTTTAACTAGATTTTGTCTCGAGATGCCGGGGGAAGAAATGGTTTCTTCCCTGGCGCAAGAATCGAGGCGTTCTTGAGGGGGGGGTTAAAGAAAAAGCCCTCTTCTTGGAATGCGCCTGTTCTTGACTCTTGAGCGTTTTTTCTGGGAACTTCACGGCACGTTCTTGAGCTATAGTAATAAACAACTTTACCTTTCGCTTTTTCGTGAATCGTGACCCTTTTTCTCTTTTCTTTCTTTGTTGCTTTTCTCCTGGGTATCTAGCTTTCTTGGTAGCTGGCTCTGCCTCTGGTGGTGGTAGGCGGAGTTGGTCTTTTACCAGATGCGGGAAAAGGGAGCGAACTTGCCGGCGGCGCCGCTTCATCAATGGGGAATTCACCGGCCGAGCTCGGCGGTGAACTGGCGGTTCGGGGGGCTGAGCGCCTTGGTCTTTGTGGGCGTGCTGGTGGTCTGGAGCGTAGATGGGTGCACGGTAAGCGGCCTTCTTGACGCATGGAGGGTCAAGCAAGATTACGGGTCCGTAAAGGTCCAAGCTTCTGATTCCGATCTAGCGTTTGACCCCCATCAAAATCAGACCGTGACCCCTCAAGTGTTGACATCAAACAACACCTCGCGACTTCCTGTTGATTTGCCAAACAATGTTACCCAAGTGTCGGTCAATTCGCGTAGTAATAGCTCGGATTCAGGTGGTTTTGTGGAAGAGTCTCCCCAGAAGGAGGAGAAGAATGTAGTGGATGAAGTTGTTCAAGATTGGGTTGATTTGCCAAACAATGTTACCCAAGTGTCGGTCAATTCGCGTAGTAATAGCTCGGATTCAGGTGGTTTTGTGGAAGAGTCTCCCCAGAAGGAGGAGAAGAATGTAGTGGATGAAGTTGTTCAAGATTGGGTTTCGTCCCAGTTAGAGCCCAACTTCTCCTCCAACCTCCTCGCAAGGTGGCTGGCTCCCGGAGGCGAGCCCTGCAGGGACTCCAGGACGGAGGAGATTGCCATTCCTGGGATAGATGGTAAGGGTTTGATCGAATTGTCAGCTGGGCCTCTTCATGAATTCCGTTTCGCTGCGTTGGATGGAGCTGGGAATTCGCGGTGTCTGGGCGGCGATCACTTCGAGACCGATCTTTCCGGGGAGTCTTGGAAGTCGAGGCCCCTGGTGAAGGATTTCAGTAATGGATCTTATTCGGTCTCACTTCAGGTTCATCCAGATTTCGTGGGGGACTACAATCTGACGATCATCCTGCTGTATAGGCACTTTGAAGGGCTCAGGTTCTCACCGGGTCGGTTCGTGTTCGATCGGGAGCTTAGAAAGGTCTCAGTAAGGTTCTATAAGAGCAAGGCAAAACTGCCAGAGCTGCATCTTTGCGGGAAATCTGATTTCAGTAAGGATGTTTGGTTTGGCCGCTGGACCCGGCATGGCAAGAACGACGCTTGCCAAATCAGCAACGATGGACGTTACCGGTGCCTTCCGCCCGATTACAAGTGCCAGAGCCCATGGTGCGATGGCTCATTAGGCCTTTTGGAGAGTAATGGTTGGGTATATTCGGCACACTGTTCGTTCAAGATATTTTCACCTGATGCTGCCTGGAATTGCCTGAAGGGCAGGTGGATCTTCTTCTGGGGCGATTCGAATCACGTCGACACGATTAGAAACATGCTCAATTTCATCTTGGATTTGCCCCAAATTCAATCAGTCCCTCGGAGATTCGACATGAACTTCTCGAACCCAAAAGACCCTTCTCAATCTGTCCGGATCACAAGCATCTTTAATGGCCATTGGAACGAGACGCAGAATTATGAGGGTCTCAACTCGCTGAAAGATGAAGGGTTTCGCAGGTTGTTGAAGAAGTACTTCTCAGAAGACAAGGTACCAGACACTATAATCATGAACTCGGGCTTGCACGACGGTGTCAAGTGGACCAATGTAAGGGCATTCTCAGGCGGAGCACAATACGCCGCCTCTTTCTGGGCAGAGGTGATGGAGGGGGTGAGGCAGAGGGGCTTGGCGGTACCGAGGATTTTCTATCGGACCACAGTGGCTACTGGTGGCTATGCCCGAGCGCTCGCATTCAATCCTAACAAGATGGAGGCCTACAATGGGGTGGTGATTGATAAGTTCAGACAAGCCGGGTTGGTATCCGGCGTGATTGATAACTTTGACCTAACCTACCCGTGGCACTTTGATAACCGGTGCAACGACGGGGTCCACTATGGCCGTGCCCCATTAAAGATGAAGTGGAGGGATGGGAAATCGGGCACCAGTACTTTGTGGATTTAATGTTAGCTCATGTGCTGCTCAATGCGCTATGTTCGAAATAGGATTGGAAAAGAAAAGAAATCCTTGAGCGGGAAATTTTTTTGGCACATTCTGAGGAAAGAGCATCTAAGAACAAGATGTTCTTGCACAATGCCGCAGTTCCACGAAGTGCAGACATTGGCAGACCGCAAAGACGCGAGGGCGGCATAGTCGTCACATTCGTTGGAGGCCAAGTACATAGCAGCAGCAGCAGCAGCATTATTCAGTGTGTCGGTTTGATGTTCATTAGCGCAAAAACGTCATCATTCATTGATTTTTCCAGCTTCCTCGGTGTTTTTGTATGTATGTATACTATTTCCATATACACGTGATATAATGATATCTTGTATAGTATGAGAAATTCCTGATTGTTCAAGGACTTGAAGAGGCATGTTCATCAGTTACTTGAAGTGTTCCAGATTATCTCAGGCGACTGATCTTTACAGCAATGAGTTCCATTTTACCCCCATCTTTTGGCAATGTTCTGGATCTGCAAAATGAAAAAAATGTGCGACCACGACGGTGCTGATCGCGTCACGAGTTCCGTCTGACGAGCTCATGGTCTTGGTATCGGATGTTCTCAAATTATATGCAGTTGATTTGGATGGTATTGTACAAGAATCAGCTGCTGTATGAAGCTCTCTTTTTTAAATCGGAATTGTCCTTAACTTGCGTCGTTTGCAGGGGACCGAGACAGGTTCTTTCTTGCAACCACCACCGTATGCAGCGACGTGCGAAGTGATGCGTGGCTCCATTCACATGCAATGATTTGGTCAATCCGTTGAAAGAGTGTTTTCTTCCCATGTTGGGCCTTTTGAGATAGGATTTATAACAATTTTTTACCCCCTTTTCCTTCTTTTTTTAAGCAGGAGGGCTGCTGTTCGGGCCACTTCTTGCGCATCTCTTCTTTTTTCGTCCAGCTGGGCATATGCAAGATTTTACTCCTAAAGTGCGGTTCGTATATAGAGGGGCCGGCCGATCAGTGGTAAGGTTGGTGGGGGCTTATTGTAGAAAATAGAGGGGGCCGGCCGAGCCAGGTTCAAAGCCCACAATTAGCGGTGAGAGTAGCTCGCGGTAGGCTCTCGTTCTTCCCTCTGTATCTCGCGGTAATGCTCTCTCGGCCGCCCCGTGCCTATCGATGGCCATGACCTTGAATCGGCATGGATTCAAGCTCCCAAAAGCCCCTAATTTATTTTGGGGTTTCGAATGAGCTCTTGAGCCGAGGTTGTAGTGACATGGACTTGGGAGAAAATATTAGGTACCTGAGTGATAGATACTAGAGGTGTCAAAAATCAAACCAAAAACTGAATTGAACTGAAAATCGAATTGGAAAGTTTGGTATTTTTTGGTTCGGAAAGTTCGGTTTTTTTTCGGTTCAATTCTCATTAAGCACGGATAATATCAAAAACTGTAACTTTTTAATTGGTTTAGTTTTTATCTTATTTCACTTCACTTTCCTTCATTAAATACCTTTTCCTTTTATTGTTTAAAAAAAATTTGATTTTTTGAATTTTTTTATTCCTTCTCTTCTCTTTCTTCACTAGCCACGTTAGTAGTTGACAACTGACCAAAGGTGAACTAGAGGCTTGCCATAGGCTAGCGAGACTCGAGCTCACTAGATTTCGGTGAGGCTCCACCTAGCCCGATTAGGTGAGGCAGAGCTCGCTAACGTTGGTGAGCTCGAGGCCCTCTAGATCTGGCGAGCCTCATCGAAGGTTGCCAAAAGGAGGTCGCTAGATGTGGACGAAGCTTTGAGCCACGCCAAGTTTACTGGATCTAGTGGGCTCAAGCTTGTTGGCATAAGGGGAGCTTGGCCTCGGGCTCAAGCTCACCGGAATTTGGCGAGCTCAAACCCTACTAGCTTGTGGCAAGGCCACAACTTGCCTTTGGTCGATTGCCGTCGCCAATGTGGCCAACAACCGACCAATGAAAAAGAAGAAAAAAAATAAAATAAAAATAAAAAGAATGAAAGAAGCCACCAAAAACCCTAAACATTACTTGATGTGATAAATTTATCTTAAACTTTTTTTTTATGATACAAAAAATCTTAAATTTTACCAATTGTGACATATTTACCTCAATTTTATGGTTGAAGGGCATTTTGTCCTTATTTTTTCTTTCCTTTTTCATTTATTTTTTCTTCTTCTCTCGATGGAGGGAAGCCAACTTAGGCGAGGACCGCCCTTGCTAGCATTGGGCGAGGGTGGCCCTCCCCTGGGTCGGGCGTGGACAATCCTTGCCAGATTCGACGAGAGCAACCCTTGCTCAATGCAAGTGAGGCAGCCCTATTCCTTGCTAGATCTGGCCCAAGAAAGGGGAAGGGCTACCCCCTCTTGCCAAGTGAGTGTGACCTTCATTTGACGCCGATGAGGGCGGCCTTGCTTGAGTTTGGCTTCCTTGCACCATGGTCGATGGAGGGAAGAGAGGAGAAGTAAAAAGAAAAAATAAAGCAAAATTAAAAGATGAAAGTGCCTTATAGTTTATGATAAATGTATCATGTGATATAAGTTTTGAGTGTTTTGTGTTAAGAAAAAAAATTTAGGATAAATATATCACAATTGGCAAAACTTGAATCTTTTATTTCACAAAAAAAAAATTTTAGGGTAAATTTATTACATTGAGTAAAGTTTAGTGTTTTTGGTGGCATTTTTCCTAAAAAGAATAAGAAAAAGGAAAGAAAAAAAATAAAAATAATTAAAAAAATAATTTTTAAATAAAAAATAAAAAATTTATTGAAAGGGGTACAATTTATAACAAAAAAAAAATTAAAAAATTCGAAAAATCAAATCGAATTGAATTGAGATTTCATTTAGTTCGGTTTCAGTTTAAATCAGATTTTGATTTGATTTAGTGAATTTCCTTATTAATTCAATTCGTTTTTCCAAAAAACCGAATCAAAAATCAAAACTGAACAACTTTCACCCCTAATAGACACGTAATTTGTACAAGTCCAGCCCATCATCCACGGGCCCACATAGCAGAGATTCAGTCTCCTCTCTCTATTTTACTTTCTCTCTATCTTTAGTAGTTGCTTTCTTTTTTCCCCTTGCATCCATCAGGGCTCAAGCTGTAGCCCAAGTTGGCTGCTTTGGCCATGGAACTCGGAGCTTGGGTAGGCTGCTTGAGTTTCGAGCTCGGCCTCAAGCTCATGGTGATGGCCACTTGGGCTTCAAGCTCGTAGCCATGGTGGCCTGAACTCATAAGCGAAGACGTCCATCGTTGCCGCGAGAGCAAGTGTTGTTGGAAGCCTCGAAATTCGGACTTGAGGAGGTGAACCTTCCAAGACTCTCGACCGGACGATCTGCTAACTTCTTAAGAGCTCGGCCAGACCTCAAGGCAATCATCGAGAGTGTTGTGGATGACAAATGTTGAGTGTTGAGTGGACTTGTGCAAATATACCCAGACCGGGAACCACTCATACCGCACAGAACCTACTCTTTTTTTTTTAGATATATATTTTAAGATAACAATAAACTCTAAAATTATAATAACTCCATTTTTTAAATTTTTTTTTGGCTAAGTGGCCGGTTCCCAATCCTAAGATTGTCTAGTTTGGTCCGGTTCTTTGTCCCAAAAAATGGGCACCGATCATCTCGATTCGATGCCCGATTTTTAAGTGGATTGGATTGGACCAAGAACTGATCAACCCTATCCATTACTCACATGTCTAATATTTTCTTTGGGCTTGGAGCTAGGTCAATAGCCGAACGTGACGTTGTGACGATGGAGAGAGAGATATGGACGTAGCCTATTGAATTTGAGGGAGAAGGGGGATGGTCATGCTTGGTGAGATGCGAATGATCGAAGAGTGACACATGCAATTGTGACGGCACGTAGTGGCAAGTGATGGAGAGCTTGTCGTAAAGTCAAGAGGCAGGGGCAAGTCCTTTGAAGTTTTTGGAATATCAAGAGGGTGTGATAATTATTTTAGGAGATATTAACATCAATGAATTTTTCTTTTATCTACCTATTTGCTCATATGGGTTGAGAAAATAAAAAAACTTCAAGTTGCAGCAAAAGCATCAACTTAAGGAAGGATAGACTCAACCTAAAAACAACAGAGGGAGAGTGAGATCTTGTTACAAGAAGATAACTGGAGAACAATTAAAAAGTTGAGTTTTTAATTTGAAGGGTATTTTGATCAACTATTTAGTAATAATAAATGGGGTGGAAAGTCCTTTTATATTTTCACCACTACTTACAACAATCTATTATATCAAAAACAATTTTTTTTTTTAAAAAAAATCGTGATAAAAAAACTCTACTTATCTTTGATTTTTCATTCCAATATAATAGATAAAAGTGTCTATGTAAAAAAAAAAAAAAAAATCTCAAATACTTCATCAATTTAATTTTGAAATAAAAAATTGTAAATCGCAATTTGAGGTGTGTCATCTCTTTGAAAATTGTAAATCAAAATTCTCAAAGATTTATAAAAAAACACTAGCAAAAGAATGCCCAGTTTTGCATATGGAAAGAGGTAAAATTAATTAGTCAACATCTATTAATAAAAAATATATATTTTTTTCAAAGTTTTGGTCTACTTTGGAAGATGAATTTAGATTCTCATGAAATGAGAAATATTTGACTCCGCCAAAGATTAGTGGGATTTCATATTTAACTTTGGAAAATGTTAAAGTGTTAAGGAACCAATACCCATAAGTTGAAGCATTATAAATTTAGTGTACTTTTGCAATTCGCAGGATTATCATGAAATTCATCGACAAAAGTCTGAATTTAAATTAACCATTTTTAGTTATATAATGATATATCATCATCATATATATTATTCAACTTATAATATAATCTCTCTCTCTTCTCTCTCTTCTCGTCACTCTCTGCCTTCGTTCCTCCCCTTGAGAAGGTTCCATTCTCGATCTCTTCCTTCTTTCGTGTGCAATGTGTTCCTTTTCGTTACGCCCTTCTCGATCGATCGGATTGCGTGGTCGGTCAGTTCTCCGTTTTCGGGTTCGCGTTCGCGTTTGATTCGTGAACATTGGATTGCGCATTTGTAATTAAGCTCGAATTGAGCGGCGGATCCTCGGTTGATCCGCCGGAAGTCGCGTCTCGATCTTCTTCCCGTGAAGCGAAGGACGGCGCTTTGCTTGCTCAGTTTCTAATTTGGAGCTCGTTCTTTATCGGGTTCGAATTTTCCGGGCTTCCTTTTATGTGGGTGTTCTTTCGTAGTGTATGGTGTGATTTTGGCTTTGGTTGGCTGAAATTGGTTGATGTAGTCTTGTTCTGGACGGTGTCATGGGCTCTCTCCCTACTGAATGGAAGGCTGAGCTCAACTTTGGTGCTCTGAATGTGGTGGAGGATGGTTGTTTTGTGGATTCGGTGATGGGTTCGTGATCTTTGGTCTTGCTTGACAATTCAAGACAGATGGTGCATGGCGGTAGTTTACATGTCCATGGTCCCTTGGTTTTGTTGCGGTGCCACAGCATGTTGCTGTGAAGTGCTGTCATTTTGTGCTATTGGAATAGGAATCTTCCCTCCAAAAGTCCACGATACATTTCCAGAAGCCCCTAGATAGAGGGAAAATTGTTGTGGTTGTTCTTGTCATTGTCGTTGTGTTCTGATGATGCAAGAATTCTGCACTGTAGTGTATACTTCGTCTTTTCAAGACAAATGGCTGGAGAGTTCGTTTCTAATTGTTATCAGTTGCTATGAAGCATTGCTGTTGCACACTTGATGACACTACATGAAGAATAAAAGTATCTGTTTTGTACTTTACACAACAATTATTGAAGTGAAATATTTTGATAGTGGTTGTCATGTACTTAATAGTGGTTGGCAAGTAGCATTGTGATTAACTGATTGTCATGTGCTAGGGTATATACATTGGATGGGGATTTGCATGAGTTCTAGGAAGACCAGAGTGATTCTGGGGCAGTGTCATTATATTACTTGATCCTCTTTTGATTTTATGGTCTCTGTTTCTGACTAAAGCATTTTTTTTCCTGCAGATATTGGAGGAACTCTCTTCATGGATTGAGCAGAACTTTGGTCCTCGGGGTCTACTTATTTTATAAGTCAATACTCACTACATATTGGTGTGACATTATTTGAAGGATTTTTCTTGCTTGAGCTGAAAATTGGTTTTCAAAGCTCTCTGTATCCTTCGACCAGACAAATCCTGAAATGGTTTCTAGATCTGATCAGAGTAAATAAATAGAGAAAATGGTTATACTTGACCAGAGGTTAGTCTCATATATAATCACCCAAGGATCAGGTGGGCTCTGTGCACCTCTTATCTAGATATGGTGGTAGTTAAGCCATAGTTTTGCTTTGGTGGAGCACAGTAGAAGTGGCAGTGAATTTTAGATGGGCTTATTATCCAACTGTAAAAGTTTGAAAGTGCTCGTTCCTCCCTTGAGTTCCATTGCATGCAAATGTTTTGCTCTGGTCATCATTGTTTTGGCTCTTAGGGCAGCTTTCATTTCTTCATTCTTTGGTGGGTTTGAGCAGAATCAAATTGCAATAAGCCACAGCTTTTCTTTGTCATATATGTCGGAGTATGGCATCAGGAAGGACAAATTCTTGGAGGTGCCTCAAATTGTTTGGGGATTAAACAATCAGAAGATTGCATTTGCTAGGGCTTGTCTTACTGCTAGAATGCTTAACCGGACTCTTCTTATGCCAAGCTTGAGTGCTTCTTTGTTTTACAAGGAATTTGATCTTCTGCAGCCAATATCATTTGATAAGGTCTTCCAGTTTGAAAGGTTTAATTCACTTTGTGATGGGTTTGTCCGGTTGGGCCATTACTCTGATGTTTCCAACCAGACAGGAGCATTTGAGGTACAAAAGGGAAGTGGTAGGAGATGGACTATCGAGAGAGATATGGATCAGTTGAGGCAGTCTAGCCAGGACCCAATTGATAGATACGAGGTTATCCGTATTACTGGAAAGAATCCGTTTTTGTGGCATGATCATTGGCCTGTAAAGGATTATGCGAGGATTTTTGAGTGCTTAGTTTTAATTGATGAGATTGCTAAAGAGGCAGATAAAGTTATCAACAGGATTAGAGAAGTCGGCAGAGAGGTAAAAAGTAAAGCAGAAGTTTCTCAGAATAATATTCATTTAGAAGGGCATCAGTTACACCCTGTTCCTTATGTTGCTGTGCACATGAGGATAGAGAAAGACTGGATGATTCATTGTAAGAAGTTAGAGCAACGGTTGAATGTTAGTCAAATTTGTAGTAGCAAGGCTGAGATTACGGAGAGAGTGGGGAACATTTTAGGCCTCAATACTCCAACTGTCGTTTATCTTGCTGTGGCTGATGTCCTTCTAGAAGATTCTTCTATTCTGAGTGGTTGGAAGGAGGGGTTGGTTCCATTTGAGAAGAAGAAATTGGGTGTGGATGGAATTTATGAAAGATATCCTTATCTCATTAAGTCAGCAATCGATTATGAGGTTTGCTTAAGGGCTGATGTTTTTGTTGGGAACAGCTATTCTACATTTTCAAGCCTCATAGTTCTAGATAGAACACAGAAGATGATGAGGATGGGCGTGGGGAACTTGTGCGGAGGTGGAGCAGATGTGAGGTGGCCTTCTTATGCGTACAACATACCTGGGGAATCAAAGGGTCCTCAAAGATGGATGACAAACATGGATGATTCAAGCCTTCAAGCAATTAGCTATGGTTCAAATCGCATTTCTTGTTGAAATGGGTGATGCACACTTCCCGTACATAGTGTTCTTTGATTGCTTACGGTTGCAGTGCAGTGATGTGTTGACACATCGTCCGCTCATCAGCTGCTGCTGTTTCTCCTTTCTTTTCCCCTTTTCATGTATCAAGAAATCTCTTACTTGTATGTTTCGCAGGACTAGATAGCTGCTCTAATTTCCCCATTAGAGAATGGTGCGCAGAATGAAACGCTACTTTGTTGTGACCATTGATTTAATAGATCAAGCTTCCTTATAGGGGACTTGATGTGGAGTTTGGAGCCTTGATAGATATTTGACACATCAGACTTCTATATCATAGGTGATGTTCATGTGATGCAGATCCTTCAACAGCATTATTCGCGTTCCTCTAACATCAAGCATCCATCCATCTTCCAAAGAAAGGTCCTTGAGAAGAATTTTTGTATGAGAATCTTCCCATATTTCCCTTGTTCTGTATAAGCTATTGTGCAGAACTTTATTCCTTTTGTGTCCCTGAAAGTCACATCGAATTCATGATCCCGGATTTGCGGAATTTAGTTGCGTAATCATGACTAGATAATGTAATAATGATGCTTTTTGTTGTTAGCGAACGAGCCAGGGAATTGGAAATGGTCTGCATCACTTGCCTCCAATCATTTCTAGTTTAGGATAAAACCTAATCCAAATGATAGAATATACTCTGTTCACTTTTTAGGCCCATCCTGAGATGGCTCTGCAAATTTGTTATTATCAACTTCATAAGTGCGGAACATGGTGAATACTGTGAGATTTATGTAATGATAAAAGCTTTCAAAACATCCAACTTGGTAAGAGGGGAAAAAAATCAAGACACGTTTCATCAATGAATCAAGTGCGCCAATGGAATTCCTTAAGCCCAAAAAGTTATGGCAACCACTAAGTGTACATAAGGTCAGTGTCGGATGGTGAATTGATCTAAGATGGCAAAACTTTCGGAGGGTAAATTTGTCCACGGAAGTCGATAATCTAGTTCCTTAGGCTTGCAATCTTAGTCACATGGACATTAAATGCCAATTAACAAATGGAACCCATCTAGGAATTTTTATAAGCTATGGGGAGCTGGGATGATTAGAGTGGCGGTTCCACCGACGGGTCAAAACAGTGAAACGACAGTTTCTCCCTTCTACGACGTCTTGAAAACGGTGCGCGATCTCGCTATCGAGACAACAGTGTATTAAAAAAAAAAAAAAAAGCTAAAAAAGCTCGTCTCTTTCGTCGTCATCCACGTTTTTCCTCCAAGCGAAAGCGCAAAGCCTTGACAGAGCCTTGGCTTTCCCCAATCCCAGCCAGACTTCACCCAAAAGCTTCAATCTTGACCGAAAATCCGTCACTTGCTTCGCGCGACGGGAACGACCCTTTTCCTCCCCCGCAAAACTACAAAGTGGGTTCGCCTTCGCATTGAATTTTGTTGGGTAGGGGTGGAGGGAAGAAGAAGAAGAGCAAGGAGAAGGAAGAATCCAAGAACGCCCGCGCGCGCTGGGACAAAGGGGAAGTTTCCAATCCATGGAGTGGTAAGTGGGGGAGAGAGAGAAAGGGGGGGACAGCAAATCTGGCAAACGTAGGAGGAGGATTGAGGGCTCGCTTGGCGCTGAAGCAATCAGCCTCCGGTTGCGTCGACGACGAGGAGGCGTGCAGGCCTTGGCGCCGCCGCTTCTCCCTCATGGCTCTCACCTGGGGCTCCGCCCTCCGCATCGCCCTCCTCCTCTCGCTCCTCCTCGCCGGCGTCGTCGCCTGCTTCACCCTCCCCGTCGAAAAGGTGCCGCCTTGATCGATCGGTCGCGTCGTCGGTGTCGGGGTTTTAGGTTTGATCTCGATTTGGGTTTTCGTGTTCGGTCCTGCGAATGTCCGTTGAGCTTGATTCGGTGGTGATGGATCCGGGGTTTAATTTGCTGCAAGTTGATGCATTGCTCTTGTGGTTTCTGATTGGATCTCGTTTCCGTTTCGGTGTTTTCGTTGACTTGTGTTCTTTGAGGAGCAGTGTTTTAGGATTCCATTAGATGATATGATACGAGTGTCGTTCCCAGTTACTGGTCTTTTTTTGTGCGAGTGTGGAATCGATTGGAATTCAGAGGTGGATTCTGACATCAAACTTGTTGGGAAATAAAACTGAATTTTGTTCTTGGTAGTCATGGTTTCTATTCCAATTGAGCAGAAGGTTGAGCTTACTGCTCAGTTCCTGCGTTCTGAACTAATGTAGGGGGTAATTATAATGTGAATTTAGAAGCTGGTGCATGACCTGTGATCCTGCTAATCAATGCCAGACAAATACACGTCCATAGTTCCCTAGTTTTCATTTTTGGTGCCATGACAAAGCACTGTTATTTAACACTCTTTGGAACAAGAATCTTTCCTTGGTAGGTTCATTGATAGACGGAACGGGCTTTTTTTTTTTTTTATAAATGATCCAAGCCCCCCTTCTTTACTCCATCCTCATATAAATGGGCTCTTTTTGCAGATATTAAAGAATTTCTTGCTATGGGTTGAACAAGACCTTGGCCCTTGGGGTCCTCTTGTTTTGTAAGTCAAATAGTTGTGCTTTATAGTTTTATTACTCAATCTGAAATTGATTCTGAGTTTTCTGGTTGAGTAGTCTATCTTGAATCGATTCTCTATCTTCATGATGAGCCCAAAGGTTGCAAGTGATATTTATGCTCAAGAATCTTGTGAAATTACAAAACAAGACTCATCATGACAGCATTCTGAACAAATCAATTTTAATGCTGTAGATATTGGCTATTTGGTTGCTTAGAAGAGGATGTCAAGAGAGTTGATGGTTAATATTGCAATGCGGTTGCATACATGAAAGTTAGGTGACTGAAACTAATATTATGAGAAACTCAAGATTGCTTGCCCAGAAATTTGGAGGGATTTAAATTCATTTAGATAAATCTCATTACGCCTGAAACAAATGAGTTTCCCTGACAGTAACTTTATGTGGATGAATTAGCCAGTTGTTTTTGTATTACTATGTTGGACAAGATACTTGAGTTTGCCCAAACTAATCAAGCTTAGATAAGAGAAATTATAACAACTTAATGGCATGGAGTATCAATGATACGGGCTTCCAAAGATCTGGACTAGTATAACTCTTTTTCATCTGGTGGACAACAATTCAACTGAGTACTTGGTCTTTCTCACATTTAGTAGCAGTGTGGCGTCTTCTTAACCAAGTAGATGTTCTTTCTGCATCTGTTTTATTGCTGAAGGCAACTGCATTTGAAGTGAGGCTTTTATCCAGAAGCTTTGTAATCTTTTAGTTGCTCAATCTTTTCATATTAGTTAGCCACCAATTTTACATGTCAATAAATTAGTTGTGCTATGAAGCTTCCTTGAAATTTTATTATTCATCTGAAATAGGTGGCAGTATTCCAAGCATTTGTTTTTTTTTTTAATCTCAAGTTTAAATTCTCACTTTGCAGAGCTGTTGCATATATTCCACTGACGGTTTTGGCAGTTCCAGCTTCAGTACTTACTGTAAGTATTGAATCTCTCTTCGCCGAATTACTTATCTTGTTTTACAAAAAGTACTGTATATTTTCCCAGTTTGTAGGGTTTGTGATTGTGTTACAACCATGTAAAATCTAGGATAGGACCATGACTACCTGAGATGCCCTTGGTCTCCTCTCCTATGTCCTAGAAACTTGCAAAAAGCAAATGACAAAGTATTGCTTGTGGTATAAGTTTGAGTTTACCGTGACCTTATGTTGCATTAATTTCTGACTGTTTTCAGCTTGGTGGTGGTTATTTATTTGGCTTACCTGTGGGATTTGTTGCTGACTCCATTGGTGCTACTATTGGAGCTGGCGCTGCATTTCTCCTTGGCAGAACTGTGAGTGTCTGCCTTCTGAACTTATCATTTCTTGCAGAATTGATCACTTGTGAATTTTTGGCTGTTATAAATTTATTTTTGTTGACTTTTTTGTACCTAACTTTAAAGGGTGTTGTTTTCACTCTCAATAGCAAAATCCATCCTGATTTTACCTACTTGATTGACATATATATTATTCAGATGTTGATATGTATATACTGCATTACCCTTGAACAGATTGCAAGACCATTCGTTATTTCTAAATTGAAGGATTATCCTCGGTTCCGCTCGGTTGCTGTTGCAATTCATAAATCTGGGTTCAAGGTCTGCTGAATTGATTGATCATATAAGTTTGACTGTATTACTGCATAGATTAATTTGTCCCCATTCTCTACTTGAGATACATAACTTTGTTTCTTCATTGTTGGTACAGATTGTCTTGCTGCTGCGGCTGGTTCCCTTGCTTCCATTTAACATGCTGAATTACCTCCTTTCTGTGACTCCAGTGCCGATTGGGGAATACATGCTGGCATCTTGGATAGGCATGATGGTACTTTTATTTCTTCCTGAGCACTAATGCTGAGTTAGTTTTTCCATTTTATTATGGCATTTATAATTTTAGAACAGCAAAAATATGTTGTGGTTGATCTGATCATAAATTTGAAGTACTTTTTTTTAATTTTTAATTCTGTTCATCAAAATTGGGATCTTAACGGCAGACCGTTTGCCTTCCATGTCTACACCAGCAATGTCATGATGAATCTGAAGAACCTACGATTTGGTTCTGAGGATGGATGAATGAGGGATTGAAGTCCAAAATTGACTGCATGAACTGATATAAAAACACTTTATGGGTGTAGGACTGCAAAAGGCTTAACCAGCAATTAAGTACTTGTTCTCTCAATACTTATGCAGTGTTTCCACGGATCCATCATGGATCACTCTCCAGATTCTTCTAAGCTAGTTAATTGACTTCTGGGGGGAAAAAAAAGAAGAAAAAAAGCAGGCCTTGATGGAGTTTATCTTAGTCCCTTTACCAGTCAGGTACATTTGAGGGTAAGGAGTCATTACATCAGGAATTTATGTGAAGGTAGTGTGGCTTAAACCTCGTTCTGTAGTTCCTAAGATTGGCCTTCTTAGAACTGGGGTGTCCATTCCTCTAGGTCCATCACCAAAAAAAGTACGGACTTTTGAGTGGCTCTCCCAAGATTCATGTGTATTTGGTTGGTTTTCTGTGGAGAAAAAAATCAAGGTTATCAGTTGCAACAGTGAAGACTGCTAAAGAATTGGGTTGAGCGTGCAGAATCATGGGGACACCTATTCTAGCTTTTCTCATTGCTTTCAAAATGTCCTGAATCCCGACATATGTGCCACAGAATTTTTGGTTCATTGGCCTAAAATGTTATATCAATGACGGTAATCATTTGACAATAAATGCTTGTTGCATCCAAGTTGCCATATTCACTTGGATTTCCTTGAGTGTTGCACTTGTATAAATGCTGTGGTGTGGGTGGGGTGCACACTTGAGCTCTTTGATTTCTGGTAAACTTTTCTGCAATTGCTTGATGATTGGTTCCCTCAATTATCATTTAGTAACATTTTAGTATTTTACTGTCTCATTAGCATTTTAATTTTACATTGTAGATCCTAAAGCTATAAAATTGCTTTCTTTTGCAGCCTATAACCCTTGCACTGGTGTATGTTGGGACAACTTTAAAGGATCTTTCTGATGTGACCCATGGATGGAGTGAATTTTCAACTACTCGTTGGGTAAATAACTAAGAACTGTGTTTGCTTTGAAGCTATCTATCTGAGATTCTAATCTCGTTGATTGTCATTCAAAATGTATTTGGTGGTACAAGGCCATCAATTTTTGTGAATGCTTCTTTTTGGATCACTAACCAATGTGGGTCACTTTCATGATTGAGTAATGATGGCTGCTTCACCTTTTACCCTGAGGTCATTTGAACATTTTAACCAAGCTTCTTGCTTCTCAAGGTGCTCTCCTTTTGGTGAAGTTCTCCTGGAACTCCTTCACACTCTTCAAAACAATGGCTATGTTTTGTGTCTGTTGAGTTAACTTATATAGCTTTCTAGGCGATGCCTTTCAAGTACATTATACTCAAAAAAGGTACTGGAGGGGTAACAAGATGTGTAAAACATTAATATCTCAGACTACATTGTCTATAAGATGCATGGCAGCTCACTTAACAAATGCTGCCTCTATGGCACATGTCGAAAAGTTATTCGCACATTGCTGTCAGAAAGTTCCGATCCTCTTCTTCAAGCAATTTGCTTAGGTTAATCAACGTAATCCTCCTTTGTTATTATATTACTTCATCATGTCACTTGTGGCTTCTTAATTCTTTAATTAGTGAACCTAATCCTCCTTTGTTATAATATTATTTTGTCACTTACGGCGTCTTAAGTTAGTGACTTTAATTTCTTAAACAATTTATTAATGTATATGTCAGCATCTTAGAACACGGTGTTCATTCTGTTGTTTATGTTTTCCTGATTTTTCTCCTTTACTTGTCATGTGCAGGTTTTAATCGTTCTGGGCCTTATGGTATCTGGTGAGTTGCAACTAATGATGTTATAGACATCATCCTTATTTCCTCCATTTTGTGTTTTATAATCTGTTTATCTTTCATGTTGAGGATCAGTTATGTGTACATAGAGATTGTTATTGATGTGTGAGTTCTGAAGTCCTAGAGGAATGAATCCCATGAAGATTGTCGCATGGAAAATGAGATACCAAAATTGTGTTATTCATGAAAAAGGGTGGGGGTGGGGTGGGGAAGCCAAAATTTGTAGGATATTTCCTTTTGCCTTTGCACGTTGTACGTCCACTGCTGCAATCTACATATTTCTTGAATAGCTGAAAGATGGACTGTAATATCTTGGACAATTCTGATGCCATAGACACTGGGAAGCCAAAATTTGTAGGATATTTCCTTTTTCCTTTGCAAATTGTACATCCACCGCTGCAATCTCCATACTTCTTGGATAGCTGAAAGATGGACTGTAATATCTTGGACAATTCTGATGCCATAGACAGACAAAATTTGCAGGATAACATTGTACATCCACTGCTGCAATCTCCATACTTCTTGGATCACCAGCTGAAAATGGGAATCTTGGACAATTCTGATGCCATAGACACTGCAGAACAGAGATCACCACCTGCAATGGAACCTCATTAAATGATTTACTCTTACACTCAGTTATGGGCTCTAATGGGGAAAACTTTTCTAGTTCTTTTGTTTGTCATAGAAAACAATGTGGAAATGGATGAGCAGAATTGTTTTGCTGTTACACTTTTGTTTCATCACTCAATTGTGCCGCATGGTTTGAGATCTGAAACTATGATTTTCTGGCTGTTGGTGCAGTTGTTCTGATGTTCTGCGTTACTAGAGTTGCCAAGGCGGCTTTGGAAAAAGCTCTGGCCGAAAATGAAGATCTCGATGGAGTTTTAGCAGCATCGCAGTTGCCTATCGTGGCTGAACCGGCTGCCGACCTGAATCAGCCTCTAGTCATAAAGATAGAATCTTCTGAAGAGAATCACGAAAAGTAAAGTAAAAAGAAAAGGAAGGGAACCCATCTTTCTGTAAATTCGTCTCCTTTTTTCATTTTTGTAGGATGTTCTACCCATTTTGAACCTCCCCATGTTCTCAGCATATTATGATGCTTGTGATGCATCTAATGTACAGTCCCAGTTTTCAGTTTTAGCACGAACAGGAAATTCTCTCATTTTTAAAACCAATGAAATCATAAAAATCTCAATGAAGTAGTCGTTTTTATGCAGTTAATTCTATGACATGAATACTATTTGATGCATCATTGCTGGCGTGCTAGTGATGTATCATGGTGACATTATCATTGTCATCAGTCTCTCTCTCTCTCTCTCTCTCTTTCTCTCTCTCTCTCTCTCTCTCTCTCTCTCAGCTGCTATATGATAAAATAGTGATTTGATTATGTTAGCAAAACTTTACGAAAAACGTGGATGTTAGCAGATAACCGTGCAATCAAACATAGGATCCAAAGAGCAAGCATCAAGAAGAGCCATCAGAAAAAGCCAAAAATTTCGTGGGAAAAATTATAAGCAGAGGGAAAAGGCTCCTTACTTTAGTGAAAAAATACAGAACTTCATCGTCAGCCACGAAACTTCCCCATAATCTGTCATCCGGTACGACATCAGGCCTGAAAGTTGCTTTATCCTCAAGAAAATTTTACTGCTAAAAGTCTCCATCTGGGTTCTCGATGTGGACTATTGCTACTATTATATTATCATCCGTTAGCTTGTGGCCGATATTCCAGCCAATAGCAAGGACGGTACTTGCGGGACTGAAGCGCGAACATGGGTCCTGCACGAAAGGACCGCAAGGATCGGGCATGTTCGCCTGCAAATCTTTTAGCATTTAGCGCATGGTGTTGGTGGATGGACAGATCTGAGCATACCTAACGAGATTTTTGGACTAGTATCAGAGCTGGTGAACCCGTCACCTCACCAGAAGATGGTTGTCGTTGCGGATTTTGTTCTAAATCTGAAAATTACTGTAAAACTCATGCATATGGCCATCGAAATTGACAAATTTTGATGCCTAGAGACTGGCATTTGCTTTTGCCAATGTGGGTCTCGATTCAATCAGGAATTGACCGATCCTGATGATCATAAACTATGATGGTCTGCACCGGTCTCGTGGCCCTGGCAATATCTTTCATCAGCCATTACCCTTGCAGCACCAAAAAGAGCAAGAGAAATTGTCGCTTGTCAGCAAGGAAATGTAGCTAATCACGCCTCTCAGCTTTGCTTCTAGGGTCCCGCGGGAAATAAAGGGTAAAAAAAAAGAAAAAGAAAACAGGATCAATCCCGTGACAGGTTCGTAATTTACCTGAAAGCACTGTAAAAGTTGGTCACGCCTATGCATAGTAATTTAACTTTATGAATTGTGATTTACTTGTCGTTTTTTTTTTTCTTACAATTAGTAATTTGTCTATCGAGTATGTTACCTGAAATCTAAGATTATTAATTAGTTGATAGCATAGTAAAATTCCGCTTATTGTCGTAAGCGATGGTACCAAGTCTTAGCAATTTTCCTCAATATCATAGTTCCTTTAAATTTTTGTAAATGAAAAGTTAGTGATGACTTTTCAAATGTCATAATTTACCTTTAATTTTTTTAGCAGTCATAACTTTTTAGGAGATAGCGTTCGCCACTAGAGTGTAATGTAAATTTTCCCTTGTTTAGTAACTTGTATTGTGACATTTCTTTATATGTTCATAATTGGTCCCTATTAGTGAATAATTATTTTAATATGATGTAATTTTCCTTAATCAAATAGTAAGATTGACAATCTTATAATCAATAGTGTTCTTTAAACATCTGTAAGTTATTATCTTTTAATATCATTCAACGGTTGAAATTTATTCTCCCATAATCTAACTGTAAACATATGACGAGACCAATCTTGTATTTCAATACACGACCATAGAATTTTCCCAAGCCTCGAACAAACTGTTATGTGCCACCAAAAGTTAGGGGTCCTTCTACATCCCATAAGATAAAAACGAGACCGCATTCTACCTAGTTGATCATGACTTTCCTCCGGCATTTGTAATTTTCCTCACTAATAGTAATATATTTGTTAGATGTTATTTCGTAACTTTTTCTATGTGAAATAATTTCCCTTGTGTCGTCGTAAGTATTCTAATTCTATTGTTCCTAATATTATGAAGAAAATAATAATGTCTTAGTTTATAGTAATTTTCTCTTTCTATTCTTTTTTTTTATAATTGTTTTCATCGATAGCACTTTCTTTTTTTGTAAAATATGCTTTCGTAGCTTCTTTAGTGTTCATTAGTTCTCTGAATCCTACAGTTTGTAATATTCTACAAAACTAGTAATCTATATAAGTTAACAATAAATTTCTTTTTTTTATGTTATTTAGTTAACCTTCATTTTTTTAACACTCTTGTATAAGTTTTGCAACCTACATGCCAACACTTTTCTCCACCCATTGTAACTTTTCTTAATCAGATGACCTTTGCTTCTGTAACTTTTTTCTTTAATGTCCCAAATGGATCCGATGGATCTATTTCTTCGCTTGTCTTTGCGATGATTCCAAATTAAAATGCGAGACAGATCCAGTAAAAATACTCACAGGACAATAAAAATTCTCCCAAAAAAATTAGGTTCTTTTTGGGAGGCTTGAACAGTACTACTGCACTTAGAAAAGCACTTTTGGAATGATGAAAGGTGAAGCAACATCATAGGAAGTTTCATCATGAGACTTGGAGTGCCCCAACAGAGCCCAAGTCTATTTCTCCTTTCCCCATCAAACAGCAAAGGGAAAAAGCTGAGCAAAATATTATAATCTGCAACCCCTAAAGTTTGTTCTCTTTAGCTGATCCCTGTCTTGGTGCGTTGAAATTTGAAGCTTTTGGGTCCCCCCCCACCGGTTTCCTTGATGGAAGGGCTAATTGAATCCCACAAGCAATATGGCAAAAATTTCAGAGAGTGCATTCATGTCTACCCTCCACTTTCCATGACATGCCATCTAAAGAAAGACCAAAGAAAGACATGGACCCTTCCATTAAAGGCCCTAAATCTAAGGGTGCATTCATTTGAGTCGAGTGAAAGGCAAATTTCAATGAAAATTTCCCGCGTTTCGCAAAAGATGGAATAAAGAAATTAAAGTAATTGTGTGTCGTGAAACTTTTGATTAAGTGAAAGTTCAAATAATGTAAGTCTAGACGGGCCATAATTGATGCTGTCCGTCGAATAGCAAGATAGCAGTCGCATCGACCAAAACAAGGTACATACACATGATACCTTGTAAATGGATAGGCATACACTAGAGTAAATTGCACAACCACACTGCATATTTGGGGAATTTGTAGTTTGACCACAGAAAATCTTGAATTTGTGCAATTTCAGAAAATTGTAGCTTCTATTGTCATTTTTCGTTGGGCTCACTTTTCTTTCCATTTTCTTTCCAATTGCGAATCCCAATTAATCACTCGAAACATATCATATTGATATGAAATATGTTAATTATGACATATCACCCGATTTGTTACTTATTCATTTTTTCAGTTGACCACAACGATTATTTTTTTTTGTTAGGTGCCATACTCTTGTGATTCAACACCAGCACAGTATCCGAAAGCATAAATAAAACATATCGTAACTCAATCCGATGTCATAATTGATACAATTGAAGGAGTCAGCACTTCGCGACTGAGTCAATGTGTCTCATCAACTAGATGAGTTTACATCAAACCTTCGATCACGACAAGCCTTTCAAAAAACAACCGAACTAAGCGTTACAAATTTTTTAGGGACAATTAAAATATAACATAAAGTTGTTGGGAACATACCGACAAATTTAGATAAAATGGAGGGTGGTTAATTGCAATATACAATAGTATATGCCACAAAGTCATGCCATTCCAAAATTTCAGGCCATCAAAGGTCACTCCTTTCGCACCCGCTTTTGCATCCCACCTTCTTCACTCCCCAAAAAAGAGAGAGAAGACCTAGCGATGCGGGGACTCAACAAGCTCAAACTCAACATCTTCTCTCTAGGAGGCTGCTTCGATGGGTGCAAAGACCACACTCAGTCCTCCGGACTCGGCACCCGGATATGGAACCTCAGCGACCGCCCCGTCGAGCTCCAAATCCGGGTCGGCTCCATCCTCAAGAAGGTCCACACCCTCAAGCCCGGGTCGTCGAAGCGGCTCAAGTGCAAGAGCATCTACAAGGCCTACATGCCCGGGCGGCCGGGCGGGCCTTTGGCGGCGAGCGGCGGGGGAGGCATGAGGAGCCTGCTGTACTACTACGACGAGGCCTGCCACCCTTACATTTGGATCAACGATACGTGCGGCGACTTCACCCGGGTGGTGAAGCAGCAGTACCTGAGCCTCGAGGACCTGAGGGACTGCTCCGAGATCAGGATCCATAGGGATCCCATCAGGGGCTGCATCTGCGTCAGGAAGAAGGCCAGGCCTGATTTTTGTTAAGGTGATGTGGTCGAGCCTCCCCAGAATTAACATACCCTAGACCTTGTTCTGCAAGCTCGTGGCTTTTTATCTTTCGGGTTCGAATGCAAATTAACTGCTTCGTTTTTAGCGGTGTGATTTGGGAGATTTCAGCTACACATTGGAATGCATAGACGAAAGCTTTTATGTTTCTTCAGCTTGTTATTTTGGAATGCATGAGTGAAGCTCTATTTTTCCTTGAACTAGCCCCCGCTTTCCTCTATCTAGTTTCCGATGAATATTGGATTCGTCGAGTCGATTTAGTCGCGTCTGCCGGATAAGTCCGCTTAGT
Source organism: Eucalyptus polyanthemos subsp. polyanthemos (assembly GCA_017140185.1). NCBI lineage: Eukaryota > Viridiplantae > Streptophyta > Magnoliopsida > Myrtales > Myrtaceae > Eucalyptus > Eucalyptus polyanthemos. Next base: position 43,756,927 of record CM029464.1, on the reverse strand, counting down.
CTTCGGCATCGGAGATGCGAGATGCACGGAAAAGCATAATGGTCGTAAAGTCGATTACGAGCAGCAATCTTTTGACTAAAAAAACATGTGATTAGAGAAGCGTCTGTCGTTTCTTTTAGTCCCACTGAGCATCCGGTGGAGAAGGAAAGTAAAGCGAAGTTGACCAACTGCTTCACCTCGCAGTTGATGATTCTTCCTTTTTTAACCTTTCCAAAATGCAGAGTTTGGTGCCGGTGGGGTTCGTCATTGCATTCTGAAAGAGCCACTTAGAAGAAAGAGACGACTATCATTGTTGGTGGTGGTGTTAACTGTTAACGCGTGCCTCCACTAGTGCTGGACAAATCGCCATTGAAGATCATGACAACGATCTTCCAAGTTCCAAGCAACATGGGCTTAGTCGGAATTAGTCTAGAGTCTGTTTGTCAGTATTTCGTCAGAATTGCTCCCGCAGCGAAATATCTTTCACCGAAAGTAATTCTTCGGTTTTTAATTAGGAAACCAAGATTTTGAGCTAAATGCAGATAGAGAATATCTCGTGCCAAAGGAAATCAATTTCTTCGATTCAAACAGCATTGTAACATCCCCAACCAAGCCAAAATTCAATTGATTGCGAGATTCGAAAGTTTCGGACTTAATGACATAACAAGATATAAATAAATCATCTTGGAATTTAATTAATGACATAACTTGAGAATGTAGGAGTATGGCATTGAAATTTAATTGACAATGCAACACCACAACAAATATACATGTTGGAATCTCATTAACGATGCGAATTGAAAAGTTACAGTTAAGGAAATTTGTACAATACGATAAAAATAATTAAAAGATAACATTTTGTTTTGATTTGTCGAGAGGCTTGTTGGTGGATGACTAGCGTTATTAATAAATAGTCCATGGTAATGGCTTTTTGACGATTCCTCGCGGTTACAATCTCTCGAATAACCCATGCATGCCAGCTCCCCCCATGCTTGTGGGTACCACACTTACGTACTGCTTCATTAGTGTTCGCTCCACGAAATTTCCTCTAGGCGGTAATTTCTCTTTTCAAAAATGCTTTTGCTTTTGACTGTCCTATTGGACAACTTGATCTTCAAACCATAAATGTTCCCTCCAAAATTGTGCCTTTAGTCCCAATTGATCCATCGAACGACTTGGCCTTTCAACAATAACGGTCCCCTCCAAATGATTTCAAATTCCAAAACAGCTTGTTGACATTCTCTTAATGAATATTGCTAGCACTCACAATTGCAATTATTTGTGATTCGTCGTCATATTTCGACAACTGACTATATAGTGTTAATGGGTACTATTGCCAACCAATATATGTCATTCCTCACATTTGTCGCTTGTGTTAGTACTCACACAGTATGCACATGATTGCCTATACCAGTCTCATGTAATGTGCACGTGCTTGTGCTAGATAAGCCATATTTTGAGTGTCCACGATTAGAAGTCTAGCTAGTGCCAAAGGATATCCCTAAGAATGGATCTGAGTTGTTCAAATACATTCTTAAAATGTCCTCTAGATTTTTTTGCCATCATCTAGCTAGGAAATTCACCTTGTGAAAACTCTAGGATAGAAATTTTTGGCTCTGTATCTTTTGCGGAAATTGAATGTTTGGTAAAAAATGTTTATATTATTGACAATGATTTATGTCTAGCTATTTTTGTGAATGATGAAAATATTTTTTATGTATTTATCTTTGTAAGGGATATGAACGATTATTTTTAGAAAATACATTCCATATTGTTCATTTTCTGCAAAACAAACTGAGTTTCAGGCCTAATTTTAATTCTACTACTATAATTTATCTCCATTGTCTCTTCTAAAATCCTACATTCGACACTGAGTACGTGGTCTGAGGATCTTGGGCATATGTACTTCTAAACCCAGCATTTTTTAGCAGTGTCGGACTCGCGGCAAAGCCCATCAGTCTTGTCTACTGTTCATAACAAACAAACCAAGTTGACGTCTGTGGTCCATTTGCCAACCCCACGTTTGCGCAAATGTCAGACCGGAGGTCGCCGCCGACCTTGGTTAGATTTGAGGTGGCGAGCGTCGCTGAACTTTAGATCGGAGGCACGCGACGGCGGCAAACGCAGAGGGAACGGACTCAGAGGGGGAAACGTCAGCTGGAGAACGCAAACATGGGGTTTCTCAGTTTTTATTTTTTACTTTTTTGTCCTAATGAAGTTTTTTTTTTCTTTCTTTTACTATTAAAATCATTTTTTTCTTAATTTTTGAGATTTTTGATAGTACAAAAAATGCCACATGGCACGCTACTTCAATGTGGTTAGCCACGCCAATTATCCACGGAGGATCTTCCAAATCGAAAAGATGACAATGGCCATTTTCATCCATTGAGTGAAATTTCGTTTTTTTATTTTCGTTTTTGTTTTTTGAGAAGTTTGAGAAGTAAGACAAATTTGTCCAAGGGTTATAAGTATGTGATTTTTATTTATTTATTTATTTATTTTTGGGATTTGGCCAATTTGTAAGTAGTGCAGATAAAATGAGAGAAATTTGCAGAAACGATAGAACAAGAAAAATAACTAAATGGCAAATAATAAAGTTGAATAAGGCCTAGAAATGGATAATTGCTTCAAAACAAGCCTAAATGATGGATTTCAAGGCCTTAGGTGAGTACAAATTAGAACTCCAATTTGGCTACAATATAGTAATCTCTAGTGTACCAAATTGTTATTATTGTTTGCATAACTATTCTCGAATCAAAAGTAATGGTTGTTCCATCGTTTGTTGTGCAAATTCTTAACCTAAACTCGGCCGTTAGAGTTCTACTTATCCGAATGCTTAAGAAAGTCTTTAGTAGTTGCATCAGCATCATGTTTTATACAAATTCTTCAATTGTTCATTCAATGTGACTGTATTTGCATTTTGTGCATAACTTAGGATCCAATTTTTGAGGGGGAATTGAATTTTATTGTTCCATGAAAGAAAGTTGTATTAGTAAATTTCAATATTTCAAAAACTGTTAACAAAACAATGACTGACGATTTTTTCTCCAAGTACTTTGTTGGTTAACTTACCATCACTTTTATGAAACTATCAACTTTATAGCTTGTAAATTATCAAATTTTTTGTACTGACTTACTCACTTTTATTTGCTTAACTTACTAAAGCATTGAATATAGTAACTCTTATATGAAATTTCAACTTAAATTAATGTGACTTATCAACTTTTGTCCAATTAATTTACCATTTAAATTACTTACCGACCTTTAATTCGTTCTTTCATTAATCCACTAATTTTTCTATCAAGCTACCGCTTTTATGCACCTTGGTTGGTAGCCATTTATAGTTACTAACTTTTTGAGAGATTATAGACCAACATTAAGTGCCTCACCAATTTCATCATTAAATTACCAGCTGGTATTAGGTTACTTACTGACGGTTATTGGTTTTTTTTTTTTTTTTTGGTAATTCGCCAAAATTTTTAGTTGTTTACAAATTTTTGTATGCATTTCTTAGTAGCACCTTAAAATTACCATCTCTCATTAGAGATTATTAATTTTTACTAGAGTGACTTATAAACTTTTCTCTAGTTAAGTTATCAATTAATTTTGGATCAACTCTCATTTGAGTTACTTACCAAATTTATATTTCTATTAATCACAATTTTTTTTTTTAATCTTTCGCCAACTTCTATTAAAATTTCTTAACTTGGAGATGAAATATTATCACTCATATAAAATTACTAACTTTAAGTTAGATGATTAATCGACTTTTCTTCTACTAAGTTATCAAGTTATTTTGGATTATCAACTCTCATTTGAGTTTTTTTAGTCGGTCTTATTCTACTCATACTCTAACTCTTACTCTTAGACTTTTGTCATACCTCCTTACAGGGCGCGGGAGTCCAAATTCACACTTGAAACTAAGTCGTCCCCACCCCAACCCTCCCTGAGAAGGTGGAGATTCGAACCTTCCATCTCCCCCTTCCATGTTGGAAGGGTGGTTTAACCAACATTTTCATTGAATTACAACTATTATGTGTCTTGCTTTCCAACTCTTTTTACAATTGAGTTATTGATTTTTTATTTGAGTAACTTATCAATTTTTCTCTCCATTGAGTAACCCAATAGAAAATTTGTTAAAATTGAAAAAGAGTAAAATAAACGTTGGCATTTAACTCAAATGAAAGTTCATAACCAAAACTAGTTGGTTGGTTAATCAAAGAAAAATTGGTAAGGTGCACAAAAAGTTTGGTAATTTCAAATGATAGTTAGTAAATTTAAACTATTGGTAAGAAAGGTAATTAAAATCAGTAAAAGATAAAATGTTGGTAATCATTCTAGCCAATTGGGGTGAGTATTTTCTAAAAGAAAAATTGATAAATTTGAAACACTGGGGAACAAGCAAAATAAAATGATTATTAGGCTTTGTTTGTTTCACGAAAAATGTAACTTTTTTGAATAATGTTTTCAATTAAGTCATTTTATAGGGAAATAATAGTATTTTCTGATGTTTGGTGGAAACTTAAAAATGAACTGGAGAATATATTCATCATTTGGTATGGAAAGATTTGATTTAATTTTCCTAAATAGACATATACTATGTTAGAGATAATAGGATAATTCTTTTGGATATTTTCTTATATTAGAGATTATTAGAATATTTCTATCCGTTCACATATCTTCCAAGATTGTGCGGATCTCTTCTTTCGACTGTGTATATGTTGATTGATATATACTACTTTATACAGCCATATCATACAATTTATAAATATGCTACCCATATACTCTTTTATACACATCAAAATATACACAAATCTCATATTTCTATTTTCTGCCTTACTATGTTTGTCTTGGCATCAGAGCTAGGCAATCTTGAAGTGCATCAGGTGCACATTGCATATATGGTGCTAATACTTTTCCAATAAGTCCTAATATCCTCTAGTCAAATTGATTTCAACATTATTTGTCTTGTCCAATGGCCAACATCATCTATAGAGCCCTATTATCTAGGGAAGCCGAGTTCGTATTTTATTGGCAAAGCCAATCGCATTAGCCACTTATTATTTCCCTCTGATTTTTGCCTTGGTGATTATGACACCAGTTGCACAGGCCTTGTCGTTTAGTGATCATTTTGAAAGCAAAGCTAACTGCATCGACTGCTTACTATTACGATGTTAATCGCGTTAGTTGCGTTCATCTAGTTACTATTTTAGTCAACAAGGCCAGCTCTATCGGCTGCTTGCTATTTTAATTTTGATTCATGACTTTACACTGCTCATATTGGAGAACCGGCACTAGTCTTTCGCTGTGGTAGAGGCAAACCAGATCTTGAAATCTAAAGTCTAAGCGATTTTCAGTTTTTATCAAAACTCAAGTTGACTTAATTACCTTGAGTATGAGGGAGAATGTTAGAGATAATTAAGATAATTCTTTAGGATTTTTTTTGTATTAGAGATAATTAGAATATTTTTATTAGTTTACCGTTATCTTTCAAGATTGCACAAATATCTCCCTTTAACTATATATATCTCGATTGATATATGTAATTTTGTATAGTTATGTTATAAAGCCTATAGATTGGCTCTCCTTGTACTCTTTTTTTGCATATAAAAAAATATACAAATTTTATATGTCTATTTTCCACACTATTATTCTTATCTTTTGGGTACTAGTAACATGCACATGGCCAGCTAGGCGTACTAGCACTAGAGTATTGGCACTAGAGTCTTGGGTTTGATCATGATGGAAGCCAATGCAAGTAGGGTTGAGTATCGGTCCAGGTTTAACCCTAGACTGACCCTAGATCGGCCTTATCCTAGTGGTCCTGATTCTGTTTCTAAGGAGATTAGATTGGTCCTTGATCTTGTGATCACTTGACTAGCACAATGTATGTTGGTTCTCGATCCTCAGAGTTTAGGGTTGGTCTAATTTGGACTAGCCTTATTGTTTATGTTATATTATATATATTCTAAAGAGAAAATCCTAAGTCATATGGCATGAACAAAATTAAATGGCTTCTCATGGCATCCAAAATGGTGTAAACAACATTAAACAACTAGCCACGGTGTTCTCCTCTAGTACTCATTCTCTTCTATCTTCTTTGTTTTCTTAGTCTTCAATTTGCCAAAATTGAAAGAAAAAACTCGCTTGCCACTCAACACTCACCCTACTCAACTTCCCTGCTTGCCACTCAACTTCCCATCTTGTCCTATATTTATGAGCAATCTTAATCGTCTTTATAATATTTTTGCTTTTAGCAAGTGTGAAATTTCTATTGGTGTCTTATCTTAAATTTGTTGAATATGTACTAGTATTTATTGTTTGGTTGCACAATGCTAGATTATTGATAGATATGTAATTTGAACTGTTAGGTTTGTCTTTTCAGGGAATACAAAAAATGAAACAAAAAAATTATCGATTAGTCTTGAGTTGACCTTAGAACCGGGGTCCGGTCCTAGATCCTAGGCTCAATAGAGTTGGTCCTCGATCCGAAAATTGATGACTAATATTGTGTGGGTTGGTCCTAGGATTAGGGGCTAGATCAGTCCAACCTAGACAATATTCATCCCTAAATGCGAGCACTAGGGATCTGGGCATAGGCTCTTGGGCTTGGGGCCAAGCCTAAATGAAAGCTTGGCCTTTGTGGACCCAAACTAGGTGCCGGGGAATTTGGCATGGGCGTTGGAGCTTTGGACTTGACCTCGATGGACCTAACCATTGGTGCTGAGGGCTTGGTACAAGCACTAGGTCCTAGGCTTTGCCTTGATGGACCCGAGCAAAGGTGATGAGGATCCAAGCATAGGCATCGGGGTCACGAGCCCAACCTCGATGGACCTAGGCTTGGTCTTGGATGTCAAGGATCCCAAAACCAATGTTAGGAAGCATAGAGTTTTGGGTTCAAGTGCTGATATCTAATCATATTTTAGAAAATGATTTCCAACTTTTTAAAAAGAAATCATATTCTTGAATTTAAGTATATGTTTTCTTTTGACAAGGCAAGTATTTTTCATTGACTCATTTTTTTCAGCGAATCAAACGCCGGAAAATGAGAAAAATGTTCTCTACAAAATAAATAGAGCCTTAATGGAAAGTTCGGTAAATCTAAGAAAAACCATATAAACATTAGTAAGCAACTCAAATGCGAGCAAACTATAAAAAAAATCAGTTAATGATTTAATTAGAAAAAAATTAATAAATTGCACAAATGAATATTGATAATTTCAAATGACAGTTGGCTAGTTTATCGGTGAGATAAGATCAACGCCAAGAAAAGTGGAACTCACCACCGAAGTGACTACTCGATGTGAAAGGCTCATGATAGTTCTTTCCTCTCTTCTTTACAGTTGGCGAGTTTAAGGGTATGCTCGGAAGAAATATCAGGAGATTAAGAAAGAGGAGGTCATGAAAAGGATATTTGTAATGTTGTTTGGGAAAGATGGAAAGTGGAGGTGAGCAATGTATGAAAAGAATTGCAAATCATCTTTGGTTGCAAAGAGAAGAAAACCAGAAGGAAAGAAACCATATTTACGCAAGATTACCATTACATCCTCAGTCATTTTATCCATAAAACCGTTTTTGCTGATTCGGTTTTGAGGGATTATGATTAATATGGAAGTCGTTTTCGAGTCCTAATTTTCCTCCAAAGTAACATGTGCCCTCGTCAATCGAATCACTAACTATCCAAAATATTTCTTGACAGATGTCAGTTCTGTGGAGAAGTTCGCTAAGATTATCGTTCACATCTCAGTACGTGACAAAACTTAGAGGGACGTGTGGAATTTTTTGGCAAATTGTTTGAAAACGGGAGGTGGTTTGATTTTTCTAATCGAAGGAAATTCGAGACCTCATAATTAAAAAGAGGGTAAAAAAGGACGGGCCGTGCTAAAGACTTCGTGGTCTGGGGAACGAGGAGAGCGAAGGTTTCTTGAAAAAGGCATTAAAGTGGAGTGAATCTTTTGCCGTGATCCGAGTGGAGCGGTGCGTTGGATTCGAGTCTACTCGCGACATTGACGTTTGGTCTTTTGGTCTTCGTTCGAGACCCTCCAAGTCAATGCGACGAATTTCGAGTGCAATTTCATTTGAGACCTTGGCCGACCGGGCGAGGGCCACTGATCGTTGTCAAATCTAGGTGAGGGCTGGCAAGCCCTCATTGCCAATCAGCCGAGTTCACCAGCCCTGGGGCTAGGGCTCAGCAACCATGGTTGACCCTCCTCTTGCCGTTCGCTCGGAAGCCCCCATCATCACCGGTCTGTCCGGGCGATGGTGGGGAAGAGGCAATGACAAGGGCTCAAACCTCTGTCATGTGCTTCCTCCCTCCCTCTATTTATTTTTATTTTTTTTTAATTTTTTATATTAAATTTAAATCCGTATCAAGACAATGTCGTTTTTGCGTTTTTTTTTGCCAACTTAGCTCTCCGATGAGCCACGTAGGTGAATAAAAATAATAAAAAACTATCACGTAAGATTTTCGATAGGGTTCATCAGATATGACACTAAATTATCCTACTTTAAAAAAAAAAAAAAGGTGATACTTAAGTGTTAATTTTTAAATTTTTGGCATTTAACTATCCCTTCGTGCAATGTTTTAGCATTTGGGCTATATTTCTTCTGACGAATTTCTATACTTTACATGCTTCTTGCCAGCACGACGGGGAAGATATTTAGCTGCCGGCATCTCGACGAGACTCCAACGACGGTACTCACTTATCTAAGATTTCCCCTGTTGAAGGATAACGCAAAATGCCCATATTCCAATTTTAGTGGCCTCGTAAAAATCGAAAGGTCAAGGGAGTTGTGATAACCTCTTCTTTGCTGTTTCGATTTTTTCTCAGGCGCGCGAAATGGTCATGTTTCGGATCACCATTGATTCAATCGACGAGAGAACAGACTAATTTGGATTAAAAAAAAAAGGACTCCAAAGTAACTTCTGCATTTACCCTAATCTGTTAAAGCGGAATCATCCGAAACATTTTTATGGGTCGGTCTTTTGAACTCCTGTGCTTGCAAAACGATTTTTGTCGTCATTAATCATTACTGGTGTGGAAAATTCCACTCACCTTCCCCGAAACTTAGACAAATCAGACACGAACTTTACCTCCTCCTCTTGCTTAAAACTCCTTCGAGGTTTCCTCTCCTTACACCTCTCTCTCTCTCTCTCTCTCTCTCTCTCTCGGCAGTACATCTGTTTCAGGACCCCCTCTCCCTCCTTTTCTTATTCAATAACTGTGTCCGGCTTGTTCCATACAAGTGGAATCCAAATGAGTAAAGAGGAGGCCCTCGAAGATCCAGGTACGCATTTTGTCCCTCCTAACTTAGCTCATTGGTAGTATCCCCTCTGTACTTTGCCTTGTTTTAAGCTCAAGAGTCGTAGATGATCGTCAGACTTCACGTGTTACAATTCGGGTGTGTGCTCCGTTTTGCTTTGGGAACTAATCTCTCTTTTCATGCTTGGTAATGACTTTCTGGAGCGAACTTCGCATAGGAAGTTTCGCTTCATTCGTTTATTGTTTTGTTTTTTCCTTCTGTTATTCTTTTGTTGGAGCGAGAGGAATTGTTCTTCACACCTTTTCTTGTTCTCTGGTTTGCTCGTGCATGCAGACTTCGTTTCTTAAAGTTTACATACACTGTGATGGCTGTGACCGGGATGTGTAGAAGGCCTTGGGGAAAATTGCTGGTATTACTCTTTTTCAGTTCCAGTCCTCCTTATTTGATCTTATCTTATTCTTCAAGCCTCTCTCCCTCGCTCCGTGTTTGGATTTTAGTTAGATATATCTTGAACCTCCACTGAAAAATTCTTCCCGCGACATTTTAGTAATTTGTGTTCAAGTATATTCATCACCTTCGATTAAAAAATTTCTTGGTTAATTTTTATTTTAGTTTCTTCTCTTTTTGGTTGGTGTGTTGCAGGGGTTCTCGACGTTAAAGTAGATAAAGAACAGAACAAAGTGACCGTTTCCGGGACCGCAGCCCCAGATCTGCTCATTGAGAGGCTCAAGAAAAAGTTGGGCAAACATGCAGAGCTTTTGAATGCTTAGAAGTCCAACAAGAGCAACCCCCCGTCCGTGGACATTCATATTGACGATGGCAAAGGTGGCAACAAGGACCGAAAGGAGGGCGGCGGCGGTGTCGGACCTTTATATTTAATGGCTCCATAATGACTTTTAGTAGAGATACCTGCATATCTACCAGCTGAATTTATCGGTATTAATAGTAATCAATAACTGCTCCCTCCCTCCCTCCTGTCAATCTGATCTCAGTTTGTATGAAGTGGGTACGTGAGAAATTGCAGAACGCTGGGAAAGAATTTCCTAGTCCTTGTTAAATGCTATTTTGCTGAGACATAGTGCATGATTTTTATGCCATTTTGCTTCTGTTATGTGATATTCTTTACCGCCTGAACATCATTTTTGTTATGTGAATATTTCAACTAAGACAAAATAATCAGGAAATGGCCAGAATTAGAAATAGGAAATAAGATATTTTGCTTTTTGTAAGATAACCCCAGGCTAACTCTTAAAAATAGATACGTTTGGGTTCACAGGAGAGAGGTTTTTGATTAGAGAAAAGAGAGAGACGGCTACAGTGCTCATAAAAGAGAGAGGCGTTCTCTTTGCAGCAATCTCCCACGAAGCCAAAAGCCATTACTTGACAGCATAACTCCCGCCGCTTCTGCCCGATCTCGACTGAAAATTTTCCGTTGTCTTGAGGCGAATTCCGCATACACTTGCATCAGTGAAGCAATTCGACAAATCACCGAGTCCATGAGTAGTCCCGGCATCCTCTGGTTTCTCGCCGTGCTTCACCGAGCCCAGAACAATATGTTCCAGCCAACTTGCCGCACCAAACCAGTTCTCACCGTCACGACCGAGTCCCCTCATAGCTAGCCTCGTTGCCTTGACCCCTCATAGCTAGCCTCGTTGCCTTGACTATTCTCTTGCCGGTTTTCGATACGGTCCTGGCCAGTTCTCATAAAGATCCAGGAAGAGATGACTGACTATTCGAGGGCGTCCCGTGATTAAGAGATCGGTCCATATAGGAAAAAGGGGAGGACATGGACTTCGCATGGACGATTTGGACGCATAGAGGGCTTTCTCCTCTTCAACATGAGACACTCACGAAGAGCCCTCTGCACACGCATAGCCGATTCCTCATCAAAATCTATTTACCTTCGCATCTTATCATTATCTTCTTTCTTTCACCGGATTCATGGGCAATGCCGTCTCATCCACACGGGAGCTCAATGGACTTTCACGCCTCTACTTTTCCGATAATATGAAATACCATAAGATAGAATGCTGAGGGGGGAGTCCAAAAGTTATGTATGATGCTAACTTTAATAATAAAAGTATTTTTTAGAATTACTTAATGCTATCTATATATATATTTTAGAATTACTTAATGCTATATATATTTGTTTAAATGATCATTTAAGTGTCAACTCCAATTTAAATTAGCTATATTTTATTAATTTTTCAGTCCTCGTGGCTTGCCGGCGTGTCTAGTTAGCATATAGCTCCTAAATGACGTCGTCATTTGGGTGTTAATTTTATTTAACGTGATCATTTGAGTGTCAAATTTTGTTTAAAGTGATTACTTTAGTGCCAAGCATGCCACATGGACTGGAGTATTTAAAAAATTTGTCAAGTCATATTATAATTTTAATTATAAATGACACGTAAACAATTTCATCAGAATTTCTTGCCGTTGGCATTAAAGTGATCGTTTTTTCTCCGATTTAATACTTAAGTGTGCTAACAAAAAAATTTCCTACTAAAATGAGTGCTGTACATAATTTTTTGTATTTCTAGTGCATTTATCCCGAATGCTGAGAGAGAACCAGCAAAAGAAAAGTCTTCAAAAGCCAAGTCTTCTCTACCGTAAGCCTCATGTCCAGATTTCAGTAGCTATAGCATGTGTTCAGCAAGCCTGACGTCCACCAAGTCAAGCCGCCTCTCCGGTCCTGTCATCACTGTTCACTAGAGAGAGCACCAGCAAAAGAAAAGTCTTCAAAAGCCAAGTCTTCTCTACCGTGAGCCTCATGTCCACATTTCAGTAGCTATAGCATGTGTTCAACAAGCCTGACGTCCACCAAGTCAAACCGCCTCACTGCTCCAGCCATCAACGTTCACTACTTTGGTGATGTCGGGACCAACCGAGTTTGAACGACAACAAAGCAGCACTGTGTCGTGAACTTACCCACTGATAAACTATGCTATTGAATTATTAAGTCTAAACATAAGCTAACTTTCTATTAAGTTTAAACTTAGCTCGAAAACTTAGGCTTTACTACTTAACACACAAGTTAATTTCATTAGGAGTTGCCACTAATCGATTTTTAGTGAGTCGATTAGAAACTGAAGTAAAGTATGAACGGTAAATTTTACTCATATGAACTAGAGATCAAATGGGTATGGGGACTTGATTATGTAAAATTACTCTAACGCCATTTCGGTACTATTTCATTTAATTTGGATTGATTTTAACCTAATAACTAACATAAAAGAAGTGATTATGTGGGTGCATAAGCATAAAAAATAACACTCAAGAAAAACAACACAATAAATGAATTGCAGAAATAATAAAGTGAAATTACTAAGCAATTTTTTGGGCATTGTTTTGGTCCTAAAATGAGAATTAACTACGTATGTAGGAATGAATATTTAATTATTATTATTATTTTTACTTTTTTAATGAAGGCTAAACTTGAATGCAATACATGTAGTGCAAACTTAAGCCTAAATGCAATTGTAGGTTATATTACTCTATGTGACATTGAATTTTAAGTAATTGAACCTTATGTGCAAACCGTGTGACATGCACATTATTTTTTGTATTTTTATATAAAATTCGAAATAAATAAATATCATTATTTAAACATGCAATCTATCCAAGAACGGAACTCAATAGTCAATTCATACTAATTTGATTTTTTTTTTTACATTTTTTTATTAAATTTGTAATTAAAAATTACGAAAAATAAAAATCTATCTAAAGTGAGATATTATCTATTTTAAGATAGGAAATAGACTATCCTAAATCCTATCTTAACCTAGAAACATAACTTAACATGCAATTATATCTAAAAAATACCTTACATAACCTAGATATTATCTATTCATGCAATTTTAATTCAACTAGGAAAATATTTAAATTATCCTAATCTAATCTAAAAGTCAATTCTATTTTATATGATATGCAAACAAATTAAACTAAGAAATGTTATAAAAATTCCTATCTATTCTAACATGCAATTTTTTTGGTAGTTTTATAATAAAATAATAAATCAAAACAAGATAAACATTCAACCACCCAATATATATCTACCATCATAAGTGTCACATCCCGAACCCAAGCACGTGAACATCCCCAATGGTTGATTAAAATTGCGATGTCGTAGAACACATTGCCGACTCATTTTTTTCTTTCGATTAAACATATGCGGAAGCAATTATATAAACACTCAATCAACCAACAAATAATAGGGATAGTAAAAGAAAAAACACACACAAATTTTTTTCCAAAAATACTATTTTTATTTATATACTTGTTAACCTTAGGAAGTGTAATATTACAAGCCTTTACCATGTTAACTTCAGGGTCAAGGTTAACCTAAACTTCACTAACGCTAGACCAATCCTTTGTCTCCAAAGGGACCCTAAACTGAGCATGATGGTTCTTCATATTACAAACATGCAAATAGTCAATAACAATGGGGTGAGATAAAATCTCATCGAGTCAACTTCCTAAATATTGATTAGGAAGCTAATTCGCCTCGGAGGCAGCCTAAACACGCAACGACATACAATCTTACCTGGCCTTGGCACACCCCTGCATATTAGTACATCACATATGCCAACACTAATGTAACAAATATAATCAATAATCAAAACACATAACTTTCATGCATCAAACATCCACACGGGTTTCAATTATAAGGTGAAACCCATTTTGGCCTATCCCATACTGTGCCTCACAATTTTTGTCACGTCTCGAACCTCGAGCGCGTGACCATCTCTTGGCGATTGATTAAATTACAACGTCTCAGGACGCATCGTTGACCTATTCATTTTATCTTTCAATTAAACATATACGGGAAGTAACTGAAATAAACACCCATCAATCAGCAACAACAGGGATACCAAAGCACAATAGACGATTTCCAAAAGTGGTGATTTATTTAAGAACTTGTTAACCCAATGAGTTTAACATTTATATGCCTACAACAAAATGCAACTCCTACATGACCTATGAGTAAAAATGGTTAGAAAGGTCAGGGTTAACTCTAGCTTCACTAACAGCAAGGCCAGCCAAAAAGTGTTACATCTCGCACCTACTACAATCGCAGTTAAAAGTTCCCCACGCTACGGCTGTAAAAATAGTTAACAACAACAGGATGAGATAAAATTTCAGCGAGTCAACTTCCTAAACCTCGATTAAGAAGCTAATTTGTCTCGGAGATAGCCTAAACATGCAACGGCATACAATCTTACCTCGCCTTGGCATAATACCATTGCATATTAGTACACCTCACATGACAATATTAGTGCAACACACATAAATAATAATCTAAACACAATTCATAATAGCCAAGCACACTGTCAAACATATGTGTTCGGGTCACGGTCAACACAAGAGTTGGTGGTTTTCGGCATGACCAGGTATTGTCCACCCCATCATGCATGGCATCATTTAGAATCCCTGCCTAGACGACATTCCATAAATGAGCATCGGTTCGGTCTCAACTATGACTCGACATCCGGACCTTGTCGGGCATTTGATAAAAATCAGGCATCGCCCCCAAACTCATTGGGTGATGGGTTCAATTAAATAACCACTTAAGTACACCAATAATCAATTCGATTCTTATTGCCAATAATTAGCTCATAACAAAAAAGTTTGTTTTCAAATAATTAACTTTGGTAATTTTTTACATTTAAAAATCCCAATAAAATATTCGTACATGGTCACGTATTTGAAATCAATCCATCAAACTTTGCACACTTCTATTTTAAAATCCAATTGTTTTATTTAGTACGTAAAATTTGGTGTCTAAACCCGACACCTCAAAATTCTCTATTTTCTTGCCCATGAACTTTTTTTTATAATAAATAAAATTTAAAATTGGGCAATCAATAACATAGAATCACACGAGCAAACAGTCGAAATTATGTACAAACTCATTCAGAAAAACAGGCATAAAATTCTACTTAAGGGCTAATCCATCATTAATTACACTAATCATGATTAATTAAGCTAATTAGGCACAATTATTATTAAAGGCTAATTATAATTAATTAAAAAATCGATTAATTAACATAACTATATTTAATTAAAAAAATAACTAAAATAATTTGATTAATTAAATAAGATTGAATAAATAAATTATGATTAATTAAATAAATTCAATTAATTAAACTAAACTCAATTAATTAATCTAACCACGATCAATTAATCTAATCGTAATTATGTAAACAAATCGCATTTAAAATTAAGGCTAAACCATCATTAATCGCAATTAAGGCTAAATTAAAATTAACTAATACTAATCGCCATTAATATTAAACTAATTTACCCCATCAAATGTAATTAACATCCTAATCCACGATTAAGAGGGTTTCCGGTGACGGTGGCGCAACAACATTAAGAACATGACATTCATGGCTCGAACGGAGGCTTAACGATGGCAACAACGGCTCAAGCTCACAGCTCGAGCTGACGACGGCTTGCGGTGATGTTGATGGCATCAAGAGTGCCGATGGTGGTGATGGTGGTGGTGCATGTGGCTTGATGGACAGGCGGCTGGAGTGGTGGCAACTTGGAAGCTCGGCGGTGGAGTTGATGGTGTGGGTGCAGTGGAGCGGGTGGTGGTAAACGATGGTAGTGGTTCGGTGAGGGTGAACGGTGGCAATCAAGGTAGTGAGTGGCGGTGAGTGGTTATGAGGGCGGCTGTGGTGTACGGCCCAAGAAGGAAGGGGCGCTCTTGGAGAGGCCAAGTGATGAGGATGAAGAAGATGAACGTGAGGGAAATGAAAGGAAAATAAAATGAAGGGGGAAGGGGTTAGCAGCAGAGGAAAAAGTAAAGGGAGGGGGGGGGGGGTGGGGAAAATGGGAAGTGGGCAGAGGGGCGGGGGGAGTGGACGCATGTGAGAGAGAAAAAAACAAGAGAAAAAGAAAAAGAAAGGGAAGAGAAGGATTTTTGTCCAAAATCCCATCAATCTTCACATCAACCCTCATTGCCATGCATATTGTCCCCATAATATTTTACTATATCTATTTTCCTTTAAAACAAAAATCTTGACTCATAATTTACCATTTTGCCATCAGATCCGAATTTTCCCTTTTTTGGTCTCCAATTTTTCATCTAATAATTCATTTTTTGAAAATTTCGAACATGTCGATAATTCAATGGATATAAGGTGATGTCTAATAATTTAATCTTAAATTCTCGAAAGTTCGATACCTAAAAATGAATTAAATTTCATGATTAAAAATCGATCGAATGTGACTTTGATACGACCTAATCTATTGGGTAGCTTTTAGGGGTTTTCGTGCGGTGACCCGTAATCGATAATTTTCGATCCACATTTGTGCCTTTCGAATCGTGAATGTCCTTCGGTTATCATGTAATTACGAGGGTTCAATTACGTACCATGAATATAAGATCAATAGAAAATCGGTCTATCATCGTTCGATGTGAATATCGTAATCGTGCGGAATTACTTACGAACCAACTACATACTTCCGTCAAATCGATATACATCCATTCACTAATCGACTTATACTCATGTAGTATTGACCATTGTCGATCCTTATGATCAAGCAATTGATTTCTGATCGAATTTTCTGGTCTTTCGCGTTTTTAACCCTTTATGGCCTTATCTAACAGATTAGTTAACTCATGAATGATCGGTTCAGAGTAAAGTAACTATAAATATATCGACGAAATAATCATTTCGTATATTTCGAAATAGGGTCAAATTTCGAGATATCACAGTTTTACCCCATAATCAAGTACAATGCATCACAATCATTCACACCTCTTTTGATTATTACGATCGTTTGAGCCACGGTCAACACACGAGTTGGTGGTCATCTGGCATGATCAGGCATCGTCCCACCCCATTGGGTACGATGTCATCTAAAACCCCTGCCTAGACGGCATTTTATAAAGAAACATCAGTCCGACCTCAATTGTGACTCGACATTTGGACTCCCGCCAAGTATCCGATAAAAATCAGGCATCGCCCCCACACTCCTGTTGGGTGACGGGTTTGATTAAATAATCACTCAAGCATACCAACAATCAAACCAATTCTTATTGCCATTAATTAGCCTATAACAAAAGAGTTTGTTTATAAATAATCAACTTTGGCAATTTTTCACAGTTAAAAATCCCAGTAAAATATTCGTATGTGGTCACGTATTTGAAATTAACCAATCAAATTTTGCACAATTCTATTTAAAAATCCCATTGTTTTATTTAACACGTGAAATTTGGCGTCCAAACTCGACACCTTAAAATTCTATATTTTCTTGCCTATAAAACCTGTTTTTGGAAATAATAAATAAAACCTATAATTAAGAAATCAATAACATAGCTCAAATGATCAGAATTAGGCACAATCTCATCTAGAAAAACGAGCATAAAATTCTACCTAACAGGTAATCAGTCATTAATTATGTTAATCAAGATTAATTAGCTAAGCGCGATTAATAAGCTAATTACAATTAATTAAGCTAAAATCGATTAATTAACCTAACTATAATTAATTAAAAACTAATCACCATTAATTAGAATAATCATGATTAATTAAACAAATAATGATTAAATAAAAATAAATCGTGATTAATTAAACTAAACTCGATTAATTAATCAAGCCACGATTCATCAATCTAATCATAATTACTTAAACTAATCGCATTTAAATTTAATCTAAACAATCTTTAATCACAATTAAGGCTAAACTAAAATTAACTAATATTAACCGTCATTATCCTTAAACTTATCTATCCTTAAACGTAGTTAACAGCCTAATCCACGATTAGAAAGTTGACTCATGGGTTTTTTGGTGATGACGAGCTCATGACAATGGCGGTGTGATGACGTCAAGAGCGTGACGCTTGTGGCTCAAACGAAAACTTGATGGTGGCGGCAGCGGTAGCTCCTCAAGCTCATGGCCAAAGGGGCTCGACTTGGTGGTGGCTACAGTGGTGGCTTGGCTTGCGACAACGGGGGCGGCTTGGGGACGGTGATGATGATTAGGGGTAAGCATTGGTCTAGGGTCAACCATGGACCAACCCTGGATCAGCCCAACTCTGCCGATCCTAGTTCGGTTCCTAGGGAGAATGAGTCAGTCCTTGGTCCTAGAACTCCTGGACCAGCACTGTGCGGGTTGATTCTCGGTCCTGAGAGTTCCGGGTTGGTCCAACCCAGATCAACTCTGACTATAATATTATTTATAATTTTTTTTATAGAGAAAATCTTAAAATAAACGGCGTCAACAATATTAAATAGCTCTTTAGTGAGGAATTCAAGTAATTTTACATTATTCTTTAATAACTTAGGTTTTTAATGTCTTTTACGGCGTCAATAATCATAATATACGAAGGAGGAAAATGTTTTTATGAGAAAGCGTCTAAAAATGCACTTTATGACATTCTCTTCTAGTATTCGTAATCTTTTGTTTTATTTGTTCTATTAGTCTTTAATTTGCTAAAAAAAAAAAAAAACAACTTCTCCACTTGCCACTCGACACTCGTCTCGCTCGCTTTGGGTCACTCTTGCCGCTTGTCGCTCGATGCTCGCTTGGCTTGTTGCTCCCCGCTCAACATTCGATACTCATTCTATTCAATGCTCACCCCACTAGACTCTCACCACTTGCCTTTCTTAGCTAACTTTACTCATTATCGAACCCATTTGGTCAATACGATCCTCGATTGCCCTTTCAAAGAGTACAAAAAAGTGAAATAAAAAATTATTGGTTAGTCTTGGGTTGACCTTGAAACCAGACCAAACCCATTTTGTCAGTCCAGTCATAAACCATTTTTTTAAGGAGTACAAAAAATGAAATAAAAAATTATTAGTTTGTCCCGGGTTGACCTTGGAATCGGACCAAACCCATTGGGTTGGTTCGATCCTTGGTCCCAAAAATTAAGGACCAGCACTGTGTGAATTAGTCCTAAGGTTAGGGGGGGTGGACTGGCCCAACCCGAACTATGCTCACCCCTAACAGTGATGTAGGCGGCTCGAGTGGCGGTGACTCAGGAGCTTGGCAGTGGAGAGAGTGATGATGGAGGTATGGCCAAGCTTAATGGGGCTTGGCTTGGCAGTGGCTTGCGACGGTGAGGAGTGGTGTGGGCGGTGGTGAGTGATGGTGGCAGTGGTAGTGCAAATGATGGGTGAGAAAATGGCGTTGAAGAAGAAAAATGAAAGATGAAGGAGAAGAAACCAAAGAAGAAAGTTGGGGTGAGAGGAAAATGAAGGAGGAAGTGGGGGAAATGGGGGGCTATGGGGACTTCGATAAATGGGGGTGAACATGAGAGAGAGAGAGAGAGAGAGAGAGAGAGAGAGAGAGAGAGAGATTTAGCTTAGATTTTTATCCAAAAATTCATCATTCCTCACACCAACTATTCCCTAAAATCCTCCTAGCCAAGTTCTTTGTCTCCTCTTATTTTCTTTTTGTTTCCTTTTTCTTTAGAACTAAAACTTTGGCCAGCAATTCACAACTTTGCCACTGCATCTATTCTTCCTTTCCGACTTTCAATTTTTCGTCTGATAATTCTTTTTCCAAGAATTTCGAATTCACCGATAATTCAACGGAAAATGAGGTATCATCCAATAAATTAGTCTTGGAACTCTTGAAAGTTCTATACCACAAATCAAATTAAATTTCATGGTTAAAAATTGATCGAACGTGACTTTAGTATGACTTAAACTATTAGGTGGCTTTTAGGGGTTCTCGTGTGGTTGACCCATGGGCGATAATTTTCGATTCACGTTTGTGCCTCTCTAAATTGTGGAAAATTCTCGGTTGTCATGTAATTGTGATGGTTCAATTACATATCCTAAATATAAGATTAATAGAAAAATTGGATTATTATCGTTCGACGTGAAGAAGAAATCTACGTTGAACAACTTAAGGGGTTTGTTGTGAAAGGTCATGAAGACAAAGTGCTAAAGTTAAAGAAAGCTCTATATAGGCTTAAACAAGCACCGAGAGCATGGAATTCCAGAAATCAATGCATATTTCAAGGTGAATGGATTCTCTCAATGTCCATACGAGCATGCACTTTATTTGAAGTAAGAAAAAGGTATGTTCTACTCGCATGTTTATATGTTGATGATCTTGTTTTTACAGGAAATAATCTGACAATGATCGATGCTTTTAAGGCATCAATGGTGAAACAATTCAAGATGACCAATAATGCTCTCATGAATTATTTCCTTAAGATTGAAGTGAAGCAAAGTGCTAAGGGGATTTTTATTTCCCAAAAGAGATGCAAAAAATATCTTTGAAAAGTTCAACATGAAGAATTGTACTCTAGTTAATACACTAATGGAGTGCGGAACCAAGCTTTCAAAGTTTGATGATAGAGTCGATGTTGATTCAACATATTATAGAAACTTGATTGGGAGTTTGAGATACTTAACATGCACAAGATCGGATATAGAGTCGATAAATGGAGAACCCAAAGTCATCTCATCTTAAAGCTGCAAAGATGATACTTCGGTACATCAAGTGTACTATTTCGCATGGCCTACACTACTATTGCTCTAAATCCTTCCAACTTAGAGCTAATTTGGATAGTGATTATGGTGGAGATATTGATGATCGAAAGAGCACTACAAGCTTTGTATTTTTATTGTGTGGCATTGCTTTCACGTGGTCATTAAAGAAGAAACCTAGTGTTATTCCATCAACATGTGAAGCTGAATATGTAGCCGCATCCTCATGTGTCTGTCATGCAATATGGTTGAGAAGACTACTCAAAGATATCCTTATGGAGCAAAAGAAAGCAACTGAGATTTTTATTGATAATGTTTGTGCTATTGCATTGGCGAAAAATCCATTTTTTCATGGACGAAACAAATATATTGATGTTCGATATCACTTCATTCGATAACAAGTTAAAGAGAATGAGGTTGAACTGCTGCATATGAAGATGGAAGATCAAGTAGCATATGTTTTTACTAAACCTCTCAAGATTGATCCTTTCCGAAAGTTCAAGAGCTTGTTTGGAATGATCGATGGAAGAGAGTTTGGTTTAAGGGGGAGTGTTAGAAACTAAACTAAATTCATCATTGCTAATACTTTGACATTAATATCCCAAAATTGATAATGAAGACTATTCAGTACCGCATTGAAGAAGAGTCATAATTATTGATTTACTTTTAATGAGTATATTTGTATTTCTATATTGTGATTGTTCATGTTTCAAGATGTTGTCAATATTATGTAAGTTCCTAGGAATTTATCTCCTTGGAATACTAGTTACAATTAATGAGTCATTTAATAGGAAGAGCAAAAGTCATGTAACAAGTATATAAATAGAAGAGTCTTATAATCGTTCTTGTTAAGGTGAAATAAAGTAAATTAAACATAAAAGCCTATCTATCTCCTTCTCTTCCTTGAGTGAGTTGCAAGAATTTCACCTTCAAAATTTTATACCTACAAAATCGATATCAAAGCTAAGCCTCAGACTTTTCAACACTCCTGCCATTAACGTTCATTGCTTCAACAACGCTTGGACCAATGCAATTCAAATGCCGATGAAGCAGTTTCTACCAATTTGCAACTTAGATGGGTCTTGGGCCCAACCTAGATGGACCTAAGCACGAGCACTAGGGTCCCGGACCAAACCTCAATGGTTCGGGCATGACCTTTTTGATCCAAGGCCGAGTGTTGGGGATTTAAGCTCGAACATTGGGATCCTGTGCTTGGCCATTATGGACCTAGGTTGAGTGCGCTTGAGCGCCAAGGCATTGGAGCTTGGGGTATTGTGGATCCAAGAATGGGCATCGGGGTCATAGGCCTGAACTTGATGGACCTAAGCCTAGTCTTGGACGCCAAGGATCCCAGAACCAGCTTTAGGATTTCCATACTAACATAGAGTCTCAAACTAAAGCGTCGATACATAATCATATTTTAGAAAATGATTCCTAATTTTTTAAACAGAAAATAATTTTCTTGAGTTTAAGTATATGTTTTTTGTTGACTAGGCAAATATATTCCATTGACTCATTTTCTTAAGTGAACCTACCTCAAAAAATGGGGTAAGTACACTATTAGTTCCAAAACTTGTGTACAACACTCACTTTGGTGCCAAAATTTTATTTTGGATCACTTAAGTGCCAAATCAGAGGAAAAATGATCACTTTGGTGTCACCGGCAAGAAATTCCGGCCAAAATGATTATATGGCTTTTATATTTTTAAAAAAAATCGACATGGCTTTTAAACAATATCGTTTTCCGTCCTCCTTAAGAAAACGACGTCGTTTTGCCATCCTAAGTGGATGGCCTCACAAAAATGACGCCGCATAACTCATTTGGGGATTTTTTTTTTTTGGGGATTGAAATTAGGGTTTTTTTGTCCGATCCTCGCCCAACTCTAACCTAACTTGCTCGACCACTATCGCTTGGCCTTCGTCATAGTAGCACCGTGTCCCAATCTCCATAACATTTCACCAGCTTCAACGTCCTCAACGACTTGCGGTCACACTTGAGTGCAAGCTTCATGACTGAGTCGAACCGTGCAAATAGCACCGAGATCGCATCCAGCAGCTCCGAGTGGGCGTGGAGGGTGAGCCTCTGGTGGCTTTGGCCTTTGATCGCGAGCTAGTGGCGGCACACGAGGGAGCACCAGCCCTGGTTGCTAGAGCCTAGGTACTAGAAGACGTAGGCCAGGCACTCGTCGGGGAGATCGGAGATGGAGAGGGAGAGATTGAGGGCGGCGCACTCGTTGGTGGCCTCCCCGAGCATTGGCCAGATCACGGCTTTCGACTTGGCCGCGAGTGGCCTTCGCCAGGGTCGAGGTCGAGGTCGAAGTCACGGCCGCTGAGCGTGGGGGCCGTCGAGGACGGCAACTAGCCCATCGCCGGCGGAGGCGGAGGCAAGGGATGTGGGCGGTTGAAGGGGGAGGAGGAGAGAAGATTCATGCGGTTTATCTTCTCTCCCTCTCAATTTGGGGATTTAGGGTTTTGAATTGGGGGAAAGACACCAAATGGCGTCATTTTGTTGTTTAAATGCTGACTGTACTCTTTGGCCAGCCACATCAGCTTCAAAAATTAATAAAAACAAAATGTTACTTCGGATTTCTAGCTAACCAAATCGGCGTTGGCACTAAAATGATCGTTTTTAAAAAACTTTGGTACTTAAGTGATCCAAAATAAAGTTTTGGTACCAAAGTAAGCGCCGTATGCAAGTTTTGACACCGATAGTGTACTTACCCCTGAAAATTGAGGAAAGTGTTTTCTCCAAAATAAACAATCTTAGTGGGAAAAATGGTAAATCTAAGAAAGAGCATATAAAGATTAGTAAACAACTCAAATGTGAGTGAACAATAAAAAAATTAGTCAGCAATTTAATTGAAGAAAAATTGGTAAATTTCACAAATAAATGTTGACAATTTCACATAATAGTTCGGAAGTTTAATGATGAGATAAGATCCAAAAAAAGTTGAATTCACCACCGAAGTCACTACTCGATGGGTAAGCCTCATAATCGTTCTTTCCTCTCTTCTTTACTGTTGGTGAGTTTAAAGCTATGTTTGAAAGAAATATAAGGAGATTAAGAAAGAGGAGGTCATGAAAAGGATTTTTTTTTTTTTTTTTTGGTTGCTGGAGGAACCACTTTGGCTGACAGCCGCCACGTAAACCCCCAGGTGTCGCTAGCAAGGAAACCACCACCCCGACGCCATGCTTAAGTCACCACACAGCGCTTCAGCCTCCCTGCTTTGCAGGGGCTTCGAACCTTGGCCTCCTCAGTGGAGGACAAAGGATCTACCATCCACGCTGTAACGGCTGGTGGTCAAAAAAGGATTGCTATTGTGTTGTTTGGAAAAGATGGAAAGTGGAGGCAAGGAAATTTTCATATAAGGATCCAAAGTTGATTTATTTTCTTAAATAAGGACCTGAAGTGAATTGTCTCAAATAAAGACATGAAGTAGTTAAGTTAATCTCAAATAAGGACCTCACCTCATTGGCCCACCAAATGTTCGCCGGTGGACATTTTCCAGCAATCAAAATAGGCCAATTGGAGTTAAGTTTAGGTTATTCCTTCAAATCTTTACGTTTTCTTCTTCTCTCCCTTGCTAATCACTGCCTGGTCCTCGCTGCTCTCTTCGCGAGTGTCAGTCTATCGTTTGCCGTCATCTCTTTTTTCTAAGGTTCCGTTGTCCACAAGCTTCAAGTTTGTGGTTTGTGTGCATCGCTTGGGTGACCGCGGTGGCAAGGGGTTGTCTCTATGGGAGGCGCTTCTGTTGATCGCAATGGTCGGCAGCTAGGTAATGGTGATCACGTTTTAGTCGCATTCTGCCAGTCCATCTTTGTTGTGGATGCTTTCTTTAATCAGACGGTGTGCTTTTTTATTGTTGGAACTTTAGAGTTCTGGAAAATCTTCAATTCTTGCGAGCGCAGTTGGGAGGGATTTTCTGCCTCCCTTTTCTGGTAAATACGACTTCTGTTAGCGATACATAGATTGCAAGTTCATTGGAGTATGAGAAGGGCCAAATTCTTTCTTGGAAGCATTATGAATTCTGTTGTTAGCCAAGTAATGATATTGTCGAGAGAATGAGGTTGCAGTTGATTCGTGATATTTCAGATGAAATCAAAGCTCTGGTTATCTACAGTGATCAGCCGAGAATTCAACAAGTTTTAGCTAATTTCTTGTTAAGTAAGGTGAGACTTGCTCCTTCTCCAGAGGGTTGGGTGGAGATTCATGTTCATCCAAGTCTGAAGCAAACTGCTGGAGGACTAATTCTTGTGCACAACGAATTCGGGTATTCTTTCTATAGGTGATATCTGTTTCGAAAATGTTCCATGGCTAATGCATTGTCCTATTCCTAAGATGTTTCCCTGATGGCTTTCTTTTCAAAATTTGGTCTCTGTTAAATCTAAAGTGCTCTTGGGGTAATTGCCTCATATTTCTGGTAAATGACTAGACTAAGCTTGTCTACCACATGGTTCCGTTATTACTTCTCAGTAACGAGAAACACAGCACATCCTCGAAACACCAATGTGGTCATTAAATAGTGTAAATGTCATTCACTCATAAAACCCTTCCTTCATAGCATGTCTTCACAATTCATAGTCTTTCATAGATTGTTTCTTTCTACTTACTTGGCCATGCATTCCACAGAATTCAGCATAAGCATGGAAATAGGAGCAGCTTCTGCGATGATGAAAACGGGAATGGATAGAACAAGCGACGCTTGAGACTATCAAAGCAGAGTTCGTGAGATGAGCTTAAACACAAGGCAAATAGGAGACATTCGAGTCATTGGCCATAAATAAGCTCTGGCTTATGGAACTTCAGTAAGCGTACAATCTGAAAATAATTCTCTTTCATCCTCAAATCATTCATTTCTCCGGTTTTATGAAATAAATTGTGACTTCACATAAAGAATTGAACCTAACTCAACTATCCTGTTTTTGAGGCGATCTTACATTCAATGATGAACAGGAACTGTCTTCCCCTCCCTCATCAGGGATCTCTATTCTTATGAAGTCAGGCTTATGTGATGCAAGATGATGTATTGATAACCATGCTAATTGTGAGAGAAGATGTTCACTACGCAGCTCAACCACAATTGCCAGACTCCATACCGGTATCCGAGAAGAGGGAAAGAGCGGAAACGGCAATAAGGGAAATGGGACTGCAAGATGCCATGGACACAGGTATTGCAAGCTGCGGACCAAAGGCTAAGTGGCGGTCAAAAGAGAAGAGTTAACATTTGCCTAAAAATTTTCACCCGCCCGAAATTTCTCTTCCTCGACAAACCAACCAATGGACTTAACAGTGCAACATCCTATTACGTCATGAGCAGAATAGCCAGCTTGGACCAAAGAGCTGGGATCAGAAGAACCATTATCACATCAATTCTTCAGCCCAGTGGCGAAGTCTTCCAGCTTTTATTGGGTGCTTTAGATTGGTTGTAGTAGGATGGGCCACAATCATTGTATATGATAAGTGGGAGGTTGTTTTGTAAACTCATTTGTTGTCTTCTCTTTCTTGTTGTGTTATGTGTGTTGCACGCACATATTAAAGTTGTAAACTCATGTTCTTATCTCTTTTTGTAATGGAATTGAAATTCAATTAATTCAAGTGTTTGATGATAAGTTGATGATGATGATGCCTTTTAATTCCTCAAGCTGTCTTTGGTTTTATTTATGTCAGCTGTTCAATATTTTGTCGTGCAGAGCTCCAGAAGTCTGTTTCAAACTGTATCCTCACCTCGTCGGCCATAGATCATCAATATCGGTAGACAAGCATCATCAAGCAACCATCATCGGTAAGCATCATCAACTCATCATTAAGCAAGTTGGTTCGTGGAACTTTAATATTTTCATTGCAAACAGAGATAACGAAGTTTACGAAAGGAATTAAAAATTATCTTGTTTGCAAAGAGATGAAAAGTAGAAGGAAATAAATCATGTTTATGCAAAATTACCATTATATCATCATCATTTTACCCATAAAATTGTATTTGATGATTCGATTTCGAGAGATTATGATAAAAACCGAACTCACTTTTAAGTCCTAACTTTTTCTCCAAATTAACATGTGACACGTCAATCGAATCAATAACTAACCTAAACATAGTCTGTTCTTTGCTGAGGGAACAAATTCCGTTAGATTATCGTTTTCACATCAGAATAGCCAGCTTGGACCAAAAAAAAAGGGTTAAATAGGACGGGCCGTGCGAAGGACTTCGTGGTCTGGCGAATGAGGAGAGCGCAGGTGTCCTGAAGGTGTGAAAGTGGGCGATGCGTTCAGATGGATTCGAAACCATTCGTGACATTTACGGTTGGTCTTCATTCGCTGCCAGTCATGAATTTCTGGACTTTCCATGCTTCTTTTCGACACGATCCGGGAGATATGTAGCTAAGATTTTCCAGCTATAGAATAACGCGAAACAGTATCATGTTCCAATTCCAAAAGTCTCGTAACAACCGAAAGGTTGCGATAGTCTTAAGAACCTGTTCTCCGCTCTTTCGAGTTTTTCTCAGGCACTTGATGTCATCGGGAAATTATTCAGATCGTCATTGATTCGATCCGCCAGAGGCCATGCTAATATATTTACTCTAATCTCTAGAAGCCGAATCATCGAACACACTTTAATGGGTCCATCTTTTGAACTTTGTGTTTGCAAATCCGATTTTTTGTTGTCATTACTGATGTAGAAAATCCCCCTCCCTTTCCTTAAAACTTAGACAAATCGAACACGAACTTTACCTCCTTCTCTTGCTTAAACCTTCTTCGAGATTTCCCTCCCTACACCTCTCTCACTCTCTCTCTCTCTCTCTCTCTCTCTCTCTCTCGGCTTTGGATCTGAGTTAGTTCCATTTAAGTGCAACTTAAATGAGTAAAGCGTCCGTGGAGATCCAGGTATGCATTTTGTCCCTCCTAACTTAGCTCACTGGTAGTTTTCCCTCTGTATTTTGCCTTGTTTTAAGCTCAGGAGTCATGGATGATAGTTTTCCCGTTTTGCTTTGGGAACTAATCTCTCGTTCTATGCTTGGTAATGACTTCTCCGAATGAAACTTCGCATAAGAAGCTTCGTTTCATTCTTCTTCTTTTTTTCTTTCCTTCTTTTATTCTTTTGTCGGAGTGAGAGGAGTTGTTCTTTACACCTGTTCTTGTTCTCTGGGTTTGCTTGTGCATGCAGACTTGTGTTCTAAAAGTGAACATATACTGTGATGGCTGTAAGCAGGACGTGACGAAAGCCTTGCGGAAAATTAATGGTATTACTCCTTTTTCAGTTCCAGTCCTCCTTATTTGATCCAGTTTTATTCTTCAAGCCTCTCTCTCTCTCTCTCTCTCTCTCTCTCTCTCTCTCTCTCTCTCTGTGTGGATTTTAGTTAGATATAGCTCGAACATCCACTGAAAAATTCTTTCCGTGACATTTCATTAATTCTCGATTCAAGTATACTCATCACATTCAATTGAAAAATCTCTTGGTTGATTTTTCCCTTTGTTTCTTTTCTTTTGGGTTGGTGCGTGCAGGGGTTCTCACCGTCGAAGTAGAAAAAGAGCAGAACAAAGTGACCGTTTTGGGGACCGCAGACCCAGATCTACTGATCAGGAAGCTCAGAGATATAAACAAACGTGCAGAGCTTTTGAACGCTCAGAAGTTCAGGGACATTCATATTGACGGTGGCGACGATGGCAACAACTACAAGGACCAAAAGGAGGGGGGCGGGGGCGGCCGTGGCAGCGGTGGATTTTAATGGCTCCCCAATGCCCTGAAGTGGAGATACCTGCATATCTCCGAGTTGAATTTATCGGTATTAATAGTAACAGATAACTACTCCCCCTCCCCCCCCCCCCGGGGCCCCTTTTAATCTGATTTCGGTTTATATGAAATGGGTACAAGAGAAATTGCAGAATGCATTCGAGTGAATGGCTTTGAACATAATTGAGTTAATCGAATAAAGCCTGAAGTGATGAAAATTCAGCGAAGATCATAGAATACATATATGGCTGACATTTGCACTGTAGAATACATATACTTGAAAGGTAATTCTATGAATATTCAACTAAAGGAAGTAATCAGAAAATTGCCTAAGTTGAATATCAGAATAAGGACAAGATATTTTGGCTCTTATAACATAAACCCTAGGCCTACTCTTATAAATAGATACGTTAGGTTCACAGTGGAGAGAGGTTTTCTAATAGGAGGAAAGAGAGGGACGGCTACAGTGCGCATAAAAGAGAGGTGTTCTCTCTGCAGCGATCTTCCACGAAGCCAAGAGCCACCGCTTGACAGCATAACTCCCGCCGCTTCTGCCCAATATCGACTGAAAATTTTCCGTTGTCTAGTGGCGAATTCCAGACGCACTTGCATCAGCGAAGCAATTCCACGAATCAGCTGAGTCCCGAATAGGCCGAGCATCCTCTGGTTTCTTGCTGCGCTTCACCGAGCCCAGAGCAATGTATTTTAGCAACCTTGCCGCACCAATCAGTTCTCACTTTCGTGACCGAGTCCCTTCATCGCTAGCCTTGTTGCCTCGACTATTTTCTTGCGGGTTTTTGATAGGGTCCCAGCCAGTTCTCGTCAAGATCCACGGCGAGACGACTAACGATTTGAGGACGACCATGTTTGAGAGATTGGTCCATAAAAGGAAAAAAGGGAGGACATTGAATTTTTTCTCTTCAACGTCAGACACTCACGAAGAGCCCTCGGAAATGATTCTTCATCAAAACTTACTTAGTTTCACATCCTATTGTTATCTTCTTTCTTTTACCGGATTCATGGACAATTCCATCTCATCGACATCGGAGCTCAATGGACTTTCACGCCTCCACTTTCCCGATACTATGAAATACCACTGGAGAGAATGCCGAGAGAGCAACAGTGAAAGAAAAGTCTTCAAAAGCCAAAGTCTTCTCTACCGTGATCCTCACGTCAACATTTCAGTAGTTACCGCGTGCGTTCGGCAAGCCCCAACGTCTACCAAGTCATGCCCTAGCGCCTCGCTGCTCTTGCCATCGGGACCAACGCAGTTCGAACAATAACGGAGCAGTTCCCAATTGCACTGTGTCGCAACCTTACCTTACGTAAACCAGCCTAACAAGCACAAACTTACCTTGAGTTTCCTCCCAGCCCATATCAGAACTTATGTTAAATTCATAATATGCAAATCATTTTCATTCAAAATTCGCCACTAATCAATTTTTATTGGGCCGATTAAAAACTAAGTAAAGCATCAAGGAATATACTTTATTCTTATGAACGAGAGATTAAATAGTATGCGAACTTGATTACGTTAGATTTACTCTAATGTCATTCCGGTACCATTTCCTTTACTTTTGAAAATATTTAAGTAGACAGCTTGGATGATTTTAACCTAAACATTAAATGAAGGAAGTGATTATGCGGTCGCACAAAAATTAAAAATAACACTCAAGAAAATCAATGCAGACAAATTGTGGAAATAATCAAGTAAAATTACCAAGCAATTTTTTTGGTTTTGTTTTGGTCATAACAGGAGAAATAACTATGTATGTAAAAAAGGATATTTTAATTATTTTTTTTTTGTACTTTTTTAATGAAGGCTAACTAGAATGCAATGCATAGAGTGCAAACTTAAGCGTAAATGCAACTCTAGGTTAAATTACTCACATGCAATTTTAACTAAACCTAATATGTAAACCATATGACATTCGTATTATTATTTGTATATTTTATTTAAAATTTGAAAAAAAAAATCATTATTTAAACATGCAATCTATCCTAAAAATGAACCCAATTTATCTCCTTCTTCTTCTTCTTCTTCTTCTTCTTTTTATATATGTTTTATGGGATAAGTGCATTGGAAGTCCTAAAACTTGTCAACAAAGTATAGTTTAGTCCTAAAACTTTTAAAAAGTACAATGAAATCCGAAAACTTGTCATAAAAGTGTAATCGAGTCATAAAACTTTTAAGAAGTGCAATCAAATCCTAAACTTGTTAAATTAATAAAATCAAGTTCTTATTTTTTTTTATTATCAAAAAACAGCAGCTCATGATTTACTATTGCGTATCGGGAAATATTACACCAAGAACATCAGTGCATAAAAGATCAAATAAAGTAAGGGGGTTGGATATCCAGTTAGAGGGGAGAGTATTGGTTCGACACGCCTTAGCTGTCCAATCCACAAGGCGATTTGAGCTTCGGCTGCAATTTGCCAGGGAAGGGCCTGGAAGATGAGCGAGTTTGACTTTGGCCCGGCCCACGATTGATTGCACTTCCCAACTGAGTTTGGTGGAAGACTTTAACGCGTGCACAAGAGAGAGGCAGTCAGAGTGTACTTGTGGAGAGAGAAAGCTTCGGTTCTCGATAAACGCTAGGGTTTCCTCCATGGCTATCGCCTTCGCCTGAGAAGCCGAAGCGGTGTCGACTGGCTTTGTGAAACCATCCACCAAATGGCCTCGGTGATCTCAACAGACGCAAGCAATGGCGGCTCTGTGTCGAGGAGGGTCTCTCACGTCGTTGGATGTTAAGTCCTCTGCTGGATCTGGAACAAAGGAAGCATCTATGTTGATTCGTAGCGTACCTGGAGGAGATGGATGCCATTTTCCAGATGAGTTTTCTACCTCTTTCTTGAGTTTTGATTTACTGTTTATGGCTCGGTATCTCTCTGTTAACGCCTCTGCTCTAGAGATTGTGTATTGCGGCTTTGGGGTTTGATGATTGAAAATATATTGATTACGCTCTTTCCAGATGCTCCACATCATCACCGCTATTTGATCAAATTTGCAGTTGGTGGCTGGATTTTCTTGGATGCTACAGATCCAATCTTCAAGCCGAGTTAGGCCGAATCTGGAGATCTGGATATGCAGGTTGAGCAGTCCATGGACAGAGGAGGAGCGTATGTTCAAGGGTTTTTGCTTCCTGCTTACAGAGGGGGCATAAAGGGGAAGGTACAATTTCTCGATGATGTAAATTCTCCATTGTAGCTAGGGCATTATTGCATGCGTTCCAGAGGAAAAGTTTGATTTTGGGGGGTTGTGGACTGCCAAATGTATTTCCAGAGGTTGGGGTTAACTTGGTATGACGAGATTGCTTGTATTTCCTGTGATCTAATTGAGACTTCCCTGAATATAAAGTAGCCACTTTTAACTAAGTAATCGCCTCATTTTGTATGCATCCATACCAATTTATTTTCTCCATCAGGTAGTCCGATGGTTGTGGCTAAAATTTCCTTAACACATCTTTCATCAAACATAGAATGTAAAAGAGTTTCATTCCATGTACCTGTGTCTTGGTTTATAAGATCTACTACTTTGGCTGGCTCTTGATTTGTTGTTGGGCCTCCTATGGGGCCACTTTTTAGCCATCGATCTTCTCTAATTGATGTGTTCTTTCCATTGCTGATCTTGTACGTGACCTGAGGAGCTATGGAGTCCCTGGCTTTGATGATGCTCTACCAGCCCCAAGAGGGACGGGAACCTCTTCCAACATTCCAGATGTCACAGTGTGAGTAATACAACCTTTTTAGTACTTTAGTTAATAGAGAATCTGGATTTTGAGTGATGCGCCACATCTGTTTTGCTAGCATAACTGTATTGAAAATTTGTAAATCTTTGAAACCCAAACCCCCTTCACTCTTCCTGGTTTTCAGCAAATCCCACTTCTTCCCTTTTTCTCATTGCTTTTTCCACCAAAAAGATGTTACCTTCCTCTCAATTGCTTTGCAAATCGATATAGGTATTTTGAATATAGACATAGCATATTGAGGGATGGCTTGTATTACTGCTTTAAGGAGAATTTCCTTACCTGCTTTGGATAACAATTTTTCCTTCCAGTTGTCCAATTTGGAATTGACCCGAGCTAAGATCCATGCGAACATGTCTTTCTTGGAGTGACCCCAGTCTGAAGGTATGCCTAAATATTTTCCTATCTTTGTGATTTCTGGAACTCTGAGAGTTGTTGCTATGTTTCTCTTTAGAGCTATAGGGTAGCCTTTACTAAAATAAATGCCTGATTTGTTCAGGTTAATGGCCTAACTTGAGGCAAAGCAGTATTGATTTTAAGATTGCAGCCAAATCAAGTTCTTCTACTGATAGCACTTTTTTGAAAATTTTAAGACTCGGTTGCACTTTCATAATAAATTTAGGGATTTAATTGCATTTTTTAAAAATTTTAGGATTCAATTGTATTTTCGTGATAAGTTTTAGTAATTCTAGTGAACTTATCCCTTTTTTCATTAAATAGTAATTGAAAATTACTGAAAAATAAAAATCTATCT
Organism: Eucalyptus polyanthemos subsp. polyanthemos; assembly: GCA_017140185.1. Taxonomy (NCBI): domain Eukaryota; kingdom Viridiplantae; phylum Streptophyta; class Magnoliopsida; order Myrtales; family Myrtaceae; genus Eucalyptus; species Eucalyptus polyanthemos. The sequence continues at coordinate 43,723,996 of CM029464.1, read as the reverse complement.
AAAGCAAGATATTATTTATTTTAAGGTAAGGAAATAGACTATACTAAATCCTATCTCAACCTAAAAACATATATTAGCATGCAATTCTATCCTAAAAAGCAAAAAACAAAAAAAACTTACATAACCTAGATATTATCTAAACATGCAATTCTTCAACTAGGAAAATATTTAAATTATCCTATCATGCAAACTAATTTGGAAATTAACTCTAATCTATGTGATATGCAATCCAATTGAAAAGGTCTTATCAATAAAATTTCCATTTATCCTCGATCTAGGCACTATTTAAACTAAACAATGTCCTCTAGAATTCCTATCTATTCCAACATGCAAATTTTTTGATACTTTTACAGAAAAAGAAACAAATCAAAACAAGATAAACATTCAACCACCCATGATATTATCCACCGCCATAAGATATCCACATCATTCAAATATGGAAACATTATATAATCAACTTGATATTTTTGGAAAACCAAGATCAATGTCCTAATATTAAGGTATAACATAATAACTCCATTTGAGGGCTTATAGATATTAATAAAAGATTATGCCGTGTTGCAAATTAGGAAATAAATCCTAATCGATAATGCCTAATCACTCAAAAGAATCAAGTTGGATATCGATAATGCAAATTAGATAATTAAATATCTAAATCAAATTCGAAAAAGATTTTACCTAATTTTGCAGAATATCGTTTCCAAATTTGTATCAACAACGGACCGCGGATAGTGGTGGTAATCAGTGGCTTGCAAAGCGCTCTGCCAACAGCAAGGGTGCCAATCAACAGCGCTTATGGTACTCAACGGCGGGGCTCACGGTAAGAATGCAGCTCGCGAGGCTCGGTTGCGCGATGGGCGATGGCGGATGATGAGCAGCAGGTACAGCCTGGAGCAGTGATGTCGTGGTGATGCTGCGGCACTGCGGCTACAATAGGGGGCTCAGTTTAGCCCGCTGTGCCTGGATAACTCATGGATGAAGTTCATGGATCGTGATTAGGTTAAGAATTCCGGCCGGAAAACCTGCAAAAACAGAGGAGAACAGAGCTGCTAGTTTGGTGTAGGGGCAGCGAATGGCGATCGGCTCGCTGGTCGCGGTGGTGGATGGCTCAGCACAACTAGACTCGAGACAGGTGGCACGGTGGCCCACCGTGAGTGAGGTGCCCAACAGGGGTGCCAAGCTTGATCGGCAGGGAGCGACACCGAGGGTCGGGCCCAAGGATCAGCAGGGCATCGTAAGGCTTGGTGCAGTAGCTGACCCTTGTCCATACAAGTGCGAGCCCGACGGATCCAAAAGCAACGTCTCGGGTCGTACAGGGCGACTGAAGGCATCTCAGCTCAACAGGGGAAGCAGCCGTCGGTTTTAGTGCAGATCAGTCCAGCTGTACAAGGAGCAACGGACATTGGAGCAGTGGGTATCACAATGGAAAGGCTCCTTGGCAGCTCGGTTCAGGCCGCGTCACCAACGAGGTGGCATGGCCGATCTTCTCGATCGAGCACTCTCCTTCTCGCTCTCGCTCTCCCTCTTTCTCACGTGTTTCCCTCGTGTGTTATGAATTATGATTGCTGATCCCTAATCTGTTAGGTATAAGTGTGTTTATATAAAGTTTAACCTTGGTTTAATTCACTCTTGCGGGCTTAATTTTGGTCTTATAACTCAGTGGGCTTTAATAAGCTAAGGTCATTACTTGATTATAATTTTTAATTGGCTGAATTAAGCTCAAATGACGCCAATTAAGACCTTCCCCCTCTACGGAATTCAGCCGCCATTCCCGAATTCTTCATTTATCTGTGGGCTTAGTCTATTTAATTCAAGCTCAAAACCATCCACCTCTAGTCCTGTTAATGCAATTCAATGAAGTTCGCTCCTAATAACTATTGTGCAATTTAATTTAATTTTCTCTTGGGGCCGGAATCGATCCCTTATTTTCTATTCAAATAATTTATAAATGATCAGTCAAAGTTTAGATGTTAAGAACCATTCCTCTTTTATGATAAGCTCGAAGATGTTGTTTTCAAAGACCAATTGATACCTAAATTTTGATCATGCAAATGCAATGAAATATGTTTCTATTGAGATCAATGTACCTGTGAAAGCAAACATTGTTCTCAAAAACAGTTAAAACAACTGTCAATGCACTCAAAAGGTACGAATCTCATTTTTACATGCAATAAAGTATGATACATGCCAACATACCTAAAGTTACCTACCTTGTTGGAGCGATTGAGTGAACTTGAAGTGTAGATTGCCTGTTTAGTATCCAGGTTTCAACTTTGATGCATGACAGTGCGTAAAGATTCCTAGGTAGATTGCCTGTTTAGTATCTAAACCTTTCTTCCGATGCATGATAGGGCAAGATAAGAGGTAGTCTATTTAGTGCTTGAATCTTTCTTCAGACGCACAACTGGCAAGAAAGGTAGCATGTTTAGTACCTGAACCTCTCTTTGGACACATGACAGGTAGAGAATAATCGCCTTTCTAGTACCCAAACCTTTCTTCAGATGCATGACAGGGTGGTATGGGAAGTAGCCTATTCAGTACCCGAACCTTTTTTTGGACACAGGACATGTGAGAAAAGTAACTTGTTTAGCATCCGAATCTTTCTTTGGATGAACGATAGGACGAGAAAACTTCTCAGGGGAATACCTAGAGTTTGACTCAAATAATTCCGAGGTTAGAAAACTTTGAGGACAACTTGGCTGGGTTGAGTGTCAATGGAACAAAGAGAATACTTATATGATCACAGGCACTCCAAAATGATAGAATATGGATAATCACATATACTAAAAAATGCACACGTACTTATAGAGTTGAATTGCTTTGATGATTGCAAGTACTCAATTCTTAACTTTGGGAAAATATGCACTTACCTGACTTTTGCCAAGACTCTTTAACTTTGAGGAACCGACATTATCAGAGCAAACATGTGTATGCATTCATAGATAAATCAAGACACATGTGACTATACGTGCCAACTGAAATGGGGTTTCTTGCATTGACGATTTTGTCAAGCCTACATCACAAAATTTCCACTCGAGCCTAGTCTAGATGGACCTAAGTACATCAAGCCCAAGTATTGGGGATCCAAGCTTGGACACTAGGATCCCGTGCTCGGCCTTTGTGGACCTATGTTGGATGCCAAGGCATCGGACATGGAGATTGGAGCTTCAGACTTGACCTCGATGGACGTAACCACGGGTGCGGAGAGCTTAGGTATGGGCACTTGGGTTTAGGGCTCCACCTCAATGGACCCAGGTGAGGGCATTGGTGATCTAAGTACAAGCATCAAGGTCACAAGCCCCACTTGATGGACCCAAACCCGGTCTTAGACGTCGAGGACCCTGAAACAACGTTAGGTTTTCCATGCCCAAGCACAAAATTTCAAACTCAAGTACCAATACCTAATCATATTTTAAAAAATTGATTTTCAATTTTTTAAAAGGGATTCATATTCCTAAATTTAAGTATCAGTATTCCATTGACTAGGCAAAAATATTCCGTTGTCACATTTTTCCAAGCTAGCCAAATGCCGAAAAATGAGAAAAATATTTTTTTACGAAATAAATAGTCTTAGTGGAAAAGTTGGTAAATGTAAGAAAAAACTTATAAAGATTAGTAAACATCTCAAATGAGAGCGAACAATAAAAAAAATTAGTCGCTAATTTAATCGGAGAAAAGTTGGTAAATTACACAAATAAATGTCGACAATTTCACATAATCGTTCGCAAGTTTAATGGGGAGATAAGATCAACGTGAAGAAAAGTCGAATTCACCACTGAAGTGACTACTCGATGTGTGAAGCTCATAATCGTCCTTTCCCCCTTCTTTACTGTTGGCGAGTTTAAAGCTATGTTTGGAAGAGATGAACGGAGATCAAGAAAGAGGTCATGAAAAGGATTTCCATTATGTTGTCTGCAAAAGATGGAAAGTGGAGGGGAACAAAATATGAAGGAATTGCAAATCATCTTGTTTGCAAAGAGATGAAAACTAGTCACCATTACATCCCCAGTCATTTTACCCATAAAATTGTCTTTGATGGTTCAGTTTCAAGAGATTAGGAGTTAAGAGTCCTAAATTTCGTCCAAATTAGCATATGCTCTCGTCGATTTAATCAATAACGATCCGAAATATTTCTTGACAGATGCGGCTTTTTGCTAAAGGACGAAGTTTGGTAAGATGTGTGTGTGTGTGTGTGTGTGTGTGTGTGTGTGAGAGAGAGAGAGAGAGAGAGTGCGTGGAATTTTTTTGGCTAACTCGTTTGAAAATGAGGGGTGGTATGATTGTTTTTTAAACGAAGGAAATTTGGAGACCTCAGAATAAAAGTGGAAAAAGGACGGGCCGTGCGGAAGACTTTCGCGGTCTAGCATCTCTGCTAGCGAATGAGAGAGCGAAGGAGGCTAGAGAGGCGTGAAGGTGGAGCCGTTTCGGTCGCGTGGCAGCAGTGGGGGGGAAGAGGTCAATGTCGGAGGCCAACATCATCGGCTGCTGGCATCTCGACGAGACTCTAGTGACGTGCTCACCCCCCTCGTCAACGTGATGAAATTTCTGTGCTTTTTCCTGCTTCTTTTATGACATTAGTGTGATTGAGAAGATAGCCGCCAGCATCTCGACAAGACTCCGGTGACCAGCTCACTTGCGTAAGATATTTCTGCCGTAGGATCACGTGGAACGGTCGTGTTTCGCTTTCAAGGGTCTCATAATAATCGAAAGGTCACCCTAGTCTTAATAACCTCTTCATGCGCTCGATGTGTAAATGACAATCTAACCCATCCGTCGGGAAATATTTCAGATCGTAATTGATTGGATCGACGAGAAGCCATGCTAATTTGGAGAAAAATCAGGACTCTAAAGTGACTTCTATATTTACCCTAATCTCTTTAGGCTGGATCATCGAAAACAGTTTCATAGGTCGATCTTTTGAACCTCCTCTTGCAAATACGCTTTTTGTTGGCATTAATCATTGTGATGTGGAAAATCCCACTCACTTTCCCCAAAGCTTAGACAAATCGAACACGAACTCTAGTGGGGAAGAGGACAATGTCGGAGGCCAACATCCTCGGCTGTTGGCATCTCGACGAGACTCTAGTGACGTGCTCACCCCCCTCGTCAACGTGATGAAATTTCTGTGCTTTTTCCTGCTTCTTTTATGACATTAGCGTGATCGAGAACATAGCCGCCAGCATCTCGACAAGACTCCTGTGACCAGCTCACTTGCGTAAGATATTTCTGCTGTAGGATCACGTGGAATGGTCCTGTTTCGCTTTCAAGGGTCTCATAATAATCGAAAGGTCACCCTAGTCTTAATAACCTCTTCACGCGCTCGATGTGTAAATGACAATCTAACCCATCCGTCGAGAAATATTTCATATCGTAATTGATTGGATTGACGAGAAGCCATGCTAATTTGGAGAAAAATCAGGACTCTAAAGTGACTTCTATATTTACCCTAATCTCTTTAGGTTGGATCATCGAAAACAGTTTCATAGGTCGATCTTTCGAACCTCCTCTTGCAAATACGCTTTTTGTCGTCATTAATCATTGTGATGTGGAAAATCCCACTCACTTTCCCCAAAGCTTAGACAAATCGAACATGAACTCTAGTGGGGAAGAGGTCAATGTCGGAGACCAACATCCTCGGCTGCTGGCATCTCGACGAGACTCTAGTGACGTGCTCACCCCCCCTCGTCAACGTGATGAAATTTCTATGCTTTTTCCTGCTTCTTTTATGACATTAGCGTGATCGAGAAGATAGCCGCTAGCATCTCGACAAGACTCCGATGACCAGCTCACTTGCATAAGATATTTCTGCTGTAGGATCACGTGGAACGGTCGTGTTTCGCTTTCAAGGGTCTCGTAATAATCGAAAGGTCACCCTAGTCTTAATAACCTCTTCACGTGCTTGATGTGTAAATGACAATCTAACCCATCCGTCGGGAAATATTTCAGATTGTAATTGATTGGATCGACGAGAAGCCATGCTAATTTGGAGAAAAATCAAGACTCTAAAGTGACTTCTATATTTACCCTAATCTCTTTAGGCTGGATCATCGAAAACAGTTTCATAGGTCGATCTTTCGAACCTCCTCTTGCAAATACGCTTTTTGTCGTCATTAATCATTGTGATGTGGAAAATCCCACTCACTTTCCCCAAAGCTTAGACAAATCGAACACGAACTCTAGTGGGGAAGAGGTCAATGTCGGAGGCCAACATCCTCAGCTGCTGGCATCTCGACGAGACTCTAGTGACGTGCTCACCCCCCTCGTCAACGTGATGAAATTTCTGTGCTTTTTCTTGCTTCTTTTATGACATTAGCGTGATCGAGAAGATAGCCGCCAACATCTCGACAAGACTCCTGTGACCAGCTCACTTGCGTAAGATATTTCTGCTGTAGGATCACGTGGAACGGTCCTGTTTCGCTTTCAAGGGTCTCGTAATAATCGAAAGGTCACCCTAGTCTTAATAACCTCTTCACGCGCTCGATGTGTAAATGACATTCTAACCCATCCGTCGGGAAATATTTCATATTGTAATTGATTGGATCGACGAGAAGCCATGCTAATTTGGAGAAAAATCAGGACTCTAAAGTGACTTCTATATTTACCCTAATCTCTTTAGGCTGGATCATCGAAAATAGTTTCATAGGTCGATCTTTCAAACCTCCTCTTGCAAATACGCTTTTTGTCGTCATTAATCATTGTGATGTGGAAAATCCCACTCACTTTCCCCAAAGCTTAGACAAATCGAACACGAACTCTAGTGGGGAAGAGGTCAATGTCGGAGGCCAACATCCTCGGCTGCTAGCATCTCGACGAGACTCTAGTGACGTGCTCACCCCCCTCATCAACGTGATGAAATTTCTGTGCTTTTTCTTGCTTCTTTTATGACATTAGCGTGATCGAGAAGATAGCCGCTAGCATCTCGACAAGACTCCTGTGACCAGCTCACTTGCGTAAGATATTTTTGCTGTAGGATCACGTGGAACGGTCCTGTTTCGCTTTCAAGGGTCTCGTAATAATCGAAAGGTCACCCTAGTCTTAATAACCTCTTCACGCGCTCGATGTATAAATGACAATCTAACCCATCTGTCGGGAAATATTTCATATCGTAATTGATTGGATCGACAAGAAGCCATGCTAATTTGGAGAAAAATCAGGACTCTAAAGTGACTTATATATTTACCCTAATCTCTTTAGGCTGGATCATCGAAAATAGTTTCATAGGTCAATCTTTCGAACCTCCTCTTGCAAATACGCTTTTTGTCGTCATTAATCATTGTGATGTGGAAAATCCCACTCACTTTCCCCAAAGCTTAGACAAATCGAACACGAACTCTAGTGGGGAAGAGGTCAATGTCAGAGGCCAACATCCTCGGCTGCTAGCATCTCGACGAGACTCTAGTGACGTGCTCACCCCCCTCATCAACATGATGAAATTTCTGTGCTTTTTCCTGCTTCTTTTATGACATTAGCTTGATCGAGAAGATAGCCACCGGCATCTCGACAAGACTCCTGTGACTAGCTCACTTGCGTAAGATATTTCTGTTGTAGGATCACGTGGAACGGTCGTGTTTCGCTTTCAAGGGTCTCGTAATAATCGAAAGGTCACCCTAGTCTTAATAACCTCTTCACGCGCTCGATGTGTAAATGACAATCTAACCCATCCGTCGAGAAATATTTTAGATCGTAATTGATTGGATCAACAAGAAGCCATGCTAATTTGGAGAAAAATTAGGACTCTAAAGTGACTTCTATATTTACCCTAATCTCTTTAGGCTGGATCATTGAAAACAGTTTCATAGGTTGATCTTTCGAACCTCCTCTTGCAAATACGCTTTTTGTCGTCATTAATCATTGTAATGTGAAAAATCCCACTCACTTTCCCCAAAGCTTAGACAAATCGAACACGAACTCTAGTGGGGAAGAGGTCAATGTCGGAGGCCAACATCCTCGGCTGCTGGCATCTCGACGAGACTAGTGACGTGCTCACCCCCCTCATCAACGTGATGAAATTTCTGTGCTTTTTCCTGCTTTTTTTCTGACATTAGCGTGATCGAGAAGATAGCCGCCAGCCTCTCGACAAGACTCCTGTGACCAGCTCACTTGCGTAAGATATTTTTGCTATAGGATCACGTGGAACGGTCGTATTTCGCTTTCAAGGGTCTCGTAATAATCGAAAGGTCACCCTAGTCTTAATAACCTCTTCACACGCTCGATATGTAAATGACAATCTAACCCATCCGTCGGGAAATATTTCATATCGTAATTGATTGGATCGACGAGAAGCCATGCTAATTTGGAGAAAAATCTGGACTTTAAAATGACTTCTATATTTACCCTAATCTCTTTAGGTTGGATCATCGAAAACAGTTTCATAGGTCGATCTTTCGAACCTCCTCTTGCAAATACGCTTTTTGTCGTCATTAATCATTGTGATGTGGAAAATCCCACTCACTTTCCCCAAAGCTTAGACAAATCGAACACGAACTCTACCTCCTTCTCTTGCCTAAACCTTCTTCGAGGTTTCCTCTCTTTACACCTCTCTCTCTCTCTCTCTCGCGGCTGTACATCTGTTTCAGGACCCCCTCTCCCTCCTTTTCTTATCTTTTGCAATAACTGTGTCCCGGCTTGTTCCATACAAGTGGAATCCAAATGAGTAAAGAAGAGTTCTTGAAGATCCAGGTACGCATTTTGTCCCTCCTAACTCAGCTCACTGGTAGTTCCCCCCTGTACTTTTGCCTTGTTTTAAGCTCAAGAGTCATAGATGATATTGGGACTTCACGTGTTACAATTCGGGTTGCTCCGTTTGGGAACTAATTTCTCTTTCCACGCTTGGTAATGACTTTTCGCACTGTTTTATTTTTTGTTTTTTACTTCTGTTTTTCTTTTGTTGGAGTGAGAGGAATTGTTCTTTTCACTTGTTCTTGTTCTCTGGTTTGCTCGTGCATGCAGACTTGGGTTCTGAAAGTGTACGTACACTGTGATGGCTGTGACCGGGATGTGAAGAAAACCTTGGAGAAAATTGCTGGTATTACTCCTTTGTCATTTCCAGTCCTCCTTATTTAACCTTATCTTATTCTTCAAGCCTCTCTGTCTCTCTCTGTCTCTCGCTCCATGTTTGGATTTTAGTTAGATATATCTCGAACCTCCAATAAAAAATTCTTCCCGTGACACTGTAGAAATTCTCTGCTCATATATACTCATCACCTTCAACTAAAAACTTTCTTGGTTAATTTTTACTGTTGTTTCTTCTTTTTTTGGTTGGTGTGTTCAGGGGTTCTCACCGTCAAAGTAGATAAAGAACAGAACAAAGTGACTGTTTCCGGGACCGCAGCCCCAGCTGTACTCATCGGGAAGCTCAAGGAAAAAATGGGCAAACATGCAGAGCTTTTGAATGCTCATAAGTCTAACAAGAGCACCTCTGATCCCCCCCGGTTCAAGGACATTCATGTTGACGACGGCAAAGGTGGCAACAAGGACCGAAAGGAGGGCGGCGGCGGCGGCGGCAGACCTTTATATTTAATGGCTCCGTAATGCCTTTTAGTAGAGATACCTGCATATCTCGTCGCTGAATTTATCAATGATAATAGTAACCGATAACTGCTCTCTCCCTCCCTCCCTCCCTCTCTCTACTTTTGATCTGATCTCAGTTTGTATGAAATGGGTACATGAGAAATTGCAGAACGCTGGTAAGTAATTTCCCACTCCTTGTTCATTGCTATTTTGCTGAGACATGGTGCATGGTTTTTAATGCTATTTTGATTCTATGATTTGATGTTCTTTACCGCATGAGTAAATCACTATTTTGAAGCTGCATGATTTGACCTACAGTATTATATATTTTCATTGGACGAGTGGTAGATGAACTCGAGTAAATAGTTTTTCAGTTAATTGAATTAAGCCTTGAAAATTTGGCAAAGCTCATAGAATACATATATCTGGACGATATTTGCATTATAGAGCAAGTTGGTATAATTCAATTATTGAATCGTTAAATAATACACTTGAAAGGTAATTCATATGAATATTCAACCAGAGGGAGTAATCAGAAAATTGCCTAAGTTGAATATCAGAAGTAGAGAGTGAAATATCTTGGCTCTTATAAGAAAAACCCTGGTAGCTGTTACATATAGAGAGACGGCTACAGTGCGCATAAAGGAGAGAGGCGTTCTCGCTTCAGCAATCTCCCACGAAGCCAAGAGCCACCACTTGACAGCATAACTCTGGCCGCTTCTGCGCGATATTGACTGAAAATTTCCGTTGTCTTGAGGCGAATTCCGGACATACTTGCATCAGTGAAGCAATTCGATGAATCGGCTGAGTCCTGAGTCGTCCCAGCATCCTCTGGTTTCTCGCCGTACTTCACCTAGCCTAGACCAATATATTCCAGCCACCTTGCCCCACCAAATCAGTTCTCGCCGCTGCAGCCGAGTCCCTTCATCGCTGGCCTCATTGCCTCGACTATTCTCTTGCAGGTTTTCAATACTGTGACAGCCCAAGCGGCGGTCCTCGAACGTGCGCAAGGAAGGGGTCCCTCTCTTGTCCCACATCGCCTAGGGAGGGAGTTCTAGGCTAGCTTATAAAGCTTGGGTCCCTCTAATTGTATATACGCGTTTTCTTGAGATAGCATGAGCTGCCCCGAGAGGAACAAAACTGTGAGGAGCAGACTCGGGATGTTATAGATACAGTGCTGGCCAGTTCCCATCAAGATCCACGAACTCGCATCCAGATTAAAGTAACTATAGCGCGTGTTCAGTAGGTCCCAATTGCATATTGAGTCTAAACTTAGCTCAGAAACTTAGTCTAACTTCTTAGGATCCATCATTTTACAGAAAATAACACGTTTCCAAAAAATGTTTTTCACGAAGGCATTTTTCAAGAAAATGACTATATTTTTCGATATTCGGCTAAAACCTAAAAATGGAGTGAAAATATTTTTTACTGTTCATCATCTAATTTAATTGTTTGGGAAAAATTACCAAAAAAATTGAATTTTAATTTTTTAATTGACCAAAAAAATTTAATTTTTTTATATATATATATATATATATATATATTTTTTTTTTAAATTTTGAATTTTGAATTATTTTTATTTTTTAAAATTGAATTTTTATTATTTTTAATTTCTTTCTTTCTTTCCCTTCCTCCTCCTTCCTCTGTGGCCACATGCCTAAATGATGACCGTTTGCCCAACAACCAACCAAGATGTGGATCGCCAGATCCAACAAACTTAAGGCTAGAGGTGGCTTATGGCTGGTTGCCAGCCATTGCATGGCTAGATAGCGGTTGGTGACCAAGCAAGGAAGAAGAAAAACAAAATGGAAGAAAAAAAAATAAGGCTTTGTTCATTTTACAAAAATAATTTCTTAAAAAAGGTTTTTCAAATTTTCCAAGGTTCATTTCACAGAAAATAAACTAGCCAACGAAAATATTTTCCACTTTTCAAAAATGAAAAACATTTTTCATAACTTCTTCAACCTCACTTCATTTCACCAAACTAATTTTCATTTTATTGTTACATTATCTTTTCTTTTTCCTTTTTTAAAAGAATCAAATTTTTAATTTTTTTCTTTTAAAAAAATCAAAATTTTATTTATTTTCTTTCTTTCCTTTCCTTCTTCTTCTTCATTAGCCTTGGCCGGTCGCTAGCCATAGGTGAGCTAGAGCCTCGCCATAGGTCAGCGAGGCTTAAGCTCGCCAAATACCAATGAAGTCAAGCCTTGCCGACCAATGGCATGGCCAAGCTTGTCGGATGCGGGCGAGCTCGAGTCTTGCCAAATCTAATCACTTGGGAGAGGCTCAAGCCTCACCTAGCTCACTAGATTTGGTGAGGCCCTAGCTCGCCCGACTAGCCTCAAGCAAGCTCGAGCCCCACTCAGGTGGTCGGATCTAGCAAGGCTCAAGCTCGTTGCAACCTCGCTAGAATCTAACAAGCTTGAGCCTCGCTAGCCTATGGGGAGGCTCCAACTCACTTGTGGCCAGTCACTAGTCACCACTGCGACCAACAACTGGCCAACAAAGAAGAAGAAGAAAAGGAAAGAAAATGAGAAAAAAAGGAAAATTAAAAGAATAAAAAAAATTAAAATTGATTTTAAAAAATAATAGAAATTTATCAAAAGGGGTGCATGGAGGAAAATATTTTCCTTGAACAAATATTTTCTAGCTTATTTTCAAACTTTAGCCTAATAGCAAAAAATATGGTTATTTCCTAGAAAAATGGTTTCTTAGAAAATATTTTTTAGAAACGTTATATTTTCCACAAAATAAACGGAGCCTAAAAACTAATTTTTTTGAAAAAAATAAAATAGAAAAAATAAAAATAAAACGTCAAAATAAAAGAAAAATGAGCTTGGTGAAACAAGTTATGGATGAAAAATATTTTCCCCACTTATGAAAGTTTTTTTTTTCTAGTAGTGGAAAATGTTTTTTTTACTAGTTCATTTTCCGTGAAAGGAATACTGAAAAATTTGAAAAACGTTTTTCCATAAGTTATTTTTCGTGAAACGAATGGAGAATATGCAAATCATTTTTATTTAGGGGTCGCCACTAATCAATTTTTTGTTAGTTGATTAGAAACTCAAATAAAATATCAAAAGATATATTTTACTCCTACAACCCAGAAGATTGAATGTGTATGAGGACTTAATTAGGCTAGATTTATTCTAAGGGCCTTTTTGTATCATTTCTTTTAGTTTAGATCGATTTTAACCTAAACACTAACACGAAGGAAGTGATCATGCGGATGCAAACAATTAAAATAACATTCAAATATATCAACACAATAAACGAATTGCAGAAATAATCAAGTAAAATTACCAAGCAATTTTTCAGGTTTTGTTTTGGTCCTAACATGAGAATGAACAATGTATGTACAAATGTAATTTTAATTAATTTTTGGTTTTATTTTTTTTAACTTTTTTAATGAAGGCTAAACTAGAATGCAATACGTGTAGTGAAAACTTATGCCTAAATGCAACTCTAGGTTAAATTACTCTACGTGACATGCAATTTTCACTAATTGAACCTTACATGCAAACCATAGGACATGCATATTATTTTTTGTATTTTTATATAGAATTCGAAATAAATAAATATCATTATTTGAACATACAATCTATCCTATAAAGGAACCCAATTTATCCTTATATGAATTATATTTTTTTATATTAATTTTGTAATTAAAAATTACGAAAAAAAAATAAAAATCTATCTAAATTGAGATATTATCTATTTTAAGGTAGGATATTAACCTAAAAACATATATTAGCATGCAATTATATCTATAAAAAAAAAAACTTACATAACTAGATATCATCTAAACATGCAATTTTAATTCAACTAGGAAAATATTTAAATTATCCTAATCTAATCTGGAAATCAATTCTAATCTATGTGATATGCAATCAATTTAAACTATGCAATGTTATCTAGAAATCCTATTGACTTTAACATGCAATTTTTTTGTTAGTTTTATAATAAAGAAATAAATCAAAACAAGATAATCATATGACCACCCAAAATATTATCCACCACCGTAAGATATCCACATCATTCAAATATGGAAACATTATACAATCAACTAGATATTTTCGCAAAATTAAATAAATATCCTAATCTTAGGACTTAAAAGGTCAATATATCAAATCAATCTAGATGGCGTAGCACAATAACTTCGTCTAAGTGCTTATAGATAGAATAAAAAGATTATGTCGCATTACAGATTAGGAAATAAATCCTAATTAAAAATGCCTAATCACTCAAAGGAATCAAGTTAGATATTGATAATGCAAATTAGGCAATTAAATATCTAAATCAAATTCGTATGAGATTTTACTTAATTTTGCTGCTCGTTTCTAAATTTGTATCAACAACGGACGGCAGATGGAGATGGTGACCGGCTGCTTACAGCGGTGCTCCACTGATGGTGAGGGTGCCAATCGACAGTGCTTAAAGTACTCGACGGTGGGGCTCACGGCCAGAATGTAGCTTGCGAGGCTCAATTGCGTGATGACAAGGCAGTGATTGGCAGATATAGCGCAAGGCAGCAACACCGTGGGTGATGTTGCGGCACAACTGCCACAATGGGGGCCTCAGCTTAGCCCACGATGCCTGAATAACTAGCATATGAAGTTCGTGGATCGCGATTAGGAATTTGGGCAGGAAAACCTGCAAAAATAGAGGAGAATAGAGCTACTGATTTGGTTCAGGGGCAATGAATGGCCACCGGCTCGTTGATTGCAGTGGCGGATGGCTCAGCACGGCTGGAATTGCGACGGGTGCCACAGTAGCCCGCTGTTGGTGAGTCAGTAGGGGCGTCAAGGTCAATCGGCAAGGAGCAATAGCGAAGGTCCGAACAGGGCGTCATAGGGCTCAGTGCAGTTACAGGCCCCTGTCGGTATAGGTGCAGGCCCGACAGATCCAAAAGAAGCTTTGTGGGCCGTGCAAGGCGACTGAAAACATCTCAGCTCAACGAGGGAAGCAGCTCATCGATTCGGTACAGATCAGTCCAGTTATGTAGGGAGTGGTGAACGTTGAAGTGGCAGGTGTCACGGTGGAAGGGCTCCTTAGCTCGTCATTGCCAAGGGGAACCACGGCTCGGCTGGGGCAGCGTCATCGATGAGGTGGCACGACCGAGAGAGGAGTTCTTGATCGAACACTCACTTTCTCATTCTCACTCTCCCTCTTTCTCACGTGTCTCTCTTGTGCGTTTGGAATTATGATTGTCAATCCCCCTAATCTGTGAGGCTTGAGTGTGTTTATATCGATTTGACCTTGGTTTGATTCACTCTTGTGGGCATAATTTTGGCTTTATAACTTTGTGGGCTTTAATAACCTAAGGTCATTCCCTAATTAGACTTTTTAATGGGTTGAATTAAGCTCAAATTAGGCAATTGAGGCCTTCTCCCTTATGGAATTCAGCCACCATTCCTTGCATAAGAGCCAAATTCTTCATTTCTCCATAGGCTTGGTCTATTTAATTCAAGCTCAAAACCATCAACATATGTTCCAATTAAATGTAATTAATTGAAATTTGCTCCTACTATTATGCAATTTTATATTATTTTTGATTGGGGTCGAAGTTAATTCCTAATTTTCAATCCAAATAATTCCTAAATGATTAGCCAAAATTTATGTATTAACAACTACTCCTCTTTGAAGGTGAGCTCGAAGAAGTTGCGTTTAAAGACCAATTTATACATAAATTTCAACCATGCAAATCCGATGAATGATGTTTTTGTCACAATCACAAATCCCATTTTCATATGCGTTAAAGTAAGATGCAAACATACATGAGTTTACCTACCTTGTTGGAGCAGTGAAGTGCATTTGAAGTATAGATCCCCTATTTAGTATCTAAATTTTAACTCAAAAGGATGACAATGCGTAATGATTCCTAGGGTAAATTGCCTGTTTGATACCTGAACCTTTCTTCAAATGCATGATAGGGTAAGAAAAGAAGCATGTTTAGTACACAAAGGTTTCTTAGGACGCATGATAGGGCAAGAATAATTGTCTTTTTAGTACTCAAACATTTCATTGAACGCATGATAGGGTGGTATGAGAGGTAGCCTATCTAGTACCCGGACCTTTCTTCAAATGCACGACAAGGCAAGAAAAGTAGCCCATTTAGCATCCGAACCTTTCTTTGGACGCATGATAGGGCAAGAAAACTTCTTAAGGGAATACCTAGAGTTTAATTCAAATAATTCGGGGATTAGAAAAGTGGGACAACTTAGTTGGGTTGAGTGTCAATGGAACAAAGAGAATACTTGGATGATCACAAGCATTAAAAAAAAAAAAAAAAAAACTTGGATAATCACAAGTACTAAAAAATGGACTAGCTAAAATACTTGGATGATTACAAGTACTAAGTTTTTAAGTTTGGGAAAAGATGCACACTCTTTAACTTTGAGGGACTTGTCTTCTATCAGACATGATCCAACCAAACATATATATATATATATATATATATATATATGTTCATCGATAAATCAAGACACATATGACTACACATGCCAACTCAAATGGGGTTTCATGCATTAATGATTTTGTCAAGTCTACATCATTGAATTTCCACCCGAAAGAATCGCTTTTAGTTCTTAAGAGTTTTCACTCACTTTCATTTATGAAGGCTATTTATTCCGACCATTGATGTGGGAATATATCTAAATCATTCAACCTCACTATCATCATGCCGACTAAGGTACAAGTATTCTCGCAAGTAATATGACCTTACCAATCTAAGAGGTCTTTATCAAGATCACAAATGGGGGCTCGGTCAATGACTAAGCACAGAGAATATTTCATAAATATGAAAGTAATACTCTTTATCTTGTTTTTCCAATCATGTTTTATCATTACATTAGATTATGTGATCATTATCTTAGAGTTTACAAGTTAAGAATCCTATAGTGCCATTCCTAGGGCACATCATTGGAGTTAGAGTAGTACAAATGGATTCAACCAAGAGCCGGGCCATTACGAAGTGGGAGTTACCAACCAAAGTAACAAAGTTACGATCATTCCTTGGCCTCACCAATTCCTATAGGCGGTTCATCCGGAACTATTTGAGCATCATCATGCCACTCACAAACATACTAGAGAAGGAAAAGTTGTGGGAGTGGATAGATCGATGCTAAAAGATGTTCAATCAATTGAAAAGGGCAATGATGGAGGAGCCTGTGCTCGTGCCATCTAATCACTCGAAGCTAGATGAGGTAGAAGCTAAGACTTTTAAGTATGCTATTGATGGTGTACAAATGTAGAAGGAACACTCAATGGCATTTGAGTCAAAGAAGCTCAATTAGATACATGGTCCATGAAAAGGAGATGACCATGGTGGTGCATTGTCTTCGTACATGGAGGCACTATCTCCTGAGATTGCAGTTTGTCATAGGGACAGACGACATGGCCACAAGCTACTTCTAAATTCAAAAGAAGCTAAGTCCGAAGCAAACTTGAAGGTAAGATTTCCCGATGGAGTTCAACTACACCTCGGAGTATAGGTTTCGAAAGGCCAACTTCATAATCAATGCACTTAGTCAAAAGATGGAGCTAGCAACAATGAGTTAGCCCAAGTGCCCATGGACTGAGCAAATCAAGGAGGGTTAAACTGTAACATCCGCGATTTTTATCCCTATAAGAAATAGCTATGGGTCTAATATGCCAATGGTAAGGATCGGTCATGGATCAGACCAAGAATTAACCATCGAATCGATTGGCCCTATCGGAAGGGTAATCGAGGGATTAACCATGTCCCGATCAAAGAATCGGCCATGAATTGATCAAGGGATTGGTCATGGACCAATCTAATGACCACGCAAGTAGACCCAAGCCGTTCAATTAATGGACGACTGTCAACAATAAGGGTTGATCGAGGGATGGTCACGTATCACCATCGATCAATAGGTGATCATGAATTGATCCTGAGTGATCATGTTCCAATCGTGAGTGATTTCGCTTGGTCATGTACCAACCGTAGATGACCATGAGTCAACCCGATGCAATTGTGTGTTTGTCACGGATTGACAAATCCCACACAATCACATTATAATTGAGAGTCAATGGGGACCAAGCCTAGGGCCAATTCAAGAGCCGATTTGCTCGGCCAATGCTGACCCAAGGACCGGCCATTAAGCCCACATCCTAAGCCATCGACTTAGTCAAAATAGGAATTTTCGCCTACGATGACCACATTAAGGGTGGCTTTGCCACGAACCTCAGGCGTCTTGAAATGATCGATAGGAGATGTATAAAAAAGCCTTTACCCAGTCCTGATTGCACTTCCAATGGTCTATTTCTTATATTTGCCTTATTCTTTAGAAATTGACAAAATGAAATATTATAAAACCCCTTGGATCATTTAATGAAAGGAGTGATTCATCACTTTAGGTGGCCTTGAGAAGATTTGGTAATTATGACCCAAGATATTCCTTGAGAATTGAGTTGATGAGTCATAGCACAAATGGACCAATCAAGGGAGACAAAATAGAAAGTTCTAGAATGCTTAAATTAATGAACAAGTAAAGGCATGAAACATGTATAAAAAATCCAAGCTTCATGATTACCATATCTTGGACATTAAATGAGCAACGAGAGTCATTAGCTTAAGTGGCCTTATGAAGATTATGTAATGATGGCCGAAAGATTTTCTTTGAAGAAGAAGTTTGTGACTCATGCTTAGGCGTCCACTTGAAGATTTGATAATAATGACTCAAGATATTCCTTCAAGAAGAGGCAAAAGATTCATGGCTTAAGTATACCAATTGGAGAGCGACACCAAGGACTCTTGTCATTTCCCTAGGATTTAGGTGCGTCATATAATCTTACTAGATGTGTCACCTTTCCAATTAGGCATGCCACCTTGCCAATTAGACTTGCTACCACAATTTATAGCTATTGCCACTCCAAGAAAGGTGATTGGGTCATCAAGGCAAGTAATGATGAGGATGGTGCCTATAAATAAGATGAGCTCCTCATTCATTCTTACCTTTGGAGCCTTCTTTGCATGCCTCCCCTTTCTTCCTCTCTTGACCTTCACATGTGTCCACCCTCACACCCTTAGCAAACCATTCCTCATGCTTTTGAGGTCCATCCAAGTAAGTGGAATCTCTAATTCTTGGCTAGGGCAATAGGTTATGTCATTGAGTTTAATCGTGTGCTCACTCATGTAAGACATATGTATGTTGTAATATTCTTTTGTATGGTTTGCTTATATTTACATGTTTGAATGCGTTCACACATCAGGACAAGGTTGAGGTTCACTCGGCTTAGAATTTACATTAAGTTGTAATGGCCTAAGACTGTGAGGTCTTGGATCAGCATCAAGTCGTGTTGATTCCAAGTCCTATTAGGTGTGAGGATCATCCAAGACCATGAGGTCTTGAATCGACATTGAGGTCTACCGGTTCCAAGTCTTGTTCGGTACGGGGATCACCCAAGCCTTCGAGGTCTTGGTACGGCACTAAAGGGTGCCGATCCTAAGTTTCATTCAATGCAAGATCGCCCAAGGCCGTGGATTCTTGGATTAGCATTGAGACATGTCGATTCCAAGTTTTGTTCTATACAGGGATCACCCAAACCTACAAGGTCTTGGTAAGAAATTAAAGCATGCTAATTCCAAGTCTTACTAGGTACTAGGATCGGCTTAGGCATGCGATTCAAGCCATGAACCAAGAATTGTGTCTACATGTTGTATAGTGTGGTAATGATGGCCATGGCACACGCACTTGAATAAGCACACCCTCGAACTTTGTATACGTTAACTAAGAGGAAAATAAGAAATTGGCTTGTGTGATATATGATGTGTGGTCACATAAAGGAAAGTTAAACTATCACAAGCGTGTCTTGACTATGCCAAGGGGAAATCCTTGAAGGGGATGTTCCACGAGCACACCCCGAAGTAGACAATATTGGGTTGGGATAAGGGTTGGTCTAAGCACTTGCCTCTATTCTAAACGACGCGTTACTTATCTCATTCATGAGATCGGGATACTCTAGTTGAGCTAAGAAGCCCCTAAAAGTATGTGAAGTCCTTAAAAGTATAGGATGTTTGGCTTGATGGCCAAGGCTTGATGGCCAAATGCCTTGGTTAAGCCAAGAAGCTCCAAAAAAATATGCCCTTGAAAGTATGGGATGCGTAGCTTAATCATCGAATGCCTTGATTGAGCCAAGAAACCCCTGAAAGTATGGGATGTTTGGCATGATGCCCCGATGCCCTGATTAAGTCAAGAAGTCCCTAAAAATATGGGATGCTTGACTTGAGGCTGGATTCCCAACTTGAAGTCGGAAGCCCCTAAAAGTATGGGAAGAATCTTTTGAGACAATTAATGAACATATTGTGCATGTTACTATGTAATGTTTGATAAGCTTATTTGATAAAATAGCTTGTTTAGTAAGTTGAAAGTGGATCACATGCAGATAGTCAAGAAATAGTAATGGGTTTGATATTGATTTGCCATCGACACTGTATTGCGAGTGTTGTGCATGCTAGATTCGAGGATGAGATGTACTATAGTAGAGAATTAGAGGTTTTATTTATTGAGTCCCTTGACTCACTCCTTTATTTTTCGAACTTATAAGCATGGAAGTCTCACGTTAGTTTTGAGAACTGTAGTTATGCTAAAGAAGATAGGAATTCCGCTAGCCTACGTGGATACTTGTAGTGTGATGTAAAAAGGAAAGAGGGCCCACAGAAAAATGGGCTTATAAATGTACTGTTATAATATAAAGTAGAGTGTTCTGTGTGATACATATCTTAGTAGTTCAATTGTTGTTTGTTTGGGAAGTCTATTTGTTCCGTATGTGCCTATCAATAAAATAAAAAGTATTGGGATGATGACGAGCCTAGACATCACGAAATAACCCCCACCGCTCGTGACCCTAGAGATGGAGTTAGGGTCATTATAATTTTTATATAAGGGTAGGGTTATTACTTGGATTAATAAGGTACGCTGAGAGTCATGGGATAGTTAGCTAAAAGAACACTCCATGCATGTGATTGTTGCATGATTGGTTTTACGGTAGTTGATTTTGATCACTAACCCTTTATTATGTTGTAGAAAGCCTCCCTAGAATTTCCGTAATTGTAACATGAGTGCTCAAGACTAGGTGGCCACAAGAGGAAAGTCAACTCAAGGCTAGCCAAGTTCCAAAGAAAAGTCAAAAGAGGACTCTCGACTAGATGAAATTCTGCAATCTCTTACGACCATTGAAAGCCTAATGGAGCAACATGCACAACATTAAGTAGCCTCTACTTCTGGGAATGCCTCTATGGTTGAAAATGGGAACGGAAATAATGAACGTTCCATGCAGGGATTGGTTGAGCAATTTCTGAAGCTGCAACCCCTAAGATTTGCCGAGATGGGAGATCTCAAATAAGTTGAAACATGGATGACGAGTTAGAGAAAATCTTCGCACTTCTGAGGTGCTCAGTGATGTTGGCAGTGTACCAGCTGTAGGGTAACACTAGTCACTGTTGGAAGGCGACAAAAAGAATAGTATTTCATGTGGATATTGTTGTAACTTGGAATGCCTTTGTTGAGGCTTTCAATGGGAAGTACCTTTTCGAATGTACTCATGATGAGAAGATGGCAGAATTCCTGCAATTCCAGTAAAGGAATATGACTATTGATTAGTATGAGGCAAAATTTGCAAACCTATCGATTCACCCCCAGGCTGATTGAAAATCCAGTAGATAGAGTAAAAAGATTCTAAGATGGCTTGAAGCCAGACATTTAGAGTCAACTAATGCCATTAAACCTCCAAAACTACAACGACCTAGATGAATGAACTCAACTAATAGAAAAAGATTTGCTAGAGCAAACCATTACAACGATTTATCGAGGAAGGTCTTGTCCTCCAACCTCTCCTGTTAACCAACATCGTGGCAAAAGATTGATGCAAGAAGGAGAACATTCATTTGCTCCTAATAAGAAGAATATAGGCCAACCTTCGCTCAAGGAAACATATGTCGAAAACGACACGGCAATACTCCGTGCTCTGCTTTTACAAAAACTTGTTTAGGCCGTTGGCCAATGATGCCACTATAGCAACCACAAATGACGCCACAAGGTGGAGTCCCACAACAAGACGATTCCAAGCGTCCTCCGGCCTAAAGAAGAGTATATGTGATCACTCAGGAGAAAGCAGAAAACTCCAAGACCGTCATCGCAAGATGAAGTACTATTTATTGTGGAAGGTAGATAGTGTAGTATTATTATAAGTGAAAGAGAGGAACAACATATCTAGTCATGTCGGCTATGTACAATTTTGACAACATAATAAAAAGAATAATAATCAAAGTATGCATCGGAATTGTAATCAAGTCGAGTGCTCTGAAAATTTAGGCGCTATAGTAGACAAATGGTCAAAAGAGAGGATCATCCAGATGTTGGAGGATATGTTGGAAGCTTAGGTTATTGACTTCAATGGAAATCGAGACGAGTGCCTACATCTTGTTGAATTCACCTATAATAATAGTCATTAGCAGAATATTAGCATGGCTCCATTTGAGGCACTGTAAGATCGAGTTTGCAAAATTCCAATATGTTGAAACGAGGTCGGGAAAGTAAGGTCACTGATCCAAAGCTAGCCTTACTTACAATAGATGCCTTATTGGTAAGTAGAGATAGGCTTAGAACTACCTAGAAAAACTACAAAAGTTATATAGATAAACGACAAAAATCTCTAGAGTTTCAAGTGGGTGATTATGTTTTTCTCAAGGTATCACCCCTAAAGGGTGTGGCCTGCTTTAGAGAAAAGGGAAAACTAAGCACTAGGTACATTCTATTTGAAATCTTGGAAATGATTGGGAATCTAGCTTATTGGTTGGTGCTGGCACTGAGACTTGCTTAGACACATGATGTGTTTCATATATCAATGTTAATAAAATATAAGCCTAATCTAGCACATGTGCTGAATTGCGATGAGATAGAAGTAGACGATAGACATACATTGAGGAACCAATGCGAATTGTGGATAAAAGGGAGCAAGTGATAGAAATAAGGTCATTCCCTTGGTAAAGGTCCTATGGCGATGCCATGGAACGAAGGAAGTAATGTGGGAAAATGTAGATACCATGAAATGCAAGTACTCATAACTATTCTAAGAATCATGTATGTTTTGAAATTTCAAGAATGATATTTTTTTTAGGGGGAGAGTTGTAACATTCGCGACTTTCGACTTTATGAGAAGTGGTTATAAGTCTAGTGTGCCAATAGTAAGGATTGGTCAAGGATCATTCTAAGAATCAATCATGGAGCGATCGACTTGATCGGAAGGATAACCAAAGGATTAACCATATTCTAATTAAAAAATTGACCATGGATTGATCAGGGGATCAATTATGGACCAATCTAATAACCCGAGCCATTCAGTTAATGGATGACTATCCGACCAAAAGGGTTAATTGAGGAATGGTCATGTATCACCACAGATTGATAGGCGATCATGATTCGATCCCAAGTGGTCATGTTCTTATTGTGGGTGATTTCACTTGGTCATGTATCAATCATGAACGACCATGATTCGACCCACTACGATCATGTGTAAGTCACAAATTGATCAATCCCGCACAACCACATGACAATGGAGAGTCAGCCTAGACCAAGTCTAGGGCTAGTTTGGGAGCCAGTCTGCTTGGCTAATGCCAACTCTAGGGTCGGCCATTGAGCCCACTTCTTGGGCCACCGACTTACTCGAAGTAGGCATTTTTGTCTATGACAACCACATCGAGGTGGCTTTGTCATGAACCCCGGCTATGTCAAAATGGTTAATAAATGATATATACAAAAACCCTAGCCTGGTCCTGATTGTACTTTTAATGTCTATTTCCCATGTTTGCCTTATTCTTTGGAAATGGACAAAAAAAAGTATTCTAGAACCGCTTGGATCATTTAATGAAAATGGTAATACTTCACTTTAGGTGGCCTTGAAAAGATTTGGCAATTATTACCCAAGATTTGTCTTGGAGATTAAGGCTGCGTTTGTTAAAAATTGTTTCTGTTCCCAGGAACAAAAATTTCTGTTTTTTTGTTTCTGGAAACAAAAAAGGAACAGAAACGCGTTTGTTTGCGTTTTTGTTCCAAAATTATTATTTTTGTTTCCAGAAACACATCTGGAACAAAAATAAGAAACAAAAAAAAAATTGTTTCTTGTTTATGGAACACATTTTAGAAACACTTTATTTTCTTCTTCTTTTTCTTCTCTATTTTTTTCTTCTTCTTTTTTCTTTCTTTTTTCTTTGGCCGGTCGCTCGCCTCGGCCAGGGCCGGCGACTGGCCGTCGAGGGCCAACGACGAAGTCGGGGGCCGGCGAACTCGCTGGAGCGTCGCCGGCCCCTGGCGAAGCTCGAGCTCGCCCAACCAAGGTGAGCCCGACCTCACGCCGGGCTGGGTGAGCTCGATCTTGCCCAAATCCGGCGAGCTCGGCCTCGCCGGATTTGGGTGAGCTCGAGCTCGCCTAGCTAAGGAGAGGCCGAGCCTTGCCGAGGGCCGGCGAGCCTCGCTGTGGCTGGGCGAGGCCACCAAGCCTTGCCGAGGGCCGGCGAGCCTCGCCGTGGCCGGGCGAGGCCGCGGCCCTCGTCGGCCGATCATCGGCCATGGCCGAGGCCAACGATCGGCCAAAAAAAGAAAAAAGGAAAAATAAATAAGAAAATAAGAAAGAAAATAGAAAAAATATTAAAAATAAAAGAAATAAAAAATAATACAATTTTACCAAACGTGTTTCTTTTTATTTTTTATTCCCGGAACAAGTTTACCAAACGCTTTTTTTGTTCAAAAATTGTTCCCCGGAATAGAAACACTTTTTTCTATTTCTGTTTCCTAGAACAATTTTTAAACAAAAATGTTACCAAACGCGCCTTATATAGATGAGTCATAGCACAAATGGACCAATCAAGGAAAGAAAAAATAGAATGTTCTAGAACGCTTAACTTAATGAAAAAGTAAAGGCATGTAATACGTGCCAAAAATTCAAGTTTTATGATTACCATATCTTGGGCATTAAATGAGGAGTGTAAGTCATTAGCTTTGGTGACCTTATGAAGATTTTGTAATGATGGTCAAAAGATTTACCTTGAAGAAGAAGTTAGTGACTTATGCTTGGTGTCCACTTGAAGATTTGGTAATGATGGCTCGAGATTTTCATTGGGGAAAAAGTAAATGACTCATGGCTTAAGTGTATCAATTGGAGAGTGACATCAAGAAATCACATCATTTCCCTAAGATTTAGATGCGCCACACAATCTTACTAGAAAGGCCACCTTTCCAAGAAGGCATGTCACCTTACCAATTAGACTTGCCACCTTAACTTTAGAGCCATGTCACTCCAAGAAATGTGATTAAGCCTTTTGGACAAGTAATAATAAGGATGGGTCCTATAAATAGAATGAGCCCCTCATTCATTCTCATCCTTGAAGGCTTCTTTGCACACCTCCTCTTTCTTCCTCTCTCTCAGCCTTCACATGCGTCCATCCTCACCAAACCATTCCTCAAGCTTTTGAAATCCATCCAAGTAAGTGAAATCTTTAACTTTTGATCAGGACAATAGGTTACGTCAAGTTTAGTTTTATGCTCACCCATGTAAGCCATGTGTATGTTGTAGTGTTCTTTTGTATAATTTGTTCATATTTGCATGCTTGAATGTGTTTAAGCCCCGGGAGGAGGACAAGGTTTGCTCGGCTTGGAATCGACGTTAAGTTGCGATGGCCTAAGGTTGTGAGGTCTTAGATCGACATTAAGGTGTGTCGGTTCTAAGTCACATTTGGTGCAGTGATCGCCTAAGGCTTCGAGATCTTGCACAACATCAAGACATGCCGATACTAAGTCTCTAGTGCAAGGATTGCCCAAGGTCATGAGGTCTTGAATCGGCATTAAGGCATGTCCATTCCAAGTCTTATTTGGTATAAGGATCACCCAAACCCACGAGGACTTGGTACGGCATTAAAGCATTCCAGTCCCAAGCCTCATTAAATGCAAGGATCGCCTAAGTTCATGAAGTCTTGGATAAGCATTGAAGCGTGCCAGTTCCAAGTCTTGTTAGTACAAGGATCACCCAAGCCTGCAAAGTCTTGGCAAGATATTAAAGCGTGCCGATTCTAAATCTTATTTGATATGGGGATTGACCAAGGCATGCGATTCAAGCCATGAGCCAAGAATTGTGCTCGATATGTTGTATGGTGCGGTAATGAGAATCATGGCTCACACACACTTAAATAAGCATGCCCTTGGGCCTTGTATATGTCAGCTAAGAAGAAATATAAAAAATCAGCTTGTGTGATATATGACGTGTGGTCACATAAAGTAATGTTAAATTATTTTAAACGTGTCTTGGCTACAGCAAAGTAAAATCCTTGAGGGAGATGTTCCATGAGCACACCCCGAAGAGGACATTATCGGGCTAGGATGAAGGATGGTCCAAGCGCATGCCTCTACCTAGACAACGCCTTATGTTGCCTCATTCATGAGAACGGGATGTCCTAGTTGAGTCAAAAAAATCCTTGGAAGTACGGGATGCCTAACTTGGTCGCCGAATACCCTGGTTGAGCCAAGAAACCCTTGAAAATATGGGATGCCTAGCCTGAGGCTAGATGCCCAGCTTGAAACTAAAAGCCCTTGAAAGTATAAGAAGAACCGTTTGAGATGGTTAATGAACTTATTATGTATGTTACTATGTGATGCTTGATAAGCTTGTTTGGTAAGTTGAAAAGAGATTACATGCAGATAGTTAAGAGATGGAAATGAATTTGCTATTAATCCGCCATCAACATTATATTGCGATTGTTGTATATGTTAGATTCAAGGATGAGATATCCTCCTAGTAAAAAATTTAGGGTGTTGACGCCTAAAATTAGGCTTTATTTTATTTGATTTTCGGATAATAAACAAAAAAAAAATGAAATAAAAGGAAAAGCAAAAACGGAAAAGAAGAAGCAGCCTCCGCATGGGCCCTCAGCCCATTTCCGCCTCGGCCCGGCCCCGCCATGTCGTCTCCTTCCTCGCGCCTCTGCAGAGCACGCGCAGGGGGCGCGACGGAGGGGAAGGACGGACGGACGGCGATGGGACGTGGAGCAGGGGGGCAGCTGGTGTCGGATGGGACGCCGGTTCGGCCGGCAACGGCCGTGGCGATCGGCGGTCGAAACTCCGTCGACCGGCCGCCCCTCGCCTATAAATACCTCCCCCCCGACGACGATGGAGGGGGCACCGAGATCGCGGAGGGAGAGAGGGAGCCAGAACGAGTCGCAACCCTTGGACACCCCACTGAGAGACTTCAAGGGGGCCGAGGGCTCGCGGCCTCGGATCTGAGCCCCGCCGGAAGGAGTAGAGAGAGAGAGAGAGACGCCGGAGAAGAAGAAATCCGTGGGAGGAGGTCGCATTGTCATCCCCCACCCTCGTCGCGCCATCACCGCGAACAGGTAATGTGCCGCCTCCGTCGCCGTCGCCATCTCCGTCACCGTCCAGTCCTGGTCGCTGCCGTAGCCGTCGTCGCCGTAGCAGCCGTAGCCGCCGCCGCTACCGTTGCCGCCGTAAGCCTCCCGTTTTCCCCCTTCGGCGCCGTGGATTCGCAAACCCTAGGGTTTGCGATTTCCGAGTCTGCGAGCCGGGTCATGCGCCGGATCCGGGTCGGGTAGGGTTCCGGAGGAACCGGGTCGTGGAGCAGGAAGGTGGGGCGGGTAGTCGGGCCGGGCCGGGTGTCCTCAAACGCCCGGCCACGGCGTCGTTTTTTAATTAAGATAAAAAAAAAATAAATAAATAAATAAATAAATAAATAAAAAGATAAAAAAAAAATCCGAGTCGGGCCCGCAACGCGGGGCCCGTCCTCATTCGGATCGGCCGGGTCGGACCCAACCCGCGGATCCGACCCGGGTCAGTTTTTATATAAAATAAATTTTTAAATAAATAAATAATATTTTATTTCAAAAATTAAAAAAAAATCAAAAATGTTTTATTTTCAAAAAATATTTAAAAAATTTTTTTTGTTTTTTTATTTTCCAAAAAATCGAAAATAAATAAATAAATAATTTATTTTCCAAAAATGTCAGAAAATATTTTAAAAATATTTTATTTTCCGAAAAATAAAAAAAAATCAAAAATATTTCATATTTTCCAAAAATGTCAAAAATCCAAAAAAAGGGCCAAAAATTCATGAAAAATCCAAAAAAATTCAGAAAAGGCCAAAAAGACTTGTATTTTTCCAAAAAATACCCAAAAATCCTTTTGTATCCAAAAAAATTTAGAAAATGACTCAAAAAATGTTTTTCCTCCCAAAAATGCATGGAAAATCCCTCAAACATCCAAAAAACCTCAGGGTTTAAATAAGATTAGGTACCGAAAGGGCATTAGTGATTAACTAGTGTAATCAAGTCCCCGATCCTAATTTCTCTCGGTTGCGCAGAGTGAGTATTTCTCCCGATACTTCACTTGGGTTTCTAATCAACCTACCCCAAATCGATTAGTGGCGACTCCATTTCAAAATTTGATTTACAGGTTAAAAACTTGAACCATTAAGTCGTGAATTGGTGGAATTGGGAGAGTCCGGGCTTAACTAAATTCAGCCGAGCCATTAGCCTCCTTAGGCGCCCGTACTCGATCACGGGCGCTCGAAAAAAAAGAGGTCGCGACAGCTTGGCGACTCCACTGGGGACTTTGAGGACTTAGGCCATTTAATCTTTATTTAAACGCTTTGCTGACTTGGTTTTTTTTTTTCTTTTGTGCAGGGTAATAGCTTAAAGTTTTTTTTATTCTGTCAAAATAAAATGTTTTGTGATTATAAACTGCTATGCATGCTTTACTGTTTTAAACACTACACATGGCACACACAACCCGGCCGCCGGACCTGGGCCGCCATAGGATTTCTAGGATGGTGTTAAGAAAGATACGACCTCGAACGCGAGACTGCGATGTAGAGGTTGCCTTTCTTTTCCCCGAATTTCTTAGCCGAGGTTAGAAGGGTATCCGCTAACGCGAGACCTGCGATGGCGGATACCTTTTTAATTCCATCAAACCTTCTGAGTTAGAAATCGAGCCGCACGTCCCATGCGCATGTCTTTGTGCTTGCCATTTTTCTTTAAAAGCAAAGTGATTCCTTTACTTTTACTCAATCTTTTTATTTGGCCCGTGGCAATGTAGGATAAACTTTTCAAGTCCCAGTTTATATGTGATGGGGAAAGACGATATCCAGTTCATTCCTGCTCCCAAGGCAGAGCTCTTCAGATGGTGGGGTCAATTAGATCAGTTTGCCCAGGAGCGCGTGAAGGCCAAAATTGGTCATCTCCTATCGTTGATCCAAATCACTGTTCGTCCTGAAGTCATACAAGCCATGGCACATTTTTGGTGCCCGAAGACAATTACTTTTATATTCGGTAGGTTTGAGCTAACCCCAACCCTAGAAGAATACAGCATCATCATTGGAATGCCTCTTGAGAAAAAGCTTGTCAAGCCATCGATAGGCGCCCTCCCATGGCGCAGTTAGCACGACTTTTAGGAACGAAATCCATGTCATGAGACAAATTCTTGAAGGCAACCATAATACCCGCCCACTAGAATTTATGAATGCCTGTTTCCAAAATCAGCCTATGACCCGAAAAGTGAGATTTTCCTCCTAGCCTTTTTCGAGCTCATCATCTTCCCCCATCAAAGAAATGCCATAACTCCCAAGATGGCATGGATAGTTGATCGAGATCTTAAGAGGGGGAATTATGTCAACATGATTTTAAACCGAAACATTCTTGTCTTTTAATCGTTTTAAAGACAACTCGGAGAAAATCATGCGAGCCTCTCTTGAAATTTTACAAGTCCGGTTCTTTTCTCACCTAAGCGAATTTCGAGACTTCATGCGATCGCTTTGAAACAAATGCTTTTGAAAATCCATTACAAAAATTTATGGTTTTAGGACCGTACATTCCCAATCAAAGCTGTTTAAATTGGGTAAGCTTCTTAAGAAACCCGGCTCCGAGGCATTCCAATGGTGTGCTGGTTGGTTCCATGAAAAAGGGCCCGCTTTGCTTACATGCGCACCCGCCCAATTCCGTTGCTCGGTCTCACTGCGCCATTCCCTACTACCCGTATCGGGTAGCACGACAATATGGAGCCCTTCAGGAGATCCCACCGCCTTTCAAGATGATGGTCCCTCCAGTTCTTTTCAACACAAGCCGTGACTATGAATTCGAAATTTCTACTGCTGAGGAAACATGGGACAAGTGCCATCGTAAAAGGATTATGATACCTGAAGGGCTTGAGGGAGAAGAAAAAACCCACCACGCCTCCATGTCCTACATCCACAACCATTGTATCCCGACAAGATGGAAGCCATTAGTCCCTCACTCAGTCAGCGAGAGTAGCCAGCACGAGCAAGCAGAGCTCATGGAGAGAGATTTGGGAATGGACTGGATGCACACCTCAGAACCAGTTCAAGGAAGTAGGCGTCCTCGCAAGAACAAGGCTCCCCGTCACATATAAATTAGCAATCATGTGCCCCTTAGTGTGAATAGTGTGAAAGTTTTGTCCCATCGTTTAGGGACTCTTGTTTAGTATCTAGTATTTCATCCTGTCTTTTCAATTTCAAGTTCTAGATGTTAGGAGTTGGCAGTCTATAAATCCTCTTTTGATAAATAAAAAAGCAGTTAGACCATTGTCATGGGTCAATCTTTGTTTACTTTCGTGCTCATTCATTGTTTTCACAACAAGCAGGTAATTATGAATCGCCGGCCACCAATCGCCCGTGATTGGCCTCATGCAATAGGACCCGATCAGAATGATGTACAAAATCGTCTCATTAACATTGAAGACGGCGTAGGACAGATGTCCATTGTCCTTCAACAACTCTCAAGACAAATGAAATCCACTCAAGCTGAGCCCAACTTTATAGTTGCCTCAAACACCGTCATGATGCCCGCAAATTTGCCAGAAAATAGCCAGCACCATAGACAATTTGAAAAGATCATGAAAAAGTTAAACCAGCTGCAGGAGCAGAATCCCATGGACCTGTCCAATTACACCGGCATTGAGATCCCTGAAAAACTCAAAACACCTGAATGCGAAAGGTATGCCGATACCTCCCGCCCAGAGACCTACTTGCAGGCCTACTTGGTCCGAAGGATGATTCAATCGTACCAATCAAACTTGACTGGCCCTGCCTTGCGATGGTACATTGTCAGGAAAATTAGTCCCCTTAAAACCTGGAGGGAACTAATTCATGTTTTTCACCAAGAGTATGATATTGACATCACCCCTGACATCACCTTGCCCTATGAAGAGCCAATGATCGCAGAGCACGAGGAGCTGTTAGTCGCTGAGATAGGGAAGGAACATGTCAATGAAGCCTT
Organism: Eucalyptus polyanthemos subsp. polyanthemos; assembly: GCA_017140185.1. Lineage (NCBI taxonomy): Eukaryota > Viridiplantae > Streptophyta > Magnoliopsida > Myrtales > Myrtaceae > Eucalyptus > Eucalyptus polyanthemos. The sequence continues at coordinate 43,693,176 of CM029464.1, read as the reverse complement.
GCATAATAAATGGGCAGCTGAACAACACCCTGTTATTGAAAAATTTCCCACTAGGAAAGGTAAGGAGCCTTTGTACGAGGTCATAGAATCAGAGCCTGTTCAAGAGCGGGGCACGACTGGACAACTCCCCAAGCTTACTCCAAGAGCTAGGGTCCAAAGAATACCAACCCCTATCAATCTGGAAAGTGAATCAGATAGTGAAACTCTAATGTCTCTCACTTCCCTTGACAGAATCAAGTTAGCAAAACGAAGGGCCTTATTCAAAAGGTCTGGACCAAAAGCCAAGAAAAGAACGCCTAAGCAGGTCGATTCAGCATCTACCGACGAGCCACCGTACCAAAGCTTTGAACATTCCCAAGAATACAACTTTGAGGGCCACCATCCTCTAGAGTACAATCCTGAAGACTTCCCGGCCCTAGAATACAATCCCAAGGACTTTCGGCGTTATTTCGACAATGAAGCGATGATTCATCGTATAAGCTGTTTCCTACTCTCATCCGGAGATGAAGGCCCGTCGAAGAAGAAGCATACATCTTTATCCGCTACGATCCTAACGAAGTACTAACGACCATGAGGATAGCTTCAATACTTTATCCTCATTTGGAAATTTTGACCAAGAAGAAAGCAATGGGGTAATCTCGGTAGAATCCAACTTCCCTGAAACAGAAAAATTCACCACTACAACAGATATGCAGTGGGAAAACCAGCGGCCTAGCCAAGACATACCCGGCTCGTCTTGCCCTCGTAGGATCATGACCCCCATAGAAATGTGGATACCCGATCTCTGCAAGTATAACGGCACAACTTGTCCTGTGGCCCACTTGCAATATCTCCATGCGGAAATGAGTCGGTACTATGGCCCGATGTCATTCACAACTCAGGCATTCCAAGAAACTCTTACGGGGTCTGCATTGCAATGGTTCATCACGGAAAATATTTATCTCTTAAAGGATTGGAATGAGCTGACTTCCACATTCTTGCATCAGTACCAAAACCAAATTGGAACTGAATTGCCTTGTGAAAGTTTAGCTCACTTCACAAGAAGACCAATGGAGGATTTCCAAGCATACGTAGGGAGGTGGAGAGCTTTCATGATGCAAACCTGCCCTCAACTGGCTGAAGAGGAGTTAATGAAGCAGTTCATAGAAGCTTTGTCCTACAAGCATCGCTGTTGGCTGCATGGGTTACACTTCCATAGCTTCAGCGAGGTAGTCATCGCATGCGAATACTTCGAGTCTACTGAAGGCGAGGAATTCAAACACGCTTAGCTTCAAGACCAGCACTATCAAAGCACTCCTTTACACAGGAGTTTTCATGGGTTTTACTCGTTTTTATAATTTCATGTTTCTTACCCTGTCTGGTGTGCTACTATTGTATTTTCCATTCCAAGTACTCTATTGTACAGTTATAATATTTTGTTTTAAGAGCATGAGGCGGTACTCCAAACTAGCCCAGTGATGTTATCCAACCATGAAAAGAAAATATCATCCAAGGAGAAATCGAAATTTGGGCTTCCTCATGCTTTTTCTCCCCAAAGACGTATTTTGAAAATAAAAAATATTTCATCACCCAAAAGCTTTTGTTAGAACAAGATGATAAATTTAACCATGTTTGTCTTTTACGACTCATTCACTTCATGTCTTAGAAGATCATTCCCATCCCCTTTGACTTAGTGTGACATGGGGCATTTGAAGCAAGTGCATCAGGCGAACTCATCAAATTCAAAGACACCCTGCCAAGAAAACAGGGGCAAATAGAAAGAATCATCCTACACCAAAAGAGGGTAAGTCTTATCCTCTGAATATAATTTGGAAATGATGTCTTCGCTTTTCTATTTACAGGATACAAAAGATGAGACGTAATAGGTACAGGCATAGAGTTGAGATCGAAGCATCCATGACATACCTCACTCCTGCCCAGCTCCATCCTAAGCTAAAAGACTATCTTGTCGCACGACGCGCCCAAACGGCTAGATGTTACAGTATCAACTTCAACATAAGGAATGAGTTTCTCCTCTTCCTTTTAAGTGATTACTGTCAACAGGGAGAAAATCTAGACAGTCAAGGCAATCTATAGCCCCACACCCTGGACAATGACTTTGGAATTTAGAAGCTTCACTCCAGATGCATATTCTCGCAAGAAGTAATAAGAGAATTGGAGGTTTTGATTGTCCATCTCAGATTCCATAGAAGCTTGAAGTACATGACTTTGCTCAATGCTGCTAATGGTCATATAGTCAAAGACAGAAGGAAAAATTCCATAGAAGGAAGGCGTTGAAGATGAATCAATGACTAGCAATCATGCATACATGGTCATAAATGAGGGAGGCCAATTGAAGGAAACATTGAACTATGCCAAGATAAAAGGGTCATCATCGACATTCAAATATCTTTAGGAGCTAGCACATACAAACTCTGGAGGAGGGTAATTTGGTATCGTTTCCAATACTCCTGCTGTCTAAACCCGCTTTTGACATATTTTCCCTATTTGACAGGAAGCGTCACAACTCAAGAACCAAACTCAATGATTAGATTTGACAAATCAATACTGGCCAAGCTAGTATACAAAAATGGCTTGCATCGAATTCACTTGACTTCGTGTAACGGGACATGCCATCCATAAGAAAATAATTGACTTGATAAAGTGGAAGACATGAGACTTCATGTCCTCCTTGTACTTCAGGTTCACCCAATCATCTGCAAACCAGTGAAGGGTAAAGTTGTATCAATTCCAGTTATTCGACTCTTGAAAGAGTTCATGACTAACACATTCCCTCTTGTTTGTTGCAGGATCACTTGACTGTTAAAAGCAAAGATAACAAATCAATGAGAGGCATGACAGACTCTCCCAAGCAAAACGGCATCTCAAGTATTGCCAAAGCAAATGACAGAGATCCTTCAAGCCTCAATTCACCTTTAATTTTGGCCATGTTGATTGATCCATTTTTAGCTTCTCCTCTGCAAAAGGCAAGAGTAGAAATTCTTAATCAGATTCCCAATCCCTGGTTGATCATTCATATGTCATGTCCCTAACCAATAGGGATAACCATCAGCACCCCTTTGTAAATAACTCTTTTAATTGTTCAAATTTCAACACATTTGTGAATACCGTTCCGCCAAGTAAACACCCCTAAAGCTGTTAATAAGTTCTTCTTGAGTAAAAAGCCATTCATTTATTTTGAGAGTACAAACTCCATCACATCATACACTGCATCCATTTTCTAAGTAAATTCTGCATAATGATTTTGTCTGTCTAAAATCATTGATTCCATTGAGAATTATTAGAATAGACAGCTAATTGAAGAATACAAGATTGATTGAGCATGTTGGATGAGGCACGTCAGAATGATGGCAGGCAAGCCATATCCTACACACAATCCCCCATCTATACACTTGTGAGATGAGTGCAGAAAATTCCATGACTACAGGGTAAAGAGTTCTCTCGCGAATAGTACGATGATCAAAGCAGTGAGAGGCACTCCATCGCTCACTTTGAGCCCCATACACTGACAAATTTCTACTATACTCTCGACAAAGAACCACCCCACACTGGGGCAAGTCAAAAGCAAATCAACATCACAAGGTGAGAAAGGGGATAGAAATTTTCTTGCTCGCACTTGCATCAATCTTTGAGTGTCTTTATTACATATGAACACTCGCGTTAATTTAAGTGCCCTAGAGTCATGAAGAGCAATTCTTTATTTACGCACTTGTATCCATTGTACAACTCAATTGAGTCTGTAAATCCACCCTCACATTGAGGCAAAGTAGAAGCCACTGTCGTTTAGCAACATAATTAAGAGTGCCAACAAAAGATGAAGACTCCATAGTCTAATGAAGGCGTTTGCTTGAACTCGCCAAGATCATTTCCTCAAGCAACAAGAGTAAAAACTGGGGCATAAAAAAGCAGTGTACCTGGTAAAAGCAAGGTCAATGCCCATGAATGAAAAATTGAGATGAGAAATTGGGGCATGAAAAAAGCAGTGTGCCTGGTAAAAGCAAGGCCAATGTCCTAGACAAAAACACAATCATTTGTATTCCCAAAAGAAATTGTTGTGGTCCATAGAGCATTCATCGGACCGTGAGAAGAAAGACCGGTGACGAATGCCAAGGCAATCACCAGTTCTCACCCTTTTACACATGAGCCAAATCTATGTTGCATCCCATTGTAAAAGTCTCTTCAGACTAGGGGCACTTCAATTAATGTAAGATTTCATATGTCTATAAACCTCGCTCGAAGAAGTACGGGCAAGATTACTCTATCTCTTTTCGCAGGATTCTTGACTTCCAAGCCCGGAGACAATTGTGCAACACTCCGTTCATAAGCCTTGACCTTGATGGTCCCCTTCGATGAGCCATTGGCCAAGATTTCATCACAATTTCAACAAAGACCTCTCACATTGGTAAAATCGTACTGTTTGTGAGAATACTCGGACCCCTGTTGACATGATGACAGTGAGATAGTGTGGTCCTTATAAATCCTGCATCAATGGTCAGGATAGCCTTCTCCATGAGAATGAGTGGAAAGTCCTTTTAGACTGAAAGTCCCTCATCTGGCATGCTCAAAGCATCTATATTCCGAATAAATGTTGTCTTTCAAAATCTTCCCCAATGGAATTCGAACGATACAAAAATGATAAAATTATCATGCATAAATCACGTTTGAATTTATGAATTTACATTATATACAATCATGCGTGCATATTGTGCAAATAGCGAACATACTCTCAAAGATCAGAGATATTGCCAGGTAAGCATATTCTAATCCCCATTTGTCTTAAAGTACCTACCACTGTCCAGGTACTCTCTTCTTGACACTCGACCTATTCGAGTCGTCCCTTGAGTTTGGGTGCTTGCAACTATCTAAGTATCTCATTGTCTTTAAATACCCACCACTTGCTGAGTACTCCCCCTTATTAACACTCGCCCCGTTCGAGTTGTCCTCAGAGTATTGATATTTGCGACTGCCCAAGTATCCTCTTGTCTTTGAGTACCGGCCACCGTTCGGATACTCCATTTTCCTAACACTCGACCTGTTCGAGTTGTCCCCAAAGTATTGATACTTGTGACTGACCAAGTATCCATTTATCGTTAAATACTTGCTGTTGTCCAAGTACCCCCTTTGTCTTGAAGTACCTATCACTGTCCAAGTACTCTCTTATTAACATTCGACTTATTCGAGCTGTCCCTTGAGTTTGGGTGCTTACTGCTGTCTAAGTACCCCATTGTTTTTTAGTATCCACCGCTTGCCGGGTGCTCCCCCTGTTGACACTCAGCCTATTCAAGTCGTCCCTTGAGTTTGAATGCTTGCAACTGTCTCAGCATCCCATTACCTTTGAATACCAGCCACTGTTCGGATACTCCCTTTTCCTGACACTCGACCTGTTCGAGTTGTCCCCAGAGTATTGATACTTGTGACTGACCAAGTTTCTGTTTATTATTGAATACCTACTGCTGTTTAGGTATCCCCATATCATCAAGTACCCATCGTTGTCCAGGTACTTCCTTTGCATGACACTCAGCCTGCCCGAGTTGTCCCCAAATAATATAGCAGCTGTTCAAGCATTCCATTGCCTTGCTTGGCACCGCCGTCCAGGTATGTTTTCTAGCACTTGGGCCAGCCTGAGTGGTCCCAGATCATATCACTAAATACTTGTGTTCATCCAAGTATTCCAGTGCTTTGTACACCTGTGGCTATCCAGGTGTCCCACCTCTTTAAGTGCCTGTAACAATCCAAGTAAGCCTCGTACCACAGTCTAGTTTATAATGTCAGGAGGTGAGAGACCTTCATGAATATCCCAGGTACGTCCTCGATATTCCCAATTACCAGGAGGTGAGAGACCTTCACGAATATGCGGGGCACGCCCTCGATATTCCCATTTACTAGGAGGTGAGAAACCTTCACGAATATGTGGGGCACGCCCTCGATATTCCCATTTACCAGGAGGTGAGAAACCTTCATGAATATGCGAGGCACGTCCTTAATATTCCCAATTACCAGGAGGTGAGAGACCTTCACGAATATCCCAGGCACGCCCTCGATATTCCCAATTACCAGGAGGTGAGAGACCTTCACAAATATCTCAGGTACGCCCTCGATATTCCCATTTACCAGGAGGTGAGAGGCCTTCACGAATATGCGGGGCACGTCCTCGATATTCCCAATTACCAGGAGGTGAGAGACCTTCACAAATATGCGGGGCACGCCCTCGATATTCCCATTTACCAGGAGGTGAGAAACCTTCATGAATATGCGAGGCACGTCCTCAATATTCCCAATTACCAGGAGGTGAGAGACCTTCACGAATATCCTAGGTACGCCCTTGATATTCCCAATTACCAGGAGGTGAGAGACCTTCACGAATATCTCAGGTACGCCCTCGATATTCCCATTTACTAGGAGGTGAGAGGCCTTCACGAATATGCGGGGCACGTCCTCGATATTCCTAATTACCAGGAGGTGAGAGACCTTCACGAATATCTCAGGTACGCCCTCGATATTCCCATTTACCAGGAGGTGAGAGGCCTTCACGAATATGAGGGGCACGTCCTCGATATTCCCAATTACCAGAAGGTGAGAGACCTTCACGAATATCTCAGGTACGCCCTCGATATTCCCATTTACCAGGAGGTGAGAGGCCTTCACGAATATGCGGGGCACGTCCTCGATATTCCCAATTACCAGGAGGTGAGAGACCTTCACGAATATTCGGGGCACGCCCTCGATATTCCCATTTACCAGGAGGTGAGAAACCTTCATGAATATGCGAGGCACGTCCTCAATATTCCCAATTACCAGGAGGTGGGAGACCTTCACGAATATCTCAGGTACGTCCTCGATATTCCCATTTCTCAGGAGGTGAGAAACCTTCATGAATATCCAAGGTACGTCCTCGATATTCTTATTGCCAGAAGGTGAGAGGCCTTCACGAATATATGAGGCACGTCCTCGATATTCCAACTACCAGGAGGTGAGAGACCTTCATGAATATGCGAGGCACGTCCTCGATGTTCTCACTACCAGGAGGTGAGAGACCTTCACGAATATCTCAGATACGCCATCGGTATTCCCATTTACCAGGAGGTGAGAGACCTTCATGAATATGCGAGGCACGTCCTCAATATTCCTAATTACCAGGAGGTGAGAGACCTTCACGAATATATGAGGCACGTCCTCGATATTCCAACTACCAGGAGGTGAGAGACCTTCACGAATATATGAGGCACGTCCTCGATATTCCAACTACCAGGAGGTGAGAGACCTTCACTAATATATGAGGCACGTCCTCGATATTCCAACTACCAGGAGGTGAGAGACCTTCACGAATATACGAGATCCATCCTCAATATTCCCACTACCAAGAGGTGAGAGACCTTCACGAATATCCCAGGTATGCCCTCGATATTTCCCAATTGCCAGGAGGTGGGACACCTTCACAAAAATCCAAGGTATGTTCTCAGTATTTTCAATTATCAAGTACCCCTTCGATACTTGTGATCATCCAAGTATCCCCAAAGAGTTTGTACCTGTGATCATCCAAGTACCCCTTCAATACTTGTGATCATCCAAGTATCTCCAAAGAGTTTGTACCTGTGATCGTCCAGGTACCCCTTCGATGCTTGTGATCATCCAGGTATCCTCCAAGAGTTTGTACTTGTGATCATCCAAGTACTATCTCCCAACAAGCAAATGCCCTGAGAAAGGTCGGCGCATCTCCCGTCAAGGCGACCGAAGAAAGGTTCGGGTCTTAGACAAAACCAACTTATTGCTCCAACATGCGACCGAAGAAAGGTTCGGGTCTTAGACAAACCAACTTATTGCTCTAACAGGCGACCGAAGAAAGGTTCGGGTCCTAGACAAACCAACTTATTGCTCTAACAGGCGACCGAAGAAAGGTTCGGGTCCTAGGAAGGCAATTCCCCGTCAAGGCGACCGAAGAAAGGTTCGGGTCCTGGAAAAGCAATTCCCTGTCAAGGCGACCGAAGAAATGTTCGGGTCCTAGACAAACCAACTTATTGCTCCAATAGGCGACCGAAGAAAGGTTCGGGTCTTGGAGAAGCAATTTCCCGTCATGGCAACCGAAGAATGGTTCGGGTCCGAGACAAACCACCGATTACTCCGACAGGCGACCGAAGAATGGTTCGGGTCCTGGAGGAGCAATCTCCCGTCAAGGCGACCGAAGAAAGGTTCGGGTCCTAGACAAATCACTAATTGTTTTAACAGGCGACCGAAGAATGGTTCGGGTCCTGGAGAAGCAATTTCCCGTCACGGTGACCGAAGAATGGTTCGGGTCCGTGACAAACCACTGATTGCTCCAAATAGGCGATCGAAGAATGGTTCGGGTCCTGGAGGAGCAATCTCCCGTCAAGGCGACCGAAGAAAGGTTCGGGTCCTAGACAAATCACTAATTGTTTTAACAGGCGACCGAAGAATGGTTCAGGTCCTGGAGAAGCAATTTCCCGTCACGGCGACCGAAGAATGGTTCGGGTCCGTGACAAACCACTGATTGCTCCAAACAGGCGACCGAAGAATGGTTCGGGTCCTGGAGGAGCAATCTCCCGTCAAGGCGACCGAAGAAAGGTTCGGGTCCTAGACAAATCACTAAATGTTTTAACAGGCGATCGAAGAATGGTTCGGGTCCTGGAGAAGCAATTTCCCGTCACAGCAACCGAAGAATGGTTCGGGTCCGTGACAAACCACTGATTGCTCCAAACAGGCGACCGAAGAATGGTTCGGGTCCTGGAGGAGCAATTTCCCGTCGAGGCAACCGAAGAAAGGTTCGGGTCCTAGACAAATCATTGATTGTTTTAACAGGCAACCGAAGAATAGTTCAAGTCCTGGAAAAGCAACCTCCTCATATCACCAAGTAAGATGACGCCTTGATACTTGCCTAAGCTCGGGGTTCACACCCTACCTCACTCACTCCCGGTAAGTAACTACATGTATCTTCTTATCTGTCTTAGAATATATAATGTTATATTGCTCTTTTTACATAGGATAATAAGTCTCAAATAAAATATAATCCACTACGCATATATAGCCAAATTTTAGGCATCATTTTGTCTTTGAATGCAACCTCTGCGAGCTCACCTTCAAAGAGGGGCAGCTGTTGACGCCTAAAATTAGGCTTTATTTTATTTGATTTTCGGATAAAAAAAAACGAAATAAAAAGGAAAAGCAAAAACGGAAAAGAAGAAGCAGCCTCTGCATGGGCCCTCGGCCCATTTCCGCCTCGGCCCGGCCCCGCCATGTCGTCTCCTTCCTCGCGCCTCTGCAGAGCACGCGCAGGGGGCGCGACGGAGGGGAAGGACGGACGGACGGCGATGGGACGTGGAGCAGGGGGGCAGCTGGTGTCGGATGGGACGCCGGTTCGGCTGGCGACAGCCGTGGCGATCGGCGGTCGAAACTCCATCAACTAGCCGCCCCTCGCCTATAAATACCTCCCCCCCCCCCCCCGACGACGATGGAGGGGGCACCGAGATCGCGGAGGGAGAGAGGGAGCCAGATCGAGTCGCAGCCCTTGGACACCCCACTGAGAGACTTCAGGGGGGCCGAGGGCTCGCGGCCTCGTGGCGAGCCCCACCGGAGGAGTAGAGAGAGGGAGAGAGAGGCGCGGAGAAGAAGAAATCCGCGGGAGTAGGTCGACTGTCATCCCCCACCCTCGTCGCGCCATCACCGCGTTGTCGTGGTAATGTGCCGCCTCCGTCGCCGTCGCCATCTCCGTCACCGTCCTCGCCTCCGTTCGCCGGTAAAGCCGTCGCCGCCGCCGCTACCGTTGCCGCCATAAGCCTCCCATTTTCCCCCTTCGGCGCCGCGGATTCGCAAACCCTAGGGTTTGCGATTTCCGAGTCTGCGGATCCGAGCCGGGTCATGCGCCGGATCCGGGTCGGGTCATGGGTTCCGAGGGAACCGGGTCGTGGAGCGAGGAAGGTGGGGCGGGTAGTCGGGCCGGGCCGGTGTCCCCAAACGCCCGGCCACGGCGTCGTTTTAATTAAAAAAAAAAAAAGATAAAAAGATTTTAAAAAAAAATCCAGTCGGGGCAACGCGGCCCATCCTCATTCGGATCGGCTGGCCGGGTCGGACCCAACCCACGGATCCGACCCGGTCAGTTTTTATATAAAATAAATTTTTAAATAAATAAATAATATTTTATTTCAAAAATTAAAAAAAAAATCAAAAATGTTTTATTTTCAAAAAATATTTAAAAAATGTTAAAAAATGTTTTATTTTCCAAAAAATCGAAAATAAATAAATAAATAATTTATTTTCCAAAAATGTCAGAAAATATTTAAAAAATATTTTATTTTCCGAAAAATCAAAAAAATCAAAAATATTTCATATTTTCCAAAAATGTCAAAAATCCAAAAAAAGGGCCAAAAATTCATGAAAAATCCAAAAAAAATTCAGAAAATGCCAAAAAGACTTGTATTTTTCCAAAAAAATACCCAAAAATCCTTTTGTATCCAAAAAAATTTAGAAAATGACTCAAAAAATGTTTTTCCTCTCAAAAATGCATGGAAAATCCCTCGAACATCCAAAAAACCTCAGGGTTTAAATAAGATTAGGTACCGAAAAGGCATTAGTGATTAACTAGTGTAATCAAGTCCCCGATCCTAATTTCTCTGGTTGCGCAGGAGTGAGTATTTCTCCCGATACTTCACTTGGGTTTCTAATCAACCTACCCCAAATCGATTAGTGGCGACTCCATTTCAAAAATTGATTTACAGGTTAAAAACTTGAACCATTAAGTCGTGAATTGGTGGAATTGGGAGAGTCCGGGCCTAACTAAATTCAGCCGAGCCATTAGCCTCCTTAGGCGCCCGTACTCGATCACGGGCGCTCGAAAAAAAAGAGGTCGCGACATAGGGGTCTTACTTACTGAGTCCCTCGACTCACTCCCTTATTTTTCAAACTTGTAGGCATGGAAGTCTCACATTAGTTTTGGGATCTGCAGTTACGCTAGAAGAGATAGGAATTCCCCTGGCCTACACGGATACTTATGATGTGATGTAAAAAAAGAAAGAGGGTCCACAGAGAAAGGGACTTGTAAATATACTATTGTAATATAAAGTAGTGTGGTATGTGTGATATATATCACAGTCTTCTAGTTGTTGTTTGTCTGAGGAGTTCGTTTGTTCACGTTTTGGCGTGTGCATATCAACACAATAAAAAAAATCGGGATGGCGACAAGTTTGGCATGTCGCAAAAATAACTCCGTACCTCGTGACCCTAGAGATGGAGTTGGGTTCATTACATAAATTGTGATCTAGTCACCGAGTCCTTCCTTGAGCTTGCATGGGAATGCAAGACTTGACATTTTGGTATGAAGAGGAGTTGCTTAATACCAAGGGGCAACACAAGTGCCACGATTCAAAGTGCTATGCAAGTACCGCAATTCAAAGAGGGCGAGTCATTCGAGAATCCACCATAGGATGGTGCTTGTGGAAGATCAGTACTTTTGGCCGCACCTACTCAAAGACATGGAGGTTTATGCGAGGACTTGTCTTGTATGTCGATAAGACAAGCTAGAGCAACATTCCTTGGTAGAGATCCTAAGCCCCTTCTCATCCCAAAGTGTCCATCAAAGAGCGTCTCTATGGACTTCATAGTGAATTTTCCTAAGTCTGAAAGGTGACTAACTCTTATGTTCATGGTGGATTGACATTTGTGCTTGCTATGAAAGATTGTCTGGATGAGGAGGCAGCTCAACTATTCATAAAGCACATTGTCAACTATTTTGGATCGAACTCTTCAATCTACTGGGTTTGGATCTAAACTGCTCCATGAGTCTCCATATCCATACTAACGGTCAAACAGAGAGGGTGAATGTGCTCCCAAAGTTGTGTCTTCGACATCATGTAAGCACAATGCGAGCAAATTTGGAAAAACTAACCGACGTAACCCATTTTTATTTCAACTTGCAACAAAGTGAGTCCACAAGCTAGAGCCTTTTTGAAATCGTGATAGGACATCAACCACTCACTCTGAGTACAGTTTCAACGGGCTATCGAGGGAGTAACCCATTCGAGTACAAGTTTGCTAATGAGTGACATGAGCAAGCAAACTTGGCGTAGACTTGGCATGAAGTTGTCCACATAAGGCCTTAAAGCACATGAAGATTTGGGCCAACATTAAGCTGTTGGATATTTTCAGTAGTTTTGAAATATTTATTAGAAATTATGATCGTCATAAAAGTTATCATTTTTGTAACGGCTTTTTCAACGGTCATATAACGGCTTTCTAATGGTTGTATAACGGTCGTCTAACGGCTTTATAACTTTTGATTTATTACTTCATAAACTCTTCATAATTTTATAACGGTCATTTTTTTAATTACCAATTGATTTATGATGATCTCCTAACAGCTCTATCTTTTTCTTGGTTAAATATAAATTAAACTTCAAATCACAATCCAAGAATACACAACATGTTCTCATATATTTCCTTTTCTTTTAGCTGGGTTATACACAAAAGTTGTTATGTTTCCTTCTAATATTCAGTGCGGAGTATAGAAGAAAGTTTGTTGTATCTTGGGAGGATAGCCGCCGAAGCTTTACGCACCGAGTTTCGTACTCTAAGGGGTGGAATTATCCTTAAGGATAGTGTTTGCACGTCTTAGACATTTCATTTTATTTTCTAATATTTTTTGTAATGTATTTCCAATTATTATTATTATTTTATGTATTCTAATACTTTTTTCCAACAAAAGCGACGACATGTGCAGTACCAAGTTGAAGACTAGGTCCTTTCCAAGCTAGACTTGATTCTTGGATATAAAAATATGCATAAAGGGTTCATTCGTAGTTATGAAGGGTCATTCCAAGTATTGCAATGAGTCATGATTGTAACATACAAGCTGTAGCTCCTGCTAAAACTAAAGGCATATTCAATGTTCTATGTTAGTATGCTTAAGCTTTTTCATGTAGATGAGGAAGACCCAAACTGAGAGCTACAAATGCAACACTTGGCGCAAAAATCTTGTATGACCGTGATCCCAACCTCATTATGGCAAATTGAGTCATATGGAAGTGATATCGTGCACTAAAGCAAGAATGCTTTGTTCATAAAAATGGTCTTCTAGAGAGTGAAATTAGTTGGGAACTCGCGGGAGCTCTTTGGCGATTCAAGAAGTAAATCAATGCCTCCCAAACCTAAGATGCGACAAGGGCGTCGCTCGATTAGGTGGTGAAGAATGTCACGGTCCAGAGGTTGCCCATGCTCAAAGGACCACGAATCATCTGATAAAAACGGGCAAGCCTCTCTAGTGTTCTCTAGAATGTTTCTAAGGGCAAGCATTATTGTAGTTGTGTATTATTGTAGAGCATTCCTATAATAAATGCGGAAAGTTAGTAGATTGGGAGATGTAATCTCTACCATTAGAGCAATGAGAGATATATGGTTGTAATTCGAGGGGCATTTGTAAATAAAGAAATCTCCTCTTCCTCCTCATTTCTAGCACCTCACAAGCGAAATACAATTCCAAAACTTCTCTCTGGAGTTTATCTCTCTACGATCTTTGAGAAGAAATTGTTAAGACTGGACGAGTAAGGAAACATTAAATCAATTGACTCATGACAAGTTTCAACATCATACTAGCCTCCCAAGGAATTATGGACAAGAATACAGCATATTCAATCCTCCCCCCAAAATCCATTTATTCCTATAGAGTGTGTGCAATAATGCCCTACCAACGAAGGACAATCTCTACCGCAGAAAAATGGTACCTAATCCACTTTGTTTATTGTGCCATCAAGCCCCATAATCCCATGTATACCTCCTCATTATATGCGATCGGACGAAACAAATTTGGTCAGACTCTTGACTAAATATCGGTAGCTCACCAACAAGCATAACAAGAATTGAAAAGTGGCTTATGGAGAACCTAACTTACTTATTAAGAGACCCATCCCTCATGGCTAACACTCTTTGGTTGATTTGGAAGGAAAGAAAGGCATTTCAAAATCGCAAACCAATGCCTAATCATATAGTCAAAGAAGCAATCAACATGCAAAAGTACTACATGAATCAGAACCTCGGCAAGAGGCCAAAGTGGCGTCTCACGGGCAAGCTTAGTGGTAGGGGTGAGCATGGTCCGGGTTGGTCCCGGCCACCCCCTAACCCTAGGACTAACCCGTACAGTGTCGGTCCTCAATTTTTAGGATTGAGGACCGACCCTATTGAGCTTGGGACCAAGGACTGGACCGACCCAATGGATTCGGTCCGGTTCCAGGGTCAACCCGGGACCAATCGATAATTTTTTTCGTCTTAATTTTTATACTTCCTAAAAAAACAAACTCACAAATTCAAATTACACATCCATCGATAATACGGCATTATGCAACTAAACTATAAATACCAATACATATTTAGCAAATTTAAGATGACACAATAATAGAAATTTCATACCTGCTAACCGCTCATTGAGATATGAGACAAGATGAAAAGTTCTTATAATCATCTATCTTTAATATTTATAACATCATATGCAAAAGCGTTTTCCTGCACTTGATCATGTAGAATCCACTCAACCAAAAAATGAGTTTCACACCACTTGACTAGCATTTGATCATGTAGAGTCCACTCAACCAAAAAATTAGCTTCACATCACTTGACTAGCAAATCACCGTAGCAACTGCAATACTACTCTACTCTTCAAAAATTTCCACCATTTGACACAAATTGAAAAGTAAAGTGCAGGTGAAATTCATTAGTAAAATACAATTAGACCATAAAAGTTCAAAATACTTATATAAACCATGAATATATAACTTCACATCTTGTTAATTCACTTGAACTTCTAAACACCCGAAAACAAAACAAACGACACATAATTAATACTCAACAAAAGTTTTAAATTGAAATTACTATTAGTGATATTGATAGAACATGTCAATATAATATAATATAACATACATTTTACTTAGGTTTGAATATATAAAAGAATTATAAATAATATAATATAATATAATATACGGGGTTGGTCCAGGGTTGGACCAACCCAAAACTCTTAGGAACGAGGACCAATCTGCACAGTGTTGGTCTTGGAATTTCAGGATCAAGGACCGATCCAGTCCCCTTGGGAACCGGACCAAGACCAGCAGGGTTGGGCCGATCCAAGATCAGTCCAGGGTCGACCCTAGACCGCTGCTCACCCCTACTTAATGGTTGGGGTGTGTGAGACTCCAAAGGGTTTCTCATGATTGGTTTCACCAAAAAAAAAAAAAAAAAATCCATGCTCCTTTAGTCCTTGTTGTAGAAACTCTAGCTATTAGGGAAGGTTAACTAAACTTGAAGAGGATTGACGGACGTTGTACTTTTGAAGGTGTTTTGTGTCGAGAGAGTTCTAGTCCACAGGTGTCATTGAATCCGATAGCCTCTCAACCGTGCAATATATTATGAGCCAAGAATGCCCATGGCCCATTTGGTCTATCATGGAGTGCAAATAGACTCCGGCCGAGATGGCAAGAATTTCCTCAATCTTTTTTCTCTAGAAACGCTAATCAGATTGCAGGCTTGGTGGTGAAGGTCCATCCAATTGACTTGCTTTGCCCACCAGCAATCCAACCCACCATTCCTTTCGCTCTTCGTCATGTCATGATGCCGGACGCTCCACTATTTTAAGTTAGGGTTAGTAATATAAGCAACCTATCTCTTGACCGAGAATATAAAAAAGAGAAGAAAAGTCAAATTCCTCTGGCCACGCTACCGACTCGATCCAGCCACGTTCCATCTTCCTCCTTTTCCTCGGTTTCTTCGACCTCATAATTTCACCATCGCCCATCTTCATTTCTCCTCTCTCTCTCTCTTCCCTACCAAGATGGGCCTTTCATGGAGCAACCCCAGAAGAAGAAGCTACGCATACCCACCGCCCCCGCCCCATCTGCCACCGCCTCATCACCACCCGTACTACTACTCCGCGGACCCCCACCACCCTCCTCCTCCGCCCCTCCCGCCGCCGCCGCCGCCGCCGCCGAATGGCTACTTCTCCGCCCCTCCTTACCCTCCGCCCCACCATCACCCCGCTTACCCTGCGTACCCTCCTCCGCTGCCCTCCTACTGCGGCCCAGTCTCGTACAGCTCGTGCGGCTACTCGGGCCCCGTGGTGGGTCGGGTCGGCCACCACCCCTACTACGCGAATCAGGCCAGCGGGTGGCCCGCGGTTCCGCCCGCGACGGCGACGGCGGCGGCGGCGGCGGCGGTGGCGGCGCCTCCGACGGCCTACGTGGAACATCATCAGAACGCCAAGAAAGTGAGGAACGTGGTGAATGTGCACAAGGACACGATCAGGATCGAGATCGACGAGCACGACCCGAATTGCCACCTGGTGTCTTTCTCGTTCGACGCGTTACATGATGGAAGGTGCTGGATCCCTTTCTTCCCCTTAGTTGCCGTTCGCTAGATTAAATGGAAGTTGGTAGTTATGGTCGTTTTGGGTGATTCGCGAGTTAAATTTGGTCGTGATGTTTGTAGAATTACTTGGTGTTGTGAGTCATAGCTTAGAAAGCGCGAGGCAGACGTGTTTGGACTTGTGATTGGCTCGTCATATGATGACAAAGCGATTGAATTAGCTAGGATGTTGAGTGAATGTTATGATGGAGTGGGGTAGTAGATAGTGGACAGCCAATTCATGGTAATGAAAGAAACCAGAATCCGGCAATATATAGAATCTGTTTGGTTTAGGTTTTACGAGTCATGATGCAGATGGGATACAAGTTAACTGGGATTTAGAGACTTCAATGAAAAGAACGTGTTTGATATTTTGATCATATGTATACACGGAATGACTTGCGAGAAAATATCCCTGGTCAGATGTTGTTTCTCTTTTTACAGAGGAGACTAGAAGAGTTTTGCTCTGGTGTGCACATCATGTGTTTTGAAATTGTAGAGGATCTTATGAGGCTCTGGATCAAAAACCTGTTTAGTATTGGAGAGATTAAGAAACATGGCATATTAGGAGACAAATGAGATGAATCGCTCATCATTTCTCTGTCCTTGTTTTGTTCTTGGTGGATGTAGAAACTGCAAAAGATGACCAAATGGAGAATAGCAAAAGGAATGTAATCTCCTTTGTTTTTG
This sequence comes from Eucalyptus polyanthemos subsp. polyanthemos, assembly GCA_017140185.1. Taxonomy (NCBI): domain Eukaryota; kingdom Viridiplantae; phylum Streptophyta; class Magnoliopsida; order Myrtales; family Myrtaceae; genus Eucalyptus; species Eucalyptus polyanthemos. The sequence goes on along the minus strand of CM029464.1, from coordinate 43,676,100 downwards.
TGGCCTTGAAATCCTTGAAACTAGAATAACATTGTTGCAGGCACGGCATTAGAAATTTGAAAGTACGCTTCTTATTAAAATTCTGATTTCAGATTAAATTGAGGAGCATTTTTGGGTGATTTCTTCTATAAAATTGACTACATTTTCCTGTTTCTTCTATATGTTTTGATGAATCTTGTAACGTCGTGTTCAAAGTGTTTTCTCCTTGATTATGGACTTGATTTGAGAGATCTTCTTATTGTGAAAGTATGATTGTTTCTATCGTTCTTCATATATTTGTTAGTTTTTAATTTTCCTTCGTAAACAATGACTAAAGCAGCTTATGTAACTGCTAGTTGGCTTCATAAGGGGAGATGCATTGATGATGTGCACGGTTAAGCAATTCGTGCAGCTGTTAGTTGGCTAATTATGGAGAGCCACATGAAAGATATGGCAAAAAATTATGCATCAAATGGCAATTAACAAATCCATTGAGACTAAGCTTGACTTTACTATTTTTTATAGATAGATTTGGTTCTAAAGGCAGTGCTCTAATGTTTAGTGAGTTGCCTCGGCCATGGTATAAACAAAGGTAATATCTTGCTGGACCAACTGTTTCAGTGAGGCAGGAAATTGTATGTATCATCGTTAACTATAGTTTGGTCAGCCAACATTTTGTTCCTAGTGATTAGTAGTCACCTACATTAGTGGGTATGACTTGATAATAGACTTCGGTGACTAAGTATTGTTACATCCATCATGGTCTTTTTTGTTCTTTTTTTCCAAAAAAGTTATTGCAATTTTTCCTTCTTTTTTTTTTTTTTTTTTTTTTTGGTGGGTTTGGGGGGGGAGTTGGTCGTCATCTCTTGAGAAAGAATGTAAAGGGAATCAATTTATGAAAGTGAAGGTCTTGAAAAAAGTTGGAGTTCAAAGACAGTTGCCAGGGTGAGCATGGTTTCTGGGTATAACTTAGAACCTAAGAATCAGACTAATGGAAACCTATAAATTCCGGCGAGATATGTAGGATAGGTTCTAACTTCCAAAAAATAAAGAACCTGTTTCGACAAGTAGGTTTTATGTTCTTAGTTGAAGGAACCTAGAATCGAGAACCTAGAAGCCAGAACAAGTTGATGTTTCTCTTGATTCATGTTTTCGTACAATCTTGTGATATTCCATGCCATTCAATGATGAGTGTATAATCTATACAAGGTAAGTTTCAAGTTCCAAAAAATGAAGAACCTGTTCTAATTGAATGTGGAACCATAGCTAGAACTATCATTTTTCTCCCATTCTGGGAAGCCTTCACGATTATAATTATGCCTTTTCTATCTTTAAAGGTGCTGTCGTTTTGACTCTATTGTGCATCTATAAAGATGGAAGGGGAATTCGTTATGTACATTTTACCAACTAGTTGTAAAAATCAGCAAAGGTATCAACATGATACCTAACTCTATGGAGTCCACAATCCACGTGATAAAGTTTGATGTTAATTTCCTATCCACCAAAGATTTAGGTGGCTAGCAATGGAATTCCAAGATATTACAAGAATTTTTCACAACTTACATTCTTTCTTGGGGACTCTTTTGTTACTGCATAAGGAGGTGCTCATGATAAATTAAGGGTTAATACCACGAAAAACCCCAAACTAGTACACTTGTGACAAAAAACCTCAAACCGGTACACCTATAACAAAGTTATCCCAAATTAATTTTTTGACCACTAAAAACCTCAAACCGGTACATTTGTTACAAATTGAATCTCCATTTAATTTATATTGGTGTACTAGTTTGGGGTTTTTCTTGGTATTACCCATGAATTAATCAGTCAACAACTGATTCTTCTGCATGGGCATCTGGAACATCTGCTTATTAGCCCTTAGCCCAGCAAGTCTAACAAGTCCAATGATCATATAGAAAGGCCATTTTAACATTAAATTATTCCAAAGTTTAGTCCAGCATTTGGACACACTCTGATGTAAGTGCAGTGATAGATATTCTAGATGTGGTAACATGCATGAGCTCTTTGTCCTTCAGCTTCACTTTCTTTTATGAATTTTTTACCTTCCTCATTCAGCATTCTCAAGGACCATATGAAGGTTTTGCTAGCCAAGGACATGTAACATGTCATAGTTTCAAATCTTTCAAAGCTGAAATACTTCATTCTTGTGCTTGCTTGAGTATGAAATCTTGTTATAAAAGCTAATGAAATTTAAGTCTGACATCCATGGGTTTGACTGGGCTTGAGAAATTCGAACTGGTTAAATGATGTACAAATCTATTGCAAGAGGAGTGAGATTTAATTATCATCTGATTCCGAGAGACTTTTACTTTAGACCTACACACATGCTTTTAGCAGATCAGAAATTGAACATTTACAGAGAAGCATTTGAAAAATGTAGATTTTGTGCATCCATGTTGTCGACACTGCTGTTTCTAATTACACATCCCTGTTTTGCAGTATTACAATCTTATATTTTGGCAAGGAAGAGTCCAATTGTCGATTGGTTCCCCTGTTTCCTGAAAACTTTAAGCCTGTGAAATTCCAATTTCAAAAAGGACTCAGTCAAAAATTTTGTCAGCCTTCAGGGACTGGCATTGACTTAGGCTTCTTTGAATTGGATGATCTCTCAAAACCATCTCCTGGAGAGGATGTGTTTCCTCTTGTCATAACTGCTGAAACATGCATACAGCCTCATTCAGTGGATGACCATTTAGTTAATCCGGTGCCAAGCACCTCCTCTCATGCGCAAACAACTCAGGCTGTTCTGGAGAAAAATAATGGTGGTCCTTTTCATGTAAGAGTTATCAAGCAACTTCTCTGGGTGGATGGAGTTCGTTACGAGCTACGTGAGTTATATGGGTTAGGGAGCTCTTCAGCAGAGGGTTATAACGACAATGATTCAGGGAAGGAATGTATAATTTGCATGACTGAGCCAAAGGATACTGCCATTTTACCCTGCCGACATTTGGTGAGTCTACATAGTATTTCTTCACTGGTATTGACTTTACCAAGAGATCGTTCTGTCAATATTAATGCTAGTAATCTGCTTCAAATGCACATCTAGTATGCTCTTTGCTAGATGATTATTAAGATGCTTACACTTCCACTTGATAACGTGCTTTTCAGTAAAAATTGTCGACTCTGCCTACTTTCTCCTATCTGTCATCAACTACAATCATGTTGTGATTTTGTTACAATGCTGTGCTCCATTTCCTAGTTGGAAAAAGACTTAACTCAAGTAATATGATCAGAGGGTTGAATTGCTTATATACAGTGTCCTTGCTTTACTTCAATTTTGAGGGTACTGTGCTTCTTATGTGGAATGTGGACATCCATGAGTAACAGCTCACTAGAGATTACAAAATAGGAAAATCTCCACTTTGCTTTAATTTGTTGTTCTAGATGTTACTTATACATTATGATTTGTTAATTCTTTTTCGCAGTGTATGTGCAATGAGTGCGCCAGAGCATTGATGCATCAGTCAAATAAGTGCCCCATATGCCGTCAACCAATCAAGGAACTGATAGAGATCAAGATAAGTAACTGTGAATACTGAGAAGTTCCATTCTTACTGATTGGGATTGTATGGTACAAATCATATTTTTTTGACTCCTCTTCGGATCTTCCCACAAGTCTTATTTTCAAATGCATGGGCTCTTAATGTAATTGTCATTTGTTGTCAACCTAATGCCAGCTGGCAGTTACTAAAATGTATATGTTCTACATGAATATTTCACTTAGCCGGTGTTGAGAGGTCGTCGTCATAGTCTGAGAATGCTTGAGCTTGGAAAGAAGACCTGAACATATGTGTACAGATGCATCAGCAAGGAGCAGACGTTAGCTTTAATTCACGACAACTCTTTTGTGTACTTTTATATTGAGCTGAGCTTCTTGATAATGGTGCTGAGAGCAGTCCTTGTACAAATGACACTGCTTTCCCCACTCACCCAAGTGTAGGGTGTATGGTGTGAAAAGAATTGTAATTTGTAAGCACTAGTTGTATGTGTCCTAATAGTTATCAGTGATTTTTGTGATTAATTGAGAAACCACCGGTATTTGTTTGGAAGGGACTTAAGCAACGCATTTTCTGTTATTTCTTTAGCTTCTTTATGACTTGGGTGGTGAGTCATACTGTGGAAAATGTTTCGGTGAATTTTTTTGGCGTTGATGTTCTGTCTTGGACTGAATTTGCTAAACTTTCGATGAAGCCTAAAGAAATATTGGGGCACAGAATTTAAGCAGTTAAGACCTCTGAAGAATCTAGTTTCTGGATGGCCTCGGGAGTAAATTGCTTTCGAACATCCTAGGATGAAATATGCTACCACAATGGTTTTTTTTTTTTCCCATTCCTATTAGCTTTTTATTTGAAGATGGGCACTTAGATTTTGGTCCTGTAGCAAAGGAAATTGACCTCTAGCTATAGTAGTTATATTCGCACAAGCCTTTATTTCGATGTTTAAGAAGTTGCCTCATAGTGTTGATGAAGCTCCATGTCATCGTCATGGTGCAATCCCGGTGCAGCAAAAATGGATGGATCTTCAAATTTTATGGCTCTGTAATGTCTTTTGGTAGAGATACCTGCATATCCCCAAGCTGAATTTACCGGTATTCATAGTCGCCGATCACTACCAGTATTCGGAGTTACCAATCGCTGCTCTCTCTATCTCTCCCCCTTATAATCTGATTCAGTTTGTACGAAATGGGTACATGAGAAATTGCAGAGCACAGGTCAAAAATTTCCTAGTCCTTGTCAAATGCTATTTTGCTGCGACGTTATGCATCATTCTTTAATGATATTTTGCTTCTTTGATCTGATATTCTTTACCGCCTGTGCAAGTCACTCTTTTGAAGCTGCATGACTTGACCTACACAGACTTCAAAAGATGGCGTCTCCTCCAGCTCTTTTTTCCCAGAGAAGCAATGTGACGATGTGCGTAGAAGAAAGATCCCTGCCAGTGACTCGACTAAATGAAAATGCCTAGCGGCAAAAAGAAAAAGAAGGAAAAAACACAGAAAACGAAAAAGGGCAGCAGAAATAAGTCAAAAGTTGCAGCTCCATCATGTTAAATGAAGGTCAGGATACAGAGTTCAGGTTAAATCTAGACAGGCAAAGTTTTAAGACCGCTGATTTTGGTCGATTGCTTGTTTGTCGTTCTCTCCTTAATCTTGAAAAAATGATTAAATTAGCAACACGAGCCCTCAGGGTGGACCAAGTTACAGGATACTTCCGGGACATTTTTTTCCCTCTCAAGCAGCTTGCGTTATGCAGACACTAGTTTTGCTGAGCTTTGTGTATATTCATGTATGCGTCCATGGCTAAGAATTTAATGCCTCAAGGGTTTACAGAAAGTGCTGGCAGGACCATGTGGGGGTATATGCAAGTTAGAAGTCCCATTCACATTCTCTCTCTCTCTCATACACACACACACACACACATCAGTCACTGTCTAAACTCCATGTGGTGCTCATGTGAAACTCTGAACCCAGCAAAGGTGGTGGCGATGGCAAAAGCTCTTCGAGCTAACGCAACGAAGAGGGCTTATCCTCCGTTTCCGTTTAAGAGCCACGAGACAAAAGAGCGCATGTTCAAATCAGTATCCCAATTCATGGTAACTCCCTCCACCCGAAAATGTGCACTTGTTGCCTAACAGTACGGGAAACCCAAAATGCGTGAAAACCCCTTTTCTTGTTGTTGAAGCGTTAGCTGCCAAGATCCCAACCACAGCTCCCATGCCGGTTCGATCCTTCCTTTTGGGTGTTTCGGGGTCCGTCGCCTACTACTCACCCATGCCCTGAACATGGAAGATCCCGCCCGCCCATTTGTTTGAGCCTAATTCCCGTACGTTTACCATAATCAATTCAACCCGATAAGACACAATTAGTGACGGGACAAGCATGTGTGGTCCTTTAGCCCGATCGTTTCTGCAGTTTTGGTACCGAGGTACTTCTATTGTGTGGACTTTTGTCGACGAGAACCGTGAGCCGCGGAGATTTTCTTGAATTAATGGATCCCAAAGGTTTTTTATGGCTGTGATACTTGTGGGATCTCTTTCTCATTCTTCACTTCAGTTTTTACTTGCTATTTTTATATTTTTGTCCTGGGGACGAAATTCATTGTGAGTTTAGTTTAGGGAGACATCGATCTAGGGCAAAGATGGCTGCCTAAGTACAATAATGTTAGCGGCTATTCATGTACAAAGCTGAAAATTCTCACAAAAACATACCATCCCCTTTTTCATCAAGGGGGTTTAGGCTTTTTGAGGACAGCAATAATTTGCTCGAGCGAAAAGCGAAAAGCGTATAAAAGCAAGAGAAATTAGATAAGCCCTTCTTGAAGAAGCTCCCTCTTTTTATGCCAAACCGTGGATAAAGTAATGGGGAGAAAAGAACACAGCCACAGGACATCATTATAGCAAGGTTTGTCTTTAATTAGGAGTTGCTTAACCTAACATACCGTAGCCTACGTCTACCCAGAATGCTCTTGAAACTCCCCAGAAGTTCAGCAACAGTCCAGACACCACAGCTACGAACCTCTTGGCACATGACCTTAGGTAGAAACAGTCCGTAGCCAAGACATTGAGAATCATCACCCCTTTTTTAATCGTGGCCTCGGACCGGATTTGTTCAAGAAATTTCAATCAAGAGCGCGTACGCATGTCAGTCGAGGTAATAAGGTAAATCAATCTTTTCTGCCTCGATAGATCGAAATTGGCGGTACCCAATTGGCCGAGAGACTTTCATCACCATAAAACTCATGTTAAGCATTGGGTTTTTCACATCTCTTACGAGATTTCCGCTCCTTTTCCCGATATGTTTTCATGCTATAAATGCCAATTTGCCGTAGCACGTTAATGTTTTTGCCACGGGCCAACCACTACTGCTTCCAGGACGAAGTACACAGAAATACAAATCATAGCATCGACGCCAGGTGCTTAGTCATCATGGCAGCCCAAAATACAATCTTCAACTTTGGATATGAAGTTATCTGTTCATCATTGAGATAAGGATGAGTATGAAACTAACCTTACTCAAATGCACAGACCATGACATAATAATTATCCATGAAATGTCATTATTCACTATCACACAAGATTTAAAAAAAAAACAATAAAAAGGAATTTTTTATACGAAAAAAGGAAAACGGTACCTACCTTGAACCTACATCAAACTTACAATATACCATTTCAATCTGTCCAATGAAAACGCGTGAGTACATAAGGAGGTGGGTTCCTTTTAGGAGAATCATCAAGTCTGAGAGCAATGCCTCATCATTCGGCTTGGCTAGTCAGCGAAAATTTACTAAATTTCAAATATTGCTCGAGCTAATTTGTTGGCATAGTGTGTGGAAAACTATAATTTTCATTGAATAGTAGATAAAATATACACTTTTTTTTCTTTAGGTAAATTTTACTTCAATAATTTCGTTCTCTGCTCTTTATTCCCCGAAATAAAGGGTATTATTTACAAGGGACAAAGACAAAGATCGATAATTTTAGAGTAACTGTCTAGTGGAAAAAATCAAATATACTTTGCTATCGAATTGAGATGATGTATTACTATTATTTATCGTATTGCAACTAGTAGGACTATAGTTCGTCTCGTTGTAGGGCTGTGGGGCTACTGTTTCCATAAAATACTAATATTGAGGGAGTATATTCCTCTTGAAAGGTATACAAGAAACCAGAGAATTTACTGTCCAAGACAGTCTAATTCATCCCTTTGCAATCAATGTAGACAGCGAAATGCTCAGTTTAGGCGACATACATTATATGCGGGGAGACTGTTGAAGAATAGCATGTTCGATTGCAATTTGTTCAGTGCAGAGAACAATAACATATTTTTTTTTTAATTCTTCCCTCGACGGGAAGTTAATGAAGTAGGAGAAAAGTGCAGAGAAACAGCCATCCGCTCTAAGCCCTACTAGAACAAGAAAACCTAGAGGTTAACTTTACAGGCTTTGACCAAGAAATTCTGGTGCATTATTATTCTATACCTAAGAGAAAATGGAAATGAGCAACAGCAAAGTATTGCATTATTTATTCCATAATACTGTTCCCTAATCTCAACAATGATCAGCTTTTTTTTTTTTTTTCTCATTGAGGTTAAACAAGAAGTTTTCCGTGTGAAAGAGCAAACTATTAGTTGTAAAAAGTTCGTAGCATCGATAGGAACCCTTCTATTATACTTATTGTAATTAAGCACAATCGTAAACTCAAATCCATGGAGCGAGGTAGGTTTGCATGCATCTATAACTATAAGTTTGAGTGGTAAGAAAATGGATAACTATACTAAAAATTCTAAAACTTTTTGCAATAGTACAATGAAGTTTTAAAACTTTTAGAAAGTGTAATTAATCATTAAAAACTCATCAAGAAAATACAGTTAAATTATAAAAATTTCAAAAAATGAAATCTAAAACGTATCAAATTAGTCTAATCAAAATCCTTCCATTGATTATACTTTTTGAAAATTTTAGAATTCGGTTGGATCTTTATTATAAATTTTAGGCTTAATTGCATTTTGTGAAAATTATAGGACTTGATTGCACTTTCATGCAACAAGTTTTAAAATTTGATTTTATTTTTTTAAAAAAAGTTTTAAAACTCAATTACATTATTATGATAATTTATAAGACCACCAGTGCACTTATACCGACAAAAAAATTAGTTAAATAAATTGTACCAGCATAGCATTATGAAAAGAATTATGGGATGTGGGTTTGCAACTTTATTTTATGACAAGAAATTGACTAAAATGCAGCACAGGCTTATGAAACTCTTTCTTAAATTTGGACCCTCCTGGTCTCCGTGCCAAAGGATAATGCCTTAAGATGCAAGAAGAAAGATTGGCTGAAAGAGGAATGAGAAACGGGTCAAGTAAGATTCACTTAACTCAAAATCCAGAATTTTAGAAACAGAAGTGGGGATGAGGGGTTTTATTTAATATTCAGTTTGCTTTTTCAAGGGGGGGATAATTTGGTAAATTGACAGCCCCCTGCGAGAAGGGACAAGAACAGTGAATATTCAAATAATTATTCAATATGGTCCCATTTTGAGGCCCATTATTTAGTGCTCACCCAATTTGGGGAGAAGAAATTCTGAAAGTGTCAGAAAGAGCTCATTGACATATGCTGATAATAATTACTGCCAAAGTTTTTGTTTTTCTAAAAGGAAAAATATGGAGGGGGAACAGGAAGTGGAATTGAAAAAAGGGAAAAAAAAGGGAGAATACAGAGGAAATACAGGGTGGGTTGTCACTGAGCCTGAAGCAAAAATCCTCTCGCACCAGTCAGCCATCCCCATGGCTTATTTATGAACCCCTGCAAAAAGCCTCCATGGTGAAGCTAAGCCCAAGACACGCGCAGACACACTGACTTCCAAGCCAAGCTAATTAGCCACATTGGCCATGGTTTGTGCACATTACCTGCTTGGGGAAGGAGGAGGATACCATTAGAATCGCCCCCACCCCACCCCATAAATAAAGAGGTCTCAAAAGAAAAAGATTGGTGTGTCAAGAGAAGCCTTGAAGAGCAACAAAACTCTCTCTCCTCTCTCCCTCTCTCTCTCCCTCTCTCTCTGCCAGTCTAGCAATCTTTCTAGACCCCCCCTCCCTCTGTCTCTCTCTCTCTCTCTTTCACCCCTGAAATAGAGGAAGCAGAGGAACCAGAGGAGTTTAATGTGTACCCGCACATCTCCTTAGACCACTCACTCTCTCTCTCTCTCTCTCTCTCTCTCTCTCTGTGTAGAGAAAAACTGGAACTTTCTTGCTGCATTACAATACTCTGTTCAGAGACAACCCGTTGGACCATTTGAGGTTCTCCTCTTCATTTCCTTCTGGGGATTACTACTCTGGAACGGAGCGCTTTTGTGGAGCTCTTCCAATTAAAACACCTACGCCTCTCTCTCTCTCTCTCTCTCTCTCGGCTGCTTCTGTTTGTCAGATCTGTTTTAGGACCGCCTCTCCCTCCTTTTCTTATCTTTTCAATAACTCTGTCCCGGTTTGTTCCATTTAAGTGTAACTCAAATGAGTAAAGAAGAGTTCATGAAGATCCAGGTACGCATTTTGTCCCTCCTAACTCAGCTTATTGGTAGTTTCCCCTCTGTACTTTGCCTTGTTTCAAGCTCAAGAGTCATAGATGATGGTCATTGGGACTTTTTTTTTCTTTTGGTCGAAGTTTTTGGGACTTAATGTGTTACAATTTGGGTGTGTGCTCTGTTTTGGCCTGTGAACTAATCTCTCTTTCCAGGCTTGGTAATGACTTTTCGGAATGAAACTCCGCATAGGAAGCTTCGTTTCATTCGTTTTTTTCCTTCTGTTATTCTTTTGCTGGAGTGAGAGAAATTGTTCTTTACACCTGTTTTTGTTCTCTGGGTTTGCTTGTGCATGCAGACTTGTGTTCTAAAAGTGAACATACACTGTGATGGCTGTAAGCAGAAAGTGAAGAAAATCTTGCAGAAAATTGAGGGTATTACTCCTTTTTCAGTTCTAGTCCCTCTTTATTTGATCTTTTTTATTTTTCAAGCCTCTCTCTCTCTCTCTCTCTCTCTCTCTGGATTTTAGTTAGATTTATAAATAAATAAAAGTAGTTTCTTCCCGTGATATTTTAGAAATTCTCAGTTAAAGTATACTTATCACATTCAATTAAAAAAATTGCTTGGTTGATTTTTCCCTTGTTTCTTTTCTTTTGGGTTGGTGTGTTACAGGGGTGTACACCCACAAAATAGATGCAGAACAGGGCAAAGTGACCGTTTCAGGGAACGTAGACCCAGATCTACTCATCAAGAAGCTCAATAAATCAGGCAAACATGCAGAGCTTTGGGCTGCTCAGAAGTCGAACAACAACAACAACCTCAACAACCAGTTCAAGAACATGCAAATTGATAATAGCAAAGGTGGAAACAAGGGCCAAAAGGGCGGCGGCGGCGGCGGCGGAGGCGGTGGAAACAACCAGCCTAAGGGTGGTCAGAACCTTCCGAACCAGCAGCAGATTCAACAGCTGAGCCCGCAGCAGATTCAACAGCTGAGCCAGCAGATGAAAGCGTTCCAAGGTCTCAAGGACCTCAAGACGCCCTTGCCGAACCTGAACCAGAAAGGAGGAGGGAAAGTCACCCTGACTGAGGATGAGGAATTCTTTGATGAGTTTGACTCTGATGAAGATGACTATGACTCTGATGAATATGATGATGATGGTTATGATATGGGTGATGCCTACCACCAACCACCCAACGAGACGAAGCAAATGATGGGCAATGGCCAGATGCCCAACATGATGATGCCGAACGTGAATTATGCCCAGCAGTTCTTGAATGCTCAAAAGGGTGGGGGAAATGTTGGAGGTAGTGCTGGTAATAATGGCAAGAAAGGTGGCGGTGGTGGAGGTGCGCCTATTCAGAACAATGATGGCAAAAATGGGAATGGTGAGAAAAAAGGCGGAGGAGGAAATAATCAAAGCCAAGGTGGCGGTGGTGGTAAAAATGGTGGCAAGAACGGAGGTGATGCCAAAAATGGTAACCATGGCGGTAACCCTAACAACAAGAATGGCGGTGGCGGTCCTAGCGGCAACATCAATGGGAATGGCGGCAAAAAGGGTGGCGGAATGGAAAATGGGTTCCTCCACATGGGTGATGTTGCTAATGGCAGTGGTGGGCAGATTGGTGGTATAAAGATTCCAATGGTGGGTCATATGGGCAGCATGCCAAGCAATTTCCCGGCTGTCCCAGGCCTCCCAGCTGGCTCGCTGGGTGGTGGCGGCGGCGGCAGAGGAGTGGGCGGAGCAGATGGCTACTTCCACGGTGCCGGGCTGGAAGCCATGCCTGGAAATCCTTACCACCAGCAGCAACAGCAACAGCAACAGCAACAGCAGCTACGCCAGCAGTACCTAGCCCAGCTGATGAATCAGCAGAGGGTTTTGGGCAATGAGAGGTCCCAGCCCATGATGTATGGCCCGCCGCCGACAGCTACCAACTACGTGCCACCATACCCGAACCCGTACCAGAACCCGTATGCCGGCTCATACCCATATCCATACCCCCCGCCGCCCCCCGCCGAGGGGTACAGCTACTTCAGTGATGAGAACCCATCAAATTGCAATGTGATGTGAGAGACTTTGCTCTGCTTATAGAAAGAGTTGGTGCTGTTGAGAGGGGTTTTTGGTCTTTTCTTAAGAGTCTGGTGGTTGTTGATGGAGGTGGTCTTACAGCTGAAGAACTGGAAATCTCATGTTATATGATACGCCAATGGTTTTTCTTTTTTCCTTCTTCCTTCTAAAGTTTTAGTGCCCTCTTTCTTTCCCCTTCCCCTCATATCCTAAGCCAAAAGATGTAGGTTTATTAAATATCTGTATTAGGGAAGTAACTATAAGACAAAAGGTAATGCAAGTTTCCACTAGGGAGGGAGGTACTTTGAGAAATATGTATGGTGGGTGGGATTAGTGGGTCCTTTTCTTCCTTCCTCTCTTTTGCTTTTTAATCTATGAGATGTTCATGTGTTTATGTATATATATATGCTGGAGACATAACAAAGTATGAAGGAAAGAAGAGAATGGGGGGTGATACCAGAAAAAAGTTGCCCCATCTTTCCTCTCCTCAGAAAATCTCAAATGCCCCACTTTTAAACAATCACATCAGATCTTGTGCTCAAAATCATCTGGAAACCAAATTGAAATTTGCCCTTTGCACTTTGCACTTGACCCTCTGCATCTGCAACTGCACTTAACTACACCTCTCCTCCACTCCCACTCCTAGAAAAACCCAAAAGAAAGAACAGAGAAGAAGAGAAGGAGTGGAGATTGCAGATGGATGTTTGTGGGGGTGGCGGTGGGGCTCACCCTCTCATTAGTCGCAAGCAAAAAAGAGGTGAGGTGGGGAGGGGCCCAGCCAAAGGGCATTCAATAGCTGTGAATATTATTAATGCAAGGAGGGTGGGACCCGCGCTCCTGTGCGTTTTTTTATTTTTTTGCAAGATTAAAGAAATCGAAGACATGAGGCATTATTATTGGGGAGGCTGTTCACGTACGCTTTAGTGAAAGACGCTGTGGCAGCGATGCTGGTCAGAAGGAAGAAAGAGATTGGGGGGGAGAGAGAGAGAGAGAGAGATCTCTCTCTAGCACATACAGAAGCTCACAAGGGGCCAAAAAGTCTTTTACGGTGCCTGAGCTTTGTAGAGGGAGGGGTTGTGTCTTTGACAAGGACAACCTAACAACTTTATTTTCGAAAATCTAACGGCGTTGACACTTGACACGAATTCCGGTAAGCGTCTGATCTAATCAGCGGAAAGAGCATCAGAATATGTGCAAGTGTTGCAGACAGAGCAAGGGAGAGAGAGAGGAACAGGTATAGGCCAATCCGATACCGATGCTACAGCCATATGAATGAATGAATGAATGAAGGAACGATCAAAAAAGCTCAAAGGGGGTCGTCGTGCGCGCTGCTGTAGCTGCTGCTGCAGTTGGGTTTCTGGATATGGTCACAAGATCATATAGAAAAGAAAAGAGAAATGGGGGTTGTAAAACGCATTAGAAATGGGTAGGAAGATTGAAGAGAACGAAAAGAGAAGACCCAAATCTTAAATACCAGTCTATCTGTCTAATCGGTTAGATAGCGGGAGATGTGTGGCTCTTTCAGTACCCCTCTCTCGCTCTTTGTCCATTGGCAAAAGAACAAAAAGTTGCTGCAGCACTGTCCTGTTTTCCCCTCCTCTTTTTACTCCCTCTCTCTCTCTCTCTCCTCTCTCTCTCTCTCTCGCAGCAGCAGCAGAGCTGCAGCTGCGTTAGGGTTCGTGAGCTCCCACTTGCTCTCCGTCCATGGATGTTCCCCAAAGTCAACATTTTACTGAATCCAGAATGTCAAAATTGTTCCCTCTCTCTCTCTCTCTCTCTCTGATCTCTTTCTTCTTTTCAACCTTGGTGTATGGAGGGGGTAAATACATTTTTTTTAAAGTAATTAGGATCTTGGGATATCCCACTTTTTTATATTTCTGGACAGTACACAACATGCATCATGCAACACTTTGGTTAATGTGATGCAAGAGAATATGATCCCATTAAAAAAAAATTGAATGCTATCTTTTAGGTCATCAGTGTATATTTGTCAATTCCATTCTCACTCTATACTACTTTTCCCATCTGAAATTTAAGACTATTTTGATTTTCTGGGGTTGTTTTTTTTTTTTTTGGTAACAAATTGTCAAAAAAAATATTTTCCCATCAAATTTCAAAATATCATCATCCAAGTTGAAAAACATATTTATATGTCCATATTAACATTTGAAAGTTTATAGATTTAAAAAGAAAAAAAGAACCAAACAACATGCGCCGCAAGATTGAAAAAGGCGAAAAGTGAAAGGCCAAAGCTACTTCAAACAAACTTATTTTCCTTCTCAAGCTTTAGGGTCTTTTTATCATGTCTTCCCTCGAGGTACTTTGTCATTTCTGCCAGATATTTTGAGAACTACAAAAGGAAAATGATTGATTTTATAAATTCGAGTTCCTTAGTGACTATACATGCCAAAGTCTATATAACCCTCAAATTCTTGGGCACTCAATTTTATAACCTCTACCCAAAATGAAAAAAGTGAGGCAAAACCCCATAATAACTCCAAATAAAGCCTCTACATGTTAAGCACGAGGGTTAGATACGGTACAAATACAATAGAAAATTTATGAATTTCCATAAAGTGGAAAGGGTAAAAAAAAACAAACAAACAAGTACAGGGGATAACATTGGAGGGCCATCTCCAAAGTTAATTTTCTTTTTTCCCTACTAAAAATTAAATAAATAAAAAAAGGTATTTCCATCTTTGGGAAAATGAAGGGTTTCCTTTCGGAAGCGAAGACTCTGGCATTACATGCTCGTGGCAACTTAATATATTTCGTGACTCATTAATGCGGTAGCTCGAGATCCGAAATCTTCTCCGCCCGTTTGGTCGCGGGGTCAACGTGTTCCCCTATCCGGATTAGTTTATCCATATCTAGGATCAAACTAATCCGTTTTTGCAAGGCTTTTTGTTAGTGGAAGGCACTCGTTAAACATGTTTAATAAGGACCGTTTCAATCTTCAAAAGCACGATTACGACGGACTAAACGTTTCACTTTCTCTTCTACTTTTATACTAAATATTGAGCTCAAAGTAAGAATATATTCTAACTATCAATATAGATTTCCAGCACACCTACTCATCGATGTGGTTTTATTTAAGTAAAATTCAATTATTTTTCGTTAGTCCAATATGATTTTGAACAAGCCGATCGAGTCCTACTCAAAATCGAATCGAACCGAATGGCAACTCGCTTTCCGAGATTCGATGCCCGGCTCGGCACGTGCGAATGTCCGGGCACGTGAGAGGGAGGAATGGGGACTTTGACGAGCGGGTGGGGAGAGGGAGAGTCAGTGTCACGTGGGAAGGTCAAAGGAGTTTGCATGGGAATGAGGGAGCGAGATTGCGGTATCCGTTTGGATGCATTTGGAGTCGCAGAATAACATGCATCTCTATCCCACCAAATCTAATTTAATGCTTTGTTTTCTTCCCGAGTTTAATATCACTTGTGCCTTTAACGCATGTTGTCTGTTCTTCAACCCTTTCTCTTATCTCATCTCAATGTCCAATTTCTTTTCTTTTAAGGTTATCCGTAGGTTGTTATTGTCACGACATGAGGATAGGACTGAGGAGAAAAAATATCCAGTGAAAGAGATCGCTTAGAAAACTCTATCCATCAAAAGACGCCTCGAAGTCCCGCTTTGATAATAAAGACCGGCCTTTCAAATCACCAGTACTCGACAACTGCTATTAAGAGCCCGTTTGGTAACGTTTCTGCTCAAAAATTGTTCTAAAAAACAGAAATAGAAAAAAATATTTATATTCCGGGGAATAATTTTTTATCGAAAAGATGCGTTTGGTAAATTTGTTAAATAAATAAAAAATGAATAGAAATATGTTTGGTAAATTTATATATATTTTTTTGTTTCTTTTAATTTTTTAATATTTTAATATTTATTTTATTTTATTTTTTCCTTTTTTCTTATTTTTCTTCTTTTCGGGGGGCCGAACGCTTGGCCTCGCCGAGGGCGGCGACGCTCCGGAAGTCCCCGACCCTCAACAGTGTCATCGCCTCGACAAAATGGCCATCTGGCCATGGCCGAAGCGCCACCGGCAAAGAAAAAGAAAAAGAAAATAAGAGAGAGAAGAAGTATTTCTTCAAAAGTGTTTCTGGAACAAGAAATTTTTTTTTTTGTTTCTCATTTCTGTTCTTTTTGTATTCCGAGAACAAAAAATCAGATTTTGAACAAAAACGCAAACAAACGTGTTTCTGTTCTTTTTTTTTGTTCTCGGGAACAAAAAAACAAATTTTCTGTTCTTAAACAAAAAAAAAGAAACGAAAACATGCAGCCCCTAAGTATACGACGGCTCACGCGAATCAGACCTGGTCATCGCGAGTTTTGTATCGAGCGTGATGATGATATGTGGTGTTATCCTGAAGTAAAAAGTACCATTTGCCAGTGAATATTATTTCGGAACACGGGACGGCTAAAAGCAAACTGTATTTTCGCTAAGTCTGTAGAATGGGTTTTTTTGCTTATTTAAGTAGATCCGCCCTATAAATAATCGCATGATGTCCTTGCACCTAATTTAACAATGAGATAGGTACCACCTCGTTTTCTGTTTGTCTGTCCCACCTCCCTCGCCAGGCGAGTATTCCCAGCGCTCAAAGTCAAAAGCACTAAGGACTATAATTCTTGGAGGAGTGCAGCCCTTGTGGCCTGGGAAAACTAGCATTAAGGACATTATTAATTCGCACGATAATACTATTTCCTAATTTCTCTGCAAGGCACGTTTGATATTTAAAAGATTATCGTACCTTATGTCATCCTTTTCAACGACATAGGGAAAATTTTATAAAGCAAGAAACTGGTCGAGAGACGTTCGATGAATTGCCTTTTCATACTTTCGTGAAAACTCAAAACACGTTTTCGTGAAACTACAAAACAAGAACATGCCCGTCTTCGCATGTTCTCGAAGTGAAATAGAAGAAAGGGGTAAGTGGTAATAGTTTTTTCATCTTATATATAAAGAATAAGACGATGGAAAGGGTATAGACATTTGGAAAGTATGCACCCAACCGGCTTGAGAACAAAAAAAAGAGTTTGAACGCAAGTAACAAATAATATTTTCACTGAAAATTGCAGACTACAAATATCGAAGTGATATTTCTCTTTTATCTATTTTTATCTTTTAGCAATTGAGCTTTGCATTTCATTTGATAGTGAAAATATGAACTCCTAAGCTCATTTGAAGTAATTTTTTTTTTTTTGGGGGGGGGGGTGTTGTAGTTTTTTAACATCAAAATAGTCTTTGCGTTTTAGTAGGAAAATTAAATTAACAAATAACTTTTTTAACTGAAATAAACCAAACAAAATAGACGAGAAATAGTCTAGTGCCCCTAATTATATCGAATTTCTTATACAAATTTAACCTATCGCTATCAGCTTTTGTTTTGTCCCAATGCTTCTTCTTCTTCTTTGAAAAAATCATCAAAAATCTCAAATTATACCTACCGCCTAAGAGCACCGATACTATCCAAAAGTTTTTGTATTGTGTTGAACATTTAAATAACATGTGTCGAAATTTCAACTTTCCCAACACTCTTCAACATGAATTCATAATTTCTACATGTGAGTTCAAAATTTTGATAAACACATGATCAATTTTTAAATTTTTTTAATAAATAATGGGTCAAAAGTTTTGCACTTTTTTTTCCTCTAAATTTTATGGATTATTGGAATAAGTTGAATTCATCGAATTGAAATAATGAATGATATTAATAAATTGTGGATTAATATTTTTATTGTAAATTCATTCTAGACTCTTTTTTTATTATTTGATTATTTGTGAATATGAATCAAATTGATTTGATTAAAATAATCATAAAAAATGTAATTTATTATGTATATATTTATATTTAATATATATAATGTGTCATGATATGTTAAAATTCTATTTTTCTTAAGAAAATATATCAATGTGTCATATCGTGTCGTATGTCGGTATTGGTGTAACTTAGCCCACCACAACATATTTACTCTAAACATTTTTTTGACATAAAAATTTTAAAATATGCTTACTATACATATCTACTTTAAACTTTTTTTTTGACATAAAAAGTGTCAAACTTGTATTTAAGATTTTTCAGTCAAAATAATATATTTTTATTACATTTAAAGGGTAAATGTATTATACATATATTAATTTAGAATTTCCAGCTTCGTAGAAAAAAGTGTATAACACAGTTTAGAATTTTTTTGGTGACTTTTGCTTTTTTTTCTGGGAGGAGGAACAATGCTTTTACCGACTGCAAGCACGCATTTCACTAGTTACTACCGTTTGCTTTTTGCATCTTGTGGAATGTTTTTCAACCACTCTAAGCTGACTTTGGGGAAGAAAAAGCCAGCAATTTTGCAGGAAAAAAGCGAGATTGAAATTTAGCTTTTCTTTATTTATATAGTAGTCAAAGGGTAAGGAGAGAAAGGGAGGAGGAAGATGAGAATCGAAGCAACAATCATGGATTAGGCAACATAATGATGAGCAAGGTGACAGGCGGATGTTCCTTCTTTCCCACCCTCCCTTTCACTTTTCTCTTTCTCTTTTCTGGCACCACAACCCCTTTTTGACCGAAGAAATTCGCGACCCCCTCCTGAACTTTTTCCTTTCGCATGGGTCCCCCCCGACTTTTCGATTGTTCACCCATTTGTCACTCTCCAGTCGCCATGTCAATCTTGGAGAATAGCCCTTAAAGGGTGCCGCTCGCGCGAGCGTTGTACAGATAGATCCCAAGCTTATCGCCCACCAATTTAAATTGGGTTTTATGTGAAATTCACGTGATTTGATGTTGGAAGATCTATTGTGTGCATATAGATATGGAGATGATGTGGTAATAGGGCGTCCAATTTTATGATTTTCGAGCATTATTCTTGGCCTTGTTGGAGAGCTCGAGATTTTGACAAGAAACTAGATTCGCTATCCGGTGATGGGTCTTGTCAAGTACCTAATTAGGTCCTTAAAAATTCATGACATGGCAAGAAATCGTTGAAAAGGACTTCCAACATTTGCGGTTCCACAAAAATTAGTCCAACTGCCTAGTACAATTTTGCAAATTACCGAAATGGATCCTGGTAAGAAAATCAAACTTGAGTGCGGCTTTTTACCTCATTCTAATCTCGATCAATCACTGGTGCAAGATCACTTCAATCCCCTAAGTATAGTCCCTGATTTCGATGCCTAGAGTAGTGTGGCTATTGACTTTAAAAGCTTGAATTTTCAAATGCATTATTGAGTGATCCACTTTTATGCGTCATTTGATTTAGAGATCTCGAGTTAGATTGTCCACAACTATTTATTCATTTGGGAGACAACTCTTTCATCCAAAATCTACACGTGCTCAATTCACGCATCTTAGACTTTCACACGGTATCTGTTTTTTGTGAGAGCACATGTTGGACACATACAACATGCACCATGCTTTAATAAATTGAGGTTTTAGATTGAATAATTGCGTGCTTAACAGGTTCTTTGATCCTTGATAATAATCCAATTCACAATAAAGGGTTTGAATGCTTTAGACTTTGGTCGTGATACTAATCTTTGTGTGAGAGGGCGGGTCAAGCACAGACAATACAACCCATGCTTTAGCATATTAAAGTTTTAGGATGAACAGTTATGCGCTCGATCTCAATAGAGAGAAAAGGACTCGTCGGCATCAAAGTATTTCGCCGATAAGGAACTGATTCGAAAGAGGTAAAAAACGAAGACATTCATTCCACTCCACCCGACCCATTCCCCGCTTTATATGATCTTATGAATTGAACGAGAAAAAGCCAACCCGCCTATCCATAACTCGATTGTACCATCGAGAATGAGATTGGCTAAGCTTCTATTAGGGTTTTTTTCCAAAAGCAAGTGGCTTTCTCCCCTTCTTGGAAGGGATTGTGATGCTTCCTTACCTTCTCAAATGGGCTCTCTCTTTTCCAGGGGTAAGACCCCTTTCTTTTTCTCGAGAAGGTAAATATCTTCTAAGACGGTTCGGTCTAAAGATGAAATTTGGGTTCATCCCAAACATCGAACCCCCTTTTACTCCATGAAGCTTTGGTTTATGCAGTCAAAAGTCAAAACTAGGTTTATGGTAAGAAAAGCAAGTTGGTCATAGTCTCTCGATTTTCCATCTCTCCCACCATCGCAAGTTACGCGTGGTTTAGCACAAGTCTAGTCATGCAATGAGTACTACCCCACGAGCAAGTGTCACGGTTCATGATTCTCCTATATTCATGAATCTTTGTGGATAAAGTTTGGGGTTATCCAATGAAGAGTGAGTAATATAAAGGAGATGAATACAACTGGTTTGTAAATATAGCATTAGAACAATTAATGTTAGGAGTTTCAAGATAGAATTATATTACTTAGAAGCTTTGAAGGCGAAATGACCTCTCATGCACTAACTAGTCAAGAGCTAATGCTAGTCTTCAGATGAGATCATGGCAAGTCGTTTTTTTTTTTCCTCTAGAAGGTTAATATCTTCTAAGATGATTTGGTCTAAAGATGAAATTTGGGTTCAACCCAAGCTTCGAACCCTTTTTTACTTTGTGAGGCTTTGGTTTATGTAGTCAAAGGTCAAAACTAGGTTACTGGTAAGAAAAGGCAAACTTGGTCATGCTTTTCGATTCTTGACCATTGTCCATAGTCCCTCGATTCCCCATCTCTTCCACCATTGCAAGTTACGCGTGGTTTAGCGCTGGTCTAGTCGCGCAATAAGTACCACCCCACAAGCGAGCACCATCGATTGTCCCCCCTATTGAACTATTGCGACTCCACTCGATTAGCCGTTTTCGTAACAATATGACAATTTAAATGTAATTGAATCGAAAGCTCGTAGCATAATTTCTTTTCTTTTTTTCCCGCTTTCATTCAATAACAAAACACCGATTGAGAATTGTCAAAAGAGTTTATTGTCATTTCTTTCTTTTCCTTTTCTTTTTCTTCCAAAAGGAAATTCACTAAATTAAATGAAAACGACAGAAGTTAGTTGCTATTCGCTGGGTGACATTGAATTATCGGTAGTGTTTTAGTGCAGTTATCAACCCCATTGCACCGTATAATTTTTTTTTTCCAAAAAATACCCCACCAACAACCGTATAATTTCTTCTTCTTCTTCTTCTTCAACCCGAGGCCGGGAGCCCCATAGACAACTATAGCTGACGGGCAATTGTCATGGTCCATAATCCTCCTATACTCGTGAACCCACGTGAGTGAAATTTGGAGTTATCAAGTGAAAAGTGAGTGATGCAAAGGGGATAATATGACTGGTTTATGAGAGTGGCATCAAACGGTTGATGCTAGGAGTTTTAGTATAGAACAAATATATCTCTACAAAACTTTGAAGGCGTGGTTGATCTTCCATGTACAAACTGATCAAGAGTTAATGTTGCTTTCCTGATGAGATCATGGCAGATCGAAACTAGTTGTTAATTCTATAGTGATTGCTATCTTGCTAGATGGATTAGATGCTCAAGTTAAGTTGAACGTGGTACAATTGGATATGAGAAAGTAATTCACTGTATTGTTTTCTGAAACAACTATAAAACAAAGGTTGGCCTCGTGTTATCTACTCACCAGGCATTGCACAAGCTATTTCACGGCCAAGGGTTATCGATCATGACAGATGATATTAAAGTAGAATCCTTCTAGTAAGTGAGTTGAGTCAAGAAAAACCTATGATCTACTTGGTCTTACAAAGGCAAAGACTGAATTGCAGGGCAAATGGTGTTCGAACAAATTGTGGCTCTCAACTAACTTCTGGGATTAGTCAAGCTTCCTTGTTCCTTAGTGTAGTCTCAGTCCAAAGTTTCAGACTCCGTACAGAAAATAACTGATTCCTCACCAAATAGGGAAAATATTCTTGAATCAATTGGCGAATTTCAAGAAGACTTGCCACGTTTTCAATCAAGAAAGAAACCTCCATTGGTCTACTAGGATCAAGAAAATCAAACTAGGCGAAATAAGATGCTGCCAAAAAGGTGAAATTGGTGAAAAATGCCACACTTGTCAAGCAAGGAAAGGACAACTTGACAAGTGATTGAAGGAGCCCGAACAGCTATGTTCAAAAGAAGCTACCAATGGAGCAGCTTGTTTTATTCGGCAAGTATTGTCATTTGATATATGGTCCATAGTGGCGCATCATTGGTTAGGAAACGAAGGAAGCAACAAAATAGCCTGCAACAAGGACGTTACGGAATTAAGTGAGAGAGAATGTCACGGTTCCTAATCCTCCTATATTCATAAACCCTTGTGAATGAAGTTTGGAGTTATCAAGTGAAAAATGAGTGATGCAAAGGGGATGAATATAATTGATCTGTAGGAGTAGCGTCTAGATAGTTGATAATAAGAACCAAAATGGAAAGAGAGAAAAACAAACACATCATAAGTTCCCCACTTTATTTGAGCATATGAATTGAACGATAAAAAGCAAACTCGCCGATTGATTACTCGATTACACTCTCGAGAACCAGATTGGCTAGCTTCTATTAGGGTTTTCCCATAAGCAAGTAGCTTCTACGTTTCTTGGAGGGAATTGTGATACTGTCTTATCTTCTCAAATGGGCTCTCTCTTTTCCAAGTGGAAGACCCTTTTCTCGAGAAGGTCTTCTTGTTTTGTCTTAAAGATGCAATGTTGGGTTCAACCTTAGCATCGAACCCTTCTTTACTTCGTGAAGCTTTGGGTTATGCAGTCAAAAGTCAAAACTAGGTTTATGGTAAGAAAAGCAAACTTGGTCATGCTTTTCCATTCTTGACCACCGTCCATAGTCTCTCGATCTGAAATCTCTCCCACCATTGCAAGTTACGCGTGGTTTAGCTCTAGTCTGGCCGCGCAATGAGTACCACCCCACAAGCAAACACCATTGAATGTTCTCCCTAGTGAATTATCATGAGTCCACTCCACTAGCCATCACCATAACATTATAAAGATTTTCGTGTAATCAAATCACAAGCCCATAGCATAATTTCTTTTTCTTTTTTTTTTTTTTTTTTTGGCTACTTTCATCATATAATAAAACATGGATTGAGAATTCTCAAAAGATTTGATTGCCGTCCCTTTCTCTCTCTCTCTATTTTTTTTTGCTCCAAAAGGACATTCACAATGTTAAGTGAAAAAATGGACAGGAGTTAGCTACTATTCACTGGGTGATAGTAGGTTATTGGTAGTGTCTAAGAATAAACGATTTCAAGTTCCATACAGGTTTCACTTAGAACCGATAATCTACTTATTGGAACAAATTTCTCATTTTTTTTTTTTTTTATAACTTGGAACCTATCTTACATATCCTAAAATTTGGAAACTACCTTATTACAAGTTCCGAGGTCAGTTCCAAAATCTATCCAGGTTCTAAATATATTATTATTCATTAATCATGACTTATATTTAGACATATGAAAAATATGAACATTAATAAAGTAAAAATCTTAGTTATGAAATGAAAACTCAGATTAGTTATGAAATGAAAAGATTATACACTCATCATTGAACAGCATGAAATATTTGAGGATCATACGAATATATGAACCAAAAAAAATATATATATATATTAAAACTTGTTACGGGTTCTATGTTTAAAATCCAAGTTATAATTTCCTTCAACTGAGAACTTGAAACCTATCTATCGAAAGAGATACTTCATTTTTTAAATTGAAACCTACCATGCTCACTCCTAATAATGTCTACACTTATTAACCGTACTACACAATATAATTTTTTCAAATACAAACCCCTCCACCAACCTTTCTCTTTCATCTACTTCCCCTCCTAAGTTTTTCTACTACAACCAATGGTCTGAGGTTCAAGAAGGGTTTCCCTTTCTTCTTCTTCTTCTTTTTTTTTTTTTTTAAATTAGTTATGAACTCCCTTGCGGTGCAAATTTAGTGGCCAATCGAAGGCTGTCGAGCTATAGCATGTAGCTAAACGTGCAAGCGAACGATGGGAACCACCAATAAACGAGCGACACCTTAGGGTGGCGGCTAATGGTTCTTGCCCCCCCCAAAAAAAAAAAAAAAAAAAAAAAAAAAAACCAATGTATAGCGAAAACGTTTCAAACAAGATTTTAACCTTTCAGCCCAATCTACGGGAAAATCAACTCCAATTTGCTCGTAACATTATTATGCTATGACGGCCGAGATGAGCGCGTGGGGCCCACTCGTGAGTCTCTCTTTTTTCTTTTCTATTTTTTCTTTTTGGTCGCTCACCAAAGTTTATCCCTTAACGCGTCATGGCCCCGCCTACGGCAAAATGATTCTTGAATTTGAATCGAGTCCATACATTTATGGGTTTTGCTAAAAAGTACCTTGGCATGTTCTTTTTTAAACAATCAAATAAAGAAATGTAATAATTATCAATCCACCGACATGTCCCCGAAATATGTGCAGCTAGTAATTTGATGATCGAATATTTCCTCTGGATTTTGTTTGACGACCTTCCTAGATCACACGCTAACAAAATTTATCCACTTATATATCGGTTCGATTTGTTTAAAGGGACATCCATGGCATTTTCAGATTTGTTAATATAGATCATTGTAAAAATTCTTGAAAAATTACGAGTGGTAAATCACTTTATTTTAAATAAGTGAACTCATACTCAAAATCATATGATCTTCCCTTCAAAGTAAAGGCACTTGAGCTTAAGCACAAGTGTCAGCCAACAAAAAGCAGCTCTAAAGCAAAATGACTTTTTCAAAGCATCACGTGTGGCGCTGTTACGATCGAAGGTCACAGGTGTAAACCACTCAACAAATGCCACAGTCTCACTTCCCATAGTTGGGTGCATCTGATTTGGCTTCGGAAAGGACTTTAGATAAAAATAATTTTAAAAATGTAAAAACCCATTTGGTAAAGTGTAATTTAAAAACGTATGAGAAATAACTTTGACTTAAATCTTATTTAGAAAAACTATCATTTGCTAAGGGTTTTCACTAGTTTTTTCTTTTAAAAAGTTATCAACCCTTTCCACTATTAGAGAGCCAAATCCCTTTGCTAGCACCATTAAAATTTTTAAGCACATTTCTTTAACTACAAAACTATAGCGACGGCAAAAATAATATCGACAAAGGAAGTCAATTTAAAGCATCTCTTGGGCTAAAGATCTTGGAAAATGTAATTATATTCCCTCAAAACTCCCCAAAATTTTTTGCCAAAATATTATTTGTGCCTTAGAGAATTTTGGAGCCTGAAAGGAAGAAATTTTGAAGCCGTGTGGGGATTTACCACCACCGACGACGGGGACGGAAGCGACACGACGCCGTTAACACGGGCGTTTGTCATCATGATCATCGATCGTGCTCGAATGATGACGGCCGAATTCGAAAGGGGGAAGGACGCGTCTTCTTTCGTACCATCGGACGATTAAAACAAATCCTCTCGTCCATTGGACGGCGGGAAGGGGCTCGATTCCCTCTCCTGCTCAGTGCTCGCCACCACACGGGATTACTGTACCCCCGCCTCGGCTGTCGCGAACGTCGGATTTACCCAATTGCCCCTCCCGTCCCCCATCCGTTTTCCCACGCGAAGAATTTCTTCCTTCTTTTTTTTTTTCCTTTACTCTCTAAATATCTCGAGATACGGTTTTTTTTTTTTTAATAGCATTTTTCCTCTCTAAACGTTTTAAATTTTGGATAACTATGTAAGAGTCTCAATCCTACGTTTCAGTCTTTCTAAAAAAAAATTGGTACAAAGAGCCGTGCAATTTTATGCATATGATTTTGAAGAAAAGTTACATTTCAAATATTACAAGAAAATTAAGAGTTCCCAAATAGTGGACTTGTTCAAGGAGCCCAGCGGTCCGTTCGATTCGACTAGCCCTGATTTGATAAAAGGACAAATTTGGGGAAGTTTCAGAAACCATTCACTTATTGTACCCGACTTACCTAGCTAGGCTCACTCAGCCTCATTTAATTTTGTATGATGCATCGGCATAATCAAATTATTCTGTTTGATGATGGAGACAAGATATTTTAGTCAAATTGGAAAAAAAAAATCTGAAATTTTTATATTACTTAATTAATCGAATCTTAGATTTGCGCCAAAGTTTAAGGGAAAAAGTAGATTTAAATTGTACCAAGATTTAAGGGGAAAAGGTATATTTAAATTGTACCAAGATTTAAGGGGAAAAGGTAGATTTGATTTCCCTAGTACCATCTGAGTTATTTAAAAATTCAGGTAATCACAACAAAAAAAGGCATGTCGTCCTCATTATTTTTTTGAATTGACATTTAGGGTGCATTTGTTTAAATGAATATATATTCTCCATGAATTAGTTTTCTAGACTTTCATACATTTGGTTTGTTGAAATCGATTAGTTAACAGAAAACCATCATGGTTAAAGAAATTCTGCATATTTATTGTTAGGAAATTGAATTCCCTAACTTCAAAATGGGAAAGTAGTTTTCTATATGATGATTTATCAAAAAGTATTTGTGTTTATGAGGAAAGTTTTTTTTTTTTCCTGAAACAAGTATACCTTAAATGTACGGCAAAAACTCTTTATTAAGACATGCGTCCTCTCCATTTATAGGTGAATTGAGAATGCTTTATTGCTACATATGACATCTATTAACGAACAAGTTGAAACTTATCAAAATTGAGATATTATAAGATGGATTAAAGTCCTTGCCTATATTAATTATGAATGATGCAGTCGGCCTCTGGCCATTTATTTACATTGATAATAGTTTCTTCCTGTGCATGCTAATTTTATAATATGATCACGTTAAGCTACCACCAAAGGAATCTTGCCAAATCAAAAGTAAACAATGAATAAGTGAAGCTTCTTTTTCATTAGTAAATTGGTGAGAAGGAGCAATCAGTACTAGTAATCTCCGTGAGCATTATCAAAGGTTCCGTTTGCACTACGAAACGTTCAATTTGAGCGATAGTTAATCCACATCACCTGCGACCCCAAGACATAAGGTTAGCAAGCTCGTTACCATAATCCTAAGCAAGCCATGAAGTCTTCTCGCACGAGTTATGCTCTAACTAAACAACGTAACATGAGTCATTTAGAGGTTCGCTCATGGTGTGTATGTTTATATATATGTACTTTTATATGTTTACATGTATATATTTGTTGTGAAATAATGCAAAAGTTAACGTATCTTGTAATTACATATCAAGTGCAAAATGTTGAAATTATCGGAGATTTCAATGAGAAATCATAAAGCACATTAGAAATTCGCATGTTACCATCCGAGAATTGATACCTACTGCACGAAAAAAGCCACCCACAGAGGAATCCGCTATTAATCGAGGAGTTACAAAGTCACAATCAACTACTCATGCGTTTACCACGCGTTTCTTGAAAACCAATGCGAAAACCCTCACAAGCTTTCGCGTTACTAATCACTCATGTGTTTCACTCTAAAACCTAAGAGAAAGCCTCGCAAATCCACGTTTGTATTCTAAACAAAATAGGTCAAAATAAGACTTGAAAAACGTGTTGCCGTGTGTGGATCACGATAACCGGGTGCTTGCTCGATTCCTAAGTCTTTGTGGGTGCCTTGATGTAGGCTTGTCGAAGACATACTGTCCATGGTCACTAGGGTTAAGCAAGCATCCATGAACCCTAAGGATATTTCAGACTTTCATTTTTCTTATTTGTAATAGTCTCTAGATGATGCCATCTTAATGCCATCTTAATATACTTTGTGATGTCTGCTTATGCGAGAATAGGTAATGCTTGTGGAGCTCTTTAGGAGGGTTTTGCTACTCAAAACTTTCATATCCCGAATCAACTTTAGATATTTCGACTCGAGCTCCGATATCGACCGTTGTGAACTCACGGGGAAACTTATGAGTTTGGCAATTATCGGACGCAAGAGTACGCAAGACAAATTTACAAGAGAAAAGAACATGGGAGTTGTACGGTACTTCGGCCATATGTGGCCGAGGTGGCAGGCAGCCCACTCCATGCGCAGTAGCTACAGACCCCGACACTTCCAAGCACGACTCCAATCTCAATCTCCAAACTCCCAACTCAAAATTCGATTTGGCAAGAGCTCGACCCATAAGCTCAACCATATCTACCATTGCATAGTAATAGCGAAAAGAATGCAGAAAGTTTGCGAGTTTCAAGCTAATGTTCTCACCATCTGCCCGCACATCAATGTATCTAATTAATATATTTGATCTTCTTTTTGGATTTGAGACCCATATACGAATAGTAAGTACAAATCAAAAAGGTTTTACAAAATATATTTTCGTGCCAATACGACGGTATTCCCGGGGAATGTTCTTGAACGGTGGTGGATTCGTAATGGACGCGGCAATGAGCTATCGTGATGTGTTTTTTTTTTTAGAATTTTATTCTACGCATGGGAGTCTGGACCTGAGTGGGAGACTCTTCAGTGACACCATTATTAGAGGCTATGGTACAACATCCACTTTCGTAGGCTCACGCGAATCCTCTGTTCTCTTCCCTTCTCTCCTCTCTCTCTCGCTCTCTTTCTCAAAGATCAAGGAAGAAGATTGCATATCTCTAGAAACAGGAAGAATAACATTACTTATATGCACCTAATGTATATGATTAGTGTAATGCATTTCGATTTAGTAAATTATGTCCCTTGAAAGGAGTTCAGATATGGATTTTAGTAGCACCCTTTGCGGCGTTATTATTATTATTATTTTTAATGAACTTGAAATCGGACTTTCGTTTAGGGCCAAATTATACTAATCGAACGGGCAGGGTTAGTTTAAGATTGGATCGGGTCACAAATGATTTGACCCTAATACACTTATATTCGTACAATGAAAAGCTAGTGGCCTATACCCAATACATATCCGACACGATCCAACTTATATTGTCAAAATGCTTTTATATTCAACCTCATTTACAAAAAGTCATACCAAAATAAGGCGAGAGTGAGAAGAATGAGAAGGCATAAAAGTGGATTGCATCTAAGTAAGTTATTCGTCTATTCACTATATGTTTAAATCCATTTATGATCAATTTATTGAATATGATTAATGCATATAACTGCTCATCTTATATGGATTAGTTATTTATCGTTAGATTAAAAAATGAATATTTTTTAAAACATTATAATTCATCCTTCATAATTTGCTAAAATGTAAAATGAATTTGTCACACCAAACTTCTCAAATAATTGTTCTATTGGGAAATGAGGCTCTTGTTTATCACTCATTTTTCCTTTCTCTCTCTGTTTACCACTAGTGGAAAGAGCTCGTGCTCCTCATGACTTGCACCCAAAAAAAATGCAAGACTTAAGTTGCATTTCACAATCGCCCACATAGCATTTGATTCTATTATTTTATTCTTGGGAATAGATTTGAAAAAAACTATTTGATAATTTTTTTGTTCCAATTGAATCGAGAAGTGAAAAAAAGTTGATTTTTTTGTTTCCAGAAACAATTTTAGAATCAAGCAAATCAAAATTTTTATTTTTATTTTCTCTTCTTCTTTCTTTCTTGTTTTTCTTCCTTTTCTCTTATTCTTCCAATATCCCGCCATCGTCCATCGCCACTAGTCATCGGCGATAGGCCAAAGTGAGGTCCAGAGAAGTTCGCTAAAGGCATGTCCAACCATTGGCAAGCCTTGCCCTAGCCTCCCCCTGTCATTGGCGACCCTCCCCTGGCCAGGCGAGGCTCGGCCTTACTAGATTTTGGCGAGATTAAGGCTCACCTAGCCTGGCCACGGCTCGGTTGACAAGGCGTGGCCTCATTGGGGGTTGGCGACTAGTTGATGAAGTAGATAAAAGAAAAGAAAAAAAGGAAGAGAAAAAGAAAAAAAAAAGTAATAAACTTATTTAAAAATTAGAAGAAAATGATTTGGATTAAAAATTTTGAAAATGGTGTCAAACGCAATTCTATCTCAAAAATAAAAAATTTTGAACAGTTACTAAATGCCTTCAACTATTTATAATTTATTCTCATAAACATAATAAAAAAGATTCATTATGATAAAGAATTGTTTCTGGAATATAATAATTTTCAAACGCGCCATTAATGTGATTTATAAGATTGGCTTAATAAGTCATCAATTCTCAATTACGATCCACTTTTCAAAAGAGTCTATTATAGATTAATACATCACTTAGTAAATCACTTTTACACATCAGACTTAGTAAAGTTTAGCATTGTTCACATCTCAACACATCATTTAATATGGAGAAAAAATCGATCTTCTAATTGATGTCTTTGAAGGTTATGCCTAGAGACTCCTAGCTAGAGAGAGAGAGAGCATTTAGTCTAGCCGCTGAAGATAGAGTGAGGGGGAACCCAAGCATTGATTATCCTATTCGAAGAGGTTTAGTATGTGGGGAACCTATACAAAAATCCAAGTTGAATCATCAGTCTAGTCAAAATGTAATAATGCCTAGATGGCTATGGGAAAACGTGTTGAGGTTGCGTGAAGCTGAAGAATTTTAACGAGTTGAAAGTCGTTCGGTCATTTTTATTTTTTATTTTATGAAAATACATTTGGGTGAGAACCTGGGATAAGTTAAGTATATTTCCACAGTTTTCAATAATTGTCTACATTACCCTATTCAAGATTATATTGATTTATAAAGGCAAATTAGCTTGAATCACATTGTTGAATACACTTAAGTTTCTTTTGGAGATGGGGAATGGAGATCTTCCCAAGTACTTGATCCAATTTAGCCGTCACCATCACACCACACATTTTAAAACGAGTAAAATGACTTAGGTGCAATTATGGTGTTATTTGTCGTCATCGTAGGTAAGACTGGTCGGAGTCAATTTTATCTTAGTCAAATCTTAAGCATGATTCAGCGCACTCCTCCTTTTTGATACGATGAACCAAAACAAATCTCTAGGATCCCGTCCAAGATGATGCAGATATATCCGCAATGCACATGGACCGGCCTATACATTGCCATTAAAGTGATGCCAGAAGTCAAATGTAGTAGCACTGACTCCACTGCTGGGAAAACTAGCCGAAGTGTCTTCTGGGATCGATCTCACGAGACTATTTTGACAACGATTACATGTGAATGAATCGTTTAAATCAGGGAAAAACGCCAAATCTCCCAAGTCAAAAAGGTACAAATTATGGAAGGGTTTGGTGCAAATTGGAGCACTAAGTTAGGACCCACGGGCATGTACATCTCGTGCCCTTTTGGCAGAGTTAGTATGACGGGTTCGATCCTCCATCCCGCTCGTGATTCACAAGATGGTGGTGGATCTCCCTTGGTCTCAAGTGGCCACATCCCTTTGACTTCTGATGAAGTGCGTCTCATTATTACTTTCTTTTTTAAGGTACGGAAATCGACATTCATATATGGGTGCACGTCTCTTTCAACCCTCTTATATTAATGGTTCGGCCCATAAAATAATGTAACATTTCCTCGTCTAAGTATGGCGAAGAGGAGTGGTTGATGTTGTCCCCGTTTTCAGCTCAATAAATGGTTTTGGAAAATGAAATTGGAGGGGGTCGAAAAGATAAGGGGAGCAGATAGCTTGGGCCTGCGATGCGCACAAGGGTTGTAAGCCATTTCAGGAACATCGATCTTCAATCTCCATCGTCAGCTAAAACGTTCGTATCGTTCTTTGTAGGAGGACACGGACGAAAGAAGTGCATTTCCGTGAAAACAGAAGGGAGTGGGCAGAAAATCGAAAGACGATAAACAATCATGAAAGAGAACATCGGGTCCAGCTGCACTTTGTTGCTGTTTCGTATAATTTTTTGCATGATTGAATCTCTTCTTGCTCCACGGTTGGATGAAGACTAGTTCTATATTAGGGTTCTTATACCGCCATCGGAAAATTTCATTGTGAACTACGTACGATTTTCACATGTGACGCTAGGGTTACGAAGTTAATCGAGAGATCAATGCTTATTAAAAAGTCTGATCTGATATTGAACCATCGTCTTGAGTGTGATGACTAAAGAGTACCTTTTATTTTTTTTGGTCATAGACTAAAGAGTACTTCAAGAGTGCGGTTGTTAGGTCAGCACAAAAGGGTCCTTTTGGAGTTTGATACTTATGCGGTCACATTTTCACGTCGAGCTTTGTTGAAAAGGTTGGCTCCAGGACAGCTTCAAGGGTAGCGTCTAATGAGTGCAAAGCGAAATGGGAGAGGAGGTTTCCTTCAGATAGATCGCATTTCTGATTGTCCATGATCGAATCTCCTTTTCATAAAGGTTTTTGGCCTCGACTTTCGAGGGAGATGGCGTGGGTTGTGACTTGAATGGTACTCTAGCGATTCCAATTTAAGTTGGGACCATGACGACATTCAAGAGGATCAAAGCTTTCTTTTTATTTTTTTCATCATGTTTTTAATAGGAGAATGCATTTGCCCGTGGCAATTGTTAAATTGATGCGATGATACAGTTTAATATCATGTCATTTGCTTCAAATACATTTTAACTCATTTCAATTTGATACTTAGAAAATCTCATTTGTGATTGATTTATTTATTTATCTGTCACAATTATTCGATAAACATGAAATAATTTCTTTACATAGCTAGAAAATGGCAAATGATGCATCCCTTTTTGTTTGCAAGGACAATATTTTTCTCTTTTTCCATACCAAGAAAAGTTCCTTCAATAACATATCAAATTGGTGGGTTATACTAATGAACATTACGTGCATAAAAATTTAACTAATCATCGACATGGATGACAGCCATGTTTGCCAATTTGTAAACTATTTGATCAAATACATATCAAGAAAAAATGATTTCTTTTGTTTTACTGTTTGAAAATGAGTTGATAGTCAACATCACGTTAATCATTTTTGTTGTTTTAAGTTGCACAGTTTTGTCTTTAGACAATAATTCAATCTTGAACATATGAAGTAATGAAAAATTATCACTCAAACTATACAAGGTGTCCAATCTTTCTTGACAATAAACAACAATACTTGAATTTTCACATTTTCTTCCTAGATCCATCGAGAAAAAAATTCCCAAGAGATGAGAGCAGCTTCCCCAGGCTTCTTTTTAGTACGCTTGACAGATTGGACAGGTGCTACAGAATGATTGCTTCGAGCAGTCGCAAAGTCATGTTTAAGCTTCCCAAAGATGGAGATTTTTCAACAAAGGCTGTCGATTATAAGCTGTTCATTCCATGACTTTTCAGTAAAAGTGAATAAACAAATGCTGCAGCAGCATGTATATCCACGTTCACGTGCCCTTTGGGTTCCGCGAGGAAGACCCATGCAGGATATGATTAGTACAGCTTTGATAAAAGATGAAC
This sequence comes from Eucalyptus polyanthemos subsp. polyanthemos, assembly GCA_017140185.1. Classification (NCBI taxonomy): domain Eukaryota; kingdom Viridiplantae; phylum Streptophyta; class Magnoliopsida; order Myrtales; family Myrtaceae; genus Eucalyptus; species Eucalyptus polyanthemos. The sequence continues at coordinate 43,642,853 of CM029464.1, read as the reverse complement.
CCTACAAAAAAGAGGACCTTGAAAACCTTCTTACAAAAAAGAGGACCTTGAAAACCTTCTCAAGAATGGAATCAATCATCATCACCTAAAGCGACTGTGCATTTGCAGGGGTTTCTTTATCCTTTTTCTCTTTGCTTAAAATGAAAGCCGAACGCTCTCAGACGCGATGATTACCACCCTCTTAAAGAACCGAGATTTGACAAACGAAGCAGAGGGAAGGGGAAGTGGCTTGTTCTTGTCGTCTGTCTTTGAATCTTTTTCCGTGAATCTTTCCCTTTTTCTCTGATATGTTGTCTGTTGTTCATTCACTGCCTGTGGATTTGAACGGAAAGGAGTATTTGCAGATGTTTGCTTTTCATGATTGCTTTTTTACCGGAGGGCAGCGATGTCTCGAACATTGCAAACCATCTTGGGTTTGAACGAGCCGAAGCAAAATCTCGTATATCTTTTCGTAGTTTTCAAGCGAAACTGCAAGGCATTTCTTGCAAGTTAGTAAATTACATAACCAGTCCATTAATTTGCTTTTTTTCTTTCGAAAAACTTTACCTTCCGCGCTTTACAAAATTTTTGGTCAGAAATTGATTTCTCAATTTCTATTTAAAAAATTGAGAAGTTAAAAATTTTAACTTCTAATTTATTCTTCAAATCTGATTATGAAATAAAAATATGTTCCAAAAATAGAAAAATCTAATTGTGTTACTAAACGAATTTGTATTCCAAATATGTTCTGAAAAATAAAGAAATAGAGAAATAGAGAAATATAAATTTTATGATTCGCACCCTAAAAAGTACATCGCAAAACTGCCCTTGAACATTCTAAAGGTGATATGTAGCTTCTATGTAGTTTTATATTTAAATTTTCTTGTTTAAACAAGATGGCCATTCTCGGTTGAAAGAAGAACTCAAGGGGTGGCCTTGACAGACCACCGGTTGCCCTGGAGAGCCGCAGATGGCATCGAAAACTAATCATGTATCCGCCTATGGCCTTGGCAAACCATGTGCACTCCCATGCCCACCAAGGCCACATGAGCCAGAGCTGGGGCAGGCTGGAGGAAAGCCATTCAATAATGAAGTTTGGCCCCACCCGATTAGACATGAGCCAAATCGATTGATGAGCAGTATAAGAGTAACAAGTTAGTCGTGATCCAAGGGTCCAATTATCCCAGGCACATCGAATGATCGATGCTACTAGCCAAATTTGGGTGCAGAACCTTGACAAACACACTAAAGTGATCGCTCGATTGCCCTTTACGGCCAAGCCAGTGGCAGCGGAGGGTTTAGACAAGATGGGCAGCCTCGGTGGCCATTTTGATTCGTTTGTGGCTAGTATAGAGCCATAGATGGTCCTCGATAGCCACCTGGCCTGTCTTCCTCCTATTTTACTTTTGTAATTAGGCAGATGCAAATGGTAAAAAGGGAACAAAAAAAAAATCATAAAATAGCCTCAAAATGCCAACCGTTATATATTTACTTCAAACTTTTTGCAACATAAAAAACCTTAAACTTATACCTATGTAAATATTTACCCTCCAACAAGATTTTGTCAATAAGCACCATTAAAAATCTGCTTATATAGATGATGGAAGGCAAATGGTGTTGATATGACTTAAACAACATTGTTTTGGCTAGAATTGATAGAACCTTGACGGAGGGTGCATGTCTCATGCAAGTACAAGCTAGAGGTTTTTGATGTTAGAAGAAAAACTTTAGAGTAAAGGTATTACTGTGGGCACAGTTAAAAGTTTTTGATGTCAAAACAAGAGTTTGTTAAATATGTCAAGTAGACATAATTTGGGATTTTTTGGACTTTTTCTATTGTAAACATGTATCTAACTAATTTCTTATCTTATCTTAATGATTTATTTTTCTCAATATCCTTGGTCATGTTTTTCTTAATGTATTGAATGAGCCATCCACATGTCATTGGAAATTACAAAAGAAAATAACACAAACAATATCTGAATTTTAGTTCAATATGTAATGTGTCCATCAGCTTTTGTTTGTTCAATGTGGTCCCTACACTTTAGCTCAATGTGCAATGTAGTTTTTAAATTTTTAATTTGTCTAATGTAATTTTTAAACTTTTAGTTCATGTTCAATTTAGTTCCCAGATTATATGAAAATATTCATTACTATCCCTAATCTTGAATTAATGGAAGAACTACATTAAACATTTTTGTATAGTTCAAGGATTACATTGAATATACACAAAAAGATTAGGGATCACATTGAGTAAAATGAAAATTTAGTGATTACATTGAATATTAGCTTAAAATTCAATGATCACATTGAACATATTTAAATGACCAGGGACCATATTACATATTATGCTAAAGTTCAAGAGCTATTTGTATCATTATCCCAAATTACAATATTAAATGATATCATGTTCACACTCAAAGTAACTTTTCCATGACTAAAATATTTTCCTTAACAAGTTCTTCATTAATCATAGCACCAAATTTATGTTAATCTCAATCATTTCAAGATTTCTTATTTCGTTGTCATCTTAACTTTCTTGTCAGTGGACTCATTTATCGATATTACCCTATCTGCAACACTTTCAAAAACCTCTCTAAATTCTCGCACACATCACTCATTCACCCTAAACTGTCCTAAATCTTAAGTCTTAATTTCCATGTAAACTTCACTTAAAAGCTAAAACCTAAAAAGAAGCCAAACTTGGGGAAAAATAATATACATTTCATCGAGATACCGGATTCACTTTTCATCTATTAAACAACAGATTCTCCTTGTTTTCTGCTTATTGTTGTGCGCAATCATAGTTGCATAGATTATACTTACAATTGGCAAATTGGTTCTTGACTCGGATCCCATACTCATCTCATTTCATATCTTCGATTGGCCAAAGTTGTTATAGATTCTAGATAAGATAACAAAGGGACTGTCCATCTTTTGCATACTATACTAGGCACAGTCCTCTCCACTCACATCCCTATTGCCTAACTTAATAATTCAGGCTGAATTTTTGGTCACCAAATAAAAAATTCGAACATGTCAAATTTCGAACAGCATTTTTGACTATGCTCAATGGGTTACCATCAACCTTTTCACATGAAACGAGAACAAACGAATTCACACTAAAGCCATTTCATCTTTCTTTTATCTTTTCCTATACTGGATTTTTATGAGGTCTATTGTGTCGATGGTATTCTTTTAATTGGTACGCAAAAGTGCATACGTATAGGTAAAGCTAGGGTATGGTTATAAACTCAATCTCTATATGTACTTACATAAGGAGTCTTGTGCAAAGTTTTCTATTGCATATGGGATGCATCCAATTATTTCATATTTGCTGGAAAAATAGAGAATGCTAATGGAAAATGAAGTCTTTCGAGAAATCAGATCCAATGTGGAGAGAGAGAGAGAGAGAATGGGAGTGGTTGTGGGTAGGGTAGGGTTCCTGGTGTGGTGGGCTGGTGGAGTTAGGAGTTAGAGCTAATCAGGAGAGGGTCACGAGATTGGAAGACCGCGATGTCATTGGATGCTTTGAAAACATTTACGGAAAAATTCGATGCATTCGACAGGGTTTTTGCTAATGAAAGGGATGGGTTTGGTTTGATGGAAGCACCGCCTGGCAGTGGGTTCGGTAGGGCTCCAATTGCATTGTTTTTTGTTGGCTCCAAATTCTTTTCATGTGATCGCTTCGAATCATGACCCACATGAGCCTGCTTCCAAAATTTCCCCTGGACGTTTCTCATTCGTTCTGTTTTGCAAAATTCCGTGAGATTGCAGTCAATTATTTTAAAAGTTTAAAACGATAGGTCAAGACTTAGTTTGTTATTTAGGTATTTTAACGTCTGTATTCAAAGATTAAAGCATGAAAATATATAATAAGAGTAACAAATAAAGTATTGTGAAAGATTGAAACTTAGAATCCCCTACTTTGTATCATTTAATTTTTTTTTCAAGGCTACTGTTAATGTTTGTAAAAACTAAAACCGATAGGTGAATATGTGATTTAATATTTGAATATTTTAACGTTCTTTACTCTTGAGTGATTCAAAAGGAGCGACAAACATAATTTTGGAATTACGCTTATCAAGTAGAGCTTTAACGAGGTTCATTTGAATTTATGACGTGCTAGCTAGTCTAAATTCTTCAAAAACTACAAAACAAAGATTCTATTCATTGTAATATCAATTCTATAGATGATATCGGCTTGACTACCCATATCGGCATCCCATTGAACGCCAGTTGAGCACGTTCTAAGCTACTGGATCAGTCTGTCTGAGCTTACCCAGCCGGGCCATGGATGGCGCCGACGGCAGATCCGGTGAGTTGGTGAGACGGGTCAAAGTCCTCCACTCAGCTAAGGCAAGTTGGTTTAGGTAGAATTGCCCTCAAAAGATGATAATTACGATTTTAGCCCAAAAGAGGGAAGTTTATAAATTATAATTGTAAAAGTGACGAGAAAAAAAAATGGACTTCTAGTCCCCCACTTATTGATGTCTACGTTCACTGGCTGCTCGTCTTTATCCAATTGACTTTTCTATCTCGTTTGTAGCTTATTAAGGAGCTCGTAGGTGGAGAGACTTTGTCGAGGAATGCGTCACCAAATACCACTAAAATTTAAATTAATCAATTTTAAAAAATTGTCAAGGATGAATGATATGTACAAGTGCATTTCGACACTCATTTTCAAGTAGAGGACCCAGAAAACATGATATATGCACTTTAGTGAAATATGACTTTTAATCACCAAATGCGTTGAAATTCAAATTTTCCACACTTACCGAAAAGTTGGTGTGGGAAATCCAAATAATTTAGTTCTAATTTATACATGATTGATCTTTAAGGGTTTCTCAATTGGTCACTATGAGAGATAATTATAATATTCTATTATATTAATTAAATTAGAATATTTCTATAGGTTTTCTTATTAGATAATTAGGATATTTTCCTATACGGGTGCAAATTGACTAGCTTTGATACTAAGATAAAAAAAACCTGAAAACAGATTTGGAGAATTTTTGTATATTTCGATAGATCTTAATGGATTATATATACCTATAGGTTTTATAAGATGACTATCTAAGATAACATATAGTATTATAAATTATAATGAATCAGGATTGCGAGACTATGATATGAGAGATACACAGCATCGGATAATATATTTCTAATAGTTACTGTACTTCACTTTAATTACATGGCAAGTCACTATACTTTTCAGTTTGGCAACAAAGCTACCTGGACAACGACCAAAGTGCGCTAGTTACAAAAGAAATAAAAGTTGAATGCATCCAAAGATCAAAATCAAAGTCCAGTCATCTAACTAAAGACAAAATAACTACATTAAAGTATAGCTTTCTCGAATGACAATCTATCCTCGAAAATTAACCTAGCTTAGATATGGAACCAAAGGAAGATAAGGTTTTTCTGAATGCAACGTGAAGGATGAGATAACATAAACTACACAAACACATAATTGGCACTAAGCATTAGCAATTAAATAATATGATGATTCATTATTTCACGTTTTTTTAAGCATTTTCTATACGCTTCTATGTCGTAGTGTCTCCCCGATGTGAGTTGAATGATTACGCGATTGTCTGCGACACCGATAAAGGGCGCAAATAATTGATCTTTATCACCGATTATTTTAACACGAGTTAGGTGCTTAGGATATAGTTCACACTGTATCGACAATGGTTATAGTATTATGCATGCATGGGAAGCTGGATTGTCGGATTGGGCATGCTAGATTGAGATAACTAGGGAGTTCTTAAGTTGACGGGCTTAGATATGCAGTTCGTCAAGAAGGTCCGTATTGACCTTAACTTTTCCATATTGGGTATTATTAATGTTAAGTAATGTCTCTACGATAATGAACACTCTGATGACTCATTTGAATTATAAACCAGCCAATGCCTGGGCTCATTTTTACTTCTACGTTACGCAAAGTCCACACTTCTTTAAAATCAGCCGTACAAAAGTCCATAATTCAAATAGGAACTTCGTTAAAAAAACTACATTTCGTGGTGTTGGTGTCGACCTAGCTTGCCAAAGCACCCGCGAACCGATCTCGCTTCCTGAAACAGGAACTTCATCTGAACCTGCTGCAGCCGTAGCAGCGATATCCTGCATTCTAACATAATAGGAGTTGATGTTGAGTTTTCTATGGACTCCTGCACCACTCCGACAGTCGACACTGTATCATTAGATTCAATTTCACGCTTCCTAATCTTGCTCTCGAGAATCACCCCACCTAGCAACGCTCTGGCCTCAGCCTCAATTGTACTTAAAGTAGAAAACTAAAGCACATAATGGAAGCTCAAGACTTTGACTTGGGGAGATCGTTAAGAGAGAGTCCAAGTCCAAATTCACCAACATATCAACTTGATCCATCTTCAATTAATAGCTTAAATTAATGAGTTGTGAGTCATTTGAGATACATTGACTGTTATACATCACATCAATTATTTGATGTGGAATTTTTTTAACATAAATTTACATGTGTATCTCAACAATCTCCCATCACATATGACTTCAGTATTAGGTTTGCCCTCCATTAATTAAAGTATTTTTCTATACCAACAGCTTCACCTTTGGATCTCTTTCACTAGACCAAACCATGAAGATGCCATTGGAACTGCATTGCTATACCATAATGTCCACTTTCACCCCAAAGTCTCTTTCTCTGAACTAAACCATGAAAGCTACTTGGAAACCATGTTGGTTAGGACATTTCTTTCTTGAGATATTCACTAAATACAAATACATATTAGGAGCAAGCCAATAATTAGCCATTGGTTTTGACACCATTGATTGTAATGTGCATAATGGAAGCTTGATACTTCATCATGGGAAATTGCCAAGAGGAGTTCAAGTTTGAGCCTAGTAACAAATCTTGTTAAGCCAATCTTTACTCATAAGCTTAAGTCTCATCTTTCCACAGCACACAAGTTCTCTTTCTCTAATATAATTGGCACTCACATCTTAATAATCTTCCCCTCACATGTGAGCTTAGTCCTAGATATGCTCTCCCTTAGGTTGCATATTGAGAGTGGACTACCAATCAACCATCAACTCTGATACCATTGTTGGATGTGCGAAGTAGAAACCTGTTCCTTTCACTTAGGAAAATTGCTAATAAGAAGCTCAAGTCTGACCCCATCAACATATCTAGTTGACCTATATTCATTCAAAAATTTAAATCAATAAATTATAGGCCATTTGTCAACTATTCCAGCCACACCAATGTTGGACATGAGACTTTTTAACACAGCACATGCATTTCAACACTAATGAATCTTTAGACTCACATTTCATTCTCATCTTTGATGAGATAGCCAACCCTCGCCATGCCACTGATTCCTAGAAGCTGAACCATCTAAGCTCCAAAAGGACTTGGTCAACTTTTTCGTATCATCGAAATCAGTTCATAACTTACACGCGTGTCTCAAATGTGTTCTCAATCTGGACTTGGATTTCATTAATGTAATCTAAGGTTCCAAAAACTAAGAACAAAAAATAAAAAAGTTGTTGATATGGTAAACTAGTGGAAGGCACTATATAAGATTCCGTGCGAGCTGTCGGAAAAGCGAGCATTTCGTGGAACTTTGGTCCCCCCTCTTATAAAAATGTCTCATGAATTGCCTCAAATCAATTGATATTTGAAAGCATGGAATGAGAGAAAGTCAAGGCGAGGAATCCCCACGTTCATAGCTCTGAGACCAAGGCGTGGGTTAGTAGCAGTAATATCACACGGTGGAGAGGTAAGAGGTTTGGTCGTGCTGGCCACCGGCTATTGCCTGTTCCCGAAGCCGCAGTACCAAGGACATAGGTGGTCTCGCTCCGCCTGTCTGACCCCCGGTCGCCGGTCTGCTCGAGAATTTGTTTTATTTTTTTTTTCACTTTTCGATGCATTTGCTCTTTCTCCATACGCAGATGACACTTTGAAAATATTAAAGGAAACAGATAATTTTAGGAGCATAATGGTACGACATGGCACCTTCATTCATAGTCCTGTCAAAAATTTAAAATATACGAAGAGGATACGTGCCAGCATTTTAATTTTGCAAATAATAAAAGACTATTTTTGAGAAAAAGATAAAGGAAAGAGAAGAAAAGAAGACAACTACCGGTGGCTTTTAATTTCCATCGGTCAAACAATAAATGAAGGACTATATCAAGAGAAGTATTGGGACAGAGCCTAGTAAAAATCCAATATCTTTACTAGGAGATCATAAAAAAATAGTCAAGTACGAGCCCATTAACATATCTAGTTACACTTATATTTATTTAATTTTTTTTTTATCAAATTTATTCAAAAGTTTAAGTCAACTAATTTTTTGATGTGAGGCTCTTTTAACACAACTCACACATGCATTCTAACTATTTTTCCCTTACATGAGAGCTCTCATGGAGTTAGGTTTGCTCCAATTAATCTAGATATTCTCTTGCATCAACTTATTAGTCTACACCTATTGATAATCTGGGCTTTGATATTGATGTTGGGTGATCTTGAATTTCTCTTATTTCAAAAATTGGTCAAAACTTTTTCCACACACTCATTAACTGATTGCTTATTCCTAATGTGGGATAATTTGACAGGAAGGACTTTGAGATGAAAATCATTCACTTTCAAGAAAAGTTAGGAGATCCGACAACCTACGCTCAAATCCATGAACCACTTGTGAAACGCGATGGACCGGGCCAATCTATCACGGGGGATCGATTCGGTGACTTGACCCCATTTCGAATGCTTCTCAGTCTGGCCGTGTCAAATAGGACAAAAACCTTGTCTGAGGCAATTCAACGCGATGGATAGGTTCGTTCCACCGCCGTACTCCTGGACAGGTTAATCACATGAATTATTATTGCAACCAGAGTACAACATATATATTTTTTTTGCCGACGATTCCTTTTTCCTTTTGAACGGAAGGGGAAACTGTCAGTCTAAAATTTCGACACAGCCTCGGGCAGCAGCAGTGGATGCAAGCGATTGCGAAAACGACGGTCCGAATTTCGCGGTACGTGTATGAATATTATTAAGATTCCGTTCGTCGATTTGAGCTTTTCAGGCAAATGTTCTGAAAGATATTTTTGCCGTCACAAGGCACCGGGACAAAACCCCGACCGTGACAACACAGTGCAAAATAATAATTGACTCCATAATGCCATCCAACCCCTATTTCGATTTCTTCTTTTTTTTATGGAAAGTTTAATTAGATAAGAATTTCTTTTGGAGTAGTAGATTAGCATGTTCTTGCGCCGTTCAAGGACGAACGCCTAACTTTTCCCTTGGCAAGGTTAATATATATAAATAAGGCAGGTATTTTAGTTATAAGTTAATCTTTTGGGGCCCTTTTATTGACACTGCTTAGTCATTAGAAAATATTACTTATGTGAAATCCGTAGCTATTTCATGAATTATATGATATAATCTGAAAGATAAAAGAGTAAACCATCGGATTACAATGCAATAATATGCCGAGTATGTTATTTTCATCAAAATAGAGCTTAAGAAATGGGCAGGTGAAATTTTGAAACTTACCATTGGAGGGATTGTCTTCATGCTCAAACTTTTAAATGGGTAGATTCGGTCGATAGTAATGCCTCATCGTATACCTAATAATGCGATTCCCATTATTTTGTACCAAACAAATTATGCTAGTCTACAGTTAGAAAAATAATTTTTTTTAATGAAATAAATCATCTTCATGGTGTGTTCATCTGCGTTTGTCACTTGTTTGGTTTGTTGAAAATGATCGGTCAACAGAAAACTACTTATGATCAAAGAAAACATGCATGTTGGAAGTTATGAAAATGAATTCCCTAATATTAAATGAAAAAAAAATTATTCTTTTTTGAAAAATAATTTCTCACAAAATAATATCTTTATCATGAATTCTTTCTCGAACCAAACATGCCGTCACATTAATAAGTCATACATTTTTGAAACGCCCACTAAATCTAGAGATTAGATGAAAGCAAAGATCAACTTGAAGTGCATATGTCGACGAAGTTAGAAAAGGCCACAAGGTAACTTACAAAACAAAAAGGGGGCAAGGGATGCTTCGTCGTTTCAAGGACATACATGTGGCATTGTGAGGTACCGTACTTACAGAAAAATATCACATAGATCGACTCTATTAATTTTTTTTTCCTGTTACTTCAATCATTCGTGGTGATGATGGGTGTCGTCGCCACAGTATCGGTGGCGATTTCGGACGGAGGAGGGGTCCCTCCCAGGAAAATTGGGGACGCGGACGCCGACGGGCAACAGAGTTTTTAGTAGGTATCGATCCCACAAGACTGTTAAATTTGGCATTACATATATTTATGGGAATTACAGCATACATTGCAGGTGTAAAAGAGCTTTTTCGCTAGTGGTCTTCTTTACCTTTTGATTTGATGGTTAGCGAGAGTGCGTGTAGTTGCAGTTCTCAGATCACGGATGGATATGACAGGATGGTTCTTTAAACTCTTGTGCTCTAATATTTCCTTGTGACATTTGTTAAGAAATATTAATTTGTCTAATAAATATGCTGGACTCAAATCTGCTGGACTCAAATCCTCTGAGTCTTTTCGTCCATCATCTTCGGCCCATTATCTCTCTATGGGATAACATATTGAGAGGGCCAAGACCCATGTGCATAAAAAAAAAAAAAACAGTTTGATTTTCAAGAAAAATACATGCTAAACTGCACCTAAAAGAAGGAAAACGTGCATAAGAAATCATTATTATTTCGGTTGATCCAGCATAATGGCTAATAGTCATATTAGTTATTTCTTCCGAATCTGCAAGTTTTTTTGTAGAAAACTAATTTGCTGAAAACCCCTTAGCCATGTAGAGATTCAATCACAATAACTAATTCATCACGTCCTCATCAGTAATCAATTTCATTCCTTCCACCATTTCGGGTTTCTATAAATCATGACATTATTGAAACTTAACCCTTGATTAGTGAATCAATTAAGCAACCTTCTAGACATTAGACACATGCAAAAAAATCAACTTAGAGAGATGGGCATGGTTTCATTCGATTCACTTACTAAGGGTAAATGGACCATCGAATAGGTCCGTCAAGAGTAAGCTTTCATTAAAGGGCTAAAGCTCAAAAGTTTTAGGTCCATAAGTCAGCCCGTCTATTTTCTCTCACTCTCTAAATCCCTTTCTGCATTAGGTCCCCTTTTGTGGTCCATCATTATAACAACTTAAGTATTGAAAATAAAATGCATTGAAGGTTCCAACAAGTCTGATGCGGACGCCATTGCTGATGACTTTCTAGAGCATTCCAACGTACATAAATTGAAGAGGTGGGCTGGGGATGATAATATACACAACGTGCAAGAAAACAACCATAATTTTTGACCCAAAAAAGCTACCAGCCCGAGCCTCGTAATACCCATATGGATCTCTCCTTCCGAGCACTACATCGCAATCATTCGGATCTCAAAAACCATACGGAGTCACTTTTCTAAATTTATGTCAATTATTCATGTTAGTCTAGGCTTTTGTTCATTTTTCTGAATTCTTTACTACTTAAGGATATATTTTTTTTTGGTTTTCTACTATCATCTAGGTTTAGCAAGGTATCCATTTGATTTTTTTCTATGCATCGGACATTTTTGCGTCATATTTAACAGAATACAGAAAAGAGATTCTATTGTTGCACCTCTGAGCGTGGATTGTAAGAGTTTTCCTAATGTGGACTAAATTAATTGATATTGTAATTTACTGTTTTTACGGTTATCGTAAAACGGGGTTGGTCTAAAGTGAGATAGAAGGTTTCTTAATTAGTCTAATATGGGCTGGCTAGTGTGGGCGAGTTGAGCTGGCCGTAATGAGTAATGACTGGCTGGAAACTCTATAAATAGTGCTCAAGTCTCTCCTCTAACCCTAATTCTCACGTATCCTCATAAGGGGCGTTTACCTAACGCTAAACGTGAGGGCGCTCATTAGCCAGTGATACGGAGCAGCGATAGAGGAGAAGGACTTGTTGCGTGGATCCTTGATAACATGTGGGTAATCCTTTTCGCTTCCGCTTTATATTCGATGGATCTCAAAACAGGTGCGTTAATCTTTCTACTCAATTATGCACGTTCTTGTTCTGGTTATGGAGATCTTGGGGTTGCGCAATTTGCGTCTAACATGTGGTATCAGAGCAACCATAACTCTAGAACTCGAACACAATTTGTTTTGCCCTAATTTGTACGGATTTACCATAATTTGTATGGATCTACCCTAATTTGTATGGATTAGCCCTAATTGGTATTGATCTTGCCCTAATTTGTGATTTTCGAGATTTTTTGTTCAATAAAAATTAAATTAAATCACAAATTCGGACTGGGCTCGACAAGACGAGCAAGAGGGTAGGCGGTGCCTCGCCGGAGGAGTCTGCACGCGCCCCCACGCGCGGCCACGCGCCGCCTGTGCGTCGAACGCGTGCTGCGCGTGATCTCCACGCGCCGCGCACTCAGGCGGCGCGTGTGGGCGCGTGAAGGATCCCATTGGCGCGTGGGTGGCGGCGTTGGACTCGTTTGGTGATTTCCTATCTCGTGGTATATTTATTTTATATATTTGATGGTTTTATTGATGTGAAATTGCATATGGAACCCTAAATACGTGTATTTTTAGTGTATTTTGCGTATTTTTCTTGTATTTTCTGTGATTTTGGAAATACAGGTGATGGGTTACTAATATATTATCACATAATAAAAGGTGTGATTCATCAATAAAAATCAAACTTTATTGTGAATTGAAGTTGGCTTAATGAGATACAATTCGTATGAGATTGTATTTGAGTTATGTATTGAGCTGATGAGAAACAATAAAGATTATGAAACTTTTGTTACTCAAGTATACTCCTTTACACATTGGTAATTTTTGAATGATAGACGACTTAAGGACTCGTGACCAAACTGATGTACTGATTAACACATCTGCTGAATGTGGGTAATGCATGTCAATTAAGTTACTGCATATTATACATGAACTCATCTAGTCACTTGTTAATGTCTATCAAGTTGAATATTTTTTAAAGTTAAGGAGTATGACAACATTTATGCAGAGCAATAATATCTACTGTTAAATTTTAGATATTTGGTTATTTGGTTTGACTCAATTAATAGGCCATTGGTTGAAGTAATGATATTTGTTACCTAAAATTGATTAATAAATCAATTGTTGGCCTTGGAGTCAATTTTGCCTTATGAATTCATGAGTGATAATGGATCAGCTGTCAAGCTTGTCGATTTGGTGCACCCTGTATTACTATTGATGTTAATTTGTGAGAGAGATTATAGATCAGCATTCTTTTTATGTTGTTCTGGTAATATGTAATTGGGGTGCATAAGAGATGTTTTATTCTCTGTTATGAGAAGTTTCTTGTGTTACTGTGATCAATGATTTCATTGGAATCTATCTTTCAGGTTCGCTATATATATATAATGAATAAAGCAATGTAATTAGCATGATATGTGATTTTGGTGATATGATGCCCCTATCACTAAATTTAAAATCACATATATATGGTGTATGTGAGGAGTAAAGCTTATATCCCTGGTATGAGAGAATTTCAATGATTCAATTGAGTAGTGACCGCCAAAGTGGCACGCTTGATTGGGTTTGAGAAATTTCGGTCTCGTATGATGATTGGGATGTCTCCTGATCTAATGTGTAATCATACTCCCAAAGGAGGTGATTGTGTATTAGTTTATGGAGGGATACATGATAGTGTGGTGGAGGAGTGACTGATTCTAGTGATTCATATGCCCAAAGGTGATGAATTCACGAATAATTGGAACATATTCTTATAACCCTTATCATGTGGGGAGTGTACAATTGCATGTCATGTATTCTGCCCAAAGGTGATTATGTGACTTTGCATGTAACTCTCTGGATGTGTACTTGTACATCAAGTTACACAATGCTCACATGATGCTAATTATATACTGCTTGTTTTTCAGTCACCTTTTTTTTTTTGTAAATGGTAATTCCGTCATCATTGAGCTTTTTACTGCTTCAAATTTTAAGTTGTGGACATATGATTTGTTGCTTGAGAAAAGAGCAATTGAATTTGCTTACTGTCCATGAAGCGTTCCATTCTAGAACACTTGAAAAGAGGTTTGCTTGCGGACTGTACTGCTATAAGATGATGGAAGCCTTAGTTGCTTGAAATTATGTCTTGTCTGATATTGAAATTATGACACATCTGCAAAGATTGTGTTTAAGTCCTAATGACATATACATATCGTATATGATTAAAAGATTGTCAGGTTTAACAGTAGCAATGAGTATTTTGGCAAGTATGACAATACGAAATATCTTAAAGGGTTATTTGTCAAATACTTGGTAAATTCTGGGGTGGTAATTTAATTACTATACCTGAAAATTCTGACAAAAAGATTTGGTCGAAAGGCATAAATGCACCATATTGAATATGGTGATGAGTATGATTAGTAAAATCAATTTATCTGGTCTTTTGTGGGCTGATATTATGAAAGCAATTTTTTCATATACAAAAGGGGTATTGATTTTATGACCCTAAATAAGGTACAAGAATTATGGAATCACATACTCTAAAGTTTCTAAATATTGACGTTATTGTAGAGGATAGCTGCTCTCAGATTATTAAAGATAATAGTATGATGGAGGTTACTATGTTTTTGTCTTTACCTATACAGATAATTTTGGAATCTCCTGTACCATAGACTAAACTTGTTGAGGTTCAAGGTACTATTCTTGATATAGTTTATAATGAAATTTCTTAAACCTCTCAAGTGCAGAATGAAGTGGTTGCAGCTTTATTAAGGAGATTTGTTAAGGAAAGACGATCAGTTATACCATCATACTATATAGTCTATTTGTGAGAGCATGATTACAATATCCACTATATGATTGATGTAATGACATATTTATAAATGTCGTTTCTTATTCTCAATTAAGTATGTGATTAAATGCCATAAAAGACGATATACAATCTATGAAATATGTTTGGAAACTTACTGACTTGTCTAAAGATCACAGGTTTATTAGTTGCAAATTGGCGTACAAAACTAAAAGAATTTCAAACAAAGATTGTGGAATTTAAAGCCAAATTTGTAACTAACGTGTTAACTCTGAAAGAGGGGTGGATTGTTTATAGTGAAGAAATAATTATTTCTTTAAATGTTCTTTCAGAGTGAACGTGGCATTAATAATTTATTTTGATATAAAGTTACGCCGAATAGATACAAAATCTATATTGTGCAACTGGATGATTTTGCAGCAGATTCAAGTAAACTTGCGTGTAGACTGAAAAGTTCTAATTTATGGTCTTAAGCAAGTTTCCAGACAATATTATTAAAGTTTCATAGTGTTATTATTTTGTTCAATTGGGAACAAAGTAATTCAAAATACTGCAAGGTCAGTGGGAGGAAATTTATTTTTTCTCATGTTTTGCTTACAAATTGTGACCTTGAGACATCTTATATCCTTTGTACTGAGGTCTGTAAGGATTATTTTTTGCCATATTATATTAGATTTTCTCGAAGGACATTTGCTAATTATATATTGGAAATATTCAATATACATCATTGCAAGCTAGGAATTGCTCCTGTTGTTAAGGGTGATAGACTAAATCTATCACATTGTCCTTATTTAAATATTGAGAAAATCTAATTAAATGGTGTACCTTGTGTCAGTGCACTTAAAAGTATAATGTATGCTCGAATTTGCACTAGACTAAATGTTGTCTTTGTGACGGGACTTCTAGGCAGATATCGATTAAATCCAGGATATGATCACTGGGTTGCTGTCAAGAAGGTTTTAAGGTACTTAAAGAAGACAAGATATAGATTTATGTTATTAGAAAGTGCAGTAAATAAAGTTCTATGTCATCTTCTACTATGTAAGCAGTGTTAGTAACATTCTTTTAGGCTGTTACTTGGGCTTTTAGGCTCCAAAACCTCATGACGGAATTGATCGTTTTAACTTTATGGATAGACCCATATGGTTGTATTGAGATAACAAATTTGTAGTATTATTTATTTACTACGGAGATCTCAAGGGTCTAAATATATGGTGGTAAGATAATTTTTTTTTTTTTTTACCATAAAGAAACAGTACATAAAGGTGACGTTTTAATATAATATATTTTCACAGATGATGTGATTGCAGATCCACTAACTAAAGGCCTATGCCCATGTGTATTTGAGTGACATGTCATTAGAATGGGCCTAGGAGTATCTTCGGATACTGTTGTTTAGTGGGAGCTATTTTGGCTTTACTCTGATAAAGTTCACATCGTGGTTCGTTACACTTAGTAACGGTTTGATATGTATCAACTTTTGCATTCAATAAAATATTTTTGAATGTATTGTTATTATGTTGAATACATATTGATAAAGTCTCAAGGGATTGTATAAACCTTGAGTGAAGGTTAGGGGCATCCGAGCATCCGGTTATTAGCCTTGTGCATATGTCTTGTGATACATAAAAAAAAGGTTAACCATAAGGACAAGACATATGTGGGTTCATTGGAACCATAAAGCATTCTCTAGTGGCACAAGTTTTTGTGACGCCTAAAGTTAAGAGAATGGTGACTGACAAATGGGATCTCTCTATGAGAGATGTTATCCATTTGCCACACTACCATATTGAATCCATATCAATAAAGTTGAGAACATTCGTGACCATGGAAGGCTTTGTGTGTATACATGCAGTTACCGCCATGATTCGGTGTTTAAGACTTTATGGAATAGGATTGACTATTAAGAATTATCTCTGGACCAAATGTGCGCACATACGGTACGATTTCAATTAATATAGTCCAAGTGGGAGAATGTAAGAGTTTTCCTAATGTGGACTAAATTAATTGATATTGTAATTTACTGTTTTTACGGTTATCGTAAAACAGGGTTGGTCTAAAGTGAGATAGAAGGTTTTTAATTAGTCTAATATGGGGGTTAGTGTGGGCCGAGTTGAGCCTGGCCCGTAATGAGGGGGACTGGCTAGAAACTCTATAAATAGTGCTCAAGTCTCTCCTCTAACCCGAATTCTCACATGTATCCTCACTTAAGGGGCATTTACCTAACGCTAAACGTGAGGGGGGCCGCCTCATTGAGCCAGTGATACGGAGGGCAATAGAGGAGAATGACTTGTTGCGTGGATCCCCTTGATAACATGTGGGTAATCCTTTTCTGCTTCCGCTTTATATTCGATGGATCTCAAAACAGGTGCGTTAATCTTTCTACTCAATTATGCACGTTCTTGTTCTGGTTATGGAGATCTTGGGGTTGCGCAATTTGCGTCTAACATGGATCACTAAGTGTTGTTTGCGGATCGATGAATTCTTGTTTATCTATCGCTTGTTGCATCAAGGTCACAACCCAAGTAATTACTTTCTTTGCAGAGTCCCAGTTCAAGGCGTTCGAGATCCAATTCCGGATTCCGGCAATGTTGAAGACCCATCAAACTTGGACATTCAACAATAAAGACACTGTAAAACAATCAAAACGATCATATTTTATCTACTGTACAAGATGAACGGAAGATCCTCCGAAAGATTTAGAGCGAACATGTACTATGTTAAAAGAAAATTCTGTGGGAACTCCTTGTCCTGGCTATGCGGATTATGCGGACTTTGGTGTGGCACTGTTAGGACATAGTTGGAGGACATAGTTGGGTGGGGTTTCAAGGAACAGACAGCTCAAACATGCTGGATATATCACTTTTATTTCTGTTTCAAACTGAATGGCATCTAACTTAAATAGTCGTTTCCCTGGTCCCGAACGTGGCTGCTATCATTAAAGCTCCTGAACAACTTTGGTGGAATGTCTTTGTTTGAGACTCTCGTGCCTCTAGAACAACTTCACTTGCTATTCCTCTATGCTCTTTAGGCGCTAAAGTAGGGTGTGGACAAGAAATAAGGAAGGAAAACGATCTGATTTCTGTTACCAAAATTTTAGTGGAGATCTGTAGGAAAGAGATGGAACGAGTTAATGGAAGTCTTCATCTTTAGCCCTCCAATATCAGCCATTTCCAACAGTGGGAAGAAAATGATGTGTTAGTTGTTCATTTCTTTATGAGACTTTTCCCCCCTTGATTTCTTCTACTCTGGTGAAAGGAAGTGGAGGCTCTTGATGTCCTTGACAAAAAGTGAAAACCATTTTTGCTCATGCGTTGAACATCGATACTTTTCTTTTTCACCTACTCTCTTTTAGGGTGACCTAATTCGGTTCAATGCTGAAAGATAGATAAACAAAAATGAACTCACAAACGTACACGGACAAAGTGCACAGACAGGAATCTTCCAATTTTTTGTGTATTACAAATAGATAGTGTCTCAAGCCTGACCCTAGGACACATCGAAGTAACTAGAAAAGAAATAATCCAACTGCACATTAGAGTAACATAAATTACTCCTCAATAAAATATTTAGAGTATCAAATATCAGAGTTGCACAGTTTTGATAACACTCTCACAAGAAAGCTCTTAAGGAAGGAGATGAATACACCACTTCACTTATAGAAAAGTCTTTTCACTCTTCATTATTTGAAACGATTATAAGACTCGTTTGTATGTAGACTTAAAACAAGACTCTTGACATACCTTAGATATATGAAGGGACACGTCTAAATAAATAGTAATAAAGACATTTTAATATGTGTGCCGAATTGGCTTTCCGTTGGAAACTAAACAGCTTTTTGATCAAAACACCGAGAGTCACGAGAGATAGGTGGTGATATCTTCGTAGAGGAATGTTATGACCCTTCTAATGCTGTGTTATACCAAATCTTGTCCCAGCTCCACCTGTTGATTTATGTTTATCTGAATGCTCCACAAAGTTTTTAGCAAACGTGTCCACGTCAAGTTGAAATTGTTAAACTGGATTGAATCAAGTTCAAATTGCCAGTGTGGATCATCTTGAGGGGCTACTTTGAATGCTTGGTCTAAATTTTTTGAGTTCAAACCTAACCAAATTACGTTGAAAACAATCCTCTTTTTTTTTTTTTTTTTTTTTTTTTTAAATTTCTTTCAAGCTTTATTGTATTATTGTAATGAAAAAAATGTAAGAGTTAAAATTGAGCACATACATGATCTTGAATATATTCACTGATTACTTGATAATAAGTTGAATAGAATTTCAAAATGAAACTTAAATTTATTCCACACTTATCAATTAATTCGGCTAATCAATTTTTTCTGGGTCAAATTGATTTAGTGTGGTTTGATTCTGTATAGCATCCAAAGTCCAAAACCAAATTGTGTTTAGTCTTACGTTGACTTGCACACTTCCAAACAAGCAAAAATTATAATTACTCCTTTTACTAGATTAATTCTACGTGTTTAACTATTATCTTTCCTCACCTTCAACTTCACATTTCATTTGCACTAGATTAAATCATATACCGTTTGGGTTGGGGAGCCGAAGCGAGGCATTTAGGCCCACAAGGCTTTTACGCTGACAAAAGCAAAAGCTTTCTGTACCATAGTGATTTTGGCATTCTTGAAATTCCTTGTACACTCTGTAAACATGAACCAAAATCAAATTTCATGTTTCATTTGATCTCTCGAAAAAATGGAAAATTGGATTATCGAGCATAAATAACTAACTGTCGGATTTTGATCTTGGGCTAAATGAAATTTTGTCTTGGAATTTCTGAGCATATAGAAGAGCTCTTGGTGTTCATTAGGTTCTGGCACAAACAAGTAGTCTTTCTTTTGTGTTTAAGGAAAGTTATGGAAGTTGATTGAAGTATACATGAGCTCTAAGAGAAAATATAAGTTGAGAATTATTCAGTTGATATATAAAAACCTCAACTGTAATATATAAATAATCAAAATCTTAACAAGGATGTCATTCGATTGCATATGTATGAAGTCACTTCCAAACATAATAATTCATAAAATCGGCACATCCCATCGATCTTGTCTGCGATTTTCATACAGAGTCTTTAATTTATTTCACTTTGGTTTGTTAGATCATATAAAGTCTTAATTCCATATTCTAGTTTCATGTATATATGAGATCTATATTGACTTTGATTCGTTAGATTTTATCTTTAGATTCAACTCAAAATTCTATAGTTTCGAAAGGCTATATGCACTCCAATAAAGTATTTACTTTCCCAGGTTTAGTCTCCATAGGCATACCGTAATTCAAATTCTATTGATAATCCATTTGATGTTCTTTGCTGAACTACTAGCTGGAACCTTAAAAAATTTCAAGGTCCAATCCCAAATGCTTGACACCGTGATCGATAATAAGAAGCATTCCGACTTGGACAAACAATCGGATTAGGCTTACAGACTGGTTGTAGACAGCTTCAAATGTAAATTCTGCATCAAGAAGATGAGGTTTTTGCTTGGGCATTTGTGTGGAACAAACGCATCAGTAGATCTATGAGGATAGGGCAAATGAAAAGTCCAAAAGATTCTGAAAGATCATGTGACCTATGTAGATTTCATGTAGATCTATGAGGATAGGGCAAATGAAATGTCCCAAAGGTCATGAAAGATCATGTGCGAACAATGCAAATTAGAAAGCTCAGCAGATTATACCAGACTTAAACTTGCGTAATATATTAAAGGTAGCAAGAAGTATTACAAGAGGGAACATTTAAATCCTCCTCTTTTTCTTATAAGATGATTAGGGTTTCTAAAACGCTAGGCTATATTGAACTCCCATAAAAACTTACACTTCTGCATTACACGAAGGGTCCAAAGAGAAGCTTCGTTGAACTTCTAGAGCTAGTTCCTCCAAGCTTAGCCGACATTCAAACCCTATCTGCAATAAAATCACAAAGTTTCAATTATTGTCATAATTATTCGAATCAAGAAATCATATGAAATTTCTTTCATTGTGGACTTCATTGCCATAGACATTGGGGTTCCAGTATACATATTGATGCTAGATGCATATTACAGATAAAGCTTTGATGTGCCATCAAATTGGTTTCTGTATCACCCTTAGCATCTTCGAGGTATGAATTATGTGCAGGTCCAATATCGTACTAAAGTAAATTGTTACATAAAAGAAACCGTCTTACTATGATACAAACAAGAAAAACTCAAGTTTACTCTAAGTACGTATCATGTACACATTTGCCATAATCTGAGATCTATAACTATGAATAGAGAATATCGTACTAAAGTAAATTGTTACATAAAAGAAACCGTCTTACTATGATACAAACAAGAAAAACTCAAGTTTACTCTAAGTACGTATCATGGACACATTTGCCATAATCTGAGATCTATAACTATGAATAGAGAAGCATGAATGGGTTTGAACTAGCAAATCCAAACCAACAAGTTTTCCCATGCGTGATTCTCGTTCTAGAGTTGATGACGTATATCACAACGCATTTGCTTCAATGCCCTTGAAGTCTTCCCTCGTACCATATGAATTAGTCTTGCCATATATAGTTCACAAGGACCATCTGCGAGTAATGAGAAGTTCGAACCTCTAGATGGAAAGCAATAGCCATTAACTATGTTTTTGCAAGTGAGTTCAAACAACTTCGCTCCATGGGCAATGGCAAGACCATGAAGTTCAGATGTAAATAGAAATCCTAATCTTCATGTATATAAACTCAGATGGGCTTACGTAGAATTCTCATGAATCCGTTTGACAATTCTTAGGAAAGACATGTTATATCATAATACTTCTAAAAAAGACATGTTATACCCGTTGTGAACCAAGAACCTTGAAACTTCAGTGATATAACTGAATCTCTTTCAACATATAGAATTGAGATGACAATTGAGAAACCTCAACTTTTAGTACCTTGACGATGAAGGAGTACAAAACCATGTCTTCCATGCTGCTGATGTTGAGGTGAATAATCTGAAACGAGAGTTTCTCAAGGACGCTTATTATCTTCAAGATTTGGCCCGGTATCTTCCGAGCAATTACCTTCAACAGCACGTTCGATCCTGAGATCTTCGCCTCGACATCGGCTGCTGAGGAGTTGCAGCACACACCTAATTCTTTATTAGCAGTGATGCTCTCGAAACTGAAGGGACTATCAGGGGGTGGCGGCGGCGTGTTGATCAGTTGGAGCGGTTTTGGGCTGGGGCTAGGGCTTAGACTCTTTCTCCTCTTGTTCGCCTCCAAGGATTGTAGGACTTGTTGCAGTTCCTTGATGAATTCTATTACGCCACCTATGATGGATGCTTGATCTCCCTATAAAGATTAATCCCATTTGATTTGAATCATCATGTCTATGAATTTTAAATATTGTAATTGAGATGCTTAATCATATGATCTATTCAAGCTCAATTACTTCTTTACACCAACTTGATTCGACAGTTTTCTTATGCGAGGTAGATATGAATAAATGAAAATAATCAAGATTTGACTTGCTAATACTTTCAATCAATTAATTAAGAAAGTTGCAATGGTAATTGACTGATGGGGTTTAAATTAGAAAGATGATTCCGTACCTATATCTCAAGTACTAACGCTCATCTAAACATTGTTTATTGCAGCTCGAGGGTTCTTGGTGAGCTCAACTTGAAATTTTGATATAACTTATGCATGACTTAAGATTGAGACTTCATTAGATATCGACCTGTCAACTCAGAAAAGCTTGATTAAGATCAAGCAAATTGATATCAAGCCTAGAGTCAAGTTTGAGCAACATGAACAGCAACATCGACAACGGAATATGATCTCATTTACAGTCCACACGCTTGGGACGGGGGGAGAGAGAGGGAGAGGGGGAGAGAGAAGGAGGGGGGGGGGGTGTTTACCCGTTTGATGTAGAAGCATGGGGTTAAGGAGCGCAGGACCTTGAGATGTTCATTCATCTGCCTCCTCCTGTTTCTCTCCACAGCTATGTGCGACATGCTTTGTTTGTTCCTTCTTGATGGTCTTCAATGGCAGTTCTATCAACACGCCGACTCAGAAAGAGAAGCTCTCAACTATTTATAAGCCGAGAACTTTGAGGACGAGAAGGAGCTAACTCGGTACACTGTAATTACTACTATTACTCCTACTTGTGCTCTCATTAAATGCCATATGCTGCACTCCCGTGAAGTTACTTTTACTCTCTCTCTCTCTCTCTCTCTCTCTCCCTCCCTATCTCCGTGTGGGTAGTGGTATGCAATATTACGCCTCTCACGTTGAATATCTTGGGGTCAATTACGTTACACGCGTGATGATTAAAAAGGAGCACAACACTGATAGTTCGCTGGTTGTTTCATCTTTTCCATGCACATGCATTATATTTACACTGCCTCTCTCTCTCTCTCTCTCTCTCTCTCACACGCGCGCGCGTGCGCGCGCAAACACATTGCCTTCGCTCATGCCTCTCCCGCTTAGCCCTTCATAGTTCTCGATCTCTATCTTCGTAGCCCAGCATACAGCTCGCTTTGATATTTATGAGACAAGTCGCAAGACAATGTTTGTCGAGATGAGACCCTTGGTTTTAGGATATTTTTGGTACTATATAACGATAACGATAGCTGGTCGAGGTACCATCGAATCAGTCGGTGGTTCCTCTTCAACAAGACTTCACAAATCTCTTCTTTTTTGAATAAACACAGGAGTCTCCTTACTCTTGGAAGAATGACTCCACCTGGATTCACATTATGAAGTTATAAAGGAAGATTCAGTCAAAGATATAATGAGAAGTGTCATTATTGTCCCGACTGATTAAAACAATGTAACATCATGAAACGTGACCATGTCCAGCCTATGCAAGTTGCCTTCTTGGACCAAATGAAGATACCAAATAGGATTTTTATCTCCGGTACTATTGTTGTCGTCTAGCAAATTAACGAACATGGAAGTCTTGTTGATTCCGTAAACATTCCACAAAATATGCATGATGTCAGATTTTGTGACAGGATCATGTTTGAGAGTATCGAATCATATTTATGATGTATTCTTTGCAGGAGAATTACAACAAAAGTCCTAAAATTATTGCAATCGTGCCAATTCAATCAAAAACTTTTTTTTTTAAAAACCAATTCAGTTTTAAACCTTTTGTATTTATGCTAGTTGAGTCTATTTGGCCTATTTTAGCCAACCAGCGCTAACGTGACACTATTGTGTTGATGTGACATTTTTAAAATAGTATCTTAATAATATTTTGATTTTTTTTATGATTTTTCTTTTTTCCTTTTTTTCATTTATTTGTTCCCCTTCCACTTCCCTTCCCTTAGAGTTGGTGAGGGTCGCCCTCGCTAGTACTAGGCAAGGGCCAAGATGCCCTTAATAACTCTATAACAATAGAGTTATTTTACCTATTTTGGGCAACAATTAATGCAATATCTATGAGAAAATATTTAGATTTCCTTCTGATTATTTGAATTTTTCTTGTTTATGCAGAATAATGAGATATGGAGAAATTAAGGAAACAAATGGCAAAACTCAAGAATTCAAATAAAAAAGCAATGGAAAATGGATATCAAATTAGGGAATCCTTGATTTTGTTCCCTAATATTATCTGCAAGCGTTGGGAAATAGATATCAAATTAAAGATCATTTTTTTATTCCCTAATTTTATGTGCAATTGTTTGGAGATAAGGATTTTTGATATATCTTATAAATAGGAGAACATTGAGAGCCTTAGGAAACAACTAAGTTTTTGTTAGATTGTTTTTAATTGTTCTGAAAGTTTTTCAAGTATTTTAAAGAGAAGATAAAAGTGGTGACAATTCTTTTGTTTTTTGATTTAAGATGTTATGTTTGATTCATATTTTTATTTATTTTTTTACTATGTTTTAATTTTCTTTTGTTAGAGCTACGATGTAGCCTAACTATGATGATGTGAATTTCATGATTTTCATGTTTTGCAATTGATATAATTTATGTGAGTTTTATATTATTGTGCATAATGCTTTTAAGTGATTGACCATCACTTAAATGATTTGATGTGCATGTTTGAGACTAAGAAGTGATAATATGCAATTGTTTATTATAATATATAATCATGAATTAAACATGGATATAAATATACCGCGTTATTTGTATAACTTTTGGTGATAAGGTGATTCAAAAGATTCATTATAAGTAGGGAATATTCATAGTTTTTAATGCACTTATGTTTATTTGAATTCACATAGAGATTTAGTGAATTAATAAATTGAATAGGTTTGCTATAGCTAGAGATAGGATAGTAAAGAGATTAGGAAATTTCTTTATCACATGTTTGATATCATTCTTATACCAACAACAATATGAAATTCATATTTAGTGGTTATGGTGAAATCGGATGCTCTAACATATTTATTTGATTGATTTACTGCATTTAGTTTCCAAATTTTATTTTTAATTTGTTCTCAATTATATTTTGATATGTTAGATAAATTTTAGAATTAATTTAATTTAGTATTTAATTAGTTTATTAATCATCGATCTCGTGGGACAATATTCTTTTCATCATTATCATTATATGTTTACTTGTTTAAAATTTTATGAACATATTCACTTGTGTGACTAGAATTTTACGAACACCCTTGCTCGATCTCCCCTTGTGTGACTAGGCAAGGGTTGTAATGCCCTTGCTCACCCAATGTTGATAAAGGCATCCCAGCCCTCATGCATGGCCGGTGAGGGTTGCCTAGTGCTAATGAAGAAGGGGAAGGGGAAAAATTAAAGAAAAGGGGGAAAAAAAACTAAAAAAAGGATAAAATTATAAAAATTATAAAAAAATTATTAAAATATTATTTTAAAAATGTCATGTCAGCATTGATAATGTCATGTTAGTGTTAGTAGCCAAAATTGGTCAAATGAACTTAATTGGTACAAATACAAAATGTTTAAGATTGAATTGACATAATTGCAATAAATCTAGGACTTGTAGTAATTTTCCCTATTCTTCTCAAATCTAAATTGGTTTTGTGCTCTATAGGATTAAGATTACTTCGTAGTCTTCATGCAATTCTACCACGTCTATCCTCGTTACGATTCAGTATTTTCGCATAATTTTTCTTCATAAAGAGTTCATCTTCCGGCAATGGCTTGCTTCAAATAGGTGCAGTCGAGTTACAAGTTAGAACTAAAGAAATTACCATCCGAAAAAGAGGACACTTGACAAGTATCTGCTATAGTCCGAAAGGGGTTCCTTTCAATTTAAAATAGCAAAAAATAATTCATGAAGATAAGGGACATCCATTGTGAATGAGTTTTGAACATTGCTCGAGTTTTAACAGTGTAAAGGGCTAATTTGATATCAGGCTCAAATGGTTGTGGCACTGCTTAGAGAATTTTCAAATTCTCGAAGTTGTACCATGAAGCCACTATTAGGAGCTGCCTGAGGCCTTCTGGTCTTTACATGTTCCAGAGCTTGAGACAAGCGCATTCCGCGCCGCTTCATGAGATAAGCTGCAACCACAGTCACACTGCCAAAGGAAAAAAGAAAAAAACTGTTTATGAAGAACACCTATGCAAAAAAAAAAAAAGAAAAAAGAAAAAAAAAGAGTAGAAAAAGAAAATTGTCACAAGTCATTGAAAACTTCCTCTCGACAGTACTTAAACCACGAGGCTAAAATGCCATGGCATTTGTCACTTCAAATTCCATCTTTCCCCTTCTCTACTGCAGTTTAAATGGCTACACGGCCAATCCAAAACAAAAATAGTTTGACGTGACTGGGGGACTAATGAATTTGCATCTGTAAATTTTTACAATGCAGAAAAATTTCAAGTCATTCGAAAATAGTTTCAGCCAAGAACTAATAGCTTTACCACCCAGTGTCTTCTTCTTTCATTTGAATTTTTTTTTGATAAGTAATTGAATTCCCAAGTTGCATTAACCTAACATATCTTCCTTACATAGAGCCAGCAGGAACATAGTTATGTTTTACCTAACAAAATGGAACGAGCTGTTATGAATGCTAGACACGAAGTTCAGCAGTCAAATACATAGATCAATTTGAAGGAGACTGGTTTGGTGCATTAAAGAAAATTACTATTCCAATCCCTCGAAGAACCGTTCCTTGTTCCTAAAACCCATTTGAAGCATAATGTACTCTCCGAAATCACTTCAACCTAGAGTTGTTTAAACTAAGTAGAGTTCATGCCGAGTTAGCCAAAATAAAAACGGTATGAGTACCTAGAACAGAGTGACGTCGAAGTACCCAACGAGAACAGTCTAGACCAAGTAATATTGAGATAACTTAGTAAATCAAATTGTTTGTGCAAATGCAGGAAGCGAGAAAACGACCTTCTGGAAATTCCCATAAAACAGTGGACCAGTACACTGCCTCCCTGTCTTCTAGCTTCATCAATGAAACTGATACACTCCTCGAAGTGCTGTCGGATGTGTGTGTCCTCGGAGTCCATGACTTCAGAGAAAAACACATGATAGTATCCAGTCTCAAGGCTCAATATGGCTTAAGACAGTTACAAGGACTAGTGACTCTTTGATTTAGACAGGCAGCAGAGGCTAACAATGTGACACTGGGGACTAAAATACTGAACTGTCATGAAAGAATATGAAGATGACAAACTGGAAGCATACTAGAGCAATACCAAGAACAGGTTGCACATATAGAGCTTACATGGATTAAAATTTATTAACAGTAAATTTGGAGCAAAAATTATTTGAAAAAGGATAAGAATCACTGAAATGTCATAGATAGAGGAAAAGAGTATGGGATCCACATGACGAGCACATTCTCACCAATATGAAAGGACTTAAGGACTTGGTTCAGGAAAGGAAGATGCTATTTTCGAATCAAGATAGAGAGGTACCATCAACTACTTTATAAACAAAATCATTGGGAAATGCCGGAGCTAAGTCAGCCACCGTCAAGATGTGGGTGACATTCAAGCTCTTCAGCCTGTCCTTGTTGCCAGCATCTCCGTAAGAACCCAAAAAGAGACCCTGATAAATGACAGAGAACGGTTCAGAAATCAACAGGTCCTGCATTTCAATTCCTATCTAGACAAATGAAAAGAAAATACTAGAAGCCCACAATTATAGCACTTGCAACGGTGTGGATTAAGCATGACAAGATTAGTCTTCCTAGTTAGTTTAACTCGGTAAGATAAGTTACCTCTTCGATTTGGCACATTCTGAGGCCATCAAACGGATCCATTGTCATTTAGGGTAAATTGTCTGCCCTACTCTCTCTTCACCCTTCAAAATAGCACAAAATGGCTTGGCGATGAATGTTTATTCAGCAACCCACAACTTTCACGAATAAACTTCCATGATGAAAAGAGACAATGTGAATAAACATTTGGTTATCATAAAGCAATCGGCCATCTCTAAACTGCAACAAGAAATTCACCAAACCATTTAAACACGGTTCTCTGTCACTACTTCTTCAAGAACTTTTTTGAAAATAAATAGTGATTGAGATGCAGAAAAAACTCCTTGACTAATGCAAATTTGCCACAAAATTTCATCTGAGTTCATGCCAACCGTTCTACTGTATTGTGCAACACCAACAGATGCTCTACAGAGCTCAAAAAATGACATCTGTTGAGGCTGAATCTGGAGGCGGACGCCATGACTCATCAAATTCATCTTTCTCCTTCTTCACTAATAGCATTCTCGCTGGTTCTTTTTATCACACGACTAATTCAGCAATCAACCTCCAAAAAAACTTTTTCTTTTAGACCCCACCCTATCCACTGAGGACCTTATCTAGACTCCCTCAAAATATTTTCTTCGACAGTACTTGACAAGTACCGAAGTAATCATGAATCAATCGAATTTGAACTACCATAAAACCCAATGATCAGCTCACGAAAAAGAGCCATCTTCTCTGTTCAAGCAAAAAAGCAAGGATAAGGGGTGAAAAGAAAAAGAAAGAACTAATGGTTGTTCACTCCAGAAAGATGGTCAGCGGCATTTAAAGTTGAATAAGAGTGGGAACAAAGGCGGGAAGCGACCGCTGCAAATACATAAGCATCATCGACGACATACATACAGACACATTTGATGGCACGTTCAATTTCTCGGTGTCAGACAAGCCATGAATCCGATGCGAGATGTCATGAAACAGAGGACTACCCAGTATTCACGCAGAACTGATGAGCCTGACTAAGCATGCGTGGAAAGCAAGAGGCGTCGGAATTGGGTCTTACCGGCGGCCGCCGAGATGGAGTCTCCCCGAGTGATGATGATTGTGGCGCGGTACCTTTCTCCCGTTGACCTTCTACCCTTGAGAGAGAGAGAGAGAGAGAGAGAGAGAGAGAGAGAGAGAGAGAGATTGGGTGGTAGAACGAGAGTTTGTCGTGTTTTGCGGTTCACCTCCCGAGGAAAATGTTATTCGATAATGATTTTTAAGGAAAATGATTGGGTTCCAATTGTTTGATAGTGTATTCGAAGGTAGGATGTCAAAAGTTTTTTTGATGTTCGGATCTAACTGTCATGAATTATTCAGTTCGTTTGTAATTACGTTTTATTCATAAATACAGTAGACTAAGATGATATCAATGATGCTTGTCTAAAATATTATTAATATATGAAGTGCAAAATTTATTTTTTTAATTATCAAAATAAAAACTCTGTGTGTGTGTGCAAATGAAAAAGAAGCTAGGGAAACTAACTTCTTTTTAAAATGGAGAAATTATTTTTCTCAATTTTCAGCATAGTTATTTTCCTTGACTATAAAGTCATTTCCATATCTACTTTCAATGAGCCAATTGTGTGAAAATGTAAAAAAATATTTATTAAATGTTAATCTTTTTCATAAAACAAACACATCCAAAATTTAAATTCTGACTTGTCTCATTTTAAAATTTTTGTCTTACCCTCACATTGATATCTCTTTGATAGGGTTTAGCTTTGAGGGAGAGTTGGCCAAAGAGAAAAGGAAAGAGTACTTAGAAGAAAGAAGGTAATTATCCACTAATTAGAATGTCTTTTCCTTTTCTCCATTTATTTTCTACCATGGTACTCCCCATCACATATTCCTTGTTCATCACCAAGGCCATAACTTATCAGTTTTTATACTACACTGGCGATTGACCATTAAATTCTCTTTCTCCCTCAAAATTTGAATTTGACTCATTATACTCATGAATTACCTTCAAAAGCCTTTGGCTAGCCACTTCAGCATTTTGCTCATCCTAGCATCATATTAACATGGTACTACCCTAGGAAAGGCAACCAGGCCGACCCACTGCAGACCCAGCACAGAGCCAGGTACGGCTTCTCTCAGTGAGGGGTCATGTCAGGCTGGGCCTGTTAGCAATAAACTATACGTTTTTTTTTTTTGTTTTTTTAATTTTTAACTTAGTATTCATGCAATTCTAGTACATGTATTCTCCTTAAGATTAAGTAGTTTCACATAATTGTTGTTCATACACAGATCATCTTCCGGGGATTGCTTGCTTCAGGCAGGTGTAGTAGATTTATAAGTTAGAACTACAAAATTTACACGGTCCAATAGAGAACACTTGACAAGTATCTGCTAAGTCTAAAAAGAGTCATTGTTCAATCTGAAATAGACAGTTTCATGAAGTTAAAGCATATCCACTAGAAATGAATTTTGAACATTTTCCAAGTAACCATGTGAAGGGCTAAGTTGAATTCAGGCTCAAATGGTTGTGGCGCTGTGTACAGAACTTTCGAAATCTTGAAGTTGTACAATGAATCCCCTGTTAGGAGCTGCCGGATGCCTCCTGGTCTTTATGTGTTCCAGAGCTTGGGACAAGCGCATTGCGCGCTGCTTCATGAGATAAGCTGTGACCACCGTCACACTGCTCAATAAGGAAAAAGAAATTGTGTATGACCAACAATCAAGCGAAAAAAGCAAAGGAAAAAGAAAGTTGTCATTAATCATTTCGCACTTGCTCTCCACAAAGGTCTAAACCACTAGGCTAAAATGCCATGGCATTTATCACTTCAAATTTCCGTCTTCCCCCCTCCCTGCAGTTTAAATGTCGACACAGCCAATCCAAAAAGAAATAGTTTGACGCAACAGGGGGAATAATGATATTGCATCTGTATACTTTTAAGCATTGCAGAAAAACTTCTAGCTATATGAAAAAGGTTTCAGCTAAAAATTTATGTGTTTACCTGCTGAGCTTCTTTTTATCTCCTTCTCTCATTTGAGTTTTTTAAGTAACTAAACTATCTTCCCCACATAGAGCCAGCAGGAACATACAAACGTTTTATCAAGGAATGCTGAACGAGCTCTAATGGTTACTAGACATGGACTTCAGCAGTCAAACGGTTAAAGATCAATTTGAAAGAGACTAGTCCTAATGCATAAAAAGATTACCTCTCCAACCTCTCTAAGAACAGGGCCTTGTTCCTAAAACCCCTTTGAAGCATAATCTACTGTCCCAAACCACTTCCCAACCTAGAGTTGTGCAAAGTCAGTAGGGTTAATACCTAATTCAGCCAAAAAAGGTATAAGAACCTAGAACTCCAGTGAGATTGAAGTACCAAAACGAGATCAGTCTAAAACCAAGTATCAGTGAGATAACTTATAACTTAGTAATCAAATTGTTCATGCAAATGCACTATAGAGCAAGGAAACAACCTTCTGGAAACTCCCCATAAACAGTGGACCAGTATGCTGCCTCCCTGTCTTCTAGCTTCATCGATGAAATTGATACACTCCTCAAAGTGCTGTCCAATGTGCGTTTCCTCGGTGTCCGTGACTTGAAAGAAAAACACACAATAGCATCCAGTCTCAGGGGTCAATATGGCTTAACAAGTTTACAAGGAGTAGTGACACTTTGATTTAGACAGGCAGCAGAGCTTAATAATGTGACACTGAAGAGTAAAATATTGAACTGTCATGAAATAACACAAAGATGACAAACCAGAAGCATGTAGAACAATAACATGGGGAGATAGATTGAAATTTATTAACAGTATGTTTGAAGCACAAAATTATTGTAAAGAGGATAAGAATCGCTGAGATGGCATATATAGAGGAAAAGAATACAAGATCCACACAACTATTGCGTTTTCACCAGTATGAAAGGACTTAAGGACCTGGTTCAGGAAAGGAAGATGCTATTTTGGCATCGAGATAGAGAGGTACCATCAACAACTTTATAGACAAAATCACCGGGAAATGCCGGGGCTAAGTTAGCCACTGTCAAGATGTGGGTGACATTTGAGCTCTTAAGCCTGTCCTTATAACATGCATCTCCGTAAGAACCCAGAAAGAGACCCTGAGAAACAACAGATAATGGTTTAGAAATCAACTGGTAAGTTTTCAATTCCTACCCTCCCTCTCTCTACTTGTCTATCAAGAAAAACGAAAAGAAAATGCTTTAAGCTCAAAATTATAGCAGTGGCTACATTGGGTGGATCAAACTTGACAAGATCTAGTATATTTAACTTGGCAAGATAAGTTACCTCTTCAACTTGGCACATTCTGCGGCCATTGAACCAATCCGATGTCTTAACGAAAGTTCCCAGCATTACTCTCTCTTCCCCCTATAAAATAACATGAAATAGCATAGTGATGAATCTTTATCCAGCAATCCACAACTTTTGACATATGAAATTCCTAAATGGGAAGGGACAATATGAAAAAACAGTGTGGCATTCACAAAGGAAACGGCCATCTCTCACCTGCTACGAGAAATTTACCAAACCATATAAACATGGTTCTGTATCATCCTTTTTCGAGAACTTTTTTGAAAATCAAAACTGATTGAGAAGAACAATATCTGCTTAAGTTAACCACGGTCATCAAAATTTGTCAAATTTGGCACAAAATTTCATCAGCAGTCATGCCAACTGTTCTACTGTAATACGTAACGCTAACAGAGAGTTTCTGGCTACTTAACAGGGCTAAATTTTTTTACATCTTTTAAGGCTGAATCTGGAGTTGACCACCATCACTCATCGAGTTCATCTTCTCCTTCTTCTTCACCTCACTGATTCCATTTATCATATGACTAATTCAGCAATCACCCCAAATCATTTTCGTTTAGACACACTGCATCCACTGATCAGTCATAACACTCCGTTAGGCCTCAGAGGGTTAGCCATGTTAGTCAACGCTCAACACCAGACTACGCCCCAGTAGTTACCTACTTGCTGTTGGGACAGGGACTACTGAAACCCGACCAACTTAGCGGTATGCCCTAAGGGAATCAGCACAAAAAAAGCAAAACAAAAATTCAGGGCAGTCTTTAAAAATCATATTGCTCTGAAGACCTTACCTGGACTCCATTATGTATTTCCTTTTACAGAACTTGTATGTTGTACTGAAGTAATTATAAATCAATGAAACTCACCTACCGTAAAACCCCAGGATCAACTCATATAAAAGGAACCATCATCTCTGTTCAAGTAAAAAAAAAAGGAAGGACAAAGGGTGAAAAAAAATCATTTACTGGTGTTCATTCCGCAAAGAGGGTCGGAGGCATTTGAGTTGAATAACAAGGGGAACTGCCTTAGTAAGCATCTACGGAGAGAGATCAAGTGGGTAATCGACAATGTTTGGAACAAGGCGGAACGAAAGCGGGAAGCGATCACTGCAAATGGATAAGCATCGTCACCAAGAAAAGATGCGCTTTTGATGGCGCAATACACTTTCTCAATGCAGGTACACATGAATTTGGTGCGAGATGGCATGAAACAGAGGACTACCCAGTATTCAGGGCGGAGTGACGAGCCTAACTAAGCATGCGTGGAAAGCGAAGGCGTCGGAATTGGGCCTTACCGGCAAACGCCGAGATGGAGTCTCCCCTCCGAGAAGAGTCACTTGTGTCCGTCCCGTTGACCTTCTAAACGCGAGAGAGAGAGAGAGAGAGAGAGAGAGATTGGACAGAGGAAAGGAATAAACAAAGCTTTATAGACTGACCTGGCGAATATGCTCGAGTACAGATTACGCCACCTCTGACATTATACCGAACAAAAAAAAAAAAACAAGAAATTGGGAAACACATCTAAAAAATTTCGGAACTTTACACTGTTCCTACCAAAAATACTAGAAATTCTGCAACAATGTAGACAATTAAGTGATAAAGTTAGTAAAAACACAAAGGGAGTGAATAGGTGTTTCAAAGAATCAAATAGAGTTAAGGGATTGGTAAGCAAATTACCATACTTCTGATGAAAATTCAGAATTAGATAAGAAATGGAATAGATTTTTGCAAAACTTAAATGCAACATATTCAAATGAAAAGAGTTAAGGGAAGGGAAAATTACACACAAGATTTGTAGTGATTCGACTTAGTTTAAGCCTAAGTCTACTCTCTCATATTGATAGCCTTCTGACTGGAATTCACTATAGTATCAATATAGAATTATAATATTTCAAGTGCAAACACTTAGTGGAAGATTTTTTTCCCTCACTAAATCACTTTTCTTGTGATTTTCTCTATTGAATATAATTTCTAAGAACTGTCGTTGAAGAACAAGTTGTTAGAAAGGCTCCAGATTTTGGAATTTCAATTTTCACGCACTATCTCAAATAGACTGAATGACCTCATTAAATACTCCTCCACGCCTCACTAGCTATTAGCATTTTCCAGAAGAATTTATTCCAATCAATCCGTTGGATAGAATCGATTAAAGGAATCTTGTAATCGTTTGAAGATTGAGATGAAAATCCGTTGATTTTGATCGCCCATACAATCAAAATCTAGGTTTCTATAAGTAGATGATTCCCAAAAAGGAACTTGTCTTCAAGATTGATTTAATCAATTTGTAATTGATTCCATCTATGATTTATAAAATGTAAATGAAATTATTCGTTAGAAAGCTAGATATTAAAGAATAAATTCCTATTATGTTCATACTGAATACTTGTCGCAAGATTGCACTAGAGTGTGAAAGACTTATATAATGAATAAACTTTGATAAGAGTCTACGATATAACTTCAGAAGTCTACTATTCTCCAGAATAAGAATAAGAATAAATTTTTTTGTTAACTTCAAAATCTAGTAGGAGTTTTATCAACAATCTCTCCCTTTTTGATGGTGACAAAACTTTCATGTAGATGTAAGCATAATATAAAAGTTATCATGCAAAACAATACTTTAGCAGCACATGATAATTGATAGAGATAATAAACAATAACCATAATAAAGTCTGCATAAAACACACATAGTCTTCACACATAAAACACACCAACCAATAGTCTGCATAAAAGAAACACCAACCACACTAGCATAGAAAAACTCAAACATGCACTAGTTAAAGCTTTAAATATGCAAAACTCTCCCTATTTTTGTCAATAGCAAAAATGGAAAAAAAAAAAAAAACACAAACAAGCACGAAAAAAATAAGAAAAAGAGTTGGTTTTAAAAATGATCAGGATTGCCTAAGAACACAAACAAGTTGGAAATCCTCTAAAGTTTGCACGGTCTCCTCAAGCTTAGTCAAGCATTGATTGAAGATAGTCTCAACCTTCACCAGATTTTGAGTGCCTTACTGATTCATGGTTTGAACTATGGTGTCAAGAGACTGTACCTTATTAGTGAGAGTTCGTGAGGTTGTATCTAGAGCATCATGCAATTTCTAGATTTCAACCTCCATCCCATATTGCTGTACCATAATCTCCAAAAGGAGTTCCACTATTTGAGGATAGTTTGAGCCTGGTTTAGTTTGGGCACTAGCTTCAGCAAAATGTGCTAGTGGAGTGTCTAGAGGTGAAGGAACATTGACTTGAACATGAGAGATTCGTTGCTCCCCCTGAACATTAGCCTCTTTATCCTAGCCTCCAGGAAATTTTTCAAGGAACTGAGATGCATAAATATGCTCAGCATCTAGAGGAGATTGACTGATACCATCACTTATAGTTAGTTCTACAGTCTGATCAAGAGTTTTCTCACCTACTCTCCTTGTCACAGTGCGTTTAGTCTGAGGGAGAACTCCTTCTTGTACTCATTCTCTTTCATCACTGGATTGTTTGCCAGTTCCCTTGGTTTTTCTCTGGCATTTTCTTTACCAACTTCCCTTATATCTTCTCATTCCTTGTTAGGATGCTTCTGTTCCTTGTTTTGATTCACATCTCCCATTTTTCATCTGAGTCATCCTCTTCGCTCTCTTGCACTCTTGTTTCCTCTTCTTCTTCTTCAGAATCAACTATGCCACCAAGAGGATCTCGCATGGCAATATTTGCCACAATATTAGAGATGGTCTCGTCTTCATCTTCTTCCTTTCTTCATCTTGAAGAAGAAGAACATGTCTTTTTCTTTTTGGAGTCCACGAGACAACACTCTTCCCTTTGCGCTTCTTCTTAGTCATAGATCCTACCTTAGCTTTGCTAGCAGATTCCTTCTTCAAAAGTTTAAAGGCTCTAGAGAGATCCCTTAATCTCATTTTTGAGATCATTTGAGTACAATTTGCATGAGAAGATTTGTTCTGGAGCAAAAATTGAATGGCGATTGAATCTGAAAGTGTTAGAAGAGTCTAGTCACCAATGCTATATAAGAAAGTTGTTTTTTTTCCCTTTACGACAATTTTATACATATGCAGTAGAATTGTGTGAGGGAGTGAGAAAGCAACTTCATTGCAAATGGCCCACATCATTTTTGCCTTGAATTTGGAGATATCGGTTTTGGAAGCAGCCTTGGGTTTGATGTAGTTGATGACAATCTTGTGGAGCAAGATATTAGAGGCAAACATCTTGGAGTAAGTAATGCTTTCTCTAGGAATCCTGTCTTTTACTAGAAATTTGGTAACCTTTTCGTTGGACACATTTATGGGCAAAAATCCACTTCTTTCTATGCCCAAAATATCAACCAACAAGTTAACATCAACATAACAAACTTTATCACTCAGAGTGAATTGAATACGAATGGGATCTAGAACTAACAAGTTGAAATAGAAATAAGCAGTCAATTTAGGATAAGCATCAGATGACTCTACACAAAACCTTTCCATCTGAAACTTGGCAAATTTTTCTCACAAATTCACCTTGATGGAATCCAAGAAATCAAAATCTACTGTTTGAGGGTTGATGACCCCTCTATTCAACATCAACACATAGACTTTCTTACGTTCCTCCGTTTGAAACAACTTCCCTTTTGTTTCAGTGATTTCTACAGCCACACCCATTTTGGGTTAGAAATTCTTGAACACCCTTTCATCATCAAATTCTTGAACACCCATTTTGGGTTGATGACCCTTTGTACCGAAACAAGGATCAAGAGGAAAATTTGAAAATTCATTTTCTACTCTATTAGCCTTTACTAGCCCTAAGTTTTCCATTGCTCTCAAGAACAAAGTTTCAATTCCATGGCCATTTTCTTTCAAGAATGAACTTATAAAATCCATAGGATTTCCTCCTTTTTTCAGAAACTCATAATGTTTGAGAAGTACCTCAAGCTTTCTTACCGAAATAGGAGTCGCTTCCTAAGTAACTTCTTTCTCCACTAATGGTCAATTTGTGCTTCGAGATGATTCATCTCCGATGAGATCAAAATGCGTAATGCGAGAGGATTTCCTCTAATATGACATCAAAACGAACTTGGAAGATTTTGACGACATGTTTGAGAGTGATTGTGTGAGAAATTTTGCAGAAAATGTGAGAGCATATCAAGAGAAGCAAATATTTGAGAGAGAGAGATTATGGTTTGCAAAGAGTTTGGATATCGGGAAAAAGAGACCGAAGACTTATTTTAAATAAATTATAACCAGGGCAACCGAACATGCACACCGTTTTTAAAAAAAATTAAAAAAGTAACCGTCAATAATTTATGAAATATTAATTCTGAAAACTTAATAGAGATATAATAATTTCAAAAAATATAAAACGCAAGCAATAATTCGAAAATAATCATACTTGTTCAAGAAGGAAAGAAACTTACGTGCCAAAATTTGAAATGTAACTACCTGAGTCTGGAGGAGCTTTCAGAAGGATGTTCCTACCATAGTTTGAACTAATGAGTTTGCTTGTCCATAGATTTTAACTAGATGCAATAATAATAGTAAGCTTTTCACGAATAAACTCAAATGATCCCTTGTCCAATGGCTTGGTGAAAATATTTGCCAGTTGATTTTTCGATTTAATGAATTGAACATTAATTTCACCATTTTGTAGATAGCCTTTTGTGAAATGATGGCGGATTTCAATGTGCTTTGCCCTTAAATGGAGAATAGGATTTTTGGTGAGGTGATTGCACTTGTGTTGTCACCTTTGATTTTAGTGCAAGGTTTTTCTATTCCAAAGTCCTTTAGTTGTTGTCTGATCCAAAGAATATGTGAACAACAACTTTCAAGAGCAATATATTCTGCTTCCGCCGTTGAGAGTGTCACAATGTTTTGTTTCTTTAAGAGCCAAGACACTAACATTTCTCCCAAGAGTTGGCACATTCTTGAAGTACTCTTCCTGTCAACTTTACAACTAGTTAAATCAGCATATGAGTATCCAAATAATGTAAAGTCTCATTCTTTTGGATACCACAAACCAAACTTTGTATTCGTTGCAATATATTTGATAATTCGTTTGATAGCACTGAGATGAGATTCTCTAGGATTAGCTTGGAATCTAGCACACATACACACATTGAATAAAATATTAGGTCAAGAAGCAGTAAGGTAAAGAAAAGAACCAATCATGCTTCTGTATGTCTTTTGGTCTACTTTATTTCCATCTTTATTCTTGTTGAGTTTGAAAGAACTTGATATGGAAGTCTCAGTATTCTTACAGTTTGCCATCCCAAACTTCTTAATAACATCTCTGTCATATTTCTCTTGATAAATGAAGGTACCTTTTTTCATTGTCTGACTTGTAGACCTAGAAAGAAAATTAACTCACCCATCATGCTCATTTCAAATTCTTCTTACATAGACTTTGAAAATTTCTTGCATAGACTTTCATTAGAAAACCCAAAGATTATATCATCAACAAAAATTTGAACAAGTAAAAAGTCCATTTCCTCCCATTTGATAAACAAAGTTGTGTTAACCATTCATTTCTTAAAATCATTGCTTATCGAAACTTACTTAAGTCTCTCATACCATGCTTAAGGTGCATATTTCAGACCGTACAAAGCCTTCTTCAGTCTGTAGACAAAGTTTGGTTTTTTGGAATCTTTGAAACTTGATGATTGTTCCACATAGACTTCTTCTTATATGAAACCATTTTAAAAATGTACTTTTGACATCCATATAAAATAACCTGAAATTATGGGAACATGCATATGCAAGCAATAATCTTATAGCTTCTAACCTGGCTATAGGTGCATATGTTTCATTATATTTTATTCCTTCCTCTTGGGTATAATTTTTTGCAACAAGCATTGCTTTGTTTATGTTTATTTTACCTTTTTCATCCATCTTGTTTTTGAACATCCACTTTGTTCCCATCACAGATTTTCCTTTTGGCTTTGGAACTAACTCCCAGACATCATTAATTCTTAATTGTCTGAGTTCTTCCTACATTACTTCTATCCGACTTTCATTAGATAAGGCTTCTTTTACTCATTTTGGTTTTATCTAAGAAATAAGAGTTAGAGCACCTGGTAGGAATCCCTTCTTCTATGTTGTCAATAAAAAGCTCTTTAGGATGGTTTGATTTGTGCTTCCAGTTATTATTGAATTTGTCATTATTTGTATATGTTTCCTTTGATTCTTTTGTCTCTTCTTCTACCCGACTTTGATCACTAGAAGGCTGAGGTTCCTTAGGGGAATCGGACTTTATCAAGTTTGAAACTAGCTCAGACTTTTCGGGGAGTTTGGTCTTGTTGGTTCTGGACATTTTCTTAAAATCTGATAGTCATTGATAAGTCGACCATTTGTGTATTTTTGTTGAAGACTTTGTAA
Source organism: Eucalyptus polyanthemos subsp. polyanthemos (assembly GCA_017140185.1). Lineage (NCBI taxonomy): Eukaryota > Viridiplantae > Streptophyta > Magnoliopsida > Myrtales > Myrtaceae > Eucalyptus > Eucalyptus polyanthemos. The sequence continues at coordinate 43,603,237 of CM029464.1, read as the reverse complement.
GCTTTGCTTGAAGTAGAATAACCAAGAAATATTCCTTCATACGATCTTTCTTCAAATTTACCGGGCCGATCATTTCCACTTCAAAATAAAGCACTTGCAACCAAACACATGAAAATGATAAATATTTGGCTTTTTCCTTTGTAAACTTCATAGGGAGTTTTTTTTTTTTAGGATGAGTCTTAGAAATACTCTGTTAATTATATGACAAGTAGTGGAAACTGCTTCTGCCCAAAAACGAGAAGAGCCTCTACTTTCAATTAGCAGAGTTCTGGCCATCTCCTATAAAGACCGATTTTTCCTTTCTACAACTCCATTTTGTTCTAGAGTGTAAGGAGAGGAGATAACATGTTGTAGACCATTCTCATCATAAAATTTTGCAAAGTTTTGATTTTCAAATTCTCCTTCATGATCAATCTTGATACTTGAAATGGTATAACCTTTCTCATTTTGAATCTTCTTAGCAAACTTTGAAAAATATGAGAAGGTTTCTATTTTATTTGTCAAGAAGAAAACCCATGTAAATCTTGAATAATCATCCACAACTACTAAATAATATTTCTTATCACCGATGGTTTGAGTTCTAGTTGGTTCGAAGAGATCCATGTGAAGAAGCTGCAAGATGTGATTAGTAGAGACTCGATTTATAGGCTCAATTGAGCTTCTGACTTGTTTTCCCAATATATATGAAATACACAACTCAGACTTTTAATGCATCATTCTGGAAGATCATGGACCAACTTTTTAGACTATAGTTTATCAATATGTTTCATACTGACATGTCCAAGCTTATGGTGCCAAAGATTTGCTTCATCTTGAATTAAGATGAGACATCGAGAGCTCTCTAGACTTATGTCTAGAAGATAAATATTACCATGTCTTCATCCAGTGAAGGTTTGAGAGAAGTCGAGACTAACTCCAGAATAAACATCTTTTTGGAAATTGATTATGAATCCTTATCACATAGCTGGCTTATGCTCATAAAGTTGTAGTTCAAGCTTTTTATTAGGGAAACATTGTTGATGATCAATCTTCCTCACTGTTCTATATCCAATAATTTTTCCTTTGCTGTTTCCTCCAAATGAAACATTTCCTCATCTTTGATTTTCTAGTTTTACGAAACTGCTTTAATCTCCAGTTATATGTTTGGAACAGCCACTGTTCAAGTACCATTTGTTTTTCTTCTTAACAATAACCTACAATCAAAAATGAATCTCAAACTTTCTTTAAAACCAAAATTTTCTTGGGTCCTAATGAGTTAGTTTTAAAAACAACACTTGCCCAATCTTTCTTAACATGTGTCTAAACTTTAGGACATTCATTCTCAAAATATTATGAGCTATTACACTTAGAACATTTAACAACATTTCATCCAATAGGTTTAACAAAAACTTTTTGAAAATGATTTTTGTAAGCAGATTTTGGAGGTCTTTGTTTAAATCTCTTATTGACTTAAAATTGATCAAAAGAGTACCTTCTTTACTCAAACCCAAACTAGATTTGTTATAATATGGTATTTGAGTTGAAAGAATTTTCACTAAAGTTTTTGATCATTTGGAGAACTTTGTAGAAATATCTAAAATCTCATTTTTCAAACATTCATTTTCTTTTGATAGAGAATCAATATTTCCTTTCAAATTATCAAAATTATTTTTTAGTCCTCAAACTTTTCTCTCAAAGAATTGTCCTATTGCTTGAGTTTTGAATTTTTCCTTTTTTAATTCAGAGATCCTTTTAATAGAAGATTTGAGGTTTAAGTAAAGTTTATTTATATACTTAGAAACTTTAACAGGAATTTCTAAATTATTTACCTCGAATTCCTTGTCAGACTCTAAGTCTATGTCCGAGTTTAACTTTGATTTAGAGTCTGATTCTAAGTGAGCCATTAGATAGATATTTGCAAACTTCTCTTCACTTTTCTCACATTCTATGTTACTCCAGGTTTTCACTTTAGAATTTTTTTATATTTTTCATTCTTACCTTTCTTTTTTTTAGCAAGGGACAATTAGGCTTGATGTGTCCCTTTTTCTTGCACTCAAATTATATTACATCATTGCTAGATTCAACATCTTCCATTATTCTTTTATGGAAATTTTACTTGCTTTGCTTTTTCCAGTTCAATCTTCTTCATTTCTTATTGAATTTTCTGAATTTCTTTATCATGAGAGCTAGCTCCTTGTCGTCCATATCATCATTTGTGTTTGTGTCATCGGAATTAGTATTAAATTTAAGTGCAATTGACTTCTTACATTTTGGATCCTCTTTATCATTGATATGTTCCACTTCGTACGATTGGAGAGTGCCTATCAGCTCATCAACAGAGAGAGGCATGATTCTTTGTATCTCTTGGATTGATGTTTTCGCATGTTTCTAGTCATTTGAAAGTCCTCTTAGAAGCTTGTTGACCTTCATTGGAGTAGAAATTAGTTGACCTTGATATGCCAGTCCATTAACAAATCCCGTAAATAGACTAAACATATTTCCAATAGATTCTCCATGCTTCATTATGAAAGATTCATATTGGTCAAATAAGATATTTATTTTTATCTCCTTTACACGATTTGTTCCTTCATAGGTGACATGAAGTCTATCCCAAACTTCTTTAATTGTTTCACATAAAGAAATTCTGTTATATTCAGCAGGAGACAAGGCATAGTATAAAGAATAGATGTCCTTTGCATCAAGAGCTTGTCTCTAAGTAATTTATGCTTGGTTGGTTTTCTTAGCATCCTTATCTATGACTTCTTTTCCCTTGTTAGATGTTGAAGCTGCCTTTGGGTTGATTTTTCTTTCTATAACATCCTATTCCAGAAGATCTCTGGATCTTAAAATGCATTTATTTTATTCTTCCACACATTATATTCTTTACTATCAAAATAAGGTGGATTGGTATTGCTCTGGCCCTTCACAAGTCCTGGTGCTAAACAACTAGCCATAGAAGATCTTTAACTCAAAAGTATAGACACTTCAACAGATGAGCACAGGGATCCAATACCAATTTATAAAGCTAGTAAAAACACCTAGAGGGGGGTGACTATGTGTTCTAAAGAATTTTTGAGAAGTAAATAAATTTTGAACAAGGATTGAGAATCAAATAGAGTATGATAAGCAAGTCACCAGACTTCTGATGAAAATTTAGAATCAGATAATAAATGGAATAAATTTTTGTAAAACTTAAATGATGCAACATATTCAAATGAATAGAGTTAAGGGAAGAGAAAATTGCACACAAGATTTATAGTGGTTCAACTTAGTTTAAGCTTACGTTCACTCATCCACACTGATAGCTTTTTGGCTGGAATTCAATATAGTATCAATAGAGAATTACAATATTTCAAGTGCAAACACTAAGTGAAAGATTTCTTTTCCCTCACTAAGTCACGCTTCTTGTAATTTTCTCTTTTGAATACAATGTGTAAGAACTATTGCTGAAGAAAAAGTGGTTGCAAAGGCTTTAGACTTTGGAATTTCAATTTTCACGTACTATCTTAAATAAACCGAATGACCTCCTTGCATACTCCTTAACGCCTCACTAGCCATTGGTATTTTCTAGAGGAATTTCATCCAATCAATCCGTTGGACATAATTGATTAAGGAAATCTTGTAATTGTTTGAAAATTGAGATGACTATCCGTTAATTTTGGTCACCCATACAATCAAAATTTAGGTTTCCATAAACAGATGCTTTCCAAAAAAGAACTTGTCTTCAAGATTGATTTCATCAACTTGTGATTGACTCCATCAATATAATTATAAAAGGTAAGTGAAATTCTTCACCAAAAAGCCAGATATTAAATAATAAATCCCTATTATGTTCATATTGAATCCTTGTCGCAAGATCAATAAATCTGAAGTTTGATTATATCTTCGTTCTAGACTTAGTTTTAGTCTGGATTGCATCAGAGTGGGAAAGACTTATGGAATGAATAGATTTTGACAAGAGTCTGCGATATAACTTCATAAGTCTACTATTCTTCAGCCTAAGAATAATAACAAGAAAGTTTTGTTAATTTCAAAACATAGTAGGAGTTTTTTCAACATTAAGAAATCTTGTGTTCTCGTGGGGTGGGCTTGTGTCAATCCCTTCTCACATAATTTGGAGATGAAAGTAGAAAGCATGGAGAGTCCGTAGCTAACCGGAGTGCCCATTTGGCCAAGTGGCATGTCACTTGATCAACCGAGCGACCCCATCCAACTCCGTGACAAGTCAAGACTATGTTAAAGCAAATTCTTCTCAACAGAGGCGATCCTTACGATAGTCCAAGAAGGGGGAGCCATTTGCAGCGTTTATGACTTTAAGTGGCGATGGAGTCTTTCTCAAAGATTAACTGGACACTGAACTGAATGCTTTTTGCCCATGCAAGGATTACCTTGCTACCCTCCCATAAGTCCCTGATGAACTGTCCATGGAGCCTCGAGCAATGATTGCTACAATATCATTCTTAAAGGTTGCATCCATAGTGAGCTTGATCCAATGATTTGGTGGGAAGCCAATTCTCTCCAACATTGGAAGTATGATGATAAACAGTTCATTTCCTTATGTGTAAATTTGTTATGCCCCACCAGAATAGCTATAATATTCATTTGTTTATGTACGAGATTAGCCTTGTTCCTAAGAAGTCCTGACCCATAATGGTAGTCCTCGATCTGAACTTGTCAGTTGAGATTGAGGGAGATTGGGTTTTAGGACCCCCATGAGGAAAAATTGAAGAAATTCTCAGGATTTTGCTTTTGTTAGAGATAGGTACACTATAAGTGCTAAAAATTATGAACAACGCTCACTTTGTTGTTAAAAGTTTCTGTCAATTCACTTAAGTGCTAAATTGGGAAAAAAACTATCACTCTAGTGCCATTGGCGAGATATTTCAACCAAATTGAATACGTAACTTTCATAATTAAAAAATAAAATAATGTGGCATATTTTTTTTAAAGAACATCGTTTTTCTGTCCTATGTGGCTTGAACAAAAGAAAGCATGTCACAAGCCTCCTTTGGTCAAAACAATGTTGCATAAGGTGGATGAAAATTGGGGCCCATTGATCTCCTGTTATTGCATACAAGCTACACTCCTTGTTGATTGTTGCTTGCTCACTCGCTCACCATTGCTTGCTCATTGTTGCCATTTTACTATTGTTTGCTAGCTGTCTCCATAACTCTTACTCACTCAAGTTTGTCCTCTTCTCTCCCTTGCTTTATTGGGTGGAAAATTTAAGGCATTGATAGCAAAATTAGGTTGGGGAGGGCAAAATTAGGGCTCAGCTCAGAGGCAAAAAGAGTTTTTGGTACTAGAGTAGGGATCACAAAATAGTGGTGGGGACCTCACTTTAATTAATCAATTTGGGTGCTATTGTAGGACCGAATGGGGACCAAATTGATCAAATTAGCTTTGTTGGTTTCTTTCCAGCAAACGACAACCATGGAATGAATTCTTTAATTAGTTACTTGCGATTGTGGGGACCCCTATGTGAAGTTGTCATTTCTACTTTGTGGTCTTGAAAGCCAATAGATTTTTTTTTTTTTTTTTACCCTTGGGTGCACCATTGGCATGGGGGAGAATCTTGTAGCCGTCATTGTTTGTTATGATAGAGAATTTGTTATTGGCACCAAAATCAGTGGAAATGAAGGTACTATCTATATTGATGTTAGGAGGTCATCATGTATTGATTTCATGAGGGATTTAGTGTATTACTTACGATGCAAAGTGCAAAAATTGCATTATTGTATTCATGGGAAAAAGTTGAAGGAGGGTTTGAGATACTTTAGTGATGATAATGCTATTAGGGATATCATTTACCATTATTTTTATGACAATAAAGTTAAGGTGTATATTGAGTATTATAATGATTATGAGGATGATGGAGATGATGAGGTTGATGAGAGCACCAAAATAGGAGTAGGAGATCGTATTCAACCAAGTAATCAAGTAGGTAATGAGTTTACATTAGATAAAGCGCAACATGAGAGGCAAGTGAGGGAGGAGAAGGAAGCAAGTATTATAGAAATAGGTCAGCAAATAGGGAGACGTCCAAACTCTTTCATGAAGACCTAGTTGATTAAGAATTGAATGAATTAGGATGTGAAGTAGCTCTATTGTGTATATTAGATAATGAAACCTTGGCAAATGTAAATTTCCCAAGTGACAAAGATGATGATGAACTTGCATAGTTAAGAAAAAAATAGAGGGGATTTATGAGAAATAAATTTGCAGCATTTGGAGAAAGACATGAATCCGAGCTAGTAAATAGGGATGAAGGAGGTCCAACTAGAGTTAATGAAAATGAATTTGAAGAAAGTGGCGGTGATGAGAGTGGTAGTTTTGAGAATGAACTTAATGATGATGAAGTATCTGTGCATAGAAGGAAAATTAAATATTCTTATTATGATTTGACTGATGCCAAACATATTTTGTCTGTTTGCATAAATCTCATGTTGCCAAATGATTTAAAGAAGTTATCATCGAGAACTCATTGCTGAATAGAGGACCATTGAATTAATCCATTGAATTAATTAGAAATACGAAGGAATTTGTGAAAGTTAAATGTTCATAACCTAGTTGTTCATTAAAGATTTATGGCACGTTGAGTAGGATAGGGTCATTCCAAATTAGGTTCTTTCCGGAGGAACATACTTGTTCCATTATTTGACAATAAAAGGGTAACCAATTATGTATGATCCATTTGGTTATATTTAACACCAAAAAAATTGTTAGCAATCACGTAAACAAATTTCCCCACCTCTAACATTACAAAAAAAAAAAAAAGAAAAGGAAATTGAGAAAGCATCTAATTTTTTTTGAAATTTTACATTGTTCTACCAAGGATACCAGAAATGCTGCAACGATAGATAAAGTAAAAGGAATCCCGTGCATCTCACAGGGTAGGTGTGCGTCGATCCTTTCTCACATAAGTTGGAGACGAAAGTAGAAAGCGTGGAGAGTCTGTAGCTATCTAGAGTGATATAGCTAGTATGAGTATCTAGAGGGGGGTGAATAGGTATACAAAGATTTTTCTTGATAATTTATGTATACTTGCGCAATACTTAGACAGTTGAAGGATTTGCAAAGAATAATAATCAATGTAAGACTGAGCAAGGAAAGAGAGAATTAAACACGCGGTTTATAGTGGTTTGGCTTGATCCAAGTCTACGTCCACTCTTCTGCACTGACAACCGATTGGCTGGATTCCACTATAATCAAAGAGCTGTTACAGTGTTGATCTTCCTTGAATTCTAGGTGTAGATGATCTACCACACTCGCTCAATGTGTCACCAAATATAAACACTCTCTGTGTATACAATTTCGCTCGAACTGTCTCGACTAACAATCAAGGTTCTTCAGACTCTGGAATTTTTCTACCGATCAAACACTCAAAACAACTAGAACGTCTTCCTTTTATACTCCTTTATGCCATCATAGCCGTTGGCACTTACCAAAGGAATTCCTCCAATCTACCCGTTGGACGGAATCAATCAAGAAGATCATCCGAGCTATTTAAGGAATTTGATGATAGCCCATCAATCCTGTTCGCCCATACAATCAGGATCTTGGTTTCCAAGAATAGAACATTCCAAGATTATTTCGTCAATCATCGGATCTTCAATCGATCTTAGATAAGAATCAAAGAATCCGAAATGATTATCCAACCAAAGAATCTATTCCAGAGGATAGGATCGAATCCTCAACCATATACCTTGGCTTTGGATTTCCTTCGTCTTTGGATTAGAAAGAGCGTCGGTGAGAATAGACTTAAGTCTTGAGTCTTGAGTCTTAAGTCTTGAGTCTTGAGTCTTGAGTCTTGGGTCTTGAGTCTCGAGAGTACAAAGTCTTGAGACTTTAAACCGACGGTCTCCGAACATCCAGACTTAGGCGAAAGAAACGTTTTGTCGGCTTCAAAATATTACGGAAAGATTTCTCCAACAATCTCCCCATTTTTGATGGTGACAAAACTTTCTTGAAGATTTGAACAACTTTGACCTGCAAAATATTTCTCAAGCAATATGGCTAACTCATAAAGATTAATAAAACAACCAGACTCGCATCCAGAAAATTGGTTAGTCTTTCATGAGAAACACCATATAACAACACTTGAATAAATGCAACCAGTCAAGCATCACAATCCACAGTCAATTCAGTCAAGTTCACACCCAAGTTCAAGTTCTCAAGTCATACTCAAAAATAAACATAACCACAAAAGTCAAAGTTTTTAAAAGATGTTGGTTCAAATTTGTTCTCCCCCTTTTTGTCAGCATTGAAAAGGGTGAGAAAGGAGTCATGTCTGCTTGGGAATGCGCACGATCCGGAAATCCCCAATGGATGGACTACTCCTTCGAGCTTCTTCAGGTCTTCTCTCGATGAGCTACCTCTTCTCCCTTAGCATTGGCTTGAAGTTGCAGAGCGAGGTCTTTGAATTTATCCTCCAGAGAGACTGAAGATGCTTGTCCAGCATTCTTCAAAGCTTGGATTTCACAGTCCAGAACATATATCTGGCTACGCATTTCCAGAAGAATATTTATGATGCTACGAAAATCTGCAGAATCATCCGTCTGTGTACTGGCATTGATTTTCTCAGATGGTGTGAATGCAGACGATGGCACTTCTGTATGGTCTGGCAGATTTGGAATCGACGTATCACCTTCTTCAGGCATTTGAGAGACCTGAACTTCTTCTGGGTCTTCTGGAGATTGTCTTAGATCTTCACTGACAGCAGCATAAGGTGTAGACCTCTCTTGCTCGCTAACTTCCCCTGTCTCTAGGACATCGAGAGGGGAAGAGTGATGATCATGCTCTTGATTTCCCTTCTCTCCAGATTCATCAGCAGACTTTTCTTTTTCTTCTTCTCCTTCTTCTTCATCTTCTTTCTCCTTCTCTCTCTGTTCTTCTTCTTCTCTGTTATGCTTTTCTTCTTCTCTGCTCTGCTGAAGTTCTGTCGGATGAGACACAAAACGTCTGGTTCTTGTTAGAGCTTGGATAGTGGGATCTTCATCATCTTCATCTTCATCTTCGTCCTCCAGGATAAGAGTTCTTTTCTTCTTTTTCGATGGGGCACCAATGACTTCTTTTCCTTTCCTTTTTGAAGCAGACTGGACTGGAGATTTCACTTTGAATTTCTCCATTGCCTTGGAGAGTTCTTGCAGACGCATCTTCATTAACATTTTCAACCCTACCACCATCTTATCACACGGTCGAACACAAAATGTATGTGGCAGTTCAATGTTCAGATGTCTGAAGATCTTGGTCACCAGACCAGGATAAGGCAATTGTCCTTTGTCTTTTGACATTGCTCTGTACATATGGAAGAGAATAGTGTGCGGGAGAGAAAACTTCCGTCCTGAGTTGATCGCGAACATCAACTTTGCTTCAGAAAGAGACACAGAAGTCTTTGACGTAGACTTTGGTATGAGACAGTTGATCACAATCTTATGAAGCACAATGTTGATGGCATTCATCCTGAAATAGGTAATTTTCTTCTCTACGTCCCTATCTTTGACAAGATCCAGAGTAGTACGAGCAGGTGAGACTTTGATTGGGAGATAGCGTCCCCGTTCAACTCCAACTATGTCCGCCAACATATTCACATCTACCACATAGACTTGGTCTCGAACATCGAATGAAATTCTATTCACATCCAAAAAGCTAAGATTTGAATAGAAATAAGCGGTCGATTGAGCATACCCGTCCGTAGAGTCAGAGCAAAAAGTCTCAAGTTGAAGCAAATTCAACTTCTCTCTTAAGTTCATGTTGATGGTGTCCAGGAAGTCAAAATCGACACTTTTAGGGTTTATCACCCCTCTTTTCAACAGCACGAAATACACTTTTTCCGATCCTTGGATTTAAACAAATCCATCCGATTTCCTTTCACCTTTGCTGCCACACCCATTCGGGTTTAAATTCAAGGAACATTTTGTCGTCATCCTTCCCGTCAATCAGATTTTGTCCGGCAAACGAGGGTCTCGGGAATGTTCGCAAGAGCCTCCTCCGCCCTTCCTTTCGGAGCAACTCCCAATTCCTCCATTTTCCGCAGAAAAAGATACTCATTCCCATAATTTTTGTCCTTAAGGAAGTCATCTATATATTTTAACGAAGAACCGGAGCTTTTCAACGCACGATAAAGCTTATAGATAAAGGAGGGTCTTTGGACTCTTGGGTCGGCTTCCTCGATTATCTCTTCTTCCGATGTTGACTTGCACCTTGTGGGGCGGGAGACGATGAATGACGTGGAGGAGAGCGAATCGGACTTTGTCGCCGACTTGATAAGTCTTCTTCCTCGTAAGATCGAAGTGAGTCGGTCCCTTCTCCATTCTTTGTGGTCCCTGTTTGCGATTCTTGATGATTTCCTCGAAGACGACATCTTTCTTTGTCTATTGGAAGATTCCTTCACTTGCTTTTCCCAAGAAGAATGACCACTTTCTCGACGATGAACAAGAAGTAGAAACAAGATCGGGAGAAGAGTGCCTTTTAGGGTTTTGAAAATTGGGCGTAGAATAACCGTATATATATATATATATACCTCGGATTTGAAAAGAGAAGTTTAATCGGTACAAGGAAAGTGTACGAACACTTCTTTTCAAAATCAATAACTGCCAAAATTAATTCCTTAAAAAAGACAAGATTTCAAATTTCACACGAATTATATCTGAATGAAAAAACGTACCTTTTCGAGATAAAATAGCAACTTACAGTCTTTAGCCATGAATGATTGAGTCTCAGGATTTAAAGTCTAAGAGATTAGAGTCTTAGAGTTGGTGAGTCTCTAGACTTTAACTTCTTTAAGCTTCAAAATGTTGAGTCTTGAGCGGATGAAGTCGAATTGATTTTTCTCCAAAGGCTTTGTGAATATATCTGCTAGTTGACTCTTTGAATCAACAAATTGAATCGAGATTTCTCCATTTTGAATATGATCTCTAATGAAGTGATGACGAATCTCAATATGCTTTGCTCTTGAATGAATGATTGGATTTTTGGTGAGATTGATCGCTTATTTGGTGTTGTCACATCGATTTCGTGCATGAGTCTTCAATGCCAAAGTCTTGTAGCTGTTGTTTTATCCATAGAATTTGCGAACAGCAGCTTCCAAGAGCTACATACTCTGCTTCTGTCGTTGAAAGAGCTACAGTGCTTTGCTTCCTTGAGAACCAAGACACTGTTCTGTTTCCAAGCAGTTGGCAAGTTCCAGAAGTGCTCTTTCTATCGACTCACGCAACCGGCCAGATCTCGCATCGAGTATCCTAGAAGATTAAAGTCTCCCCTCTTTGGATACCAATGACCGATGCTTGAAGATGAAGCAACGTATTTGATAATACGTTTCACGGCAATGAGATGTGATTCTCTAGGATCGATTGAAACCTAGCACAGATGCAAACACTCAACAAAATATCGGTCTAGAAGCAAGATAAGATAAAGAAGTGAACCGATCATGCTTCTATACAGCTTTTGATCAACTTTCTTCCCTTCTTCATCTTTGTCTATCTTCAAGGAACTTGACATTGGTATGTCAGTCTTCTTGCAATTTTCCAATCCAAATCTTTTGACAAGATCATTAGCATATTTTTCTTGGAAGATAAAAGTTCCTTCCTTCAATTGCTTTATTTGAAGGCCAAGAAAGAATGTTAATTCTCCCATCATACTCATTTCAAACTCATCCTGCATAGACTTAGAAAATTTCTTGCAAAGACTTTCATTAGAGGATCCAAAAATAATGTCATCAACATATATTTGAACGAGTAAAAAGCTTTTGTTTTCCTTTTTGATGAATAGAGTAGTGTCTACTTTACCTTTGACAAATCCGTTCGTAATAAGAACTTACTTAGTCTCGTCGTACCAAGCTCGAGGTGCTTGCTTTAGACCATACAGAGCATTTTTCAGTCTGAAGACTGAGTATGGCTTCTTTGGGTCTTCAAATCCAGGCGGTTGTTCCACATAAACTTCCTCTTGGATAAATCCATTTAGGAAAGCACTTTTGACGTCCATTTGGAATAACCTGAAATTTTTGTAACAAGCAAACGCAAGTAATAGACGAATAGCTTCTAACCTTGCTACAGGAGCGTAAGTCTCATCATAGTCTATTCCTTCTTCTTGCGTATATCCCTTGGCCACGAGTCTTGCTTTATTTCGTACGACTTTTCCTTCTTCGTTCATCTTGTTCCTGAATACCCATTTAGCTCCAATAACAGTTTTACCTTTTGGTTTAGATGTCAATTCCAGACATCGTTAATGTTGAACTGTCGAGCTCTTCTTGCATAGCTTCGATCCAGCTTTCATCGATAAAGCTTCTTCTATGCTTTTTGGTTCAATTTCAGAGATGAGAGCGACAAGACTAGACTCTTCACGTCTTTTGGATCTCGGTGCGAATTCCTTCATTAATTTCGCCGATAATGAGATCTTTAGGATGACTGGATTTGTGCTTCCAGTTACTAGTTGATTTGCCTGGTTGATGATCTCTTTCTTTATTTGAATCTTCATGAGCATCTTGATGTTGGACTTCCTGAGTCTGAGATGCTTCTTGAGTTGAAGACTTTGGAAGGTCTAGAGCAGGTTCAGACTCTTCATGCTGAATCTGGCTGGATTCGTCTTGTGTGGAGTCTTGGAATTTGACATTCATTGATTCCTCCACATACTGGCTTTTCTTATTATAGACTCTGTAGGCTTTGCTTGATGTAGAATATCCAAGGAAGATGCCTTCATCTTATCTTTCTTCAAACTTACCAACTCGATCATTTGCTTTTTTCAAAATAAAGCATTTGCAACCAAACACATGAAAGTATGAAACAATAGGCTTCTTACCTTTGAATAATTCATACGGGGTTTTCTCAAGAATAGGTCTTAGAAAGACTCTATTTATAATATAGCACGCTGTTGAAACAGCTTCAGCCCAAAACCATGAAGAAATTTTGCTTTCAATTAAAAGTGTTCTAGCCATTTCTTGAAGAGATCTATTCTTTCTTTCCACAACTCCATTTTTGAGGAGTGTATGGAGAAGAGAATACATGTTTAAAACCAGATTCATCACACAATTTTGTGAAATCTTGATTTTCAAATTCTCCTCCATGATCTGTTCTTATACTTGAAATAGCACATCCTTTTTCATTTTGAACCTTTTTAGAAAACTTCTCAAAGTACGAAAAGGTTTCTGACTTATTTGCAAGAAAATATACCCAAGTAAAGCGAGAGAAATCATCCACAATTACTAGGCAATATTTCTTACCTCCAATACTCTGAGTTCTGGTTGGTCCGAAGAGATCCATATGTAGCAACTGTAGTACATGATTAGTAGAGACATGATTTATTGGTTTAAATGAATTTCTTACCTGTTTTCCCAGAACACATGGTGTGCATGGATCGGACTTTTGATATGGTAATTTGGGTAGACCTCGAACAAGCTGCTTTGATGAGATTTTGGCTAATTGTTTCATATTGACATGGCCAAGCTTTCTGTGCCATAAGCTTGCTTCATCTTGGATTGAAATTAGACATTGAGATTCATTCATCTTCATGTCTAAGAGGTAGATGTTTCCATGTCTTCGACCCATGAAAGACTCAGTAGAGTCTTTACTAATTCCATAGCAAATTCCTTCTTGAAAGGAGATCTTGAAACTAGTATCACACAGTTGGCTAATGCTGAGAAGGTTATAGTTGAGTCATTCTACTAGAGAAACATTGCTTATTGTGAGATTTCCAATTCTCACGGTTCCAAATCCCACGATGCTTCCTTTGCCGTTTCCTCCAAATGAAACATTTCCGCCGTTTACTTGAACAAGCTTTACGAAGCATTTTGAGTCTCTGTCATGTGTCTTGAGCATCCCTGTCAAGATACCATTTTATCTTTTTCTTGACGGAGACCCGCATTCAAAAGAGAGTCTCAAGCTTTCTTTGGTACCCAAATTTTCTTGGGTCCTTTGATGTTAGTAGGATAAGCATTATTAGGCCATACTTTCTTAACGGGTTTCCAAACCATAGGACAGTCTTTTTCAAAATGATCTTGACTGTTACATTTTGAACATCTTAGAGCATTTCGACTTACGAGACTTTACAAAGACTTTCTTGAAATGATTTTTGTAAGCCTCTTTTGACGGTCTTTTCTTAATTCTTTCTTTTACTTTTGGAAAATCAATCAAGGGGATTGTTTCCTGTCATACCTAGACCAGACTTATTAAAGTAAGGTCTTTGACTGAAAAGAACTTTTTCAAGTTTTTCCGACCCTATCGAAAACTTCTTTGAAATATTTGATAAGTCCGTTTTTAAGAAAACATTTTCTTTCAAAAGATCATCTTCTTTTTCTTTAAGAGCAGAAACATTTAGGTCTAGACTTTTAACTCTCTCTTCTAAAGTAACTTCCTTTTGTTTCAGAATTGAGTTTTCCTTTTTAAGTTCGGAAATCCTTTTGAGAGAAGTCTTAAAGACCGAAACACAGTTCATCAATATATTTAGAGACTTTAACAGGAATTTTAAAATCACTTACCTCAAATTCACGTTGAGTCGATCCAGAGAATCTGAGTCGAGTGCGAATGTGCCATCAAACATATGTTGGCATATTCATTATCACTTTCTTCACATTTCAGTATCACTCCGGGTTTCGGCTTTGAGAGCCTTTCGAAACTTCTCGGCTTTTCCTCTTTTCTTTTTCGAAGAGGACGGTTGGGTACGATGTGTCCCTTCTTCTTACATTCGAAGCAAACTACATCTCTGTTTGGTTCCTCATCATTAATGAGACTTGGTCATTGTCTCGAAAACTTTGTTTCTTTGGGTTGAACCTTCCGCCTTTTCTATTCAGTTTCTTGAATCTTCTTATCATGAGGGCGAGCTCCTCATCATCCATATCATCTTGAGAATCTGCATCATCGAATCATCATTTGATTTTAGTGCAATAGATTTCTTACCTCTTGGATCTTCGTCTTCATTAATTCGTTCCACTTCGTAAGATGAAGAGTTCCAATTAGCTCGTCTACGAGATAATGGCATGATTCTTTGCGTCTCTCTTATTGAAGTCTTTATATGATTCCAATCATTGGAGAGTCCACGCATGAAGCTTGTTCACCTTCATGGGATCGAAATTTTTTGTCCTTGGTTCTCAAGACCATTGACAATATACGTAAAACGACTAAACATGTCGATTCAGATTCTCCGGTTTCATTTTGAAGGCTTCATATTGACCGAGGAGAATATTGATTCTAGTCTCCTTCACTCGATTTGTTCCTTCATAGGTGATATGTAATCTATCCCATACTTCTTTTGCTGTAATACAAGAAGATATTCTGTTATATTCAGTTGGAGACAAGGCACAATATAAAGAATAAATTGCTTTTGCATCAAGTGCTTGTCTCTTGTTTATTTCTTCTGTGGCATTCCGCCGGCTTCAACAGTTTCTTTCCCTCTTTTAGACTCGATGCAACCCAGGAGTGATTCCTCTTTCCACAACATCCCATTCTAGAGGATCCTTGGATCGTAGGAAAGCTTTCATCTTGTTCTTCCGGATGTTGTAATCCTTTCCGTCAAAGTAGGGTGGTCTCGGTATTGCTTTGCCCTTCCATCAGCCCCGGTGCTAGCATACTAGCCATGGATCTTTTACTCAAGTAAAACACTTCAAACAAAGTGAGAACACGGGCTCGATACCAATTGATATAGCTAGTATGAGTACCTAGAGGGGGTGAATAGGTATACAAAGATTTTTCTTGATAATTTCTGTATACTTGCGCAATACTTAGACAGTTGAAGGATTTGCAAAGAATAATAATCAATGTAAAGGCGAGCAAGGAAAGAGAGAATTAAACACGCGGTTTATAGTGGTTCGGCTTGATCCAAGCCTACGTCCACTCTTCTGCACTGACAGCCGATTGGCTGGATTCCACTATAATCAAAGAGCTGTTACAGTGTTGATCTTCCTTGAATTCTAGGTGTAGATGATCTACCACACTCGCTCAAGGTGTCACCAAATATAAACACTCTCTGTGTATACAATTTCGCTCGAACTGTCTCGACTAACAATCAAGGTTCTTCAGACTCTGGAATTTTTCTACCGATCACACACTCAAAACAACTAGAACGTCTTCCTTTTATACTCCTTTATGCCATCATAGCCGTTGGCACTTACCAAAGGAATTCCTCCAATCTACCCGTTGGACGGAATCAATCAAGAAGATCATCCGAGCTATTTAAGGAATCTGATGATAGCCCATCAATCCTGTTCGCCCATACAATCAAGATCTTGGTTTCCAAGAATAGAACATTCCAAGATTATTTCGTCAATCATCGGATCTTCAATCGATCTTAGATAAGAATCAAAGAATCCGAAATGATTATCCAACCAAAGAATCTATTCCAGAGGATAGGATCGAATCCTCAACCATATACCTTGGCTTTGGATTTCCTTCGTCCTTTGGATTAGAAAGACGTCGGTGAGAATAGACTTAAGTCTTGAGTCTTGAGTCTTAAGTCTTGAGTCTTGAGTCTTGAGTCTTGGGTCTTGAGTCTCGAGAGTACAAAGTCTTCAGACTTTAAACTGACGGTCTCCGAACATCCAGACTTAGACTGAAAGAAACGTTTTGTCAGCTTCAAAATATTCTGGAAAGATTTCTCCAACATAGAGCGCCCATTTGGCCAAGCGGCATGCCGCCTGATCAGCCGAGTGACCCCATCCGACTCCTCAACAAGTTAGGACTAATGGAAAAACGAATTCTTTTTGATAGAGGTGATCCCTACCATAATCTACGTAGGGGAGCCATTTGTAGCCTTGGTAACTTTGACTGGATAGAGATTTGCTCTCAAAGAGAACTTGATGTCGAACCCAATGGTGGCTGGGTCTGCCTCATTTGTGTGGTCTAGCTAATAAGTTAAATAGAACAAACACAAGAAGACAAAAAAAAAGAAGAAAAAGTCAAAAAGTGAAAAGAAAGAAAGAAGGGGTTGCTTCAGGGATGTGAGTGAGAGAGTGTGAAAAAGGTGAGGAGAGAGAAAGAGAAAAGGGAAGTCTAGTTGCTTCGTACAAGATCAGGAGAGAGAGAGAGAGAGAGAGAGAGAGAGAGAGAGAGAGAGAGAGAGAGAGAGCTACCTAAGAGGAAGCACATGAAGGAGAAGAGAGATGACTGAATTTTTGTGGTCCTCAAATTTGAGTATGTTGTTCGTGAGATCGGGGCCACGAGCTAATGGTTTTCATTTGTCAAGAACCACCTTCATCTTCTCCAATCACGGTTAGGGTTTTCTTGCTCCGATTTATTTATCTATCTATTTATGTAATAAGAAGATATTATTGTAATATTGATAGAGCCTTTAATGTATGACTAGAGAATAATACTTTGTGTATTCTGTTATTCTTGATGATTAGTGGATGTTTTGGGTGGTCCATGGTTTTTCTCGCTTTGGGTTCTTCACGTTAAATCTTTGGTGTCATTATTTGCATTGTCTACGTATCATTTTAGCATTATATTTGCATATTGTGAGATTATATTTTGTTGGTTGGTGCTGGGGTTAAGAGAATTTCGATTGAATTAGTTTCGGGAGAGAAATGGATCCTAGATTGAATTTAGTCCGTGGTTGAATTGTTGCCCGGGTTCTCTCCAACAAAGTGGTATCAGAATAAATGTTGAAATTCTAGTGTAAAATGGAAGAGACTAGCGGCACCATGCTTAAGTTAAATGCCTTGAATTATTCTATTTGGAAGTTTTGAATGGAAGACATGTTATGTTATAAAAATTTGTTTGATCCCATCGAGGGTAATGGGGTTACAGGTGATAAGGAAGACAAAGAATGGAAGTGAATAAATCGGAAAATGGTTAGGTTTATCTAGCAATGGACTGATGATAGTGTGTTTTATCGTGTAGCTCAACAAATGAAGGCATATACTTTGTGGAAGAAATCACAAGATCTTTATAAGAGAACTCCACAAAATAAAGCTTTTCTAATTAAATGACATGTGAATTTGAGATATAATGAAGGAAGTAGCATGTCGGAGTACTTGAGTGAATTTCAAAATACTATAAATCAATCGACAAATCTTAAGATTGACCTTGATGATGAATTGCAAGCATGCTTATTACTTGGTATTCTTCCAGATAGTTAGGATACCTTGGTTGTCGCGTTAAACAATTCGGCTCCTTATGGTATGCTTTTTATGAGTGTTGTTAAAGAAAGCTTGTTCAATGAAGAAATAAGAAGAAAATGCTTGAATTATGCTTTTATATTGGATGCTCTTGTCATAGAAAACATGGCGAGAAATCAATCAATAAGGTTTCTAATAAATGATAACAGGAGCAAGTCAAGAGGCAAGTCAAAATCAAGGCCGATGAGGAGTGTGAAGTGCTATAAATTTTGGTAAGATGGGACAATATGCGAGAGAATGCAGATTACCAAATAGAGATAAATCCCATGATAGAAATGAAGATTGAATGAAAGAAGAGGAACAGGTTACCACGGCAATTGCATCCAACGATGATATTATCAAGCTTGAGAAGACTATTCCAAAAACACCACAACATAATAGAGTAGTAGAGAGAATGAACTAGACAATTAATGATCGGATTCAATGTATGCTTTCTCATGCGACGTTACCTAAGTCATTTTGAAGTGAAGCAATGAGAATAACAATGGACTTGATAAATCTTTCTCTATCAATTTCTCTTAAGAGGGATGTTCCTTAAAGAGTTTGGAGTGGGAAAATAATTCCTACAATCATCTAAAAGTGTTCAGTTGCCGAGCACTTGTGCATGTTCCAAGAGACGAAAATCTAAGCTTGATGACAAGTCTAAATAGTGTATCTTCTTGAGTTATGAACATGAAGAATTTGGTTATAGGTTATCGGATCCAGTTGAAAAGAAAGTCGTTAGAAATCAAGATGTGGTGTTCTTTGAGCGTCAAACTATTAAAGACATCGACAAGCCAGGGAGATCAAAGAACATAGCTCAATGTTTTGCTAGTTTTAGCCCAAATTCTCTTGTCGTGGCTGGAAATCATGAGGGAGAAGTGTATGGAAATAATAGAAATCATGAAAATGGTGAATCTTCACATAATGTTGATTCTTTAGTTGAGCCAGAACAACCAATTGAGCAAGAGCAGCTTGTTGAGCTAGTTGAGCAAGAAATAGCTGGTCTTACCTCAAGTTAGAAGATTTAGAAGAGAGCATAGACCTTTACAAAAAAAAATCAATCGCATGAGTATGTGTTATTCACTAATGCAAGAGAGTCAAAATTATGAAGAGGCTATGTCGTGCGATCAAAAAAATAAGTGGCATAAGTCATGTAAGAAGTGCTTAAATCCTTATATGAGAGCCACGCATTTAAATTCGTGAAGTTGCCTAAGGGTAAGAGAACACTCACAAATAAGTGGGTGTACAAGTTGAAGACAAAAGAAAATAATTCTCAACCACGATAGAAGGTTACGCTTGTTGTGAAGGGCTTTTGTCAAAAGAAGGGAATTGACTTTGCAGATATTTTTTTCTAGTTGTAAAGATGCCTTCTATTCAACTTGTTCTTGGGTTGGTCGCTAGTTTGAATTTAGAAATTAAATAATTTGATGTAAAGACAGCTTTTCTTTATGGAGACCTAGAATAAGAAATATGTATGGAGCAACTGAAGAGTGTTGAAGTTCAAGGTAAGGAGCATTTTTATGTAAATTGATAAAAAGATTATATGGTCTCAAGCAAGCGCCAAAGCAATGGTACATGAATTTTTGAATCATTCATGGAAGAACATGAATATGGTAAGACAAAGTCCGATTTTTGTGTTTGTTTTTTTTTTTTTACTATGAAAATATTGTCAAATAATGATTTTCTTATCCTCCTACTTTATGTAGATAACATGTTGATTGTTGGGCATGATACTAAGAAAATCAAGAGTTTGAAAAATGAGTTGAATAAAGCTTTTGCAATGAAGGATTTAGGCCAGGCCAAACAAATCCTTGGTATGAAAATTACTTGTGATAGGAAGAACAAGAAACTTTGGTTATCTCAAGAAAGGTATGTTGAAAGGGTGCTTGAAAGATTCAAATGAGCATATGTAAATTGGTAAGTACTCCACTTGCGGGCCATTTCAAGTTGAGTAATAATGAGTGTCTTGCAAGTGAGAAAGAGAAGGAATAGATGAAGAATATTCTTTATGCATTGGCCGTATGTAGTTTGATGTATGCCATGATATATACAAGATTAGATGTTGCTCATGTAGTTGGTGTTGTGAGTAGATTTTTCTCAAATCTAGGTAAGGAGCATTTAACTGCTGTTAAATGGATTTTGAGGTTTTTCAAAGGCACTCATAGACTTTGCTTGTGCTATGAAAATGTGAAGCTTAAGTTGAGTGGCTACTTGGATATAGACTACACCAGTGATGTTGACTTTTAAAAATCCACATCGGGTTATGTCAAAAATCCACATCGGGTTATATAATGACTTTTGCAAGGGGAGGTGTTTCGTAGCAATCAAGATTGCAAAAATATATTGCTCTATCTACAATCAAAGTAGGATATATCACTATTACCGAAGGGGGTAAAGAACTCTTATGGATGCAAAAATTTCTACAAGAGTTGGGCTTGAAGCAAGAGAAGTTTGTTTTATATTGCAATAGTATGAGTGCTATCTTAGTAAGAATTCGGTATTACATTCAAGATCGAAGTATGTTGATATGAAGTATCATTGGATCTAATAAAATTAAAAGAAAAGCTCTTTCCACTTAAAAAAGTCCACATTGACAACAATGGATCCGATATAATGACTAAAACATTGCCTATGGTGAAGTTTGACTCTTGTAGAAGAAAAGCGGGCATGATGGATCTTCCCACATGAGGTGAAGGGTGAGATTTGTTAGTTGGGTGCGCCTCATTTGTGGGCCCAGCCAATAAATTAAATAAAACAAACAAAATAAAACATAACAAAAAGAAGAAGAAGTGAAAAAAGTGAAAAGAAATAAGGAAGAGGCTGCTTCGAGAATGTGTGTGAGAGAGTGTGAAAAAGGTGAGGAGAGAGAAAGAGAAAAGGGAAGTCTAGTTGCTTCATGCAAGACCAGAAGAGAGAGAGAGAAAAAACTGAGAGAAGAAAAGGAAGAGAGACCCACTTGAGAATAGACACACAAGGGAGAAGAGAGAGGACCAAATCTTTGTGGTCCAAATTTAGGACCAAACGTTGACAGAATTGACTCAAATTTGAATAGGTTGTTCATGAGACCAAGGGCTACAAGTTTTCTGAATGTTCCAATTGTGGTTAGGGCTTTCTTACTTTGAATTTGTTTATCTACTTATGTGGTAAGAAAAAAATTATTGTAATGTTACTGTTGAGTCTCTATTGTGTGATTAGAAAAGAATACTTTGTGTATTATGTTTTTTTTTTTTTTAAAATAAAATAATTAGTAGATGGTTTGGGCGGTCCGTGATTTTTCCCTCATTGGATTTTCCATGTTAAATTATTGGTATCATTATTTGATTTGTTTACTTATCATTTTAACGTTATATTTGCGTATTGTGAGGTTATATATTGCTGGTTGGTGCCAGGGTTAAGAGAATTTCAATTGATTAAGTTTCGAGTGAGAAATTGATCCTCAATTGAGTTTAGTCCGTGGTTAAATTATTGGCCCGGGTTCTCCCAACACCCAATGCTCTTTGCCTATGTAAGAATTGTCCTGCAACCCTTCCATAAGTGCCTGATGCACTGTCCATGGAGTCTCGAGCAATGACTGCTGCAGTGGCTCGACCGTTCTTGGAAGTTGCATCCGTGCTGAGCTTGATCCATTGATCTGGCGGCAGAGCCCACTTCTCTCCTTCATTGGAAGGACGATGATAACCAACCACACAAGAATCGCTGCGATATCCATTTGTTTCTGTACAAGATTTGCCTTGCTTCTGAGAATTCACGATCCATAATGGCAGTTCTCGACCTGAACACAATAGCCGAGATCGAGGGAGATCGGGTTTGGGGACCCCCACAGGAAGATTAGAAGAAATTCCCAGGATTTTGCTCTGTAACCTATAAGCATTGAACCCCTATCTAAGTTGATTCCGGACAATCCGAGTTATGGGACAGTCTTTGAGTATGCGCATGTTCGTTTTATCTACACTTACATAAAGGGCATTGCATTTTCGCCATTTGATCTTCTCGGTATGATCTTCATACCCAGGTGAATGACTTTCTTCTTCGTGGGGTCGATAAAGAATATTATTAGGTAGATGATATTAGAATTTTGTAAATTGAAGAGGCTTGGGGATGAGCCAAAGATCTTAGTCTGAAATTTAATCATGCGTGTCAAGCACTTGAAAACGTCGCCGATTTGCGCATGAAACTTTTCTTCATTGAAGATCACATTTGCCGTGCTAGTTAGATGTCTGAATCGACACAGATCTTTATGTAATGTTGAATTTGCTGTTAATTGAATTGTTAAGTCTTACAGAGGAAGAGGGAAGTTGCGTTGTTTTGATAAAATCATTGGCTTTACATAATTAATTACATAAAGTTCTGGTCTTGCCTAATCGACATACTTATAAAATAGGTGATTTTCTCTCGTAGTGAGTTCCAACTTCACTAAAATGTGAATAGGTTGCTTGTTGCATTGGTTTACCGCATCTGCTCAATGAATGAAATACTAGCACGGGAAACTGTCACTTCGATTCAGTTGACGTCAACTTCGGTACTGGTACGTCGCCATTTATGAAGCGGCGTGCATCGACATCTTCTGCGTCGTCGAGAAGCCCGGATGAGCTGTGATTCCCGAAAGTCTGCTGGTCTGAACAAAGCACATTGACTGACTTGCAGTAGAGAGAGAGAGAGAGAGAGAGAGAGAGGATATGCATCCTCTTTGATGATTATCTCAGCCAGAGCTACGTGCATGCAATTCAATTCATAGTAGGCTGCAGAAGTCAAAGTGTCTATTTCCAAGTCTGCAACGTTGCCCTTATCGAGAGGGGGTTTGACTGGGGTTGGAGAAGAGTAATGCTACAAGTCAAAAGTGCTTACGAAAACAGTAGACCAAAGTGGGGTTGGACGTTGTGTTTGAAGTACATAAAAACCTCGTTCCTTTAGTGCAAAGTTGCTCCTCTTCAAAGCTTTCTCAAGCCCATCATCTTCAGTGTCAGAGATGGTGACTCCTCCTCGCCTCTTCCTCCTCCCCTTGATCGCCTCCTTCCTCTCCCTCTCATCCTCTCGAATCCAACCTCCTGCTCCTTCCTCTCTCATCTTCCCCGTCGTGAAAGATGAGGCATCCCACCAATACTACACCACCATCGCCCTCGGCACCCCGCCTTCCCCCGTGAAGGCGGTGCTTGACCTCTCGGGCTCATACTCTTGGTTCGACTGTTTGCCCACTACAACCCGTCGTCGTCCTCGTCCCACCGCCACATCCTCTGCAGCTCGGCCAGGTGTAGGGCCGCCCGCGGTGGCGGCTGCTTCAATGACACGTGCAGCGTGTTCGTGCACAACCCGCTGACGGACGTGGTTATCGGCGCTGGGCTCGGCGAGGACGTGGCGGTGGTGCACCACACCGATGGGATCAAGTACACGTCGCGAGGAGTAATAGTAAGTGTGATTTTAGAAAAAAGAAAAAAAAAAGCAGGAATGAACACAAGAAGTGCATCTGATATTATAGACACCTTGAAATCAATATCAAAAGCTTACTAAGTTTAGTAAATTACCTTATTCTTATTTGAATACCCGAGTGTATATATATTTGGAGATATCACATTGAATAGGACTCAATTTCTAATGTCGTAAATCGTATATTCTTGGTATATTGTCAGTTTTTTGTGATGTAGAAATGGAAGGAATTTTAACGGTGCACTCATCGTCGTCTTCCATTTTCCGCAGCAACTTCCTTTCTCTTGCGTGCCTTCGGAGTTCATGCGCGGCATCTCTGGAGCCGGCAATGGCGTGATCGCGCTTTCCCTCGCTCCAACCTCGCTCGCTACAAAGTCCTCGGCCGACCTCAACCTCCCCCACAAGCTCGCTCTCTGCCTCCCGTCTTCTTCTTCCTCCTCCGGCCAGGGTGACTTCTACCTTGGTGGCGGCCCGTACCTTAGGCCTCCGATCAAACAGGACATCTCGAAGTCGCTCCTCGTCACTCAGCTGCTCATCGATCCAGTCAGCCAACCGCCCTCTCACGGCTCCGCATCTCCGTCCGACCAGTACTTCATTGACGTGACCGCCATCAAGGTCAATTTTGCTCCCGTCAATTTCAAGGCATCTTTGTTAGCTATCGACAAGAACGGAAGAGGCGGGACCAAAATTAGTACTCTGAATCCGTACACGGTCCTCCAATCGCCCATCTATAAAGCTCTGGTTGCGGAGTTTTCGAGGCAAGCGGCGGAGAAGAAGATCAGGAGAGTGGAGCCGATTGCACCGTTTGGGGCATGCTTTGACACGAGGAGCGCAAGGAGTGGGGTGGCGGGGCCGGATGTGCCGGTGATTGTGTTGGTGCTCCGGAGCGATGCACAGTGGAGGATCGAAGGGGCGAATTCGATGGTGAGGGTGAGCAAGGAGGTGATGTGCCTGGGTTTTGTGGAGGGTGGGTCAAGGCCGAGGACAGCGATCGTGATCGGGGCGCACCAGATGGAGGACAACCTGGTGGAGTTCGACGCGGCTTCGTTGTTGTTCAGGTTCAGCAACTCGCTCCTGCTTCGCAACACCAGTTGCTCCCAATCTTGAGGTCGAGGATGGAGGTTGCTGCATTCGCTAGTTTGTCCGATGATTCTCAGTTGGGTCAGTGTCCTGTTTAATCATGAACGTCTGTTTGACTTTGTAGTTTGCTGCAATGTATGGACTAAGCACGGATGAAGATAAAATGTTCGGGAGTATAAATAGATAACCTCTTTCTGCAAATTTATTGCACTTCATCGACGCTTATAGTACCCGACAGGCAACAAGGATAACTAAATATCCTTCAGTTGAACAGCCCTTAACCTAGTTTATATCAAAATTACAATTACGGTGTCCATTAGATCCTCCCTCTCTCCACCGATTCAGCAAAGGGCCTATTGAGAAGTAGATCAGCATACTGGCGTTAGAATAAGATGTAGCAAAGCTGGAAACCTCCCCGCAAGACAAAATGAAAGCACCCGCGATGGCTCCTGTAATTGGTGCCATGATGAAGTTGTTATAATATGTCTCGAGTGCAAGCTAGTTGAACAAAATCCCAGCCCGAATATATTAATCGGTCATTTCATACGTGGACTCCTGTCATGGAAATTGAAAAGAAAGATAAAGGGTTACACAAAAATATATATCTTGTTAGTCCAAGCGGTCTTGGAGTCGGCCAAAGAAAAGTCAAAAGAGGGGAGTCTAAATTGAACTTAGTTGACTGAATATATGGATTTCTTGCATGAAGAATGTATAGTGAACACCGCACTAGTGTCAATGAACCACAAAAAGTTGTAGAGTTTATAAGCATAACATTATTAGAGACAATCCACAAAATGCTTGCTAGTGATGATATGCTAA
The DNA here is from genome assembly GCA_017140185.1 of Eucalyptus polyanthemos subsp. polyanthemos. Taxonomy (NCBI): domain Eukaryota; kingdom Viridiplantae; phylum Streptophyta; class Magnoliopsida; order Myrtales; family Myrtaceae; genus Eucalyptus; species Eucalyptus polyanthemos. The sequence goes on along the minus strand of CM029464.1, from coordinate 43,577,853 downwards.
GAAGTGACTGGCGGATGCCCATAGTATGACGAGCTATTGACTATGATTTGATGCTGGATTATGGTAGAAATGTGATAAGATAATGTTACTGATTATTCTATTTTTAAGAATATTTGGTTGTCCATGAATTGTTAGAGTGGGTAATGGTCAACTTGATGGAAGAGTAAGAAGAGAGCTTGTCGCGACCTCTTTGTTTTCGGCGCTCGCAATCGGGTACGAGCGCCTAAGAAGGCTAATGGCTCGGCTGAATTTATTAAGCCCGAACTCTCCCAAATCCACCAATTCACGACTTAATGGTCCAAGTTTTTTAACTTGTAAATCAATTTTTACAATGGAGTCGCCACTAATCGATTTGGGGTGGGTTGATTAGAAACCCAAGCGAAGTATCGGGAGAAGTACCCGCTCCTGCGCAACCAGAGAAATTAGGATCGGGGACTTGATTACACTAGTCAATCACTAATGCCCTTTCGGTACCTAATCTTGTTTAAACCTTGAGATTTTTTGGATGTTTGAGTGATTTTCCATGCATTTTTGAGAGGAAAAACATTTTTTGAGTCATTTTCTAATTTTTTTGGACACAAAAGGGATTTTTGGTATTTTTTTGGAAAAATACAAGTCCTTTGGCTTTTTCATGAATTTTTGGCTTTTTGACATTTTTTGGAAAATATGAAATATTTTTGATTTTTTGATTTTTCAGAAAATAAAATATTTTTATTTTTTTAATATTTTTGGAAAATAATTTTTTTTTTGATTTTTTAGAAAATAAAAAAAATTTAACATTTTTTAAAAATATTTTTTGAAAATAAAACATTTTTTTGATTTTTTGAAATACATTTTGATTTTTTATTTAAAATATTATTTTAATATAAAATAATATAAAAACCGACCCGGTCGGATCCGCGGGTTGGGTCCGACCTGGGCCATCGATCCGAATGAGGACGGGCCCGCAACGCGGGCCCGACTCGGATTTTTCCACCTTTTTTTTTTTTCTTTTCAAAACGGCGCCGTGGCCGGGCGTTTGGGGATGCCCGGCCCGGCCCGACGACCCGGTTCCTTACGGAACCCAACCCGGGTTCGACCCGGCTCCCAACCCAACTCGGCTCCACGAGCGCGGAAACCCTACCCGGTTCGTGGCCCGGATCCGATCCGATGACCCGAGGCCACGACTTGGAAAATCGGGAACCCTAGGGTTCCCGATTCGCGGCGCTAAGGGAGGGGAGGGCTAAGGCGCTGCAGCGGCGACGGCGACGACGGCGGTGACAACAGCAACGAGGGCTGGACAACGGGGGGGGGGGGTTGCGATGGTGGCGGCAGTACGTTACCTGCTCGCGAACAGTAGCTTACACGGCAAACGGCGGAGGGTGCTTGAACTCTCCTCTTTTCCTTCGATCTCTCTCCTCTTTCTGCTCTTCCTCCGGCGGGGCTCAGATCTGAGGCCGCGAGCCCTCGGCCCCCCTGAAGTCTCTCAGTGGGGTGTCCAAGGGCTGCGACTTGATCTTGCTCCCTCTCTCTCTCCTCGATCTCGCTGTGTCCTCGTCGTCGTCGGGGGGGGGAGGTATTTATAGGCGAGGGGCGGCCGGTTGACGGAGTTCGACCACCGATCGCCACGGCCCTCGCCGGCCGAACCGGCGTCCCATTCGGCGCCAGCTCCCCCTGCTCCACGTCCCATCGCCGTCCGTCCATCCCCTTCCCCTCCGTCGCGCCCCCTGCGCGTGCTCTGCAGAGGCGCGAGGAAGGAGACGACCTGGCGGGGCCGGACCGAGGCGAAAATGGGCCGAGGGCCCATGCGGAGGTTGCTTCTTATTTTCCCCTTTTGCTTTTCTTTTTTTGCTTCTTTTTTCGTTTATTATCCGAAAATCAAATAAAACAAAATAAAATAAAGCCTAATTTTAGGCGTCAACAGAGCTGTTAAACAGGTGGGTCGGGTTTGGGTCTGGTCATTAATGGGTCGACCCAAATTGACCAATTAACTCATTTACGTTTAATGTAAATTTTTTGACCCATATTCCGACTTGACCCATATTAATAAAATATTTTCATGTTTAACCAAATTTAGGAAAACTTATTCTTATGTTTTTAAAAAAAAATTACATTACTAAAAACTTCCAAGCAATACATATCCAATCAATAATTTTTCACTTTTTTTTATAATATTTCAAAAAAAAATTATTTCTTATATATATTTAAAAACTAAAATAGTTTTATAAATTGGTCAATTTTCTATAATTTTTAAAGTAATTATTTTAAAATCAAATTTTAAATATTTTTATTAAAAAAATCGAATTTTAATTATTTTTATTTTAAATAATAGAATTTTAATTATTTTTATTTTTAAAAAAATTTTTTTTTTTCTTCTTCTTTGGCCGGCCGTCGGCCATGACTGACGGCCGGTGGCCGGCCACAAGCGAGCCTCAAGCTCGCCCGGCTTGCTGACGCTAGTGAGCTCATGGCTCGCCAAATCAGGCGAGCTCGAGTCTCACTAGATCCTGCGAGCTCGAGCTCGCCTGATGCCGGCGAGCTCTGGTGAGGTCTCCGCCTCGCCAAATCCAGCAAGCTCGAGGCTCGTCAGTGTTGGGCAAGCTCAAGCTCGCCCCTTGCCAGATCTAGTGAGGCTTGAGCCTCGCTGGGCGTCGGCGAGGCTTCCGCCTCGCTAGATCCAACAAGCTCGAGCTTGCCCAATGTCGGCAAGCTTGAGGCTCACTTGGCCGGTCGCCGGCCATCACCGTGCCAGCAACCGGAGGAAGAAGAAAGAAAAAAAAAAAGAAGAAGAAAGAAAAAATTAAAAAAAAAAAAAGTTAAAGAGAGGAGAAAGAGATTGTGAGGTTTTGATTGAAAATAAGTAGGTTCATTTTTAATGGGTTGATAAATGGGTCATAAATGGGTCAGCTCTCTGACCCATTTAAAACCCATATATCTTAGTTTTGACCCATTAAAACCGGTGCTTTATGAAATAAAGCTTGACCCATTAACAACCCATTTAATCATAAATGGGTCCATAAATGGGTTGTGCAACCCATTTAACACCTCTAGAAAGAGCATGTTTTAAGGCTATGCACATGATGAGCAGGGAAAGCTATTGTGGTGTTTGGAATTAAATTTACCTGTTGTCTACATGGAAGTTACGTTTGACAAGTCTCCAATACTTCTGGTAGGAGTGGTTGTGGTAGTTTTTATACAAATCTAGATGATGTTTAGTTTGAGGTGGAGTTGTAATTAGAAACTCCTAAGGTAGTGGGTACTAGCGGAGTAATTGACATAGATGGTGCTTGTAACAAAGTGGAGCCTAAAGAGCCAACTGTAGCTATAACTATTAATATTGACAAGGTATGTCTTTGATCTCATGATGGATATAGATGCAATGATGGATTTGCTTTATTTGTGGTAGAGGAGGTTTTGTCTCAAATTTCTGATGTAGTTAAGGGTGCAAATGGAGTTAGCTATTTAGATGAGGTTCCCAATTATAGCAAAGTTTAAGCGAGGCTTGGAATTGAAAGATGTCTATAACAGTTGAGCCTATGAGGGGCAAGTGGAGTTAATGGTCCAGATTTTTTTAGAAAAGTGATTAAGACTTGGCTCAAATATGGAGCCAAGTTGGCCAAAGGTGATAATATGCCTCTAGTTTGAGCTTGTTGGACGAAAACCAGGCCCAAATAATATTATCGATTACGTCATACATGGACTCATGTTGTGGAAATTGATAGAAAAGATAAGGGGGAACAAGTCTGAATGTTTCCTGACGTCGGCCAAAGGAAAGTCAAAAGAGGAAAGTTAAAATTTGGACTTGATTGACCAAATATATGGAAATTGGTCACTGAATGATTTCTTTTGCATTTGTATATGGGATTCCTGGTGAAGAGATGGAAGTGCCTTTCATCGAGTGCTTGGCAGGAGTTTATCCTCGTGTGTTTTATTCACGGATTACACGAGTAATTCAAGGTTTGAAACCAATTAAATCTCATGAGTAACATTTGTGAATTCCCTTATAAGATCGAGAGGTTATTTCTGAAAGAATTTTGCAGCTAAATATTAGTGGAGTTATAAGTATAATTGGAGCTGTGAAATATTGAGAATGTTTGGTTTACTTGAGTGTGATTGTAATTTTCATTGTATTGTTTGATTTATAGTGGGATTATTTGCTATTCTCCTAGTGGATGGAGGTCACTAGGCAAACCACTTAAACTCGGTATCCTTTTGATCGCTTTTTTCTACAACAATTGGTATTAGAGTTAGACTCGATTGAGTTAAAGCAAATCGATGATAATAGAAGAAGGAAAAGCAAAAATCGACATATTTGATGAGAATGATTTTAGTTTCTAGACAATGCAGATTGTGGATTATTTGTATAAGAAGAATTTGCACTTACCCTTATTTGAGAAAAAACTAGAGTCGATGAATTGAATGAGAATTGTTGGATATATAAGTGTTGAGTGTTATTCGGCTAACATGGGCCATAATGTTGCGTTTAATTTTGTGAAAGAGAAGACCACAGTGAATTTGATGAAAGCCCTTTTGAACATGTACGAGAGGCTCTTTAGAATAAATAATGCCTACTTGATGCAATATCTAAGTAATGTCAAAGATGGATGAAGGTGCGTCATTTGCTGATAGATCAATGAATTCAATGTGTTTGTCATATGAGTTTAGTTGACATTGACCTTGAAAATAAGGTACATGAATTGATTTTATTATCCTTATTACCTGATAATTGGAATACTACTAATACTATCGTTAGCAATTCCTTTGGGTCGATGAGTTTGAGTTTAAGTTTGATGGGGTTTGAGATTTAATTTTAAGTGAGGACATCCGTAGAAGAGAATTTGATAAACCCATGTCTAATGCTTTGGTAGGTTAAAGTAGAAAAGAGCTCTTACGTATGTTAGTAGAAGTAGTATAAACTTGAATAGTTGAAATCAGTCTAGGACTAATGGTATTGTTTGTTAAAATTGTGGTAAGAGGGGATATTTTAGAAGGGATTGTTTGAAGCCAAAGAATGAGAAGGATAATGGAATTAGATTTAAGTCTATTGATGATGTTGTTGATGTTGTTATCTTTGATTTAGATAGTGCTAGTCATGCCTTGTTTGTCATTGAGGATTCATTGCTCGAGATCCTTTCTACCAGAGATACCTAGATGGCGATTCTTCCATAGGTCCTCTTGATGAAGATGGTGGAAGGTACCAATTTATGATATCCTACACAATGCCTAACCTTACTCTAGTACTATCTCCAGTTTCTTCCTGATTGTAAGCCTTATGAATCACTAAAGCCCGAGCCACATAAAATAAAGCCAAAAGAACAACTCATTTACCCATTCTATAAAACCATTTACAAGTGGACTAAAAAAAATTATCTTGTAATTTAGAACTACTCAAGCTAGGAGAAGCCTATCATCCTATTGATCTAGTGCCAAATGCCCAAAAATTCAGAGCCTCAACAACATATGGCCAAACCTCCGGATATATACGTGTTTTCTCCTATAGCTTTTTCTCCTTTGAGCTCTATTAGAAATATGTAGAGATCTCACTAGGCAAGATGCCTCGACGCCCTAATATCAGCGCTCTACGAGATTTTCAAGGATTTCAAGGTTGATATCTTCATTTTCTTGAAAGGCAAATGAACAAAGACCTTAGAATTCTGCCATGAAAATTAGAGCATTTTTCCAGTAACTCTGAGGGGGATTCTACAAATGAACTCAACAACTGCCGCAAAATCGGTTCTATTTAGGCTACTTGCAAGGAATACATCCTTCTAATGTCAACAAATTCCTTGAACAATCTTTGAAATGTAGCCCATTTGGATTCTGATTGTTCGTTTTATGCTACATCAGATAAGAAATGATTTTCAATTTATCAATGCATGGATAGTTGGAAATGGCGATTGAAGAACAATGCTAAGGGTGATATTGTGGTCAATAGTGATGTTGGAATCAAAATGTATAATGGTATCATAAGAACATTGACTGGAGTTCGGCATGTTTTAGAGTTGAAGAGGTTGAAGCGCCATTTTATTGAGTGCTCGGCATGGGTTTCATTGATGAAATTACACCGATAATTCAGGTGTTAAAGCTAATTATACCTCATGATTAAGATTTGTGAAGATTACAAACTTATTTCGTGATAAATTATGAAGCCAAACACCATGTGAGTTCTTGGGTGTAAGTGGAATTATAAATATTAAGAGTGTTTGAGTTATTTGAGCATGATTGTGAACCATCAAGGGAAAAGCTGATTGATTACTAAACATGCAATTACTATGGCATTGAATTGGTGACGTGGCAATGGGATGTGTTGATATGGTAATGATGACATGGCGATGGATGCAACTAATTTTATGAGAAAAATTAATAACATGCAATTTAAAGCTCACATAATCATATATTCATCATTTCGAAATAGGAAATAAAGGCAATCGGAATCCGATCTTAGGCCTTAAAGCTTGAAACCGATTTCATAAGCATGACTCGAACGTAAAAATTCCTATTTAGGAATCATAATTTAGGTAATAAGCTGTCCAAACTGAGTTTAGAGATTATCTAAATTGGAAGATTGTTTTCCAACGATGCCAACTTCTCGTTGCCTCTTCCTCCTCGCCTCGATCACCTCTCTCTCTCTCTCTCTCTCTCTCTCATCCTCCCGGATCCAACTTCCTGCTCCTTCGCCCCTCATCTTCCCCGTCGTGAAAGACGAGGCTTCTCGCCAGTACTACACCACCATCGCCCTCGGCACGCCGCCTTCGCCCGTGAGGGCGGTGCTCGACCTCTCGGGCTCATACTCGCGGTTCGACTGTGGTGCCGCCCGCTACAGCCTGTCGTTGTCCTCGTCCCACCACAGCATCCTCTGCAGCTCAGCCAGGTGCAGGGCCGCCCGCGGTGGCAGCTGCTTTAATGACACGTGCTGTTTGTACGTGTACAACCTGCTGACGGAGGTCGTCATTGGTGCCGGACTCGGCGAGGACGCGGTGGTGGTGCACCACACCGATGGGATCAAGTACACGTCGAGAGGAGTAATAGTGTGATTTTTTTTTTTTTTTTTTTTTTTAAAGAAACTTTGGCAATCAATATCAAAAGCTTAATAAGTTTTGTATATTATCTTATTCTTTTTTGAATACCCATATAGATATATATATGGGAGGTATCACATTGAGTAAAGCTCGATTTCTGATGTCGCAAATTGTATTTTCTTTGTATATTGTCCATTTTTTGTAATGTAGAAAAGAAAAAAGAAAAATCGGAAATTTTAACGGTGCACTCATCCTCGTCTCCCATTTTCTGCGGCAACTTCTTTTCTCTTGCGTGCCTCCGAAGTTCACGAGCGGCATCTCCGTAGCCGGCACTGGCGTGGTGGCACTTTCCATCGTTCCGACCTCGATCGCCATGAAGCTCTCAGCCGACCTCAATCTCCCCACAAGCTCGCTCTCTGCCTCCCGTCTTCTTCTTCCTCCCCCGGCCATGGCGACTTCTACGTCAGCAGTGGCCGTACTTCAGGCCTCGGCTCAAACAGGACCTCTCGGAGTCGCTCCTCATCTCTCAGCTGCTCATCGATCCTGTCAGCCGACAGCCCTTTCATGGCTCCGCATCTCCGTCCGACCAGTACTTTGTCGACGTGACCGCCATCAAGGTCAATCTCGCTCCGCTCCATTTCAAGGCATCGTCGTTAGCTATCGACAAGAACGGAAGAGGTGGCACCAAAATCAGTACTCTGATCCGTACACGGTCCTCCACTCGGCCATCTATAGTGTTCTGGTTGCGGATTTTTGAAGCAGGCGGCGGAGAAGAAGATGAGGAGAGTGGACCCGATCACGCCATTCAGGGCGTGCTTCGACGCAAGGAGCATAAGGAGTGGAGTGGCGGGGCCGGACGTGCCGGCCATCGCATTGGTGCTCCCGAGTGACGCGCAGTGGGGGATCGAAGGGGTGAATTCGATGGTGAGGGTGAGCGAGGAGGTGATGCGCCTGGGGTTCGTGGATGGAGGGTCGACGCCAGACGCCGATCACTGCCGTCGTGATCGGGGCGCACCAGATGGAGGACAATCTGGTGGAGTTCGACGTGGCTGCGATGGCGTTCAGGTTCAGCAACTCGCTCCTACTTCGCAACACCAGTTGCTCCCGTTCTTGAGGTTGAGGATGGATGTTGCAGCATTTTCAAGCTCAGTTTTCTTTTGTTCTTGTTGTATAATTTAATGAGTTTTGTAACAGGTTTTGACCACGGTCAATATATAACGCTTTTATAACATTTTGTAACGATTTTCAATTAAATGCAAAAATCAATGGACTCTTTTTTTTACCAACAAATCGTTACTCCATACATAATTGAAAAGAGAAACATAAGTCAAAACAAATATATAGTTTTTCCTCTTTAAATATTTTTCATTTATTTATTGGATTGTACACATAACATTATTCATCTTTCTTCTGTTATTGTGCTCTGTTGTATTTTGGATGATACTAATAGAACTTATCGCATTGAGCTTTTTACTGGCGAAATTATTTTAAAGATAGCGCATACACGCCTCAAACAATTTATATTATTTTATTCATCTTTTTCGAAAGATTTCTAACTATTCTCATTTTCATATTCTCTAAATTTTTCCGACAGATCTTGCTATTAACTGAATATCTTTGGTCTGACAAACCCTCAAGCTAGTTTATTAACTAATTTACAATTTCAGTCTCCATCATATCCTCCCTGTCTCCCGTGCTGCATCAAAGGGCCGCCTGAGAGTAGATCAGCAAACTGGCGTTAGGAGAAGATGCAGTGGAGCTCGATTCCCGGCCTTGTAGGCGAAGAAGGCGGTACACGAAAGTGGCCACGATGGCCCCTATAACCGGCGCCATGATGTATATCCAGATGGACTCAAAATCCCAACTGACGATCGCAGGTCCTAACGATCTCGCCGGGTTCATTGATGCTCCCGATACTGGCCTGGGAATTAGCAAACAGATTTCAGAATGTCTGACCGAGTAGCTTTCAAAAGAAAAGTTTATCCTGATGAAATTGCAGATGGGAACAAGCGTTCACGCTCACCCCGTGATCACTACGGCGAGTGCTATGCCTATTCCGATGACAAATCCAGATAGCGGGCCGACCTGCAAAGTTTTCAACGTAACGATAAATTTATCACATTCTCTGACATGGGCTATTGTCTCCAGCATATCTATACAATGGGTATTGAAGTGCATAATTTCTGTCTTACTGATTGATGATTGTAAGTCAATCCCGTGATTAGGAAGACCATGATGAATGTCGCCAAGAACTCCACCCAGAAGGCAGAAGCCAGGCCTCCGAGAGGCCGTGTGATCATGAGACTCGATTCAACGCCGTAGACCATTGCTCCAACATAGGTCGCCAATACTGAACCTGTCAACTGAGCAATAATGTAGAGTGGAACCTGCGAAAAATAGAGAGAACATCAACAAATGTCTCTGGCGTTTAGAGCTTGTCGTGGAAATTGGATAATTAGTGAGGCACCCACTCTAGACCACGGGAAGTGACCGTAGATTGCGAAGGCGATTGTGATGGCTGGATTAACATGAGCATCAGAGATGGGCCCTAGAGAGAATATAATGATGACTATGGTCATCCCAGCCGTGGCGGCGTACCCCATTAGGCCCACTTCACCTTTTAGCAGCTGTGTCATTGATAGTATTGCCGATATGCAGTACATCAGTATGAAAGTTCCTACAGCCTCTGCTAATACCTGCATTTGAATGGAACAGAGACATTCACTGAGCTATTCTTATGGAAGATTTTGAAGCTAGTGAAAATTTAGGTCGGAGCATCTAGCTCACCATACGAGCAGTATTAAGCTTCGCTCCTTGTGGAAAGTGACCGAGGATGACGTCTTTAAGCATTGAACAATCTCTAGTTCTCGGTTTTACGTTGCGGCCGCTCTCTTGATCCTCCATTGAGGGGTTGCTTGCGGGCGATGCTGCTTCTTTGGGGAACTGGTTCATATTCAAGCCTGTCGTCATGTCATCCACACCCCCAAAATGCAAGACTATAACAGACCAGGTCTAAGACTCTTTTTAAGGATGTCTCGGACAGATATGGCAGAAGCACGGTCGAAGATATAGCAACGGACAGATATGGCAGAAGAACGGTCGAAGATATAGCAGCAGAGGATTAGGTTGATCGGAGAGACGATGCTTATACAGCCGCGTCGTTCACATGATATTCACACCTAATCACAAAGGTCAAGTCCTGCAGGCAAGTGCAGAGAAAGACGAAGACGCTTCAGCGCGATTCGCATGTTGCTCCCAGAAGTAGGAACAAGAATGAACTTGCGCTGCTCAACTGTCTCTCTTGAGAAGTTGAACAATTTCGATTCCTACACATCTTGATTCTGGGTGGACCTCCCCTTTTCCCGTTTACAGTATAAAGTAGGGATATAATAAGTTACCCAAAATCAATTATCGACTTCTTCCAATCTGCGATTAAAGAGTGTGATAGGCTTGCTATGAATGCTTAGAGTAAAGTACTTGCCAGTCGACTGACATGGTCCAATTGCATTCGCTAAATAGGCAATGAAGCAGATTCAGACTACGTTTAATCGAATTTATTTCATAAACGGGTCAATTTATTCTCAATTTTTTACTAAAGATAATTCTTTTCTTTTACGGATTGACCCTTTGAAACCAATGGAGGTCATTGGGACACTTGATCTAATATTGCACATGGAACAATCAACAATGGTCCTATTAAATCTCATATTGTATCAAAGTCGAAGGTTGATTGGTGTTAAATGCTCATTCTGTTATGGTGTTTTGTAAAATCAATTATATGACTTCTTCCGATTTGCAATTCAAGAGTGTGATAGGCTTCCTTTATATGCTTTGAGTAAACTACTTGCTAATCGATTGACATGGTTTGATTACGTTCGTCAAATAGGCAGTGAAGTGGATCCATACTATGTTTAATTGAGGGGAAAAGTATTAAAAAAAAAAGAAGGAAAAAAGTTATGAAAAACCCTGAACTTTGCCCAAAGTGACACATTTACCCCAAACATTTTAAGTTTTTAGAATAGTTAGGAGTGATCTCACAGAAAATAAACTTTAGAATCAAATTCAATAAATTAATTCTTGAGCTTGTCGACACGAACATAGGCAAATATTATGTACGTTAGACTAAAAAAAGAGAGTAAAGCGATAGACATAAAGGCATGTTCACAAGATTGGCTTCTTAAATGGACGTAAATAATGATTATCGGGTGGTTGACTTATTCCTCGCTCATTTAGGTACGCACTCACAGGCAGCCAAATTAATTTGTAAGTAGACACTAATGCAATGTTACTCAATCAGAAAATCACAAATTAAGAACTCCCACTCCAAAAATTATGAAAAGTAGAAAATATAACCCATACTAGAAATTATTTAGTGAGCCTACAACATACACCAAATTGTGTCTGGACTGTTTGATTTGGTGAGACTTACGTACTATTCACAAGAGATTTATATTCATTAGATTTTTAATTCAATTTAACAAATATAACTTGCCCATTTTCTATTATCTCCATTCACAACAAATTGCGAGAAGTCAATCTTTCATAGTTTCGACCAAAAAAAAAAAAATCCTTCATATTTAATGCACCAATTAAAATTATCATTATCTTTTCAACTGACCCAAAAAGAACGAGGATTAATACTATGAAAAACTCTAAACTAATATACCTATAATAACTTTACCGCAAACTAATTTTTTGACTATAAAAATCCCAAACTAATATATTTATAGCATGTTAAATTACTGAGTTAGATATCATGTAATAGTTGATGAGTATATAAGTTGAGGTTTGACTCTTCATTTGTCACAGGTATATTGATTTGTGATTTTCAGTGGTAATAATTTAATTTAATGAAAACTAATGGATGGTAAATTTATTACAAATTAAAAAATAATTTAGAGTAAATTTGTTACACGTGTATTAATTTGGAATTTTTCGTTGTATCATCCATTATACAAAAACATTGACACTCTAATGATTGTTATTGAAATTGATTGGTGCCATCTTAAGGCGCAAATGATAAAATTTATACTTTTCTATTTTTCTGTTTTATTGTTCCCCAGAACAGATTTGGAACATAAATCCATTTGGTAATATAATTTGATTTTTCTATTTCAACTCCCGTTCAAGCCCTTCAGGGACAGCCTCTTAGCAGAAAACCACTCAGCCCTTTAGTTCAGAGCCTAGAAACACTCAGAGGATGCCAGGATGGAGACGTTTCTAATCTATCCAAGCTGCATTTCTCGAAGGATCCTACCAGGCTAGAGAAGAAGAGGAATTTAGAAAGCCATAGAGAGTTTTTCACAAAGCACACACTTTACTTCAAGGGACCCTGCCCAATACAATACACCCTCATGGCCTTATATAGGCGAAATGAGGTCACAAGGCAACAAACAAGGACCAAGCTTATGGGTCCGGGTACAGACAGGGGCTCCGGAAATTTCCGGGAGGGAATTATTCGCACACTATGAACAGTGACTGTACTGTGAACAGTACTTTCCCTAGCCTAGTGCTACAGTAAAAGTGAACAGTGACTCTGCTACAGTGAAAAATGTACGGACTCAACGGTCTCGTCCGTCGCGGGCATTGTAGCTGCAGACTGAGTCTGAGTCATCCGAACTGCCTTCTAGGAGATGAGCTTCGTACTTTTGCTGAAGGGCTTCAAGATCTTGAGGTGAAAGGATCTGGTTCAGCCTTCCTGATGAGGATGCTTCATGAGCCCAATGGGATGCTTCTTCTGCTGCCCAGTCTGTGTTTTCGTCAGTAGTGTTGTCAGGAAAGCTTGGTTGAGACCAGTTGGAGGGCTGTGTATAGTAGGATGTGTCCATATGTTGGGATGAAGACGAAGGTCCCTGTTCGTAGGGATTCTGGGACAAAGGACCTCCAAAGCGTGCATAGGGGTCTTGAGTGGACTGGACAATGTCATCTTCACTTGTCATTTTATGCTCTTGGGACGATGCAGCTTGCCTGTACTGTCTGAGTGCTTCCTTAGCTTCTGGTGCTAGGTCATAATTTTTCCACGTAGTGGGTACATTATTCCAGACATCTTCGGGAATGGTCTTGTTTTCCTGACATAGGATTCTTTGGAGTTCTCGGTATTCATGTTCACAAAATCTAACGGATCTTGGATAAGATTTGTGAATCCGGGCTTCTTGGTTGTTCAAGTGAGGTTTATAGGTTGTGGTTCCTATTTCAAGTGGTGCATCAATAATACATCCATTATTTCTAGAAAAATTCCATGGACGTCTGAAAAACAGGATGGTGTGAACCTCAGGATTTGGTGTCATGGTTCTTAGTTCTCTTTCCAGGTCTTGTCGCCAACATGTAGGATGATAGAACCAATTTAGAAAATCTAAAAGATTTCTATCACATTCTTTTTCAATGTTTCTTCCAAGCATGAATATCCTTGTGAGGTTAGCAATGAATCTTTTGGTAGGAATTTCAATGGCTATTAAGTACTTATTGGTTAAGTACCATAACAGCGTTTTGAGCTGACCAGGGAAATCATCTTCCTTCCAGATAAAAGGATGAATGAAAGGATAATTCAAATTTAACCCAAAAGGATAAAGAATCGAACCTCCATTGAATCTGAATAGGTCTGTGTGAGATTGCCACATGAGGTTTTCCAAGTTCTCAGTAAGACTGTCGTTCTGGATTTGCTGAATAATTTCTTCAGGATATTTCCAGCTTGGCAAATCTTTGATCTTCTCAATCTTGTACTTGACGCCATGATAGAGCATATGGAACGCAGGTCTCTTGATATACATGTTGATCTCGGCTGGTGCTTTAGGTCTTGACAAAAAGTCAGCAAGCACATTCTTTTTCCCAGGAATATGCTTGGTTTCAAAAGAGTATTTTGAAAACCATTCAGCCCATCGAAGCAGTTGGGGGTTTGGAATCTGCTTTTGTTTGAACTTGGTCATCTGAGGAAAAGATGCCATGTCTAATTCTACCAGGAAATGATGGCCGATGAGATGAAATTCAAACTTCTTGATTCCATTTTTAACTGCCAGGATTTCTTTAAAAGTGGAATGGTAATGCATTTCGGATTGAGAAAACTTTCCACTTTTGTAGGCACAGAGATGTTTCTTACCATCAATTTCTTCGAATAGAACGGCTGCCCAGTATTCATCACTGGCGTCAGTTTGAAGAATTCTTTTACCTGTTGATGGTATTTGCAGTGGTGGGAGATTCTGCATAATCTCCTTAAGCTCAGCAACTGCTTTGGTCTGAGTTTTTCCCCAAGGTGGGGAGTTCTTCTTTAGCATGGATTGCAAAGGACTCAAAAGCTTTGCAATATTGGGGACAAAATCTCTGAGATAGTTGATTATCCCCAAAAATTGCTGAACTTGCTTTGTTGTGAAGTTATCTTCAGGAAACTTTAATAGCTCTTGAGCAATATGTGGCCCTGGATAATATGTACCCTTGTTGAGGTGCATACCAAGAAATTCAATTTCTGTCTAGGCGATATTCATTTTTCTTTGAGAGAGCATAATGCCATGCTTTCTCAGTATTTCTGCGAACTGCTCAAGGAGTTGACAGTGTGACTTTTCATCAGGACTGTAGAGTAGAATGTCGTCGATATATACAGCTGCACTTGACAATATTGGTTGGAAAATACGACACATGGCCTTTTGGAAAAGGGATGGTGCTACCTTTAATCCAAAAGGAAGAACTTTCCACTTGGAAGTTGGTTCGGGATACGTAATCTGTCTTGGATCTCGTCTTCGGGATGAATACCCAATTGCCAAAATCCGGCTTTGAGGTCGAATTTGGAATAAATGTGGGCTTTGGTTAAACCAGCAAAGAGAGAATCTCTGGATGGCAAAGGGAATTTATCATCTTGGAGAAAGAGGTTGAGAGGTTGATAATTGATTACCAATCTCATTTTTCCTCTGTTTTGCTCAGCCCGTTTATTGACATAAAAAGCTTCACAAGCCCATTGAGAATTTGAAATTTCAATAAGGCCTTGCTGTAATAACTCTGAGCATTCCCTTTGGGCTAGAGCCAAGTGTTCTGGGTTCATTCCCATTTGACTTGCCTTGGTCGGATTTATGTCCTCGTTCTTTTTGAAGGGAAGGCGGACAAAGAACTCAGGGTTTTCCCATAAAGGATGAGAACATTTCTGGGCAAATTCTGAATGGGATTCTGAACAGGATTCAAGCAACTTTTGCATGATTGGATCTAGTAAACTCATCTCAATGGAAAAGAGTCTCTGAATATTAACGAACTCAGAGAATTGGTCTTTAAATCGAAGACCTTTTCCAGGAATGATTCGAAGTTGAGAGATTTGAGTCATAATATCCCACCCAATTATCAAATCTTTATTGGGAAGGCTTGATCCAAAAATCTTTGTGGTTATGGAACACTGAGGAAAAAACTGGACAGTGACTAGTGTGGTTCTGACATTCGTGGAGAAAGTATCTCCTGAAGCAGAATTGAAGTATCGGATATAAGGGGTCCAGAATTCTTCAGGTAGAACTTTTGTATCTAAAATGGAACAACTTGCTCCTGTGTCAATAAGAGCAATGACATTGATAGGCTTGGCAAACTTCGAGGTGAGGATTTTAACAGGAAAATGAGGACAGTGAGTATGACTTGAGAATATGTTAGGATTTAGTTCTGAAGATGTGGGAGATATGTAAAAAATATCTTCAGATTCTGAGTCAGACTCAGTTTCACTAGAAGTTTGGTAGAAAGGGATGACACAAAGAGTTTGTTCAGTTGGTTCATCATCAGCAGAGAATAATGATTCAATATCATCATTTTCAAGGGAAAAACCTGTTTCATTTTCTATGAGATGATTCTGACCTTTTTTCGCCTGGGGACAATTTTTGGCAAAATGTCCCTTCTTGTTGCAAATGTAGCAACGGCTTGACTTCTTATGGCTTGTGCGATCCTTCCTTTTGCGTAGGTATCACCATTTCTTCTTTTTCCGGAAATGCTTGGAGCCATGTCTGGATTTCTTTATGGAATACTTCTTGTAGTGCTTTTTTTTTCGGGAATACTGGCCACAAGTACCATCACAGTCTTGTCTGGAGCATTTGATTTTTAGCTTCTGATGAGAACAAGCTGCCTCAAGTCGCTTGTCATCTGTGATGTATGTTTGGACCATTCGACGCTTTAAGCATAGTTCTTCAAGGCATAGATGGACTTCTTGCTGGATTTCTCCCAAGGGAACGTCTTGTATCCTTCTTTGCTTTCCAAAGAAAGATCTTTCAACCATCTGTGTTAGCTCTATAGGGATGGAAGTGAGAAAGACATGCTTTAGATTTGGATCTGCGCCAATTTGGTAAAAGAGCTGAAGCATTAGTCGATAATGCTTATCAAGATGCTTCTTCTGGAGGGAGCAGCATCTTCTTTCGAAGAATTCTCTTCTTTTTAGCTCTTTGAGATCTCCGGGGGCTCCTACAAAAGTATGATATAGGTAAGTAAGGGCATGGCTGAAATTTGGTGACAACAGAAATGTAAACTGATCTTGTTCTGTGAGTCCTTGCCACCAAAATTTAAGGCTCCCTGTGAACCTTGTAACAAAATTATAAAGGACATCATTCATATCATGGTTGGTAATAGACTGTGTACACAACCAAGTATGAAACTCTTCTAGTCTTTCTGGCCATTTTGGATAAGGAATATCGTCAATAGAGAAGAATTGTTTTGATGCCATGGACACATGCCTAGCAGAATTGTTTCTGGCGGGATTACTTGTCTGTCCAAATTCTGGATCAGCATAGTTTGATTCCATCTCATAGTCATAGTCTGGAGGAGTGTCAGCCATGAATATTTGTGAAGTTGGTGGAACGATAGGGGTAGAATCAAGCTGTATGGTCGAGAAGGATGAGAAAGAGGAAAGGGATCTTGAGTCGATGTGGTAGAGGAGGTTTGTTCAGCAAGCAGAATCGGCTTTTTTGGAACAACAGGATCAGGCTCAGGCTGTTGGGTGCTAAGATCAATTTCTTGCTTACCAAAATCCTTCAAAAAGGATTCTAATGGATTTGATAACATCATCTGGTCTGGTTTTTCTCTTATAACAATTGAGCTTGATTCTATAGGAGGTGTTTTCTCCTTGCCTTTTTCTTTTTTCAAGGCTTTGAGACGATCTCGTATATCCGATTCTCTTCTGGAAGTATCTTCTGGGATATTGGCAAAAACAGATGTTTGTGGTGCTGGGGGTACATACCCGGTTCGAACAGAGGGTGCGAGTGGATCGAAAGGTCTGAACCTTCCTTCTTCAAGAAGTTGGATATGCTTCTTGAGTTTATCTATTTCTGGCTTTGGACTTTCAAGGAAATGGTACCCAAGATGTTGTCCTGATTCCAGGGCGTGAAGCCTTTTCTGGAACTCAGAAAGTATCTTCTTGGTACTTTCTTCATATCTTCGGAGATTTTGTTGCACATTTCCGATCTTGGAATCAATGGCCTTGAAGGCATTGTTTTGTGCTAACAAAGTCTCTGATTGCCAGTTTAGAACGGCTTCAGCAGCAGGGGTTTTCTTCTGTCTTCCATGTTCATCCACATCTGTGGGGGTAGGAATTTTAGGAAGATGGCGGTATCTGCCATGCGGATCAATAAACTCTTCTGTAGCAGGAAATGAGAGTTTAGAACTTTCTTTGACAAGAGGGGGAAAGTCAGTATCCTGGAACATGGCAATAGAAGAAGTGGGTGGTGCTTCTGCTGGGACTTCAAGCGGGTAAGAATGTTTCTTAGCCCATTTTAGGATCGGCTTATAAAATGGAGAGAGGGCTTGCTTTTTCTGAGGCGGAGAGGGTGGAGGTGATTTTGGTGGATTTGGTAAGGCTTGAGATGTGGTACTGGACTCTGGTGGTGGAGGTGGTGCATAAGACACCATGAACTAGTATTTATCACACTCACCAAGAGTATCTATGGAGGCATCTCCGTCTAAGTACCGTTGGTAAATCTTATCCTTGGACTTTTTCCGACGAGGAGGAGATCTTGCAAGAGGATCTACCTCGTCTGGAGAATTTGTACAGTAGGAACACTGGCAAAAAGGATCCCTAAAACAATGACCATATTTGTCTTTATAGTAATGGACAGGATGCCCATCACTATTGAAGTGTCGAATATGCCTTTTGGGGTCTGGTTCAGAAATGGATTCTGGAACACATGGCTCAATCGTGAAGATGGTTTGAAAGATAGAAGGAGCTTCTTCCTTTTCTTTGCCAAATTTGATGGAAACAGTTCCATCTTTTTTGCGTATAAATTCAGAGTCCGTGGACTGGAAAGGCTTGTTATGTTGATGCAGTTTTTCGTAGTTGGTGATCCAAGTCTCTGGAAGGAGCTTGGCCAAAGTATCCTTTGGGATTTGTTTGGGAACATGGATGCATGACGCCTGGTCATTCTGCATGGAGATGAACAAAGCATCTTCATTTCCATTGTTGAAGTTGAGGTCGAGGGCATGATTTTGCACTCGATAAACCATCTGGTAATGTAAGGTTGCTGCTACAGATTCAGCAGTCTGAGGGGCTCTAGTGAGCTGGACTTGTACTTTCAGAAAGGAAAGTAGTTGGGGGTCTGATAGAGCGATGTTGAAATTTGGATACAAAGTCACAAAGACTGTTCCTGCATTTAAAGTGGTTTGAACAGTACCGATGCAAGCGTGCTGGTATTGTAAAAACCTAGTGTCTAACAACGCTATTCTTGCCACTACTGGCAAACCTTTACGACCATGAAAGGTGAGAGCAAGACGAACAGCTCCATAGTGGACATGAGAATATCCCTGCTGTACCCATTGTCTAGGAAATTCTGGGGGGCTCTGGAGAGTAACAAAGTACTCATTTTCAGTAGCAGGAATTGGATGCTGGTCGAACTTGGAGGACTGGACGTACTCCTTTACTTGCTTTGGGGTTTGGTGAATAAGTTGACGAATGGAGCGGATAGGTGAGAATGATGAGGTGGGTTTAGCAAAAGCAGAATAGGGGTTCATAAGAGGAAGCTGAGTCTCAGAGATCTTAGTTTCATCACTAAGAGAGACTTCATAAAGATAGTCTATCTTAAAAGCATTGGAAACACGGAATTCTGACAGGGTTGAAGAAGAAGAAGGGGCAAGAGAAATGGGTGCTTCGAGAATTTCTGGTTCTGTCATGGTGTGGAGAGATCTTCTCAGCACTGGATTCACCTATCAACCTCATGGAATGGAGAAAAACACCTCCTACAGAATCAAGCTCAATTGTTATAAGAGAAAAACCAGACCAGATGATGTTATCAAATCCATTAGAATCCTTTTTGAAGGATTTGGGTAAGCAAGAAATTGATCTTAGCACCCAACAGCCTGAGCCTGATCCTGTTGTTCCAGAAAAGCCGATTCTGCTTGCTGAACAAACCTCCTCTACCACATCAGACTCAGCATCCCTTTCCTCTTTCTCATCCTTCTCAGACCATACAGTTGATTCTACCCCTATCGTTCCACCAACTTCACAAATATTCATGGCTGACACTCCTCCAGACTATGACTATGAGATGGAATCAAACTATGCTGATCCAGAATTTGGACAGACAAGTAATCCCGCCAGAAACAATTCTGCTAAGCATGTGTCCATGGCATCAAAACAATTCTTCTCCATTGACGATATTCCTTATCCAAAATGGCCAGAAAGACTAGAAGAGTTTCATACTTGGTTGTGTACACAGTTTATTACCAACCATGATATGAATAATGTCCTTTATAATTTTGTTACAAGGTTCACAGGGAGCCTTAAATTTTGGTGGCAAGGACTCACAGAACAAGATCAGCTTACGTTTCTGTTGTCACCAAATTTTAGCCATGCCCTTACTTACCTATATCATACTTTTGTGGGAGCCCCCGGAGATCTCAAAGAGCTAAAAAGAAGAGAATTCTTCGAAAGAAGATGCTGCTCCCTCCAGAAGAAGCATCTTGATAAGCATTATCGACTAATGCTTCAGCTCTTTTACCAAATTGGCGCAGATCCAAATCTAAAGCATGTCTTTCTCACTTCCATCCCTACAGAGCTAACACAGATGGTTGAAAGATCTTTCTTTGGAAAGCAAAGAAGGATACAAGATGTTCCCTTGGGAGAAATCCAGCAAGAAGTCCATCTATGCCTTGAAGAACTATGCTTAAAGCGCCGAATGGTCCAAACATACATCACAGATGACAAGCGACTTGAGGCAGCTTGTTCTCATCAGAAGCTAAAAATCAAATGCTCCGAGACAAGGCGTGATGGTACTTGTGGCCGTATTCCGGAAAAAAAGCACTACAAGAAGTATTCCATAAAGAAATCCAGACATGGCTCCAAGCATTTCCGGAACAAGAAGAAATGGCGATACCTACGCAAAAGGAAGGATCGCACGGGCCATAAGAAGTCAAGCCGTTGCTACATTTGCAACAAGAAGGGACATTTTGCTAAAAATTGTCCCAGAGCGAAAAAAAGGTCGAATCATCTCATAGAAAATGAAACGGGTTTTTCCCTTGAAAATGATGATATTGAATCATTATTTCTGCGATGATGAACCAACTGAACAAACTCTTTGTATCATCCCTTTCTACCAAACTTCCAGTGAAACTGAGTCTGACTCAGAATCTGAAGATATTTTTCACATATCTCCCACATCTTCAGAACTAAATCCTGACATATTCTCAAGTCATACTCACTGTCCTCATTTTCCTGTTAAAATCCTCACCTCGAAGTTTGCCAAGCCTATCAATGTCATTGCTCTTATTGACACAGGAGCAAGTTGTTCCATTTTAGATACAAAAGTTCTACCGAAGAATTTGGACCCCTTATATCCGATACTTCAATTCTGCTTCAGGAGATACTTTCTCCACGAATGTCAGAACCACACTAGTCACTGTCCAGTTTTTTCCTCAGTGTTCCATAACCACAAAGATTTTTGGATCAAGCCTTCCCTATAAAGATTTGATAATTGGGTGGGATATCATGACTCAAATCTCTCAACTTCGAATCATTCCTGGAAAAGGTCTTTGATTTAAAGACCAATTCTCTGAGTTCGTTAATATTCAGAGACTCTTTTCCATTGAGATGAGTTTACTAGATCCAATCATGCAAAAGTTGCTTGAATCATGTTAGAATCCCATTCAGAATTTGCCCGAAATGTTCTCATCCTTTATGGGAAAACCCGAGTTCTTTGTCCGCCTTCCTTCAAAAAGAACGAGGACATAAATCCGACCAAGGCAAGTCAAATGGGAATGAACCCAGAACACTTGGCTCTAGCCCAAAGGGAATGCTCGAGTTATTACGGCAAGGCCTTATTGAAATTTCAAATTCTCAATGGGCTTGTGAAGCTTTTTGTCAATAAGCGTCTTTGAGCAAAACGAGAGGAAAAATGAGATTGGTAATCAATTATCAACCTCTCAACCTCTTTCTCCAAGATGATAAATTCCCTTTGCCATCCAGAGATTCTCTCTTTGCTGGTTTAACCAAAGCCCACATTTATTCCAAATTCGACCTTAAAGCCGGATTTTGGCAATTGGGTATTCATCCTGAAGACAGATCCAAGACAGGATTCTGTATCCCGAACCAGCACTTCCAGTGGAAAGTTCTTCCTTTGGGATTAAAGGTAGCACCATCCCTTTTCCAAAAGGCCATGTGTCGTATTTTCCAACCAATATTGTCAAGTGCAGCTGTATATATCGACGACATTCTACTCTACAGTCCTGATGAAAAGTCACACTGTCAACTCCTTGAGCAGTTCGCAGAAATACTGAGAAAGCATGGCATTATGCTCTCTCAAAGAAAAATGAATATCGCCCAGACAGAAATTGAATTTCTTGGTATGCATCTCAACAAGGGTACATATTATCCAGGGCCACATATTGCTCAAGAGCTATTAAAGTTTCCTGAAGATAACTTCACAACAAAGCAAGTTCAGCAATTTTTGGGGATAATCAACTATCTCAGAGATTTTGTCCCCAATATTGCAAAGCTTTTGAGTCCTTTGCAATCCATGCTAAAGAAGAACTCCCCACCTTGGGGAAAAACTCGAGACAAAGCGATTCTTTGAGCTTAAGGAGATTATGCAAAATCTCCCACCACCGCAAATACCATCAACGGAAAAAGAATTCTTCAAGCGACGCCGGTGATGAATGCGGGCAGCCGTTCTATTCGAAGAAATTGATGGTAAGAAACATCTCGTGCCTACAAAAGTGGAAAGTTTTCTCAATCCGAAATGCATTACCATTCCACTTTTAAAGAAATCTGGCGATTAAAAATGGAATCAAGAAGTTTGAATTTCATCTCATCGGCCATCATTTCTGGTAGAATTAGACATGGCATCTTTTCCTCGAGATGACCAAGTTCAAACAAAAGCAGATTCCAAACCCCAACTTGCTTCGATGGGCTGAATGGTTTTCAAAATACTCTTTTGAAACCAAGCATATTCAGGAAAAAGAATGTGCTTGCTGACTTTTTGTCAAGACCTAAAGCACCAGCCGAGATCAACATGTATATCAAGAGACTGCGTTCCATATGCTCTATCATGGCGTCAAGTACAAGATTGAGAAGATCAAAGATTTGCCAAGCTGGAAATATCTGAAGAAATTATTCAGCAAATCGAGAACGATCTTGCGAGAACTTGGAAAACCTCATGTGGCAATCTCACACAGACCTATTCAGATTCAATGGAGGTTTGATTCTTTATCCTTTTGGGTTAAATTTGAATTATCCTTTCATTCATCCTCTTATCCGGAAGGAAGATGATTTCCCGATCGGCTCAAAATTTGTTATAGTACTTAACCAATAAGTACTTAATAGCCATTGAAATTCCTACCGAAGATTCATTACTAACCTCACAAGGATATTCATGCTTGGAAGAAACATTGAAAAAGAATGTGATAGAAATCTTTTAGATTTTCTAAATTGGTTCTATCATCCTACATGTTGGCGACAAGACACGGAAAGAGAACTAAGAACCATGACACCAAATCCTGAGGTTCACACCATCCTGTTTTTCAGACGTCCATGGAATTTTTCTAGAAATAATGGATGTATTATTGATGCACCACTTGAAATAGGAACCACAACCTATAAACCTCACTTGAACAACCGAGAAGCCCGGATTCACAAATCTTATCCAAGATCCGTTAGATTTTGTGAACATGAATACCAAGAACTCCAAAGAATCCTATGTCAGGAAAACAAGACCATTCCCAAAGATGTTTGGAATAATGTACCCACTACGTGGGATCATTATGACCTAGCACCAGAAGCTAAGGAAGCACTCAGACAGTACAGGCAAGCTGCATCGTCCCAAGAGCATGAAATGACAAGTGAAGATGACATTGTCCAGTCCACTCAAGACCCCTATGCACGCTTTGGAGGTCCTTTGTCCCAGAATCCCTACGCACAGGGACCTTCGTCTTCATCCCAACATATGGACACATCCTACTATACACAGCCCTCCAACTGGCCTCAACCAAGCTTTCCTGACAACACTACTGACGAAAACACGGCGGGGGCGAAGAAGCATCCCATTGGGCTCATGAA
Source organism: Eucalyptus polyanthemos subsp. polyanthemos (assembly GCA_017140185.1). Classification (NCBI taxonomy): domain Eukaryota; kingdom Viridiplantae; phylum Streptophyta; class Magnoliopsida; order Myrtales; family Myrtaceae; genus Eucalyptus; species Eucalyptus polyanthemos. Next base: position 43,554,375 of record CM029464.1, on the reverse strand, counting down.
GCATCCTCATCAGGAAGGCTGAACCAGATCCTTTCACCTCAAGATCTTGAAGCCCTTCAGCAAAAGTACGAAGCTCATCTCCTAGAAGGCAGTTCGGATGACTCAGACTCAGTCTGCAGCTACAATGCCCGCGACGGACGAGACCGTTGAGTCCGTACATTTTCACTGTAGCAGAGTCACTGTTCACTTTTACTGTAGCACTAGGCTAGGGAAAGTACTGTTCACAGTATAGTCACTGTTCATAGTGTGCGAATAATTCCCTCCCGGAAATTTCTGGAGCCCTTATCTATACCTGGACCCATAAGCTTGGTCCTTGTTTGTTGCCTTGTGACCTCATTTCGCCTATATAAGGCCATGAGGGTGTATTGTATTGGGCAGGGTCCCTTGAAGTAAAGTGTGTGCTTTGTGAAAAACTCTCTATGGCTTTCTAAATTCCTCTTCTTCTCTAGCCTGGTAGGATCCTTCGAGAAATGCGGCTTGGATAGATTAGAAACGTCTCCATCCTGGCATCCTCTGAGTGTTTCTAGGCTCTGAACTAAAGGGCTGAGTGGTTTTCTGCTAAGAGGCTGTCCCTGAAGGGCTTGAACGGGAGTTGTTCGCCCAATGTGGGATGCATACCTGCAGGAAATTTACTCTCCTTCCCTGGTTCTAAGTCTAGGCCCATTGAAGAATAAATCAGAAGTTAAAATTTTTAATTTCTCAATTTCTAAAATAGAAATTGAAAAATCAATTTCTAAAATAGAAATTGAAAAATCAATTTCTAATTGGAAATCAATTTATGTTATAGAAATTTTGTCATGCGCACCTAGCTTGGTCGTTGGAGAAATTATTAGGTAACCTGGATGCCAGCGTGTGAAAGTCCCACCTCATTCGTTGGGCGCGCCTAGGGCCCACCTCTCCCTCTTTCTTAATTGATTTCAGTTTCACCTCTCCCTCCACTTTCTCTCTCTATGTGCAGCAACAACATAGGCTTTTTGTCGCCTCCCAGCCTAGCTCTCCTTCTCTTAGTGATTTTTATTTTAGCAAAGAGGCATTTTCTCTCTCCATTCTCTCTCCTATTCACTCTCCTCTTCGCTTTGCATTGCTCTTTCTCCAACTCATGACAAAGCCCGTCATCAAACAAACTACGACGCCACCTCTACATCCGCCTAGTCTGTTGCCTCCGCTATCCAACGAAATCACGCTGAACAAAGTTGTGTTCTCTCTCTCTCTCTCTCTCTCTCTCTCTCTCTCTCTCTCTCTCTCTCTCTCTCAACTCACTCTGTCTTGCCCTCTCTACCGCTGCGTCACCTCCACCCCTAGTCCAAGAACAAGCCCAAGCCCCCTCTTTGTCCGTTACCCCAATCCCTCCTCAGCCCTTGCATCCTCGAGATCCCTTGTAGCTCTAATGCCGTGGCCTCCCAAACCCTTGCCAGATTCGGCGAGGGTAACCCTTGCCTTCGCTTTGAGGGCCGAGCCCTTACCAAATTCAACGAAAACGACCCTTGCCTATGGCCAGTGAGGGTCGCGACACCCTCGCCTATGTCATCACCTCCTAAACCCTTGACAGATCCAGCACAGGTGACCCTTGCCCTGGTTGCGAGGGTTGAGCCCTCCCTAAATTTGATGAAAGCGATCCTTGCCGATCATAGGTGAGACAACACCTTTGCTAGACCTCACTTCTGGCCAATCTCCAACCACAAGATGTGAGCATGGTCCTAGTTGGGCCGGTCTAATACCTAACCCAAGGATCGACTTGCACAATGTTAGTTCTTAATTTTTGGGATTGGGGATCAACCCTATTGAGCTTGGGATTTAGAATTGGACCGCATCTATGGATTCGATCCGGTTCCAAGTCAATCCGAGACCAACTGATTATTTTTTGTTTTCATTTTTCATATTCCTTAAAAGGACATATCCAATTATATATCCATTAACAAACAAGGTGACGTTGAGCAACCGAAATATGAACCTCAAGACATACACCATAAAAACGAACACACACAACAAGGCGAGTGAACACACACACTATAAAAATGAACTGCGAGGAAATGAAGGCGAGACACACACACCATAAAAACGAACACACACACACACACACACACACACACCATAAAAACGAACATACGAGGCGCGCACGCACATACACGCACACACCATAAAAATGAACACACACACAACAAGGCGAGTGAACACACACACACTAGGCGAAGAAATGAAGGCGAGACACACACACACACAACATAAAAACGAACACACACACAACAAGGCGAGTGAACACACACACCAGGCGAAGAAATGAAGGCGAGACACACACACACACACCATAAAAACGAACATACGAGGCGAAGAAATGAAGGCGAGACACACACACACACACACCATAAAAACGAACATATGAGGAACGAACATACGAGGCGAAGAAATGAAGGCGAGACACACACACACACACACACACCATAAAAACGAACATACGAGGCGAAGAAATGAAGGCGAGCAACAAGGCGACTGAACACACACACCATAAAAATGAACATACGAGGCGAAGAAATGAAGGCGAGACACACACACACACACAAGGTAATGACGGAAATTTACACTTACTAAAAGCAACAAACCATAAAAACGAACATATGAGGCACGCGCACACACACACACAAGGTAATGACAGAAATTTACACTTACTAAAACCAACAAATCATAAAAATGAACATACGAGGCAAAGAAATGAAGGCGAGCAACAAGGTGAGTGAACTTGCATGCGAAGAAATGCGAGACACACACACACACACACACACAAGGTAATGACAGAAATTTACACTTACTAAAAGCAACAAACCATAAAAACAAACATATGAGGTGAAGAAATGAAGGCAACAAGGCGAGTGAACACAAGTGAGGTTGAGACACATGTGCGCGCGCGCACACTGGGTAATGACAGAAATTTACACTTACTAAAAGCAACAAACACACACACACACACACACACACACACACACACACACACGGGGTAATGACAGAAATTTACACTTACTAAAAGCAACAAACCATAAAATGAACATACAAGGCGAATAAATGAAGGCGGGCAACAAGGCGAGTGAACGCAAGTGAGGTTAAGACACACGCGCGCACACACACACAAGATAGGGTAATGACAGAAATTTATAATGACAGAAATTTACACTTACTAAAAGCAACAAACCATAAAAACGAACATATGAGATGAAGAAATGAAGGCGAGCAACAAGGCGAGTGAACAAAGGCGAGCGACAACTTGAATAGGCATGTGAGGTTGAGACGAGTGAAAAGGGTTTCTTTCTACATTCTAATTTACACAATAAACTGAACTGCGAAGAGAACAGATCACATGCCAAAGGGAAAGAAAAGGGAAAGAAAAGAAATGAAAAGGGAAAAAAAACAAGGAAATCGGTGAAGAGAGAAACGAAGGCGATAGGGAGGGGCGGAGCTGTAGGTTTTCTGAAAGGTGAGCCCATGAGTAACACCTGTCGTTCAGGAGTGGACTTGTGCATTGCTGAGTTGGTTACCCAGCTTTACCTAATAATTTCTCGGCAGGATATGATCATCTTCTTATAGATTTTCCCATTAGTTTTTTTTCTCTCTGGCGTGCAATGAACACGTTATGCTATTTTGATTTCACGTTAGTCCATTGCAAATACAAGGGAGATATTGCAGAATGAGCTAAGATAAGGGGACCTCAGGGGCCATAACGCAATGTTGACCTGCCCCAGGCACGTCAAGATCTTGAGGAGCAACTGGAGTTCTGAAGGAGGAGCGAATTGCTGAACCCAAACGTCGACGACCCCACGTCGAACTCCACTAAATTATCCTCCATCTGATGAGCTCCTATCACGACTGCCGTCCTTGGCTTCGATCCTCCGTCCACAAACCCCAGGCACATCACGTCCTTGCTCACCCTCACCATCGAGTTCGCCCCTTCCATTCTCCACTGCACGTTGCCTTGGAGCACCAGCACAATTGCCGGCACGTCCGGACCCGCCTTCCTGCTCCTCACCATCTTCGCATCGAAGCAAACCCCGAACGGTGCAACCGGCGACGCCTTCTTGATCTTCCTGTCCATCGCCTTCTTCGTGAATTCATTCACCAGAGGCCTGAAGATCGCTGAGTGGAGGACCGTGTACGGAGTGAGAGTGCCAATTTTGGTCCCCCCGATGCCGTTCTTGTCAATCGCGAGGATCGAGGACTTGAAGCTGATCGGAGCGAGATCAACTTTGATGGAGGTCACGTCGACGAAGTACTCATCAGAGGGCTCGCCTTCACTGTAGACAGGGGCCCGTTTCACAGGGTTGACGAGTAGCTGAGTGCGGAGGAGCGTTTTCACGAGGTCTTTCTTGATCGGAGGTCGTATGTATGGACCGCCGCCGACATAGAGGTCGCCATGGGTGGATCCGGAGGAGGAAGAAGGGAGGCAGATAGCGAATGTGCGTGGGAGATTGAGCTGCGTGGAGAGCTCGGTGGGGAGCGAGGCCGGGTTCCTCGCGAGCGCGACGATGCCTTTGGTTGATTTCGACAGTCCCTTCTTCCAGTCAGAGCCGTCGTCCAGACAAGAGAAAGCAAATTGTTGCTGGAAGTAAAAGAAAGAAGATTAAAAAGGTATAATCATCTCGGTTTGGTGAGATTTCTCTGATTTATATCTCCATTTTCTCTTAAGTTTGCCTCAATTCAATGATATTCGACTTACAAATTTACTGGCGGACTTGTACTTGATCCCGTCCGGGGAGTGCAAGGCCAGGACGTCCTCGGCCAGGCCTGAGCCCAGGATCACGTCCAGGAACGGGCTCGCCGCATAGACACCGCACGTGTCGTTGGTGCAGCCGGGCCTGGCGGGGCCGTAGCAGCCGTTGCAGCTGAGGCCGCCGGCGGCCTCGCACCTAGAGGAGTTGCAGTGGACGGGACGGTAGGAGGAGGACTCGTAGCCACTGCAGTCGAGCCACGTGTACTCACCCGCGAGGTCAAGGACCCCGTTCATGGCGGTGGCGGGAGTCCCAAGCTGGAGGGTGGTGTAGTACTGGTTGGTGGCGGCATCTTTCTTGACGGGGAATACGAGCGGAGAGGGTTTGGCTGTGGGCACCGGGGCGGCGGCTGAGGAGGGGGTGGAGGAGGCTAAGCCTAAGATGAAGGTCGAGAGGAAGAAGGGAATGAGAGAAGGTGTTGACATTGGTGGAAGGTGGGATTGATTGCATGGAATCAGCCTTTGGTTGCTCTCTTGATTTATAATGGATGCCAGCGTTCTCCCGAGTAATGTTCATTTTACTTCTTGCTAGTTCAAAAGCACGAGGTCAGAACCGGTCCGCCCGCCTTAGATGAATTCCTGTTGGACCATACGGACCGATCATTTAATACAAGATTTAAGGCCACAGCTAATTCGAAATAGCCGGACACGGAGGACTTCTCAAGCCAATGTTGACTGTTGACTGATAGTACTAGCCCTTCGATTTCGCAAAGGCCGTAATTGCTTCACTTTCTACAAAACCAGAGCCCTGTAGATTACTTCAAGTGATTGGAGAACATGCGCCGTTATTTCCCCCCTCGAAACCATGAGATTTTGAGCTCGTTTTCCTATAATGCGATCATTCTGCTTAGAAAGGTTAGTATACGACACATGGAATACAATGTGGGAATTTCCATGGTCTCTATAGGCATTACCATTGTGTACCTTAGGGTATTGTGTTGTGCCTTCTATACTTCACAAATACTTTAAAACTTCAGGATAAATTTTTTGATAGGATAAACTTTATTCTATCATATATTTGGTACTTACTCAATATATGACAAAGTTAGATATAAGTGAGATATATGCTAGAAAAAAATTATCCTATGGGGGTAGTAAAATAAAAGTGAATAAGATTTATAATATCCATCATACTAAAGTTATTTTTCCCAAATAAGAAAATTCTTTAATTAAAAAATTAAAATTATATTTAAATATAAATGATATTTGAATTTTAATTTAACAAAAAAATAACAATTTAGTATTTTTACTTTAATCTTATTTTATTTATACGATCAAATTAATTATATCTTATAATATAAAATTCATTTTTATAAATATATATATTTATATTTATTACATATTTTAAGTATTTTAGTATTTTAGATATATTAGTATTGTTTACTATTCAATAGATTTTTATTAGAAGGGGAAAAAAAGAAAATTACAAAAAGAGAAGGAAAAAAAAGTAGGCAAGAGTGTCGGGAGAGATTTTTACCATATTTGCTAGTGAATTTTATGTTCATTTATATTAATATAATGTTTATACCAAATAATTTACATAATATAATATGATTATATCTAACTATATTATTGTGATTCACCAAATACTGAATATGATATTGCAAATTCATTGGATTTCATATCTTGATTAGAAATCTAGATAATTAAACAAATCCTAAAAGTTTTCAATGAAAGATCGAGATATGATATGGTTCATCCCTAAATTTGGATTTTTCTATGATTTGTAGAAGTGCGGGACGAAACTTACTCAATAAGTGTCTGTAAAATTCTGAACCTCTCTCCTATTAAAGTAATGGAACCATTGATTTTCCAATCCATTTTGTTCTCTTCCGTAATTATCCACGTGGAAATTTGGTTCCATGCGATTTCTCCACCTTCCAAAGCATGGACGGTTGGATAACTTTTGAAGAAATTAATGGCACCCGCTCAGCGGCTCAGCAACTTGGCGCCGGGAGATATTTTGGACTTTGGGATAAAGTTAAAATAAAATCAATCATTCCCTAACTAGGGATTAAGAAACTTCTCTCTCTATAGATGACCAGCTTTTCCTATATTTTCCCTCTAGTTTTCTTTCCGGGTACAAAACTGCTTTTTATTAAAAAAATCCAATCTAAAAACTAAAGAGCAAGAGACCATGTAGACCTCATAATCAAATAATGTAAGATATTTCAACACTTATTCTCATGTGTAAGTTGGATTAAAAGAGACATGTAGAATTTGACCAATGATATAGACGCACACATGAGGCCAAACTGGCTTCGAAACTACTTTAGAACGTTTGACCCAAAAAGTTGTGTTCATAGGTATAGGGAAACTTGATGTGTATAATGAGGATATAATTTTCTTTATCAATTGACTTGAGATATTTTGACAATTTTAATTTTGAACAAAGTACGTTGCAAATTCATTGTAGATATTGCAGAAGTGCTCAGTTATGGACCTCAGGGGCCACAATGCAAGTTGACATCCCTCTGACATTTCTTCTCTACATCTTTTTTATGTGAAGGTGGGATGAAGATATTATCTGATTTGTTTTGGCACGATTTGAAAGGGACAATCCCGGGTCCCATGGGTCTTCTGTTCAAGATGAAGAAGAACCAATTTGGCATGTAGGACAGATTGATGTTCGCTTGTTGTTTGAGACAAAACAAATCGGAATTTGTAAAATAACATCAAATTGCAAGTCGGTAGAATGAGCGGACCACGTTAAGGACTAAACCTAGGTTTTAACAGATTTTGTCCATATATTCAGTTAGGGGATATCAATGAGCTAGTTTTTGGAGCTTCTCATGCACGTAAATGTAATTGACCAGGTTAACAAGTCATTGCAAAAAATGTCAAGAAAATGTTATACCTATACAACAATCATTTCAACCTTAAATATTTCAACTGTGTTAATTGAGTCGTAAAATTTTTGATTATTTATCAATTTAATACTAAATCTTTTAATTATATCAATTTAATTTTAAATCTTTTACTAAAATGCTCCACACTCAGCTCCTCATCAACCTTGTGAATTGGGCTCTCATCTACAGCGAAGGTGAGTACTTCATTGACGTAGCTACCATCAAAGTTGATTTCACTCTAATCATATTCAAGTCCTCAATTCTCGCAATGACAAGAATGTCATGTGGGACTAAATTGATACTATTAAAAGATTTATGATTAAATTGATAAATCGTCAAAAAAATTTCGTCAAATTGGCATAATTAAAAATTTTATGACTAAAGTGGTTGTTGTACAATAAGTTAATGACTTTTTGAATAATTATCCCACAAACCATTCACGTAATGGATCCATGGTTCATTAAAATTTTAAAAATGGATCCAATTCCCTCCACAGACAAATCAAATAACTTCTTCCTCTTTAGATCATATTTCTTTGAATTTACTTGTTACTATTATTTATTTTCTTCTAGCAATCTAATAACTTCCAAACCATAATGGCAAAATTATTAGAAAATTCATAAACCTATTAGAATTGTGTCTAGTCAATCCTAAACTAGTTTTTTTAGTCAATTGAGTCATAAACTGTTTGCAATTATGCTAATTCAATCTATTTGCCAAATTTGGCATGCTGGCATGGACGTGGATACTTTTTAATAATATATGAATATTTTCTTTTTTTGAAATTTTGAATTAGTTTTTCTTTGCTTTCTCTTTATTTATTTTTATCTTACTCCTTACTTTGGCTGGCCATCAGACCACACTAATTAGCTAAAGGCAAGGGCTGGTCGTCAGGTTGAGGCGACCTTGCCAGCTAAGGTGAGGCTCATTTCGCCACCACTAGGTGAGGGCGAGCTCAGCTAGCCACTAGCGAAGGTGGCCGTGGCCTCGCCAGCCATGAGTGAGGCTACCTTCACTTGTGGCTGGCAAGGCCATGGCGAGGTTGGCCACGTCTAGATTTGGGTGAAGTCGCCTCGCTTGTGGCTAGCGAGCCTTATCGACTAGGAAAATATTGGGTACGCTAAAGGGACCATGTGAGCCTTATCCTAAACCATTCACAAGTCAACAAGCGTCCTTGGGGCCCCATGTGTTAGCCAATTTCAAAACTAGTGCGCAAGACGGCCTCTTCTCTCTAGATGAGCATCTTTCTCCTCTCTCTTCTTACTCTCTCCACACCTTTTCAACCTAATGACATTCTCTCCCACTCTTCCCTCTCCGACGATAGTCATACTCCCTCTTGACAACGGCCTCTCTCTCTTTGCTCCACGGCCTCTTCCTCTCAACGGCACTCTCTTTGCTCAATTTGTGGCCTCTCTCTTCCCAAATCACACTCTTTCCTGACGATTGATTTCGCTTGACTTGTGACCGAGAAGCAATCGCCTTGTTCTCTCATCTAATCTTTCATCAACGACTCACTTCCATGCTCCACTTTGCTCAAAGCCGTCACTCTCGAGAAGCCATAATTCTGCGATGACAAGCCTTGCTTTTAGTTTCAATTTTTTTCACTAGGTTTTTATGTTTGTTTCTTTGTTTTGGGTGAAGCTTGCATGTTGATTGTCAAAATTTCTTGTTTTGCCACAATGTGTGTAGGGGGTGGTTCTTGCCAAACGGAGAAGCAATGGTTTTGCTCTCTCGTCTAATCTTTGACCGCTTCCATGCTTCGCTCATGTCAAAGCTGTCCCTCCCAAGAAGCCCTAACTCTATAGCGTATTGCCATACACAAGAGGGTGAAAATTTTTAATATTGCTTTGGTTGTCATTCCCCTCATTTAATTACTCCAATAGTCATGAAATCATTCCTTTTGGAAAGCTTGATGAGAAAGCGCAGTTCATCGACATGCGAGGTCCGATTTTTAAGTTGGTAGGTTGGGGAATTTCATAGAAATCATGGATTAGGGCATTGTAAAGTCATAGCATTTGATTGGAGTCAATTTGAAATAACATTTTTTGTTTTTTGGCCGAAGAATTAACGGTTTGGTCGAGGCAAAGTTCTAAAATTTTGCCCTCAAAATCTGCATTGCGGAGAGCTCTGATTATTTGGAGCAAGTGATTTTTTGACACATGAGAGCCATTTTGTTAGTGATTGAGTTTAGTTTACCTGATTCGTGATTGGGTATTGTTTTATTTGATTTTGATGTTGATCCCAGTTTAATTAATGGGATTACGAGATCATTGGCTTGTAAAGCTACGTTGTTTGACTTTGATTATTCCCCATTTTGCAGGATTGAGTGCAGATTGAGGCAAATAGTGATCAATGAGCGAAAAGAGTAGAAATGCAAGAACGAATATCGAAAGCAGTGAATGTTTCAGGCTCGTCGTATACGAAGGACCAAATTCTCTCAACTGTGATATGGGCTGACCAAAAAGACGAGCTCAATGAGATCTTGGCAAGCTCGATGGCCATGGGCCAACCATCAGATCTCGGCGAGGTTGGCCACTCCTCCGCCATGGCAGATGTTGAAGACGAATATTAACCAGAAATTATGAACAGGTTAGGAACATCAAGTCATTCAATTTGGGTGCAAGCGATACATGATAATACTGAATTTTCTGGGTACATTCCTTCATATATTGCTGCTCAAGTTACTTTTGATACTATAAGATAAATTGTATCACCCTCACCACTAACGCGGGTACTTGTCAAGATTTTGACAATGAGATGGTTTCTTGGATACTGGCCTCTATCACAAAGGCTAGCATCTGGTCAACTAGATCTGGCCGTCCAGCCAATGATGAGGTGGACAATTTTTACTAATATTTTAATTTAAAATTTTTTTGTTATATCTTTTTTCTTTTCTTCATTCTTTTCCTTTTCTTCCCGATAGTGGCCTCTAAGGGTCTCGGCCTCGCCCAGATGCCTAGGGGTCACCGATGAGGCCAACCTTGCCATGGCCTTAGGGGCTGCGAGAGAAGGCGACCTCACCAACCATGGGTAGGAGTGATCGGTTCCTTGTCCGGCCTAGTTTTCAAGGACCGGTTCCCAATTTTTGGGACCAGAAACCGATCACTTAGCCAAAAAAAAAAATTAAAAATTAAGAAAAATACAAGAGTTTGTTATTATTTTTAGGTTTTATTGCTATTATTTAGAAATTAAATTAATAAAAAAGAGTCTTTCTAGTCCATCGGTCCAATTTCCCCTCGGAACTGAGAACTAGATTGATCTCTCTGGGAACTAAACCAAACCGCCGGTCCAAGAGGTTCCTAGTTTGGGTGATCCGACATACTCACCCCTAGCCATGGGCAAGGCTATCTTTGCCCATGGCCCCTAGGCTTTGCTAGGCACTGTAGGGGAAGAAAAAGGAACGAAGGAAGAAAAGGAAAAATGAAAGAAAAATTTTAAAAATTCAAAAAAGGTCAATTGGTGTCATCATCAGTGCCGGCCAGCCTAAATTGATTGGATAGATTAAATAAGTTTGTGACTAAATTGACCTAAATAAAAAATTTAGGATTGAATATAAGTTCACGACTTTTTGGTAATTCCCCATGAGAATAACAGTTTATTTTAGACCACAAAAAATCATATATATTGTTGTGAGGTGCACTCATTGTGGTTACAATAAACTGTTACACTCACATTAATCCAAAGACTATTATGTTAACAAAATCCAAGAGGAAAACATCATCGATAGAACTACCAAGGAAGCGCTCTTTTTTTCTTTTTTCTTTTTTTTGGGGGGGGGGGTCCTCTATTGGTTCTGCCTTGGCTATTGTTTGATAGAGTGGCCAACATGACAAATGAAATGTTTTTGAGAGAAGTACTTCGAAAGTCCTAAATCTCGGTATGAAAGTACAATTTAATCTTAAAACTTTCAAAAAGTATAATGAAGTCATCAAACTTATTTAATTGATGCAATCAAATCCTTCTATAAACCCCTTATCATTTGGTTATCAAAAAATATTAACATGACTTATTTATTTATTAGAACGTAGTGCCAATGTGGCATTTTTTAAATAATTTTTGAAGAAAGGAGTCATTGATGTCGATATTCCTATGTTTTGGTGCATTTTGCATTATAATGAAATAAAAAAAAACCTGAAATTTGATAAAAGAAAAAAATAAAAATGTGAGGACCTACCTATGCCTTGACTTGTGCGTCAACAACACTATCCCACTATCAGCAAAAAGGGTCGGTAGGGGTTGCCGGGGCTCAATGGTGGTTGTGGAGGGTTGCGACCCTTGCCCAAGTCCGAAGAGGACCACCACTAGCGAGGGTCAATGGTCTTCCCCAAATTTGGGTGAAGACGAAATGGGATTGGTGGAGAGAAATTGGGAGCTAGGCAATTGAAAAATGGTTTTAGTAAAAACTTAGTACCGATTTTGACAAGATCTAGGTATATTTGAGTCCAACGACGATAAGATATATGGGTAAAATGAACCAAAGATGAGGTCTTTTAGAGGCAGGATTAGGCGATTGCGAAGGAGCAGCAACTCTTACCTAGATCTGCTACAGGAGTTGCCGTGGGACACTGACAACAACCGATTCCAGTTATTCAGTGATTTTGAGATCATCAAGTACAGTTCAAAGATGGCTAAGTGCTACCGAGGACGGAGATAGTGAGGCGAGTAGGGCCATATAGAGCAGAGGGGCAGGAGATTATCATCAATAACAAGAAATTCGTGATAAATAATCGTTCAAAGGGGGACCCATGCCCCAGACACTAAAATCAAACTAATTTACTTTAATACAAGATTGCTTAAACAATCTCTCAAGTCTCGCTTAATCATTGGAGAACGAGATTCCAACCATAACACTTACTCATTCTCTTCAGAATAAGTAGAAGAAGTAAGAATCGTCTTAAAACTCCTTTTTTTTTTCTTTTTATCCATATGGCCACCTTCAGGGACAATTACTAAACAATTCTAAACCTATTGTACATATGCCACATAAGTTCTAAATTTTCCAATTTTATGAACAAAGTCCTAAACCTTTTTAAAAAATTTCAATATAGTTATTTCGGTGTTCTATATCAAATTCATTAGCTTAAGTGCATGTTTGAAAACGTGTTAAATAGTGCTTGATTCTATTCTTTTATTTTCCGAAACAAAAAAAGAACAAAATCCATGTAGTAACTTTTTCGTTCCCGAAAAAAAAATTATTTTCGAGAATAGATTTGAAATAGAATAAAAAAAAAGAAAAAAGTTGCTTTTTTTGTTTCCAAGAACAACTCTTGAATAAAGGCAAATCATTTTCTTCTTTTTTTCCTCTTTTCCTTTTCTTTCCTTTCATTTTCTCTTCTCTTCTTCTTCCTCATTACCGATTGCTGGTCACGGCGATGGCCGACAATTGGTTGAGCAAGGTTTGGCAACCTCACTGGAGTTTTGTCGTGTTTGGTGATCGATTGGGTGAGGTCCAAATTGACAAGCCTTGACCTTGCCCAATTGGCGCGAGGTCGGCCTCGACCTAGCCTAACAAGACTTGCATCACCAAATCTAGCCAAGAGTCTCGCCTCACCATCAATGAGGCTTGACCTCACCAAGCCAGGGCAAGGCTAGCCTCATGCTAGCTTGCCAGTGGCTATGCGAGGTCGCTTGACCTTGCTCAGCCGGTCGCCGGCCGTTGCAGTGGCTAGTGATCGGCTAGAGAAGAAGAAGAGGGAAGGAAAAAGAAAAATATAAGAAAAGTATTAAAAATTTAAAAGAAGACAGATTAGATGTGTCGGAACTTGCGTAAGTGTGCACCAACAAATTAGAAGTGGAAGGTCACCTGAGGTATATGCTGAAACATCTGACTTTTCTTTTATCTAGACAGGCTTTCTGTTCTTCACAAAGTTGAGCTTCTAACTGCCGTACTTTATTGTCAGAGATGATGAAGTTTTGCCTCGTATCCTCCTGTGCCAAATCTTCTGATCAATCATCTTAATTCCCACCCATCACCAAAAAAAATAAATGAATCAAGTGTACCTAAGAAAAAGCTAATGCAGAAGTACTAATTCGATCCTCAAAGTGTCCAGTGGGCACCTTTCCCTCTCTGTATCCTGAGGATCCAGTACCATAACTTCAATCAGATGCCCAAATAGTATATCTCATATTCTTCCCAGATAACCATCGCAAACTTAAAGTTCATAATTTAGTCCTTCGAACCTGGAACTTATTTATTAATTCTTGCTGTTCTTGCTCTCGTTTTGAGGCAGCATCTCCTGAGCCTCTGCATGAACTTTTTGCACAGCAGCTTTTAAATCTGCTGCTGCCCTTTCACGTTCTTCTCTTCTTTGATCTCGCTCTTCCACCAACTGTTCTTTAAGCATAGCTATGGATGCCTTTTGACTGACTGTCACCTTCTCTAGGTCTACTGAGCCCATCGTATGCAGATCAAACAACAAAAACAAGTCCATGCCGCATCACACAGAAAAAATTGCACATGGTTACTTTGCAGAAGTTAGGCCATAAGTAAAGCCACCCATGCCGCCCATATCAAGGGAGTAATGGAACCCCTTTCAAAAGGCTTAGAAGAGGAGTACCGGAAAGAAAGAAATCAGAAACCAAACCATGGAACACTGCCAAACACGCGCATACAAAAAGGGAAAGACATAAATCAAAATGCAATTCCCACCGATTGGACAGCTATGAAGCCAAAGTTTACACGTAATCCTCTTACCACATCTATTCCAGTGAAAAGCATCTATGGAAAAGTAAATCAGGTTATTATAGGATAATAATTCTGGTAAGTTAGTGAAGGAAAAGAAATTTGTGCATTTGTGACTTACCTATCCATAATCTCATTTGCTTCAGCACAAGACTGCAGAGAAGCATTCAGCCTTTCATTAGGATCTACAATCATATATTTTTGTCCAGCTGATGACTTGTGCAGTTCCAGAAGTTCCTTCCGTGTTGTGTCAACCATATTTTGCAACTCTTTAACCTGTTTGACATAGGACCTTGAAATTGATTGTTTCACCTCCTTCATTTCCTAGGTCATCAAATTTTAGTAATCACTACCATATCCCCTCCATTACTGCTCAGTCCAAACAGTTGAAAAATCAGTCCTCTCTGGGTATGGATGTATTTGATGGGGTAGATTGGTCTTTTAGCTTTGGAATTTATCAGAAGACGCAAATCATAAGTACTCAAAGTTGAAGATGTTAATTAATATAAGGATGAAAAGTCAAGATGCTTTCTTTTACCAAAAAAAAAAAAGTCAAGATGCTTTCGAATATTTTCTCAAAGAGAATTATTAGCTGATGTAGCTTGTTTGTCGCTTTAGTTACAAGGGCCAAAGGTTAATATAAGTGATGTGATGAAATTAAATAGACAGATCATATGAAATGTGGTAAATCAATGAAGTGGTTGCATTTTATTGCAGTCTTTTCTCCCTACTTACCTCACTATCTACTACCATATCCCCTCCGTTACTGCTCAGTCCAAACAGTTGAAAGATCAGTCCTTAAAGAAAGAGGTTACATGATCACTTATCGAAAGTAATCTTGAGAACCATTCATGTCTCGTCATGAGTGGATCCTCACCTAATTCATGTAGATGCGGCGATTTACACATGTTCTTGAGATTCTTCGAGCCAAAAGTTCGAAATATGTGTTGGGCAGAGGGGAAAGAGATACATGCAATCATCCAGTGGATGATAATGATGTTTATGGCTATATGAGATTGAATGGCCAAATCTTATTGATGGCGACTAAACCTGTAGGATTGGCATTTGGGCAAGTAAAGCATGAAGAATTCCATACATGACTGGTGATACAATGTGCATGCAAGTGCGATCATGAACTCGTAAGCCCTTTCATGCAAGTGATTTTCCAGGGCAGCAACTTCACCCTGTAGAGTCTAGATATGTGATTATGTCTTTTCACCCTGTAGAGTCTAGATATGTGATTATGTCTTTTAAGAGCCTCACATGGAGAGAGTGCATACACATTCACTTATTTGTACATTCCAAAGAGCTTTCCTTTGATATATGAACTCTCCATTACCTCAACAACTAGAGCTCTTGAGTTAATCTCGGTCTGAGCATAACCTCCAGTGGGGTCACTTTTAAAATAGTCGGTCCGAAGATCTCAAACTCATCCACTGGTGAATTGTTCACAATTGATATCTCGAATGCATGTAAGAACCTAGCTAGAAGAAAATGCACCATCTCCAATCCAAATGATATTCCGGGACAGATTTGCCTACCGCCTCCAAATGGTAGGAGTGCAAAGTTGGAGTCCTTCACATTGACATCCTGATGGCTACTCAAGAACCTCTCAGGCCTACACTCCAATGGATTGGGCCATGTCCTAGGGTCGGTTTGGATTTTCTAGATGTTCAAGATCAACCATGTGTTACGAAATCTCACGTCGATTCCAGAAAAATAACGCTCGCAAACAATTCACCAGACAGAATATAGTAATAAAATAGCAGAATCAGATGAACACGCCAGAAAATTTGTTATCGAAGTTCACCCAAACCTGGGCTACGTCTCCGCGCAGAGGCACTCTGCGAATCCACTAAACTTCGGAAAAAGTTGGAATACAACGACGATCTTCTCTCAAGATCAGGGCACAAAGAGATTGAGAACCCTCATCAAGAAAAAACTCACTTTTTTCTTCTCTCTTTTTCTTGCTTCTCTATTTCCTTTTTTTAGCGTCTTTACGGCTAGGGTTTTTTCCATCGCTAATATATAGGTACCACTTTTAACCTAAAATGAAATCTAATAGAAAAGACAAAAAAGCCCCTAAAAACAAATAT
Source organism: Eucalyptus polyanthemos subsp. polyanthemos (assembly GCA_017140185.1). Classification (NCBI taxonomy): domain Eukaryota; kingdom Viridiplantae; phylum Streptophyta; class Magnoliopsida; order Myrtales; family Myrtaceae; genus Eucalyptus; species Eucalyptus polyanthemos. Next base: position 43,537,998 of record CM029464.1, on the reverse strand, counting down.
TTGGCTTTATCTATAACAATCTCCCACTTGAAGACAAATATACCCAAGCACCAAGCAACTTTGCATCCATCTTCTTCAAAAAATAGTAGTTGAAAAACTTGTGCCTCTGCAATACTCCTCATCAATCAACATGGAGTAATACCAATGGTAATAGTACAGAAAATATGCTTCTCCCTGTCTACTACCTTGGTCATCATATCAGCTGGATTCTTCGAGCCATCAATCTTTTGTAGCTTTAATTCATTATCTTTCAATGCTGACCTGATAAAGTGATAACGCTTCTTGATATGTCTAGTTCTTGAGTGATAAGCTGCATTCTTTGCTAAGTGCACTTTGCACTTTGACTATCACTCCACGGTGTCTTGTGGCTGTTTTTCGATGTAACTCCTCCATATAATCTTGTAACCACATGATTTCCTTGGAAGCTTCTGTAATCGCTACATATTCTGCCTCTGTTGTCGATAAAGCAACTACTTTTTGTAGTTGAGATACCCAACTCACTGCTGTACCTGCAATTGTAAAGACATATCCAGTGGTACTCTTACCACTATCTCGATCACCCGAATGATCTGCATCTACATAACCCTGCAACTCTAGAGATGTACCACCATAACAAAGTGAGTAATTGGAAGTACCTGCTAGATATCTCAATATCCATTTAACTGCATTCCAATGCTCTCTACTTGGGTTCTGCATATATTGACTCACAACTCCCACTGCTTGTGCAATGTCTGGTCTCGTGCTCACCATGGCATACATCAAACTCCCCCTTTTGCTGATGCATATGGAACTACCACCATCTCATCTTTCAAAGCCGAGTGCTTGGACACATATCCTTGGAAAGTTTGAAGTGATTCGCTAGAGGAGTTGCAACCGGTTTTGCCTTGTCCATGTTAAATCTCTTTAACACCTTGTTCACATAGTCTTCTGCGACAACCATAATTTCTTATTTTTCCTATCCCGATAATTTTCATGCTTAAAATATTCTTGGCCTCTCCCAAGTCTTTCATAGCAAACTGTGATGATAACATCTTTTTCACTTCTACGATTCTCTTCATATTGGAACTAGCCACCAGCATGTCATCCACATATAAAGATAGATACACAATATCACAATTATCATATTTGTGAAAATAAACACAGTGATCAGACTCACAGTTTGCAAATCATTTTTCTTGCATGAAACCATCAAATTTTAAGTACCATTGTCGAGGAGCTTGTTTCAAGCCATACAAGCTTTTCTTCAAGCGACATACCATGTGCTCCTTACCTTTGACTTCAAAACCCTTAGGTTGTGCCATGTATAATTCTTCATCTAAGTTACCATGTAAAAACGCTGTTTTTACGTCTAACTGCTCAAGATGAAGATCCTCCACTGCAACTATACTTAGCAGAACTCTAAGTGAGACGTGTCTGCCTTTGCCTCATCGTAAGTCTCCGGTTCCCCCGAATCTGTATATAAGACATGGCTTAGAACAGTATTAGCTGATGGATCAAAAATTACCTTTGGCTTTCTCACATGTGTAGACCTTCTCAAGACAGGTACTTCAGGGTCATTCGTTTGCTCCGAATCATTGCGTTCTTCTTGAACTACCTCTTCACTGATAATAGGCTCATCTTGAACCTCTCTTTCAGGTGAACTTTGATCTACTGGAAACATCTTCACAGGCATTATGTCTAATTCAACATACTCTGGTTGTACTACCTTCTCATGCTCTGTCTCTGTCTGACGATCCTTGTACATCTTTTCTTCATGGAATACCACATTGCGACTACAGATGACTTTGTTATTCTCATAATCCCAAAGCCTATAGGTATACTCATTGCCATCGTATTCGATAGATACGCACTTCTGAGACTTAACATCAACATTTTTCCTATCCTCCCTGTCAATCAAAGCATATGCAATACAACCAAACACCTGACCACTGCTCTTATGGTATTTCTCCATCCAACGCATTAGATGGACTTCTATTGATAAGATAAATAGCTGCATCAAATGTGGTAGCCCATAAGTGTAGCGGGAGACCCGCATGTAGTCTCATGCATCTCGCACGTTCTAGAATAGTCCTGTTCATTCTTTCAGCTACACCGTTCTCTTGAGTTCTAGGAACAGTCTTTAGCCCGTGTATGCCTTCTCGGCTCAGATAATTTGCAAATTCTTTACTTGTGTATTCACCACCATTATTAGATTTCAAAGCTTTAATCGATAACTGTTTCTTTTTCTACCATGGTCTTCCACATTCGAACATCCCGAATACTTCTGATTTTTCTTTAAGAGCATAGACCCAAGTCTTTCTTGTTGCATCATCAATGAATGTGACAAAATATCTCTTACCACCATAAGAGAGTTCCTGAGCAGGTCCACATACATCAATATGAACCAACTCTAGCTTCTGGCCTTTATTTTGTCGCCCATTCAATTGAAAACTAACAGCCTTCTGTTTTCCATAAATGCAACTCTCACAAAAATCTAACTCAACTTTTTGTATACCCGGAAGTAATTTCCTCGAGTGTAACTGATTTACACCTTTTTCACCAAGATGTCCCAAACGATAATGCCAAAGAGTAGATAAATTACTTGTAGCCATTGTAGTTGCAACCATATCACTGATATTGTTTCCTTGAAGAAGGTAAAGTGTACTGCACACGCTTTCCCTTTGCTACTACTCTTACCCCTAAGGTTATCTTCCACTCTCCGAGCCAAAGGTTATTACCAAACCTTCTTGGTCAAGTTTACTTGGTTGAAATCAGATTTTTCTTTAATTCTGGAATATGCCTAGTTTCACGCAAAACTAGACGTCCTCCACACGAGATGTTCACGATCACGGTTCCTTTCCTAACAATTGGACACATGTGGCCGTTTCCCACAACCACTTGTCCAAAATCTCCACTAGCATAATCATCAAATATGTCTCTTTGCGAGGTGCAATGAAAAGAAGCGCCAGAATCAATAAACCATTTATCTGTTGTCAAGTCAAACCCTGCAGACAAACACAAGTTATCTAGCAAAGATTTATAGCTAACTACATTAGCACATTGATTCTCATCTTGCTGCTTCTTTTTGTAGGCTTCACACTGAAACCTCCGGTGTTCGGTTTTGTGACAAAACCAACACTCATCTTTTGCAACCTGTCTCTTACCCCTTGATTGTGATCTGCCACGATCGCTGAAATTTCCTCTACTTTTACTTCTTCCACGGTTCTCCACTGCAAGTGCCGTTGAAGATGTAGATGCAGAAAAGTTATCTCCACCTGAGACTTTCCTTCACATCTCTTCATCCACGATACTACTCACAGCATCATCAAGAGTTAAATCATCTTTCATGGTGCTCGAAATTCCCTGCACTACGGTATTATAGCTTTCTGGAAGAGAACATAAAAATAATAAAGCTTGAAACTTCATATCTAAATTTATGTCTGCAGATTCCAATTGACCCGTGACCTGCGTGAAACTATTAATATGCTCTGCCACAGAACTTCTATCAGATAACTTCATATTAACCAGTTTCTTCAACAAAAATACCTGATTTGATATTGATGGCTTCTCAAAAATATTCGTTAGAATATCCATGGCTTCTTTTGCAGTTTTTGCTTTCGCGATGTGATACCCTGTCTTTTTCGTCAACCCTAGACGAATCGCACCTAATGCCTTTCGATCAAGAATTTTCCATCCGGCTTCTGCTGTTGGATCCACTTCCGCCGTCTCGGGTTTCCAACCCTCAAGTGGTGCATAGAGATCTTTCTGATAAAGATAATCCTCTATTTGTAGTTTCCACCATCCGAAATCCTCTCCATTGAACTTATCGATTCTGATTTTATCTTTGTCATCTGTTTGCTTTCAATCGAACGTCACCGAAAACCCTCGATGTTCTCGATTAGCCAACCTAGGCTCGATACCGGTTGTTACGAAATCTCACGTCGATTCCGGAAAAATAATGCTCGCAAACAATTCACCAGACGAGAATATAGTAATAAAAGAGCAGAATCAGATTAACACGCCAGAAAATTTGTTATCGAAGTTCACCCAAACTTGGGCTATGTCTCTGCGCAGAGGCACTCTGCGAATCCACTAAACTTCGGAAAAAGTTGGAATACAACGATGATCTTCTCTCAAGATCAGGGCACAAAGAGATTGAGAACCCTCATCAAGAAAAAACTCACTTTTTTCTTCTCTCTTTTTCTTGCTTCTCTATTTCCTTTTTTTAGTGTCTTTACGGCTAGGGTTTTTGCCATTGCTAATATATAGGTATCACTTTTAACCTAAAAGGAAATCTAATAGAAAAGACAAAAAAGCCCCTAAAAACAAATATTTGGCTTTATCTATAACACCATGTGCCCTTGGGCACATGGTAGTCGCCGACAGTGCAATCCTTGGTGAATAGGCCTAGCCTTGAGAGTGGGGCCGCTGGGTGTAACCGGAGGGTCTCCTTCACTGTGGCTTGAAGATAAGTTAGGCTAGCAATGCCCCCTTCTTTCACATGCCTCTGCTTGCCGATCTGAGCGTCGAGCTCTTTTTGAGCTTTCTTCAGGTTGTGAAGGTTGTTGAGCACCGGTGAAATTGCCCACGTTAGGGTAACCATCGCGGTATCACTGCCGCCTGCAATCATCGCCTTTATATATATAACAAATGTTTTTCTCGTTAGAACTCAGTTATGATGATTAACTGCAACATCATCCGTAATCTAAATTCATGTGCCCTTCCACTTCATATGGTTCAGAAAAATGGGTCGAGAACGAAAAAGAAGATGCATAATTTGTAATTGAGTCCAAATTTAGTCCCACTCCTGCTGCCCGAGATTGCAGGATGTTCATTAATATGAAAATTTAAATAAGCCCACAATATTATAGAAGAATAAACTTTAGTCCAACTTTCGCCCCTCTAATTTGAGCAGTTATCCAAATTGAGTGCTCGAGCCTTATATTATTGTGCAAATTAGGTTCTCTAACTTGATTTCCAATCTAAGTACTTTTTAATTATCAAACTCAATTATTTCAATGTAATTGTTCAATTTGCGCATTGTCCATATCATAACACAAATTCTTTACTAAAAAAAAGAAAATCGGTTACTATTTTTTAATAGACTGGAAATAACAAAAATTGTTGGAGTGGACTAGCACTCAATTCTACCTAGAACCCGACAGAGCCGGTTCAATTCCAAACTTCGTTCTATGGTAAATCGGTCCGGTTCTCAACTTCAGGTTTTCTAGAACATGCCCTTCTCTATTAGATTTATATGGTTCCAACTCTAGAATTGGACCGATTGGACCATTCTCACCCTAGTTGAAATCAACTAAACCTATAGAAAATCACCCCTGACTACTTAATATGTGGGCAACTAGCATTATGAAGAAGAAAAGACTGCTTTAATGGGAAGCCAACAACAACTTACCCAGCATGTGGCTTTTGTAACCGTATCAGCATCGTAACTTCCAACTTCATCATCGTTAAGGACCGAAAGCATGACGTCCATGAAATCTCTACTGCTACTGGTCTCACCCAAATCCTTATTATCCCTCTTGTGATCCTCCAACCAACTACCTATAATTTTGTCTAGTTCTTATGCAGTCCTCTTCATGGCCTTCTCCTGTCCACCTAAGTCGAGCCACCTTAGGAAAGGTAAAGCGTCTGCCGATAAAAACAACCCAAAGAAGTCGACGAACTCTCGTAACGCCTTTTGGCACTGCTGCTTCTCTTGCTCATCCGCTGCACGGTAGCGCTTTCCGTCCACGATTCTCAGGGTCACGTTCAGAGTCAACTTCGCAAACCACTGCTTTAAGTCGACTATGATGTGGCCTAATGAATCAGAATGAAGTAGATGTCATGCTAAATTGAAGTTTTGAATACTCTCATGAACTAATAGAATTGATGAAACAGATTCAATTTTGAATAATACTTCATTGATGTCGTGTGTCATTCTATTTAGTTTTTTCAAAAATATTACCAAAAAAGTTTTAAATCTATTGTGTATTTGCCAATTCAATCCCAAATCTTTTAATTTTGCCAATTTAGTTCTAAAACTTTTAACAATTTGTTAATATAGTTATTCCAGGCTAATTTTGATTCAAAATATACATAAACATATACCATCCTATGTGGCACGGCCGATTTTAACATAGACAATTTTCTAAAATTAATTCTAAATTTTATATTAGTTTTTTTTTTTTTAAATTTCTTTCTCTTCTTTTTCCTTTTTTTTTCCTTTGTTTTCATTGTGGCTAGCGAGGACCGCTAGAGCTCACCGACTAGAGGCAAGGGCCATGAAGGCCTTGCTCAAATTTGGGTAAGGTAGCCTTGCTTGTAGCCACCGAGGGCTTTGTGACCCTCGCCCAATAGCCAACGAGCCTTGAAAACCCTCATGGGTCACAGTGGAAAAAACAAAAAACAAAAAAGGACATGAATAAATGAATATTTAATTCATAAAATTTTAAAAAAAAATTATCCACATCAAGACCAACCGTGTCACATAAGATGACCATTATCCACATTACTGATTTCTAATTAAAATTAGCTGGAAGGACTACATTGGCAAACCATAAAAAAGTTTAGGATTAAACTGATCAAACTAAAATGTTTAAAATTGAATTGACATTCGCAATAAGTTTAGGAATTTTTCTTTTATAATTATCCAGGATTCTTTCTTATGGCAGAAAAGCCCGTGCCTAAGTGATCGAGCAAGAAATATGCTAATCGAGATCGAGAAGGGTGACCTAAGTATGGCATTGTTTGTAGTTGCCTTGAGTGATAGAAGAATCGAATCTGTATTTCGTGTGTCAAACACACAGGACTAATTCCTAAGCCATCCACAAATCCAACAAATTAGTAGGACATGGGCTCCGTCGAATGACTCACAAAACTCAGCACTTCATTTAAATTGTTCCTTTCCAAAAAAACCTCTTTGACTAAGATAGGACAAGCATCATGTTTTTTTTTGGTCGGTATGGACGCCATAAAAGTGCAAGTCTTGACTCGCTCTTAATCTAGAGAGAGTACTGCAACCTAAAATTCTAAATTTGATCATTTTCGTGACCTTATACTATGAAAACTACCGGTGTTCACCGAAAAAAGAAAAATAATTAATACAACCAAGGAAAGGCCTATCATCAAGATCCGCCAGAACGACATATAGAATGACCATCAGCATTAGAAGAATACCTGAATCGTCCTTTCTCAATCCAAAGCTCGTGCAGCTCTTGAATGGCCAAGTCCGCTTCGGAGGCCTGTATAGGGTTGAGAAACGAGTTGACCCTCCGGTTCGAGAGCAGCTCCAAGATGACCATCTCCTCACCTCCTGCCAGTATGGGCAGTAAGGTGCGAGCGGGAACATGGCGTAGGAGTCGCCCAAGATCTTCTGGGCCAAGTGCCGTGGCCGAGTGGACAGCGTGACGTCATTCTTGGTGAAACACTCCTTGGCCATCTCAGAACCACTCACCACTAGGGCCTGGAACGTCCTGAGCCGGATGGTGAAGATGAGTCCATACTGGTCGGCCATGGACGCTAAGGTCTTGTCGGGAAGCTTGGATCTCGCTAGAATGGGCAAGTGACCTATGACGGGCCATGCCCTCGAGGCTTCTGGTGGTGTTTTGAGCTTGCCTGATTTTGTCGATTTGAATAATACAAAGATTGATAGGACGACGATGGCTAGGATTATTCCGCACAAGCGGGGTAGGTCTTGAAGCTGAGAGTCCATTTTTGCTGCGTGTAACGTGCAGAAGCACCAAGGAAAAAGGTTGTGAAGCACTTGAGGGTTTCAAGCTCCAAACCTATTGCAAAAGGCAGAAAAAGCATCGAAAATTCGTGGCTGGGTACATTGTTTTCGCTTCTCTCTTTGTTCGGTAGTGGAAATCTATGACAAAAGATTTTATGTACAAATATATGCATGTCCCTATCGACTTTAATTACATTATCCTTTGGGGTAATATTATTGTTCAAGTAAATAAGTGCGTTTGTCCTTTTAACTTGAAATATTAAATCTGAATTATCATATTTATGATTTTCTTGAGACGATCTCTGATATAAATAGGATACGTAATAAATCTCAAATACTCTATTGATAAAATATGAGCCTTGTTCAATTGAAAATCTCAATGTGTTTGCTACTGTCAAAATGACATATTTTATGCATGTTTTCAACTCGGTAGAGTACACATATACATACACACAACTTTAATGTACACATACGCACAACTTTAATGAGTTTTGTATCTTGTTCTCATATTCAAATTCGGCATAATTGATAATGGTCAAATATATTTTGCGTTGCTTACTGATTTGTACTACCTCAAAGAGAAAGAGTGAAAGGGAGGTGGAGGAATTGGCCAAAGGACGCTAGATACATTGTTTTTTTTTTTTTTTTTTTTTTTTTTGGAGTTCCTAATTGAAAATTCAGTCATGAGTGGCTCTATAGACTTTGCTAGAGTAACTTATTGTAAGTCATAATTTTTTTAAAAAGAGACTCAATAATAATTTTTAATTATTTATTATTTGATTTTTGTAGTTCTCTCTCCTATTCATTTCTCATTAGATTTCATTGGTGGGCCTGCACGTGGTCCTAAATTTCCGCTAGTCCGAATGAACGAATCCCTAGGACAATAAATGAAGTTTTGGGCAACTTCATATGCGTTTGGTAATGATTTTGTTCAAGGGAACAATTTTTGATGAGAAATGGTATTTTTTTTTTCTGTTTTCCTGAAAACAATTTTTGAGTATAAGAACACATTTGATAACTGCAAAAAAAATTATTCCATGAATAAAAATGCATTTGGTAAACTTGTATAATTTTGTTATTTCTTTTAATTTTTCAATATTTTTTATTATATTTCCTTTTTCTCTTCTTTCTTTTTTTTTTTTTTTCTTTTTTTTTCCTTCTTCCTCCTTTGTGGCCAGTCGTCGGCCATGGTGGCAGCCAACAACTAGCTGGGCGAGGTTCGGTGAGCTCGCCAAAGCCTCACTAGGTCATCGTGAGGCTCGGCCTCGCCCTGACCTGGCGAGGTTGAGCCTCTCGCCAAGCCACCACTGGGCAACATCTAACCTAGCGATGGCCTGGTGGCTCAGACTCACCCAAATATGGTGAGGTCGAGCTCGCTTAGTCATCGGGGAGATTCAGGCCAACGAGCCTCACCGTCCCCGACGACGCTCCGATGAGGTTGTCGACCAAGACCAATGACCGGCCAAAAGGAAGAAGAAGGAAAGAAAAGAGAAGAAGAGAGAATAAAAAAGAGAGAGAGAAAAATTGATTGTAGAAATTGTTCTCGGGAACAAAAAGTTACTTTTTTTTTTTCTTATTTCTGTTTCAAATCTTTTTTTTTTTTGTAAAGGTAATGAACTGTTCCAAATTTGTTCTCAAGTACAAAAAAATAATTTTTTTGTTCTCGAAATAAAAATAAAACCAAACTTTTTTTCTTTTTTTTTTTTGGAATACCCGTAGAACCCCATACATCGGCCGGCAGTAAATCCGGGCGAGTAAACCTTGGGGCGACCTCGACGTTGCGCTTAAGACACCACACAGCGCTTCAACCTCCCTGCTTCGTAGGAGCTATGAACATCTTCCCTCCGGGTGGAGAGTGAGTGGATCTATCATCCACACTGCAACAGCCGGTGGTTATTCTCTTTTTTTCCTAGAACAAAATAGTAGAAATTTTTGTTTCTGCAGAATAAAAATAATTTTACCAAACAGACCCTTCACGTCTGGCTCTAGATGTCTTTTGTCTTACGGAAGAAGTTGCCAGCGAGGGGATGGGTGGGGTCCTGTGGGGATCCACGTTGCATGACTTTCCTGTGGGGATCCCCAAGTACCTATGAAAAGACTTGGATTTGTCAGTTCCTCTCCATCTATTTGGAGCAGCACAAGCTTCATTCGATTTCATCTCTCTCTGCCGCGACTTCACACCCGCGCACACACTTCTCTGCCTCGACGTCAACAAACGGCTTGACGTCAGACCCGTTTGAGCTTGATGCCCCACATTCTTACCCCGGCGTTGAGCTTGAGCTTGAATAGATCTAGGTCAAGCTCAACCTGCAGTCTAGCCCAACCATGGAGGAGAGAGAAGGGGGAGGGGGGTTGAGGGAGGAGAGAGAGGAGAAAGGGTTTAGGGTATGGATGTGTTTGACGGGTTAGATTGGTCTTTTTAGCTTTAAAATTTGACAGAAGAAGCAGATCATAACTACCAAAAATTGAAGATGTTAATTGATATGAGGATGAAAAGTTGAGATGCCTTCTAATATTTTTTTTAAAAAGAATTATTACCTTATGCAGCTTGTTTGTCGATTTAGTTGCATGGGCCAAAGGTTAATGTAAGTGATGTGATGATATTAAATAGACAGATCATACGAAATGTTGTAAATCAATGTAGTGTTTGCATTTTATTGCAGTCTTTTCTCCCTACTTACCTCACTATCTACTACCATATCCCCCCGCCCCAACTTCTCTCACGTATCAGTGCGCGCATGTGTAGATATAAATTGAAATATTCCTTCCTTCCATTATTGCTCAGTCTAAACAGTTGAAAAAGCAGTCCTTAAAGAAAGAGGTTGAGTGGTCACTTTTTGCGGGTAATCTTGAGAGCCATGCATGTCTCGTCATGAGTGGATCCTCACCTAATGCACGTAGATGTGGCGTTTTATGCGTGTTCTTGAGATTCTTCAGAGTCAAAAGTTGAAAATACATGCTGGCCAAGGGGAAAGAGATACATTGCAATCATCCAATGGATGATAATGATGTTTATGGCTACAAGAGCTTTAACAGATCTTATTGATGGCAACTAAACCTGTAGCATTGGCATTTGGGCAAGGAAAGCATGAAGAATTCCATAGATGATTGATCACACGGTATACATGCAAGTGGTAAACATGACATTCGACATCCTAATGCAATCACGAACTTGTAAGCTCGTAAGCCCTTTCATGCAAGTGATGTTCCGGGGCCAACAACTTCACCCTGTAGAGTCTAGATATGTGATTATGTCTTTTAAAAGCCTCACATGGAGAGAGTGCATACACATTCACTTATTTGTACATTCCAAAGAGTTTTCATTTGATATATGAACTGTCCCTTACCTCAATTAGTAGAGCTCTTGAGTTAATCTCGGCTTGAGCATAACCTCCAGCGGGGTCGCTTTTAAAATAGTCGGTCCGAAGATCTCAGACATATCCACCGGTGAGTCGTCTACAGTTGATATCTCAAATGCATGTAAGAACCTAGCTAGAAGAAAATGCACCATCTCCAGTCCGAAAGATATTCCGGGACAGATTCGCCTACCGCCTCCAAATGGTAGGAGTGCAAAGTTGGAGTCCTTCACATCAATGTCCTTGTGGCTGCTCAAGAACCTCTCAGGCCTAAACTCCAATGGATCGGGCCATGTCCTAGGGTCAGTTTGGACTTTCCAGATGTTCAAGATCAACCATGTGCCCTTAGAGACGTGGTACTCACCGACAGTGCAGTCCTCAGTGAATAGGCGTGGCCCCGAGAGTGGGGCTGCTGGGTGTAACCGGAGGGTCTCCTTCACTATGGCTTGAAGATAAGTTAGGCTAGCAATGTCCCCTTCTTTCACTTGCCTATGCTTGCCTATCTGAGCATCGAGCTCTTCTTGAGCTTTCTTAAGGCTGTGAAGGTTGTTGAGCAACTGCGAGATTGCCCACGTCAAGGTAACCATCGCGGTATCACTGCCACCTGCAATCATCGCCTTTATATACGACAAACATGTTTTCCTCGTTAGAACTCAGTTGTGATGATTAACCGCACATTATTCGCAACCTGAATTCATATTTCTTCCACTTCATATGGTTTAGAAAAATGTGGTCCGATAACGAAAAAGAAGATGCATAATTTGTAATTGAGTCCAAATTTAGTCCCACTCCTTCTGCCCGAGATTGCAGGATGTTCAAAAGGGACGCTGGCATTAATATGCAAATTTAAATAAGCCCACAATATTGTACAATAATAAACTTTAGTCCAACTTTCGCCCCTCTAATTTGAGCAGCTTTCCAAATTGAGTGCTCGAGCCTTATTTCATAGTGCAAATTAGGTTCTCTAACTTGATTTCCAATCTAAGTACTTTTTAATTATCAAACTTAATTATTTCAATGTAATTGTTCAATGTGCATATTTTCCACATCACAACACAAAAGGGAAGAAAGTTTTTACTTAAAAAGAGAAAATTGGTTACTTATTTTTTGATATACTGAAATAACAAAAATTGTAGGAGTAGACTAGCTAGCAATTCTACCTAGAACCCGCTAGAGCCAGTTCAATTCCAGATTTTGTTCTACGGTAAATCAGCCCGGTTCTCAACTTCAAGTTTTCTAGAACATGTCCCTCCCTATTAGTTTATATGGTTCCAACTCTAGAATTGGACCGATCAGACCATCCTCACCCCTAGTTGAAATCAATTAAACCTATAGACAATCACCCCTGACTACTTAATATGTGGGCAACTAGCATTATGAAGAAGAAAAAACTGCTCTAACGGGAAGCGAGCAAAAGCTTACCAAGCATGTAGCTTTTATAACCGTATCAGCATCATAACCTCCAACTCCATCATCGTTAAGGACCGAAAGCATGACGTCCATGAAATCTCCACTGCTATTGGTCTCACCCAAATCCTTATTATCCCTCTTGTGATCCTCCAACCAACCACCCATAATTTCGTCTAGTTCTTCTGCAGTCCTCTTCATGGCCTTCTCATGTCCACCCAAGTCGAGCCACCTCAAGAAAGGAAAAACGTCTGCTGGTAAAACCAACCCAAAGAAGTGGAAGAACTTTCGTAACGCCTTTTGGCACTGCTGCTTCTTTCCCTCATCCGCTGCACGGTAGCGCTTTCCGGCCACGATTCTCAGGATCACGTTCAGAGTCAACTTCGCAAACCACTGCTTCAAGTCGACTATGACGTGGCCTAATAAATCAGAATGAAGTAGATGTTATGCTAAAATGAAGTTTTGAATACTCTCGTGAACTAAAAGAATTGATGAAACAAATTCAATCTTGAACAATACTTAATTGATGTCGTGTGTCATTCTATTTAGTTTCTTTGAAAATATTACTAAAAAAATCTTAAACATATTGTGTGTTTGCCAATTCAATCCCAATCCTTTTAATTTTCCAATTTAACCTTAAACATTTTGAAGATTTGTTAATGTACTCATTCCGGCCAATTTTGGCTGAAAATCACTGACATGATCACAAATTATCCTACGTGGCACAGCAGATTCCAATGTAGACAATTTTTTAAAAATTAATTCTGAATTTTATATATTTTTTTTATTTCTTTCTCTTCTTTTTCTTTTTTTTTTTTTTTTTTGTTCCTTTCTTTTCACTGTGGCTAGCAAGGGTCACTAGAGTCGACTATGGGCAAGGGCCACGAAGGCGTCACTCAAATTTGGGTAAGGTAGCCTCACCTGCAGCCACCAAGGGCTTTGCAACCCTCTTCTAATGGCTAATAAGCCTTGAAGGCCCTCAGGGGTCACAGTAGAAAAATAAAAAGGACATAACTAAATATATAATTCATAAAATTTAAAATAAAGAAAAAATTGTCTATGTCAAGGCCAACTATGTCAAATAAGACGACCAATATTCACATTACTGATTTCTGATCAAAATTTGCCGGAACGACTATGTTGGCAAACCATAAAAAAAATTTACAGCTAAATTGACCAAACTGAAATGATTAAAATTGAATTGACATCCTCATACTAAGTTTATGAATTTGTTGGCAATTATCCATGCTATTTTTTTACTGGCAGAAAAGCCCATGGCTAGGTGATCGAGCAAGAAATATGCTAATTGAGACCGGGAAGGGTGACCTAAGTATGGCATTGTTTGTAGTTGCGTTGAGTGATAGAATAATCGAATATGTATTTCGTGCGTCAAATGCACAGGAGTCATTCCGAAGCCGTCCGCGAATCCAACAAATTAGTAGGACATGGGCTTAGTTGAATGCCTCACAAAACTCAGCACTTCATTTAGGTTGCTCCTTTCCAAAAAAACCCTCTTTGACTAACATAGGAGAAGCATCATTTGTCCGCCGGTAAGGACGCCATAAAAGTGCGAGTCTTGACTCGCTCTTAATCTAGAGAGAGTACTGCAACCGAAAATTCTAAATTTGATCGTTTTCGTGACCTTATACTATGAAAACGACCAGTGTTCACCGAAAAAGGAAAAATAATTAATACAACCAGGGAAAGGCCTATCATCAAGATCTGCCAGAACGACATATAGAATGACGGCCAGCATCAGAAGAATACCTGAATCGTCCTTGCTCTCAACCCAAAGCTCGTGCAACTCTTGAATAGCCACGTCCGCTTCGGAGGCCTGTATAGGGTTGAGAAATGATTTGACCCTCCGGCTCGAGAGCAGCTCCAAGGTGACCATCTTCCTCACCTCGCGCCAGTATGGGCCGTAAGGCGCAAACGGGAACATGGCGTAGGAGTACCCCAGGATCTTCTGGGCCACGTGCCGTGGTCGAGTGGACAGCGCGATGTCATTCTTGGTGAAACACTCCTTGACCATCTCGGAACCACTCACCACTAGGGCCTGGAACGTCCCGACCCGGACGGTGAAGATGGGTCCACACTGGTCGGCCAAGGACGCTAAGGTCTTGTGGGGAAGCTTGGATTTCGCTAGAATGGGCAAGTGACCTATGACGGGCCATGCCCTCGGGGCTTCTGGTGGTGTTTTGAGCTTGCTTGATGATGTTGATTTGAATAATACGAAGATTGATAGGACGAGGATGGCTAAGATTATTCCGGACACGCGGAGTAGGTCTTGAAGCTGAGAGTCCATTTTTGCTGCGTGTAACGTGCAGAAGCACCAAGGAAAAGGTTGTGAAGCACCTGAGGGTTTCAAGCTCCAAACCTATTGCAAAAGACGGAAAAGGCATTGAAGATTCATGGTTGGGTACATTGTTTTTGCTCCTCTCTTTTTTGGGAAGTGGAAATCTATGACTAAAGATTTTATGTACAAATCTATGCTTGTTCCTATCGGCTTTAATTATATTATCGTTTGGGGGGTAATATTATGTATTAAATCTGAATTACTATATTTATGCATTTTTTTAGACGATCTCCAAGAGTACAGAACCCCATGTGTCTCGTATAATTATTTAGTGTCTATGGACCACATTTGAAGGATATAATTGGGATGCTTAAGAAAGCTCGAATACTCTATTGATATGAGACTTGTTTAATTGAGTATCTCAGCATGTTTGCTGATGTCAACATGACATAATTATGCATGTTTCCAACTGGGTGTACACATAATTTGAATATACCCTTAATGAGTTTTATACCATATTCTTAGATTCAGATTCAGTATAATTGATAATGATAAAATAAAAGATTCATTTGTTTGCATTGCTTATTGATTTGTACAACGTCAAAGAGAAAAAGTCAAAGGGAGGTGGAGGAATTGGCTGAAGGACGGCAGACATACCTTGTTTATATTTTTGGGTTCACGGTTGAATTTTTAACTATGAGTAGTTGTATGGATTTTGTTAACATGATTATATTTATACTACTAAGAAAAAATTGTGAGTCACGACTTTTTGAAAGATAGAACTTCACATTAATTTTTAATTATTCATTATTTGATATTTTGTGAATTAGAATAAATTATTATTTTATAATATATTAAAATTCCCATCCATTCATTTTCATTAGAATTTCACCGGTGGGCCCACACTTGGTCCTGAATTTCCGCCGGTCCAAACGAACGAATCACTCGGACGAGAAAGTTTTGGGCGACTTCGGTAGCGCATGCAAACGTTTCTGTTTCTCATGGTTTCTGTTCTTTTGTTCCCCGGAACAAAAAAAGAACAAAAACCTGTTTGCTAACGCCACATTATTTTTTTGTTTCCGGGAATAAAAACTTAGCCCGGGAATGGTTTGGGAACAGAAACAAGAAGCAAAAAAAAGTTGCTTCTTGTTCCCGGGAACAATTTGTAGAAATGAACTGAATTTTTTTTTATTTTCTTTTATTTCCTTTTATTGCCGCAAACCGTCGGCCGCCGGGACCCACCGCCCACCGCTGTCGCCGCCGCCGTGGTCGCCGCCCCGCCCGCCGCCCGGTGGCCGCCCCGCCGCCGGTCGCCGCCCCCGGTGGCCACCCGCCCGCCGTCGCGCCGCCCGCCGGTGGGCCCGGCCGCCGTCGTCTCCGCCCACCGTCGCGGCCCGTCGGTCGCCGCCCGCCGACCGCCGTCGTCTCCGGACGCCTCCGGCCGCCCGGTCGCCGCCAGCCCAGCCCACCGGCCGCCGCCACGACCACCGGTGGTCGCCGGCTGCCGTCGCGGCCCGCCGGTCGCCGCCGCCGCCCGCCGTCGTCGCCGGCCGCCGGTCGCCGCCAGCAGCCCCCCCGCCACCGCCGCCGCCGCCACGACCGCCGGCCGCCGACCATCCGCCGGGCGGCGCGGAGGGGCGGCCGATGGGCTTCCGGCGACGCCCGCGGTGATGGTCGGCGGCCCAGCGGTCGTGCGGCGGCGGTGGCCCGGCGGAGCCGATGGCGGCGACCCGGCCGAGGCGGCGGCAATCCGTCGGCAAGATTAAAAAATGAATAAATACAAAAAAGAAATTGTTACGTTAGCAAACGCATTTCTATTCTTTTTCTATTCAAGAGTAGAAATTTTGTGTCGTTATCAAAGCGGGTTCTTTTACTCGAGAAATTGTTAGGAGCGAGAAATAGAAAAGAACCATTTCGAAAAAAAAACTCTTCCTTAGGAACAGAAGCGTTTGCATGCGCAGCCTTCACGTCAGGCTCGAGATGTCTTGTCTTACGGATGAAGTTGCCGGCGAGAGGATGCGTGGGGTCCAGTGGGGAACCACGTTGCGTGACTTTTGATGGGCTCATCTTGAGGATTCCACAAGTACGTATGCAAAGACTTTTGGATTTGTCTGTTCCTCTCCATTTATTTGTTAATTTCTTTGTTATCTTTTCTCGTTTTATGAAATGATTCTAGGCGCTGATATTCATGAATCAATAGAAGCCGCATTTTCAGTGTAGGCTTAAATCTCACTGTGCACTTTTGTCTAGTTTAGGATGGATGACGATAAATTAGTGATATACAATCGTTCTTAAGAGATTCATATCTCAAATATCAAAATTTACAAGATTATTTATATAAATTTCTGTCAATTCTAGTTCAATTGTTCAGGTGAAATTTAAGTCATAATACTTACTCGGTTATTCTTAAGAGAGTAGGCACAAGAAGAATCATTTTAAGAGCAATTTTATCCCTATAGTTACCTTCAACTCTCACTCTCTCGTACATGTATAGCCCTCCAAGCTTCCTTAGCAAGTTGAAGACTTCAAATAGTTCTAAGTAGCCATTACTAATGTTGTTCTTGGCTCAAAATCTAGCCCAAAATAGACCAAATTGTCTCTGCAAAGCCAAAATGGCAAATCCCTTCTACCTTCTCTAGAACCATTTTTTTTAATGGATTTCAAGTAATGAAATTGGCTCCAACACACAAATTTGAATTTGAATCAAATCGATTTAGAGCTGGTTCATTGTTTCCAGTACATGAAGTATTGTTCACTCAATCTGTAGCATGAACTTTCTATATAATGAGGTTCATCTAGACTTGCAATTTCACCGAATATCAATCGGTTCACTCTCTGCATTGAGGTCCTCCCAAGCACATTAAATTAATATAATATCCAAGGTGTTATTCTTCTATTTGGTCTATCCAAGCACCCCAACAATCGCATGTTTCTCGCTTATTTACCAAAATCCAAATGTCTTTCCAACTCTAGCACTTTCTACTCAATATTCCTTTCTTCATTTATAGACAAACAAAGCTCTCCACTAGCACAAACATCCTAATGTAAACATCATTTGCGTACGAACTTGTATATCAAGAGAACATTGTGTCTACACACTCAAATGCTCATATCAATTCCCGCCTTCAAAATACTCAAGGAACTTTCTCAACACCTTTGACTAGATTGTTAGTCTAGGTTTAAATAAATTAGTCCATTCCAATTTTGTTAATCATCTTAAAGTTGTCTTTGTTTGTTTTGGGCTAAATCCACATAACTCGTCACCCCTTAGGCATATAATGTGGTTATCAGCTCTAACCTGGTGCTAGTTCAAAATTAGGTCACGTTCGATTTTTTACCAATCCAACCCTTGGAAGGTACATATATGGCAACAATCCAGCTAGCATTTAAAGGTGTTCCTACAGGATCTGGAGATCGAAACTCTGACTCATCACTCCTAGTACTTAATTTTCTTAATGCCAGTCTTCGGTTGAACTCCTAGTTATAAATTTGTATATGTGAACCAAACTAAACCAAACACCAATAGCCAGTCAAACCAATCAGTCCAATTTGGATTCTGAATCATTGGTTTTGACTTGGTTATCACATCAACCACTAGTTATTAAGTATCACGATATAAGTGAGATGACGTTGATAATGCATATCCCAATTTTCAACACTTAACATAGTAATGAGATAAACCTTAAGACTTACGTGAAGGACTTCCACTATTTCATTGACGTAAGAAAAGCATATAAGATCAAAGTCACTGTTGTCCCCAATGTCTGAATATGGATGACTTTCTTAGCTAAATACGAAAAGCCCATGCACGTTCGTTTAGCTGGTGCTTACAAGTAGCTTCTTCTAAGAGCCTCTTCATCGTTTGACGCTCTAGACCGATTCGTACAACTCACGAGGTAATCTTGGTGCGAGCATAACTTCAAGTGGCCTTGCCTTCTTTATGGTTGCTCCAAAATCCTCGGATATGTCTACTGAAGAATCGACAGGAGTTGATTCTTCGAATGCATGCAAGAACCTAGCCAAGATAAAATGCAGTGACCGGAGTGTGAAGGACATTCCAGCACACATTATTCTACCATTTCCGAATGGTAAGAGCTCAAGATTATGGTCCTCGCGTCGAGATCCTTATGGCTACTCAAAAACCTCTCTGGCTGAAACTTCAAGGGCTCATATCACAATGCGGATCAGTTTGACCTTTCCATAGGTTGAATATCATCCTTGTGCCTTTGGGCACATGATACTCACCAAGGGGAAATTGTCCAAAACGTCCTAAACTTATTACACTTTTGTTAATTCAATCTTAAGTCTTTCAACTTTATCAATCGAGTCAAAAACTTTTTTCAATTTTTGCCAATTAAGTCCATCCGGATAATTGTGGTTGGAATTTGCTAATGTGGACACCGGTGCTAATGTGGACAAAGTTTATTAAATTTTGAATATTTTTTCAATTTTTAAATTAGTTTTTTGTGTTTTTTTTTTTTTTTTAAATTTCATTCCTTTTTTTCTTCTGGCTAGTCACCCAGCCTTCGACAACTGACTAAAGGCCACAACCAGCGAGGGTTAGCCTCGCCAGCCTCAGGCGAGGTCACCCTCGCCATGATCTTGTGAGGGGGGACCTCGTCGGCCTTGGGCAAGACTCAACCTCGCCAAGTTCGATGAGGTCAAACTCATCATAGGCCAACGAAGGTTGGCCTCATGGGCCTCAAGCGAGGTCACCCTCATCCGCCGAGAGCGAGCATTGCCCAAGGCGGGCAAGGGCGACCTCACCTGAGGCTTGTGAGGCTAGCAAGGTTGGCCTCTAGCAAGGGCAAGCCTCACCCAAGGATGGTGAGGTACCGCTCACCAGATCCTTGCAAGGGCGGCCTCACCGGTCATGGGCTCTGGCCAGTTGCCGGAGACCATGTGACTAGCCAAAGGAAGAAAAGGAAAAAGAAAAAAAGGAAATTAAAAATAATTAAAAAATTCAAAGAATAAAAAAAATAGCAAATTTTATCCATGTCAACACCAGCCATGCCACGTAAGATAGTCGGCATCCACGTCAGTGAATTCCGCTTAAAATTGGTTGGATGGATTCAATTGGCAAAATTTTGAAATGTTTAAGACTTAATTGACAAAGTTTAAAGGTTTATGACTGAATTGGGAAAAGTGCAATAGATTTATGACTTTTTGGACAATTTTCCCTACTCACCAATGATGCAATCCTCAGTGGATTGGCATCCAAAGAGGGGGGATGCTGGGTATAGGCGGAGGGTCTTTTTTATTATAGCTTGGAGGAAGGCTAAGTTGGCGATATCCAATTCGATCAGATGTCTTTGCTTGTCAATGTGATTATCAAGTTCTTCTTGAACTCTTTTTAGGATGGGGAGGTTGTTCAGCAACAGAGAGATTGACCATGTAAGGGTGGCCACGGTTGTATTGCTACCTCCGGCTATCATTGCCTTCCAAAAAGGAAATTAAAAACATTAGCATATTTCTTATTAGAAGTGAGACATAGAAGGCTAAGTTACAAGAAAGTCTATATTCGTAATCCTTTTGCATATATCTATGCAATGGAGGATGCATGGAGCATAGATCACGAGGTAGTATAAAAAGTTGTCTAGTAAAGTTTTGTTTGACAATAGGGGCAGTGAAATTAATTTTTTTCAAAGTGAAACTTCACAATTTATTATAAAAAGTTACACCAAAATTGTGGTAGACATGAATGTTATCCTTAGTCAGTCACTGGTAAAAGACTAATATAAATCTCGTTTGAAAAAAAAACACTATTGTATGACCTATAAACTATATAAATCAAATCTATCCAAATCATTATCATGTGAACTCCATAATAAGTCTTATATAATTAATACTCAAGATGATATTGGTTCATATGATTTGTATACCATGTAAAATTTTTCATTTTAGAAGGCTTGAGATATATACGTCTTATCATACTATTGAGCCCTATTGGTCTATAATTTGTCTTATAGTAATTTAACGCTGTGTTTGCTCTTTGTCAAGATAATGAAGTCCAAGAAACCATCCGTGGCAGGCGATAACTTTTATACAGCATTATAAAAAGATACTTGTAAAGATCCTTCGTTTCAAAAGCGAAGTCAACAATCTCGGATGCAATCGTCAAGATAATGAAGTACACAAAACCATCAACGTAGTGAAGTTCACGCAACTATCGATAAATGTTCGTAAACTCTATTTGTAACCTCCTTTTGTAACTTCTCTTTGTAACTTCTTGTCACCACTAGGAAGTTATTTCTTTGTAGTAATTGCTTGTAATCTTTATTTAACAACCTTTTGTAACCTCTCTTTGTAACTTCTTGAGACCACTAGGACGTTATTTCTTCGTAGTAGCCGTTTGTAACTTCCATTGATAACTATTGATTGTAAGTTTTAAATGGCCACATTGTATGTCACGCCCGATCCTCGGACACACACACATCCTTTTACTTGGTCGATTTTCTAATGCGATATTCTAGGATTAAGTATTACCGACCCTTTCATTTTTATTAGCACATGTGGAAGCAGTTATAAATCCCCAGACAATAAAACGATGGGATAGAAAAGTAAGGCCATATTTTTTTATATTGAAATTCACAACCATACTTTTATACAAAGCATAACTTAAAGTATTTCACAAACTGTTCACGGCTTTCTAATTTCACTCTATTCACAAAAGATGATGGATCTTGGTCCTCATTCAGGTCATACTCAAGATCATCCTAATCCTCTTCTGACTCTTCTTCACTAAGCTCATTTCCTTCAAGCTCTTCATCTTTTTCTAGCTCATCGTCATCTTCTAATTCCTCCTCCTTAGGCTCATCTACAGGCCTAAAACGTTGTCCCACAACCGGGATGAGACTAAGTCTCAGCAAGTTCTACCCCACTAAGACCCGATTAGTAAACTAATACACTATGGGCTGCCTAAACACGCATAGATCATAAGACTTACCTTGGCCTAAGATCCCACTTGCAAGTCAGTACAATCCATAATAGGCACCCAAGCAATCACATCACAAATCAATATCTCGATCAATCGACCAATCGATTTCATGTCAATCGGCCCATTCATCGGTCATTTCAATTATTCCATCTCAATTCCCAATTACAAATCACGGTCCTTAGGACACAACTTAAGTATAGGTGGAAAACACAATCCCACTTGGCAACTTTCAATATTTAGTGGCTTTATAGTCCCACTCGACACTTTTAATATTTAATGGCTTTATGGTCCCACTCGACCACTTTCAATATTTAATGGCTTTACGGTCCCACTCAACCGCTTTCAATATTTAATGGCTTTATGGTCCCACTCGACCATTTAATCGCGACCAACAATATTGCACTTCGTAATTAAATTCCTCAACCAAATAATCGAAATCAACCCAATAGGAATATATCCTAAAACTTCATAATTAAATCAATTTGGCATGATTTGAAGCTCAATTAAATAAACGGATTGCACCACGACGATCAACATGAAATTTCGGTCACCGGCCATTCCGGTTGAATTTCCGGAAAAAAAAATATTTAATTAATTAATTTCGAAAATTAATAATTAAATACTAAAAATCCAATTTATGCTCGTATTGCCTAATTGAAGCTCAATAAGGGTCAGGAAAAATCCCGAAATGCATTCAATAAATAGTATAGGCAATTCTCTAGCTAAGTACACTAATCACCTATCTAATATGCAATGCAATTGACTAATAATCACTAATCCATTCTAATCTAACCACATAATTGCTCTTAATTAAATCTAATCAACCCTTAAACATAATTAGCAAACTAAGCAGGGATTAGTGAGATTACTCACCGAAATTTAGCGCAAAACGTATCAGTTCGACGGGGACGACACGAGGATCGATTCTTCCCAAAGCAAGTCTCTGGTTCGGGGCCCGGAAACGGCCCAAAACAGCCCACAAGCCCACTAGAAACCCACTCAGTGGGTTGCTGATCTTGGCTAGCCAGGGCTGGTTCAGTGGCTGAGAGGCGAGGCAAGGTCGGTGGAGGGTGGAGGGTGAAGGGAGCTCCGGTGAGGCCGAACGATGGCCGGAGGGGGTCGGGTAGTGGCCTGAGGTGGCCAAACAGAACTAGACGAAGGCAAATGAAGGCTGGGGACGCACGGCGGGGCGGTGAGAGGCACAACCAAGCATAGCTACACGCATGCGCACACGGGGAAGGGCGACCGGTGACGACGGCAGCTCCGGCTCTAAGCGACATCGAATGTTGCTTCTACTCCAACGTCCTCCCAGATCTGTTGGGACGTTGAGCAGCAGGATGAGGGGGAGAAAGAAGGCGTCGGCGGCGGCTGAGGAGGGTGAGGGAGAGAAAAAGGGTGAACGGTGAGCGGCGGGGCACATGGGCGACATGCGGGTGGCAGAGAGTGGGCGGCGATGGTGAGCTAATCTGGTTTTCTTCTCTCGATGTTGTTGTCTCTACTTCTACTTCGGTTTCGTTCGAACAAGAGGAGGAGAGAGAGAGAGAGAAGAAGAAGAAGAAGAAGAAGAAGAAGAAGAGAGAAAAGGTAAGTTGAAAAGTCAAAAGTAAAAAGAGAAAAAGGAGAAGCAAAGTTGGAACCGGCAGAGGGGAGTCGATGGCGGATTCCGCACGAGGGAAAAAAGAGAGAAGGAGAGAGAGAGAGAGAGAGAGAGAGAGAGAGAGAGAGAGAGAGAGTCGGCCAAGTGGGGTAGGGGAAAAAGAAAAAAAAGGAAATAAAAGGAAAAAGTGTGTTTAGCCAAAATGGAAAAAGAAAAAGGGAAATGGGAAGGAAACTAAAAGAATTTCCTAAAATAGAAAATTATCATCCCATTTTCTTTCGAATAAGCTATATGATTTCCAAAGAAATTTTAATTTAGAGTACTTGGTCCTCAATTGCGATTCTACATCCAATTTCCCTCTTGATTTTCTCTCAATTAACTCTCTCAAAAATCAATTGATGTCTCAGATATCAAATTGATTATTTTCCTCATCCAAGAATCCCTTATGCTTCTCAGCTTCACACTCAGAATTAATCTTCGGCTTTAAGCTGACAACGGCCATAAAGCGACTTTTTCCCAAAAAAGTCTCGATTGTCGAGAAAAATCTTTTGAGGCCCGAGTCGTGGATCTTAGAATTTATTGTGATATAATAGAACTTTTTAAGGCAAATGACCCGTGGTCGATTTTTTTCAAACCACTATGAACCCACTCGACTCACTGACAACTCTCGATTGTCGTGAAAATCTCGATGATTCAATTACAAACGCAAGGTACCAAAACGACAGTAAAATCATATTAGTGTCGGCCGATGAGAATTTTCCAATTAAGTGCAGTCACCCACGATTGGCCACACATCTCATTCGAATAGACCTATCTCTGATCTCAAATCGATTTTTAACTGTGTCGCAATGGCCTCTAAAGATGAGCACGGTCGAGAAGCCGATTCCTAGTCGAATTCTCAAGTTTATTGTCTTAAAATTTCTTAATCACTTGCCCAAATAGTCTAGTTATTTCAAGAGTAATCGGCTCTGAGAATAGCCCAATAAACATATCAACAAAATGCTCGATTAATTTAGTAAAAAACAAGTTGAAAAATCTAGACGTCACATCGTAGTCTTTGAAGACTCCTAACAAATCAATTAAAATGTTCTCTTTCAATTATGTTTACTTTCTTGTACAACACTTTATTTTTCCTTAGCTATAACTTTCCAATTTTCATCATCTCCAACCCCTCCAGAATTTCGTGTTTCTAATGCTTCTAAGATAGATTATCTTTATGAAGTCTCTCTTAGCGATGAAACCAAGATCTCGAAAACTCAGCTTCCTCTTATGAACCTTTACTCCGCCTTTGCTAAACCCACCTCATCATTCTCACCCATCTGTTCCATTCGCCAACTTATTCACCAAACCCTAAAGCAAGTAAAGGAGTACGTTCAATCCTCCAAATTCGACCAGCA
The DNA here is from genome assembly GCA_017140185.1 of Eucalyptus polyanthemos subsp. polyanthemos. Taxonomy (NCBI): domain Eukaryota; kingdom Viridiplantae; phylum Streptophyta; class Magnoliopsida; order Myrtales; family Myrtaceae; genus Eucalyptus; species Eucalyptus polyanthemos. Next base: position 43,513,300 of record CM029464.1, on the reverse strand, counting down.
TCCCATTCCTGCTACTGAAAAGGAGTACTTTGTTACCCTTCAAATTCCTCCAGAATTTCCCAGACAATGGGTTCAACAGAGATATTTTCATGTCTATTATGGAGCTGTTTGTCTTGCTCTCACCTTCCATGGTCGTAAAGGTCTGCCAGTCGTGACAAGAATCGCGTTACTAGATACCAGGTTTTTACAATACCAGCACGCTTGCATTGCTACTGTTCAAACCACTTTGAATGCTGGAACAGTCTTTGTGACTTTGTATCCAAACTTCAACATCGCCCTTTTAGACCCCCAGCTGTTCTCTTTTCTGAAAGTTCAAGTCCAACTCACTAGAGCACCTCAAACTGCTGACTCTGTAGCTGCAACCCTACATTACCATATGGTTTATCGAGTGCAGAACCATGCTCTTGACCTCAACTTCAACAATGGTAATGAAGATGCGTTGTTCATCTCTATGCAGAATGACCAGGCGTCCTGCATCCATGTTCCCAGACAAATCCCCAAGGATACGTTGGCCAAGCTCCTTCCAGAGACTTGGATCACCAACTATGAAAAGCTACACTAGTATAACAAGCCTTTCCAGTCTACGGACTTAGAATTTGTACGGAAAAAAGATGGAACTGTTTCCATCAAATTTGGCAAGGAAAAGGAAGAAAGTCCTTCTATCTTTCAGACCCTTTTCATGATTGAACCATGTGTTCCTGAATATATTTCCGAACCAGATCCAAAAAAGCATGTTCGACACTTTGATGGTGATGGACATCCTGTCCATTACTATAAAGACAAATATGGTCATTGTTTTTTGGATCCTTTTTGCCAATGTTCCTACTGTATAAATTCTCCTGACGAGGTAGACCCTCTTGCAAGACCTCCTCCTCGACGGAAAAAGTCAAAGGATAAGGTATACCAAAGGTACTTAGACGGAGATTCATCTGTTGATACTCTTGGTGAATGTGACAAATACCAGTTCATGGTTTCTTATGCACCACCTCCACCACTAGAGTCCAGTACTACATCCCAAGTCTTACTAGATCCACCAAAATCACCTCCACCTTCTCCTCCTCAGAAAAAGCAAGTTCTCTCTCAATTTTATAAGCCAATCCTCAAATGGGCTAAGAAACATTCTTACCCGCTTGAAGTCCCAGCAGAAGCACCACCCACTTCTTCTATTGCCATGTTCCAAGATACTGACTTTCCTCCTCTTATTAAGGAAAGTTCTAAACTCTCATTTCCTGCTACAGAAGAGTTTATTGATCCACATGGCAGATATCGCCATGTTCCCAAAATTCCTACCCCCACTGATGTGGATGACCATGGGAGACAGAAAAAAAAACCCTGCTGCTGAAGCCGTTCTAAACTGGCAATCAGAGATTCTGTTGGCACAAAACAATGCCTTCAAGGCAATTGATTCCAAAATTGGAAATGTGCAACAAGATCTCCGAAGGTATGATGAAAGCACCAAAAAGATACTTTTTGAGTTCCAGAAAAGGCTCCACACCTTGGAATCGGGACAACATCTTGGGTATCATTATCTTGAAAGTCCAAAGCCAGAGATAGAAAAGCTCAAGAAGCAAATCCAACTTCTTGAAGAAGGAAGATTCAGACCCTTTGATCCATTAGCACCCCTTGTCAGAACTGGGTATTTACCCCCACATCCACAGACGTCTATTTTTGCCACTATCCCAGAAGATCCCTACAGAAGAGAACCAGATATGGCAAAAATACGAAATCGCCTCAAGGCCATGCAGAAGAAAAAAGGGAAGGAAAAAACCCCACCTACAGAATCGAGTTCGGTTGTCATAAGAGAAAAGCCAGATCATATGATGTTATCAAATCCATTATAATCTTTTCTAAAGGATTTGAGTACTCAGGAACCTGATCCTATTATCTAACAGCCTGAGCCTGATCCTGCCATTCCAGAAAAACAAATTCTGTTTCCAATTGAACACACTTCTCTTGATACTGAATCAGATTCAGTATCCCTTTCCTCTTCTTCATCCTTCTCAATTCCTACAATTGATACTCTCCCCATAGTGCCAGTAACTTCAGAAATATTCATGGCTGATCCTCCAGATTATGAAATGGAATCAAATTATTCTGATCCAGAAAATGGTCAAACAAGCAATCCTGCTAGAAGCAATCCTACTAGGCATGTATCCATGGCATCAAAACAATTCTTCACCATCGATGACATTCCTTATCCAAAATAGCCAGAAAGACTTGAAGAATTTCATACTTGGTTGAATACCCAGTCCATCACTAACCATGATATGAATGCTTTACAACTTTGTTACAAGGTTCACAGGAAGCCTCAAACTCTGGTGGCAATCAATTTCAAAACAAGATTAGATTTTGTTTCTAATGTCGCCTAATTTCAGCCCTGCCATTACTCTCTTATATCATGTCTTTGTGGGAAAACCCACTTGATCTCATAGAGATAAAAGAAGAGAATTTTTCGAGAGGAGATGCTTTGCTCTCTTCGGGAAAAGCATCTTGATAAGCATTATTGAATAATGCTTCAGCTCTTTATCAAGTCGGAGCGAGATCCAAAACGAAGCATGTTTTCCTTACTTCCATCCCCAAAGAACTATCCCAGATGGTTGAAAGATCTTTCTTTGGAAAACAAAGGAGAGTACAAGATGTTCCCTTGGGAGAAATCCAACAAGAAATCCATCTATGCCTTGAAGAATTATGCTTAAAGCGCCAGATGGTCCGTACCTACATCACAGATGACAAGCGCCTTGAATCAGCTTGTTCTCGTCAGAAGTTAAAGATCAAATGCTCCAAGCAAGACTGTGATGGTACTTGTGGCCAGTATTCCCGGAAGAAAAAATACTACAAGAAGTATTCGATAAAGAAATCCAAACATGGCTCCAAGCATTTCCGGAAAAATAAGAAATGGCGATACCTACACAAAAGAAAGGATCACACAGGCCATAAGAAATCAAATCGTTGCTACATTTGCAACAAGAAAGGACATTTTGCCAAAAATTGTCCTCAAGCGAAGAAAGGTCAAAATCATCTAATTCATCAAATTGAGAATGAAACAGGTATTTCTCTTGAAAATGATGATATTGAATCTTTATTCTCTGCTGATGAAAAACCATCTAACCAAACACTTTGTGTCATCCCCTCTTACCAAACTTTTAGTGAGATTGAGTCAGACTCAGAATTTGAAGACATTTTTCACATATCCCCCACATCTTCAGAACCACATCTTGACATATTCTCAAGTCAAACTCACTGTCCCCATTTCCCTGTAAAAATTCTCACCTCGAAGTTTGCCAAACATATCAATGTCATTGCTCTCATTGATACAGGAGCAAGTTGCTCCATTCTAGATACTAAAGTTCTGCCTAATGAATATTGGACTCCTCATGTCCGATATTTCAACTCCGCTTCTAGAGATACTTTCTCCACAAATGTCAAGACTACTCCCGTAACTGTCTAGTTCTTTCCCCAGTGTGCCATAAATGCAAAAAAATTTGGATCAAACCTCCCTAATAAAGATTTGATAATTGGATGGGACATCATGACTCAAATTTCTCAACTTCGCATCATTCCTAGAAAATGTCTGAGATATAAAGATCAGTTCTCTGAGTTTTGTCAATATTCAGAGACTCTTTTCCATTCAGATGAGTCTATTAGATTCAATCATGCAAAAGTTGCTAGAATCTTGTTCGGAATCCCATTCAGAATTCGCCCAAAAATGTTCACATCCTTTATGGAAAAATCCAGAATTCTTTGTTCGCCTCCCTTTCAAAAAAAATGAAGACATCAACCCAATAAAGGCGAGTCATATGGGAATGAAGCCAGAACTCTTGGCTTTAGCTCAAAGAGAATGCTCAGAATTATTGCAACAATGCCTTATTGAAATTTCTGTTTCTCAATGGGCTTGTGAAGCCTTTTACGTCAATAAGCGCGCCGAGCAAAACAGAGGAAAGATGAGACTGGTGATCAACTACCAACCTCTCAATCTTTTTCTCCAAGATGATAAGTTCCATTTACCATCCAGAGATTATCTTTTTATTGGTTTAACCAAGGCCTAGATCGATTCCAAATTCGACCTCAAAGCAGGATTTTGGCAATTGGGCATCCATCCTAAAGACAGATCCAAAAAAAGAATTCTGTATCCCAAACCAGCACTTTCAGTGGAAAGTTCTTTCTTTTGGCCTAAAGGTAGCACCATCCATTTTCCAAAAGGCCATGTGTCATATTTTCCAACCAATCTTGTCAAGTGCAGCCGTATACATCGACAATATTCTGCTCTACAGTCCCGACGAGCAGTCACACTGTCAACTCCTTAAGCAGTTTGCAGAAATCGTGAAAAAGCATGGTATTATGCTTTCTCAAAGAAAAATGAATATTGCCCAGACAGAAATCGGATTTCTTGGTATGCACATCAACAAAGGTACATACTACCCAGGGCCACATATCGCTAAAGAATTATTGAAGTTCCCTGTAGAAAACTTCACGACAAAACAGATTCAATAATTTCTTGGGATAATTAATTATCTCAGGGGTTTTGTTCCACACATTGCAAAGTTGCTAATTCCTTTGCAATCCATGCTGAAAAAGAATTCCCCATCTTGGGGAAAAACTCAAACTAAAGCAGTCGCTGAGCTTAAGGAGATTATGTAGAATCTCCCACCATTACAAATACCATCAATAGGAAAAAGAATTCTTCAAACCGATGCCAATGATGAATACTGGGCGGCCATCCTATTCGAAAAAATTGATGGTAAGAGACACATCTGTGCTCATAAAAGTGGAAAGTTTTCTCAAGCAGAAATACATTACCATTCCACTTTCAAGGAAATCCTAACAGTAAAAAATGGAATAAAAAAATTTGAGTTTCATCTTATCGGCCATCACTTTTTGGTAGAATTAGACATGGCATCTTTCCCCCAGATGACCAAGTTTAAATAGAAACAGATTCCAAACTCTCAACTGTTTCGATGGGCTGAATGGTTTTCAAAATACTCTTTTGAAACCAAACATATTCCCGGAAAGAAGAATGTGCTTACTGATTTCTTGTCAAGATCAAAAGCACCAGCCGAAATCAACATGTACACCAAAAGGCCTGCTTTCCATATGCTCAATCATGTCGTGAAATACAAGGTTGAGAAGATCAAAGACTTGCCAAGCTGGAAATATCCCCAGGAGATTATTTAGCAAATCCGAGAATGATGAGTCTTGCGAGAACTTGGAGAACCTCATGTGGCAATGCCACACAAACCTATTCAGATTCAATGGATGTTCGATTCTTTATCATTTCGGGTTAAATTTGAATTATCCTTTCATTCATCCTCTTATCTGGAAGGAAGATGATTTCCTTGACCAGCTCAAAACGCTGTTATGGTACTTAACCAATAAGTACATAATAGCTATTAAAATTCTCACCAGAAGATTCATTGCCAATCTCACCAGGATATTCTTACTCGGAAGAAATGTGGAAAAAGAAAGCGATAAGAATCTCTTAGACTTTCTTAATTGGTTCTATCATCCTACCTGTTGGAAACAAGACTTGGAAAAAGAACTGAGAACCATGACACCAAATCCTGAAGTCCACACCAACCTGTTTTTCCAACGTCTATGGAATTTTTGTAGAAATAATGGTAGTATTCTCGAGGCACCACTAGAAATAGGAACCACATCCTATAAACCTCACTTGAACAGCCGAGAAGCCTAGATTTACAAATCTTATCCAAGATCTGTTAGATTTTGTGAAAACGAGTATCAAGAACTCCAGAGAATCCTATGCCAGGAAAACAAGACTATTCCTGAAGATGTTTGGAATAATGTACCTAGTACGTGGGATCATTATGACCTAGCACCAAAAGCTAAGGAAGCACTCAGGTAGTATAGACAAGCTGCATCGTCCCAAGAGCACGAAATGACAAGCGAAGATGCCATTGTCCAGTCTACTCAAGACCCCTATGCATGCTTTGGAGGTCCTCTGTCCCAGAATCCCTACGAACAGGGATCTTCGTCCTCATTTCAAAACATGGACACATATTTTTATGCACAGCCATCCAATTGGCTTCAGTCAAGCATGCCAAGCATTCCTGCCAACACTACAAGTGAAAATACAAACTAGGCAGAAGAAGAAGCATCCCATTGGGCTCATGAAGCATCCTCATCTCAAAGGCTGAACCAAATCCTCTCACCTCAAGATCTTGAAGCTCTCTAGCAGAAATATGAGGCACATCTCCTAGAAGACAGCTCAGATGATGACTCAGTATGTAGCTACAATGCCCGTGACGGACGAGATCGTTGAGTCCGAACAATTTCACTATAGCAAAATCACTGTTCAATTTTACTGTAGCACTAGCCTAGGGAAAGTATCATTCACAGTATGGTTACTGTTCATAGTGTGTGAATAATTCCCTTGCGGAAATTTCCGATGCCTCTGTTTGTATCCGGACCCCTGAGCTTGGTCTTTGTTTGTTGGTTTGTGACCTCATTTTGCCTATATAAGGTGAGGAGGGTGTATTGTGTTGGGCAGAGTCCCCTGAAGTAAAGTGTGTGCTTTGTGAAAAACCTCTCTATGGCTTTCTAAATTCCTCTTCTTTTCAAGCCTGGTAGGATCCTTCGAGAAATGCAGCTTAGATAGGTTAGAAACGCTTCCATCCTGGCATTTTTGAGTGTCTCTAGGCTCTAAACTAAATGGCTGAGTGGTTTTCTGCTAAAAGGCTGTCCCTGCAAGGCTTGAACTGGAGTTGTTCGCCCAATGTGGGATGCATACCTACAGGAAATTTGCTCTCATTCCTTGGTTCTAAGTCTAGGTACATTCATGGTATCAGAGCCATGGCTTTGTTTTTAGGATTATCCATTCCATGCGCTTAAATGTGTGTTGCTATAAAAGTGTTTGTACTTCTAAGGAGTGCCGGACACTTGGAGTGTCAAAACTTAGCACAGAGGGACACTTAAGTGCCAAAAGTTAGGAAAGTGACACTTAAGTGCCAAAATCGGAAGAAAATGGATTACTTAAGTGCCAATCCGGCAAAAATCCAACCAAAATGTTAACGCGGTGATTTTTTGACAAAATAAGTGCAAAATGACGTTGTTTTGCACATTGATGTGGCTAGAAAATGCCAAAACGACGTCATTTTATCTTTGACGTGGTAAATAATTAATATAAATATTAATTAAATTAAATTTTAAATTAAATTTATTTAAAACTTTTTAAAAATTAAAAAAAATTTAAAAATTATTTTAAAAAATGGGGAGAGGGAGGCGGGCGAGGCCGAGCCCTCACGCCCTTTGCCGGGAAAGGCTAGCAACGAAAGGGGGAGGGTCGACCAGGGTCGCCGGCCCTTAGTCGACCAACAGTGAGGGCTTGCGAGCCCTCGCCCTCATGGGCCCTCGCCACCTCCCCATTGTCGCCAAGAAGGGCCAGCAATGGTGAGGGAGCGTCGGTCAGGGTTGTTGGGCCCTGGCCAGGGGCCAGCGACCCCGGCTGACCGGCGGTGAGGGCCCGCGAGCCCTCGCCCAAATTTGGCAAGGGCTCGTGGGCCCTTACCACCGGTTGGTTAGGGGCTGGCGACCCCAATTGACCCTCCCCCCTCTGTTGCGGCCCTTCCTGTTGGCGGCGAGGTCTCAGCCCTCAGTTGCCTCCCTTCCCCCCCTCTTTTTTTTTTTTAATATTTGTATTTTTATTTTAAATGTTTCAAATAAATTTAGCATTTAATTTAATTTTTTTACTACGTCAGCACTAAAACAACGTTATTTTTGCATATTCTAACCACGTCAGGGTGCAAAACGACGCCGTTTTGCACTTATTTTGTCGGAAAATCACCACGTTAGCATTTTGGCCGGATTGGCAATGATCCATTTTGTTCCAATTTTAGCACTTAAGTGTCACTTTCCTAACTTTTGGCAATTAAGTATCCATCCGTGCCAAATTTTGGTTCTTGGGCTATACTTCTCCTTACTTTTAAGTTTTGTGGTCAATTAAATTCTAGCACAATATATTTCAGTTTGAATTTCCAAGTAAAAGTTTTCTGATGGGATATTTTCTGTCCCAAGTCACCATAAAACCTATTGCCTCTCATTAAAAGCTGAAGAAGGACTTATATTTTTCATTGTTGGAGCAATTCTGGCGGAACACATATATTGGACATAAATAGGACATGTTTTTTATTAAAACAAAGTGTCTATAATGAATTGAGAAATGAGTCACACTTCAACAGATCTTGCGCCCACACTTTCACATTACTCAATTCGATATCACAAATTAAATATTCTTGCTCAAAATAAAAGATATAGATTGTTATTCATACGCATAAAGCCAAAAACGCAACGCTCAAAACACCAAGGGGACTTATTATCTTTGTCAGATCGGCAAAGACGGGAAAGCAGCTTAAGAATGGGAGCAACTGGAGTTCCGGAGGAGAAGCGAGTTGCTGAACCCGAACGTGGACGACCCGACATCAAACTCCACCAGATTATCTTCCATCTGGTGACCTCCGATTGCCATCGCGCCCATCCCATATGTTCCTCCGTCCGAAAACCCCAGGCACATTACATCCTTGCTCACCCTCACCATCGCATTCGCCCCTTCTATCCTCCACTGCGCACCGCCCTGGAGCACTAGCACAATTGCCGGCACGTCCGGACCGGCCACCCCGCTCTTCACTGTCTTCGCGTCAAAGCAAGCCCCGAATGGTGCAACCGTCATCACCTGCTCGATCTTCCTGCTCTTCGCCTTCTTCGTGAATTCCTTCACAAGAGGCGTGAAGATCTCCGAGTGGAGGGACGTGAACGGATTAAGAGGATTGATGGTGGCCCCCCCAAAGCCGTCCTTGTCTATCTTGAGGACCGAGGAGTTGAAGGTGAGTGGAGCGGAGTCAACCTTGACGGCGGTTACATTAATGGTGTACCCATCGCCTTCGCTGGAGACGGGGGCGATGGTCCCCGGACTGATGAGGAGCTGAGTGCGGAGGAGTGATTTCGCGAGGTCTTGCTTAATTGGAGGCTTCGCGTATGGGCCGCCACCGACGTAAAGGTTACCGTGGCCGGATCTGGAGGAGGAAGGGAGGCAGAGAGCGAATTTGTGGGGCAGGTTGAGTTGCTTGGGGAGCTTGGTGGCGAGCGAGCTCGGGTTTCTCGCTAGCGCAACCATGCCTTTGGCTGATTCCGGCAGATTCTCCGCCCAGTACGATTCCGCACAAGTGAAGGGAAATTGTTGCTGGAATTAAGAGAGAGAGAGAGAGAGAGAGAGAGGAAGAATTAGTAAAAAGATAATTATCTCCGTTCGGCAAGATTTCTCCCAATTATCTCATTTTTTGAAGTGTCACAGTTAATGCACGATGACATGAAATAGTCCGCTTGTCTATATGAATCAACACCTTTTATCTCGATTTGATGATTCTATCACCTCAACTGTTAAATATTAATTATAAGTTCAATCTAGTTAGCACGAATCAATACAAATTGCAAATCCTGTTATCACACACCGGACAAATTATTAGTTCTATTGGCACAATGAGTTCGGACCAAGTAGTAACAACTTTCGGGCCCTCTAATTTCTGTATTGTGTTAAACCTTTTTCTTGTGTTAGACACAAGGTGAAAAGCGGTTGTGTTTCTATTGAATCATGGGATGCAAAAGTCAGAATTTTGGCATCACAGGATGCAAAGTGTAGGTGAGGGAAAATTCCGGGGTGGATTTGTAATTTTTGCCTTCGTTTGGGAAATATAACCTTATTGAAAGTTCTCCTTTAGAAAATATAACCAAGACACACCTGAGCTATAAGTGGCGACTAGACATGCCCCTCATTTGCAGAAATAAGATCAGTCAAAATGCCAAAAAAGTAAGTATGAATGCGATAGATTTTTATATAAAATTATCTATTGCGTTTAGGGTTCGGCCAACACCTCGAAAAGACAAAGTAAACGAAAGAAGATATTCGACTTACGAATTTACTCTTGGACGTGTGCTTGTTCCTTTTCCGGGAGTGCAAGACCAGGACGTCCTCGCCAAGTCCGATGGACGTCATCATGTCCGAGAAAAATTTCACCAAGATGACACCGCAAGTGCCGTTGGTGCAGGTGGTCCCACCGGGGCCATAGGAGCAGTCGACACAGCCACCGGCGCCAGTTACGTCACACCTAGAGGAGTTGCGAGGGATGTGGCGGAAGGAGGAGGACTTGTAGGCGCTGCAGTCGAGCCACGTGAACTGGCCTGCGAGGTCGAGGACCGCGTTCATGGCGGCAGGGGGAGTCCCCAGCTGGAGGGTGGCATAGTAATGGTTGGTGGAGTTATCTTTCTTGACAGGGAATACGAGTGGGGCGGGTTTGGCCGTGGCCATGGCCAAGGAGATGGCAGAAGCAAAGATGAAGCCGAAGAGGGGAATGAAAGGAGGGGATGCCATTGTTGGAGAGGTGACTGGGAAGAGGAGCGAGAGGGATTTGAGTTTATATAAACTCAGCTAGAAAAGAAAAATGCAAAATATCTAGACAATTTATATTTAAAATAGATATAATCGGACTTGATTGAATTTAGTTAAGACGTGTTAACCTCTCTCCTTGCTAAGGCAACGTGGGTCGATAGATAAGGACGAGGATCAACCCATCGGTTTAAGAATCCAAAAGCGTGAGCTGTTGCGCAGAACATCGGTGGACCATGCGCAATACAAAAGCTGAGTAAAAGAGGCACAAGTTCTCTCTTTCCAATTCAAATATAGAATAGAACACGTGGTCCACCGATTAAACTAATGCAACTTGTTATCAGACAAGGTATTTTCAGACATAAGTAGTCTGCATGAGGTTTTGGTCCCACGTTAATTCGCTAACTTCCAAAGCATCGGCAGTTCGATCGAGTAATGAAGAAATTATTCTAATGCCCACCCAGCGTACGGATCGATGTTCGTTTAATGTGAAAACGAAACGAAACGAAATCCAGATCTCAAAGTCACAGCAGACTGCAAGCCTTTAGAATGGGACTGAGTAATGGATCCCATCCGTGCCGATCTTGCCCATCTGTTCCACCAAGTCAGACCATTGAGCTAGGGTTTGCAACGCTTTCAATCTCAACGTTCATGGCGTTGGGGAGAGTCTCAAGCTGAGGGTGCTGTAGTACTGGTTGGTGGAGGGATCTTTCTTGACAGGGAATAGGAGCGACGTGGGTTTGGCTGTGGCCGTGGCCGAGGAGAGAGAGGAGGCTAAGACGGAGCCGAAGAGGAAGCGGGAATGAAAGGACGATTAATTTCAATGAATTAGGTCTATTCTAATGTTGAAACTCCACCACCTCGACTGTTGTACAATACCAAACTATATGGATGCCTTATTATCAGCTTAAATAGAAAAGGCAAATTATCTGGGCACATAAAATATGGCGATGTGATAAGCAAAAGTCAATTATAATATATGACATCCGTGTGTATTTCTCTCACAAGACGTCCAAGATAAATCTTGTTTTTGCTTTGAAACTTGACAGGTTTTTCATTTGATGGGTCAAGTTAAGCCCGTCCATCCATGTTGACCAAAACTCGATCTGTAAGTGAAGAACCCATAAGAAAATGTAGTTACTATTGTATAAATAAATAAATAAATAAAAAGGAGGAGATTTTGACACCTAAATTTTGATTAGATTATTAATTAGGCCTTAATTTCTTTTATTTTTCCTTTTTCAGATAACAAATAATAAATAACAAAAACAACAAAAAAAATCAATAAAAACAAACAAAAAAGCAAAAACAGCCAGCCCCCTTTTCTTTCCCTTTTTTCCCCTCCGCACGGGCCCAAGCCCAACCTTTCTTTTCCCAGATCCAGCCCAGCCTCCTTCTTCCTTCTTCTTCCTTCTTCTTCCTTCTTCTTCTTCCTCGCTCCTTCCTTCTCCACCTCTGTAGTTCATGCGCAGCAACAACGACGTGCTCAAAGACAACCTATGGCCGAGGAGGGTAGGCCGATGTCAGCCGAAAGAGACAGATTTCAGGCGCCATTATTGGCTGCCTTCAATTTTGAGCATGCCTTGTTGGAGGAGCTCGGATGGGACGCTGGTTCAGCCGTGGGGGTCCGGTCGGCAAGCCAAAGACTGGTGGCCGAGCCCCTCCATCGATCGGACCTCTTCGCCTATAAATAGCAAAGCACCTTCGTCGTCGAAGGACGCACTAGCCAGCAAGCTCAGAGGAGTCCTTGAGAGACTTCAGAGAGCTCAAAGAGTGAGCAAGGCAGAAATCAAGTCGCGAACTCAAACCACCTCTCCTCGAGAGACTTCGGGGGAGGCCGGTGGTGAGCGAGCCCGAGAGGGAGAGAGCACAAGCGAAGAGCAATCGAAAGCAGGTGAGCATCGCAAGCTTCCTTGGAGAGATTTCAGGGGAGGCCTGAGCACTTGCAAGCCCAGATCTGAGGGAGAGGGAAGAGATCAGAACTAGAGGAGAGGAGCTGAAGAGAGGAGGTTTTGAAGGACTAAATCTAAGAAACCGAGGGCCCGCCGTCACTGCCTCGTCGCGACCGTCGTTGCCCCGTCACGTCTGTTGCTCTGGGCAGTCGCCTCCATCGCCAGTGATGCCGTCCCTAAGACGAATATCTGTTGTCTATCACCATCATAGCAGCTGACCCCGTCCCGCCATTGTTCGTCGCCGCACCACGCCTTCTTTCTAGACATGTAACAACGGGTCTTGCTCACGCTGTCATCGTCGAAACCCTAGCCATCATCCATCTGTGCCGCAGCTCGCCGAGCCACTATCGGGCGACGTCACAGCTTCCCCCTCTCGGCGCCACGAATCGTCAAGCTCTAGGGTTCCCGTGAAGCTGGGTCGTCGAGTCGGGTCGGGCCGGGTCATTTTCAAACAGCGGGCTGCTAGGCCACGATTAAAAGAAAAAAAAAATGAGTCGAGCCTGCGTTGCAAGCCCGTCTGTGTTCTAGGTAAATGGCCCGGGCGGGGATCGACCCAATTCGTTTTTTATATTATTATAATATAAAAAAAATATTTAAAAAAATCAAAAAAATAATTGATTTTCCATAAAAAAAAATATCCCATATTTTCCATAAAAAGCTAAAAAATATTTATATTTTCCAAAAATACCAAAAATTTAAAAAAAAATCCCTTTTATGTCTAAAAAAAGAGAAAAAGACCCCAAAAAAAATGTTTTTCCTTCACAAAAGCATGGAAAATCCCTTAAAAATCCAAAAAGTCTTAGGGTTTAAACAAGATTAGGTATTGAAAGGGCATTAGTAATTAACAAGTGTAATTAAGTCCCCAATTCTAATTTCTCTGGTTGCGCAGGAGCAAAGTATTTTTCCCAATACTTCGCTTGGGTTTCTAATCAACCCACCTTAAACCGATTAGTGGTAACTCCGTTTTAAAATTAACTTACAGGTTAAAAACTTGGACTCTTAAGTAGTGAATTGGTGGACTTGGGAAAGTCCAGGCTAAGCTTAATAAACTTAGCTGAACCATTAGCCTCCGCGGGCACTCGCTCTGATCAGGCACCGAAAAAGAAAAAAGAAAAAAGAGGTCGTGACAGGAAAATGTTGGTTAATAGAAAGTGAAAAACACATAACGTATTTCCCTCTCTCCCTAGACAACAATGTTTACTCTCGTAACGAACGGAATTCTAGGGCCTCAATTCATTCTTCCCAAACTACAACGGTATTTATCTGTGGCAAATAAGTTATGTCCGTCTCTGTGATATATCTTTCAATAGATATTACATGTTCTTCCCAGGCACATTTTCCGCATTCGTTTTCGATATTCGATTGTTCGAGTATTGATTCAGTTTTCAGAAATCTATTTTCGACAAAACTTAATTAGTCCAGTCTGTTATAATGATACGCAAAAATCCAACGGGTTGCTCAAGCTAGGGTTTCTACCACCGTGCTTGCAGAGTTTCTCAGACAGCAGGGACCTCATCTGATTCAAAAGACTAGGTTCTGTATGTCTACATGAAACAGGTATTTCAGAATATCTGCAGCACAACCATTAAAATTGGAATAGATTAAGACTTTACTAAGGTATTTCCCTGCCAAAGCAACGTGGACTGATGGATTAGAACAGGATAAACCCTAGGGTTTCGGAAGGGCCGTCAGAAGCCGGGAGCTTTGGAGCACAGACACCTGAATTGCTGTCATTCCCCACTAAACGTAATTAATTAAACTCTACGAAGATCCTCTCTCTGCAATCAAGGTCTAAAGCATGTTGCTCGACGTTTAAATTAATGGAACATTTCCAGACATTATTACCTGCGTGGGACTTGGGGCGCGCGTGGATCCTCTATCTTCCAAAGCAGTCGCAGTTCGATTCCAACTCACTAACAGATCGATGTTCATTTGATGTTAGAATCGAAACAAATCGGAACTTTAAAATAACATCAAGTCTGCAGATCTTGTCCCATGTGTTCCAACATGTTAGACCAATGAGCTAGGTCGCAACGTTTTCAACGGTCAATCTCCAAAATATTGGCGTAATTAATTTCTTAGCTAGGAGACGAATTAGAGAGAATAGACAATAATTAGGTACGGTACAATATTAAGATCAACTGGGGTATTCAGATCAGGTGCAGGAGGTTTATTAATTTCATACGCAAATGAAAAAAAAAAAAAAACGATGGCGTTGTGGAGCTAACACAAACATTCACCATTTTTCCCTCCGAACATTCTTTCCTCCCCTTCTTTAAACACAATAGATCTCCATGATATCATTGATGTAGATAAAAGAGGATGTCTACACGCTTCAAATTAAACTCCAATCTTGTGCGTGACAAAATGTAAGTGGACATTAAAGGCACTAGGAAAAAAAATTGGAGATATCTATTGAAATCACAAGATGATTTGGAGATGCTAAACTTAAGAGATAACATTTCTTATTGTTGGAGAAATCTTCATGAAGTGTTTTGAAGCTGATAAATCGTTTCCATCAGTCTAGTCTTAAGGTTTGTAGACTCTGCTATTTAAAGTCTGAAGACCTCCGGACAGCCAGACTCAAGACTCAAAGTCTATCCTCATTGACAGTTTCTAATCTGTTAAAGAAAGGCTATCCAGAATTGGATGTTTCATTAAGGATATGACCTTATCGACTGGAGAAGATCTCTTGGCTGGATATGACATGATGGAATCCTTTATTTGATCATGATTGACTCAAAGATTAAGGATCCAATGATTGGCAAAATATTCTTGGAATATTCTACTTATGGAAACTAAGATCCTGATTGTATGGGCGAACAGGATTGATGGGCTATCGACATGTTTCTTTAATAGCTTGAATGATCTTCATAATTGATTCCGTCCAACGGGTAGATTAAAGGAATTCCTTTGGTAAGTGCCAACGGGTATGATGGCATGAAAGAGTATATAAGGAAGACATTCTAAGTTGTTCGAGGTGTGCGCGATAAAAGAATTCCAAAGTCTGAAACTCCTCGTTGTTTAGTCAATTCCTTTGGGCAAAATCTTGTACGCAAAAGAGAGTCTATATTTTTTAGAAACCTTGAGGAAGTGTGGTAGAACATCTACACTGTGGAATCAAGGAAAAGCTGTGCCGTAACTTCTCTTTTGTTCATAGTGAAATCCAGCCGGTGGGCTGTCAATGCGGAAGAGTGGACGTAGGCTTGGAATAAGCCAAACCACTATAAACCTTGTGTTCAATTTTCTCTTCCCTACTCTTTACTTTACTTTGATCGTACTTCATTTTGTTAATCAAAAGAGAACTCAATTTCTATCGTTTGCCTAGAATCGCTTCCGTATCTCGAGAAATTATTTTTGCACCTATTCACCCCGCTCTAGGTGCTTATACTAGCTATCTCAATTGGTATCAGAGCTCGTGTACTCACTTTGTTTGAAATGTTTTACTTCAGAGTTAAAGATCCATAGCTAGTATGTTGGCTCTAGGGCTGGTAGAAGGGCAAAGCAATACCAGACCGCATTACTTTGATGGAAATGATTACAACATATGGAAAAACAATATGAAGGCGTTCCTAAGATCAAATGATCCTCTGGAATGGGACGTTGTAGAAAAAGGAATCATTCCTAAAGCTACACCTGTCTCAGAAAGAGGAAAAGATACTGTTGAGTCTAGCGAAATGACTCAGGAAGAGATAATCAAGAGACAAGCTCTTGATGCAAAAGCAATTTATTATTTATATTGTGCTTTATCACCTACTGAATATAACAAAATATCTTCTTGTGTTACAGCTAAAGAAGTCTGGGATAGATTACATATTACCTATGAAGGAATCGATCGAGTGAAAAAGACTAGAATCAACATTCTTCTCGATCAATATGAAGCCTTCAAAATGAAATCAAGAGAATCTATAACTAATATATTTAGTCATTTTACAGAAATCGTGAATGGTCTTGAAAATCAAGGTCAACCAATTTCTGATCCCATGAAAGTAAACAAGCTACTGCGTGGACTCTCCAAGGATTGGAATCACATAAAGACCTCAATCAGAGAGAACCAAAGAATCATGCCACTATCTGTTGATGAGTTGGTTGAGACTCTTCAGTCTTATGAAGTGGAACGAATCAATGAAGAAGAAGATCCTAAAGGTAAGAAATCCATTGCATTAAAATCTAATGATGATTATGATGTTACAGATTCTGAAGACGATATGGATGATGAGGAGCTTGCTCTCATGATAAGAGATTCAGAAAGCTGAACAGAAAAGGACGAAAATTCAATTCAAAAAAATAAAGTTTTCAAAAGCAATAGACTAAGTCTGCTAAAGATGATGATTCAAATAAAGATGTAGTCTGCTTTGAATGTAAGAAAAAGGGACACATCAGACCCAACTGTCCTCTTTTGAGGAAGAAGAAAGGAAAAACTGAAAAACTGAAAAGTATCAAATGGCTCTCAAAGCAAAAACTTGAAATGATACAGAGTGTGAAGAAAGTGATGATGATTATACCAACATATGTCTAATGGCACAATCGGATTCAGATTCAAACTCCGAGACGGAATCAGATTCGAACAGTGAATTTGAGGTAAGTAACTTCAAAATCCCTCTTAAAGTTTCTAAATACATTGAAGAGTTGTGTTTTAATCTTAAAACTTCTCTTAAAAAGATTTCTGAACTCAAAAAGCAAAATTCTGCTCTAAAACAATAGGAAAATGTTTTGAAAGAAAATGTGAAATGTTTAGACACGAATGTTTCTTCTCTTAGAGAAAGTGAATATAATCTTTCAAAAGAAAATGCGTTCTTAAAAAAGAATATCTCAAACATTTCTAAAAGATTTTCTATAGGCTCTGAGAAACTGGAAAAAATTCTTTCTGTTCAAAGACCTTATTTCAATAAATCTGGTTTGGGAATGACTGCTGAAACTATTCCTTTAATTGATTTTTCAAAAGTGAAAGAAAGAAAGAATTAAGCAAAGACCCACAAGAGATGCCTACAAAAATCATTTTAAAAGAATATTTGTAAAACCAGTAGGTCGCAATGCTCTCAGATGTTCAAAGTGTAATAGTGCAGATCATTTTGTAAAAGAATGTCCTATGGTTTAGAAACCTGTCAATAAAGTTTGGGCAAAAATCGCATATCATACTAACACCAATAGACCCAAGAAAATTTGGGTACCAAAGAAAGTTTGAGTTTCTTCTTCAAATGCAGGTCACTATCAAGAAAAAGGTAAAATGGTATCTAGATAGTGGATGCTCAAGACATATGACAGGAGATTCAAATTGCTTCATAAAGTTTGTTCAAGTGAATAGTGGAAAAGTCTCATTTGGAGAAAACAACAAATGAAAAATTGTGGGATTTGGAACTGTAAAGATTGGAAACCTCACAATAAGCAATGTTTCTTTAGTTGAAGGACTCAACTATAATCTGCTCAGTGTCAGTTAGCTGTGTGATACCGGTTTCAAAATCTACTTTCAATAGGGTATTTGTTCAGAAACCAATAAAGACTCTACTTAGTCACTTATGGATCGAAGACATGGAAATATCTACCTCTTGGACGTGAAACCAGATGAATCGCAATGTCTAATCTCAATCCAAGACGAAGCAAGCTTATGGCACAGAAAGCTTGGGCACATTAACATGAAGCAGATAGCCAAAATCTCGGCAAAGAAGCTTGTTTGTGGTCTACCTAATTTATCATACCAAAAGTCTGATCTATGTACACCATGTATATTGGGAAAGCAGGTAAGAAATTCCTTTAAACTAATAAATCAAGTTTCCACTAACCGTGTACTGTAGCTTTTGCATATGGATCTCTTTGGACCAACCAAAACACAGAGTATTTGAGGTAAGAAATATTGCCTAATAATTGTGGATGACTACTCACGATTTACTTGGGTATATTTCTTGGCAAGTAAGTCTGAAACTTTCTCTTACTTTGAAAAATTTGCTAAGAAGGTTCAAAATGAAAAATGATATGTTATTTTAAGTATAAAAATAGACCATGGAGGTGAATTTGAAAATCAAGATTTTACAAAATTTTGTGATGAATCTGGCTTTTGGCACTTGTTCTCCTCTCTATATACTCCAGAGCAAAACGGAGTTGTGGAAATGAATAATAGATCTCTTCAAGAAATGGCTAGAACTCTTTCAATTGAAAGCAACATCTCTTCACGATTTTGGGCTGAAGCAGTTTCAATATCATGTTATATTATCAATAGAATTTTTTTAAGGCCTATTCTAGAAAAGACCCCCTATGAACTATTCAAAGAAAAGAAGCCTATTATTTCATATTTTCATGTATTCGGATGCAAATGTTTTATACTGAAAAATGCAAATGATCGAGTTGGTAAGTTTGAAGAAAAGTCAGATGAAGCATCTTCCTTGGATATTCAACCACAAGCAAAGCGTACAGAGTCTATAACAAGAAGACTCAAACTGTGGAAGAATCAATGAATGTCAAATTTCAGGATTCTATGCAAAATGAATCTATTCAAACTCATCTTGAAGAACCTGAATCAGCTCCAGATCCTACAAAGTCTAAATTGCAAGAAGCAGCTCAGACTTTGAAGGACCAGCAACAAGTAACTATTGAAGATTCAAATGAAGGAAGTGATCACCAACCTGACATATCAAGCAGCAACTGGAAGCATAAGTCCAGCCATCCCAAAGATCTTATTATTGGCGATTCGCACAAGATCCAATAGGCGCGAAGAGTCTAGTGCTGTGGCTCTTATTTATGAAATAGAACCCAAAAGCATAGATTAAGCTTTATCCAATGAAAGCTGGATTGAAGTTATGCAAGAAGAACTCAGACAATTCAGAATTAATGATGTCTGGGAGTTGACTCCTAAGCCAAAAGGTAAATCAATTGTTGGAGCTAAATGGGTTTTCAGAAACAAGATGGACGAGAAAGGAAAAGTCATAAGAAACAAGGCAAGACTCGTGGCCAAGGGATACACGCAAGAAGAAGGGATAGACTATGACGAGACTTACGCACTGGTAGCAAGGTTAGAAGCAATTCGTTTATTACTTGCATTTGCTTCTCATAAAAATTTCAAGTTATTTCAAATGGATGTCAAAAGTGCCTTCCTAAATGGATTCATTCATGAGGAAGTTTATGTGGAACAACCACCTGGGTTTGAAGACCCAAGGAAACTAGACTCAGTATTCAGACTCAAAAATGCCTTATATGGCTTAAAACAAGCACCTCGAGCTTGGTACAACAAACTGAGTAAGTTTTTAATTCAAAATGGTTTTGTTAAAGGTAAAGTAGACACTATTCTTTTTATTAAAAGAGAAAGTAAGAGTTTTCTACTTGTTCAAATATATGTCGATGATTTTATTTTTGGATCATCTAATGAAAGTCTGTGCAAGAAATTTTCTAAGACTATGCAGGATGAATTTGAAATGAGCATGATGGGTGAGTTAACCTCCTTTCTCGGGCTTCAAGTAAAACAACTGAAGGAAGGAACTTTTCTTCATCAAGAAAAGTATGCAAATGATCTTATCAAAAAGTTTGGACTGAACAATTGCAAAAATGTTGATATACCAATGTCAAGTTCCTTGAAGATAGACAAAGATGAAGGAGGAAAGAAAGTTGACCAAAAGTTATACAGAAGTATCATCGGTTCACTTCTTTATCTTACTACTTCTAGACTTGACATTTTGTTTAGTGTTTGCATTTGTGCCAGATTTCAAGCAAACCCTAAAGAATCCCATTTAAGTACTGCAAAGCGTATTATCAAATACATTGCCTCAACTTCAAGCATCGGCATTTGGTATCCTAAAAGAGGAGACTTTACTCTTCTTGGATACTCAGACACAGACTTAACCAGATGCAGAGTTGATAGAAAGAGCACCTCGGGTACCTGTCAACTACTTGGAGGTAGGTTAGTGTCTTGGTTTTCAAGGAAGCAGAGTACAGTAACTCTCTCTACAGCAGAAGCAGAGTATGTAGCTCTCGGAAGTTGTTGTTCACAAATTCTGTGGATAACATAACAGTTAAGAGACTTTGGAATTGAAGATTCATGCACGGAGATTAATTGCGACAACACCAGTGCAAATAATCTTACCAAAAATCCAATTCTTCACTCAAGAGCAAAGCATATAGAGATTCGACATCACTTCATTAGAGACCATGTTCAAAATGGAAAAGTTTCAATTCAGTTTGTTGATTCAAAGAACCAACTGGCGGATATATTCACAAAGCCTTTGGACAAAAATCAATTTGAAACCATCCGTTCCAGACTCAACATTTTGAGGTATGAGGAAATCAAACTTTAGAGACTCTCAGACTCAGACAAACAAGACCTTAACTATAAGTTGTTCCATCTCTCAAATCTCATCTTGAAAAGGTACGATCATCAACTGTGTTTTATTATTGATATCTTTAATCGACGTAATTATTGCAACGTTTCCTTTTCGAAAAATGAGTTATTTTGAAAAGACTACTTTCTCGAAAAAGACAGTTATTGTTTTTAAAATGGATCTTTTCACTTTCCATTACGACGTTTAGCATCCCCTCGTTTCGACCGAGTTATATACAGTCGGTTTCTCTTCATTTAAAAACTCCAAAACCCTAAAAAGCACAGATCTTCCATTCCTGTTCTCTTCTCTTGTTTAATCTTCGAAAAAGTTGTCATCTTTCTTGGGAAAGTCAAGCAAGGAATTTTTCAAAGAGTAAGAAAGATGTCGTCTTCAAGAAAGTCTTCAAGGATCGCAAGCAAGGGACTACGATGAATGAGTGAGGGGCCTACTCATTTCAATCTCACCGAGGAAGAAGTGTCTCCAAATCAACAGCAGAGCCCACAACATTCTCAGCAGCGTCATTCTCCTCCATCTAGTCCTCAAGGTATTGATCATCAATGAGAGGAAGAAATCATTGAAGACGCAGATTCTGTAAGAGTTCAAAGGCTCTCTTTTATTTATAAGTTGTATCGTGCTTTAAAAGGGTTTGGTACTCCATTGAACTATGTCGATGATTTTCTTAAGGACAAATAATATGGAAATGAATATATCTTTTTGCGAAAAATGGAAAATTTGGGAATTGCTCGTAAAGGGGTAGCAGAAGAAACCCTTGCGAATATCCCAAGTGATCCTCGTGATTGGGGACTTAATCCGATAGATGGGAATGATGATGACAAATTGTACAGCCAATTTCAACCGAGAATGGGTGTTGCGGCGGAAAATCGAGGAAAAATGGGAGAGTTGTTTAGATCAAAGGAACAGAAGGATCTATACTCAAAATTACTGAAGCGTGGGGTGATAAACTCTAGGAGTGCGGATTTTGATTTCCTTGATGCTATAAATGTCAACTTAAGAGAAAAGTTTAGTTTTCTTCAACTTGAGTAGTTCTGTTCTGACACCACAGAAGCTCATGCTAAATTAACTGTTTATTTCTATTCGAATCTTAGTTTCCTAGATGCGAATAGATTCCCTTTCAGTGTCAAAGATCAAGACTTTGTAGTGGATATGGATATGCTGGTAGATGTGTTAGGGGTTAAGAGAGGAAGATATCAACCGATCAAAGTTTCTATTGCTCGTGCTACATTGGAACTTGTTAAAGACAGGAGAACAGAGGAAAAGATTTCCTACTTAATGATGAGTGCGTTCAACATTTTGCTTCACAAGATTGTGATCAATTGCCTCAGATCGAAATCAACTTCCAAGACTGATGTTTCAAGTTCAGAAGCAAAACTGATGTATGCCATCATCACTGGGAAAAAGTTTTCTCTTCCTCACACTGTTATGTTCCACATGTATAGAGTAGTGGTGAAGGACAGAGGTCAACTTCCTTATCTAGGTCTTATGACGAAGTTATTCAGACATCTGAATATTCAGCCTCCGCAAATTCTTTATGCTCGATCGTGCCATCATATGGTGGTAGGACTAAAAATGGTGACTAAAATGCGTCTAAAGGAACTAAGCAAGGCGTTGGAGAAATTTAAGGAGAAGACTCCAGTCAAAACTCATCAAATCTCTTCTTCATCAAAAATGAAAGGGAAGGAGCCCTTGGTTGCTCTATCCAAGAAAAGAAGAGCTCTCATCGTTGAAGATGAAGATGATGAGGAAAACATCACCATTTCTGCAATGGCTTTGAAGAATCTGAGTCGTTCTGTTCCAAAGAAAGAATCAGATTAGAGGACGAAAGAAGCATAGGAGAAAGAAGCGGAAGAGAAGGAAGAAGAAGAAGAAAGAGATGCTGAGAAGGAAAGAGTTGAGAAAGAAGAAGAAGAGAAAAGAGATCAAGAAGAAGGAGAACCTGAGGGACACTCTTCTCCACCTGAAGGCATGAAAACAGGGGGAGATCATGAGAAAAGATGAATGACCTCATATCCTGCTACCAGTGAGGGAGTCAGTCACTCTCTAGCAGATCCAGAGGAAATTTATGCCTCTCAATTTCCTAAGGAAGGACATGATGTTTCATCTCCAAATCTGCGTGATTATGCTGATCTGCCATCGTCTGCCTTTACTCCATCAGATCGGGCTGAAGCCAGTACGCAGACCGATAATTCAGTAGATTTTCACAGAATTATGGATATTCTCTTAGAAATGCGAGGTTAGATATATGATTTGGGATGCGAAGTTCAGAATTTGCAAAATGCAGGTCAAGCTTCTTCGGGTTCATTGAATGATAAGATCCAAGCCCTTTCTCTTCAGATTCAGGCTAATGCTAAGGGTGAGAATGTTGCACAACTAAAGGAAGACTTGAAAAGGCTGGAATGCATCATTCAGTCAATGGGAGATTTCCAGCTTGTCCGAGTTCCCAAGCATTCTTGACTCTATTCCATTTTCATCTCAACCTTTTTTATGCTGACAAAAAAGGGGAGAGATGCAAGATTTGAAACCTTGTTTTTTAATCGTTTGGTTTGTTTGACTTAGATTGTTTTGATGATTGACTTTATTTTTTTCTGGATGTGTGGACTGAATTTGGATTTGGACTTGACTGCTTATATTAACTACTATTGATATCTTATGGATGGCTTTATCGCATACTAGACTAATCTATTTTTTGTGGTTGCAGATTCTAGAGTTATAGTTTATTAAGTCATTTATCTTTATAAGATATCCATATTTGTTGAGTAATGTTTTGCAGGCCAAAGATATCCAAATCTGCAAGAAAGTTTTGTCACCATCAAAAAGGGGGAGATTGTTGGAGAAATCTTCATGAAGTGTTTTGAAGCTGACAAATCGTTTCCATCAGTCTAGTCTGAAGGTTTGCAAACTCTGCTATTTAAAGTCTGAAGACCTCCGGACAGCTAGACTCAAGACTCAAAGTCTATCCTCATTGACAGTTTCTAATCCGTTGAAGAAAGGCTATCCAGAACTGGATGTTTCATTAAGGATATGACCTTATCGACTGGAAAAGATCTCTTGGCTGGATATGACATGACGGAATCCTTTATTTGATCATGATTGACTCGAAGATTAAGGATCCGATGATTGGCAAAATATTCTTGGAATGTTCTACTTATGGAAACCGAGATCCTGATTGTATGGGCAAACATGATTGATAAGCTATCGACATGTTCCTTTAATAGCTTGAATGATCTTCCTAATTGATTCCGTCCAACGGGTAAATTGGAGGAATTCCTTTGGTAAGTGCCAACGGGTATAATGGCATGGAGGAGTATATAAGGAAGACGTTCTAAGTTGTTCAAGGTGTGCGCAATAGAAGAATTCCAAAGTCTGAAGCTCCTTGTTGTTTAGTCAATTCCTTTGAGCGAAATCTTGTACGCAAAAGAGAGTCTATATTTTTTAGAAACCTTGAGGAAGTGTACACTGTGGAATCAAGGAAAAGTTGTGCTGTAACTTCTCTTTTGTTCATAGTGAAATCCAGTTGGTGGGCTGTCAGTGCGGAAGATTGGACGTAGGCTTAGAATAAGTCGAACCACTATAAACATTGTATTCAATTTTCCCTTCCCTACTATTTACTTTGCTTTGATCGTACTTCATTTTGTTAATCAAAGAAGAACTCCCTTTCTATCGTCTGCCTAGAATCGCTTCCGTATCTCGAGAAATTATTTTTGCACCTATTCACCCCCTCTAGGTGCTTATACTAGCTATCTCAATTATGAGGATCTTAGGCATCAGAATTTGAGACCAAAAGACCTTATATTCAAAATAAGGATTCGGCCGAATGCTAATCGCATTTGCTAAGTGATGTTCTGAATGCAGGTGTCCCCTAAGCTTGGTTTATGTGTTTTAGTATCCTTCCAAAATTCATTATAACATAGAGTTTTAAGGGCGCTATCACCTAATCATGAGTGAAAATACACAAAACGAAACAGTTTCAACTCCATTTGTAGATGTCCCAGTTTCCTTAACTCCTTCCAATTCATTTGGTAAATATGAAACCTCCAAGATCGACTATTTTTATGAGATAACTTACCTCAATGAAGCTGAGAAAATCTACCCACCTTCTCTTCCCCTCGTGAATTTTTATTCTGCTTTTGCTAGACATACATCTTCCTTTTCTCCCATCCGCTTTATTAGAAAGTTATTCTGTCACGCTCCAAAAGAGGCGAAGGAATATATAATCTACCCAATTCAACCAACATCCTATTCTTGCTATCTAGCAAGAACAATTTACTGCTCTTCAAATCCTTCCCGAATTCCTTTGACAATGGATTCGGCAAGGATACACTTATCTATATTATGGTGCAATTTGTCTTGCTTTATCATTCCATGGTCAAAAAGGTCTTTTTGTAGTTGCCTGTATGGCTCTTCTAGATACAAAGTATCTTGACCACCGACATGCCTGTCTCAGGACAATTGAGACTACCTAGAATGCTAGAACAGTGTTTGTCACCCTGTTTCCAAACTTCAATATGGCACTTTTTGACACCCGACTTTTTACTACCGTAAAAATGTAAACCCAAATTATTGGATCTTCCTAAATGGAAAATTTTGTTATTGCTACCTTACACTATCAAATGGTGTATATGGCTCAAAACAATGCAATATATCTTTTTCTCTCAACATTAGAAGCCATAATGACCCTTTGTGGATAATAACCATAAAATATCTTGTGTCAATGTTTCCAAACAAATTTCCAGAGATGAATAGGTTAAACTTCTCCTAGAAACCTGAGAAACCAACTAAAAAAAAATTCCACGCGGATGTTTATCGGGATGTGGCTAATAGCATGAACTTTGTACAGCCTCTAGCCGACTTAGCCTAGGAGAAGCCTATTAATAGATTGCAAAGTTGATGAGCAGAAAAATACTAAAGATGGTCCATAAAGTGATCTCTAGTGGTGTTAAGGTTAGGAGATTCTTGTTGAATACACTTGGTAGGACGAGCTACCTGGTGAATAGATCCCTAACAACTACAATTGGATGTCAGACTCCTAAAGAAGTGTAGTCAGATAACATTGCTAATTATTCAGTTCTTAGAATACGTGGTTGCCTGTGTTGTGTTTGAGTGAGTGATGGTAAGCTCGATGAGAATGTAAGAAAGTAGATATTCCTAAGTTATGCTCAAGGTGATCACTACGGTTGTGATGCTCGAAATTAAATTCATCTGTTATTAGTAGAGATATTACATTTGACATATCTTTAGTACTTTTTTGTGGGAGTTTTATTGGCAATATTTATATGAATTTGAATGATGTTCAACTTAAGGTGGAGTTACAATTGGAAACTCCTAAGGTAGCATGTATTAGTGGAGTAATTGACGCAGATAATGCTTGTAGTAAGGTCAAGTCTGTAAAGCAAACGGTTATTGTAATTACTAAATTTAATAACATACATACCTAATTTTCTAACATATATGAATAAAATAGTGGTTTTGTCTATGGTTGAAAAGTTGTGTAGGAAAATCCTTGTGTGTGGTAATTGAGCCAATTAGAGTGTGTTTGGTAACATTTATGTTCTCGGGAATGATTTTAAAAAAAAAAAATTCTATTTGTTTTCCTTAGAATAGTTTCTAAATAAAAAATGTATTTTGTAACTGTGTCACGTCCCAACCCTCCGAGCACGTGCCCATTCTTGCTTGATCGATATAATAGCGATGTCCCAAGACGTATTGCAAACCCATTCATTTTAATATGCATGCGGAATCATATAAATAATCCCCAAACAATAAAACAATAGAATATGAAAGTAAGTCATAAATTTTTTTCGAAACAAAACCAACCTTTTATAAACACATAGGTTTATTTACACATCAGGTCGTTTACAAAAATATCGGTTTAATAAAAAAGGAATTGTCCTATGACTAGCGAGTTAGACAGGTTTGCCGATTATGTTTCATTCACTTCCCCAAACTTCAGAACTTCTAGTCCTTCATTAACACCATCTAAAGACTTGAAAATGGTTATACAATAACTAGTAAGACAATATCTCAGCGAGTTCTACTCGCTAAGACCCGATTATGAAAAAAATATGCCTTAGGCGCTGCCTAAGCACAACCATGAGTCAGAGGGTTTACCTTGGCATCAGTTCCTTCCTGCAAGTCAATTCAAATAAGAAATACTGAAAATCACATCATCCAATCAAACAGATTGAACCATTGATCAATCGACTCAGTCGATTACATGTTATCAAGACCACTCCCCGGTCATTTCAATTATTCAATCTCAAATCTTACTCATGGCTCAATGAGTATAGTCTACCAAATTCTTGGCTATAAATCATGGTCCCAAAGACACAACCTATCTTTAGGTGGTAATCACGACCTAATGCGTGCAATCTTTAATAGGTGGTGAATCATAGCCCTATTAGGCACGATCTCTATCAGGTGACAGACCACGACCCAAAAGAGCACAACCTCTATTGGGTGGTAGATAATAACTCGATTGGGCACGACCGATTCCAAATTTGGTGGCGAATCTCGGCCAAACTAGCACAGCCATACTTCGGTGGCTTTCTAGGTTCAAGTCACAACCTCTCACGGTCATTTTCCCATCAAATACCAATGTTTCTCAATTTTGGAATATTTCCCCATATTCACTAATCACACTCAATTTTCACAAACCGATACTCAATTAAATAAATAGATAGCACAACTACAATCAGACGAAATTCCGATCACCGGCCACCTTGGTTGAATTTCCAGAAATTAAATAATTAATAAAATAATTACATAAATTATTAAATAAATGCAATAAATCCAATTTAGGCCCATAATGCCTAATTGGATGTCGAAACGAATCCAGGAAAATTTCTGAAGTTTGTTCAATAAATACTAGAACCTATTTACTTACTAAGCGCAATAACTAACCACCTAACATACATCGGCAGATAATTAAATTAACTAATCTAATCTAATATATTCACCTAAACATGCTTAATTTAATCTAATCAACCCATAAACGTCATTAACCTACTAAGCGAGGATTAGTGAGTTAAAATCACTAGTTAAAAGCGGATACCAGTTCACCGTGACGGCGGCCGAAACTTGGATTGTGGCGGCGTCAACGGCACTTGGACCGGGCCTAAAAGCCTTATAAGCCCACAGGAATTTATGGGCTTAGACTTGAGCTTGGGCCTACTTCTTGGGCTTCAAGTGAGCTGAAATTGGGTCGAAATCCAATGGGCTGAGCTGAAATGGAAGCTGGGTTGAGCTGAAATCACTTGGACTGTTGGGCTTTGAAACATTCACGTGGGCTGAACTTTGAATATGGACTGGCTTCAAGACCGTGAATGGGCTAAAAACGGGCCCAACTACTGGGCCGAATTGCTTCTGAAGGTTGGGCCGCTTCGAACGGGCTGAAATCAAGGTGGCAGGCTGATGGAATTGGGCGGTGATGCTGTGAAGATGCTGGAGCAGCGAAGAGGAAGCTGCTCGCGAACATTGGGCGGACAAACAGGAGACGCGCGGCAGCAGCTTCGCTCGGTCTTCAAGCTGCTTTGGTTGACTGACCAAAGGAAGACGCGGGAAGGTTGGGGCTCGTATGGGCTTAGAGGAGATGGGTTGATGATGATGATGATGATGTTATGTGCGACTTCGGTGGATGGGGATGGTGCGGTCAACCGACCAACTGGGGGAAACGCAAGTTTGACTGTAGTTTGGTAGTTGCTGGACAAGTGGCTTCGATTGGTGAATCGATGGAGGAGAATCGGTGGCCTCACTGGGGACGTCACGGACGAAGGAAAAAACGAAAGCAAAAACAGAGACCAAGTGAGAAGGGATCTGCTTGAGTGAGGAAAGAGATGCGGACAGTCTTCGAAGCAACAAATGGAGAAGAAAAACAAAAGCGGCTCGTCCAAGGGAAATGAACGAAATTACTGCTGGAGAGAGAGACAGCGACGTGGAGATGGTAGCTGGATTTCTTGCTCGAGAGGATTAGAACAAGGCTTAAAGTTAATAATTATCCCCTCTATTGAATGCCTTGTCCCCTTCTAATTCTTTCTTGAATATATTTTCCAAAATTAAACCAAATTGAAGTCCCAATTTTCAGTCTTATGCTTAATTTCGAATGTCACTATATAAACTTTAATTTCCTCTTTGATTATCCAAATCGAGGTCCGATTTCGCTGAAAAAAAATCCCGAACAATTTTCTATAAGTCTCTGACACTCAAAGTTTCGGCTTGGCAATCTAAATTTCCTATAATTTGGCCTATCTAAATTTCCGTTAATTTTCCGTAACGTCTAATTCGGTTCGCTCGCTGGAATGCACGAAGAGGAAGAAGAAGAAGAAGAGAGAGAGAGAGAGAGAGAGAGAGAGAGAGAAGATAAGGCTTGACCGGTCAAAAAAAAAAAAAAGAGAGAGAAGAAGAGAAAAGTGAGTCGGTGGGGAGGGGGATTCGCACGAGGGGGAGGGGAGAGGAGAGAGAAAAAGAGAGAAAAAGAAAGGGAGAGAGAGAAAGAGAAAAGAAGAGAGAGGGAGAGAGAGAAATAAAATAAAATAAAATAAAATAAAATAATACAATTATTCTTATTTTATTTCTTTTCTCTTTCTTTCTATTTTCTTTTGGTTTTCAATTTTTCTTCCGATAATTTCTTTCTCGAAATTTCGGACTCATCAATAATTTGATAGGCGATGAGACAAGATCCAAAAAAATGAATTGTGAAACACTCGAACATCCGATTCCCGAAATCGAATTCAATTTCGTGGTTAGAATTGTTCAAATGTGATTTTAGCCAAATCCAACTAATTATGTAGCTTTTAGGGATTTTACCGCGGATACATCCCTTAACGGCTTCACCCAATAGGTTAGTTAACTCATGAGTGATCAGCTCAGAGAAAAAGGACCATAGACACGTCGACAAAATGCCCATTTCACTTTATCGAAACGGGGTCGAATTTCAAAATGTCACAACTCTTCCCCTCTTATAAAAATTTCGTCCTTGAAATTTAAACCATTACACACTTTGCTCAAAAAAGCAGATGTACAACTGTCTCATCGATTCTTCAGTCTCCCAAGTTGCTCCTTCTGTGCCGTGGTATTGCCATACCACTTTAACCAACGGAATGGTCTTTGTACGCAGAACTTGTTTTTTGCAATCGACAATCTGAACTGGGCTTTCGACGTATGACACACAGTCATCCACGTCTAATTCCTCGAAATTGAGCACGTGGGTCGGGTCAAGCTCATACTTTCTTAACATCGACACGTGAAAGACGTCATGCACTTGCGCCAATCTTAGCGGCAACGCAAGACAATACGCTAGATTTCCAATTCTTTCAAGAATCTCAAACGGGCCTACGTACCTTAAACTCAACTTGCCTTTCTTACCAAAGCGCGAAGTTCCCCTAATTGGCGACACTTCCAAAAAAACGTGATCACCAACTTGGAATTCCAAATACCTTCGATGCTTATCTACATAACTTTTCTGCTTGCTCTGCACTGTCTTTAATCTGTCACTGATCACTGTCACAACATCTACCGATTGCTGAACCAACTCTGGGCCTGTGATTTTCCTTTCCCCAACTTCATTCCAACATACTGGAGTTCTGCATGCTCTGCCATACAACGCTTCAAAAGGAGCCATCTTGATGCTCTGCTGATAACTGTTATTGTAGGCGAATTCCACCAAATGAAGCTGATTTTCCCAACTTCCTTTGAAATCTATTACACACGCTCTCAGCATATCTTCAAGAGTCTGAATTATCCTTTCAGACTGGCCATCCGTCTGAGGATAATATGCCGTACTATACTAAAACTTTGTATCTAAAGCACTCTGCAAGCTCTTCCAAAAACTAGCAGTAAACCTTGGGTCTCTATCGGATGTTATCGTAACCAGCACTCCATGCATACGAACCACCTGACGCACATACAGGTCTGCGTGCTTATCCAGACTCAGGTCCTTTCGAACTGTAATGAAGTGAGCGGACTTTGTCAGCCTGTCGACCACTACCCAAATTGAATCATTTCCTCTTTGACTCCTTGGTAGTCCAGTCACGAAATCCATCGTGATATACTCCCATTTCCATTCTGGAATCGTGAGAGGTTGCAGAAGTCCTCCTAACTTGCAATGCTGGGCTTTTACTTGCTGATAAGTCAAACACTTGACCACATGTTTGGCGATATCTACCTTCATACCTGACCACCAGTAGTGTTGACGCAAATTCTAATACATCTTATTGCTTCTAGGATGAATGCTATAACTGTTACGATGTGCTTCAGATAAAATTTCTTCTCTAAGCTCTATATCGTCAGGTACAACCAAACGTCCATGGAGCCTTAATACTCCATCATCAGAAACTTGAAAATCAGCTTTTCTTTTACCGGTATCCTCTTGAAGAATTCTCTGTACGTCTAGATCTGTTGGTTGGAGTTGTTTAATTTTGACCTAGACATTCGGCTCAATTTTGAGGGTGGCCATAAAACTTGAAATGTGGCCACCTCAAATTTGAATTCCGAATTCTGAGCTCTCTCGATTGAGTTCCACTCCTTAACTAAGATTTGCGCTATTGAAGACTTCCGACTCAATGCATCGGCGACCTTATTCGCCTTTCCCGGGTGATATAGAATATCACAGTCGTAATCCTTCAGCAATTCCATCCATCGGCATTGTCTCATGTTCAACTCCCTCTGAGAGAACAAATACTTGAGACTGATGGTTTGTGAAAATCTGAAACTTTTCTCCGCATAAGTAGTGCCTCCAAATATTCAACGCAAATATGATGGCTGCGAGTTCTAAGTCATGTGTCGGATAATTCAATTCATAAGGTCTCAACTGCCCGGAAGGATATGCAACAACTCTGTCATGTTGCATCAGCACGCAACCAATCCCTTGAATGACGCATCACTATAGATTTCGAATCCTCCAGGACCAAATGGAATCATCAGCACAAGTGCGATAGTCAGCTTTTCCTTCAGCTCTTGGAAACTACGCTTGCACTTATCTAACCATACGAATTTCTCTTCTTTATTCATGAGCTTTGTTAGAGGCGACGCTATCGATGAGAAACCTTCCACAAACCATCTGTAATAACCTGCTAACCCCAGAAAACTTTTGATCTCTGTCACTGTTGTCGGTCTCGGCCACTTGATCATGGCTTCTATCTTGCTTGGGTCGACGGAGATTCCTTCTCCGAAAATCACACGACCTAAGAACGCAACACGAGTCAACCAAAACTCGCATTTACTAAACTTAGCATACAGCTGATAAGTTCTTAAGGTCTGGAGTAATACTCTCAGATTATTCTCATGCTCTTTATCACTTCCCGAATAGACCAAGATGTCATCAATGAACACGATCACAAACGAATCCATATATTCTTTGAACACTTTGTTCATCATATCTATGAATGCAGCTGGAGTATTCGACAACTCGAACGACGTCACTGTAAACTCATAATGACCATACCGGGTACGAAATGTTGACTTAGGAATATCCCCTTCCTAATTCTCAACTGATAATATCTTGTCCTCAAGTCGATCTTCGAGAATATTGACGCTCCTTGCAGTTGATCAAACAAGTCATCTATCCTCAGCAATGGATACTTGTTCTTGATTGTTATCTGATTGAGTTGTCGATAGTCGATGCACAAGCGCAACGAACCATCTTTCTTCTTAACAAACAAAACTGGTGCTTCCCAAAGGTGATGCACTAGGACAAATAAATTCCTTATCCAGTAATTCTCGCATATGCACCTTCAGTTCCTTCAACTCAGATAACGCCATTCACTAAGGTGCCTTTGAGATCGGTTCTGTCCTTGGTGCTAGCTCGATTACAAATTCAATCTCTCTTTCTAGCAGTAACCCTGGCAATTCTTTTGGAAAGACATCTGGAAACTCCTGTACCACTGAAATATCTTCCATTTTCAGCTCTTCAACTATCGTATCCACGATGGTTGCTAAGTACCCTCGGCAACCCTCGTCTAAGAAACGAGCTGCTTTCGGCGATGAGATTAAGGAAATCGAAGGTCCTCCTCGATTCCCAACAAACTCAAAGCTCTTACCCCATAATGGGTCAAACTGAATTGCCTTGCGATAGCAGTCCATTTTAGCTCGTTGATTGGTGAGTCAATCCATGCCAATTATCAAATCAAAATCATAGATGGCTAGGACTAACAAGTCAATTTTCCCCACTCGCTCACCAATCTCTAACTTGCACCCCGAACATCCTAAAGCATCAATAACTTTATCTTTCAAGGGTGTAGATATGCAAATTGCCGACTCCAACAATACATGACTCAACCCTAGCATCCTAACATATTGCTCGGCAATGAAGGAATGGGTTGCTCTCGAATCAAACAAAGCATAAATAGGTTGGTTGTTGAGTGAGATCGTACCTGTGATCACGCCAGGCGCAGCTTCTGCCTAACCTTGGGTAATCGCATACACGGTGCCCTGAACTGGAGGTCTCTGATGTCCTCATTGCAGTGCATTCTAAAGGGCATACCCTCATATCTGTCTCATCGGTGGCGGCGGCGGCGGCAATTGAGGTTATCCTCTTTGTTTCTTTGGACAATACCTGGCTATGTGGCCCTGCTGACCACATTCAAAACATGTACCCATCCTAGCTAGGCACGATCCTGTCTCGTGTCTTCTCCCACAGAAGCGACACGCACCAACACTACTAGGTACTGGCTTATTATATCCACTTTTCTTGTTGGGCGGACCTTGGAATCTATTTCCAAACATCGATCTCTTTCCTTGGCAGATGTTGTCTCTATGAGAGCTAAACCTCGATCCAGATGAGGCAGCTTTATCATTCTGATCTTTCTCAATCTTCTGAGCTCTCTTATATATGTCATTATAAGTCTTCAAATCCAAAGGGACTAAGGCGCTTCTTAAATCTTGTCTGAATCCATCTCTAAACCTCCTTACTCGGTTCATAGGATTCTCAATTAACTCGGGGGCATATCGCGAAAATTCAGCGAACTTCGCCTCATACTCATTAATAGATAGGGAACCCTAGCGAAGACGTTGAAATTCTGCCATCTTCACCTCTCTGGCAGTCTCAGAGAAAAACTTATCATTGAAGGCTTCACGAAAAGTGTTCCAGTCCTGAACAACGCCTTCTGGAAAGATCATTTCACAAGTAGTCATCCACCAAGTGTCCGCAACTCTCTCTAGCTGGTAAGTTGCTAACATTACCTTCTCAGCCTCATTGCACATCAGCAGTGCGAACGCCTTCTCAAGCTTCTGAATCCATGAAGAAGCAGCTTTGGGATCTCTAGACCCGGTGAACAACGGTGGATTTAATTTTAGGAAATGCTCAACTAGCTTATGGACTGGTCTTGCAACGACCACTATCCCCAGTGGATTTTCAACATTCACGGTGTCTGGAGCAATGACAGGTGCAACTGCAGGTGCAGCTACAGGTGCGACAGCAAGAGTGGCTCTAGTGGCAGCGGCGGTAGTGGCAATTGCAGCAGCCTGAGCAATAGCTTCAATGGTAGCGGCTTGCTGATCCATTTTAGTACCCATTGCTTCCAAAACACACAAGATCCCATCCACCCTGGGATCATTAGGGGCTGCTTCCCCGGCATCTACGACAGGTGGAATCATTCCACTCGCGCTAGCCTATGTTGGCGCTTTACCTCGGTCACCTTGGGCACCAACTCTTGTCGGCGTCCTAGCCTGAGTCACTGAGGACAAAGTCCTCTGCCTAGGAGTTCTTAGCTCCTGATCACTCATGGTGTAGCTTTACTCAACTAACACCTGTTTCTAATTCGTCTAATTCAACATCGAATTAGAAACAGAGCGATCCAAACAACAAACAATTTTTGCACTCAGCTAACACAGACATGCACTAGCATGAATTTAAAAGCCTTTCCTACTAACTATCCCATGGTCATCGCTCCTTATCACTCCAATCTTTAACCTCGCTCTGATACCACAAAAAGGGGATGTCACGCCCCGATTCTCGGGCATGCACACATCCTTCTCTCTTGGTCGATTCTATAATGCGATATCTCAGAACTGTGTATCACTAACCCTTTCATTTATTAAGCACATGCGGAAGCAGTTATAAATCCCCAGACAGTAAATCGATGGGATAGAAAAGCAGGGTCATATTTTTCATATTGAAACTTATAACCAAATTTTTATACAAAACACCAACCATAGTACTTCATAACTATTCACATCAAAATGGAATTCTAAAAGAAGATAAAATATTAGTTCACCCAGGTCGTACTCCAGATCCCTCTCGGTATTATCTTCTTTTTCCAAAAATTCTTCTCCTCAGGTTTCACATCAGAGTTCTCCTTCTCAAATTCCTCCTTCTCAGCTCCTCATCAGGGTCCTGAAATGTTTTCCCCAAATCGGGATGAGACTACGTTTCAGCGAGTTCTACCCCACTAAGACTCAATTAGGGAACCGATACACTACTCGGTTGCCTAAACACAGCACGAGTCAAAGGACTTACCTTGGCCTCAGTCTCAACCTGCAATTCAAGGTTATATACGAATGCTTCATAAATCATAATGAACAATCAATCAAATTACGGCAATCTGATCAAATCATTGATCAATCGAACTAGTCGATTACATGTCAGACGGACCATTCTAGGTGATTGATTCCACACCATATAACCTTCCATCAAGCACTCGGTCACAGACCCACATCAATGCTCTCGGGCGTCAAGTTCGCTAAGGTGACGTATCCACTAAACAATTGTGTGCATTATTTAAGGCGTCATTTTCGTCAGTGATATCCCAAATCATTGAACCACACATGCCTACAACGATTTGCTCAATAGACAATTGCGTGCGTTCTTTAAGGCACCGTTTTCGCTAGTGATATCCCAAATCACCAAACCACACATGCCTATAATCATGTATTCAATAGACAGCTACATGCGTTCTTTAAGGCGCCATTTTCACCAGTGATATCCCAAATCACCGAACCACGTATGTCCATGATGAGATATGTACTAGACCGGTATGTGCATTCTTTAAGGTGTCGTTTTCGCCAGTGACATCCTTAGTCACCGAACCACGTAGGTCCATACACTTTACTTGATTGGTCCAAGCCCAAAGTACTTTTGATTCACTCTCACCATTCTACTCACTTTACAACTAAACAAAGCATTATAAATGCTAAATAAACATACTTGGCCAGTCACCAATCAATAATTCAATCTCAATCAATTCCAATCAATTTAGGGTAAATCCCTAAAATATCACAATTTATTTAATTTCATGCAACGTAGAGCTCAAATAAATAAACGGACTGCGCCACGACAATTAGCATGAGATTTCGGTTGTCGGCCATCTCAACCTTAATTTCCGAAAAATAAACAATTAATTAATTAATTTTGAAAATTAAATAATTAATATTAAAAATTCAATTTAGCTCAAAATAAAGCCCGATTAAATAAATGGACTTTGCCACGGTCATCGGCATAATATTCCGATCATTGGCCATCACTGTTGAATTTTTGGAAAATAAATAAATAATTAATTAATTCCGAAAAATAATATTTAAATGCCAAAAATTCCACTTAGGCCCGAATTATCAAATTGAAGCTCGATTAGGGTTGGGAAAAATCCCCGGCTACCCTCAATAAATAGTAGACCACGTCTACTTGCTAAATATACATTCAATTTGTCTAATTTGCATCACATTTAACTAATAAACACTAATCTAACAACCTAAACCTAATTAAATAAAACTAAACAACCAATAAGTGTCATTAGTTCACTAAGCAAGGATTAGTGAGATTACTCACTGGAATCGCATGTAAGTCGAACCAATCCAACGGGCACGGTGTGAGGAACGATAAACCCCAAAGCACGGCTCGGGTTTAGAGCCCGGAAACGGCCCAAAGCAGCCCACGAGCCGACTGGAAACCCACTTCGTGGGTTGCTGGTTTGGCTGCGAAACAGGGGAAAACAGAGATGGTTAGGGGCGGAGAAGGGTCGGGAAGGCAAGTGGCGGTCCGTTGAGGTCGCACGGTGGCTCCGGCGGCTTGCTCGGCCGCTCACGGTGGCTGGACGGGGCGGAACAAGGGCTGGAGACGCACGGGGGAGGACGCCTGGGCGGACGAGAGGGTGTTGTTACTGATCAAAACAGTAAACTAGAAACAGAAAACCAGAAGCTATAGTTTTTGAATGAAGAAGAGAAGCACAGAGAAAATAGAACACAAATTTGCATACGTCAGTTTTCTAAGGAAACTATCAAGTACATGACAACTTAAACAAGAACAATAACTTCTTACAAACCACACACACATGCAGCATATAACTGCACCTAAACGTGCTAATTCACTTCCTAGAAAATAGCAAAAAACACTAAATGCACTTGGCTCTTTTTTAATAAAAAAAACCAAGTAAAACAGAATAGAAAACAACAACATTGAGACATTATAATCCAACAAGCTCCTCCTTGGATCAGTTGCTGCTGCATACTCCAATTTTCTTTCTTAGTACTTCAAGTCTTCCACCTTGAAGTGGTTTTGTGAACATGTCTGCAAGTTGATCTTCAGATCTGCAATAAACCAGCTTAACTTCACCATTTTGTTGCACCTCACGTAGAAAGAAGAACTTAACCTTGAAATGCTTAGTTTTGCCATGAAAAACTGGGTTCTGATATATTGCTAAAATGGCCTGATTATCCACATTAATTTCAATGCAATCACTAGAATTCAACCACAGATCCTTCATTATCTTTTTCAGCCACAAAGCTTGATTTACAGCTGCAGTAGCTACTATAAACTCAGCCTCTGCTGTGGACTGAGTTACAATCTCTTGCTTTTTGGAACACCAGGAGAAACAAGCAGAACCAAGACTGAAACAATACCCAGACGTACTTTTCATATCATCCACTGAACCAGCCCAGTCACTATCAGAAAATCCTTGCAAATTAAACTTCTGACCTTTCTTAAACTTCACACCAAAGAACAATGTTCCTTTGAGATATCTCAAGACCCTTTTTGCTGCAATCAAATGTAACTGATTAGGACTACTCATAAACCTAGATAAAACACTCACAGCAAATAGAATATCTGGTCTGGTTGCTGTAAGATACATGAGACATCCAATCAGACTTCTATACATAGAAGCATCTACTGCATCTGTTCCATCATTCTTATGCAGCTTCTCTTTAGCAGCCATAGGAGTGCTTATACTTTGACAATCTTTCATATGAAACTTCTTTAGAATTTCCTTAATGTATTTTTTCTGACAGAGACTTCTAGACCCAAAAAATAAGCCATCTTTCCCAAGTCTGACATCTCAAAAACTGCAAATAGATCTTGCTTCACCTTCTCTATCAATTCCATATCATTCTTCGTCACTAATAGATCATCTACATAAAGTGACAGAATTACAACACTGTGATTCACCTTCTTGACATAAAGAGTGAACTCACTTAAGCTTTTTACAAAGCCAAAATCTTGCAAATATCGATCTATCTTCCCATACCAAGCTCTTGGAGCCTTCTTTAATCCATATAGAGCTTTCTTCAACTTGTATACACTCTCTTCTTGCCCTTTGATATTGAAGCCTTCAGGTTGTTCAACAAAAATCTCCTCCTCAAGCTCTCCATTCAGAAATGCAGACTTGATATCTAACTGAAATATATGCCACCCCTTCTCTGCTACAATAGCTAACAATAACCTTATTCTATCAAGTCGTACAACAGGAGCAAATGTTTCAGAATAGTCTACTCCCCATATTTGTGCATAGCCTTTCACCACCAGTCTAACTTTGTATTTATTAACGGAACCATCAGGATTAAGTTTTGTTCTAAACACCCACTTAACCCCAATCACATTCTTATCAGATGGTCTGTCAACAAGCTTCCATGTGTGGTTTTTCTAGATCATTGAAATCTCCTCCTACATTGTTGCAATCCACCTCTGATCCTCCTTAGCTTCCACAAAGTTAGATGGTTCGAGCATTGCCACATTGCTTCTTTTATAGATTTCAGCAAGTGACCTTGTGCCTCTAATTGGTAAATCATCTACACTGTCTTCCAATCCATCTATAACTTCATCAACCTCTACATCTGTTGCAAGTTGTTTTTCGAATTGTTGTTGTTCTACACCCTTTCCTTCCATCCAATTCCACTCATCTTCCTCTAGAAAAACAACATATCTGCTTACAGTCACCTTCCCTGTCATAGGGTGAAAAATTCTGTAAGCTTTGATTGGAGACTATACCCGATGAAGATTCCAAGCTCAACTCTTTTATCCAACTTGTCCCTCTTGACTTGAGGAACATAAGTATAACACAAACACCCAAAAACATTCAAATTTTTTACATAAGGTTTAACACCATACCAGACTTCAAAAGGTGCTGACCTCTCTAAGGCCTTTGTGGGCAATCTGTTCAACAGGAACACTACAGTATTAGTTGCTTCAACCCAGAATTTCTTAGGCAACATCTTCTCCTGCATCATACATCTAGCCATCTCCATAATACTTCTGTTTTTCCTCTCATTGACCCCATTCTGTTGAGGTGAATAAAGAGCAGTGAACTGCTGCACAATTCCTGCTTGCTCACAATTCAACTTAAACTTGTGAGCAGTATACTCAAAACTATTATCAGACCTGAGCATTTTAATTTTCTTCCCACTCAGATTCTCAACTAAGGCTTTAAACTTCACAAACACATTAGCAACTTCAGACTTGGCTCGCAGAAAATAAATCCAACTCATCCTAGTCATATCATCAGTGAAGGTAATGAAATACCTGCTACCATTGAGAGAAGACTTAGACATAGGTCCACATAGATCTGTGTGGACCAATTACAGCTTCTCACATGCTCTCCAGCCTCCTCCTTTGAAAGGAAATCTGACTTGCTTGCCAAGAAGACAAGTTCTGCACTGTGGAAATTCCTCCTCCAAACTTGGCAAGTCATCTGCCAAGCTATTTCTCTACATAAACGGCATGCTCTTCCTGTGAACATACCCAAGTCTTTTATGCCATATCTCTGCATTTTTTTCTTTGCACTTTAAAGCCATCTGTTGCATCTCTTGTGGCTTGAACATGAAACTCTTGTTCTTCATTGGGATACTTAGCACTTCTTTGCTATCTGCATTATTAATAAGACATTCCTTCCCTTCGAACTTCACTTTATAGCCCTTCTCAACTAATTGACCAACACTTAACAAATTATGGTCAATATTTGGCACAAAAAGAACATCACTGATCAGCTTCACCTCCTGATTGCCTTCAATAGCCACTGTACCCTTCCCTTGCACTTCGATATACTGTCCATTGCCAATTCTGACCCTGAACCTGACTGACCTGTCTAGAATCCTAAATAGCTTCAAATTGCCGGTCATATGATTGGTACAGCCACTATCCACCAGCCATGCATCATTCCCAACAGAAGATTCAGAAAAATAAGCTACAAACAAATGCTCTTCCTCAGTTTCATTCACTGCTACCTGGGCTTCTCCTGCTTGCTGGTAATTTTTCTCTTTGCAGATGGCTTCCATGTGACCCAACTTGTGACATCTTCCGCACCTAGCATCAGGCTTTCTCCAACATCTAAAAAATTGATGATTAGTTCCACCACAGTATTGACAAGGCTTTTTGTTCATCTTCCATTTGCTAGACCCACCAGAATTTCCTTCTTTTGCTACAAACTTGGAGTCACCGGCATTTTCTCTAGACTGAATCCATTTCTTCCCTTTGCCTCCATCATTTGACTTCACTCTAGCTTGTAGCACACCCTCTACAAACTCTTCTCTTCTCATCAATCTTCTGTGATCCTATGCCTGCAGAGCATTTAACAATTCTGCAAGCTTTATATCAAGTAAGTCTCTTGTATTTTCCAGAGATGCTATGGTGGCTTCGAACTTCTCTGAAAGAGACACTAGGATCTTTTGAACAAGCCTTTCATCCTTCAAGTCAGTCCCTAAAACTCTGATTTTATCAGCTATCCCCACTAGCCTATCAGAGTATTCCTTTATTGACTCAGACTCTTTCATCTGCTGTCTCTCAAATTCTCTCAAGAGATTCAGCACCTTCATACCTCTTATCTTCTCATCTCCTTCATATTCTTCCTTCAAAAAGTCTCATATGGCCTTTGCAGAGTCACACTTCATAATTCTGGTAAAAATGGTAGGCGAGACAGCATACGAGCAAGATTTTGCCTTGGCTTTTCTTGTGGTTCTCTCTTTATGAAGTTTGATTTGATTCATGGTCGGATTATCCGGAAGTGGAGCAACTTCATAATCATCCTCCACAGCTTCCCACATATCATGAACCTCCAAAAATGCTGTCATCTTAACAGCCCATGCTTGATAATTCTCTCAAGTAAATACTGGAGAAGCCATCGCAAAGAAACCACTCGACCCTGTCTCCATCACCCTTTAACTTCTTTACACTTCGATACTTGCTTCACTTCACAGTCCCTCAAGATCATACACGCTCTAATACCACTGTTGTTACTGATCAAAACAATAAACTAGAAACAGAAAACCAGAAGCTACAGTTTTTGAATGAAGAAGAGAAGCATAGAGAAAACAGAACACAAACTTGCGTACGTCAATTTTCTAAGGAAACTGTCAAGTACAGGACAACTTAAACAAGAACAATAACTGCTTACAAACCACACACATGTGCAGCATATAACTGCACC
This sequence comes from Eucalyptus polyanthemos subsp. polyanthemos, assembly GCA_017140185.1. NCBI lineage: Eukaryota > Viridiplantae > Streptophyta > Magnoliopsida > Myrtales > Myrtaceae > Eucalyptus > Eucalyptus polyanthemos. The sequence continues at coordinate 43,472,019 of CM029464.1, read as the reverse complement.
TAAACGTGCTAATTCACTTCCTAGAAAATAGCAAAAAACACTAAATGCACTTGGCTATTTTTTAATAAATAAAAAAACAGAGTAAAACAGAATAGAAAATAGCAGCATTGAGACATTATAATCCAACAGAGGGCAGGCGGTGCACGGTGGCGAGCGGCGGACGCACGGGGATGCGGTGCGAGCGGTGGGACGGGCGGTGACGGCTGCTTCGGCGAGCTGCTACTTCTGTTCTTCTTCGGCTTCTGGTTCGCTCGCTCGAACACACGAAGAGGAAGAAGAAGAAGAAGAAGAGAGAGAGAGAGAGAAGATAAGGCTTGACCGGTCAAAAAAAAAAGAAGAGAGAGAGAAGATAAGGCTTGACCGGTCAAAAAAAAAAGAAGAGAGAGAGAAGAAGAGAAAAGTGAGTCGATGGGGAGGGGGATTCGCACGAGGGGGAGGGGAGAGGAGAGAGAAAAAGAGAGAAAAAAGCAAGGAGAGAGAGAAAGAGAAAAGAAGAGAGAGGGAGAGAGAGGGATAAAATAAAATAATATAATTATTCTTATTTTATTTCTTTTGTCTTTCCCTTTCTATTTTCTTTTGGTTTTTAATTTTTCTTACGATAATTTCTTTCTCGAAATTTCGGACTCGTCAATAATTTGACTGGTGATGAGATAGGATCCAAAAAAATAAATTGTGACACGCTCGAATATTCGATTCCCGAAATCGAATTCAATTTCGTGATTAGAATCATTCAAACGTGATTTTAGCCCAATCCAACTAATTATGTAGCTTTTAGGGAGTTTACAGCGGATACATCCCTTAACGGCTTCACCCAATAGGTTAGTTAACTCATGAGTGATCAGCTCAGAGAAAAAGGATCATTGGCACGTCGACGAAATGCCTATTTCACTTTATCGAAAACAGGTCGAATTTCAGGATGTTACAAGAAGAAGAAGAAGAAGAAGAAAAGAAAAAAAATGAAATGAAAAAATGACTTATTTTAAAAATTGTTCCTATGAACAAAATATAGCTTTTTTTTTTACTTATTGTTTATGTTCCAAACCTATTTCCCAACAACTTTTCTATTCCAAAGAATAGAAAAATTAACGACATTACCAAATAAATTTCTATTCATTTTTCTATTTCAGAGAACAAAAGAACCAAAAAAAAAAAAAAAAAAAGAACGTTATTTAAACAGAACCTTAAATTTTGTGGAAGAGTAGTAGCGAAATTTAGATTGTAGAAAAGTAATTGTGACTTGACTCAAATGTCGAGTGAAGATGAAGATTGTTAGAATATATACTGAGCTTGAGCCTATTAAATGATCCAATCCTAATTGAATTACGTGCTCAGGACATAAAAGGTCAAAGGCAAATCTTCAAAGTTACGGAAATTATTTCCGTACGGAAGATGTGGTCAAGAATGGAAACTGATATCGGCTTGGACTTTGCGTTGGACAAAGCGGATACTAAAATCTACGGAAATTTATCTTTTCAGTTATCAGAATTGGCTAAGAAAAGACAAAAGGAAATTTGACTTGTGCCGACTGATTTCTACTGGAACTCCTTGGCCAAGTGGACTCCATACTTCAAAGGAAACGCTGTTACTGGGCGTGGGTTTCGTGGTGTAGTGCTTAAATGCATCAAGAAATGTCGTTAATTGCTCGGTTACTTGTTTCCGCAACAGTTCATGCGCATAAAGCCAGGGAAAGCAACACTCAAAAACACCAAGGCAACTTTTCATCTTTCTCAGATCAGCAAAGACCGGGGGAAACACAGCTCAAAAATGGGAGCAGCTGGAGTTGTGAAGGAGAAGCGAGTTGCTGAACCCAAACGTGGACGATCCCACATCGAACTCCAACAGATTATCTTCCATCTGATGACCTCCGATCACGATCGCGGTACCATAGCTCCATCCACTATTCAAAAACCCCAGGCACATCACGTCCTTGCTCACCCTCACCATCGAATTCGCCCCTTCTATCCTCCACTCCACATCACCCTGGAGCACCAGCACAATGGCTGGCACATCCGGACCGGCCACCCCGCTCTTCACTGTTTTCGCATCAAAGCAAGCTGCAAACGGCGAGACTGGCGCCACCTTCTTGATCTTCCTGTCCTTTGCCTTCTTTGTGAATTCCTTCACCAGAGGCTTGAAGATCGCCGACTGGAAGACTGTGTACGGAGAAAGAGTGCGGATTATGACCCCCCCCCCGATGCCGCGCTTCAAGTTGATTGGACCAAAGTCAACTTTGATGGCAGTAACGTTGATGGAGTACCCATCGCCATCGTTGGAGATAGGGACAGTGTCCCCGGGATCAACGAGGAGCTGAGTGCGGAGGAGCGATTTCACAAGGTCTTGCTTGATTGGAGGCTGCATGTATGGGCTGCCGCCAACGTAGAGGTTACCGTGGCCGGATCCGGAGGAGGAGGAGGAGGAGGAAGGGAGGCAGAGAGCGAATATGCGGGGGAGCTTGAGTTGCGTGGAGAGCTTGGTAGCAAGCGAGCTCGGGTTTCTCGCTAGCGCAACCATGCCTTTGGTTGAATTCGACAGTCCCCCCCTCCAAAACGGCTCCACGCAAGAGAAAGGAAATTGTTGCTGGAAAAAAAAAAGGGGGGGGAAGAATTAGGGAATATATATCTCTCTCTTCTCTCTCTCTCTCTCTCTCTCTCTCTCTCTCTCTCTCTCTCTCTGTGTTTAGCGAGATTTCTCTGAATTATTTCATTTTTTTAAGTCTTACGGTTCATGCACGGTGACACAAAATAGTCTACTTGTTTATATGAATCGATACATCTTTATCTCGCTTCAATGATTCAGTCACCTTACTTGAATGGTAATTATAAGTTTGATCTAGTTAGCACAAATCGATACGAATTGCAGATCCTGTTATTGCACTCTTGACAAATCATTAGTTCTATTGGCACAATGCGGTTCGGACAAAGTAGTAACAATTTCCCGGTCCTCTAATTTCTGCCTTGTGTTGTACACAGGGCATAAAGCGGTTGTGTTTTTATTGAATCATAGGATGCAAAAGTCAGAATTTTGGCATCGGAGGGTGCAAAATGTAGGTGAGGGAAAATTCCAGGGCGGATTTGTTATTTTTGCCTTTGTTTAGGAATCCGGGCTAGCATAATACCTAATGGAAGTTCTCATTTTCAGAAATAAGATCACTCAAAAAGTAACTATTTGAATGGAATAAATATTTATATAAAATTATTTATTGTATTTAGGTATTCGACTTACAGATTTGCCCCTGGACGAGTACTTGATCCCATTCGAGGAGCGCAAGACCAGGACGTCCTCCCCAAGTCTCTTGCCTGCCATCACGTCCGAGAATGGTTTCACCAAGATGAAGCTGCAAGTGTCATTGGCGCAGGTGGGCCCGGTGGGGGCGTAGCAGTCAATGCAGTCGCCACCGATGACGCTGCACCGAGAGGAGTGGCAAGGGATGGAGCGGAAGGAGGAGGACACGTAGCCGCTGCAGTCGAGCCACGTGAACCGGCCCCCAAGGTCGAGGACTGCGTTCATGGCGGCAGGGGGAGTCCCGAGCCGGAGGGTGGTGTAGTACTGGTTGATGGAGGCATCTTTCTTGACGGGGAAGACGAGCGGAGCGGGTTTGGCTGTGGTCACGGCCGAGGAGAGAGAAGAGGCTAAGATGAAGGCGGAGAGTAAGAGGGGAATGAAAGGAGGAGATGCCATTGTTGGAGCTGAGAAGAGGAATGAGAGGAATGTGACTGTGAGTTTTATATACATTCCGCTTGGATGCTTGTGATAGCTAGAAAAGAAACAAGCAAATTAGCGGGCCATGCGCATAACAAAAGCTGAGTACCGAGGCACAGATTCTTTCTCTCCAATTCAAAGATAGATCACGTGTTTCGCTGTTTAAATTAATGCAACTCGTCATTAGACAAAGCATTTTTCAGGCATAAGTAGTCTCAACCACGTTTTGGTTGCACATGACTTCACCATCTTCCAAAGCGTCGGCAGTTCACTCGAGCCATGAAGAGATTATTCTAATGCCCACCCGACAGACGGATCGATGCTCATTTGATGTGAGAAACGAAACGAAATCGAAATCTCCAAATCACCGTCTGTGGAATGGGACAAAGGGATGGATCTCATCTGTACCGATCTCATCAAGGGGTTTTCCAAAAACTTTACAGTCGGTACCAAAACAACTGGCCTGACTAACTTTTTTAAACAACTTAGTTAACAAGATCGTTTCACCAAACTTACCAAAAAAAAAAAAAAAAGATCGTTTCACCAATTCGAGCAGCTTTTTCATGGCTAGGAGGTGAAAGTGCAGCAGCCTTTCGACTACAAAATGCAATTTCTTCTGACGTAATTATCTGCATGCGAATTTAGTTGCATGTGATTTCTCTAAGTCTTAGGAAAACTTCATTTGTTGTCGACGGAGCAATTTGGCAGGGAAATGAAATGACCATCCAACCTAATATTCCTTTGGATGCCTTGATAAATCTTAATCATTATTAGCTTTATAAATGAGAATGTTGAGAATGGTTGCAATTTCTTCAGAAAACAAAGGAAGCACCATTCGAATAAAGAAGGATCTTCATTTAGCGGAAAGCATTAGTTCATGGTTGACCCTTGACCAATCCTGGCCGGCCAGTTTTGGTCCGATTTTCAAGGACATTGGGTCAGTTCTAGGTCCTAGGACCCCTAAACCTTGCATCATACGGTTGATCATCGATCTTAGGAGTTTAGAGTTGGTTACCCAGACCAACCTTGTACATATTATACATATTATATTATAAATTATATACATTTTATATACTCTAAAACCTAGCACTTCTTCCCCTATTCTCTTCGCAATTTAGTTTGCCGTGTAAATTAGAAAGTAAAAAAAAAAATCAACCCTAATTTGACCCAAAAAAATAAAGAAACCTTCTTCACTTGCCTCTCCTCACTTGCCACACTCGCTCGCTCACCTCTATACCCTGGCCTTGTGTATTCGTGTTTATGGTTTGTTACGTTTAGCAAGTATAAATTTATGTTGTCACATTATCTTTTATTTATGTTTGATATGTATCGGTGTTCATAGTTTGGTTATTCAATATAATATTATTAATGGATATGTAATTTGAAATAGTATGATTGTTCTTTTAAGGTAAAAAAATGAAATTAAAAATAATATGTTGGTCTCGAGTTGACCTTGGAGCCGGACAAACCTGCAGGGTCAATCCGGTTCTTGGTCCCAAGCTTAACAAGATTGGTCCTCGGTCCCTAGAATTGAGGAACGGCATTGTGCGGATTGGTCCATGGATTAGGTATTGGACCAATCCAACTCGGGTCATGCTCACCTCTATCTTCATCTATTTGGCAGTGGCATCTAATAATGAGAAGTTTATTAACTTCAACCCCTACAGATGATGTGTCTTTGGATTTGATTATTCGTTTTCTTTTAATAATCTAATAACTTCTTAACCAGAGGTTGGTTGGCTATTTCGGGGATCGAGTCCCATCTCGCGCATGGAAATCAAGATCCCGAGCCCGATTATCAGGGACCTGGCACGAGCGCTGGGGACTCAGGCGATCATAATTTAACGAGAGAAGCGAAGCAGGGCTGGAGAGGGAGCAGCTCAGTGCCTTGCAGGTGACATCAAAATCGACACTTGTATATTTTTTACTTAGAAAACTCTAATTTAAATTCCTTGCTCATAGTGAGAATAAGAGACATAGAATGTTATTCGTGCGGACACAGCTAGAAACACAACACTCAAAAACACCAAAGCAAACTGATCATCTTCCTCACCCACGAGAAATGACAGTCTGAAAGATCAGCAAGAGAGAGAGGGAAAAGAGGAGCTCAATAATGGGGGCAACTCGAGTTCTGAAGGAGAAGCGAGTTGCTGAACCCGAACGTCGAGGACCCCACGTCGAACACCACCATATTATCCTCCATCTGATGACCCGCAATCACGATGGCCGTCCTTGGCTTCGATCCTCCATCCACAAACCCCACGCACATCACGTCCTTGCTCACCCTCACGATTGAGTTCACCCCTTCGATCCTCCACTGGGCGCTGGCACATCCGGTCCAGCCACCCCGCGCTTTACTGTCTCGGCACCAAAGCAAGCTTTGAACTGTGCGACCAGCGTCACCTTCTTGATCTTCCTGTCCATTGCCTTCTTCGTGAATTCCCTCAGCAGAGGTTCGAAGATTGTCAAGTTGAGGACCGTGTACGGTGTAAGAGTGGCAAGCTTGGTCCCCCCGACGCCATCCTTGTCGATGGTGAGGATCAAGGAATTGAAGGTGATTGGAGCAGAATCAATTTTAATGGCGGTTACGTCGATGAAGTACTCATCGGAGTGGTCACCTACCATGGAGATAGGGGCGGTGCTCACGGGATTGATGAGAAGCTGAGTTCAGAGGAGCGACTTCGCGAGGTCTTTCTTGATTGGAGGTCACAAGTACGGACCGCCCCGATGTAGAGGTCGCCATGGCCAGATGTGGCAGAGGAGGAAGAAGGGAGACAGAGAGCGAATTTCCGGGGGAGTTTCAGCTGCGTGGAGAGCTCGGTGGCGAGTGAGACTGAGTTCCTGGCCAGCGCGACGATGCCAATGGTGGAGTTTGAGAGTCCCACCATCGTGCCCGTGTGCGCGCAAGAGAAAGTAAAGTTTCGGTAACCAAAATATATATATATATATATATTGATTGGGATTTAATTCTATTCACATATTATGGCCAATATAATTCAATACTTCTCTCTTATTTGAAAATGACAAAAAAAAAAAAAAAAACTAAGAGGAAATTGTCTCTTCAACTTACGAGCTTAAGCGTGGACGTGTAATTGATCCCATCCGTGGAATGCAAGACCAGGACGCCTTCACCGAGCTTGGAGGTAGGCAACGAGCCCTCAAACGGGTTCTGTTGCGAATAGGTGAGCGATCAAACAAAAATAGACAGAAAAAAAAATAAATCAAATACCAGATTTACGTGGTTCAGTTGTAAAAACCTACGTCTACGAAGAGAGCAACAGCGAGTTTCACTATAGATCAAGCGATACAAAGAGATTATACACTCGAGTCACTCAAACACTCTCTCAGTGTTTCCAAAACCCCAATTACACCAATACACCAATCTTTCTTGGATGTAAATCACAAATAAGCTTTGCCGCACAAGAAACATGAAGACCTGCTATCAAGCACCTAGCGCATATGGATGTCTCTCACAAACAGAGAACACCCACGGCACTCAGAGTAAACACCGCTTCAATATGTGGCTTCACTCGGCTAGCGGCTTCAATGATCATGTGCGGTTTCGTAGGATTTTTCTCTCTTTCGTGGCAAGCTTTGTTTCTCTCAGGACATGCAGCAGCAACAACCGAAAGAAGAAACCCTCACCGATCGTCCGCATTTATATATATATAAGGTCAAAAGTTTGACTTTGGGCCCCACCAATTTCCAATATTATGTGCGGAGGAACTTCACGTGTGAGAGACGCTGAATTGGCTTCACCTAGGCCCGCCTACGCTTGAATTCTCGCGTACGTGCAGAGGACTCCATCTTCACGATTCGGATTCCGCAGCAATTGAAGAAAACTTTGCTTCAATTTATTTTATATTTCTTCTACTTGGGAAATTTTATCGACAAATTCGGTTTAAGAAATTGTTATCCGAATTCAAACTCAAGACATAATTTAACAATTCTCCACATTGGCTCGATGTTTGAGCTAAGTCATAATCGCTTCGTAAAAATTCAAACTCTGCCGCTACTTTCTCATAACCCTCGATAGGCTCAACCGCCACAGATATTATCCAAGTCAAAGCCTCGCTTGAATTTCGTCATAACTGAGGACCTCATCAAAATACCAACTCCACATGCACCTTTAACTACTCCGCAAGGATTTTCTGACGCAACCTCCTCAACCGCAGATAAAGTAAAACCATTATTGCATTCATATCTATCAGGAGATCGAATACGTACCTTGTTAATTTCAACAGTTACAACAACCATTGGCTCTATAAACTCCACCTCGCTACAAGCATCATCTGTGTCGATTACTTTGCTAGTACATGTACTCGCTACTTCAGGAGTTTCTGGTTGCAACTGCACCTCAAGCTGAACACCGTCCTGATTCGTATTAACACTACCACAAAACACTCCTAGCCAGAAGTACTAGAGACTCATCAAGGGTAACTTTTCTGTTGTTAATAGGTGAATTTATATTTAGGCGGGCACCACAACCGATTGCCCCACTCATCTTGTGCATAGCCATGGAATATGCACCTCACCCTCCCATCAAACTTACCATCACTCACTCGAAAATAACACGAGCAACCAAATATTTTAAGAACCGAATAATCAGCAATATTACCTAACCATACTTTTTTAGGAGTCTGCCATTCAATAGTAGTTGATGGGGATCTATTCACTAGGCAGCTTATCGTACTAAGCACATCACCTAGGATTCTCTTAGCAATACCAGCCAGAGATCATTTTACAGGCCATCTCTAGTAATGTTCTTCTCGTCAATTCTGCAAATTGTTGTGGTTTATTGGCACTAATGCAGTGTTTCACTATACTCTCTTTCATGCAGAATTTATTTGCCTGCTCCGAGGAGAACTCCATGCTATTGCCAGTCTGCACATGCTTGATTGACTTACCAGTCTCCGTCTAGATCAAAGCTCTCAACCGCGTGATCCTGATACTAGCATCAAACTTGTGCATTGGCACAAACACCCAAGTCTTCCTCAAGCAATCAATAGACTCTCAAATAGATGCATCTGATGTCTCCAAGGCAAAATCTGTCATTGTCTCACCTTGAAGTTTATACAGACCTCCGTGCTTAATTCCTTTCATTATCACCAAGGCACCTCGTACAACCTTCAAAACTCCACCTTTTGAAGAATACTTGCAACTAGCTGAATCTATGGCACCCAAGAAAATTAAGTTTTTTTCAATTCTGGAACATGCCTCACTCCAGTCAATCTCCTCACGATACTATCATGCGTCATGATTTTAACATCACCAACACCCACAACATCGCACTCAGCGTTGTTCCCTAACTGGACTTTACCATTATCCGTGCATTGATAAGTGATAAACCAGTTTCTATTTGGTGTGACATGAAAAGAACAACCAGAATCCATAAGCGATGAATCATTAGTGATAGATAAGACATAATCGGCATTATTTGCTAGAGCTGCAATATTATCTACATAATTAACTATAATTCCATTACCCTTCTCATTCTTCAACTTAAGGCAATCTATTCTAAAATGTCCCCTCTTGCCACAGCTCCAATAGACAACATTAGCAGTCCTAGATTGATTGTGTCTATTCATATTAGTACTACTCGTACCCACACGTGTTACAGATCTTCCTCTATTTTCATCTACTAAAGCAGTAGATACAGATTCGCCAAATTCTCTTCTACGAATATCCTCGCTCAGAATCAAATCTCAAACCCTATCAAACGTCAAACTTGTTGACTCAGAGGAATTACTAACAGTAGTAACAATAGTATTCCAACTATCAGGTAATGAGGATAATAGAATCAAAGCAGGTACCTCATCTTCAAAGTTAATTTCAATTGAACTCAATTGACTAACAATCACATTGAATTCATTGATATGATCTGCAACTGACGCACCTTCACTCCTTCAAATTAAACAGACGTCGCATCAAATAGACCTTGTTGATTGCGAAGGGTTTCTCATACACATCGGACAGGGCTTGCATCAAATCAGCAGTGGTCTTCTCATTCAAGATGTTAAACGCAACGTTACAAGCCAACGTCAGCCGAATAACACCCATAGCTCGTCTATCCAGCAAATCCCAATCAGCTTGCTTCATCGTCTCTGGTTTCTCCCTAGATAAGAGTAAATGCAGTTTCATCTGATAAAGATAATCTTCAATCTGCATCTTCTAGAAACTAAAATCTTTCCTGTCAAATCTGTCGATTCTCACTTTTACTTATTTTGTCACCATCGATTCACTTTAACTTAGCAAAGCCTGGCTCTGATACCACTTGTTACGAAAAGGCGAGCGATTGAACAAAAATATAAACAGAAAAGAAAATAAATCGAACACCAAATTTACGTGGTTCAGTCGTAAAGATCTACGTCCACGGGGAAAGCAGCAACGAATTTCACTATAGATTAAGCGATACAAGGAGATTACACACTCGAGTCACTCAAAAACTCTCTCGGTGTTTCTCAAACCTCAATTACACCAAATACACCAATCTTTCTTAGATGTAAATTACAAATAAGTTTTGCCGCACGAGAAAGACGAAGATTCGCTATCAAGCACCCAGCGCCTACGAACATCTCTCGCAAACATAGAACACCCACGGCACTCAGAGTAAACGGTGCTTCAATATGTGGCTTCACTCGGCTAGCGGCTTCAATGATCATGTGCGGCTTCGTAGGATTTTTCTCTCTTTCGCGGCAAGCTTTGTTTCTCTTGTGGACATGTGGCAGCAACACATCGAAAGAAGAAACCCTCACCGATCGTCCGCGTTTATATATAAATAAGTGTGCCCAAGGTCAAAAGTTTGACCTTGGGCCCCACCAATTTCCACTATTACGTGCAGAGGAACTTCACGTGTGAGAGACGCTGAATTGGCTTCACTTGGGCCCACCTACACTTGAATTCCCGCGTACATGCAGAGGACTCCATTTGCACGATTCGGATTTCGCAGCAATTGAAGAAAACTTTGCTTCAATTTATTTTATATTTCTTCTACTTGGGAAATTTTATCGACAAATTCGGTTTAACAAATTGTTATCCGAATTCAAACTCGAGACATAATTTAACAGATTCAATGCGAAAATGCTGCATGTGTTGTTGGTGCAGCCGGGTCTCGCGGGGCCTTCAGAGGTAGCAAAGCACAAGATTGACCCGGTGGCCAGGCACTTGGGGGAGCTGCAAGAGACCGGGCTGTAGGAGGAGGACCTGAAGCCGCCTTGTGTCACAGTCGATCCACATGTACTGGCCCGAGAGGTCGAGGACCGCATTCATGGTGGTAGGCGAAGTCCCGAGCTTGAGGGTTGTGTAGTACTGCTTGGCAGAGGCATCTTTCTTGGCGGAGAAGATGAGCGGATCAGGCTTGGCTGCAGCCACGGCCGAGGAGAGAGGAGGAGGCCAAGATGAGGGCGGAGAGGAAGAGGGGAATGAAAGGAGGGGATTCCATTGTTGGAGCTGAGAAGAGGAGTGAGAGGAATGTGAGTTTATATAAACTCCGCTTGGATGCCCTAGGAAAGGAAAAAAGCAAATTATCTCGTCAATTTAATCAAAATAGATATAATAGGAGTTAATTGGATTTAATTATGACATGTTGAGGTCTCTCCCTACTAAGGCAACTCTGGTTGATAGAGAAGGACCAGGAGTGCTGTCATCTCATTCTCCACTGAACATTAGCGGGCCATCCGCATTACGAAAGCAGAGTGAAAGAGGCACAAATTCTCTCTCTCCAATTCGAAATTAGATCACGTGGTTCGCCGTTTAAATTAATGCAACTTGTCATTAAACAACGCATTTTTCAGGCATAAGTAGTGTGCACCAGGTGTTGGTCGCACGTGACGTCACTATCTTCCAAAGCATTGGCAGTTCAATCGAGTTATGAAGAACTTATTTTAATGCCCACCCAGCAGACGGATCGATATTCACTTGATGTGAGAAACGAAATGAAATCCAAATCCCAAAATCACCGTCTGTAGAATGGGATAGAGGGATGGATCCCATCTGTGCCGATCTCGTCCTCATGTTCCAGAAAGTTTGAGTTAAGGTTTACAGAAGCCTTCACATTCGATCCCAAAAAGACTTACCTTATTTACTCTTTTAAACAACCTCGTTAACAACATTGTTTCGCCTAGTCGAGCAGACTTTTCATGGCCAGGAGATGAATTAGTGAGGATATATCGTCTTGTTTCTCTTGTGCGCGATTCCCGCGACATGGATCGCGCAAAGATCTAAAAAAAAATTATAGTTATGAACGAGACATAAAATCCCGAAAGCCAGTGAGGCAAATTGCAAGTGAACATTGGAATTGCAAGGCATACTTAATAAGCGGATAAGAATATCATTTCACTTGTTACTAGGATAGAACTACTATTTTCCAGATGATAAAACCCTTGTGGCTGTTTTGGCTTTCGTGAGCAACCACGTGCCTGAATTCGAATACATTCCTGAGATGTTAGGTGGAACGTTAACTTGCAATAGACAGACCCAGATGACCTATGGTTTTCTGCGAAGTGTTTCCTCCCAAATACTAAATAAAAAAGGGTTGGCCGTCTAAACTAATGAAAGTGCAGCAGCCTTTCGCCTATAAAATGCACTTTCTTCTAACGTAATTATCCGCATGCAAATTTTTAAACTTATCTCAAATTAATTTTTTAATCATCAAGAACTTCAAATTAGTACACTTGTGATAAATTTATCCTATTAATTTATATTTAAATTTTATCGTTAAATTGCTAAGTTGAATGACACATGATAATTAATGGGTGTACCAATTTGAGGTTTAACCCTCCGTTTGTAATTGGTGTACCGATTTGTGATTTTTAATGTTATTAATCTATCTAATGAAAATTAAATGAGGGTAAATTTGTCATAAATGTATTAATTTGAAGTTTTTTATGATCAAAATATTAGTTTGTGGTAAATTTGTTACATGTGAGCTAGTTTAGGGTCTTTGGTATTCAAAAAATTAATCTAGAGTAAATTTGTTACAATTGTACAAAAAAAAAAATTGTGGTATTAACCCTAAAAGCAAACTATCAAAATTTAACAAGAGTGGCCAAGAGGGGCTGGGGAGGGAGCAATTCGGTGCCTCGCAGTTGAGATGAACCTTGACATTCCTCCAGCTTTCTTCTTCGGACAAGACACTTCTACGGAACTTGCCCCACACTTCTATATTTTATACTTTGAAAACCCTAATTAAAATGTCTTGCTCAAAATGAGAATAAAAGATATAAAATGTTATTCGTAGGGACACAGCTAGAAACACAACACTCAAAACACCAAAGCAAACTGATCATCTTCCTCACTCACAAAGAATGACAATCTGAGATATCAGCGACAGAGATAGAAAAGAGGAACTCAAAAATGGGAGCAACTGGAGTTCTGAAGGAGAAGCGAGTTGCTGAACCCGAACGTCGACGACTCCACATCAAACTCAACCAGATTGTCCTCCATCTGATGAGCCCCGATCACTATTGCCGTCCTTGGCTTCGGTCCTCCATCCACAAACCCTAGGCACATCACGTCCTTGCTCACCCTCACCATCGAGTTCGCCCCTTCAATCCTCCACTGGGCGTCACTCCGGAGCACCAGTGTGATTGCTGGCACGTCCGGACCGGCCACCCCGCTCTTCACCGTCTTCGCATCGAAACAAGCCCCAAATGGAGCGACCGGTGGCACCTTCTTGATCTTCCTGTCCATTGCCTTCTTCGTAAATTCCCTCACCAGAGGATTGAAGATCGCCGAGTGGAGGACCGTGTACGGATTAAGAGTGGCGACTTTGGTTCCCCCAACGCCGTTCTTGTTGATCGTGAGGATCGAGGACTTGAAGCTGATCGGAGCAAAATCTATTTTGATGGCAGTCACGTCGATGAAGTACTCGTCGGAGGGGTCTCCTACAGTGTAGACAGGGGCGGTGCTCACGGGATTGATGAGGAGCGGGGAGCGGAGGAGCAACTTCGCAAGGTCTTTCTTGATCAGAGGTCGCAAGTACGGGCCACCACCGATGTAGAAGTCGCCATGGCGGATCTGGCAGAGGAGGAAGAAGGGAGGCAGACAGCGAATGTGCGGGGGAGTTTGAGCTTTGTGGAGAGCACGGTGGTGAGCGAGGCTGAGTTCCTGGCCAGTGCGACGATGCCTTTGGTGGAGTTCGCGAGTCCCTCCGTCCAGTCCGTGTCCACACAAGAGAAAGGAAATTTTTGCTAAGGAAAATAAAGCAAGAAGAATTAGACACTTCGTTGCCTTAATCCAATTATAAGTTTGATGTTAATATAAATGTATACATGTATAAAAACGATTGTCTTCAGCTTACGAGTTTAAGCTTGGAGGTGTACTTGACCCCATCCGTGGAACCCAAGACCAGGACGTCTTCGCCAAGCCCGGACGCCAGCACCGAGTCCTTGAACGGGTTCGACGCATAAACGCCGCACGTGTCATTGGTGCAACCAGGCCTGGCGGGGCCGAAGCAGCCCGTGCACCCGCTTCCACCAGTGGCCCCGCACTTGGTGGAGCCGCAATGGACTGGGCTGTAGGAGGAGGACCTGTAGCCACCGTCCGCATCGCAGTCAAGCCATGTGTGCTGGCCTGCGAGGTCGAGGACGGCGTTCATGGCAATGGGGGGAGTCCCGAGCTGGAGGGTGGTGTAGTACTGGTTGGTGGAGGCATCTTTCTTGACAGAAAATATGAGCGGAGCGGGTTTGACAGCGGCAGCAGCAGTGGCGGTGGCGGTGGCGGTGGCAAGAGAGGAGGCTAAGATGAAGCCGAAGAGGAAGAGCGGAATGGAAGGAGGTGATGACATTTTCGGAGAGGTGGCTGAGATGAGGAGTCAAGAGGAATGCGAGCTTATATCGACTCGCTTGCGTCCTATTTTCAGAAAAAGAAAAAAAAAAGAAAAAAGAAAAAAAAAAGAAAAAAAGCGGATTAATTTCATTAAATTAGGTATTAAATTATCTTTGCTTCGTCCAATACCTCGAGCTTTTGAGCAAAAGATTCCTGAAATGCTGCCATTTCTCCACCGAATGTAGTATAAACATGCTGTTCCACGTTTAGGAACCTTTTCAGACGAAATTATGTTTATGGGAATTTGGTCACACGTGGCTTCTCTCTATCTTCCAAACCATTGGCAGTTGGATTCCAACTCAGCAACGCATCGATATTCGTTTCATGAAAGGAAACGAAACGAAGTTCCAAAAATAACATGGAAATTGCAAGGTCTCCCAGAAGGATCCCATCTGCGCGGATCTTGTCCATATGTTCCACCAGGCTAGACCAGCGAGAGCTAGGGTTTGCAATGTTAGTCACAGTCAACTTCAAAGCAGCTTTAGTAGAGTTTCTGTTAAATCTTCAAATTTGTCGATTGCGATGTCTTACTCGACTTAATTGTAAATGTCCAAATCTTAAAGTTCACAAAAGCTGTTCTTTGTTACATAAGGCTATTTATTTTAGTAGTGGTAACATCTGATTTACACAACTTAAAGCATTAATAAATTTAACTCGAGCCATAAAATTCATGTTAACTCGAGCATCAATGTCACGATTTTCTCTTGACCATCCAAAAATGAAATTTATTTTAGAATATACAGTATATCGAATTTGTTTGATCAAGTATTTGGCCTTTTTTTTATTGTACAATCCTCCTTTTCACAATGCTTTCTTAATTTTCTTTCTAATTAAAAATCAGATCTATTAATGAAAGTAACGTTATTTTTTAAATCTAGTGAGATTCTTCCACTACTTCAAGTCTAACCGATCGCCCGCATTGCTCAATTGAAAATTGTGGTTAGAAATGCTCCGTCAAATTCAGGAATGAGGCGATCCGTCGTGTTAGGACAGTTCTAATTAATTTCATGCACAATGGTAAGCAAAAGAGAATGAGAATTGATGACACGTGGCACTCCCACGTAGTGCACTTTTGTCTTACCTAATCGGGATCTAACGAATGAAGTTAGGCTTTAAGGGAGAAAAGAACGTCCATTATATTACCACTACCGACTTTCTTTGCATTCACCTCCCGTAAGCATTGAACAGAAGGCAAAAGAATTTGAAGAGCTTCTTAACGTTATGGATAAACAATCCATAAGGAAAACAGGAAAAAAAAATTATATCCCAAAAACCATTGTTGAAGATAATCTAAGGTTTATTGAGATAAAGAAAAGTTATTCATACCACGTTTATTCTGCAAAAGAACCTCAGCCGTTTGATAACATAAGTCTATTTTTTTGTCGAAACATCGGTTTCACATAGCCTTACCCTCACATCATCAAATTGTAAGGAGTCATATCTGAGTTAAGTTATAAAAATCTCATATCAGGGAATTGGTGTGATGTAGAGTAGTTAATATAGCATAATTAGCCCATAATTCATTAGCTTAAACTTTTGGGTGAAGGTAAATCCAACGGATAAGCTTGGACTTCAGCTTCTTCTTGCAATCTCATTGGATGAAAATATTGGATTTCTATTGTGCACTTCCAATAAATGGTATCAATGCCGATAGTCAATTGATTGCTCACTCCTAATGAGTATCAATATTCAATGAATATCTCAATGAAGGAATCTAGTGACAAATTTGGTTTTTGGGCAAGTAAGCATTGTTGTTGGCCACTCCTAATGTGTATTGATGTTTAGTGAATATCACAAGGAAAGAATTTGGTGACCAATTCAATTTCCCGGCAAACAAAAATTGTCACATAACCACGTGGGCGCAATGGTAGACTTAATGGTCTAGTCAAAAGAAAGAGACTGGAGATAGTGTTTGGCGTTGGAGATTCAAGTTGAGATAAGTTCATGCAAAAGGATAACTAAATTAAGGGGAGCAAACTTAATACTAGAGCTTACACACGAGGGAGTGATTGTTAAGATAGACCTAGAGAAATCTCATATGGAGAATTGGTGCGATGTAAAACGGTCAATATATCCTAGTTAGCTCAAAACTCATTGGTTTAAGTTTTTGAATGAATGTGAGTCTAACCGAATATGTTAACAAGTTCATACTTAGGCTTCCTCCTAGCAAACTCTGTGGATGAAAGTATTCGACTTCTGCTGTGCACTCCCAATACAAATATCAAAGAGCAATCGGTTATTGTGGATCAACGATTGTCTATTATTCAAGTAAATATTTGGTTCCCTCCAAATAGAAATCAAATAACTCGATCCTATGTAGAAGATATTTCTTGGGATTTAATCTAATAACTTCTAGACCATAAGGGATTGGGTCTCGGGTGTGGGAGCCAATATCCTGAACTCATTCGCCAAGGACCCGGGCACTGATGCCGGGGGCTCTGCCCATCCTCAAGAGACCCAAGCTAGGCTCAGCCTTGGAGGACCCAAGCATGGGCCGACATTTGAGCTCGGAAAGCTGAGAATCCGAGCCCTCCATCGAGGTTTGATTTGATAAGAGAGTTGATGTTCTAATTATCCAGAAATGAAGCCATTTTTCATTGATTTATTCTCTTTAGCAATCTAAACACCGAAAAATGAAAAATGAAATTGACCATAAACTTTTTGCTAAACAAAAAAATCCGAAATAACTTGTGTGTGTAATTCTGCTTCCGTGACAATTTATCTGATTTTATAAGAGAGTTGATGTTCCATCAATTTTCTTCTTCTGATTTATTGTTTGAAAGTGAAACGAAGATGGTGCCCGATGGCCTCTAGAAAGAGCTCCATCTTTACATCACACATTAGGACATATTCTTTATTAATGTGAAAACACCAAGCGACCTTGTCATCTTCAGATCGACGGCTCGAAGATGGGAGCAACTGGAGTTCCGAGGGAGAAGCGAGTTGCTAAACCCGAACGCCAACAGCCCCACGTTGAATTCCAACAAATTATCCTCAATCTGATGACCCTCGATCTCCATCATGGCGCCCGGCTCCAATCCTCCCTCCAGAAACCCCAAGCACATCACATCCTTGCTCTATCTACAATACCTATCATCTTTCTCTACAAAAAAACCTAGCTAAACTACTCACCCTCCCCAAATCCCACTCCTCTAACATTACCTTATTTGTGTACTCACTCTTTAAACCCTAACATCTTCTTACCTCAAAGAAAACCCCTTTCCACCTTCAAAACTAAACCCTTTATTCGCTACTATGGGAGGCATCTATGAAACCACTATTCCATTGCCAAACTCACACTTCTTCAAACCTTCCTCACCCTACCCTCCCTAAATCCCCTCCGTCTTCTTTCATTAGAGTGTCGTTGAATACTTAGTGTGTTCGAATCTTCAAGCCTTTCACACCCCCATCCACTTCCGTGGTCAACCGGAAGTTGAGATTTTTATTCTACACATCATTTTTGGGGGATAGAAGCAACATGCAAGGGTCGACGTGCGGACCCCTCAAGTGCCATAACTTTGCACAAAAGGATATGTAAGTGCCATAACTTACGAAAGGTACACTTAAGTGCCAAAATCGGAATAAAATGGACCACTTGAGTGCCAATTCGGCCAAAGTCTAGCCAAAATGCCGACGTGGCATTTTTCCGGCGAACCGAGCCCAAAATGACACCGTTTTGCACGCTGACGTGGCCAAATAATGCAAAAACAGCATCGTTTTGGGCTACTATAATAAAAAAAAATAATATAAATTTAAATAAATTAAATTTAAAAATAGATTTAGTTAAAATATTAAGAAATAATAATTTTAAAATTACATTTAGTTAAAATATTAAAAAATAATTATTATTAAAAGGGGAGGGGGGGGGGCTGAGGGCTCAACCCTCAGCCACCACCGCCGCCTCCTCGCCGTCGTTAGGAAGAGCTGGCGACGGAGGGGGGAGGGTCGACCGAGGTCCTCCGCCCTTAGCCGAGGGTGCTTGAGCCCTCGCCCCCAGATCAGGGCGAGGGTCGCAACCCTCGCCCAGATTCGGCGAGGGTCCGTGGCCCTCACCCAACCGGGCCAAGGGCCGCCGCTCGTTGGGGCGACCCCAGTGGGCAGCGACCCTTGGCTCGGCCGAGCGAGGGCTGCCGACCCTCACTGGATCTAGGCGAGAGCCGCGACCCCTCGCCACTCACCGGATCTAGGCAAGGGCTACAACCCTCACCTCAATCTGGGGCGAGGGCACGTGAGCCCTCGCCACTGGTCGACCAACGACCCCGGCCGACCCTCCCCCCTCCATCGCCAGCCCTTCTCGGCGACGGCGAGGAGGCGACGGTGGTGGCTGAGGGCTCAGCCCTCGGCCACCACCCCTCCTTTTTTTCTTCTTTCTTTTTTTAATTTTAAAATTATTATTATTTAATATTTTAACTAAATTTAATTTTAAAATTATTATTTTTTACTATTTTAACTAAATCTAATTTCAAATTTAATTTATTTAATTTTTTATTTTATTTTTTTACCACGTCAGTGTGCAAAATTGCGTCGTTTTGGGCTCACTTTGCTAGAAAAATGCCACGTCAGCCTTTTGGTCGAGTGACACTTAAGTGATCCATTTTTCTTCGAATATGGCACTTAAGTGTACCTTTCGTAAGTTATGGCACTTAAGTGTCCCTTTGAACAAAGTTATGGCACTTAAAGCGTTCTTTTGCCTGCAAGGGCCTCTTCTCTCAAGCATTGTTCGGGCTGGTTCTAGTGGGAGTGGTAGTTACACCTTCCACCTGTTTGTTGATTTCCCTAACTCAAAAATTGACGATTACATATGGAGAATATTAAGACTAACCCCTAGCTAGAATTGCTCTATAAGAAACTAGGCGATGTGTGGTAGTTAACGACATTATTGATTTGGAAGAAATGGATGCCACTAAACAAGAATAGGACTACAAACTAACGTTGATAGGTAAGTTGTTCACAAGCCCTTCTATTAATTTTCAGGCCTTCCAAAGTACTAGGAAAAAGGCATGGAAAATAGATAATGTGGACATCTCTCCTTTGGAACAAGGTCACTTTCTATTTGCTTTTAAATCTGATGGGGACATTAAATGAGTGCCAAATGGGGGTACTTGGTCTTTTGCCAACCATATTTTATTGTTAAAACCATGGGAATCTAAGGCCCCGTTTGTTTGTGTTTCTTTTTTTTGTTTTTAAACACTTTTTCTGTTTTTTTGTTCCTAGGAACAAAAAAGGAACAAAAACGCTTTTGGACGCGTTTCGTTTTTTTTTGTTCTTTTGTTCCCGTGAACAAAAAAAAAAGAAATAAGAAACACAAAATTTGTGTTTCTTATTTCTGAAACACATCAGAGGAACAAAAAAGGAACAAAATTGTGTTCCTTTTCTATTTCTTGCTCCCTTCGAACACCGCCTCTCTCCCCCCCGCGACGAGCTTCTCCTCCTGCGACCTGCGACGAGCGACGAGCGACGAGCTTCTCCTCCTGCGACCTGCGACGAGCTTCTCCTCCTGCGACCTGCGATGAGCGACGAGCTTCTCCTCCTGCGACCTGCAACAAGTGTCTCCTCCTACGAGCAGAGAAGTCCATCGTCTTCTCCGACGCCGACAACGGCCTCTGTCTCGACAGCCGCTGCTCCTTCACCAGGTAAACGTCGTCACTGTTCCTCTTTCACCGATTGTCTTCACTTCGGCGAGAGCCACCCCTCGCAGATCTGGGCAATGGCTAGTCGGAGCTCGAGTGTTAGGGCTCGCTCGAGCCAGCGCTTGCCCAGATCTGCAAGCCGCTTGCTCGAGCGAGTCTCGCAGATCTGGGCGAGCGTTGCTCACCCAAATCTGCGACAGCAACTCGTTTGCTCGCTCGAGATCTGGGTGAGCGAGCAGAGCAACGAGCGTCACTGCTGCTCAGGCTCCAGCGAGCAGAGCAGCGAGCGTCACTGCTGCTCAGGCTCTAGCGAGCCGCCCGCTGTGTGCCGGAACTGGAACCATCGACGGCTCTTCTGCCGTGCCCAATGGTGCTGGCACTGGTGATGGGGGAAAAGGCACGAAACGGGGCAAATATCTGGCCTTTGCTGGCGTTCCTCGACACCATGACGAGTTGTTGTTCCGTTGATCTTTGTCCCGCGATCCTGTTGTTCTGTGGCAAAAAAAACGACGACCTATCTAGGCCAATATCTTCCAGTGGGTATTTTCCTAGTCTTTCTCCATTTATTGATCTATTAATGTCAATGAAAGTAGTCAGCAAGAATCATGCAAATGCCTTAATCGAGCGAGCAGAGCAGCGAGCGTCTGCTCGCTTGCTTCTCTACTCGAGCCAGCAGAGCAGTGAGCCCTGCTCTGCTCGCTCGAGCACTCGCAACAGCGAGCATAGAAATTATTGTTGCCAAGCGAGCGTTTGCTTACTGCTGCTACACTTTTCATTGTGTGTGGACTGTCAATTGACAACATCGGGCATGAAAAAATAGCCTTTTATCACTCTCAGAGTTCTATACATTATTGTTTCTTTAATCTCAATCTCTATGACATCATGTAGATCTATGGATTTGTGGCTAAATATATCAAAATGATGTGAATCAATGTCGAAGTTATTGTTATTTATTTTTCTGCCTTTGTGTTAAAGCTTCTCAATTTGCGTTTTGTCCCGTATTGCTTGGATTTGGTCTAATATTAGTATTTTATGTGTGTCTCTATGAACCCTTGCGGCTCAGCCACATTTTGATCCAATCGGAAGTCAAGGAAGAAAAAGGAAAAAATGGGTGTTAAAAGTGAGAAAGACAAAAGGAAGAAGATGACGCCCGAAGAAGAGAAAAAAAGGCACGTGAGAAGAGAACGTGTAGAGGGGTAGACTAAAGGGGAGGAGAAAAATAAAAGTAAAAGAAAAGAAAAGAACAGAAAAAAAAAGGCACGTGAGAAGAGAGTGGCTCGTCTCTCCCTCGCTCTATTTTGTGCTGGTGTTTTCTGTGTTTTTTCTCCTCCCCTCCCCCCTTTGGGTAGGTCGCGACAACTGCTTAGTGAAAACTTTGTGCCCTACCATTTCATTTTTCATATGCGACCGCATAGCTATCGACTTGTTCATTTAGTACATTCTTTGTGAATCTATAAGAACAACGTTGTTCGACTTTTTTTTGTAGGATTGTTGGGGATTATACATTATGCGAGATTCTTGGTATCTTATGGCTATAATGCTTCGATTTTTTCTCTTTAATTTATGGATTTGCAGAGAATGGAGGGTGCTGTTTCATTGTTGCCTTATTGCTTATTGTCTTGAATTTTTCTTTACTTAAGGTACATCCTCAATTGGTTGATTCATTCTCAGGTGAACGCTGATGCTTTGAGAACTTCGGTGGATCCATCCAAAGTTCCGCCTTGCCGGTGCCAATCCACGAAGACATATTCTTTTTCCCTTGCTCTGTCCGGAATTTGCCAGTCCCTGCCACATAAATCGCAATTTGCTGAATTTGGAAACAATCATCCGCACACTAAGGTTGGCCTCTCGGCTTTTTTTTTTCATTGTCTTAATCTTAGAGATCTTATAATTTAGTTGGACCATTCACAAAATAGGATAGGGTATACGGATCCATATAGGTTACCATGCTAATTTTGTATATGGCGTGTAGTTCTTACGGTTTTATGTTAATGATTTAATTCATAACTCATGTGATGCTCAACCGATCGAAGATTCAATGGCATCCGAGAGACACTCATTCAATGCAAAGTGGACGGAGTCTGTAACCAATATACTTATCGGTTTATTGGTGGATGAGGTCAAAAAGGGAAACCCCACCTCTTCCACTTTCAACAAAGTGGGGTGGAGGAATGTACAATCTGAACTCAGTAGACAGACAGGATTCCAATTTACCATGGTTCAGCTGAGGAACAAGGAAAACAAACTGAAAAAACAGTATGGCAGTTTTCACAAACTCATTTCTCAGTCCGGATTTGGTTGAGATAATGTCAACAAAAGAGTTACTGTTGACGATCCAAGTGTATGGGAATCTCATATCAAGGTATTTCTTAACTTTGTGGTCATTTTGATATCATTACAGATGTCAATTATAAAATGTATAATTATATTGCTGAAATGTCATTATTGTAAAAATTGTAGGATAATGTCGAGTGGGCAAGATTCAGGAAGAATGGACTTCCTCAGTATCCTGAGCTTTGTATTATTTTTGGTGGTACATATGCTACTGGGAATTATGCCGTAGGATGTGCTCAAGAAGACAATCTGTCGGATGATGATGACAATGGTGATAACAATGTACATGGTGACAATAGTGGTGGCGATGCAGATGGTGTCAATGCAGGTGGTGACTATGATGGTAGCAATGCAAATGATTTCATTGGATACCATAGTGATGACAGACTTTTTACAACAGACGATACTGGAACTTCAGCTCGTGGGAAGCACAAATTGGAAAGAACTCCAAATAGTAAGCGGAGAAGAAAGAGCAACCAATCTAGTATTGCTGAAACTTGTAGAGCCATACAAGATTTTCTAAAAGTTAAGTCATCAAGTCCATCTGGTGATGGCTCTGCGAGCTCAGGGACTTCACAACCACCTGTTGACCCTTTTTCCGTATCTACTGCGGTCCAGATTCTAAACAATATGCCCAAGCTAGAGCAAAATGTTTACAATAAAGCAGTGGAACGAGCATGCGTCAATCGTGAATGGAGGGAGGCTTTCATTACATGCATACCTGCAAGGAGGATTGGCCTTCTTCAATTTCTTTAGTAGATATTTGGAAATATATAAGTGTCAATGCATGGAGTTTCATTAGAATGTATAACGTATATTATCTATTAATCTTTAGTTTATTCAAATATGATTAGTGTTGAGACTCTTGTACTTATATGTAATGGCATATCTTATTGAGATTTTATGACTTATATTATTAATTGTTATTAGGATGTGTTTTCAAAATCTATATTGATCTTTTGGTCATTTTTGTGATTGTATAGGTAATATGGAAGGGGGATCAAATAGTGTGTCTAATGAGCAAGTACAACCAGTTGAACAATTCTCGGGTGATGACATTAACATATTGGTAGCGTGGCTCTGCTTAGTTGCGATGGAGACATCCCTCCATACGAGAGAACCTATTAGGGACAATCAATTATCAGGAGGAGAATGGATAAGGGAGATTGTTCATGGACATTCATATAGGATATATGAAGCATTTAGGATGGAGAGACATGTTTTTCTGAACTTATGTGACTTAATGAGGGTAAGGGGTTGGTTGAAAGATAGTCGATTTATTCAAATAGATGAACAAGTTGGGATATTTTTAAGTGTGGTTACTCACAATAACTCAAATAGAGATTTATGTGAGAGATTCCAACATTCAGGAGAAACGATCAGCAAGTATTTCAATAAAGTATTGAAAGCAATGGTCAAATTTTCAAAGGAGATAATCAAACCACCGTCCTTTGACGTCATTCCACAAGAAATTATTATTGATCCTAGTCATAAACGTTACTTCAAAGTATGATTTTTATATTGATTTTATACCGTCAAATACATGTAGTTGATAATCTTATATGATATTAGATTGTTAATATATTAACAAGGCTGCGTAGGTGCTATGGATGGCACCCATATAGATGCTACCGTTCCTGTGTCTCAGCAGATTCCATTTAGAGGTAGGAGTGGGAGAACAACCCAGAATGTGCTGTGTATCTGCTCTTTTGATATGAAATTTACTTTCGTGTATGCTGGATGGGAAGGATCGCAACGATTGTCGAGTGCTTTCAGCAGCTCTCGAAAATCCGCAATCGCAATTTCCCGACCACCACCTGGTATTTACTTTGTTTATGAAGAAAATTTTATGATTATATATTATGGTTCAATATCACAACAAATTTTATATATATCATGTTACAGGGAAATATTACGTGGTAGATTCAGGTTATGCAGTACTTCCAGGATTTTTAAATCTATTTAGAGGCGATCAGTATCATCTAAGCGAGTATAGAGGGAACGGGGGACGACCAAGGACAGCAAGAGAATTGTTCAACAAAAAGCACTCTTCACTGAGAAATGTAATTGAGAGGTCATTTGGGGCATTAAAGAATTGATTCACCATTTTGAGACAGATGCCTCCATTTACAATTCGGAAGCAAGCACTTGTTGTAATTGCTTGTTGTGCTCTCCACAATTACATTCGTGATCAAGATGCAATGGATAGAAACTTTTCCCTATATGGAGATCTGGAATATCCATGCGGACCTACAGAATTGGAGGTTGCAGATAATACATTGCATGATGCACCTGGAATAAACATGCTTAGGACAAGGATTGCAAATAAAATGGCGAGGGATCATAATATGCCTGAAATTTCATGACTTTGTGTTTCCGACTTTTGTAATTTTGTTTTTAAGTATTCACTTATCAAATCCAATGTGATGAAGTTGAACAATGAACTATATTACTTCATTATTGTGATGTTATGTATGAAAGGGTCTACGTAGAGATCTATGAAGTATTCTTCTTTTAGGTAGCTCTTATTGTGGGATTTTTACTTACGAAATTTTGTTCCAAGTATGCACATGACCATGTTCAAAATGTTTGTCTTCACCAACCATGAACAAAATTAAATTGATGAGCATTTCATTAGAGTGATAATGCAATACCAAGTTTACACTTTATTGAAAAAAAGGCACGTGAGAAAAATTTGGAACAAAGTTTATTTATAAAATTTTCTTCAGAGTATGCACTTATAACCATGTTCAGAATGTTTGACTTTACTCACCATGAACAAAATTAAATTGATGAGCATTTTATGATAATGAGAATTCAAAGTCGAGTTTACAGTTTATTTAAAAAAAAAAACAAATGGGAAAATTTTGGTACGAACTACAAAAAATTTATTCCGACTAAGCAAATATGATCAAGTTTAGAATGTTTGTTTTCACTTAATATGAACAAAATTAAATTGATGAGCATTTCATGAGAATGATAATTCAATACCAAGTTCACATTTTATCAAAAAAAAAATTGAAAAAAAAAAATTGGAACAGAAATTTTGTACATAACCAAACGTGTTTCTGTTCTTTTTCTATTCCAGAAATAGAAATTTTTACGGTTACCAAATGTGTTTCTGTTCTTTTTCTATTCCAGAAACAGAAATTTTATACAGTTACCAAACGCGTTTTTTTGTTCAGAAATTGTTCCCAGGAACAAAAACACTTTTTTCTATTTCTGTTTCCTAGAACAATTTTTAAACAGAAACGCAAACAAACACACCCCCTTGCTATTATGATTTTACAAGAAAGCTTTCTAGGTGCACATTTATGGCTTACCTATTGAACGGTGTAATGAAAGAGTTGTAAGAAGGATATCCATGGATTTAGGAGAGGTCATAGAGATCAAAATAAAAACAAAGGGCACTACAGCATTTGAATCAGAGAGAGTGAAAGCGGAGCTAGATTTGTTTGCACCGTTTAAACCGGATAATGTAATTAAACATGCTGGCAAAAAAAATATGGATAGAGTATAAGTATGAGAGATTACCTCATTTATGCTATGTGCATGGCAAATTAGGTCATTTTACCATCCATTGTACTGAAATTCCGGTTGACGAACACAAATTAGAGGACCTCAAGTTTGGATTCTGCCTAAAAGCAAAAGCTAGGGAGTTTAGTCCATTTGGAAGCTATTTTATGAAGATAGATGGGAGGAGAGAGCAGCAGAGGAAGTCATATATAAAACTCAAGATCTTTCAAACCAAATGGAGATCATCCAACAAACACCTGTCCTACCTAGTCATTCAAATAGAGCTAAGAAGAGAAAGGGAATAGATAGCGAGAGTTCAAGTGGCAACCAAAGAAGTGTTAATCCTCCCTACTTATTGCTATTAACATGGCTTGACAAGGGGGAAGCTCCTCTATCCCACACAGGAAGGAAACTTGTAGAAACAACCTAGAAAGAAGAAGGAAAAGGGTTAAACAAACCACCGGCTGTGATGGCTCCGCTGGGTAGGCTTCAGTGATCCTCTGCGAGGGAGGAGAGAGGTTCAAAGCCCTTGTAACACAAGGGAGTTGATGGAGTTACTTGGCGTCTTAAGTGTGCTACCGGAGGTGGTAGGTCCTCCTACTTAAGGCACCTGGGGGTTTACGCTTCGACTACCGGTTGAGACGGTTCCTCCAACACCAAAAAAAAAAAAAAAAGGTTAAACAAAGTGCTAAAAAGAAAAAGAGGATCAGCCCATATGTTCTAGAAAAGGATATGCAACTATTAATTAATGAAACTCAGCTATTAGAAACACATATCCATATGGTGAAGGGAGAGGGTCAATGGGGTTTTATGCATCTCTTATATTCATGGTAATTGGTTGTTCAATAGTTGGAGATTTGGATTCCTCATGTCTGAGCCACTCTCTTTCAATAATTGTGGGATCATCTTCATCCTCTGAATCAGAATAATCGGGTTCGACAAGATCTCTTGAATGTGAATCCGAGCTATGTAAATGACTATCATGATTATGTAAATCTCCCACTACCAAGCAACCAATTACCATGAATAAGCCACCAGGGTACTAATGAAAATTTTAAGTTGAAATTGTCAGGGGTTAGGTAATCCCCTAATAATTCAAGAACTTAGAGCCCCAATGGCTTAGGAAAAGCCCAATGTAGTCTTCTTGATGGAAACTAAAAACAAGGAACCAATGGTGTAAAGGATAAATAAAATGTTAAAATACCAATATATGTTTGTTGTGAATCCAAAAGGAATTGTTGGGGGGCTTGTGCTGATGTGAAGTGAAGACATATCATTATCAATCAACTCTTTCAATGCTAATTTCATCAATGCAACCTGTAGATGGGAGGCAAACAAAATAGTTATGAGACTCATGTTAATCCATGCACCATATACATTTTAGAAGAAAATGAGCTTATAGGATGAATTAAGGTATATTAAGTCTTGCAACTCTCTTCCTTGGATTTGCATCAGTGATTTTAATGAAGTTCTCCATCATTAGGAGAAAGTCAAAAAAAGAATAGCAGAACATTGCCGGATGCTAACATTTCGAGAAGTTATAAATGATTGCTCCTTAATGGACCTAGAGGGAAAAGGTTGTGCGTTTACATGGTCAAACAATCGGGAATGAGAGGATTATGTCAAAGAACTACTTTATCGAGCACTATGCAACATAGAATGGAGGTTTTCTTACCCCGAGGCTCAAGTTTTTGCTTTTAAAGCAATTAGATCCAATCATAGCCCCCTATTGGTGTCATTATCAATTGGAACTATGAAATGGATGAAGAAATTCAAATACGAAGCTTTCTAGGTAGAAGACATAGAGTACGAGAGCATCATCCAATTAGCTTTGGCAAATTCCAATAAATAACATGAGCTAGGAACAAAAACAGCTAAAGGTTACAAAAATCCTTGCAAAATGAAGCAAAAAATTCTCAAATACCCACAAACAAATCAAAATTCTCAAAGATGATCTTCATCTATCACAAACAAATAAGGGGCTAAACAAGATATGGGTAGAGTCCAAAGCATTAAATGACAAATTGAACAACTGTGAAAACAAGGAGAGCTGTATTGGGGAATGTGTTCAAGGATCATGTTGCTGAAGTGGGGCGATAGGAATACTAAATATTTTCATGCCACAACAATTCAAAGTCGACTAAGAAACAAAATCTCCATGCCTTAACCACCGAGTGGTGAGTGGTGTAGAGACACCAAAAGATTAGAAAAGGTGACGGTTCAATTCTTTTCTAACTTGTATAGCTCGGTTAGCCCCACAACATCCACCTAATGATAAAACAACTCCTTACACTAGTCCAAGAGGAGATGAATGTAGCATTAATAGAAAAAGTTACATTACATGAGGTGAAGGATGTTGTTTTTCAATTAGGAGCAATCAAGGCTCCAAGGCCTAATAGTTTAAATGGTTAGTTCTTTCATAGTCATTGGATGGACATTTAGAAGGATTTATTGAGGTTGGTAGGGGAGTTTATGGAGACAAATCATTTTTGTGTAACTTCAATTATAAAATCATATCTAAGGTATTGGCTAATCAATTAAAGCCTTTGCTTCTAGAGGTGATAGAAATGGAGCAAAGTGCTTTTGTTAAAGGGCAACAAATACAAGACGACATTCTAATTGTTCAGGAGGTACTTTACCGACTAAAAGTCAAGGAAAAGGAAGAAGAAATTTCAGGCTGTGCTGAAACTTGATGTGAAGAAGGCACATGGCAAAATTGAATGGGGCTTTCTAAAGGCTTGTTTGTTGAAGATGGGGGTTTTGTTGAAAGTGGGTCTCTTGGATTATACATTGTGTGACATATGTTTCATTTAGCGTCAAGTTTAATGGAGAATAGTTGTGTTATTTTCAGCCTTCAAATGGACTTCATCAAGATGATCCCCTTTCCCCTTATCTATTCATATTAGTAGCAAATGTTTATCCCTTCTTATGAAGAAAACAGTTGAGGAAGGGAGATTCAAAGGCATAAAAAATGGCAATTGCCCTACTCTATCTCATTTGTTATTTGTGGATGATTCAATCTTCTTTTTGGATGGAAATGTGAGGGAATGCCAACGGTTGGCTGATGTTCTCAATATTGCATGGCTACTAGTCAAGCAATTAATTTGAACAAATTAGGGATTTTTTTTTAGCTATGGGATTCCCCATAAATTGAGAAGAAATATGGCATGGGAATTGAGTCTCATAAATTGACAAAAGGGGAAGTACCTAGGCATTCCATTGGAATGGGGAACATCTAAAAAAACAAATATTTGCTTGGATATTGGCCAAGGTGAATATGAAGCTTGAATGATGGAAGGAAATGTTGTTATCCAAAGCTAGGAAAGAAATTATTTTGAAAGTAGTATTTCAAAAGCATTACCTCAATATGCGATGTCCATCTTTAAAATTCCAGTCTTTATTTGTAAAGTCGTAGAGAAAAAAAAATTACTTCCTTTTGGTTGAAGAACACTGATTACAAGGTTGGAATTCATTGGAAAAGCTGGAATGTTATTTGAGATTCAACATTATGGTCAGTAGGCAATGAAAAATTGATAAAATACACAAAGACAAATGGTTAAAGCAAGGCACAATTCTAGCGTAGCCAACCAAGATGACCCATTGATAGTAGTCGAGCTCATAGATAGGAACAATGCAACATGGAAGGAGCAAAGTCTCCAAAACTTGTTTGAAGATGAAACCGTAAGTGAAATCTTGGCAATCCCCTTACCTTTCGACAGAAAGAAAGACATGTGCATATGAATGGCAACAAACCAGGTAATTATTCAGTTAAAAGTGGCCATAACCAACTCAGAAGCCTAGATGACAACTTAGCCCCTTCATCAGCCTCATCTTCCTACCATAAACCCAAAGCAATATGGAGCACAATCTAGAATCTACGCACCCTCCCAAAATTAAGGTATTCATGTAGAACTTATGTCAAAACGCCTTTCCTACTAATAAGAATCTAGCTAGAAGAAGAATCCTACCTGAGCTATTGTGTCCCCTCTGTAAAGTGACCTAAAAACAACAAAACATCTATTCTTGCTCTATCCCTGGACAAATGGAATATGGTCAGATAGTCATCTCCATATTCAAATAAAAAGCATGGGACTAATACGTATAGATCGCTGGTTTTTAGAGTATAAAAGACACCTTCCTCAAGCTCCAAAACTTGAAATGGTAGCCAAATCTCTCCGGGTCATTTGGAAATAGAGGAATGCAACGGTTTTCGGAGCTCAAATGCCAAATCCACAGGGGGTGGTGGTTGATCTACTTGCGTCGAAGTAAAAAAAAAAAAAAGAGCTTCATCACTATAGCAAAACACTAGCAAAGAGAGCGAAATACCACAAAGATGGAGACTGTCGGACCCAGGTTGGGTGAAAATAAACATGAATGGGGCCTTCGCATCAGGAATAAATGAAGGATCTATAGCTGGGGTGTGCAAGGACGTGAGTGGAGTGTTGCTTGGAGAATTTGCTCATGTCATGAAAGTTCAATCCCCTCCACACACGAAAACCCTAGCCATATGCGAGGGTCTAGAGCTGGCTATGAAGTGGGGAAGGGAACAAGGATCACATGTATTCTCCATTGAATTTGACTGCTACTCGGCAGTAAAGATGATCTTGGGGTTAGATACACCCCATTGGGAAGTCAGTGAAATAGCCTAGACAAGCTAAGGGGGTGAATGATAACTATTTTGTTCTACAAATAGGTTATGGAAGAGAAATAGATTTTTCTATTTCTATTTCTAGAAGAGTTTCTAAGAAAAAATAACCATTTAATAATGACATAAAATTTCTACTTTAAAAAAAAATTTGTTTGATAATGACACAAAATTTTTCTTTTCAGACGGCAATGGACCGGTGACCAGCCGACAACTGGTGGCGACCGGCGACCGGTGACCGACAAAGCGGCGATAGTGGGCGACCGATTTACGTGTGATCGACGGTGACGGATGAAAGACTAGTTGACAAACAATAAGAAGAATTTGTATTTCTCATTTCTATTTCAGAAATATAGAAGTAGAAAATTTATACTTTTGATTTCTATTCCAAACCTATTTTTAGAACGAGAATCTATTTCATAAATAGAAAAATGAAATAGGTTTATCAAACAGATTTCTATTTAGAAACAAGTCTGAAATAGAAAATTTGTTTCTGGAATAGAAATTGCAGTTTGTCATGCACCCCCTAAACCGCTCTAACTTCAGTTCCTATTTTGAACTTGGCCCATGTACTGAGGGAACTAAATAAAGCCGCGGATTGGGTCGCTAAAGCCTAACTATGCCTATCCTTATTGTGCCTCTATGTTGGAACCAAAAGAATGACAATAAACTTTGGAAACTTGGAATAAGAACACTAGAAATATGAGAGAGAAATTTTATTGAGAATGCTTTCTCTTATTTGTGTCTTCGTGGACTATGGCCTGTGGATTTACAACTCACAACTTCATCCCTTTATATAGGAATTGAAGTTTACAAATGCCAATGATTACATAACAATCCACAAATGTCAATGATAGGAATTTAATGACTAAAACAAAACAACATCATACATGTAATCATAAAGACAATCAAAATGCACAATAAAGTAATAGAAGTCTTCAATAACTTCCATTCTTCAAATCCATGTAGCCTACCATAAAGTTTTTATGGTCCTTCAATGCTTGCGGGTTTCTCATCCAACAATCATCATCTAATAATCAATTTTATTTTATTTAAACAGCCTCCCTTAAAATTGATTTTGGAATTCAACAACTCCATGCATCATCTTCAATTTTTCAAATGAATCAGCCTTCAATGGTTTAGTAAAAATATCTACAATATGATCTTCCGATTTGCAGAAGTTAAGTTCAATTTCGCCATCTTTGACTTGCTTGCCAATATAGTGATACTTGATATCAATGTGTTTGCTCTTGCCATGAAAAACAGGATTCCCAAAGCCATAGCCAATTTGTTATCACACATTATTTTCGTAGGACCTGCCTCTTCATGCATCAATTCACATAGCATCCTACAAAGCCATATTGCTTGACATGTCGCCAAAACTAACGTTATGTATTATGCTTCAACGGTTGAGAGTGCAACAACTTGTTATTTTTTTTAGGACCAAGAAATTACTCCTGATCCGAGAAAAAAAGTATATCCAAAAGTACTCTTTCGAGTCTCAGTATCACCTACCCAATCACTATCTCTATATCCCACCAAACTAAAATTGTTAGTATGAGAATATAAAATCCCAAGATCACAAGTTCCACTGACATACTGTATAATTCTTTTTGCTACTTGCAAATGTGATTAGTATGGTTTCTCCATAAATCAACTAATAATTCCCACACCATAAGTAATATATGGCCTTATAAAAGCCAAATATCTTAAACTGCCAACAATGCTTTTGAAATAAGTGGGGTTCACTACTTCATCAGTTCCTTCTTTATTCAACTCCAACTGTTCTGCTATGGGAGTCCGTATTGGTTTGAGCGATTCCATCTTGAATCGCTTTAGAATATCATTAGCATATTTCTACTGTGAAATAAATATGCCATCATTTATCTGCTTCACTTCAAGGCCTAGAAAATAGGACATTAATCCTAAATCTGTCATCTCAAAATGACTAGTCATAGCCTCCCTAAATTCAGCAAACATCTTTTCACAACTCCCCATAAATATCAAATCATCAACATTTGGTATCAAAGCTAGAAGTGGCATCCACCAATTCTATTCAAACGCAACTTCCAAAGTTGAATGAAAAGAATTTCAATAATTGGTATATCTAGATGATGCTTGGAGTTGTTGAATTCCAAAATCAATTTTAAGGGAGGCTATATAAATAAAATAAAATTGATTATCAAATGATGATTGTTGGATGAGAAACCTACAAGCATTGAAGGAGCCATAAAAACTTTATGGTAGGCTACATGGATTTGAAGAATGGAAGTTATTGAAGACTTATGTTACTTTATTGTGCGTTTTGATTGTCTCTATGATTACATATATGAGGCTTTTTGTTTGTCATTAAATTCCCATCATTGACATTTGTGGGTTGTTATGTAATCATTGGCATTTGTAAACTTCAATTCCTATATAAAGGGAAGAAGTCGTGAGTTGTAAATCAAGCCACAAGCTATAGTCCATAAAGACAAAAATAAGAGAAAGCATTCTCAATAAAAATTTCTCCCTCAAATTTCTAGTGTTCTTATTCCAAGCTTCCAAAGTTTATTGTCATTCTTTTGGTTCCAACATTAGCTCCGAAACCTTGGAAAACCATAGTGGCCATTGGAGATATTGCAGTAATAACCCGCAAGAAACGATGAGAGAGAGAAGAGCTAGTTTTGTTGTAGTCAGATCTGATGGGAGAGTGGTTTTGAATTCAAGCCATGCCCGAAAGCTTGTCACTAATGCAGTTGCGATGAAAGCACATAGTGCAGCAATGACTTCGGCATCCAAACCCGAGCATGAGCTTTTGCTTTTTGAAGCTCTAAACCAAAAGAATGACAATAAATTTTGGAAACTTGGAATAAGAACACTAGAAATTTGAGGGAGAAATTTTATTGAGAATGCTTTCTCTTATTTATCTCTTCGTGGACTATGGCCTTTGGCTTGATTTACAACTCACAACTTCATCCCTATATATAGAAATTGAAGTTTACAAATGCCAATGATTACATAACAACCCACATATGTCAATGATGGGAATTTAATGACTAAAACAAAACAGCCTCATACATGTAATCATAAAGACAATCAAAACACACGATAAAGTAATAAAAGTTTTCAATAACTTCCATCTTCAAATCCATATAAACTAATATAAAGTTTTTATGGCTCCTTCAATGCTTGCAGGTTTCTCATCCAGCAATTGTCATCCAATAATCAATTCTATTTTATTTAAACACTCTAGTCCCCCATCAATCTCTTTTGAATGTTCTTTGTTCTGAAGCTCATTTGAGTTGTTCCTCTATATTATCTACTTGAAATGAAATGAGGACCTTTTTGATAAATAAAATAAAAAAAAATCCTCGCTCACCCTCACCATCAAGTTCGCTCCTTGGATCGTCCACTGCACATTGCCCCGGCGCACCAGCACGATCGCAGGCACGTCCAAGCTGGCCAGCCCGCTCTTCGCCATCTTCACGTTGAAGGAAGCCCCAAATGGGGCGACGGAGGTTGCCTTCTTTGTAAATTCCTTCACTAGGGGCTGGAAGATGGCCGAGTGGAGGAACGTGTACGGAGCAAACGTGCTGATTATAGTCGCCCCAACGCCGTCCTTGTCAATCTTTAGGATCGAGGAGTTGAAGGCGATTGGAGTGGAATCGGTTTTGATGGCGGTTACGTAGATGGAGTACTTGTCACCTGTCGCCTTCGTTGGAGACGGGGCGACGCTCCCGGGAACAATTAGTAGCTGAGTGCGGAGGAGGGATTTCGCGAGGTCTTTGCTTGATCAGTGGCCGCGTGTATAGGCCGCCGCCAACATAGAGGTTACCGTGGCCGGATCTGGAGTAGGAGAAGGAGGAAGGGAGGCAGAGAGCTAATCCACGGAGGAGCTTGAGCTGCGTGGAGAGCTTGGTGGGGAGCGAGCTCGAGTTTCTTGTGAGTGCAACGATGCCTTTGGTCGATTTCGACGGTCTCTCCGTCCAGAAAGAGTCCACGCAAAAAAAAAAAAAAAAAAAGGAAAATGTTGCTGGAGTTATAAAAAAAAAAAAATGAAGAATTAGGAAAATAAATAAATAATGATCCCTGTTTGGCAAGATCTTAAGTTATTTCATTTTTTTTTAGTCTTGCAATTCATGTACGATCACAAGAAATAGTCCGCTTGTTTATATAAATTAACACATTTTCATCTCAATTCAAAGATTCAGTCACCTCAATTCAGTAATTATAAGTTCGATCTAATTAGCACAAATAAATACAAATTGCAAATACTGTTATTGCATGCCAAACAAATTGTTACTTTTATTGGGACAATGAGGTCCGGACGAAGTAGTAACTATTTTCGCCCTCTAATTTCTACATCGTAATAAACTTTTTTTTTCCCCATTTTAGGCACAAGGTGAAAATTTCTATTGAATCATAGGATGCAAAAGTCAGAATCTTGGCATCAGAGGATGCAAAGCATAGCTGACGGAAAATTCCGGCGTGGATTTGTAAGTTTGCCCTTGTTTGGGAATCCGGACTAATATACCGAATTGAAGTTCTACATTTTTAAGATAATTAACCAAGGCACACGTGAGCTAAAGTGGCGACTAGGCATGCCCCTCCTTTGTATATCCACATCATTTTCAGAAATAAGATCACTTAAAATGTCAAAAAGAGTAAGTATTGAATGCAACAGATTTTTGTACTAAAATTATCTTATTGTATTTAGGTATTCGACTTGCAAAATTTTCTCCTGGACGCGTGCTTGATCCAATTCGGGGAGTGCAACAGCAGGACGTCCTCGTCGAGCGAAAAGCGAAAGTGCATAAAACCAAGAGAAAATAGATAAGCCCTTCTTGAAGTCACCTCTTTTTGCCAAACCGCGGATAAAGTGACAGGGAGAAAAGAACACAGCCACAGGGCATCATTATAGAAAGGTTGGTCTTTAATTAGCAGTTTTTAGCTTAATATAACATGACCTACAGCTACCCAGAATGCTCTTGAAACTCACCAGAAGTTTAGCAACAGTCCAGACTCCATAGCTACAAACTTCTTGGTACATGACCTTAGGTAGAAAAGTCCATAGCCAAGACATTGAGGATCATCATCTCTTCTTTAATCATAGCCTTGAACCGGATCTTTTAGAAAAATTTCAATCAAGCACGCATGCTTGTCGGTCGAAGTAATAACACAAATCCATCTTCCCCACTTCGATTGATCGAAATGGGGGTACCCAAATGGTTCAGAGACTTTCATGACCATAAAACTTGTGTTAAGCACCGGTTTTCCCCATCTCTGACGAGATTTCAGCTCCTTTTCCTTTCTGTTTTCGTGCTATAAATGTTAATGTGCTGTAGCACATTAATGCTTTGGCATGGGCCAACACTTAACCAAATTGCTGCTTTGAGGAAGAAGTACACAGAAACATAAATCATAGCATCAAAGCCAGATGCTTATGGTGCCTTTGGTAACATTTTTGTTTTCAAAATAATTTCTGTTAGAAATAATTTTTTTTTTTAACTTATATTCCTTATGAGTTTCTAAGCAGAAGATTGTATTTGGTAATTATACAAAACTTCTATTTTTTGAATACAAAAAGAATATAAATGAATTTGGTTAGAACCTAAAAAATTTTATTCTCAATTTTTCTTCATTTAAATGTTAGTGGAGACTTAACGGTTCATGTTTGAATAAAACTAGACTTTGTAAGGATTTAATTGATCAACATATTCTAAGATAACCTCAAAAATTCCAGCATAATAGTTAGTCAAAGATGGATGGCTAGAAATGGCAATAGAGAGTCCTACTAGTTTATAACAAACAATGCAAGAAGGTGGGTAGTAAATCTTTGGCATGGAACTTTTGAGCTTTTTTAGCTACAAGAAGAAGAGCAAATGTTACTTAGTAGAATGGGCAATGAGGAACAATAGAGGATGGAGGTGATCTTTGATGCACTTATTTGCACAAATTTCAAACCTTCAAGCGAATGACATTGGAAATCAATGGAGCACAAGCTTATTCGATTGCTTTGAGCACAAGATAAATTATTAGCCATCTAATTTTCTATTAAAATGGAATTACAAATGATCATAAAAGATGCCTCCAATAGAATCTTTAGAGAAGAAGACTAGAGTCGCTAACCTTTCGCGACTTGACATTGTCTCTAAAAGAAAATGGCATTCAAAATCCAATAGTAAAGCCATTCAAAATCCAATAGTAAAGCCCTAAAAACTTATTCAATTTTGAATCCAATTTTCATCAAAAGGTTTTCACATTTATTTATGCTAAACTAATTATAAACTAGAATTAATACTAAAATCTAGTAAAACTATCCAAATCTCATTTCTAAATTTCTCCTAAATTTTTTAATTTTTAATTTTTTATATTTCAAAAAATGGGGACTTGAATCGAGCCAAGAGACTGGACCTTGTGCCCATTGTGTAAATACAAAAATTAGGTTACATTACATTAGATTTTCTAAAATAGCATTATTTCTCTTTTTGTTCCAAGGAATAAAGAAGTATATTTTTTTCTACTTCTTTCTATTCCAAATCCATTTCTTGGCCATTGATCTATTATGTGGAATAGAAAAATTAGTTGACGTGTGTCATGACCTAAATTTCGGGTGCATCACCTAGATTTAGGCTAATGAATTACTAAGTCTTTAAATTTAGCCCATGCTCTCTCAAGCCCATATCAATTCACAACTTAAGATTCAATTATTTAGCATGCAAAAGATTATTAGTTAAGAGTTACCACTAATCGGTTTATGGTAGGTCAATTAGACACATAAGTAAAATAATTAAAGAATTATTTTACTCCTACGAACCAGAGACTAAGGTTACGGGGACTTGTTTACACTAGATTTCTTTAATGCCCTTTCGGTACCATTTCTTTTTAATTTCAAAAAATGTTTTTGCAGGCCGCCTAGATTTTTAACCTAAATCACTATCATGATCACACATATATGTTTAACCATTATTAAACATTGAATAAAATAAATTGTACCAAATGAATTTCACACACTAAAGCAAGTTTTTTGTTTTTTTGGATTTTTCTTTTAACTAGAATTTTATCATAAATCATGCATTTAAACTATATGACATAATTTTACTAATAATGAATCTAACATGCAAACTAATTGACATGCACCTAATGTTTTTTGTATTTTTTATTTAAAATTCGGAATTAATAAAAACCCTAACTAAATTATCTAAAATGAATAATTTTCTAATATGTTTTAGGGATTAATTTGACTTAAACCCTATCCTATCTTAGAAACCTATTTTTTAGAAAAATGAGATTATTTAAATGTGCAAACATTATCTAAAATCAATCCTAATATATTTCAAAAAATTATCTAAAAGTGCAATCCTAAAAATGTATTATTAATTTAGTAAACTAACACACTCCGATGCATGGTTTTTTATTTTTATGTTCTTTTTTAGTGTTTTTCCAAGACTAGCAATTATGAAATTATATCTAAACTAATCAAGACATCTACCAAATAAACAATTAAAATAATTGAAAAAATAACGGGTTAAATTAACGATTACTCTCTAACCCTAAATATCACGATATATAAAAGGTGGTTCAAAATAATTAAAAATTTGACCCGAAGTGTTATAGATCAAATTAATAATTATATTAAATATTATTAAAATGCCCAAAAAATTAATATAATTATAAAAAATATTTCATTTTATATCAAATTAATAATTACAATAATTTTGAGCAAAACCTTGTAGGTAATGCTTACAATATTCATAAAACAAAAATCAACTTCCAATGTTCCAATTTGTATAATAACAATGGAACATAAATAAACTAAAATAGCATAAAATAACAAAAACCACCTAAAGAGAGACTTGGAAAAGGGGCAGCGGCGGTGGGTGTGGGCGCGCCAACGCAGTGACGGATGGCCGGATCAGCAGCGGGAAACCAGCTGTTGTCGGGCGCAGGCTGGCGGACGGCGGTGCTGCTGGTGCTCGGGCGAAGGCCGGCGGGCTGCGGGTTCGGAGCTGAGGCGTCGACCAGCGAGGGGCAGCTGTTGGGTTCGCCAGAAGGAGGCTCGGAGGTGGTGCTGTAGCTGGCGATCATGGAGCAGAGGCTGGCAGGCGCGGCGGCGGGCAAGCGTCGGCGAAGCGCGGGTGAGGAGGAAACATGAGATCGTCGCAGTCGGATCAGCAGGGCGGCAGTGGTGCGGGTGGGGCTGCGCGTCGCAGCGAGACTGGCGAAAGGCAATGACCGGCGGCTCGGCTACCGAGGCTGAGCTTGCAATCGGCGGACACGGGGACTCCGGATCTGGGGCTCGGGCAGACGCGCAAGGATGGAGACGCTGGGTCGTGAGCCGGCGGGTCGACTCGGGGTCCGGAGAGCAGAGGAATCGGGTCGCGGCACGGCAGAGCAACTCAGGCGTGACGGAATCTCGGAGCAGCGTAGCTCGGTGGCGTCGGCGCAGCGCGGGTCGTCGGAGCAGAGGGCTGTCCGTCGGGCTCCGGTGCTGCTCGAAGGGCTGGGCTCGCGGAAAAACTGGGTCGGCAGTGTTGGTGAGGAGGAGCCGTCGGTCTGCGGGCAGCAAATTCCGGCGAGTGCAGGGGGAAGAGGATGAACAGTAAACGTCAAATCCCCCCGCCGATTAAACTTTGGCTTCAGCTTTTTCCTTCTTCTTTTTTTTTTTAATTTTTCTTCTCTCTCCTCCTACCCTTCTCTTCGTACACTCTCTCTCTACCTTCTTTTGTCTTTTTCCTCTTTTCTTCTCCCACAAACCACTCCCTTCTCTCTTTTTTTCTCTCTTTTCACTTTTCACTTTTTTTTTTGACGAAGAGAAGTCCCCCTTTCACCGTACACGACTCCTTTTATAGGCAAAAAAACGTGATCTCCCTAGAATACTTCGTCTCGAAGATATAACCTCCACATCACAAAAATCCTTATCTCGTGAATATTCTTCCATAATTTTATCATATATTACTAAAAATAAGATTGCAATGCAATTTTATTAAATTCCAAAAATCCATCATAATATCACATCAAATCTCCATTTAAATAATTTTTTCATAAAAAAAAACGAGTTTGGACTAATTTACTCATTTCATGGGCTTAATTCGATCTGTTAATTTAAAACTTAAAACCTAATTTAATTCGACCCATCCACTACTGGTCCAATAAATAAATGCACAAAATGCAAATTAAAAATAAAAGCATCTAAATTAATATACTATGCAATTA
Source organism: Eucalyptus polyanthemos subsp. polyanthemos (assembly GCA_017140185.1). Taxonomy (NCBI): domain Eukaryota; kingdom Viridiplantae; phylum Streptophyta; class Magnoliopsida; order Myrtales; family Myrtaceae; genus Eucalyptus; species Eucalyptus polyanthemos. The sequence goes on along the minus strand of CM029464.1, from coordinate 43,432,170 downwards.
ATATTTTTTTTCAAGAATAAAATTACCCCATAATTTTCTATGCAATAAATAAATAACCAAACTGTCAAAATTTAGATGTCAACAACGTTATCAAATGGATTTTTTTTTCTATTTTAGAAAACAAAAGAATAAAAACATTAGCCTTAGTCATCATAACATATCCAAATTACAATCTTCAACTTTGGATATGAAGTTATTTGTTCATCATTGTGAAAAGGATGAGTATGAAACTAACCTTTACTCAAATGCACAAACCATGACATAACAATTATCCATGAAATTTCATTATTCACAATAACATGATCGAAAAAATATTAATGATAAGGAATTTAAAAAAAAAATAAGGAAAACGATATTTACTTTGAACCTACATCAAACTAACAACGTACCATTTTTTGATCTGTCACATTGAAATGCACAAATACATAAGGAGGATTAGGTTCCTTTTAGGAGAATCACTAGGTTTGAGAATAATGCCTCGTCATTCGACTTGGCTAGTTAGTGAAAATCGACTAAATTTCAAATACTGCTCAACTTAATTTGTTGGCACAATTTATGGGAACTATAATTTTCATCAAATAGTAGATAAGCTAGGCACTTTACTTTCTTTAGGTAAATCGTACTTCAATAATATCGTTCGCCATTCTTTATTCCCAAAAAAAGGGTATTATGTAAAAAGGGCCAGCTATGTTTGTACCTTGCACAAAAACAAAGATCAACAATTTTAGAGTAATCATCTAGGGGAAAAAATTGGATATACTTAACCTTCAAATTGAGTTGATGTTTTAATATTATAGATCGTATTGCAACTAGCAAGTCCTTAAACTGCTCCCCATCAATGAAGGGACTGACTCGATAAACGAGACAGTTTAAGGATCTGTCCAGATCCAATGTTTTAATATTATAGATTGTATTGCAACTATTAGGACTATAGTTTGTCTCACTGTGGGACTGTGGGGCTGCTATTTCCATAAAATACTAATACCGAGGAAGTATATTCCTCTTTTAAGGTACACAATAAACCAGAGAAATTACTATCCAGACAGTCTAATTCATGCCTTTGCAATCGATGTAGACAGCGAAATGCTCAGTTAGACGACATATATTATATGCGAGGACCGAGAGCCTTCGTGTCTTGGGTTTACTGGTTCACCACGGAGGCGTTTGCAGGGTTCATAAATAAGCCATGGGTGACCGGTGGGAGAGTTTGTTTAAGACCCGGTGACATCCACCTGTATTTCTCTGTTTCCCCTTGTTTTTTTTAACTTTTTTCCCTTGCCTTTTCATTTCTAATTCCTATCCTCCCATGTCTTTAAGAACAAACAAAAACTTTGGCAGAAATTAGAATCACTATCAGGATATGTCGGTGGACTCTGTCAGACACTTTCAGAATCTCTCATCTTTAAATTGGGAGTGCACTCAATAATGGACCTCAAAATGGGACCATGTTGAATAATTATTTGAATATTCACTGTTCTTGTGCCTTCTCGCGGTGGACTGTTTCCCCCATGACTTTACCAAAGTATCCGGCCCCTTGAGAAAGCAAAATGATATTTAGATAAAAACCCTCATCCCCACTTCTATTTAAGTGAACCAGAGGTGTTTTATCTGCACCAACATCTCCTTATACCACTGAAACTTTCTTGCTGCATTCCAACACGCTGCTCGGAGAAAACCCTTTAGACCATTTGAGCTCCTCTTCATTTCCTTCTGGGGTTACTCTGGAACGAAGCCTGTCTCAAAAGAAAGAACAGAGGAACGCTCTTTGTCGAGCTCTTCCAATTAAAACACCTGCACCTCTCTCTCTCTCTCTCTCCCTCCCTCGGCTGCTTCTGTTTGTCAGATCTGTTTTAAGACCCCGTCTCCTTCCTCCTTTTCCTATCTTTACAATAACTGTGTCCCGCTTTGCTCCATTTGAGTGAGTAAAGAAGAGTTCTTGAAGATCCAGGTACGCATTTTGTCCCTTCTGAGTTAGCTCATTGGCAGTTCCCCCTCTGTACTTTGCCTTGTTTTTAGCTCAAGAGTCATATATGATAGTTATTAGGACTTTCTTAGGCCCGTTTGGTTTAGCTTTCTTAAGGGACTCTTGGGAAAAATATTTTGCGTTTGGTAAATATTTTTAAAAGTTCATTGTCAAATATCAACATCCACAGCGTTGAAAACTCAATGCAAGTCCGAACCTGCTTTAAGCAAATTTACTGTTCATCTACCTCACTGTTCATCTTCTTCTCCATTCGTCTCTATCTTATCTACCTAGAGAGTCGAGCTTCTCCAGCAGCCGCCACTACTGCCTGAGGGTCATGTATCCCCAATGACCCCACCTGGGATGGCGCTACTCGCGATCCAAGCGATGCCACCTGCGATCGCAACCTTAGGCTGCTAGATCTAGCCTCTGCGACCTTAGACGACGGCCATCCGGCAATTGACAGGCTCCAGCCACCGAATTTGATCTTCAGATAAAAAAATAGTAAAAGTCTATTACAAATGTGAATTTTGTTAAATCGTATTTATATTAAAGTTACCATTCAATGATATTTTAAAATTACAATTTACCAAATGACGTAACATTTCGAAAAATTCCTTTATTTTAAAGTATTTGCATTCTTTCAAGAGTATTTTAGTTAGATTAATAAAATAAATAAATAAAAGTAGTCCTTCCCGTGACATTTTAGAATTTCTCAGTTCAAGTATTCTTATCCCCTTCAATTAAAAAAATTTCTCGGTTTATTTTTCTTATGTTTTTTTTCTTTTGGGTTGGTGTGTTCGGGGTTTCCCCGTCGAAATGGATGCAGAAATGGATGCAGAACAGGGCGAAGTAACGCTTCAGGGAACGTAGACCCAGCTCTACTCATCGAGAAGCACAATAAATCAGGCAATCACTCAGAGCTTTGGGGTGCTCAGAAGTCCAACAACAAGAAGAACCTCAACAACCAGCCTATGGGTGGTCAGAACCTCCAGAACCAGCAGCTCCAGCAGGCGAAGGAGTTCCATGATTTCCTGGAGCTCCTGCTGCAGCTCCAGCAGTGCCAAGATTTCCTGCCGCAGCTCCTGCGGTCGAAAGAGTACCAAGATTTCAAACTGTGGCTCCAGCAGACGAAAGAGGACCAAGATTTCAAGCAGAAGAAAGTGTTCCAAGATCTCAAGCTGCAGCACCAATTCAATGACCCGGGTCCGAACCTGAACCAGAAAGGAGGAGCGAAAGTCACCCTGACTGAGGATGAGGACCAGCAGCAGCTTCAACAGCTGAACCAGCACATGAAAGCGTTCCATGATCATCGGGACATTTCGGTACCAAATTGCGACTTCTTTTATTTTTTGGTCGAAGTTTTTGGGACTTAATGTGTTACAATTTGGGTGTGTGCTCTGTTTTTCCCTGTGAACTAATCTCTTTTTCCAGGCTTGGTAATGACATTTCGGAATGAAACTCCGCATAGGAAGCTTCGTTTCATTCGTTTTTTTCCTTCTGTTATTCTTTTATTGGAGTGAGAGAAAATGTTCTTTACACCTGTTTTTGTTCTCTGGGTTTGCTTGTGCATGCAGACTTGTGTTCTAAAAGTGAACATACACCGTGATGGCTGTAAGCAGAAAGTGAAGAAAATCTTGCAGAAAATTGAGGGTATTACTCCTTTTTCAGTTCCAGTCCTCTTTATTTGATCTTTTTTTTTTTTCGAGCCTCTCTCTCTCTCTCTCTCTCTCTCTCTCTCTCTCTCTCTGGATTTTAGTAGATTTTTTAAATTAAAAAAGAAAGAAAAAAAAAAAAAAACGAGTAGTTTTTTCCCTTGATATTTTAGAAATTCTCAGTTCAAGTATACTTATCACATTCAATTATAAAAAATTGCTTGGTTGATTTTTCCCCTTGTTTCTTTTCTTTTGGGTTGGTGTGTTACAGGGGTGTACACCCTCAAAATAGATGCAGAACAGGGCAAAGTGACCGTTTCAGGGAACGTAGACCCAGCTCTACTCATCAAGAAGCTCAATAAATCAGGCACACATGCAGAGCTTTGGGGTGCTCAGAAGTCCAACAACAACCTCAACGACCAGTTCAAAAACATGCAAATTGATAATGCCAAAGGTGGAAACAAGGGCCAAAAGGGCGGTGGCAGTGGAGGCGGAGGTGATGGAAACAACCAGCCTAAGGGTGGTCAGAACCTCCCGAGCCAGCAGCTGTTTCCACATCCGACCCAGCTGCAGCTCCAGCAGCAGCTCCAGCAGCTCAAGCAGCTTCAGCAGATGAAATCGTCCCAAGATCATAAGCTGCCCCAATTCAAGGACCTCAAGATGCCCTTCAAGGACCCGGGTACAAACCTGAACCAGAAAGGAGGAGTGAAATTCATTCTGCCTGAGGATGAGGAATTCACTGATGAAGAGTCTGATAACAATGATGAAGATGATGATTCTATGGATGATGAGGAATCTGATGAAGTCAATGATGAAGATGATGATTCTATGGATGATGAGGAGTTTGATGATGTCTATGATGATGCCCACCACCAAGCACCCAAGACGAAGCCAATGATGGGCAATGGCCAGATGCCCAACATGATGATGCTGAATGAGATGATGAATGGGAATCATGCCCAGCAGCTCTTGAATGCTCAAAAGGGTGGGGGAAATGTTGGAGGTAGTGCTGGTAATAATGGCAAGAAAGGTGGCGGTGGTGGAGGTGCGCCTATTCAGAACAATGATGGCAAAAATGGGAACGGTGGGAAAAAAGGCGGAGGAGGAAATAATCAAAGCCAAGGTGGCGGTGGTGGTAAAAATGGTGGCAAGAACGGGGGTAATGCCAAAAATGGTAAGAACCTCCCGAACCAGCAGCAGCTTCAGCAGCTCCAGCATATGAAAGCGTTGCAAGATCTCAAGCTGCCCCAATTCAAGGACCTCAAGATGCCCTCCAAGGACCCGGGTCCGATCCTGAACCAGAAAGGAGGAGGGAAATTCATTCTGCCTGAGGATGAGGAATTCACTGATGAAGAGTGGGATTATGATGAAGATGATGATTTTATGGATGATGAGGATTTTGATGATTATAATGATGCCTACCACCAAGCACCCAACAAGACGAAGCCAATGATGGGCAATGGCCAGATGCCCAACATGATGATGCTAAATGAGATGATGAATAGGAATCATGCCCAGCAGCTCTTGAATGCTCAAAAGGGTGGGGGAAATGTTGGAGGTAGTGCTGGTAATTATGGCAAGAAAGGTGGCGGTGGTGGAGGTGCGCCTATCCAGAACAATGATGGAAAAAATGGGAACGGTGGGAAAAAGGGCGGAGGAGGAAATAATCAAAGCCAAGGTGGCGGTGGTGGTAAAAATGGCGGCAAGAACGGGGGTGATGCCAAAAATGGTAACCATGGCGGTAACCCTAACAACAAGAATGGCAGCAGCGGCGGTCCCAGTGGCAACATCAATGGGAACGGCGGCAAAAAGGGTGGAGGAATGGAAAATGGGTTCCTCCACATGGGTGGAGGTGCTAATGGAAGTGGTGGGCAGATGGGTGGTATGAAGATTCCAATGGGTCGTATGGGCAGCATGCCAACAGGGCAAATGAGCAATTTCCCAGCTGTCCCAGGCCTCCCAGATGCCTCGCTGGGCGGCGGCGGAAGAGTGGGCGGAGCGGATGGCTACTTCTCTGGGGCCAGGGCGGAAGCCATGCCCGGAAATCCTCACCAGCAGCAGCAGCAGCAGCAAGCCTCTCTGATGAATCAGCAGAGGGCTATGGGCAATGCGAGGTTCCAGCCCACGACGTACGCCTGGCCACCGACAGCTATCAACTGCCCGCCGCCGTACCCTTACCCATACCCATACCCCCCCGCTGCCGCCCCGTACCCGTACCCATACCCATACCCCCCTGCTGCCGCCCCGTACCCATACCCCCCCGCTGCCGCCCCAGGAGGAGTGGTACCCTAACTTCAGTGATGAGAACCCATCAAGTTGCAATGTGCCGTGAGAGACTTTGCTGCTTATGGAAAGAGTTGGTGCTGTTGAAAGGGGGGTATTTTGGTTTTTCCCAAGTGTTTGTGGTGGTGGTTGTGGTGGTGGTTGTCTCAGCCACCGCGGCTGAGCAACTGGTTCTAATAAAATTTTAGTGCCCTCTCCTTTCCCCTTCCCTCATATTCTCAGCCAAAAAATGTAGGGTTATCAAATTCCTGTAATAGGGTAGTCACCATAAGATAAAAAGGTAATGTATAATGTATCCATTAGGGAGGGAGGTACTCTCGAGAAATATGCATGGTGGGTGGTACTCTCGAGAAATATGTATGGAGGGTGGTGGGGTCAGTGGCGCCTCTCTTCCTCTCTTCTTTGCTTTTTAATCTATGAGATGTTCATATGTGTTTATATATGCTGGAGACATAATGATCGCATCAGATCTTTTGCTCAAAATCATCTGGAAACCAAAATGAAATTGCCCTTGCTCTTGCGCCTGCATGTGCACTCGACTGCCACCACTACTTCCACTCCTAAGAAAAGAACCCAAAAGAAAGAACAAAGGAGGAGGAGACGAGATTGCAGCTAAAAAGTGGGGTGGTGGGGCCCAGTTAGTGGGACCCGCTCTCCTCTGCAGTTTTTTTCCAAGATCAAAGAAACCAAAGACACGAGGCATTATTATTGGGGACGCTGTTCACGTACGCTTTAGTGAAAGTCTGAAAGATGCTGTGGCAGCGATGCTGGTCAGAAGGGAGAAAGAGAGGGAGAGAGAGAAGGCCGGGCCCCCCTCTCCCCTCCCCCGGGGGGCTTGTTAGGTCTGGCTCGTGTATTTGACAAGGACAAGCTAACAGCTTTATTTTCGAGAATCTAACGGCGTTGCCACTGGGACACGAATTCCCCGGTAAGCGTCTGGTCTAATCACTGGAAAGAGCATCAGAATGTGCAAGTGTTACAGACATGGAGAAATAGAGAGAGAGAGAGAGAAACAGGGATAGGCCAATCCAATTCCAATGCTACAGCCATATATGAATGAGTGAATGAATATGATCACAAAGCTCAAATGGGTCGTCGTGCGTTACTGCTGCTGTTGGGTTCTGGATGTTGTCAGATGATCATCGGCGGCGACGGCAGCGGCAGCAGCAGCATAAAAGAAAAGAGAAGTAAAAAGCGGTGGTAAAACACATTGAAATTGGGGAGGAAGATTGAACGAGATAAGTGAAAGAAAGAAATCTCAAATCCCGGTCTGTCTCATCAGAGCTGGATAACGAGAAATGCGTGGGTCTATCACTATCAGTACCCTCTCCCGCTCTTGTCCAGAGGCAAAAAACCAAAAGTTGCTGCCTCACTATCCTGTTTTCCCCTCCTACTTTTTCTCCCTCTCTCTCTCTCTCTCTCTCAACAGCAGAGCTGCAGCTGTGCTAGGGTTCGTGAGCTCCACTTTTCCCAAAGTCGCACATTAACTGAATCCTGCAGTTAAGGGTATGAGTTTGGATGCATTTGGAGTGCAGGATAACACCCATCTCTATCCCCCAAAATCTAATTAAGGCTTTGTTCGTTTCTTGGAAAATAACTTCTAAAAAAAAAAAATTCAAATTTTTTGACGTATGTTTCAAGGAAAGTGAATTGTTTAGAGAAAATATTTTTCATTTTTAAAAAATGAAAAACATTTTCCTTAGTTAATCGTTTTTATCCTACACCTTTACAAGCCCTTATTTCCTCCTCTCTCTCCTCATTCTTCATCTTCTTCTCTTTTAATATTTTTTTTAAATTCGAATCATTTTTTATTTTTTTTTTTTATCTTTTTTTCCCTCTTCTTCTTCTTTGTTGATATGGAAGAGTAGCGAACCTGAGCTTATTGACGGTGGGTGAGCCTCGCGCTCACTACCGAGCTCCAGGGTCACCTATGGCCAATCACTAGCTGTCGCCCTAACCGACAATCAACCGAGAAGAAGAAGAGGGAAACAAAGAAAAAATGAAAATGAAAAAAAAAAGATTTAATGATTGATTTTTAAAAATAAAAAATAATTTAAAATCGATAATTAAAAGATAATTAAAAATTGATTTTAAATATAAAATAAGTGAAAAAGAATGTATGGAGGAAATATTTTATTTACCGAACAAGGGAAAATATTTTTCATTTTATTTTCAATTTTCACCCAACTATCGAAAAATAATTACATTTTTCTAAAAAATAACTTCCTTGAAAATTTTTTTTAGAAATACCACATTTTCTACAAAACAAACGGAGTCTTACTCTTAAGTTTAATATCATGTTGTGTGTTTTTCAACCTTTTTTTTTCTCATCTTCATGCCTATTTCTTTTCTTTTTCCTTAAAGCTTAATCCTTAGGTTATTACTATCACAACATGACGATTGGATTGAAGGGAAAATATAGTAAAAGAGACCGCTCATGAACTCTATGCACCAAAACCTTGAATATTATTCACCAAACACCTTGAAGTCCCACTTCAATTTCACGATGTTATTCGCTAATAAAGACCCACCTTCAAATTGCCGGTGCTGGAATCCTACTCTTAAGGGTATGGCGACCCATGTGAATTAGGTCCAATCATCATATGAAAAGATTTTCGTGATGTCATCCATAAGAGGACACTGCCAGTGAATATCATTTCAAAATGCTAGATCATCAAAAGCAAAAAGCTAGGTCCGCGTGATGGATTTTCACTTATCTAAAGCGATTAGCCCTATAATTAATCACATGATGTCCCTGCACTTATTTCAAAGTGCGAGCGGTACTACCTCGTTTTCTGTTTTGTCGTTCCCACCTCTCTCGCCACTCGAGTATTCCCGGCCCTCAAAGTCAAAAGCACTAGGGACGGTTGAGGCGGCTTTAACCATTCGGACTGCTTTCCAAGGCACTTTTGATATTTAAAAGATTCCCGTACCTTACGTCGTTATTATCGATGACATAGGAAAACTTCATAAGCAAGAGGCTAATCGACAAGTCCTCGCCAGGGACATTGATAATTCACACAATAATACTCCCTAATTTCTTTCTTAATCGAAAGGTCCTCACACCGGCCGCCCCATGAACGTTGTGAAAACAAGTCGAAATTGAAAAAATCCTCAACCACTCTCCAAAAATCACCGCAAAAGCCGCTGACGGCGGTGACGCAGCGCCGTTACATGGACGTTTGTGATCATGATCTATCGTGTCTCGATGCTCTCGTGCTTGAATGGTGCCGAATTTGAAAGGACAAAGGGCGTGCCTTTTGTACCATCGGATAATTTAAAGGAACCTCTTGCCATCAATTACGTGGACATCGTCCATTGGACCCCTCATTGACAATAATCCTCCCTTTGCTCAGTGCTCGCCACCTCACGAGATTGCTATACCCCGCCTCCGCTTTCGCCATGTCGAATTTACCATATGATTTTGAGTATTCTTTTCCCCTCTCTAAACGGTTCAATTTTCGATAACTATAATAAGAGTCTAAATCCTATATCTCAAAATTTGTAAAAAAGGAAATCAATACTGAAGTAAGAGAAATTGGTACAAAAAACCGTAGATGCACTTCTAGATAATTGCTTTTAAAAGGTTTTATACATTAATCTAAAAGAAAAGTTAAATTTCAAACATTACAAGAAAAATAGATGTCCTCAAGAGCCTGGCAATCCATTTGATTCGACTTGTCCTGATTTGATAAAAGGACAAATTTGGGGCAAGTTTCAAGAAAGGATTCTCTTGCGTAATTTATCGCCGTACTCAAATTATTATGTTTGATGATGGAGACAAGATATTTTAGTCAAATTGAAAAAGAAAATTCTGAAATGTTTATATTACATAATTAATCAAATATTAGATTTGCGCCAAAGTTTAAGGGAAAAAGTAGATTTAATTTGTGCCAAGATTTAAGGGGAAAAGGTAGATTTTTTTCCTAGTACCTTCTGAGCTATTTAAAAACTCAGCTAATCACAATAAAAAAGCATATTGTCCTGAATTTCTTTGAAGTGACACTTATGGCGCATTCATTTGAGTGAATGAATTTTTAGTGAATTTGTTTTCTAAACTTTCATCTACTTTGTTTGTTGAAAATAATCCGTCAACGAAAAACTATTTATGATTAAAAAAAATTGTGTTTAAAGTTATGGATTGAGAATGTTGGCTTGCTACATAATTAGAATCATGACATAAATTAATGAATAGGTGGAAAGTTATCAAAATTGAGATATAACAAGATGGATTGAAGTCCCCCGCCTATACTAATTAAGAATGATGCAGTTGGCTCTGGCAATGTATTTACATTAACAATAGTTTCGCCTGTCTCTTCTTGTACATGCAATTTTTATCATATGATCACGTTAGGCTCCCACCAAAGACATCTTGTAAAATCAAAAGTAAACAACGAATAAATGAAGCCTCTTTTTCACTAGTAAATGGGTGAGAAGAGGCGACCAATACTAGCAATCCCTCCTGAACGATATCATAAGATCCCCCATCCATTACCAAATGTTCGATTTGAAGGAAATTAAGCCACATCACTAGCGACTCCAAGATCCGAAATTAGCAAGCTCGTCACCATAATCCTCAGCAAGCCTCAAACGCGAGAGGTTCAAATTACCAAAGATTTCAATAAGAAATCATAAAGCACATTTAGCACATTAAAAATATACATGTTACTATCTAAGCGTCTATACCTACTTCATGATAAAAGCCGCCCCACCCACAGAGGAATCTACTATTAATCGAGGAGTGGCAAAATTACAATCAATCACCCATGCGTTTCTCGAAAACCCAATACAGAAACCCTCACAAGTCACAAGCTCTCGTGTTACTAATCACTAAGTTTCGATCGAAAACCTAAGAGAAAGCCTCACAAATTCACGTTGTATTTTAAACAAAATAGGTCAAAATAAGACTTGGAAAACGTGTTACCTAATGTGGATCACGATAACCGGGTGCTTACTCGATTCCTTTGTCTTTGTGAGTGCCTTGATGTAGACTTGTGTAGGACATACAGGCCATGGCCACTTGGGTCAAGCAAGCATCCATGTACCCCAAAGATATTTCAGGCTATTCATTTTTCTTATTTGTAGCAATCTCTAGATGGTGCCATCTTAAGATACTTGTAATGTCTACTTATGCCAGAATAGGTAATGCTTGTGAAGCTCTTTAGGAGGGTTTTTAATACCCAAACTTTCATATCCCAAATCAACTTTAGATATCTTAACTCAAGCTTTGATATCAACAGTTGTGAACCAATGGGCAAATTAATGAATTGGCAATGAAATATCTAACACGAAAGGACGTAAGAGAAATTTAGAAGGAAGAAAAGAGGACACGAGAGTTTTACATACTTTGTTTCAAATGTAGGTAACTACTTCACAAGAAGAATCAAAATCAAAGATTCTACCATCAATCAGAGAGTTACAATCAATCGCTCATGAGTTTTTGTTGCCCAATTTCATAAATCTCCACAAGCGTTCGTGTTTCTCTTGCAAAGTTTCATTAGAAAATCTAAAGAGTAAGCCTCACGAAACTGTGTTCATGTTCTAAACAATATAGTTCAAAGTAAGACATTGAAGTGCGTGTTTCCAGGTAGGATCGCAACATTCGGGCGCTCGCCTGATGGCCAATGCGGAACGGCAATTCTAGGGCAGTTCTGGGCTCTCGGCCTTGTGTGGCCGAGGTGGCTGGCAGCCCGCTCCACGCACGGTAGCGACAGACCCCAACACTTCCAAGCACGACTCCAACCTATCTCAATCTCCAAACCTCAACTCGAAATTCGATTTGGCAAGAACTCGACGCATAAACTCAACAATATCTACCCTTACAATAGTAATAGCGAAAAAAATGTGGAAAGATTGCGAGTTTCTAGCTAACGTTCCAACCATCTGCCTCCACACTAATTTGTCTAATTAATATATTAAATTTCTTTTTGAGATTTGAGATCTATTCTTTTTTTTTATCGGTATTTTTGAGATCTATTCACAAATAGCAAATACAAATAAAAAAAAAAGGTTTCGCAAAATATATTTTCGTGCCAATGCGACGATATTCCAGGGGAATGTTCTTGAATGGTGGCGGATTCATAATGGACACGACAAAGAGCTATTGTGATGTACTTTCGTAGAATTTTATCCAACGCATGGGAGTTTGGACCTGAGTTGGAGTTTGGACCTTAGATGCCATCATTAAATGTGTCGAAATAGGTCTTAGAGCCATATATGACCCATTTATAGGTCACTTACTTTTTGAAGAGATTAGTTAAATGGATTTAAAAATTGAAGGCTTAAGATAAATAGGTCTTAAATGGTTGGACTAAGAACCCATTTCCAACCCAAGCCCTACACTTTCTCTTACCCTCTTTAACTTTATAAAAATATTGAAATTATTTTTTTTTTATAAAAATTGAAATTATAATTATTTTGTATACTTCTTTTTTTCTTTTTCTTTTTTTTTTCCTCCTGCTTCCTCCTTCCTCCTTCCTTAGCTATGGCTAGCACGGTGACGGCTGGCCATCGGCTAGTCGAGGCGGAGGCCTTGTCGACGCCTGATAAGGCTCGAACCTCACCGATCAGAATCAAGCTCGTTAGCGTTGGGAGAGCTCAAGTAGAGCCTCGCCAATCTAGCAAGGTGGAGGCCTCGCTAACATCTAGCAAGGCTCGAGCCTCGCCCAACACCGGTGAGGCCTCCACCTCACCAGATCCTATGAGCTCAAGCTCACTTATGACCAGTCGCCGACCGTCATCGTGGATGGTGGCTAGCTAAAAAAGAAGAAAAAAGAAAAGAATTAAAAATTATATTTTAAAAGAGTAAAGATAAAACTAATTAAAATTTTGATTTTAAAAATAAAAAATAATTAAAAATCAATTTTTAAAAAATTATATAAATTGTGCATTAAATTTGTATTGCATGAAAGTATTTTTAGCAATGCTATTTTTAAAAAATATATATCATAAGAAATAATTTTTTTTAGGTTTAGTTAAATAGGTTGGGTATGGGTTAGGTATAGGTTGGGTATGAGTTGGGTATAGGTAAGAAATTTTGCACTACAATAAATGGGTCATAAACGGGTTAAATAGATCAATTTGGGTCCAATCATTTATAACCCGACCCACCCGTTTAATAGATCTAACTATGATGCATCATCCACTTTCATAGGTTTGCACAAATTCCTCTATTTTTCTTTTTTTTCTCTTTTTTTCTTTAAGATCAAAGAAGAAAATTGCATGTCACGAGAAACAGGAAGAATACCCTCACGTAAATATCTCTAATGTACATAATTAGTGCTATGTGTTTCAATTTAGTGAATTATGTCCCTAGAAAGGAGTTAAATATGGATCTAACTTTTGCTTTTTTGCAGCGCTATTTTTCTTTAAGAACTTGGAAATCGGACTTTCATTAAGGGTCAAATTAGATTTGTCAAACTGGAAGGTCGGGTCAAGTTTGGATTGGGTAAAAAATGATCCAACCTAAATAAACCTATATTTATACAATGCAAATCAAGTGACTCATACTCAACACGTGCCCAACTTGACCTATATTATTAAAAACACTTTTATATTAAACCCAATTTACAAAAAGTCATATCCAAAATAAGGCAAAAGTGCAAAGTGAGTAAGCGCAAGATCCAATAAAGAAGAGAGATTAAGAAGACATAGACGCGTGTAGCATCTATATAAGTTGTAGACCCATTTAATACCTATATCATGTTTAAATTCATTTATGATCTATTTTCTAAATATAACTAAGGTATATTACAACCCAATCCATTAATAAATGGGTCTATGACTAACTTTACGGGTTCAGGTCAAATTTAAAAAATGTATATTCTTTTAAAGGCATCAATGTTCATTCTTCATAATTTGCTAAAACGTAAAATGAAATTGTCACACCAAACACATTTTTCGGTAAGTCGGTCTCTTGAAAATGGGGCTCTTGTTTATCACTCATATTTCCTTTCTCTGTTTACCACCCGTAGAAAGAGCTTGTGCTCCCGGCAACTTGCATATCAAAAAAACTTGTTAGGCTTGCTTAGTGTGATTTATAAGATTAATTTAGAAAGAAATACGTCAGACTTGTCACCAATTCCCGAATATGAATCATTTGTTTAAATTATAGTTTAGTGTCTTTGAAGCTTAAGCCTAAAGACTCCTAGAGAGCATTAGCCGCTGAAGATAGAGCGAGGTAGAACCCAAGCGTAAATTATCCTACTCGACAAGGTATAGTATGTGGGGAGCCTCCAAAAAATCCAAGTTGAATCATCAGTCTAGTCTAGTTGAATTCAAACGTACTAACACTTAGATGGCTATGGCAAAACGTGTTTAATTTGAGTGAAGCTTAGAGTTGTAGCAAGTTGAAAGCCGTTTGGTCAAATTTCTTTTTGAAATTACATTTGGCTGAACTTCTAAGTCACTACAACTATAAAATTACAGTCTTATCTAAGTGAGAATTTGGGATAAGTTAGTATATTTCCACATTTTTCAATAATTGTCTTCATTACCCTATTCCAGATTGCGTTGATTTATAAAGGCAAATTAGCTAGAATCACATTGTTGATTACGCTTAACTTTCCTTTGGAGATGGGGAATGGAGATCTTCCCAAGTTCTTGATCCAATTTTAGCCATCGCCATCACAACACACATCTTAAAAAGAGTAAACGACTTCAGTGCTTGTATGAGGTTATGTGTCGTCATTGTGGGAAAGATCGACTAGCCCACTCATGACTAGCCAACTCCCTAGACCATTGGGAAGACACGTAGCTTCCATGGGCTTGCAACATTCTATCAACGCTTTATCCAAAATTTCAATATCATTATAGGCTCAATCACTAAGTGCTTGAAGAAAGGAAAGTTCCATTGGGGTGATGAAGTGGAAGCCAGTTTTGCTCTCATCAAAGAAAAACTTTCCACGGCACCAATACCAATGCTGCCAGATTTTGAAAAGGTATTTGAATTGGACTGTGATGCTTTTGGCATAAGGATTGGTGTTGTTCTTTCGTAAGAAGGTTTAAGTGAGAAACTTAATAATATCCACAAGCGATGGTCTACTTATGAGCAGGAATACTTTGCTATAGTACGAGCCGTTAAGCATTAGCAGCCCTATCATTATCAAGATGAGTTTGTCCTTAGCACTAACCATCAAGCACTAAAGGAGACTCGGATCCTTAGAGTGCCAAAATTTAGTATGATGGGACACTTAAGTACCAAAAGTTAGGAAAGTGACACTGAAATGCCAAAATTGGAATAAAATGAATCAGTTAAGTGTCAATGGCGAGAAAATTTGACTAAAATGCTAAAGTGGTGACTTTTCGGCAAGGCAAGTGCAAAATGACGTCATTTTTTTTTTTTTTTTTTTGTTAACGTAGGTAGATAATTAATATAGATATTAATTAAATTAAATTTAAAACTAAATTATAGGGAAAAAAAAAGGAAGATGGAGATTACAAGCGGTGGTGTACGTTGTGGTGAGGACTCGGCCCTCATTGCCTACAATCTCCATTTTTTTTTAATTTTAGTTTTAAATTTAGTTTAATTAATAAATATTTTATTTATATTTATATTTATTTATTAAAAAACAAAACCAAACAAAAAGAAAGGAGGAGGAGGAGGAGGAGGTAGAAGGCCCTCGCCACTACCTCTCCATCATCGCCAAGAAGGGCCGACAACCGTGGGGGATGTGTTGGCCAAAACCCGGTGACCCCAGCCGACCAATAGCAAGGGCCTACAAGCCCTCGCCCATATCTGGGGCGAGGATCGCAACCCTCCCCCAGATGCGGTGAAGGTTGCCAACCCTTGCCCAACTTGGCCAAGCGCTGCCGTTGGCTCCAACGAGTCACCCTAGCCAATGGTGGACTTTGGCTCGGCTAGGCGAGGGCCGGTGACTCTCATCGGATATGGAGAAGGGGGACGACCCTCACCCCAAATCTAGGCAAGGGCTTGTAGGCTCTCATAGACAGTTGGCCAGTCAGGGCTAAGCGAACCAAGTCAACCCTCCCCCCACCGTTGCTGACCCTTCCTAACGATACAAGGAGACAACAATGAGGGCTTAGCTCTCACTATTTTGCAACTAATTTTTTTTTTTAATTTGGTTTTAAATTTATTTTAATTAATGTTTATATTAAAATTTAAATCCGTGCCAAAACAACGTCGTTTTAGTGTTTTTTTGTTGAATCAGCTCTCCGATGAGCTACGTAGGCAAGCAATATTACTAAAAAAAAAAAATGCCATGTAGGATTTTCGGTGGGGTTTGCTAGACTTGGCATTCAGGTGTCTCATTTTCCAAAAAAAAAAAAAAAATGGGACTTAAGTATCACTTTCATAACTTTTGGCATTAAAGTATTCCTCGGTGTTAAGTTTTGGCACTTGAGTTACTCTTTTGTTGGCACTCGAGTATATCAAGAGTGAAAGGCATCTAAATTGAATGCATCAATGTTGTGTCTTCTTTTTAGAGCAATTCAACTTTGTGATTGTTGACACCTAAATTTCACCTAAATTAATCAATTAAAAATAGCCTTAAAGGTTAGGAATTATTCACAAAATTACTATTAAAAAAAACAAAAAATTAATTTGTTTTAAAAGAGAGATTATTATTATTTTAAAAAAACGAAAATGGACGGGTCGAGCCGGATTCAACCTTGGCCCGATCCGGCCCTTCCTTCTTCCCTTTGTGCTGGGCCTGGCCCAAACTCCTTTCTCCTTCGGCGGCCCGACCCTTCCTTCTTCCTTCTACTGGTCTTCGCTCGAAGACTTGCAGAACCTGTAGAGAACAGAGAGGATGAGCGGCAACAAAGAGCAGAGGGATTGATGACAGGCGAGCGGCGTGATCCGCGGGTCGGGAGGCAGTCCAGCCGGCAAGCTGGCAGCTGCAGAGGCCATGCGCACTTGCTGACCAAGCATAAAACCGGAGGAGAGGATATAGAATGGGGGGATCAGCGCAAAAAAAAAAAAAAAAGTCGAGAGCTAGCGAGAGAAAACACACCAATCACAGAGAGAAACATGGAGGGAAGGAGAGGAGGAGAAGACCCCCTTGGGCCGTCGATCATTGCGGTTGATCGCCGCAGGAGGTGCCAATTGCTTGCAACCTCACCGGAACCTCAAGAGGCAAAACAAACAGAACAGGGGAGGATCGGAGATAGTTTGAGGCGAGGAGAGAGTTTGAAGGGGAGAGACCGAACTAAAGGAAGGAAGCTCGAGGTAGCAGCTAGCCATCGCCAGAGGCCCGTACGCCCGCCGTTGTCCGTCGTAGCCCTTCCCCAAACAAGGTAGGTCCCCTGAACCCTGTGGTCCCATTTTTGGCAAACGCCGGGCCGAAGCTCACAGTCGACCTGTTCGCGTGAGCTCCAGCCCACATCGCCTTTGCGCTTTGCTCCCATGTTCCTCTTACGTTATGTTCCAAGACCCTTGAAGCGTGTTCAGTGCTCGGTTGAGCCGGAATCCTTCGAGTTCGGTAGTGCAGCCCATGTGTTCGACAAAATTCCTCAAAAAAAACTGAAGAGCAGCTTGCGTTTTAACGCCGGACCCACTCATTTTTGTCCCCGTGCTTGCTGAATCCTTGTTGCTTTGCCTATATTTGTTGCGTTTTCAAACGGTTTGCACGAGATATTGGCATGTGTTTGAATCAACAACTCGTTCCGTCAGAAATAGGTTAGTGGTTGCTGGAATAGGTAGCCGACGGGGGCCAGCATCGGTCGAGAGGGATGACCGGTGGGTGGCAGTGGTCCGGCAACTTTCCTTGGGGCGATTGATACTTACGGAGTAGTCAACATCAGTCCGGCCAAGGAGTGGCAAGAGATTCGGCGTGTCGCGGTTGTAGGAGAAGAGGGATCGAAGAAGATGATTTGAAAAGGGGCAGAAGAAAAATAAAAAATAAAAATAAAAAACAGAAAGAAAGCACAAAAAGATAAATAAATAAATAAAATAGGAAAAGAGAAATGGCTTTGTTTTGGGCTGTTTTTTATTCCGTGGGCTGTTTAGGTTGGGCTGGAAATAGAAGTTAAAAATTGACCCTCAAATGGGCTAGAAAATTGAAAATGGGCTTTGGGCCAAGAATTATCCTTTAAAAAAAAATTGTGTGGGCCTAGCCCAACAGGGCCAAGCTCAATCCAGTCGAGCCGGACCAAGCTCAATCCAGTTGAACCGGGCCAGGCTAGACCCGACCGACCCGGTTCGGCCCCAAAAAAGTATTAATTTTTTTAAAATTAAAAATTTATTTTTAAAAAAATCAAAAAATCTGAAATTGTTGGGTTGGTTGGAAATTGCTATGTAGTTCTGTTTTAAGTGTAATTATGCACTTATTTGCTTGTATGTTGATTATATTGCATGTTTAGTTTGCATATCTCATTATGTTTAATGGTATGTGTGTAGTCTTATGGCAATTAGGGCATTGTTAGCTAGATTGTTGGTTTAATGATTGCGCACCCATATGATCACTTTATATGTTATTGGATAAGTAAAATCAATCCAAATAGCCTAACAAAAATCATTTTGTTAAAATGAACAAGATTAGGTACCGAAAGAGCACTAATTGGTCAATTAGTGTAATCAAATCCCCGACCCTAGATTCTCTGGTTGTGTAGGAAGTGAGGTACACTCTCATGCCTCACTTGGTTTCTAGCCGACCCCAATAGGCTAGTGGCGACTCATTTTGTGCAAAATTTCTTAAGAATATCCCAACGTCACGCTGGATATGGGCTTGGGAGAGCCCACGCCTAATAATGGGTCTTAGGCCCGTCCTTTAGGCAATACCCTCCCCCCGAGGGCAGGTTGCAACAGTGATTTGACACAAGGCAAGCCACTTGAACAAAGTCACTGATGCACTTAGTCATCGCACTCAACACTAGTCACCATGTGCATCAACGTTATGGGCTTTGACCACCTCTGTGCCCTTTATGACAATGATGAAGACTTTCGGGACATTTGGGATAAGTGTATTGTGGTAGACTCTCGTGGTGACATGATCATTCAAGACAAATGCTTGTTCTTTGGCAATAGGTTGTGCATTTCGCGCAATTCTTTATGGGAACAACTTATTCAAGAGCTTCATGGTGCTCCCTCGGTGGACATTTTGGGTGAGACAAAACTGTTGCCTTGGTTGAATAGCAATATTATTAGCCTCAACTGAAGCGGAATATTGGATGATTTGTGAAAAAGTGCTACATCTATCGGACTGCTAAAGGCCACTCTAGAATGCTAGTTTTTATACCCCCTCTACCTATTCCTTCTAGACCTTGGGTAGACATTTCAATGGATTATGTGTTGGGGCTTCCCCAAACCCAATGAGATATGGATTCTATTTTTGTGGTAGTGGACAGGTTTACCAAAATGGTAGACTTCATTCCTTGCAAAAAGACTTCTGATGCTTCCCATGTTGCGATTTTACTCTTTCAAGAAGTAGTCCACCTGCATGGTGTACCCAAAACTATCACCTACCGTGACACTAAGTTCCTTAGTCATTTTTGGAGGATCTTATGGCACTTATTTGAGACGGATTTATAGTGCAGCAACTCCTTTCACCCCCAGATTGACAGTCAAGTTGAAGTTGTCAATTGTACAATGGTGGATATCATTCGGTGCCTTTATAGTGACATGCCAAAGCAACAAGACTGATATCTTACTCCTGCAGAGTTCGCGTTCAACAACATCGTCAACCACTCCATAGGAAAATCTCCATTTGAGGTCATCTACGGGTGTTCGCCACAACATACATTGGACCTTGTGCCATTGCTCAAAGTCCTAGGATATAGTGTTGTGGCTAAGAACTTAGCAACAAAATTACAAGAGATGCAATAGGGTGTAAAGCAACAGTTGGAAGCTTCCACCATTCTCTACAAAGCTGCTGTAGATAAACATCGTCACCTTAAAGTATTTGCTGAGGGTGGTGAAGTGATGGTCTACCTCCGCAAGTTTCGCTTTCCTGTCAATGCATATAACAAGCTGAAGCACAAAAAAGTTGGCCCCTATCAAATCATGAAGAAAATCAATGACAATGCCTATATTGTTGATCTTCATGTTGACCTCAACATCTCCCCGACAATGAATGTAGTAGTCCTATTTGAGTATCATTATCTAGATACTTCCACTTATCCTGACAATAACTCAGGGTCGAGTTCTTCTAAAGTAGAGAAGACTGATGTGGAACAACAAGCAAATGCTTATATGGAAACGTTGGAGCGTCACAATAGTAGACGGTCCCATAAATTAAAGAGGATTGCGAGATTTTCTAAATTACAAATGAGTTATGATGTATGGTCTCAAATTCACGTGTTTTCCTTGATTCCGAAATGTTAAAGATTTCTAACGTGTTTTGCAGATTTTCTAGTAGTGTTTTGAAAAGTTTCCCCTTTGTCAATATATTTTCCTTGATTTTGTTAGTTAATTTCAGTTATTTGATTATTTCCTAATCGGCGACCTCTCTATATATAGGCGCCTAAGATATTGTAATTTACACTTCATTATTTGAATAACATTATCTTTTGGAATCCCTTTCCAAGCATTTCTTCCTTTGCGTCACTCACCCTTACATCATCAAATTGTAAGGATTCAAATTTGAGTTGTGCTAGAGAAATCTCATATCGAGGAATTGGTATGATATAGAGTGGTTAATATTTCATTGAATTAAGTTTTGGAAGGAACAATTATTCTTTGAAGACCAAGTCATCCAATGGGTAGGTTGAAGTCAAAGACACCTTCTTTTTTTTTTTGGGAGAAAAGGTAGTTACTGCCTAGAAGAGAGATCGTGAAGTATACATTGATTACAAAGGGCCACGTCATGGAGCAATTTGTACACGCGAAATTTAAAAACATGGAGATAACTAGCAAGAGTTACTTGGGAGATCATAACCGCTAGGAATAATCAAAAAACAATTACCATTAACCGTTATAAATACTATCATTCTTCCACAAGGAAGGACCCATACAAATCAAAACAAAATGTTATCTTTCAATTATTATTATTTTTTATCGTACTTTAAATTTTTGTAGCTATAGCTTTCCGATTCCCGTCATGTATCTTTATCTTGGTGTTGCATCATCGATCAAATTCTAATGTTATACTTTTAAGTTCTCAAGTTATGTCGTCAATTAAATTCCAGCATAGTTTGCTTGCATCTCATTATGTCATCGAGTCTGTAATTTATGGATTATACCGTCAATTAAATTCTGACTTAGTTTAAAATTGCAGAGCACTATTCCAATTGAAGAAATTGAGTTACTTTCGTATGAGATATCCTCTGTCCAAAGTTAGGACAAAAACTTGATTTCCTTAAATAAAAGCCGAAAAAGTAAAAGATATTTGATTGCCGGATCAATTCCTGCTAAACAAAGTTCGAGGGAACTTTCTGTCATACAGTACGTTTTTCAGACATAATTGTCTGCATGGGAGGAAATTGGGTCGCACGTGAATTCCCCATCGCCTTAAGTCTTCGACCGGATGATTTTCTGCGAGGATCCGTGGAAACAACTTGATGGGCTTGGACCATGAGATCTCTTCGAGGTCATTAAGAAAGACTCGGCCTCGTACTTGGACCGACCCATCATGGTCCAATGCCTCTAGAGCTGAACGATCGTAGGATCACGCGCCCGGACGAGATGCCCATTTTCACCAAGACGTTGACATGCGTGCTCTTGCGGCCCGTATCTGGAGCCAATCTGAAACCCACTTCCATTAATTTTTTGCACTTACTACCGTACTCGAACTTTGCGTATTCACAATGGCACCGGCATTCATCTGTGACCCCCATGAAAAGGGCATTGAATTTGCTGGTACAATACAACGGTCTTGGTAGGGCGCCAAGAGTGGAGACCGACAAGACAAGAACGCACAAGCGAGTTGTCTTTCTCGAACAAGGTTCTCGTGATTCATTTTAGGTGGGATATAGAGAGGTAGATGCTGCCGAATCGCGCATGTTTTGTATGGTCTGTGTATATACCGTTATGGTTAAAACTTCTCTTTGCTTCTACGCGTATACTTTCGGTGAATTTGTCAATCTCTAAATCGAAAGGAGATGAACGACTGGGGACTCAACACTACATCTGAATGGTGCAAGAATTTGGATGTAGAAAAACAGCCTAAAATGGACAGACCAATCTTGTGTCCAAGAACCGTCAAGCTGTTGGTGTTGAGAAAATCTCTTAATATGTTTTGAAGTTGACAAAATTATCCATGATTTATATAAATTTTGATAAATGCAAGAATTGTTCATGTTTCAAGTAATATCGTATTTAAATGACCTTTGAAATGATAAGTGAAGAGACTTAGTTGACGGAAGGACCTTTGGGAAGTTCATATAGACTTGGAAATATCAAGATTTTTAGTCTACAAAATCTACATTACTATCATTGTTAAAGTATCTTGAGAAGAACAACTGAATATAATCGGGAAGCCAATAACAACTAGTGTTGGATATTAGTAGAAGCCTGTGTAAGTTGGATATCAAAAGCATACTGCATGGATAACAACGGTATACTAAGTGGATATCAGCAGAATACTGCAAAAGCTAAAATTAAGCAAAAGCCTCACTAAAGTCAGATATCATCGAACAACATAAGAATTAGATATAACTTGTGACTATGAATATAAGCAGAACTCGTATACTACCTGCCACAACAACTTTGGCATGTACTTCAAGATTATTACTTTGTGATATTTTATCTCACACATTAAAAGTTAGTGATCTAGTATGGACTCCTAATTTAGAAGATTTTGATTGACCAAGATTATCTATGCAATATATTCAATCACGAGATATCTTATTGTCAAATAATCCTAAAGGCAAGCTTTATTGCATAACTAAAACTCTCTATTTTTGGGAACCAAGATTTAATTTTATGGATGACCAAATTTATGGAGATTCTAATAGATCGACCTCACCAATTACTCTAATCTTCTTGAAAATTGTTCAATAGTTAGATTGGAGATTGATGATATTGAAGATTGTCCAACAAAAAGTTTGGATGATGAGTATAAAAGAAGACTAAGGGATCGAAGTGCAATATAAATCAAGAGTTCATAATTGCATACTTTCCTATTGTCTTTGGTGACCTTCATACTATAATCCTTTGAGAAGTGTTAGTAGTGCAATAGTTTGTACTTAGTTGCAAGATAGTGAGATCTATCTGCTTGGATATAAGCAGTGCCAACTTCAAGGAGAAGGTCTTGAATACAAGCAGCACTTGATACTATAACCTCTCAGTGATTTCCAGCTAATAGGCCGTTAATATAGGAGAGTGGACTAACTTATATTAAGCTGAACCACTCTGAGCTCCAAATGCATTGTTCACTATGTTCAAGTAATAGAAACATCGCATCTATCAGCACTCTGTTTTTTTCCAATCAGGCTTATATCTAACTTGGCACCTTCAATTCCACAATATTTTGTCAAGTTTATTGAAACCACATATCCACCCGCTCTAGGTGCTACTGTTAGTCTACAGTAGTTGGACGTCAGTTGCAATAAATTATAGCTCCAGGATCTTTGATCTTTGGTTCCCAACAGCTTTTCAGATCTTTCATGTGCTCCTTTTTTTCTTGAAAGTAAACTAGTGAGAACGACAATCGAGTACTACTAAATTGACCGACTTTTATGTTTCATCTTGTCTTGTTCTGCAGTCAGGGAGAAAAGGGGGTGAGATCACGGGATTCATGACGATGGATCTCGCTCCGTCAAACCTGACTATGCAGGTCGATGCCTGCTTGAGCCCAATAGAAACTCTTCCGAGACACGAACCTTCGACTCCCCGACTCCCGACGTTGGAGTTCTCGATCAATTTCGAAGCATCAAGCCACCCGTTTCGAGGTGCGCTCTTCGCACTCCGTGAATTTTCCACGAGTTGCGCGGCGAGCTAGCTTGGATCTGTTAATCAGACTCCGCTTGTCTATTCTTCTCGTAGTCTCACGTACCTTGCCTTTGGGTTGATGGATTTGTTTCCAATTTCTGACCTACGGATCACCAGAGACTCGTAGTTAAGTCGACCATGGCCATGATTGAGGATGGTGGTGGACCAAAGGGGGGCCGGTGCTTATGTGTGGCATGGCAATCGCATTGAACGATCGATTGCGAATCAGTCGTGTCAATAGGGACATCCGGATTTACTTGCATGTCTAGAACAACCGTTCTTCGAATCCCGATGCATCGAGAAAATGGTCAGGAGCTTCTCAGCCAACCAAATGTCCAATTGTCCTATCGCATACGCCAACAAAAGGGCCATAGTCTCTTCAGCCCTTTTACTTCTTGTTGGTGGAGGAAAGGGTTTGATATCCATTGAAACTTGCACGTTCGATGGATTCTAGAGGCAAATAGAGAAAGTTTCGAGTTAGTTCAACAAGGATATATAAGCAACAATGCACGAAACGACCAGACAAAGATGAATGCGAGGAGATTTGGTCGAAGATATGATACAATGTCGAGGAATTCGACCTAAAAGTTGAAATTACAAGATGGCTGAGAGAACTAGTATGCGACGTGAGCCTTTTTAATTCATCCTGGGTACAACTTTAATGACGCAAGATAAAGTCTTCCATAGTGATCTTCAACCTCTTGTTTTCCATTTGAGCAAATGAAAACAAGGGCCTAAGACATATACAAGATCTCCACACACCCACCATCACATAATCCAATCAAATCGGCCGAATTTGGGGCACTTGAGACATGCACTAATCTCCAATCATGCAATTAATAACCATCCTCCTTACTCCACGACTCTTGGATAAACGGCAAGAAGCTCAAAAGTCGTCCCGTTCCGATCGTCTTCTCCATTCCAAAAATTGAAAAAGCGACAAGTAATATAGGTCGTCAATTAGTAACTTCTTTTTTGGGGGTGATTACAAGATTACGTGTGAATGGCTCGATTCTAATTTAAAAAAAAAAAAGGTTGGAATCGTTTAGTTTCATGATTAGCGGTGACTTCGCTTTATCTCCTGCCGATCGATTTCTATACTTACTAACCACGACGTGTTCGAAAGCAGCTTGTTGACGTTTCGTTATTGGGCGGAAGCGGAGCATGAAGCACAGTCACGTCATATGGGGTGGGCACCGATTCCAATTTTTCTAATGGTTAAACGACGGGTGATGCTCTGATCAATCGAGGACATACATATTGACTCGGTCAATCTCTGCCTTTGATAAGATAATAATTGTCATCTGCTGATCAACACGTAGCAAACATTAGAAACACGCGACAATTAGCGCATCATCCTTCCGAATGATTAAGATCGAATTGGGTGATCACCTTTATTAGAAAATTCACCTCAAAAAAATTTGAACTTATCTAAGCTAACAAGGACTGCACATGTGAGACTCTAATGTCATGTTGGAAAATCTCATCTAAGATCTTGAATTTACAGGTGAAAAGAAACTACAAATTTGTTGGAATCGATGTGAGTTCCTTTTACAACCTTACAAGTTCGAAACCCAGGAAAAATCCAACTTCTTTTCAGATTAGGTCGGCGCCCACCCTTAAAAATTGTGGCCAAGGAAAGAAAAGTAGAGAACATGTGGTGGTGCTAAATGACTTTGAAAGCTCGACGGATGAAAAATCTCCAACTGGGAAACTTCATGGCAGCCATGAAAGGTTGGCATATGGTTTGAATCGATTGAATGATATGATGGAACATTTCCTTCACGAGGGTTTCAATTCATGGGCCATGGGGGTGATGAATCTATGAATGTGCCAGTGGGATTGAAATTATACAGTGGGCCTAACCATGGTCAATATAAAGAAAGAGTAAATAAGATAAGATGTGATGGTCACATTGCCCTAGACAAAAGAAAGTAACGTGTATGGACAAATGTCATAGTCTTTTGGATAAAATAAAGGGTGCCAAAATGTCCTCCCTTGGATAACAATGGATGTCCCTTTCGCCGTGCCCCTCTTTTTTTCTCCTTTGGCTTGGATTCTCGAATCTTGCCGCACGATTTGCATCCGGTCCCAATTGATCCAAGGGTCATCGTCCCATTGTGGATTCTTTCGATGATGGTAGAAAAGAGAAATGGACACCCATGATGCGGCCGACGCGATTCGCGCGAAGTCTGATTTGCTATTAGATTCGCAGGCGTGTAAATCTTACATGGCTTGATACTGACTTTGGAAGATCGCATATAGAAAATCAGATATACACGGAAGGCCAAGTGCACCAGTAGAGTTGGAACCGAGAAAATGGGGGACTAATTTACGTTGGAAATTTCAATCAAATTCGTTGAATTTTTATTGAACTTTGCAATCGGATCGCTTGATTTTGATTTCAATAATCAAGTATGGTTAGACTTTGCAATAGATGCACTATGACCGGAATTTAAAGTTTTTCTTTTGTCAAAAAGAAATTTCCATTCATTACCAAACTAGTACTTGAAAGGGGATCTCAAAAGTCACAATAAAAAAATAAACCATAAAGCTCCAAAATAAACAAAAAATTAGAAATCAAGGCATTTCATCATAGCATGGTTGATAGAAATCATCACAAGCTTGTCCTTCAAGAACATATCCATAATTGGATCTAAGCAAAAGGATCGACGGCTAGTCATTGAATCATACAACACCATTGGTGATAATTACAAGTTAAGATCTTTATATGCAATTATGGCTTTACCTTTTGGCGGTGTGCGCCTAGGTTCAGTGTCCTCAACATCATCACCATATGAAAACAATAAAAATATGTTAAAAAACTTAAGATCTAACACTTGTGAGAGCAAGCCTTGTAGTCAATGCAAAGTGCCAAGACTTTGAATGAAAATACGTTGAACAAGCACATAGTTTATACCAAAACTACTGTGAACACTATTGAAACAAGAGGTGGCACACTTATTTATTAAAACTCCAAAATCTAGAATTAGATTGGAGAGAAATGCTCCCAAATATAAGATCGAGAGAGCAAAGCTCGTAGATCCAAAACTAGATCAAAAGAATTAGAAAAGAAATGAAAGGAAATAAAAGGAAAAGGAATTGGGAGGGGAGGGAGAGATCTAGATCAAATTCATCCCCTTCAGATGAGGAAGAGACGAAGAAAAGTTTTAGAGAGGTAAAGACTAGAATTTAAAGGTTTGCATCTCCTAAAAATAAGTATAAGATAATTAAATTCGATGGTTTTTTTCACCTTTGTATTGGACAACAAAACGAATAAAAGAAAGGAAAAAGTTACCAAAAATCTCAAATTATTCTCACTGTAACATACACACACATCTGATTTTTTTTTTTTGGTGAAGGTAAGTGGTATATTGAATTTTAACCAAAAGCTTTACAGTTATACAGCAAGGATCTGACACCAAAACTTGCACTCCAGAAGAAAACAAGTCAACTCGAGTGGAAGGGTGCCGAAAAAGGTGGAAAAAAAAACACCCAACAAGGCAAAAAACAACCAAACAAACAGCAACAGGAAGGCCAAACAACAACCACCCACAAAAGAAAGGATCTCCAACTCTAGCAGGAAACCAAACCAACCAAAAGGAGGCACATGGCCATATAACCAACAGCTACCAGTAAGGAAGAGGATCCTAAACTAGAAGCCATAGCGAGCATAGCAGCGACCGGCCACACATCTGAATTTTTTATAACATCAAAAACTTCAAATTATGCTATTTATCTTAAACTTTTTTCTTGTGACATTACAAATTCCAAATTTATATTCATATGACACGAGGAAAAATTCCAAATAAAAGCCTAAAGTGTCATTATTTATTGAAATAAAGGCCTAAAGTGAATATCGTTTCAAATAAAAGTCCGAAATATCCTCATTTTTTTAAATAAGGACCTGAAGTGGATTTTCTTTCAAAATAAAGACTTGAAGTAATTATATTGGTTTTTAAATTAGGCAATTTCGTCTTTTAAAATTCTTCATTTAATATGTTTTTTTTTCTTTACAAAAAAAAAAAAAAGACACACTAGAGGAAGACTCCCATTTGTGGCTGTTGCCCCATCGCTGGTGGGTTGGTGGCGATGACCAACGAGGTTGTTGGCACCTAAGCGAGTGCCGACGACCCTTGCCAACTAGAGGCAAGAGCTAGTAGCTCTCGCCAGAGATGGGAGAGGGTAGCAACCCTCTCCCCGATCGGGCAAGGGTCGTTAGCCATCACGTAGGTCTAGCAGTCCTCACATAGATGGCGACCCATTAACGATGAGGCCACAGCCACAAACAAAAGGGAACCCTCTCGCCTCTATTTTTTTTAATTCTTTTTAAAATTTTTAATCTAATTTAATTTAAATTTAAGTTTTATTTGGAGGAAAATATCCTTGATCTGCAGGAATTTTTTGTCAGTTGGTAAGGCTAGGCCCTTATTTGAAAAATTCATAATTACTTCAAATCATTATTTGAGATTGATATGGCCATTTCAAACCCCAATTTAAAATAATATTTATTTCAAGCCTTTATATGAGAGAATGATAACACTTTGAACTCTTATTTGGAGTTTTCCTATGACACAATTACCTTCCTTCAAATGATATTTTATCCAAAACGACATCATTTTTATTTCATTTAAGTGACATGGTGCCATGTCAACACTCATTCCTTACCATTCATGTAATTTGATTTTTAACAATACTCATTGATGAAATTTTGCAGGAGAATGAATCTGTCACATGAGCTTAGAGTAAGTATGTCATAATGAATATAGTTTTGAGTTTTTTGCGGTTGTAATTAATTAAAAAAAAAAAAGCGAAGATTCCACCAAACGCAAAATTGGGCCGGGAACATCCTACCTAAGCTCAGGAATCCTAGAATAGTTAAGGTTTTAACAAATCGACGGCTTGGATCAACCGATGATTCCCGAAACCATGGGCCAGAAAGCAAACCGTGGGCGTCGCTATCTTCTGAGCTCTTATCCAAAACTGAATCGTGACACGTCAATTGTCATTAATTTAAATTATACGGATGACTATGGCCCTTCGCTTTCCTGTCTAATTGCAGGACTTCTTTGTCCTTTTATTATAGGCAGGACTTTTTGGCAAACAAGCCCTATTCAAGGAATTTCCTACTCTTGCTTTCACATCTTCTTAAATATTTTCATAAAAATAAAAAATAATTCAATCTTACGTAATACAATCCAAGAAGTCTTCGAGCTCAGCTTTTCAAAAAGGCTTACATGTATCATAAAAAAAATCAAGCTGGCCCTTTGATTCTTACTCAAATTTTTCTTCCCAAATGAGTGAGATTACGAATTATGACATTGATCCCATCTCAAAGCAGATCCCATCTCTTTTGAGTTTTTTAAGCAGCAATTCTCTCTTTTTATTGTAGGTAGGATTTTTTGGTAAACAATTCCTATTCAACGATTTTCCTTCTCTCACTTTCATCTTTTCTTAAGTTTTATCATAAAAAAAATAAATAATTTGATCTTACGTGATGCAACATAAAAATGACATCTTCATAGATGACTTTTCCAAGTGGCTTACATGTATTATCAAAATAATTAAGTGATCGTAATAGAAAAATAGAAAAACAATTTTATTACAATTCATTATATCTTTAGTATAAATAAATTGATTCAAATATTTGTTATTTTATCACAATTTTATGTTCATTTCAACTAAATCTTTATTCGTTGTCTTTTCTCTCAACACCTCTTTTTTCTTCTTTTTGCAATCTATTTCCTTTATCGTTTTCGTGCGTACTCTGTTTCTATTATTAAAGAAAAAGAATATTAAATCGCATAAAAAATCGCCTGATTAGACAGGCGAATTGATTCCTTTACACGTCGAATTCTTATCAAATTAAGTGGGAAAATTACCAGTTACCTAGGTGTAATTTTCCAAAAGAATATTTTATAAGTGGGACCATGTCATGTGGCCTCCACATCGCATAGACAGATTTCTTTGTCCTATTTTAAATTGAAGTTCACTGGAATGACCGGAACCGACATTATATTGTATTATGCTTATATTATATTACATTATATATACGTTTTCCTTTTTTGGGTTTTCCCCTCAAGGGTCTCCATTTCTCTCTCTCTCCCTTTTCTCGGATTGATAAGAATCTTCCTAGATTCCTAATTTTGTATCTTTGCTTTTAACAACAAAATTAACACTATAATACATATGTATGAGTGTATGTTTATATATATATATATATATATATATATATATTATCATATGAAGCCCAACATGAAGAATCCTACAGCCTGTTTGTCCCCCGAAATCAAAATATTGCCAAATCTTTTCAATAGTAAAATTCTTCTGGGAGAATAATTTTCAGATGCTTCGTCCTTCAAATATTTTTATTTAAGGTCCAAGTTGCTCTCAGAACCTAGGAAATTCAGGTACGCCAATGGTTTTTGGTTATAAGAGAACCTGTCTATGGAATGACGACAAGTAGCTAAGATTAATTAGTTAATTAATTAATTGTCTTATAGAAGACAAACACATGCATAGACCTTGTATCAATCTTTTAATTAGCTAGTGAATTATTTATAAGGCCTAAGAGAGCATGAAATGAACATCAATAAGAGACGAGTCCCGCAGACCACTTTGGGATCTTTAATTGCCCATGGTTTTGGCTTGTAAAGTGTAATTAGTTGGTAAACGTAATTTGAATGTCGCTCATTGCCTTGCACTTCAGCATCTAAAACAAGTTTCTTGGCAGTCTTCCCAACTTCAACCTTGGCAACACGTAAAAGTGTTTCGGAAATATGATCATAGTTTGTTTGATCATAGATGGAGAAAACAAGTACTCAAAAGTAAAAAGTGTTTCAACCATTAGCTCGTATATATCGACAAAAGAGGATGCGAAATTCGCCATGTTGAATTTGGAGCTCGCAAGACCGAGAAAGAGATTCTCTCTCAAAACCCTAGGAGGAATTTCAAGATTGAGTTACATGAATAAAACAAGTTGTGAATGTAACCATTTTAGACCAGTGATCTCATATTGTGCTAGACAACCCATTTTACCAAAAAGTATAAACCCTTAGGAAACGGGCTAATAATGTGCTTATAGTATATGATTTAAAATAAATGAATAGCTGAGATATTCACCTTCCACTAGTCTATGGAAAAAAAAAAAAAAGCCCTCTATCTCGGTCACCCTAAAAAAAAAATAAAAATCACAAATTGGGCTTGAGAAGAAGGAATTCACTTAACAGTGAACCATAGTTCTAAATTGATCTTTCGGCAAGACTCAATGCTTAGAGCTCATAAAAGAAAGATTAGGACCTTTACTTGCTTCTGTATGGGTTTTAACTTGTGCATGATATTAACTTTGCAATGACTCGATTGATAGCTTTTTTATCTTTTTTTATTGTTTGTCTTACTTTAACTATCATTTCCTCTCTCCTCATTTAGACTTTTATTCTATTTCTTTGTCAAGCACGGGAGTCAAAATTCACATCTAAAATCAAATATTCCTACCTCACCCAATTTTCTTGCTAGTAGACCGCGTGTCTTATGGGTAGCTTTTTATAGCCTTAGTAAGTAATTACTTAAAAATACATTTGGTCGGATTTTCCATATATATATGTATGTATAATTGCAGGAAAGAAAGGTTCAAAGTAAGTGGCACAAAAAGCTTCGTGAACAGTCTGCTTATTATCATTATCTAAAAGGAAAAATCAGAAAAGGCTAAACGAGAGAGAATCAAACTTGACTACTGAATGTGACCTTGTCTTAAAATTTGTCACGGATCGAATTTCCAAATCTCACTGCTTGTGTGGCTGCGCAGAATAAAGAAATCATGGTGACAGAAAACCGATGCTACCAAAAAAAAAAAAAAGACTTCCGTAGAACTAAAGTTACCATGCTTCTCGGTATTTGAACAACTTCCAACGGAAGATAAACGGGAAAAAGAAGGGATTTACTCTTTTTACCAAAAAAAAAAAAAATTGTGGATAGGCTAAAGTCCTATTTGATAATCATCTCCGAAACAACTATTTATGTTATTTATTCCCCATAACGAAAAAAGAACATAAATCTATTTGGTAAAAATTTTGTTACTAGGAATAAAAATCTATTTTTTTCTTTTCCAAGAATAAATTTAGAATAAAATCAAGAAATAGAAAAAAAAATTGTCTCTTGCTCCTAATAACAATTACTAAAATCAGTTCATGCTTTTTTTTCTTTTCTCCTCTTTTCTTCTTTTTTTTTTCTTCTCTTCCCCTTTCTTTTTCTTCCTTTTGGTCAATTGCCGGCCTTGCGACTAGCCAGACAAGCGCTAGCGACCTCAGCGGATCGTCGCCAGCTCCTGACGACACCAAGCCATGGCAAGGCTCATCAGCTCGAGCCTCACCTTGGCTAGGCGAGGTCGACTTGGCCTCTCCAAGCCAAGGCGAGGCCAAACTTGCCCAAATCTAGTAAAGTCAAGGCTCGCCTTGGCCAAGCAAGCCTCCAGTGAGCTCACCAAACCTTGTTCAAATGGTGGCTAGTGACTAGCTACAAAGAAGAAGGAAGAAGAAGAGAAAAATAATAAAAATATTAAAAAAATAAAAAAATAAAAGAATTTAAAAATCTTACTAAACACATTTTTATCTTGGGAATAAAATTTTAAAAGTTCAGAAATTGTTTTCTAGAATAGAATTAGAAAAAAGCATTTTTGATAAAAAAAATTGTTTTGGGAACAAAATCGTTATCGAACGCGCCCTAACCACACTAACTTAGTTAAAAGGAATTTAAAAAAAAAATCATATGATTTTTCAGCTCTAGAACATAACTAAAAATGTTCAAATTTCACCGATTGTGTTCAAATTGCTCTCGTACCCCTAAATTAGAAGAAAAAAGATGGAATCAAATTAGCTTGAAAAAGTGTCAATGACTCATTGGAAATTAAGTTGGAAGAACTTAAAAGCAATATCATGCTATAAAAATATGAAAAACATATTGCATATCATAAAATTTATGTCCATAATGAATCAAGGACTTTTCTTAAGCCTACAGCCGGTTAGAAAATTATTTACACACTCGTCATTAGATGGCAGGCACATTTAAATTAAATAATAAGGAATATTGACTTAAATTTATAATTCATGGGAAATCTATAAAATGAGATGATGGTGTCGTCGGATCAATATAGTGGCCATTATTTAGTTTTGTGCACTTGTTATTTAATTTAGGGATAAGCATACCAAAAGTCCAAAAACTTATTACGAAAGAACAATTGAGTTTTAAAATTTACAAAAAACACAATAAAGTTTTAAAACTTATCAAATTTGTACAATTGAGTTTTTTTTTATTAATTCTATCCAAATTGATTAATGAAAAATGCTAATGTGACTTTTTAAATATTTTTATATTCTTTTATAACGATGACGTGACTAAAATTGCTCCCACCAATAAAGGCCCTCACATGCAATCGGCAAAGGTTACCAACCATTGGTCGGGGCCTAACGATCCTTGCCAACCATCCCTCAGCATCACTGACCCTTCCTATTGATGGTGGGGCAACAGCAATGGCAGGCAACGAGGGCTGCAATCACAACATGGTTTCTCTCTCTCTTTTTATTTTATTTTTTAATTTAATTTAAATAAAATTTGTATTAAAAATAAATTTTGGAAAAAAAAAAGATATCTTTTTATCCTTATGTTTTATGTCATCATCATATATGAGAGAGAAAATGTTAAAATGGCCACGTCAACATTCTCCTTTATTAAGTTGGTCAAAATTAACATAATGATTCAATTGCACAAACTTGACAAGTTTTAGAATTTGATTACATTTTACGCAAGTTGTAAAACTCAATTGCACTTTCGCGACATATTTGAGAACTTTCAATGCTACCTGTACCATTTCATGAAATTTTTTGGTGAGAAGTTTGAGGACAAATGTTGTTTTTATGTTAGGTTTACAGGGTAGGGCAATAAGATTCAACACTTACGAACGCATTTTGTTTCTCCAAATACATGATCGGAACCGGATTTCTAAATGACTCGAAAGATTAATGGTATGTGGCATCCTTGCGTGATTAGGGAATGGACTAATTAGGAAAAGTCTCCTCACAGCAATATTCGCGGTGTCTATCCTTTACTTACTTCGCACGAATGAGATCGAATTTCAACAAGGTACTATCTAACAGAATCGCCCTTTCACGATCCATGGTAGGTGGGGTCGAATTTGAAATGTTGGTGGTTGGTGGTGACTTTCATAGTGTTACCAAATGTCACCGATCGAACTTCTTACTTGATTTTATTAAATTTTCTTTCAAGTATAGACAATTTCCGTGTGAAAAAATAATTAAAAAATGGAACGAGCTCCACACGATTTTTTTTTTTTCCAAAATTTCCATAGTTAATTTTTCAACGCCAAAGTGTAAAATATTCTAACAAGTTGAGGAGATAAGTGTTGAGTAAAAGTTAAGTCTCCAGGACAAAAAGGTTTATAGCAGATGAGAAAGGATCCTCTACCCCATTTCATGACTCGAAAAATCTCAACGGTTGATGCATAGGGCTTAAATTTCACAATCACCTTTATTTACATGGACTAATAACTTAAATTGAGGGGACACTAAATAGGGGCACTAATTGGATGCGCAATTCTAGATTCCGTACAAGTTTCTTTTTGAACTTAGAACAAACTGATTGGAATGAGTTTTTTTTTTTTTTTTTTTTTTTGGAACTTAGAATCTATATTGTTGCAAGTTTCAAGTTCAGTCCCAAGGTCTATCTCTATTCCACTTTTATTATTAATTGTAAAATTATAGTGATTTATCACATTTAATAACCACACTTACTTGTTACAATTCATTTATTATAACTTATACTTAGACACACGAAAAATATGAAATATTAATAAAATAAAAGTCTTATTCATAAAATGGAAACTCGGACTAGTATTTTTATATTATACACTTATTATTGAATACCATGGAATATTATAAGATCTCGCAAAAACATTGACCAAGAAAAAGACAAAAAACTTATTATAGGTTAGTGAAACCTAAAACTTATAACCTACCAATTGAAACAAGTTCCCCAATTTTTGGAATTTAAAACATACCCTACATATTTTAGAACCCAAAACATGACAAATTCTCACTTATCTAGTTCTCAGGTTGCAGGTTATACCTTGAGACTATGCTCATCACTAGGCATTAATAGAGGTAGAGTATCTGTTATTGACCCAAACACGCGCCACGGTAGTCCTCCACCATGCGCTTTTTCATAAAATTTTAAAATCTTAAAACTTATAAAAAATGCAATCAAATTATAAAAACTCATTTAAACAGTGCAATCAAAGCTTTTTATTTAATTCTCCATACCCCATTCTCATCCCTTTCAGTCGAGCGGCATAACTCAAGATTCAAATGGTAACTTTAGAATCATACAAATTATTATAAACAAATGAACTAGAAATGTTTTTCCTTTTTTTCTTTTTTTGAAATCACCACAACCAAAAAGGAGAAAAGATAAGATAAGATAAAATAAAATAAAAAAAGGAGAGAGAGCATACACCACACGACAAGGCGAGTCAAAGAGTGGAGTGCGCGGGTCCAGAGGAATTGCACCGTGCAACCGGCCGCACCCGATCCCGGTCCCCCCGGGCCGGGTGGCACAACATCGTAATAATGCGCTCGCATAAAGACAAGGCAACTTGCGTGGGTCCCGCCATCGAAACCCAACATACACGTCCACATCTGCCGCGCCAGAATCATCGCCCTCCGCTCCACAGCCCACATGCCCCGCCACCCCTCCCAACAAAAAAAAAAAAAAAAAAAAAAAAAAAAAAAAAAGGCAAGAAATCATCGCCGCCGCGCCGAATTACCATCTTGCCCCTCCCCCCTCCTTCCCCTTCTATAAAGCGCAGGCCCCCTCCTCCGCCTTCCTCCTCCATTCCTCATCCCATCTCCGTTCACTGCGTATTTTGCGTTCTAAGTCTGGAGAGATCGGTCGGGCGGTCCGTTTAGTTCGAGTTAGCGTAGCGTAGAGCGAGCGAGAGAGAGAATGTTGGGAGTGTTCAGCAGCTCGATCGTGTCGCCGCCGGACGAGCTGGTGGCTGCCGGCTGCCGGACGCCGTCGCCGAAGACGACTTCGGCGGAGCTCATGCGGCGGTTCCTCCAGTCGAACGCCTCAGGCGTGTCCGTGCAGATCGGGGACGACGCGCAGCTGGCCTACACCCACCAGAACGAGTCCATGCTGCAGCCCAGGTAAATAATCCCGCAAAAAAAACACCACGAGACGAAACGACCGGCAGCGCGTCGAGCGACGCGCGAGCTTGGCTCGAGACGACGACGGCGTCGGTCGAGTACGTCGAGATTAATCTCGCATCTTGACGTTAGCTGTGCCGGTCGACGGCGAATCCTGCATGCTTTTGGCTTAATTTCCATACGAGCGTAATTTGCACGTTCGAAAATGGCTCTCAGGAGTCAAGATTACTCAAATCTCGGAGGGAGATGCTGCTGTGATTCGGACACGATCATCGAGGCGACGTGGGATACGTCGCGTTCGGACCGAGCGGTTTAAAATGAACTAATATGATTTGCCAAAAACATCTTGTAGAGAGATTTACGCCGTTGAAATTCTGGGTTGTTCTTGTTTTTCCCCCCGAGAATAGGAGAAGAGCGCCAATGAATTTTTTTGACAAACAGTAAAGCAAACTATCAGGAGTAAATCTCGCTCGTTGATCTGTATGTCCTCATGATGTCAGATTTTTTTGCTGTGATTTGCGAAAGGAATTTCGGCTTGGGTTTGTAGTACGGGTTTGGTTTCAGGATGTCCATGGTGTAGGATCCTCGTTATAGTAACCCCAGGAAAAAAGCTGATTTCTTTATGACTCTGGCCGGCCGCTTCGTGAGCCGGTTGGTTAGATCTTTGACTGGTAGTTTGAGTAATAATTCTATAGCTTTGAGGTGAAGTGATGGGGAAAAAAAAGTCTACTGTAATCATCACTTTTGGAATCTTGAGAGCTTGAAATAGACTTGGGGTGTGGCTGAAATTTAGACTGTTTTTTTTTTTAACAGATTAGACGCTGTTAAATCATTGTAAAGATTTCCACTTGTTGAATGGACTGTATCAATTATGGTTTTGATCCCCCTTTTGAACATTGGCTCTGTTCTGACGTAGTATTTGTTCTGTCGTGACTCGAATGGCAGGTCATTTGCAGTTAAAGATGAAATTTTTTGCTTGTTCGAGGGAGTACTGGATAACCTGGGCAGCCTGAGGCAACAATACGGGCTTGCCAAGTCCGCAAACGAGGTCATCCTCGTCATCGAAGCGTATAAGGCGCTTCGCGACCGAGCTCCATACCCTCCCAACCACATGGTCGGCCACCTAAGCGGGAATTTCGCTTTCATCGTCTTCGACAAGTCCACCTCCACTCTGTTCGTGGCTTCTGTAAGATGTTCTGTTTGTCGAATTCTAGTGTTGGTTGAGGTAGGGTTGCTTTGGAATTGTCGCTGACAGCTTGCTAATTGACAGGATCAATATGGCAAGGTTCCTCTCTACTGGGGAATCACTGCTGATGGGTATGTCGCATTCGCGAATGATGCGGAGCTGCTCAAAGGTTCTTGTGGCAAGTCACTTGCTTCATTTCCTCAAGGTAAAGTCTAGGAACTGTACGTATAAATATAGTCCTCAAATAGTCCGCAATTTTGTAAATCAGTAAGAAATAGTCATGCTCTATATGAGTAGTTTGCGCATATCTTTGTTTCATGTTAAGGTGCTTCTCTTTGTTGATGGAATTATGATCACGCAGGATGCTTCTTCTCCACCGCACTTGGGGAAATAAGATGCTATGAGAATCCGAAGAGTAAGATCACTGCAGTTCCTGCAAATGAAGAGGAGATCTGGGGAGCAACATTCAAGGTAAACTTATCTATAATAAGAAATTTTGACTTCTAAGAAATACTTATTAAGTCGGCCAGTGGAGCGACATTGGTGCAATAGTCTTGTCTATAATAAGAAATTTGACTTCTAGGAAATACTTATTAAGTTGGCCAGTGGAGCGACATTGGTGCAATAGTCTTCCCGGCTACATATTAACCTGTATTAGTCACCATAAGATTGTCTTAATAGCCCTAAGGAAACCATACGTCCTGTTTTTCATCGACCACATTGAAATTGAAGCCTGGAAGCTGCCTCATTTCATCATCTGCCCTTTGAAAAGGAGTCTGCTAGTAAATCTGTCATATGCTGACTACAGCTTTCTGGTGTGTGCTTCTTTGAAAAGGAGTCTGTTATTGGACCTGTCATTCACTGACTATAAGATGCTGGTGTGTGCTTAATGAGAATCATAGATGCTGCTTCTGAATAGCTTTGTGTTCCTGGAGCATATGATTGCTTAGGCAGTAAGAGTAAATTTAGTTGCATCACATGGTGAATCCAAAACACAAATTCCCTCTTCATATCACGGGGGGCCCCAGCGGAAGGTCCAACAAGGTAGACCTACCTTAAATTTATTGGCGATTGGGGTGGTTGCATTTTTTTCTGTTCCTTCACTAATTTTATGGATAATAACAAACGTGTGGGACTGCTTTGAGTCCCAGGTTGGTCCACCTAACATTGATTTTCGCTGGACCAGTGTACCCATTTGTCCATAACAATCATAATCAGAAAGCAGAAACCTGAGCTCCTCCACATAATACGAATCCTACACTCCACCACACTGACATGTCAATTTGTGGGTGTTGAATTTCAGGTGGAAGGGCCAGCAGTTCTTGCAGCCACAGAATGAGATGAAGCTGGGTTATCTTGTGATGTTGATGTTTGAAGATATGTACCCATCTGAGGAAGGAGAGAGAGACATGTTCGTGTGGCTTTTGGTGGTTCATGGTTCATAAAAGCCCAATGTAGATCCTACTGAGAGAGAGAGAGAGAGGTTGTGGGGTTGTGGAGATGTGTGAACTAAGTGGTCAGTTGGAGGGACAACTTGCTGTAATCCTCTGTAGCTTAGATTTGAGTTTTCCTCTTAAGCTGTTGCTCATTTGATTTTATCTTCTGACCAATGTACAGGTTACGGCTCTGCTGTCCCTTTGTGTCTAATAAAAGCTTTGGTTCGAAGTTCGTTTCTGTCATCTGCACTTCTTTATTTGCCTTCCTTTGTGCAGTTGCTTCGAGTGGATGATGATTAATATCCTTGGACGATTAGGTGAAGTAGAGGTATACTAGGTGGTTCTTTAATGACGCAGCACTAATTTCTTTAAGTGAAAAATTAATAAATGAGGTCTGTACTAGCTCCTAATAAATGAGTATAGACCACAGACATTTTTGGCGAGCGCACTTAATGTCTTATGTCTTCTTCCATCTGCTAGATCGAAATTAATTTTGATTTTGAACAGTAGTTTAGCTCAAATTAAATGAACAAAACATATGTAGGGTGCATTTAGTTGGACTTTTGGGGAAAATCTTTGGAAAAATGTAAATGATTTTAAGTCAAAGGAGTTTTCTAAAATCTAATTTGCATTTGTTAAATTATAATTTGTTGGTCAATTGAGAAGTACACTCGAGTAAAATAGTGTTCGGAAAAATTTATATTTACAAAGGACTTTTGTGATTAAAAAAAAGAAAAGAAATAGTTGGTTGGCAAACGATAGGCAGTCTTGGCAGCGCTCAAAATGTGTTGCCGATGGCAGCGCTCAAAATGTGTTGCCGACAATGGACGTATCAAGTTGCAAGATTTCGGGCAGCCATTTTGTCCTCCTCTTCATCTTAACCACCATCATCTTCTCCTCCATCTTCTTCTCCACCATCTCAATCTCTCTTCTCTAGGACTATGAAGAAGTAGAAGCCCGACAGACACCAAAGGGCTCTGCCTTCTTCAACCTCCTGTTCGAGGAGATCATCCTCTTGATCCTCGACTTCCTTGATTGGGACCTGCTCGACCGCAAGTCCTCCCTCGTCTACTATTACTTCCATGCCAACGAGTCCTGCCACTGCAAGTTCCTTTGCCCCCTCTGCACGGAGCACCTCCCCATCGCCCTCGCTTGCTGCCCCAATGCTGCCACCTTGACGTGTCCCTCTGCCCCCGCGTCACCAATGCCTCCCTCGTTGTCGTCACCGCCGCTTGTGAGGACGCTCTCTGCTCCCTCACCCTTCGTGTTATCGATTCTTCACCGTCGCCTAACTGATCTAAGTGGCGGTGAACCCAAATTTGGGTCATTGCGACTCAGATTTGAGTTGCTGCCACCCAAATCTGGGCCGCCACAACTTGAGAGGGGTCACGCGACCTAAATTGGCGGCCCCTCACCGTGGTCGCGCGCAACTCAAATCTGGGTTGCCACAACTCGCAAGGGGTTGCACAACGCCACAATTTGCGGAGGTTGCTTGACTCTCCAACAACAGTTGCCTAGGTCATCGTGACCACACCGGCGTCTCTTTAGTCATCGCTGGCCCCTCGTAGCCAAGTATAACCAAACCGGCCGCCCTCAATGGAGAAGATGAACAGTGTCACATAACAAGGGCAAAAACAGACAAAAAATTTGTGAGGACAATTTCAAGAAAAAAAAAGAAAAAGATTGCACGATACTAACGTGGGCATGTTGAGAAAGTTGAAAACCCAAAACAACCTAAGACATACCTTGGGCTTTCAACCTAATAAATGCCCACTTTTCTCTAATGGGATTTGTAAATTTTTGTCAAACCCCCAATATTTGGCCCAATGGACTTTGGGTCCAAAGTACCTTCCAAATGATACTTCCAAACGCACCCACAATCAATTATGAATACATGAGCCACCGTAAATAAGGGTTTTTAAACATTCTATATAGCTTATGTGATTTAAAAGACCAGACTATCGATAAAACGCTTTTACATTGCGAATTTGACTGAGGAAGACGACATAAATATAGTTACTTCTTTCAACATGGTTAAAAAGGAAGAGTGGGGGCACTTTGGCTGTTTAATTAAAAAAAAAAAAAAGAGTGTCTTAGCCCTCGTACATTATAGTCTCATATAAAAATGAAAAAAGTGTGAATTACATATCAATAATAAATTATGTGGGACACGAATTTCCTTTTTACATTTAAATGTCAGGGTTTTGAAGAAGATGAATGTGTGGTAATGAATTTTACTCCAAACTCGTCATTTGCAATTTTTCTTCCACTTACTTTACATATTTTCATGCAAGAAAAAAATAAGTTTAGTTATTTTACGAGTCAATTATGTTCACGACTCATAAATTTGCGATGCACATCTCGATTTAAAAACTATAATCAAAACACTCAAGACAAGAACATGCTTTTACCGTATGTTTTGGGCTTTGGAACACATAGAGCATTTTCGTCCTCATTTTTTAAAGTGAAAGGAGGCCCATCAAGTTTTCTAGGCAATAGAAAACCTACTCGAGCCCACGTTTTGTTTGCTCAACGCACTAAAACGGCGAAGATGCCGCTTCATCCGGTGATCCGGGTTAAACTCCGAATC
Organism: Eucalyptus polyanthemos subsp. polyanthemos; assembly: GCA_017140185.1. NCBI lineage: Eukaryota > Viridiplantae > Streptophyta > Magnoliopsida > Myrtales > Myrtaceae > Eucalyptus > Eucalyptus polyanthemos. The sequence goes on along the minus strand of CM029464.1, from coordinate 43,391,015 downwards.
CCCGGTTCATTGCTTTTTTTCCCCCACCAAACCCTATGAAGAACCGGTCCCTAGTTTAATAGGTCGAATTCATGGGGTTCGGTCCGGGATTCAAAACTCCAATCGACGGATGATTTATCAAGGAGGTTTCGACATTGCTATTTTGAGTAAGAAATCTTAGTGAGACAAGTCTTTGAGGGTGTGCATGATAACCATTATATTTCCATTTTTATGTTCACGAGAATAGAATTAGAACATAAATCTATTTAATAAGGCAATTCTCTTTTTCTATTTCTTGGATAAATTGTTAGCCTAGATATAGGTTTGTACCAAAACTAAAAATGTAGGAATTTTTACTCATCCATATCTAAAACAAAAATAGAAATAAAATTTCTTCTCATCGCTCGCTCTCTACACCTATTGATGTACAATTTCTATGGTGACACTTTTGATTCAATTGCTTAAGGATTTTTCCTCTCACGAAAGAGTGGAGTACAATGAATGAAAAAGAGCATGGAAATGAGATATTGGAGGAAGACCTTAAGCCGTCTTAATTGGAAAGTCCAAGATTACCGCCTAGCCTTTCTGGGCCCAAAAACAAAATCCCAGTCAAAAAGGTCGGCCCAAAGAGGCCCACACTCGATCCGGCCCAGCCCAACAAAATATTCTCCCCTTTCGTCAACGATGACCTGGCCGCCTACGGAAGGGGCCACGGGTCCAGGTCGGCGACGTCACGTCCCCACGACGACGGAAGCCGCCCGACGAATCACGCGCCGAGGAACCGAATTGAAAAAAACGGAGAAGGAATCCCGGAGGGCAATATCGTCACGACGGGTCGGGGGTGGGGCCGGGGCGTGGGGGCGGGATCAAAACGCAGGAGCGTTTTTTTTTAGGTCGGGAGGACGAACCGGAGAGGCGCTTTCCTCCTCCCCGGGACTCGCCGCGAAAGTCCCCAAAGAAGAAGTACATATAAAAAAAAAAAAAGAAAGGAAAGCAGAAAATTGGAAACTTTAGGAGAAGAGAATTCACTCATCTTCCACTTCCTCTCTCTTTTTTTCTCTCTCTTTCTGTGACTGTGCTGCTGCTGGGATTCTCCTTTTTGGGTGGGATTCCTCGCAGGAAAGGAGGTTCGATTTTAGTGGGCGAGCATGTCAAATTATCGTTTTCTCTTTACCTACTTTTTTTTTTTCTCTCTTCTTGCTTCCCTTTCGTTTTTAATTTATTTTTTCTCTGTTTTTCTTCCCCAACTTTTCTGGTGTTGTCGTTCTTGCCCCTCCCCGCTTCACTGGGTATTTAACGTTTTTCTTGTTTTCGCCCGATGTGAGAGAGAGAGAGAGAGAGAGAGAGAGAGAGAAAGAGAGAGAGACCCGGTATTGACTTCGATCGCGTGTTTTCCTGATTGACAGGATTTAGAGCCGGCTCCGTGGGGACGCTGAAGCGAAGGGGAGGAAGAAGGAAGCAGCAGCAGCAGCAGCAGCAGACCAGGTGCAAGCTCTGTGCTTTTTTGACTTCTTTAGAGTTTCTTTCTTGTCTGTGTGTTCTGGGGAAGGAGGGTTTTTGTTTCCCCCTTCTCTTTGCATGCATGTGTTTCGGTGGTTTATGTGCTGGTGGGTGTGTTTCGGGAGGACCCAGTTTAGGTTGGGCTGCTTGTTGTGTATCTGATGAATCCTTAGAGCGTTAATTGGATCAGTTGTGTAGGTCTTTTTAGAAATGAGTGAGAAACTCTTTTCCGAGTGGTGAGTTTGATTATGCCGCAGTATCGGTAGCATGGGGTGTTTGTGCAGCATGGCTTGATATGGGGCCATATGATTGCTGATTGGCTTTATCAGATTTGGCCTGATAAGAGGGGGAAAATTTGGCACTGCAGTTTTACTTGTGCGGTTGTGATTGATTGTGCTGATTCTATGATTTTGAAGAAGTTGCGGACTTTTGTCCTAATCCTTGCAAATATATACTCAGAGATGGTGGATCTACCTAGTAGAGTTAGAGATCACTTTTGGGATAGGTTTATTTGGTTTATCATTGATATGGTATGCACGAGAAGTTTAGCTTTGATAAGTATCTTTGTGCTTGATTTATATATATTTTATTTTGAAGATGTTGTTTGAGCTGTAAATCATCAAACTTTTGTGCTGGATTGTATGTATGTGTTCCATTGAGGTTCGAGTTTAAGTCCTAAATCATTAACCTTTTGTTGTGAAAGTTTTGTCATTTCCTAGCTTCAGTGAATAGACTAGATAGTTACTTGGTTTAAGGGATTACACTTCTTGTGGCATGGAGTGCTTGATAAAATAGGAAGGTGTGTGTATGTGTTAAGTAGGGCTCTAATGTGACAGACTGAGTTGTCTCTTTTGTGATAAACGATTGACCATCTGCTGCTATGCTGATATGTCAGACCATTGTCTGTAACAGAAACACATAATGGAATACATGTACATAATCCACTTGCTGATACCCTTAGGTTAAACTGAGGAGCTGCTGAGAGGGGATTGCCTAGCTGTTTTTCTGTTTTTCAGTGACCCATTTAGTTTCTGTGCTTTGACTACTTGAAAACACATCTAGTTGGTAATTTAGATGTGATAAGATGGGTGGCTTGCATAGGAGTATCACTCTTGGGAAGTTTAATGCTTTTGACACAGTCCAGACAGGGCTTTCACATATGTAGAAATTGTGTCTTTTGTACTTGTAGTTGAGTGGGAATACTTGTGAAAGCCAAAACCTGTGGCTAGCCTTAAGGCCTTAAGACACTTATCCTCTTATGTTTGAGGGTTTTTATGTGCTGGTCTCATTGAGATGCAAAGTTGGGCATGCATGATCTGAGACCATTTACTTTATGTGCTTGCATCCAAAGAATTATGCAAAAGATTCTGCTTGCTTCTTATTGATGTGTTGGTATCCATACAGAGTTTGCTTCATGCTTGTTTTAGCAACTGGACAGCTACAGTCTCATTCTTTATAGCATTTGGCTCTTTCAGGTTGAGTAGGAATCACTTTTACCATTGGAGAACAGTGCACAATGTGTTTAATATCTTGTAACTCCCATGCAAAGTTTGTTAGGATGTTAAAATGTTAAAAATTCTGACCCTTATATGGGATAAGTGTAAAGAAGAAAAGCAATAAAGAGCTGAAAAGGGGTGATGAGAAATTGAATATGATACCTCTGGCTATGGTGAGTGTATAACCCTCTTTATGAAATAGCCCTCTTCACCTGTGGGTAGAATCATAAATTGTGGTTACAGAAAGCATGCCGTGTGGTGGAATTTGTACGTTTTTTGTCATGTAGTATTCTCACGTGGTATCACTAGGAGCATTTATACTAGTTGCTATTTTTAACATTAGAAGAACTTGATACCATGTCATGCAAATTTAAGTATCTGTTGAGCATCGTTACTATCTTGGTCTGCCTCGTGGTATTTCCATTGAAAAGGGGTGATGAGAAATTGAATATGATACCTCTGGCTATGGTGAGTGTATAACCCTTTTTCTTTTTGAAAGTTAAAACTAATAGAGTTGGACGTAATATAAAAGTAATACTAGCCCTCTTCACCTGTGGTAGAATCGTAAATTGTGGTTACAGAAAGCTTGCCATGTGGTGGAATTCGTATGTTTTTGTCATGTAGTATTCTCACGTGGTATCACTAGGAGCATTTATAGTAGTTGCTATTTTTAACATTAGAAGAACTTGATACCATGTCTTGCAAATTGAAGTATTTGTTGAGCATTGTTTCTATCTTGGTATGCCTCGTGGTATTTACAATGGATGAAATATCTTCTTCATCTTCTTCTTCTTCTTCTTCTTCTTCATTTAACAGATATGTTGTTAAGATATTCATTTAATGCCTAAGTGTGACTTTTTGTCAATGTAGGATTACCTTAGAGTTTTTCTGGTCTGGATCTCTTTATCATTTGGTGTCTTTTGTCAGACAAAAGAATCTTGATATTTTCTTCAGTAGTCCTGCCTTTGATAGTATTGGCAATCCTATGCATGTTAAAAAAATCATGTCTTTTTGACATGTTTGCATTGCAGTAAAAGCTCTTCAATACAGAGTCTCTTCCTTCTGCTCTGGGATGGATCAGCAGGGGAATGGGCAGACCCCAGCCATAGGGGTTAGCAGTAGTGCTCAGATGTCATATGGTTTGAGCCCATATCAACCCAACCAAATGGCAGGCGGGCTCCTCCTGGATCTGCCGGACAAATGCAACCTCCTCAGCCTGCTTCTTCAGCGCAACTTGCGCAGCATCAGCTTGCATATCAGCACATCCACCAGCAACAGCAGCAACAACTACAGCAGCAGCTTCAGAACTTCTGGGCCAATCAGTATCAGGAAATTGAGCAGACCACTGACTTCAAGAACCACAGCCTGCCGTTAGCTCGAATCAAGAAGATCATGAAAGCTGATGAGGACGTGAGGATGATATCTGCTGAAGCTCCTGTCATATTTGCCAGGGCTTGTGAGATGTTCATTCTGGAGCTGACCCTCCGTTCCTGGAATCACACGGAGGAGAACAAGAGGAGGACCCTCCAGAAGAATGACATTGCGGCAGCGATCACGAGGACCGATATTTTGATTTCTTGGTTGATATCGTGCCCAGAGAGGATTTGAGAGATGAAGTACTTGCATCGATCCCGAGGGCAGGAGGTCTTCCTGTGGGTCCTCCGGCCGAAGGCGTTCCTTACTACTATGTGCCATCTCAGCATGGTCCACAAATGGGTGTTCCTCCTGGAGTCATTGCTAGTAGGCCTGTGACGGATCAGTCTATGTACAGCCAACAGCCTCACCCTTACATGGCTCCTCCAATGTGGCCGCAGCAACAGCCGCAGCAACAGCAGCCGCCTGCAGATTCTTGAGCAAGGACGTGGGCAAGTTTGTGAGTCAATCATCAGGTTGAAGGTTGAAGCGTAGGAGCTTCTTGTGTTGCCAAAGGGAGACCGCGGTGGGTCTGAGTGGCCTGGCTGTTGTGTGTATATTATTACTGCCCTATCATTAGCTTCTTTTCTTGGGTTGTAGTAGTATGTGTATAGTTAATGTAACTTAGTTTGCCGAATTTCTTGCCGCTTTCTTTCCCTTTGATGACATCTAATCCTGCTTTTTCCCCCTGCAAAATCTTGACTTGGTTTTGGCCAAATGATTTGCTTTTTTATTTGGCCCTCTCTCTCTCTCTCTCTCTCTCTCTCTCTCTCTCTCTCATGCGAACATTGCAGGACCATGTAGAGCCAGGTACCCTACTGGCCCGAGTTCTTCAGGAGTGAAGTTTTGATAATGGTACGGGTATACCGTTCCTAAGATCTTGTGCTCGTTTGCAGGTGACCGGTTGACAACTTCATTACGCTGAGCAGGGCACTGTCCCTGGGAAGCGCAGTCATTTTTGTGGCGCTACTCCGAACAGCTTCCCACAAAGTGTCGGTTATTGAAACGACAAACTCATCTCCATTGGCGACCACGGCAGCACATGGGATCATCTATCACAACAAACGGTCTCGTACACCGAGTCTCAATCGGTGTAGAGATGATATAGAATCAAGTTGAGTTGATGTCATCGTGATTGGACTCAGCTCAAGCATTTAAGGTTTGATACTTAGTTGGGGTTTCGGTTTTTGGAAACTCTGCCTGAGCTCATTCTCAACTTTGCCACCAAATACATCAAATCTAAATTCAGCTCAAAATACATGCTATGTTGTCTAAGCTCACCAGAGACACCCTCGAAATGTCTGCTTGTGTATGTGTTAACAAACAGTGCATTCATTTGTGAAATAATTACACAATTGATTCATGAATTTTGGATCAATGTACAATATGATAGAAGAAGTATACTAAAATTGCCAAAAGTTATATACAGACGCTCATTTTTGTGCTAAAAGTTTCCGTCGGCTCACTTAAGTTTCAAATTTGAGAAAAAAAACAATTACTTAAGTGCCATCGGTGAGAGATTCTAGTCAAATTAATTATGTGGCTTTTATAACTAAAAAAATTGGCATAATATATTTTTTTAAACACAGTCCACATAGACGTCATAAACAATGTCAATTTTTCATCCTACATGGCGGGAACAAAAGAAATAACATCACATAGCCTTTGGCCAAAATGATGTTGCACAAGGTAGATCAAAATTGGGGCCTGTTGAGTTCTTATAATTGCATATGAACTACTCTCCTCAATGGCTGATCGTCGCTTGTGAACGGTTTGTTGTCTTGTCAATTGCTCACCATTGCTCACTCTTTGTCACAATTTCACTGTCATATGCCAGTCATCTTTGTAATATCACTCACTCAAGTTTGTCATCTTCTTTCCCTTGCTCAATTGGGTGGAAAATTTAGGAATCCGACAATAAAATTAGGCTGCAAAGGGAAAATTAGGGCTCAGCTCGAAGGGAAAAAGGGGTTTTTGTAATAGAGAAGGAAATGTGAAATAGTGGTGGGACTTGATTTTATTTAATCAATTTGGTGCTATCGTGGGGACTTAATTGATTAGATTAGTTTTGTTGGTTTTTTTTTCCCCACAAAATGACAACAATAGAGCAAATTCTTTAATCAATTATTTGTGATTGTGGAGACCTCCATGTGAAATTGTTATCCAATCTGCTATGTGATTCCAAAAGCTAATGATTTTTTTTTCCTTGAGAATAGAGTCAGCATGGGGGAGAATCTTGTAGCCATCATTGTTTGCTATGGTGAAGAATTTGTTATTAGCACCGAGAAGTAGGAATATGCTAGTAGAAATGAAGGTACTATCTAATCGATTTTAGGAGGCTATCATATATTTATTTCACAAGGGAATTAGTGTATTATTTATAATGCAAAGTGCAAAAATTGCATTACTGTGTTCATAAAAGAGTGGGAAAGTAGTTGCAATCTAGCAATAAAAAGTTGGAAATCGACTAAAGGAGATGGAATTCAAGCGGAGATTGAGATCATTAGTTGCATCCATTAGGGACACCTTGTTTTCCTTTTTTTTTTTTTTTAGTCAGTCCTATTATTCTTGCTCTAACTCTCACTCTCAAACTTTTACTCTATCTTCTTAAAAGGCGTGGCGGTCAAAACTCACACGTAAAAGTAAATTGTCCCCACCTCTACCCCCATTGAGAAGGTGGGGATTCTAGCCCCCCATCTCTCCCTTTATATTATAAGGATGGCCACTAGAGCAAACTCTAGCGATTCTTGTTTCCTTAATTGGTCACTACATTTCTAGTGCTCTAGTATATGAGTTTGTTCCAAATAACATGTTGGAATCTCATTTGTGTGGTATCAATCCTATTATAACCCCTAACTTGAACTCCACTAAGATACATAGGCATAGGTAATATAGGATGTTTGATTATCTTGGAGCAAAAAAATTGATTGAGAACATTATATTTATTATAATTGATAAATGTCATTTAAGGAAGGATCCCGACTTTGGCTTGGCCTACGAGGATGAAAGTTGCATTTGGTTCTATAAGAGGGTTAGTGTATATGCTTGAGAAATGTAAGTATGTTTTTTTAAACCTTATTACTATACTAAGTTTTGTAGTTTATCTTTATCAGATTCACTTCTCAGGCAATTCCAAAATCGTTCACTATGACATCAAGGCTTCTAATATTCTTCTAGAATTCAATTTTGATGCAAAGTTATGATATGCAATTGTTCAATAATCACATGATAATATTGATCATCTAGGTTGTTTATTAAATTCACTATCACATTATCTACATAGTTCCTTAAGTTACTGATTTACTTCATATCTTGAAAAGCAATTTGCATCTCTCCATTTTTCCCCAGTATAAAATAAAAAAATAAGGGAAACAACAAAAGATCTTTGGGCTACAAAAGTTAATTTCTTTATGAAATCATTCGTGAAACAAAATAATTGACTTTTCATCCTATAGCTATTTTTGGAGTCATGATGAACCTTTAATGTAGAATTTAAGTAATGGAATTTATTGTGATGCTATTTGGATGTAGATTATAAAAGTTGATATAATAATTCCACATTGCAGATTTAGGACTTGCAAAGTTTGTTTTTGATACAGATACTCATGTATCCACTCAAGTAATGAGATTTATTGGTTAAGGCTATTTATCATGCATACGATTTGTCTAATTTAATACCACTAATGATTGAGTTCAATTATTTCCTCTCTGAGCATATATTTGTTATGTTATCTTTTGCTGATGTAAATCTACCAAATGCAGCTACTTGGATTCATAGTATGCCTTAAATAGGAGGAAGCTCAAAGCTTATGCATATTCATTTGGGGTGTCCTTGATAAAGCTAGTGACTTGAAGAAAAGTAGTGGATCCTTGTTGACCCAAGGGCCACCATTGAATTTGTTTTATGGAAAGACACTTAGGTAATGTATTCATAGGCAAAAGGGTTATTTAGGTATGAAACGCTACCTCGGAATGAATTTCGCCAGTAGGTGAGTATATTGGATCTCTTTGAGTATGCCCATGGAAGGGCCCAAATCTTTGAGGTGAAAAACAAACCTTATGTAAAAAAGATTGACAAGCGCTTGAGGATTCTTTTTGTTGATCTTAAATCGGTTAAGTGATAAAAATGTCTCCACCAAAATCATGTCGATAAAACTCCATTTAACACACATCTATTTGAAAATGTGAACCAACAAAGGGTTTAAAGCCGTCTTGGAAGTTGAAAATATAACAAAACCAAAGAATGCTAGAATGGACGCCTTAGCGGATTGGGAACTAGGTTAAAAAATTTGTCAATAAAAAATAATAAAGGGCAAAGATTGACATTATTTTTTAAAACCTTCACAATTTTGACCATATTAATTCCTATAAAATTTTCTAAGGCGCTTGCAGAGTTTGATCTTAGTAGTGGCTTAACTAATGCATCAAAGGAGCGGATATCAGGCAGCTTCGTACTCCTTATAAGTTGGGGTTGATTCATATCAACCGAAGATGAATGTTGGAGTTGTATGATTATTTGTACCATACATTCATCTTCGGTCGATATAAATCAACCCCAACCTATGAGGAGTAAGAAGTGGCCATTGATATCCACTCCTCTAACACATTAGTTGAGGCACTGTTAGGATCGAACCCTGCAAGTGCCTTAGTGGATTTTTTAGGAATCAATAGGGTCAAAATTGAGAAAGTTTTGAAAAGTAATGCAAATATTTGCCCTTCATTGTTTTTGATTGACCAATTTTCAAACCTTCCATGAGAATTAGGTTCTCAATCCACTGAGGTGTTCATTCTAGCATTCTTCGATTTTATTATATTTCTAACTTGCAGGACGACTTTATACCTTTTGTTGGTTCACATAGTCAACAGGTGTGCATCAAATAGAATTTTACCAACATGATTTTAGCAAAGACCTTTTTATCACTTAACTAATTTAAGATCAACAAAAAGAAAATCTTCAAGCACTATTTAGTATACACATGGTTTGTCTCGCCTCAAAGATTTAGGTCTTCCCATGCACAAACTCCCATGCACAAACTCAAAGTGACCCAGTATACTCACCAAATTGAGAATTTCATTCCAAGGTAAGGCTGCATACCTAAGCAACCCTTTCACCTATGGATGTGTTACCCAAGTGTCTTTCTATAGAACAAATCCAATGGTGGGAATGGGCCAAATCCTCTCAAGTGCGCTTTACCTGTGAAGTGTATGATCATATTCTATTATTGGGATTTTCTAGAAGGACTTCATATTACCCCTTAAGATAGTCCGACAGTACGACAACCTTCAAAAGATGCCACCTTCTTATAAATTAAGGCTATTCAAATTCAACGTCCTACGTGGAGATCTAAGGAAAGGTCAAGTAGCTAAGTTGCAAGAGTAGTTTGATCGCATCAAATATGCTTAGAAGCAATGCCCACAATAAACCATCACACATCCTGCAGGTTTGGAAGGGGAGATGAAGGTCCACCACGTGACCGAGGAGTATATACATTGATGTCTCGCATGTCCCTAAAGAATCCAACTACCCTGATGGCCAAGTGGAAAACTGGCAGCCTTTAAAAGGATTGGATGATCAAGTCAAAGCCACAAGTTTCGTTGCACTGGACAAGCAGCCTCCCATGGATGGAGATTTAGGCCTAGTTTTCAGGATGCTTTATGTTGATAATCTTTTTAGTTAAATTGAGATTTTTTTTGTAAAGACTCTATCTTGATACACCAAGATAAACTTTCCCGAAAAATTCAAGTGTCCCTTGTGCCAAATTTTGACACTCCAGGTCCGGGTCTCCTCTTTTTTCCATCATTTTATCTCTTTTTTATTTTTTATTTCCAATTGTTCTCTCTGGACCCGTGTAAGTCGTCTCCGTCCTCTTGCCTAGAATTCAACACACTAAGCCCAAACCGCCGAAGACAAAAAAACAAAAAACTCATCCAACTATGTGCCCCCATCTAATGCTAAACCAAGAATTACACCATCATTCATCGATCACCATCATCATCATCAGCTACAAAAAAATCGCCGTACGCCCACCACCGAACCACCACCGGATTCATCGGTCACCCCCACTCAGGCCATCATCCATCCTCATTCACTCCAAACATCACATTAATTCACACATCCATGGCATTGTCAAAACAAGCAAATAACAAAAAAGGGCACGTCATAAGCAAAGCAAACTGGTGTAGATGCACGCAATGGTCGACGCTCAGGTCGTGGGTACAGCATCATCCACTCAAGCCAACAAATGCCATTGGTTACCCCGAGAACATACAGGCACAGAGTAGAGAAAAGATGGAGTGAGAGGCGTTTGACAAATAGTTTCAATGCATCAGCAATCGAGTCCAGTGACCCCAAAATAGACATCATGACATTAAAGGATAGTGATTAGTGTTGAAACCAGCCTATAATCAGAGACAAGTTCATGATGCGATTTTGGTGCAAAAACCCGGTTCCTCCTAGGCTAGAATAGGGCATCACAGAACGGAGTGTTACCTTATCGAGGAAGCGGTTCTTAGCTGAAATCACAAGGCCGGCTGGTGCGAGGAGAATCTGGACCCGAGAGAACGCTCTTCGTGGCGGCCGAACTGAGAGCGACGAGAGGTGAAGCGGCGATGGCGAAGTACGCGGAGACGTCGACGAAAGTCGATGAACAATGGTGATCTCAAGTGAGGATCAAGCGAGAATGGGGGGGGAGGATTTTCTCTTCTTTAAAAAAAAAAAAAAAAAACTGCCTCCCTGATTACCCGATTTCGTGGTGGATAAAGATGGCCTTTTTGTCCTATTTTCTCTTTCAAAAAAATAGTAATAGAAAAACCTCGAATGAATCGAAATTTCTTTGACCAGACTCGAGATCTCTTCTTATTGCCCCCGAATCAAATATCTAAAATAAGATAACAAACTAACGAAATAATAATAATTTATTTAATTTTTTTCTTTTAAATTTTTAAATCTAAAGGAATAATTATGTACGCTTATGCTAAATTGACACTTATATGCAATTGAAACACTAAGGACACCTGGTTAATCTTTTAGTTGAGAAATGGGACTCGCCGTGATTGAAAATCCCAAATTTCGCATCTTCTAAACTTGATCGTCGGTAAAATTCAAGTGTCCAACAACCTATCTTTCTATTTCATACAATATACAAGATGTCACACTTTCATTTTATTTTATTTTTAAATAAAGAGCAAAAGGTTATATAATCATATTTGTATCGCTTAACTTTACATGCGCTGCTATAAAAAGTCAGTGGAAGATAATTTTGAGGGATTTCGAGAACGTCCATACCTATAATGAGTTATTCAAAGAAAATCCAACTCTTCATGCCATTTCATCAAATAGGATTTTGACATAATTTTACGTGATTTCAAGATAAGTTGATTACTCACCAATGCTGACACGTTGATAATAATTGCCATAGTGAAGCATCAATCATTGATGTTGGAGTATCAGATTTTTAATACACCTAATCTAGCTGGGCCAAGAGAGATTATAATTAATTTGGTACTTGTCTAACGGAAGTTTTTTTTATCGAGTAAATTTATAAATCTTCTCTCTAGGCCTTTCCCAAAAAAGAAAGTTAGATGCATTTCAATGTCTTTGACCAGAAATGAAACGCACTCTTGAAACTTACGTGTTATAATTCCGAAAATGTAATTTTCTCATCTCATTTAATATAAACAAAAAATATCTGATCTGATGGAATGTCTAACGGATGTTACATGATAATTTATAATTCTAGGCCTTTCCCAAAGAAGAAAGTTGGATGTATTTCAATGTTTTCTCTCGGCTTATTTAATTATTTTAAAGAAATAATTCCAAAGAAGGCGACCAGCTAGGCTTTCAAGGCAGACAAATCAATCTATGCATATTTTTCAACACTGAAAAATATGCCAAAACTACAACAATTAAAAAGTACTGCTGACTATGATTTGGTCAATTAATTTTATTTCCAAAAGATATGAGCTTTTAAGGCTCCTCAACCGGGGCTTCTTTCCTCCCAGGCTGGTTGAGGAGCCTCCAGTAGGAGGAAGATGGGTGTTTTCACGTGTGAGGGCTGTCCGCGATAGTTCTCTAATGGGGCACCCAACAAGATTGTATACCTTATTTTAACATATTGATGTCGCATGCCTCATATCCCAAAATTGTTAATGAATATTTTTCTTCCACACAAGCAAGGATTATTGATTTTATACTAAAGAGAGTCTAAACGTTGGCAAACTCTCACTTCAAATCATTCCCACCCTAGATGCTCCCTAGGGTCATTGAATGTGTGGTAAAATACAATATTGCAAAGGCCAAAAGAGCACAATTCATTTATTATTTCCAATTCACCTTCTGACAAGCAACAGGGGTCCAAAAGAAATAGTGACGAAATAATTATAACACAAATAGAGTGACAAATTTTTTTCATTATTTTCTCACAATACTACAATAATGTAGTTGATTATATAAGATATCCTTTCGTCGTATAACAAAACAATTAGGAATTTTCTTATTATTATCAAGTTGCTATATTTAACATTGATATTATAATATGACTAAAAGTTTCACCTTTAGTGTATTTAAAAGAGCAAGATACATATGAAATAGGATACAATTAATGAACAATTAATACTAAAATACACATTACAATTTAAACTTAAATACATATTCCCATTATAGAAAAATGAAAAATCATGTCGATGCAATGCTCGGATATGATGCTATATATGCTTAAATACATATGCGCTCTGCGGTCCTGCCAGCTTTGGACGAGGCGGCCCTTGCCCATATCTAGCAAGGGCTTGGGCAAGGGCTATCCAAAATGATGAAATAATAATAAAAAATTAAAAAAAAAAGAAATCAAACGAAAGAAAAAAAAAAAAAGAAAAGAAAGAACATTAAAAAAGTTTAAAAATATTAAAAAAATATCAACATATACACCGAACATACCACATAAGATAATTAGCACCTACATCAACAATTACTAGCCTCAACTAGCTAAATAAACTGAATTGATACTAATGTGAAAATATTCGAGATTAAATTAGTCAAATTGAAAAATTTATGAATAAATTGGTACAAACATAATATTTTTAAGATTTTTTTTTGGATACTTTTCCCTAAAGTTGATACGCGGTATCACAAATAACGCCTTTGATGCATGACATATAAATCGGCCTAAGAAATCAATTGATGTTTTTCTTTCTATAGAAAGGAAAACAAGACAATGTCAAGAAAGATAGCCTGGGCCTACAACCCAAGTAGTATCGTCTAATCATTACAAACCTCTTGGCCGATAAGTTTACACTATCCCTTTACGTTCTCATCGCCATATTTGAGGATGCCAAATTTGCTAGCCAATACCTAATACCTTTTCTTTGATCCATTTGTCGTGTGCAAAACTCATGCACAAGCAATAACATGATTCTAGAGAGGCCATGGGTGAGGATCTTTTTGAAATTTTAATCTTTTAAAGGAAAAGGTAAGTGTCAAATCAATTGAAATCCAAGAGTGATGGCTACTTGGCCAATGCTAATAGCTAGCCATCGTGGATCTAACCAAAGAAAGGTCATTGCTAGTCGAAAACATATATACATTTGCAACTTTATGAGTGTTCATATTTCCTTGACAAAATGTCAAGACAATGTTTTCGCTTATTCAAAATTTTGAAAAATAAAAATAAACATCTTTACATACTTGCTCAATTTATATAGCACCTCCTCATCCTTTTACTGCGATTCATCACAATCAATATGCATTCTATATTTTTGACATGAGATGCTTAATGATCTCTAAATGTCTCGATTTTTAATCTAAGCCATGCATATTCAAGCAAGTTCCTACCAGGAAAAATCACAACAAATATTCGTCCTTCTTCCTCCATAAGCCCGCATTCTTTTGACTGATACAGTGGATAGTTATCATCCCAGACCCAATCACCCTCGAACACATCACGCCCATCACCCACCTCCCCGAGAAAATCCACCCTCTCGACATCATCAGAGCCATTCAACTTCAAGTTCAACCACGCCAGACTCTCCATTCGGCCAGGGTACCCAAAGAACCCTCCCCCCACGACCCGTCGTTACCATGATCCACGTAATGACCAAACAAGAAGATGAAACAAACCGTCAAGAAAGAGAAGCCCAAGAGCCCCAGGGACAGGGCTACGAAATTGAAGTGCTTCAAGCTCTTGTGGACTTAGAGAACCGGTGTCCTCTCGTGGCCT